>OX465259.1:1807045-3230764 GCA_949987775.1 Aproaerema taeniolella | reverse complement strand
CTTAAAATAAAAAAAACAAATTATTTTAAAAATCTTGCACATAGCCCATTGTAAAGCATAGGTTATTATTTGAAAGTTTCATAAACTAACTTCGCTTATGCTTTTGTTAGCAAGATTTAACGTAAAATTTACATGTAAGGTAAGGAATAAATAAAAATAATAACTATACGCACTCAAATAACATTCAGCTCTTGGACTACAATTCCACAAGACATGGGAATACAAATGCGAGTCCCACAGTCTTTATTACAATGTCATAACGAAGAAAGTCGTTCGACGCGACGGCAAGGTTTATAGGTTATTTGGTAAAATTCAGAACGGCAACGTCGCATTCTGTCATAAGAATGATACAAATTTGAATATTTCGCGGGAAAACAGAAAAATTGAGATTTCTCCTCAACTAAAAGAGTTAGGATTCCAATTTTTTCTGTGCCTATTGCGCAAATTCTAAGTAAATTTTTCGTGAAAAGATTTTAGTTCTATGTATTGTAGTTTTTGAGATCCCAATGGGCTGGCTGGGCAAATTTCTCCAGCCAGCCCAAACTTCAAAAGCCTATAACTTGGTAATCACTCGTCCAAATGCTTTGAATCTTTTGTGTCTGTATGCCTATCACAGACCCTAAACCTAGGTATACTTACTTTGAACCTTGATGGGTTCCTTCATTGGTTTTGAGCTGTGCTGGCTGGGCAAATTTTGTACAGCAAGCACAGTGTTGTTGCGCTCTCACGTTAAAACGACTAGGGATATCAAACTGAGATTTCACAGATGGATTGCACACTTTTGACTCTAAAGTTCTGCATAAAATAAAACTCTGTATGTGTTGTAGTTTTTATTATACAGCATTTGCTTGCTAGCGAAATTTCTCCAGCCACGCGCAAACAAACCGTCGTAGTGGCGTTAGTACGATTGCACATAAAATTATATTTGGCTCATGGAAGGCGCAATTTATGCTCTGAATGATGGCATAGGTGAAATCGCTCCAGAGCTTTTGGGCTGGCTGGGCAAATGGACACTCTTTTACACACAAGTCTAACAACCTAACATTTTAACAAAATTACGTGTCATAATTTTGTCATGTCTCGATCTCACTTCATAGCTCGCGACTTCATAGAAAATTTGTGTCAGAAAATGAATTAAGTCGTGTAGTTCCAAAATTTTCAGGATTGTGTACAGGGAGGTCCCCTGAACATTGTCTAGTAAAGTCCCATCGATTTTAGGTGCCGCTAGAGGTAGCAGGGAGGAATAAAGGTCCCTTTTTTCAGTTTTTTGCTCATAACTTGAAAACTGTCTACTTTAGGGACTCATTTCCAGGAATGAATTAAAGCTCATTAAATTCCCTATAACTTTTTCATTCTAAATTTTTTTGTAAATTGCGTGGTTTTGAAATTACACCCTTGTCAACGTGTGTAAAATTTGCGTTACACAAAAAATAACGTTTAACACCAAATCTTCCAAAATTCTTTAAGTATAAATATGAAATTTGGCAGGTAGCTAGGTAGTTCTTAGCTAGGAAATATCTACTAAAAACGCATTTTCCAAAATTCCTACGGGAACACGAGAAGATCTATAAAATATAGAAGCAAAAAACCACTCACTTTTAAGACATGATATTTCTAAAACTGATTAATCTATAAAGCTCAATTTTATCAGGAAGGTAAATTATACTTAGGAGTCATCCGCTTAAAAATGATTTGGCGAAATTCTTACGGGAGCCAGAGATAGTAAGAAACTAAGAGTTAACAACAGCTAACATTCCTAAAGCGATATCACAAAAACTACTGAACTTGTAAAGATGATTTTTGGCAGGTAGGCAGTTTGTAATAAGGAGACGACAGCCTGATAACTGGTTTTGCGACAAGGCTAAATTAGGCGGTGTTAAGATCATCAAAAGTTTCTATGAAACTTCTTAAAAAACCTTGACCAATTTAGCTGAAATATTACAGGATGATAGTTTATAAGTACAAGTAAGATAACTGAAAAGAAAATTATCAAAATTCCCATAGGAACCAAAGTTGACAACATTTTTGCTTTCATCTATCTTTTAAGATTGGTTGTTCCCGTGGGAATTTTTTGGGAATTCCTTTCTGGGACGATGCCTGCTTTATCAAAGAATCATTTTTGCAGTATTTCGAACTTATCACCACGTTTTATAAACTTTTTCAGGTTTCCCGTGGGAGATTTCGGAATTTCTTTTTGAGCAGGTGCTTTTTGTTGCTTAAGGAATGCTTGTGTAGAATTATAAACATCTAGCTGTAGAACTTTCGGCTATACATTTTTTTCAGATTTTCTTGGGATTTTCTTTTCCCTGTGGGAATTTTGAAAAATCCTTTTAAAGTAGATGTCTCCTAACTACAGTCCATTTGCCTACTAAATTTTAGCTTTATAAGTTAAGTAGTTTTTGATATTTTGTGTATAATTAAATTAGTGTGTCGATTTTTATTTTTTTATTTTTCATGTTCTCATAAGAATTTCGTAAAATCCTTTCTTGACGGCCATTTACTAACTACAGACTACCTACATGCCAAATTCAATCTTTATTAACCAAGCAGTTTTGGAAGATTTGGTGTTAAACGTTCTTTTTTGTGTAACTCAAATTTTACACACGTTGACAATGGTGTAATTTTAAAACCACGCAATTTACAGAAAGTTTTAGAATGACAAAGTTGTAGGGAATTTAATGAGCTTTAATTCATGCCTGGAAGTGTAGTCCCTAAAGTAGACAGTTTTCAAGTTATGAGCAAAAAACTGAAAAAACATTACCCTCCTTCTTTGGCAGTCGGGTAAAAAGGGACCTTTATTCCTCCCTGCTACCCCTAGCGGCACCTAAAATTGACGGGACTTTACTAGACAATGTTCAGGGAACCTCCCTCTATACAATCCTGAATCTTTTGGAACTACACGATTTAATTCTTCAATTTTTCTAGTTTTCGCGGGGCTATCATAGCGTCTTAAAACGCGTGTCTGTCACAGCTATGTACACACGGCAGCACATCAGGCTATATATGTTGACCTTGACGTCGCCCTTAACTCACTCGTAATAGCGTCGGCTTTTGTTGTGCTAATGGGTAACCTGACGTTCTGCCGTGTGTGCTAACTGTATAATTGAAGGAGTATTTACACTAGACTATCTAAATAAATAAAATAAATAAATAAATAAACGCTACACACTCAAAGGCCCACACTAAGGTTTTCCCTCTTGTGTCGTGGGTCCCTCGGAACACACATAAAGACAAACACAAACACCCATGACCCGAGAACAAACATCTGCTTTTTACACAAATGTTTGCCCCGACTGGGGATCGAACCCAGGACCCGCCGATCAAGAGGCAGCGTCACTACCACTCGACCAAACCGGCCGTCAAATGCTTTCACACTTACACCACAGTCATGATCATTGTGCAATCTGATGTTTTGACGTATGTATGTATCATTTGCCTTCATTATAGTTTTAAAGAAACCTCGATTGGATTCTGAACATCTGATTCATTTTCATAAGCTTTTTCCTGCTATTCAATCATGGAAATACCAAATGCTTGACCGTTTTCTGGAAGAACCCCGAACCGTAAGAAACAGGTACCTATAATGTGGTTTATCAGGAAAAGTTGCAAGATTCTTTCGCCATCTCAAGAATTCTAAACGTAAAATCTGATAAAACAATATCTAACTACTGAGTTGCATGAAAAAATGCACCGATGGTAGATAAAATAGCTGCCTAGCTTTCTATAAGAAACCATGTGGATGAAATAAGTAGGTAAGTACTTCTAATACCAGACTTCATGCGGAAATGGTGTGGAAAATACTCAATCATCATTTGTCACAGTCATTACGCCAACTGAGTAGTTTCGTATTTGTTTAATTCGAAAATTTTTCTCTGTGATAATTAACTAATTAGGTACCTACCTATATAGGGAGGAGGCGATTTAAAATTAAAGGACATGGATTTTAATCTGTCCAACTTTTCCCATAAGTTTTGATCAGAATGTCTGTCCGTATTACAGAACGCGACTCAGACTCTGATCTATAGGTACTTGATAGCAATCGTCTTTGTCATTTTGATACAGAGAGAAAGAGACAATATTTAAGTATAAATCAAAACTTGAGTCTCCTGTAATACGGGCCTTGATGTCCCAAGTTAAAGGGCAAGTTAATTCTAATTGGAACCTTATCACATCACCAGCAGACAAGAAACTTGGGTGGATACCTACTTAATTTGAGGGAACAGACTGTAGGCACTTATAAAGAAGCCAGAATCATCTCTGCCCCTCCTCATAAGGTAAACTGTAGCTCTATTTAATTATAAATATTCCTGTCATCACATCACGTAATGTACTGCGAAGTGTTTGGCTTCAGAGATAGCGATAACACATTGTTGCGACTCCGTCAACATTTCATGAAGCGATCATAAATCTTTTGACGTTTTCAGATCATCGTGTTCTTGGTAGAGCGGCTATTGAGGTTATCGCCAGGTGGGTTTCGAAAGTTAGTCTTTATCCTTACCACTCTAGCTTTCAACCCGAGACTTTATTCGTATAAAAATAAACTTTGGCCCTTCAATTATCTTCTCTTCTTCCTATAGTTTACTTCTGTTTCTCATTCGGTATACGCTTAACCATGATCTAGGACTAGGATTTGGAAAGTCAAGTACTTACAGTGGAGCGACAGCCATCAGACCTCCGTGATTCTGTTAACAGGGGAATCTGACTAGATTGAAACATGGTTTAGTCTCCTAAATGTGCAGGTTTCCTCACGATGTTAACTCGCTCCTTCGTTGACATCATCAATGGCCCTAGTCCAGATTTAGGTGAAGAGTTAAACCATCTCAAATAAAAAGATGTTTTCCCTTACCTTAAGAGTATATCGGTTGGTGTGAAATCTGAGTCATTAGTACACGTACCGCACTGGGGATCGAACTTGTCGCTTTACGAATTCAACCCGCTAGCCATTAGACACTTTGGGAGGAAGGATAAGTAAGGCGGTTGACTAGGTAGTAGGTAAGTACCTAAGGATAGCGAAACTGCTAATTCACACAAACGACGTAAGTCATTGACGTAGATTAGGTACAGAGGGCCGCACATCAGGTAACCTCATGCATGCACTCTGCGCTGTTACAATAAGAACAATTTTGCAATAAACCTGAAGTGCTGGCCTCACAGTACACGACGTGAGCGTGATCATTTAATTGACTCATCCAGTAAATAACAAAATTGGTGTCGTCAAACCGAGTGTCGCTTTTTAAATTAAAATCTTCCGCCGCGTCGTGGCTGCTTGCGCACGCACAGGCATGTTGACTGAAGATATCTTAACAGTTTTCTCATTTTGAAGGTGTTTGATCATTTGATTTTCATGGAAATATTGCTGTGGTAGTTTAGTTCCCAAATATTACTTAGTAAAGCGTTGAGTCACTCATTAGCTCAAATTAACCTAGAAAAGTTGCAGAGATTCCCTTGATCTCATAAAAGGAGGGATAAGGCTGCCATTTCACACTATAGGAATGAAATCTTGTGATTTTTCTAATCCACCTTATATCAAACTGTGTTTGTTTTTTTAATTGTTCTTATATAGAAGGCATTACGGAACAGATAGTTGGAGATAAGAAGAGTGAAATAGGCTACTGTAAAATTGTTATAAAAACTGATGTGCAGTACATAATAATTTAATGAATAATTACTATCGAACATCGCACTGATATCGGTCATTATAATTTGCAATTCTAAACAGAGAATGTCTTTTAAATTACAAAAAAATGAAAGTTATGACAAGACGGTAATTTTAGTGAGTAAAACCGAACTAATATTTTCCGGGAAGTTGCAGGTAAATTGTTTCTTCCACTACAATCCTTAACCAGCTTTTAATTCCTTATTTCTTATTTTCTTACCTTAAAGGTGAACGTGTTTGATTGCTTTTTTTTTTCTTCTCGTCGTAGCAACTGATCGATGCGAGTTTTTGCACGGAATAGTTGGAGGGTAGGTTATGTGCTCGAAGTTGGATGGCTGCTAGCCCGGAGTCCGGAGTGTCATAGGATACTTTCATAAATTTTAAACCGTGTGGTGATCGGTTGAGAATAACACCACCCCATCTCTTTCCGTGGGTGTCGTAAGAGACGACTAAGGAAACTCAAATGAGACCTGCCTCCTAGTAATCCATCCCAGGCAACGACACTTCATTTTTTTCTGAATCTGAGGTGTCGTCCTATGGTCTCATGCGGGTCCGTAAAGGGCCGTCTGGTTCGCGACCACCCTCTTACCGAAGTCCGACGCCAAACAGCTTGCTGTGTTCCGTCGGTGCGTGGGAGTACCAGTGCCTTTATAGGCATTTTCTGGGTTAACTCGCTCCATCGTCGGCCTCATCTTTGACCTTATGGTCAAGATTGAGGTCAAGAGTTAACCCATCTTATCCCTACTTCCCTACTAATATTATAAATGCGAAAGTAACTCTGTCTGTCTGTCTGTCTGTCTGTTACCTTTTCACGCCTAAACCGCTGAACCGATTTTGATGAATTTTGGTACAGAGATAGATTAGAGCCTGGGAAAGGACATAGGCTACATTTTATCCCACAGTTGGCCACGATATAACCTGTAGTCCACGCGGGCGGAGCCGCGGGCGGAAAGCTAGTAATATAATAAATAAAAAAATATAAGACAGGGCGGCTATTCCACGAATGACATCTTATCCGTGCAGCTGTTAATGACATCTTATCCGTGCAGCTGTTAAGTTGAGAACTATCGAATCTTTTACTTAGCAGCGCCACCGCCAACTAAAAATCATCAAATAGAAGGTTCACCATTGTCTTTGTAACGCTTTTGTTGATTAGTGGAATAGCCGCCTAAGGACTACCTTAGGCGACTTTACACTAGTAAATAAGGAGGCTTTACTGCTAAAGACGGAATTCTTGCAGTAAACTATATCACGTGATTGATATCTCTGAAACATTCATCACGACGTGTACATTATGTGCCGGCAGGGAACTTTGCATTGCGAAAGCCGGCGCTATTACAAACGGCATTAGAGCGACGTTAAGGTCAACATGTGTACTGTCTGATCTGCTATTGAGTGTACAAATGGCGACCGTATACAATGTTTTTTATAGAGCAATAAAAGTTTTTAGCTAGAGATGTACCACTTTATCATTTTATTGCTGTGCTGATGTCTCCACTAATAGGACAAAAAGTCTTATTTAAATAATGAAGTGACTTTCACTTGACTTACAGGATTTCCAAGTCAAAGAACTTATGGAAAATTTCCGTTTCGATGGGAATATATTAACAATTATATCCGGCCAATTCTACTAATCACAGATTAGTAGAAACGTAGACGCTCTCCCGCAAAAGATGGAGTGATGATGATCACTAAGGTTCATCATCACTGGCTGGCTTCCGTATTACAGAACGCAACTCAGACTCTGATTGGCGTTCTGTAATTATATGTATACAGTAGCTGTCGTCTTTGTCGTTTTGATAGTGAGAGAAAGGGACAATCAATACTTGAGTATCGATTAAGACTTGAGTCTCCTTCTGCACAACGGGCCTTAGACTGGATGCGGAAGACTGAGGATCGCAAACTTTTCCGAGATTCGTATATGATTTTGCCCGTGAAACTGAACTTTCTTTCACTTGACTTACAGGATTTCCAAGTCAAAGAACTTATGGAAAATTTCCGTTTCGATGGGAATATATTAACAATTATATCCGGCCAATTCTACTAATCACAGATTAGTAGAAACGTAGACGCTCTCCCGCAAAAGATGGAGTGATGATGATCACTAAGGTTCATCATCACTGGCTGGCTTCCGTATTATAGAACGCAACTCAGACTCTGATTGGCGTTCTGTAATTATATGTATACAGTAGCTGTCGTCTTTGTCGTTTTGATAGTGAGAGAAAGGGACAATCAATACTTGAGTATCGATTAAGACTTGAGTCTCCTTCTGCACAACGGGCCTTAGACTGGATGCGGAAGACTGAGGATCGCAAACTTTTCCGAGATTCGTATATGATTTTGCCCGTGAAACTGAACAAATTTCTCAAAAAATATTTTTATCATATTTCGATCATGTTCATTGGGAAAAAAAAACTTTATTTATTACCACACCACAAATAACAATAAGGTTCTCAAAGAAATATTTTACACAGGTATATTACTACAGTAAAAAAAACAGTGAATGTTGTTTAGTTCCGTGGGCCGATGCATAAATTTAATTTTCGCTAGTTAATTTAAAGTCCCCTAATATATGATACAAAAGCCCACGCCATTATCCCATTGTGGTAGGCAGAGATTTTGATAAGTTTTAAAAATAAGTTTTTAATGTTACATTGGACAGTGTCCAGCTATGTTTATTTTTAACCAACTTCAAAAAAAGGAGAAGGTTCTCAATTCATGTGAATTTTTTAAAATTTATTTTTTATGTTTGTTACCTCAAAACTCCGTCATTTGTAGACCGATTTCATAAATTTTTTATTAGTTCGGAGGCATCTACTTCCAGATTGGCCCCATAAAATTTTTATCGAAATCGCTTCAGTAGTTTAGGTCAAAAAAAAAAAAAAACTGAAATTCACGGTCATATATGTGGATGATAATAGGTCATCAATGTAAACAAAGCAAAAGCGAAGTTGTTCCCTGAGACTTTTAAGTTGTTTTTTGGTTTTAAGTTGTTTTTTTTTCAGTGACCGGTAGAGTATATTAGCACCACACATCTTTCCTGCCGTCTGGTGATCGGTTGATAATATCACCCCATATCTTTCATGCCATCTGGCGATCGGTTTGAAAATTGTACTACCCCGTATCTTTCTTGCCATCTTACGACTGGTTATGAATATTACCACCTCATATCTTTCCGTGGGATGAAAGTAATTGATCACTATATCGCTCTTTAATCTCGAGTGATTTATAATAAATCTACGAGGGAGTTATATGAATGACTAGCATCCCGCTCGGGACTTCGTTCCCGTGGGAATTCTTGAAAATTATGTAGCCTATGTTACGCAGGGATAATGTAGCATCCTAATGGTGAAAGAATTTTTCAAATCCGTCCAGTAATTTCGGAGCCTATTCGTTACATACAAAAATACGAATCTTTCCTCTTTATAATATTAATATAGATACTCGCACATGATAACCATTAAAAAGAATAAAATAAAATATTTTTAACAAAAAATTGACCCGCCTTCAAAAAGGGTGAAATAATTTTTTAAAGCTATGTTCACGAGTACCTAAGTAGTGGTTACGGGTAAACAGTAAATAGGTGAATTCATAGCGGAATATGGTAAATAGAGAGGAATGTTTTTTTTGACGTCGGCGCCGGTTTGAACAGGACCTAGTTTAATGAAATAAGTATTCGTACAAGATTTTTTTGGCAGTATAAATACTAACATAATTATTATGCCATGCGAGTAGTTGTTCGGCGCCGACGTCAAAAAAACATTCCTCTCTAATTACCATATTCCGCTATGAATTCACCTATTCACTGTTTTACCCGTAACCACTACTTACTCGTGAACATAGCTTTAAAAAATTATTTCACCCTTTTTGAAGGCGGGTCAGTTTTTTGTCAAAAATATTTTTCTTGTTGTCAGTATCTCTTAGATAATAATAAGATAGTTAACTAATCAAACAATTATAAAGATTCACATAGACAAGACTTTACAAATAATAAACACGTGTAATAATGGGGTCTTATATGTTATCTCAAACTATTACCTTACAGATTAGATAGTAGTTCATTTACAGAGGAGTTTTCACTTAAGGAAAGTACATTTAATAATACCGTATAATACCTAATTACGTCGTAATGAGCAATAAAGTTCATGAAAAATTTAAAGATTGCATGGCCATAAAAAATGACTGTGCTTTATGGAGTGTCGTTTTCCATATCAGTTTGATTCCATCTTTTACATCAGCGGTGATAGCCCAGTTGGTAATAAGCCAGACTTGTGATCGGAAGGTCACGGGTTCAAATCCTGGTGCGGGCCTGTACTACTAAATTCGTCCTTTCGGATTTATGTACGGATTTCTAATTATCACTTGCTTAACGGTGAAGGAAAACATCGTGATGAAACCCGCCCGTCTAAGAAAATTCATTTTCGAAAGTCGAGCGGTCCACCAACCCGCATTGTGCCAGCGTGGTGGACTATGGCCTAAATCCCCTTCGTGTTTCGAAGGGAGGCCCGTGCCCCTCGGTGGGGACGTATATGGGCTGGTAAGAAGACATCAGCGGTTCTCAAACTTTTAAAGATGGAAAACTCTTCAAATTAAAAAAAACTTTGACTTTTATTGTTGGCCAAGCTCCTGGAGGAAAATTCATGCGCGGGCAGTTTTTTTTATTTATTTTTTATTTTATAGATTATGGGTTTGCTCTTGAGCACAGGGGCGAAGATGTGGCCGATGATGCAGCAATCTCACCCAGAAGATGCCTATTCACTTGAATTTTAAGGAGATTTGAGTTATGGCAACTCGTAGACGCAGGCAAATTATTCTAGACTGTCTACCTTTATGTAGACAGGCAATAATTCCCAAAATTCCCACGGGAAATTCCCTTGTCAGTCATCCAGGATTTTTTATATCTATTTTCTATGATCTAAACTTATCTCATCTAAAATTGTACAATTGTACACGATAATTGTTTATTCAAAAACCAACAGGATATAACAAAAGACTTATCTAAACAAAGTTAACTTAACATAAGGTCAATTACCTTAACATTTCCCTAAACATTACCTTAACATTATCGAAAGGGATGTGCAACGAATAATTAAAACTTAATAACTTACCGCCCGGGACTTCGTTCCCGTGGGAGTTTGGGAAAATTATGTACCCTATATGTTACTCTAGGGTGTCAGCTACCTCCGTGCCAAATTTTATCAGAATTGATCCAGCCGTTTGAGCGTGAAAGAGTAACAAACATCCATCCATACATACAAACTTTCGCGTTTATATCTAATACTAGCTTTCCGCCCGCGGCTCCGCCCGCGTGGACTACAGGTTATATCGTGCCCAACTGTGGGATAAAATGTAGCCTATGTCCTTTCCCAGGCTCTAATCTATCTCTGTACCAAAATTCATCAAAATCGGTTCAGCGGTTTAGGCGTGAAAAGGTAACAGACAGACAGACAGACAGACAGAGTTACTTTCGCATTTATAATATTAGTAGGGATAGTAGGGATTAGTAAGGATTATTAACTTCCACGCTGGACTGGGAGTGAAAGAAAAACTTAGAATGTACCAGCTGCTAACTCTTCCCAGGCATACTGTAAAAGTCAGAAATAAGGCGCCAGGGTTTTACTGTATCGTGGGCGAAACGCTGACAACCTCTCACCATTATACATCATGTTTCATCTTATAACCCTTAGAATTTATGTCAAACATGACATCAAATGTTTAGGTATTTCTTTTATTAACTAATTATTTCAGCTATGTCATTGGCCCAGTACAATAAGGTTTTTGGCTTCGTCTCGCTCTGATGAGTTCGACGAGGAACTTACAAAGAACAGTTAATACTAACAAATCGTTAACTTTGGAAGTTGGACAGGTAAATAATAAGAGTCGCAAGACTATGTTTTATGACTCGTGATGATATGGAAGATCTTCTTCTTCTTATCGTGTAGGTATAGTCAAGTGTGTGGCGGACTTGGCTAACCCTGGTGTCAGAGTTTTCAAACCGCACAATTTCCTCTGACTTAGTTTTAACGACTGTAGTCAATCGACAACAGCCGGGGCCGACAGCTTTAACGTGCCCTCCGAAGCACGGAAACGCTCGTGATAAATTGCCACTTTGGTCACCCATCAGGTTCCCTGCCTCTGTGTAAATTGCTTAACCTCACTGATCGGGTGAGATCTCGCTGCCACTGGGCTAGATGGAAGATAAACTATATAATACAATAACTCTAAAATTAAAAAAAATCTATCACCCTTGACTTTCAATTTCTTATTAAATTAAGTAGACATATTAAATTCTACAATTTGGTGTTAGCATTTCAAAGACCGCAAAGATCGATGAAAATTCGTGTCAAACTAGTAGTCTGTTTGTCTGTGCCAGCATTTTTCACGGTAGCAGAAGTCATTGACCGAAGCAGAGAAAAGTCCGGTACAGTGCAGCGGCAAGTAAAGCCTGGATACAATGCTAGTGTTTTGGTATTGTTGACGTTTATTAATTTTATAGCATAAGGATGCTTTCATATAAAAAAAGTGAAAATATGCCAAATCAAGGAATTAAAAGTATATGGCGTAGCTGAACGGCTTCTATATTTACTAAATATTATAAACGCAAAAGTTTGTGTGGATGTATTACTCTTTCACGCTCAAACGACTGGACCAATTTTGATAAAATTTGATATGGAGGTAGTTGACACCCTGGATTAACGCATAGGCTACATAATTTTCCCAAATTCCCACGGGAACGGAGTCCCGGGTGGAAAGCAAGTTTCAAATAATTTAAGGAAAAGAAAAATGTATATCTAATCCTAGGGTTGTAGGTTCAAGTCACATTCGCGCCGAATTTTTTTTTTTACTAAAATTATTCACACTGGTAAGCATTAAAAAAAAATACTAAGCTTCTATCTTACTTCCTGTCATCTTATTAACTATCTTCTTCTTATCGTGTAGGCATAGTCAAGTGTGTGGCGAACTTGGTTAACCCTGGTGTCAGAGTTTTCAAACCGCACAATGGCCTCTGACTTGGTTTTAACGACTGTAGTCAATCGAAAACAGCCGGGACCGACAGCTTAACGTGCTCTCTGAAGCACGGAAACGCTCGTGATAAATTGCCACTTTGGTCACCCATCAAGTTCCCTGCCTCTGTATACGTTGCTTAACCTCACTGATCGGTTGAGATCAGCGAGGGCCACTGGGCTACGAGCGCTTCTAACTATAAATAAAAATGGCAATATGTATAACTTACTATGTCCCACCTACTTAAGATTTCTCTCAACATTAGTAGGTTGACTGGAAGAGATCCCCTTGTGGGATAAGTCCGCCTTTGTACCAAATGACACTTTACAATGACACCTGACGGCCGGTTTGGTCGAGTGGTAGTGACGCTTCCTCTTGATCGGCGGGTCCTGGGTTCGATCCCTAGTCGGGGCAAACATTTGTGTAAAAAGCAGATATTTGTTCGCGGGTCATGGGTGTTTGTGTTTGTCTTTATGTGTGTTCCAAGGGACCCACGACACAAGGGAAAATCTTAGTGTGGGCCTTGGAGTGTGTAGCGTTTATTTATTTATTTATTATGATTTTTAAACAGTGTCCGTATTTTTGTTACAATTAAAGATTTACATACAGACGTCAGAATAACACCTTTAGGGAATCTCTTAATTCCCGGGCGAAAGCTAGTAGTTATTTTAATTTAAAAAAAAACACGTTCAAAAACCCATAAACACTAAATTTTTCAGTGTACCGTCAATGAGTCTCTTGTAATAACTACACAGTATACAAAGATATAATGCAGACAAAAACAACAGAATTAAAAAAAAAATTCTTCATTTTGAATTGAACCAAGTACCATTGACTTGGTCCAGCATGGTCCCTACCACTAAACCAAAGGTTGCCATTTAGGGATCGTTCAACAATTACGTGATCATTTTTGGCCGTTTTTTAGGGTTCCGTGCCTCAAAAGGAAAAAACGGAACCCTTATAGGATCACTTTGTTGTCCGTCTGTCCGTCCGTCCGTCCGTCTGTCAAGACCCTTTTTCTCAGGAACGCGTGGAGGTATGAAGCTGAAATTTATATCAATTACTCAGGTCTACTGTCCCTTGAAGCTGTGAAAAAATCAAACTTCTAAGCCAACGCAATCAAAAGATACAGCCGTTTATGCCGCAAATTTCCGCAAATTTTCGACACTCGCAAAGGAATCAAAACCTACAGGGTACTTCCCGTGAACACAGAATCTTGAAATTTGGTACGAAGCAACGTCTTATAGCACAGATAAAGGAAAAATTGCGAAAACCATAAATTTTTAATTACATCATATCATAAAAATATTTTTAATATTTTTAAACTTACTACCCCTTTCCTCATGAACGCGTTGAGGTATTAAATTGAAATTCATATCAAATACTCAGGTCTACAATACCTTTAAGCTAGGTTTGTACGGAACCCTCGGTGCGCGAGTCCGACTCGCACTTGGCCGGTTTTTTAACCCCCCCCCCCTATGTAATCACAGCGTAATCCTTTGTTTTTAACCCCCCCCCCCTCGCCTTGATTACGTAATCTTCGTCCGTGCTTAAAATGTAATGTTTGCTGTTTATTATTGGGTCTTAATAAATGACCTAGGAATAAGCTTGTGGCGAGACACAACCCAGTCGTGGTGGGAAGCTGTATTCGGTACTCCATGCTCATCAGTAGCGGCGCCTGCTTGTTTAAATTGGCTTTACAATAATGTTCTCAGGTGGATGACTAAAGTAATTTTATTACTTTTCTAATTAAAAGTATTTCTCAAATAATCAGATGTATATACAAGCACCCGACCCCCCCCCCCCCCTTCCGGTGATCACGTAATTGTTGAATGATCCCTTACCGTGCCGTCAAACGGCCTAATAAATGATAATACAAATAGTCCGATGCAATGCCTACCCTGATAGGGAATGATGCGTGAGTGCATGTGAAACATGCTTCGGAAAGCGGGTTTAAGGAAAATCAATAAATTTTATTGTAGTTGTAATATCTTGCTAAAGACCACACCACCTTGACTCCTTGGTATTTTAAACCATGAACCAAATGTCATCCTATAAAGGCAGGGAGGTACAGACTGAAGCACTTCCAACATGTATAGCATGATGTACTGTCGTGTGTACTTTAAATTAGCAGTTACTTAAAGTTTTAATAACACTTATCGATCAATGTTTTATGCGCTTATGAAAGTGATTTTTATCTTGTTAATTTTAAACTTGTTTTAATTTTTTATTCCAAAAATAATATTTTTAAGCGAGAGGGGGTTTTTATTACTTTCGTTAATTACATCACATTTAAAAAATATGACTAAAAAGAGGAGTACAATATATTTTATTTGCACACAGAGACATACAATACATAACGTACTTGAATAAGATTTTCCAGCTTATTTGGGAGCATATCCGAGAAATAGGAACATAATTAGTAAAATCTATTCATTCCCGTGGGTATTCGCTAAAAGTTATTTAGCCTAATTACTAAGAGATAATGTAACATTCGAATGGTGGCAGAATTTTTGAAATCGGTCCAGTAGTTTTTCAGTTTATTTGTTACAAACACAAAAATACAAATCTATCCTCTTTATAATATTAGCGTAGTATTTCGGATTAACTTTAAATATATTATTGTAGTGCCACTTTGTCTTTATAGTATTTTAGGCAATGATCGTCATTCTGTATTTGACGTTTGATCATGTTATTAGGCGAAGTCAACGATTTCGGCAATTTGAGAATCGATATAATACAACTAAATACATACATACTACCCAAAGCGTCGCGTGTTCTCGTTGTGCTAGCCACACTACATTGCTACAGTGTACACTCAGCCTTAAGTTTGCTTTTACCTTTGCGTTATCTTGATTCACTTATCTGAAAGTGCCGCGAAATGTGTAGTCGCCGTGCGATGCTGAATGGGAACGGTCGTGCCTTACCGAACAGACGAACAGACTCGCGTACTGACTTTGTTTTTGTACTTTTAGTTCAGTGCAATTAATAGTGAATGAGGTGTGCGTAACGGGACGACACGCGGTCAGTGCCTTCCTTTTAGCTCAGGTAAACGTTAATTTAACGTAGTTTTAAGTTTAAGTGCAGTTAAAAGAAAGTTTTACGTTGCATTTAACGGATTGTGTTGATATTTTTTGTTGTTTATATGTTTCGCCATGCGTTGAGATCGGTATGCGTCTTAGTTTTTTTGTGTCCATATCAATCTCAATACTAAGTATGTCCGTTTTTACACAGGGAAGTCATACTGTGGGTGGAGGTTCATTTCTTTCAAGTGAATCCATATAGCCTGACAGGACTACGGGGAATCTCTTTGATGTCAAAATTGTCACATTCAAGTTCTTACTACTAATCAAACTACTATTAAACTATCAACGAAATTTTTCGGTATACTGCGGCAGCAGATTAAGCTATACATGTTGACCTTAACGTCGTTCTTATCTTTCTAGTAGTAGCGCCGGCTTTCCTAGTGCAAACGTGCTGCGTTCTGTATGCAAACTCAAACTTATTTAATCGCAAACAATGGTAAAATATTACTTACAATATTAAAATATTGGTGTTGTACTTATCGTTTTTTGCCAAATTCCAGGATCATATAATTTAATGAATAACTGCATTGAAAGACATTAAGATGTTGTTCCTAACCCTTGGTTAGGTTAGGATAAGTAAGTTAAAGGGTACCCTTAGAGTCGCATAAAATTGCAAGTCATAATTTGTGAATTCATAACTTTTTTAGCATAAAACTTGAAACATAAGAAATTATGAAAAACTCCATTCCAAGATATTGTAATAACAAGAGGGTAGTTGCAACGGTTTAGGGTATGGAGGGTGGTAGTTAAACAGTTTGGGTATTTCTTGTGGGTTCCTCGGGAAATTTTTTTGAGTTTCAGTGGAAGTATCACCCCCTAAAATTTCCCTAGCTAGTTTATAGTCATCCTTTCGTATCCTAATGAATAATTTCTTAATCTTAAGGATGAAACACCCCAACCTAAGAACCCGTCGTGCGCTTGTTTGTTTACAAATCCTGCACACACGGGTGTGGTGCAAGAATCGTGCGAGGGTTTGAACCATGTTTTCATGTTGTTACTAGCTTTTCGCTTGGGACTTCGTCCCCGTAGTAATTTTTGGAAATTATGGAGCCTGTGTTATTCATGTATAAGCTATATTATTGTAAAGTTTTACTAAAATCGATTCAGTTGTTTTGCGTGAAAGAGTAACAAACATCCATACATACAAACTTTTGCGTTTATAATATTAGTAAGGATAATTAGGAGCAGAATACTAAAGTATTTAGTACTTGGTGCTACAATTAAGCTAATTTGCAGCACTTAACACACTTTCTAACCTAACAATGGTTGCCCAATAGTTAGGTAACCTATTTCCATCTCGGCAAACGTGTGTATTGTGTACTACCCTTTGTTACGTCTAACGTGATTTACGCGTACAAGTTTTAGCAAACGTGATTGATTGTTGGACCGCGGATGTTTGTGTTTAGCTTAAAGATAAGCTGTCTGTCAACGGCGCATCAGGTTAACACAAACTCTTAAATCTTAAACTCTAATGCTTGGAGATAACATTGAAAATCGATTGAAGAAATTTGACAGTTTTGGATAGCATGATGTGCTGTTGTCCCTACATTTATAAATCTGTGCAGGCCTTCAACTGTCATTACACTTAGGGTTTTTTTTTGTCTTCAAGATGACACAGATACGACAAGATATGCATGACAAATCATGGTTGGTTGTGAGATTTAGCTCAAAACAGCTATTTTTAGATAAATTGAGTAAGGGATGCTAAATTCAGAGTTTAGATAGAAAAATAGTCATGCTTATTTTCAAGTGATTATTAGTTAGTATTATTAGTCTACTAAATATAAAGTCCAAACAAACTCAAGGCTTGTATGTGACTCGAACAGCAATAGGGTCATTAAACCCTGGATGACTCTGGGAGCCTTACGGTGCATAAGACTCAGAGATAAAATGTGCCTGAAACTAAGAAATGACACTCAAAACTTAATTCTAAAAATAACATACAAACGTTTTCGCACTTTTTGTACTAACCTCATAAAAAAACTAAAAAGACAGCACTATAGAAATAAGATTAAAGCTTCGATAAAAAAACCTAAAGTTTTATGGTATAACATTAACGAAGTAACCCAATATAAGCCACCTAAAACTCCAAATACTGAACTTCTTAATATTAAATCTTGTCCCATAGCATCAATCAACTACGTAAATAATTTTTTTGTCAACGTTGGTCATACATTAGCTGAAAAGATATCCAATAGTCTGGTTTTCTCCGGCAATCGTACTTCAGACTACAACAGGCATTTATCCTCGTTTGTATTGCTGGACACCTCTCCCACGGAAGTGGATATTACGCTATCTTCACTGGACTCAATGAGTGCGCCAGGGTGGGATGAAATCCCCACACTGTTTCTCAAACAAACTAGAGACTTCCTAGTCCCTCTGATCAGTGATCTTACCAATCTATGTTTCAACACAGGAATCTTTCCATATGTACTTAAACGCTCCGTTGTTACCCCTGTATATAAGAGTGGAGACAGAAAGGACGTCAACAACTATCGCCCTATATCTGTGTTGACTTCCATTTCTAAAATCATTGAGAAATTGCTGAACTCAAGAATAGTAAACTACTTGAATAAGTATAACATTTTGTCATCTTCGCAATATGGTTTTAGAATGGGAATGTCAACCCAGGATGCTATCACTGACCTTACAACTACTATAACTAAAGAAATTGATAAAGGAAATAAATGCTTAGCGGTCTTCCTCGACCTCAAGAAGGCATTTGATACCGTTTCTGTCTCCATACTTATAAGCAGGCTTGAAAGCATAGGTTTCCGTGACCGGGCTCTTTCCCTACTTAGCAGCTACCTCCAAAATAGGAAACAAGGGGTCAAAATCGAAAACCTGCGTAGCGAGGAAGAAAACGTTACGTATGGTGTTCCGCAGGGCAGTGTCCTTGGTCCGACGCTATTTTTAATATACATAAATGATCTATGTAACCTTCAGGGCGTCGGAGGGAGGATACTGTCTTACGCGGACGATACGGCCATTATTTTTACCGGTGCTACCTGGGACAAAGTTAAGCTTGCAGCTGAGAGAGGTCTGGCAAGAGTTAGTTCCTGGCTTAGTGAAAATCTTCTCACTTTAAACACTCTAAAAACAAATTACGTGTTTTTAGAGTGTTATTCGAAATTAAAATTCACTCCTACTTACTCCCTCTGCCAACTACATGTCACTGTCCGACTATACAAAAAGTTAGTTGCGTCAAGTACCTAGGAGTTATGGTAGACCAGAGGTTGAGTTGGTATCCTCACCTGGAGCTGACTATCGGTAGAGTAAGGAAGCTCATCTGGGTGTTTAAAACACTGAGGCACGTTATGTCTAAAGACTTGTTAAACAAGATTTACATCGCACTGGCCCAATCTGTTATAATTTATTGTATTCCTGTGTGGGGTGGTGCGTGTAAGTCAAACCTTATAAACCTTGAACGAGCACAGAGGTCCTTGATCAGGGTAATGTATTTTAAACCTTATAGGTTTCCAACTGATATCCTATATAACATATCTAAGTTGCTCTCTATCAGGAAGCTTTATATTTTGCACTTGATATTAAAGTATCACAAAACATTACCATTTGATTAAGAAAAACTTCGAAAACGGAGGCATGATCTTGTTGCTCCTTCCTACCCTACAAGAACGGCATTTGCTAGCCGCCAATTCATAGCTCAAGCTCCTTACGTGTACAATAGAATAAATCGTATAACTAACATATACCCTTTGCAGCTATATAGGTGTAGGGCTGCTGTGACTGACTGGCTAACTACACTCACATACGATGATGTGGAAGACATCTTGGCAAGAATTACATAACTTATGTGCTTGATCCCCCTGTTCGCAGTCTTTTGTACTGATCCCAAGGAAGTAACTCTCCGTAGGGCGTACAGGTGGTGATCTACCTACTTCCTTAACATTACTATTACGAGTATTATTATTTATTTATTTAATTCTTAGCGATCCCAAGCAACTTCATCATCCACGGGGTGGGCTGGACTTAAACATAATATAGATTTTCAAAAACTTAATACACACATACCTACACAAACTCACTCGCTTTCACACACACACATCCACTAGCGCTCACTTACACTCGCACTCTAATTGATCTATTCCCGAAACTCAATTCTTACTAACAATACTAACACAACTCACGAATTAAGTAGAATTTAAGATATTTAGTACCAAGCTTTAGAGATAGTGTAAATCAATTTGTAACCAAGACGTGGAAGAGCGAGGCATTCCCAACACAAGTATCCTCGGATTACTTACTGGGAAGCCCCGGCAAATAGATTGTAAATGATTTACAGAAATAAAACATAAAAAAAAAGTTTACCAGGAAACCCTATAGGGTAAATACATCAAATGTATTTAATTTTTTTGAAATATAACAACTTTTGTAAAGTAGGAGAGAGAAAGATGACCTTAACACCTACAGGATTAATTTTGTCTCCGGAGTTATTTAATAGGGTTTCAAATCATATGAATCGTTTATTTGAGAAACAGAATCGTCGGATGATTTCAAAAACATAAAAAATCATTTTTTGAAAAAACTGAGCATATTTATTATTAAAAAATCCTATAAAATAGTAATATCAGTATCGGTTAAAATGATTACATGTAGAAAAATTCAATTATTCAACTTGTACCATTAAAAAAATCAACCTCGTTGAAAAAGTGACTTATAGGGTTTCTCAAATAAACGATTCATATTTTCTGGTCAATTACTCGTAAGATAAAAACTAAAGCTCGTGGTTTATGAAAGGAACAGAAAAAAACAGTTTGACTTTTAATTACCAAAACATAACTGTCAAATTAACATCGTGCTGTTATAAAAACCGTGGCATTTGAATTGGAGCTTTATAATAATAGACAGTTGAACGTTTTTACTATCAAAATGTTTAAGAATTCGTAGTTCTTAAACGTATTAATGTGGATAATTTGGCTGATACAATAGTATGAGAATTTCTATTGTTTACCGTGGGAATAAAATAGTTGACGTACGATTGACGGGCACCGTTTTAATGCCATTACGGTATTTGACGTTATATGCATTTTTTAAGAAAAAATCTAGAAAAGTGGAATGCAATCGGCCAAATTAAGGAATTTACTCCCGTGACAGTGTTGCAGCCGGGTCATTTCGGCTTTTAGTCGCCAAAGACTTAAAAGAGCTGAAAGTGCCCGATTGGTCAAAATTGGCACAAGAATGGAATGGCGCAGTTTAATGTCGGAGGCCAAGATCCATTTTGGGTCGTTGACTCAGTGAAGTAAGTGAAATAAGTACCTAAGTAACTAAGTATATCTTAAAATAAACTGAAAACCAAGCAGCTAACTAAAATTACCGTAGCGTATAAGCTTTTGATCCGTCAAATAGCCTGTTAATTAATACAAATAAATCTAAAGCTACATTGATTTACCTTTTTCTAGGTAAACTTAAATACACTGTATCTCATTGTTGTTATCTGATAAAAATAAGGCTAAGTTTGCCATATGGGCAAACTTGGCCTTGGCCATGAACGATTTGAGATTCAGAGGGTCTACATTTTAAAATAGCACAAGATGAAATAAAAGGCTTTTGGGCATGAAAATTTTATTGGAATAAGTCTATTATAGTTGTGGGCTTCGTATGATACATAAGTAAAGGAATCCTTCCGAATATTTTTGAAGAAAGTTCTTATAAATGTCACAGTGTTTGTTTTAGGATTTCACACGAAAATATTTCCAACTTTCGCCTGTGTACCGCAGTGCTTTATGTTTCGGCAACACGAGTATATCTTATAGAAAAGAATCTCTTGTTGTATTCTTATTAAAGTATTCTTCTTATATTTAAGAAACTGTGAATAAATGGGGCTTAATCTGTTTTTTGTCTCATTCGTTTTTATTTCTTCTTGCGCTTGAAAATAGAAAGCTTTGTTAACTCAAAAGAAGAATCGATAGGATAAGGGAAAGTATGGGCAATGCTAAGTTTGCCCTGGGTAAACATGGGCTTACTTACTTCACAGCATTACCTAATTTATTTACTTTGATTATGTTTTCAAAAGATGTTCTGGTTATGCACGCCCACATTATTTTCATTCAACTAATTGCAACATTAATCTTCTTCATTTATACATAGGAAATGATTGTTTAATTGTGATATGACGTCTGGACTACCGAAGAATAAATATTTTGATAAAGATTTGCGTACAATAAGTGGAGTGAGAACGTTACATCCATTGTGATTTGAACTATTGTCCGTCATTTTCTCTGGTGACTAAAGAGTTAATAAAAACAGGATAATTTATTTTTTATTTCCCACATTTGTTGATTATCACTTTTAGAGTATTTAGGCAGAATGTAAAGGAACTCGAGAGTTTTGGTTTGTACTGGGCGAAAAGGTAGCTAGTATAGGTATAATATCCCTATTATGAGATATTAATTTATTATGCTTATCCTTCTAATACCAGTCGTCATTATCATTCCCGCTGGTAACATCGCCTAGGTCCTAGCGGGTCTAGTTTTATCTTGTAATAGAATCACACAGAAAATTGCATTAAAATCTGTCCAGCCGTTTTAAGAGCACTTCATTGACATTCATACGCACACGTACACAAAATAAACTCAAGATGCTTCATTTTTATATTATTAGTGCAGAACTGTAGATGAATAGATACGCTGTATTTTTCACAGAAAATTTTAAACGTTTTTAAAATTTCAGTAAAGTAACAGTTAAAAACCTCACGGGAGCGTGTAAAAACATGTCTTACCTTTAAACAAACAAGACACATATTTCAAAGCTCTCTCGGGGTTCTCAATTATTGTTTGACTTTAAATAACGTTTATGAATAAGGGGGTGATTAGTTTATGCGGCGCGAAGTCGTGGCAAGAAATTAAGGTTAGGTACGGACGGCCGCAACTCGGGCGTGCATTCTGTGCTGTTGTGATAAGAGCGGTTTTGCAATGAAAATCCAGTAACCTGATGCGCTGGCCTCTGTACATTATATTCATGTACCGACGCCGCGCCGCCGCATAGTGAGGAAATAATTAAAACTTACTATTTCAGGGCATAATTTACTTATATTGCCTTTAATTACATTTATGAGTTTTGATATTACTGACAGCTATCTTTCAGGCTATTACTTCGTTCTATTTTGTCTATTACATCATAAGGTTCTGGTAACTTTGCCCAGTTCAATCTTATCTAGTCCAAAAAAGGTTATTTCTAGCATGTCAAAACTGTCCAGTGTCACCATATTTACTGTGTATCTGTGTGTCTGTCTGTGGCATCGTAGCTCCTAAACGAATTGACCGATTTCAATGTATTTTTTTTGTTTGAAATTTGACACAATCGAGATGGTTCTTAGCTGTACTTAATCAAAATTGGTTTAGCCGTTTAATAGTTAGAAGCAATCAAATGTCGGGGTGATAGTTTTTTATTCAATTTTAGAGATATCCATAGCGTCTTCTACAAAGGTCAGGCATAAATTAAAACATGTACAAGTTATAGTCATTTGCCAACGTTGACGAAAAAAACGACCTATAAGAGGATAGGATGTTGAGGGTAAAAAGGTTTTCCTCCCAGTTGTACCTAATGACGTAATGGTCAACCACAGAACGGGAAATGACATTCTGGGTTTACCTTAACTAGCGTTTCCCATTATAGTTGTATCGTGAGAAAGTTTCCTCTAAGGGGCTTCTACGCAGCTCCCTCGTACATTTTGTCATTTTATAACATTTAAAGTCACTGGTTAGGTATAAGGATTACAAAACAAAAACCACTACACTAACCTTCTGCCTTGAATAAACGCTACACACTCAAAGGCCCACACTAAGGTTTTCCCTTGTGTCGTGGGTCCCTCGATACACATATAAAGACAATTTTCCCCGACTGGGAATAGAATAGAATAGAATAGAAAAAATCTTTATTTTATAGGACATTCAGTATGCCACTTAAAACAAGTCAAGATTACATGAAATACATACAAACAAACATTAAAGGATTTAAATACGTACATACGCATTCGTTCTATTGACCCTACTGACTCTACGCCTATTCGCAAAGGTGCAGTCTTCCCTAGAGAAGAACAGGCAAGAACTCTGAGGGTGCTCTTTTTAATCGCATTACAAATTTTCTTATTTACTAATTTTAACTAATTCTGAAATAACTCTAGAGCTGAGCAGTTCATTCCCATGGCTGCTTGTCAGTTAGGTATTATAATTTTGTAATAGCCCTTTTTGCAAAGTTTTTGTTTAATTACTGTCTTAAATTTATCCAAAGGTAAATTTTGCATACACATGGGAATCTTATTATAGAACCGTATACATTGACCCATAAAAGAGTTCGCGACCTTGTGGAGACGACTGTCTAGTACATCCAGTTTATGCTTGGACCTAGTATTTATATTGTGCCTATCGCTATTTTTCTTCACATATAAAAGATTGTCACATATATATTGGGATGCAAAAGTCAGAATATCTATTTCTTTGAATATTTGTCTAAGAGACATACTAGGTCTCATTTGATAAATCGCGCGAACAGCCCTTTTTTGTGCTTTGGAGGGTATATAAGCGTCCACACGCTCGTAACCTAGTGGTGCTCGCTGATCTCAACCGATCAGTGAGGTTAAGCAGGGAACCTGATGGGTGACTAAAGTGGCAATTTATCACGAGCGTTTCCGTGCTTAGGTCCCGGCTGTTGTCGATTGACCACAGTCCTTAAAACCAAGTCAGAGGCCAGGTGCGGTTTGAAAACTCTGACACCAGGATAGCCAAGTTCGCAATCGCCTCATAATTGTCTTTACCTACACGATAAGAAGAAGAAGAAGCGTCCATAAGGGCTTGATTGTATTTACAGTGACGGAAACTCAGTTTCCCTCCTTTTACCAGCCCATATACGTCCCCACCGAGAGGCACGGGCCTCCCTTCGAAACACGAAGGGTATTCAGGCCATAGTCCACCACGCTGGCCTAATGCGGGTTGGTGGACCGTTCGTCTTTCGAAAATTAATTTACTTGGACCCGCACCAGGATTTGAACCCACAACCTTCCGATTACAAGTCTGGCTCATTACCAATGGGCTGGGTTTCCCTCCCAACATCCGTTAACTATCACAATCTCTTATTTCCATACAAAAAGCACCTATTTATTCCGCCAGCTTTCAAATTGATCAATATTAATTGTCTAGACTTGACTATAGATAACGGACATGTACGGAAGCGGTTTCAGCTGATTATTTTAACGTGTACGCTAACGTTTACGGTATACTAGGTTATGCATTGCGTGTTTATCGTACGGAAGTGTTGTGACCGTCTTTTGCTGGCAAAAAATCGGTTTCCGACCACCGGTATGCGTTTAATTTGAATTAAAATGAGGGGATACGAATTGGTGTGCAAAAAAATTGTGTTTACCGGAAAATGTAGATAGAGCTAGAACGTACAGACAGTAGCACGTCAGGTTACCTATTTCCAGTACGAAAGAAGCTATTACGAGCGAGGTGGGCGACGTCAATGTCAATATAAGGTATCTCTCTTTCAACCTCTCGGGTGGTTAATCAGTCCATGAACTTTCCCGAGGAACATAGGTCAAAATAAGGAAAAAAAAATTTGAGTTACCATACAAACTTCATCAGCATATAGCCCATATATATGGCTTGATGTGCTGCCGTGTGTACTATAACTTATGAATTTACAAGTAGCCTAGTTGTGAATGCAGATTCATCATCATCATCATGTAATCCTGTTATCCCTCATCAGGGACATAGGGCTCTGAGAAAGGATTTCCATCCTTTTCTGTTTTGGGCGGCAGCTTCGATGTCTTTCCAACAGAGACCAGTTGATGCAGCCTCTTTATCAACTGACCGTCTCCAGGTGGTACGGGGACGGCCCGGCTTTCTTGTACCACAAGCTTGCCATATAAGGCTTTGTTTAGACAGATGGTTATTTGGTCTCCTCAAGACGTGCCCAATCCACGCAGAAATGCAGATTGGCGTTCGAAAACTCAATTTTCTCTTATCTCGTCTATGTTGTCCCACTGCTAGACAAAGGCCTTTCTTCTCTTCCTCCTAGATTTCCTTTGCAGTCCTTTCACCTGCCAGTACCTGTCGAATTTGTCAAGCTCATCTCGCCATCGCTGGCTAGAATTGTCTTGTAGCTAGCTCTTTATTACCCATTTTTTCAAATTTTTTTCAAGTCAACTTTTTTGCTTGACGTATGGTAAATATGGCCAGCAATTTTTTGAAAAACAGCGTTATTTAACTTTTAGCGGGCAAATGCCGAGTCAAGTCCTTTTGGCACTATATTTAATAATATTAGGTCACCTACCTTAGGTTTTACTTTCTTATCCTACTTAGGTGTATATTCTTATCCTTACTAATATTATAAATGCAAAATAACTCTGTCTGTCTGTCCGTCTTTCACGCCTAAACTACTGAACCGATTTTGATAAAATTTGATACACAGATAGATCAGAGCCTGGGACATAGGCTACATTTTATCCCACAGTTGGGCATGATATAACCTGTAGGGTGAAAACAAACCTCCTAGCTATATTCAAAATCCTGAACCAGTATCACTCAAAGAACACATGTATGAAAAAAAAAATTTTAAAAAAATATTTTTTCAATGGGAATAGTTCATTTTTTGCCTAAACGTAGCCATTACTCCTACACCAGGCACGCGAGGGGTGCGGGTAGCGCTCGGGGGGTGCGCTCGAGTGGTGTCTAAGTTTAGGAAAAAAAAATCCCTGCCCCCCAAAAATAAAAATAATAAAAAGTGTTCAGTAAGTGATACTGGTTCAGGATTTTCAATAAAGCTAGGAGGTTCTTTTTCAACCTGTATAAGTTTACACATACCATTTACATCAATTATGGATCAGAATAAGTATTTTGTTGGCATTGATGAGGTAAAAGATGAACAAATACAAGAGCTTAGCATAAAATATATAATTGGGTTTGCTAAAGCTTCTGGGAGGTTCAAAGAGGTGGAACTGTCAGTGCAGAGGTAAAACTCATGTGCTGTTGTGGGGAATCGGGTGAAATGGTCCCAAATAAGTGGACTGATCTCCCGCCTGTTTCTGACGCGCGTCCCCTACATAGATAGATAGATAGAGATTTTGTTCTTAGTAAAAAACAGAAGTTACTTTTCTCCCAGCAATCGAACGCTATCATAACGTCAGCAAGTTTTATAAACTCCAACAATGTTTATACTAAACTTACTTTAATACTGTAATTATATTTTGAAAATATACTCCGATCAATCGATTTGCGTCAATCAATGAGATAAAATAACGCATTTTCTCACAGATCGGACATATTGGAAGATTGTATTGTATTTAAATTTAAAACAGTTAAACAACGAGGCGATTGTTCTCTAGGAAATACGCAAGAGGATTCGTTTTTAGTACTTACTTACATTTACGTAATATGTAGATAAGGTGTTGGATAGAAAACAGTTCAATAAAATGTTTAGCACAGCTGGATGACTTTATATTTTTATTTGGAGTTACTAAGAATAAAAACTACAATACATGATGTATATTAACCCCCCGACAAGAAAAAAAAGGGGTGTTATAAGTTTGACATGTGTATTTGTGTACATATCTGTGTTTCTGTGTATCTATATGTGGCTGTGTATCTATATACATCCTCACAAACTTTCGCATTTATAATATTAGTAGGATTTTAAATACTAAATAAATAAATACTAAATAAAAAGTGGCGCCATTTATTAATAGCCAAGCTGCAGTCTGTAAACTGTTCATGTCACAAAAATTCCTAACAAAAACTGGAGCTCATGATTGAGATCTATTCGGCTGTTGATGTTAAACTGCGGCCATTTTCAATAGGAAAACACTTTCCATTTCTCTAAGGCGTGAGAAAGGCATAATGTGCCGTCAGATATACAGAGAACAATGTTGTTTCTGTTTGTAAATCGCTTCCGCCTCCGTTTGTAGCGGAATTATATCGTGGGAGAGTTTGGAGCGTAGATCCTGTAATGGTGCGTTTAACTTACTAATTAAAGAAAATAAACAAAACAACTTTGAAATAAAACTAAAAATTGTAGCCTTAATAACCTTAAAATAAAAAAAATAACTGGTTTTCATTCGTAAACGGCTGAATCGATTCTGATCAAATATAAGAATCGTCTCGATTACGACAGCTTTCTAATCAAAAACCGCATCGAAATCAGTCCATTTGTTTAGAAGCTACGATGCCACAGACACATATACACATCAACACGGTCTAGGGATATTGCACGATTTTTCATACAAAAGAGGCCTGTTTGAGAATTAATAATAGCATACTCGAGATACACGGAGGGCTTTAATTTTCAGGCGAGCAAGTGCATAACTTGAATTTTCAATTCTAGTCAATAAATTTTGTTTTACTTGAAATTTGTGAAAACGTGACGGAAACGAAAACAAAAATGCACTTTTTGCCTGCTTTTTGTATGAAAATGGTCGAATTTACACTTTTTTTTCATTTCTGTCACGTTTTCACAAATTTCAAGTAAAACAAAATTTATTGACTAAAACTGAAAATTCAGGTTTAGCACTTGCTCGAGTGAAAATTATAGCCGTCCATGTATCTCGAGTATGCTATTATAGCTTCTCAAACAGACCTCTTTTGTATGAAAAATCGTGCAATATCCCTAGACCGTGTTGATATGTAAACACGATACACGACAAACTTATAACACCCCTCTTTTTTTCGAGTGTGTCTATGTATCTGTAAGTCTCTGTGTCAGTGTGTCTGTCTGTAGAATCATGGCTCCTAAACGAATGGACTAATTTTGATGCTGTATATTTTGTTTGAACGCGCAACCTTCCTGTTACAAGTCCTGGCTCCTTACAAACTCAATATAGTTTCTTTATAAATAGCCTAGTGTCGTCCGCATGTTTTGCGTCACTCGCTTCAAATGGGAGTTAGACTAAAGGCAATTGAACATCCTGTCAGGACGTTTTTAACTCTGCGATCCAGATTTAGCCAGAATATTCTGGGACGCGACTCAGACTCTAATATATACTGGAGTAACAGTCGTCTTTCTCATTTTGATAGTGAGAGAAAGAGACAATTAATACTCAAGTATAGATCAAGACTTGAGTCTCCTTCTGTACGGGTTAGACCAAAGAATTATCAGAAGTACTTCTTTCTTACGCTTAGTCTCTGTATCATTCTGGATATGTTTGATTTGGCAGATCTCAATGGAGCGACTGACATCAGACTTCCGTAACCCTGTTAACTAGGGGATTTGAGGGATTGGATCAACGTTACATACAGGTTGAAAAAGAACCTCCTAGCTTAATTGAAAATCCTGAACCAGTATCACTTACTGAACACTTTTTTATTTTTTATTTTGGGGGGGGGGGGATATTTTTTTTTTCCTAAACGTAGACACCACTCAGGCGCACTCTCCAAGCGCTACTCGCACCCCTCGCGTGCCTGGTGTAGGAGTAATGTCTACGTTTAGGCAAAAAATGAACTTTTCCCATTGAACATTTTTTTTTTCATAAATGTGTTCTTGAGTGATACTGGTTCAGGATTTTGAATACAGCTAGGAGGTTCTTTTTCACCCAGTATTAAGTTGCCAATGTACAGGTTTCCTCACGATGTTTCCCCTCACCGTTAGAGCATGGGTTAGTGTGCTATTAGAAAGAAAATAAATCAATTAT
The DNA here is from genome assembly GCA_949987775.1 of Aproaerema taeniolella. Classification (NCBI taxonomy): domain Eukaryota; kingdom Metazoa; phylum Arthropoda; class Insecta; order Lepidoptera; family Gelechiidae; genus Aproaerema; species Aproaerema taeniolella. Next base: position 3,201,378 of record OX465259.1, on the reverse strand, counting down.
TTCTTTCAGTGCATACATACTTAGAAACATTTAAAAATAATCATTTTAAAAGGTAGTATTTACATAAAAATAAAAGAAAATGACGTTGTCGAAATGTGTGGACTCCGAAATGTTACAGTTACATCTGCAGCTCTAGCACGATCACAACAAACTCGCGCTCGGCTCACGCTGAAACTTCACTTTGATTGCGCGAGGGTCCCGCGCAAAGGCTTGCTCGCCCTATGGCGTTGTCAATGTTGACACTTTGACATAGGACCACGGTATTGTCGCGGCGCTGTCACTATCGTACTCGGCCTGCAGGTCACTGTTGCCGGCCTGCAACGCTGTTATTCTATTTATGTACAGACGGCAGAACATCAGGCTATACAATTTTGACCTTGACGTCGCGTCGCACTATCTCGCTCGTAATAGCGGTGGCTTTTGAAGTGCTACTGCGTAACCTGACGTGGTGCTGTCTGTATCTACATAACTCAGGAAACCGTCATTGGTAGATGTTAGGTCCTTATGTATGAAATTGGCGATTTCCATACAATACTTTTGGAAAACTCATTTTTTCATACTAATGTTTTTGGATTTTTCTCAGATATGCGAAATCCTAAAAAAATGTGGTGGGAAGATTTGGAAAACATTAATTTAACTTTTATGATACTTAGTTTATTGAAATTTTTAATTGTAACTAAGGCACAGCAAAAATAAGCACTGAAACGGGCAATACAGTAAACGAACTATGTATGTTGATGAGTCAGTGAGTCAATGGACATAGATCGATACATAACAAAAAATTTGCCTTTCCATACAAATCAGCTGATTGTTTTGAAGCGAGCACTTAATTTTTTTTTGAGAATTTCGCCTTTTAAAGTTTCGCTGAACAATATTTTTTTATTTAATTAATAATGGGTTTGCTCTTGACAGCAATTAAGCTCAAAGGCAAAGATGTGGTCGAGGATGTAGCAAGCTCACCCAGGAGAAGCCGAACTTTAAACAGGTTCGGGTTCATTTAGTTAGAGTTAAAGTCATATTTATTACTAGCATTCCACCCAGGGCTTCATTCCAGGGGGAATTTGGGAAAATTATGTAGCCTATGTCCATCGGGGATAATCTAGCTTTCTAATGGCAAAAGAATTTTTCAAATCGGCCCTGTAGTTTCGGAGCCTATTCAATGCAAACCAACAAACATACAAACAAACAAACAATCAAATCTTTCCTCTTTATAATATTAGTATAGATTCTTGGAAGTGCAAAAAAAGTGTTTATAGAATTGCGAAGCTACCCTGTTGAAATACGTAATATACGAAGGTTCGAAAAATTTCCGCTAGATGGCGCACCCTGTATTCTGAGCCGCGGTATCGTTATGTTCCGTGGGCGTAATATACCCAGCCAACCAACACCAACTTTTTTTCAACAAGTTCATGCGCAAGGCTACGGGTTCCCCGTGGTTTGTGCGCAATGAGAACTTGCATATAGACTTAGGACTGCCGACCATCTCGCAGTACCTTAAGCAATCCTCCACACGCTTCTTTGATTCTGCCCCGCACCACCCCAATCCCCTGGTGGTGGCTGCGGCCACTTACGACCCCGTCCCCAACAACCCCGGCAAACGCCGTCCGAGGAACGTCCTCAACGACCCTGACGATCCCATCACCCTCGCTATTCAGGCCGACCAACAACGCGCAGAGTCCCGTACACCAAACAGACCGAGATACCGTCCTCGCCGGCGAGGACCTTCGTCGCGTATACCTCCTCACCTCCGCCCCGATTCGCGGTACCGGTACGTACCCGGCCGCTTCTCTCCACAAACGTATGTCCGACGGTTCCCTCGCAGTAACGCCCTAAGCCGAGGTTCGAGCCCCACAGGGGGCACCCTTAGGCCTGTTACTTAAAATTTTGGGTTGAGAGCCATCTGCGCTCACCACTTGCTCGGTGAAGCTGTCAAGGCCATCAGCGGCCAACAGCGTAGTCATTCCAAAAAAAAAAAAAAACAACTTTTTTTCTGACTGAATGGAAAGTTAATATTTACATTTCGAAATTTCGGAAGCCCTTCCTTACTTAATGTGAGTACTGAGTAAGGCTCTAACTATACCAGTATCGACGATATATCTTACAGATAATAGTATAAAAATATTGGATGACTTCAAATAAGTTAGCAAAGCGCTCGTAGCTCAGTGGCTCTCGCTGATCTCAACCGATCAGTGAGGTTAAGCAACGTACACAGAGGCAGGGAACCTGATGGGTGGCCAAAGTGGAAATTTATCACGAGCGTTTCCGTGCTTCGGAGGGCATGTTAAGCTGTCGGTCCCGGCTGTTGTCGATTGATAATAGAGTCGTTAAAACCCAGTCAGAGGCCCTTGTGCGGCTTGAAAAGTCTGACATCAGGGTTAGCCAAGTTCGCCACATACTTGGCAATACCTACACGATAAGAAGAAGAAGTGAAAATTAAGTATGCAATCAGCCCACAAAACTGAACGACTTCCCCAAAGAATAGGTTGAATTAGGATAAATTAGTTTCGCCTCTCCATACAACTTGTGATAGCCCAGTTGGTGATGAGCCAGACTTGAAATCCGAAGGTCGTGGGTTAAAATCCTGGTGCGGGCCTGTACCACTAAATTCGTCTTTTCGGATTCATGTACGGATTTCTAATTATCACTTGCTCAACGATGAAGGAAAACACCGTGATGAAACCCGCCCGTCCAAGAAAATTTCCGAAAGACGAGCGATCCGTCCACCAACCCGCATTGGGCCAGCGTGGTGGACTATGGCCTATGTGCCCCTCGGTGGGGACGTATATGGGCTGGTAAAAAAAAATACAACTTGTGCATAAAACATCAGCTGTTGTTTTGTATGGGAAATGAAAACTTTTTTCAGAATTTCATATAGGTTCTTTGGGGGAAGTTGTTCAGTTTCATGAGACGAATCGACCCCTAAAGTTTCACAACGCCACCCATATACACCCAAGCAAATAATTTAAAGCGAAACTAAACTTAGGCCAGTGTTCACCAAAAACTTAACCAACGATTAGCAGATAACCAGAGATTTGACAACGTCATTTACATACATTTTTTTTGAAATTTTGTCTGATTAGCTTCTAACCGCTGTTTAACCGTTGGTTATATTATTGGTGAACAAGGGCCTTAATCAGTCGGGTTAACATGGGGTTAACTTAAATTTTTGGTAGCCCTCATGTAGTTAGGTGTTTAAAAGGTATCAAGAACATTACCTCATAGATTTGTAATTTTTTTGCCTGCTACAGTTGTTTTGGAGAACCATAATTGTCCACGTTTTTTTTTTATAAGATGGGTTAACTCTTGACCTCAATCTTGACCATAAAGGTCAAAGATGAGGTCGACGATGGAGCGAGTTAAACTAGAAAATGCCTATAAAGGCACTGGTACTCCCACGCACCGACGGAACACAGAAAGCTGTTTGGCGTCGGACTTCGGTAGGAGGGTGGTCGCGAACCAGACGGCCCTTTACAGAGCCTACCACACCGCATGAGACTATAGGACGACACCTCAGATTCAGAAAAAAAGTTAAGTGTCGTTGCCTGGGATGGATTACTAGGAGGCAGGTCTCATTTGTGTTTCCTAAGTCGCCTCTTACGACACCCACGGAAAGAAATGGGGTGGTGTTATTCTTAACCGATCACCACACGGCACGTTACAATTGTCCACAATTGTCCGAAAACGTAAGAAAGTTTCAATCACGAAAATGCTCATTAAATCCTTTAATGTAACATGCTGAATGAACTAATATGTTTGTATGTATTGTATTTAATGTAACTTTGACTTATTTCGTGTAACATCTTCTATGAAATAAAGTTAAATTGAATTGAATAATCAGAAACCAGCAGCTCTAGCACGATAACGACAAACTCGCGCTCGGCTCACGCTGAAACTTCAGTTTGAGGCTTGCTCGCCCTATGGCGTTGTCAATGTTGACATTATGACATAGGACTGCGGTGTTGTCGCGGCGCTGTCACTATCGCACTCGCCTGCTGAAAGTCATTCAGAAATAATATGTAAGTTTTTTTGTTTTCTTATTTTTTTTCGTAATTTTACTCCGTAAGACTATTTCCACTAGTTTTTGACCCCCCCCCCTATAATAAGAAAAAATAAGAACAGACTGACCCTCTCCCCCCTGTTTAATATTTATTACGTAAGAATCTAAAGGAAAAAAATAATACTTACATGTTTGATTTGTATTAATGTTTATTTTTCAAATTATCAATTTTTTTAAATGTTTATTTGTGCTTATAAAGCAGGTACTAATAATTTTAATTTTTGGTCGTAATAAAAGGTTTTAATCACTTTGCCGGCGCTTTTTAACCGACTTCAAAAAAAGGAGGAGGTTCTCAATTCGGGTGAATATTTATTTTTCAAAGTATAATTTTAACTTTGCGCATTTTTGTGATCTTACGTAAGAACTATCGATACTCCCTCCCACCCCCTTGTAAGAAAAAATAATACATGATCGACCCCCCTCCCCCCCTAAATCGTCTTACGTAATAAATGAATGGCCCCAAAACGACTTTGCAATTTTGAAAAAAAAAATGTGAGACTACCTCTAAAGTGTTACTTACTATTTAAAAAAAAACATCAAACCAATTCAGAATCAACGGATTAACTAACCGCGTATCAAAAAAAATACGGTCAGTCGAATTGAGAACGGCATCCTTTTTTTTGAAGTCGTTTCGACTGTATGTATCTTTTTTTATGTAAGTATTTCTCCGCCATTTATGGATCGATTTTCTTAAATCATGGTGGTCCTATTGTCACCAAGTCAGGATCTGAAGCAAGAATCTCACGGAAATCGAGGGAAACCTTCGAATTTAATAGGCACTCACTTTGCTCCTCACGCCTTCTATTATTTACAATAAAAATATAAAAAATACGTTTTTAAAAAAAATTAAACCTACTTTTAATGTTTCTGCGTACCTACCTACTGATCTGTTTGCAGTCGGTGCCAAGCCAAATAAGTTTTATAAGGCTACACGTACATTCGGCTTCGCACCGAATTCAAACAGAACAGTATAATAATAGGTACGTCTTTATTTTTCGCTTTTTGAAGTCGGTTTAATAAAAAAAAAATATTTGCAGTTCTTGTTTATTTATTTATCCGTTAAGATGTCGGTCCCATCTGTTGCCGTTAAACAAAGTCACAGGCCATTTGGCGGTTTGAATACTCTGACACCAGAGTTAGTCAGTTTGTCACATTTTCTATCTAGTAATAAGAAAGGAGACTTATGAAATGACTTAGACATCAGCAAAATACACAATACAGCTTGATTCTATAGTTAAAATGAATGACGTCAATGTACACACAACAGCACATCAGGCTTTACAAATTGACCTTGACGTCGCCTTTATCTCACTCGTAATAGCGCCGGCTTTCGTAGTGGTTAACCTGACATGCTGCTGCCTGTACCTAATAACATACAGATAAGAGTTTACGGCTCCAGAGGAATTTCACAGTGGCTTTAGTACTGTAAACTTATTTTAGATATGCACATTGTTGATTTTCTTTGCTTTGCGATAAGAAGATAGTGTGACTGAGATATTACTTGGAGACATTTGTTTAGTTTTTTTTTTTAACCAGCCCATATATGTCCCCACCGCACATGCCTCCCTTCGAAACACGAAGGGGATTTAGGCCATAGTCCACCACGCTGCACGCTGGCCCAATGCGTGTTGGTGGACCACTCGTCTTTCGAAAAATTTCTAGAACGGGCGGGTTTTTTATCACGATGTTTTCCTTCACCGTTGAGCAAGTTATAATTAGAAATCTGTACATAAATCCGAAAAGACGAATTTAGTGGTACAGGCCCGCACCAGGATTTGAACCCACGACCTTTGGATTACAAGTCTGGCTCATTACCAATTGGGCTATTAACACTCTAGTTTAGTTACGTTCCTTTTATTACTTCTACTGGATCATGGGTGACCTTAATTTAGCGAAAAGTATGTACATGAATTGTAACACTAGACTAAACTACTTTCTTGAAGGACTACTCAATTAAGTCCCCACCTATGAGATTGCTGTTTTCCGTACAAAATTTTTGAAAAACTGATGTTTTCATACAAATATTTTTATTTTTCGGGGATGTCAAATCCAAATGTAACAAATTTTTGTTTCAAGGTTGAGACAGAAATTATCTAATATTTTCAATTCAATTCAATTCAATCATTTATTGCTATTCATATGTACAGAGTATAAAAGGTCTTATCTACAATATGTTCTTCTATATACATATGAACCCTGTCGGGCATTGCAAAAGTGGAACGGCAGGCAGACTGGCATTTTTGTTAAATTATTTGTAAAATTTATTAATTTATCGAAATAATGTATTTGCATAATATTTTGAATAATAAAATAAATATGAGGTTAAATAATATGCGATGTCAAGATTTCAAGATTTAGTTTACTGAAACTGTCAATTGTAAAAAAGACAGAGTGAAAATAAGCATTGAAACGGATATCCATTCAAATGAGATGTATTTAGGTTCATCAATTAAAACCTGACAGCAAAAATGTATAAATTGTACTCAAAATATCAATAATATTACCAAGTATTTAAATCAAAAATAATTCTGGAAATACATAGCTACTAAATCAAAGTATGACTGAGAAAAAAACAGCAATTTCATAATATTTGTAAGCATTATACAAAATATATTAAGTATTTTAAGGAAGAACATAATATAATGTCAGGGATTTGACAATGTACAGGGACAACGGCACATCATGCTACCCAAAACTGTCAAATTTCTTCAATCGATTTTCAATTATATCTCCAAGCATTAGAGTTTACTATCCATTGGGTAAATTTGACAGTTTGTGGTAACCTAATGTGCTGTTGACTGTACATAAGCGACATATTTTTCTTGTTGACTCCGGAACTCTTAAAACTACTTCATTTTTACCCCTGTGTTTATCGATCTTTATGTTTTAAATTAGCCTGCGCGTTTTTTTATTTATTTCAATTAATACATTTTAAAACGGAAGTTGTTAAGACAGCACTTACATAACGTTTTCCAAATTGCAGTGAAAAATTGTGTTTAACTATGAAATATATAAGTAAGACAGACTTTTAATTAAGGAACTTATGTAAGGCAGATTGGATTGGAATTATTTTTTCTGCTTTCAATTTAACATTATACACGTATTACAGAATTTTGACACCTATACATATACACTCCATGATGAATATCATGACTATATGCATACTCATTTATTTTATTTTAATAATCACAATTACTCGTTAATTGTTAGTAAATGTCAAAAATAAACTTATTCAAATTATAGGTCTTTCGTGTTGCATAGATTTAAGTATCATGCGTTTTATCAGCGCTGAAAGGGTTAGTATGATCCCAGTTCCATGGTGTACCTAGTAGGTACTTTTTTTAAATTATAAAATGGGTTAACTCTTGACCTCAACCTTGACCATAAAGGTCAAAGATGAGGTCGACGATGGAGCGAGTTAACCAGGAAAATGCCTATAAAGGCACTGGTACTCCCACGCACCGACGGAACACAGCAAGCTGTTTGGCGTCGGACTTCGGTAGGAGGGTGGTCGCAAACCAGACGGCCCCTTACAGAGCCTACCACACCGCATGAGACCATAGGACGACACCTCAGATTCAGAAAAAAATGAAGTGTCGTTGCCTGGGATGGATTACTAGGAGGCAGGTCTTATTTGTGTTTCCTTAGTCGCCTCTTACGACATCCACGGAAAGAGATGGGGTGGTGTTATTCTCAGCCGATCACCACACGGAATATACCTGCTCTTAAAGAAATATACAATTTTTATAGGTATTCTCGCTTGTAAGTAGATTTGCGTCAAACATCTCACGGCATATCTCTTCTTACGTAACAACAGCTTAGATTCAGCAATCAAAGACCGTGAGAGAAAATGAAAGCTATCAACCACTGCTATAATGGACATTATGGCCTCTGTCAGAATTATCGCATTGACCGTAACATATCGGTTACAATGAAACGCAATTTCATAAATCTATGGCATTGGGTCAACGTTGTGCTTTGAATATGAATTTTCATAATTTTAGGAAATTTTGTAATGCATTCTGCGTGTTTAATTGAAACAATGGCGGCCAAATTGAATTTTTGTATAATTATTGCAAAAAAAAGTTGTCAAGCGTTACACAGTTTTAATAGCGGACATGCAGCTTTGATTATCTAGTATATTTGTTATGTATTTGTAGTAATATATGTATGTAATATATGTATATCACATATATTTGTATTAAGTATATATATTTATGCACCACCTATTACTTCTTATCTTACTTCTGTCCTACCCTAGGGTTGCCTGGAAGAAATTGCTACCTAGCAATAAGGCCGCCTTGTTGTACACTATGTTTTATGTTCTGTTGATTGTGCTGTTTGTCCTTGTGTGCAAATAAAGTATATTGTATTGTATTGTATTTGTGATAGACAAGACTATGTCATCCTATGGTACTATCACAAAAAAAAAATATTTTTAATTTTTAATGGATCTAATCCTGGGGTCGTGGGTTCATATCAAGTCCCATTCGCGCTGAAAATTTTTCTTTCCCTAAAAATGATGGGCCTTTTTATAATTCGAACGGCACGGCAAGGCAATTTGAAATTTGAATTACCATTGCCCCCTTCAGAGCTTCTACTATACTTATAATACCGTTTTGTCATGCCGTTTTTGAATTATAAAAAGGCCCTTTGTGAATGTGAATATTCCTCACGCGGGTAAGCGTATTTTTACGCAAACTGTTATAATGATGCGATTTGTGAGAATCTATGTATATATGGATGAAAAAAGAAATATGGGTGTTTGTTACTCTTTTACGCTCAAACGGCTGAACCAATTTGGATAAAATTTGGTGCGGACGTAGCTGACACCCTGAACTAACACATAGGCTACATAATTTTCCCAAATATGTAGCCTATGTGTTTAAATAATAAATGAAAAGAGAATAAAACGCCAAAAAAGAATCTGGATTTATGTTGCCCTTTAATCTTTAGCCGATTTGATTAGTGTTAGTTGGCTTAGAATTTGTTAGCGAATTTTCAGTAACAAACACAAAGTTGCTTAACATTGTGCTATTATTATTTAGAATTTGGGAAAATTATGTAGTGTTGGCCGTGTGAGTCCTCGGAAGAGTAGAATAGGACCACCCTCTTTCTTACCGAGGTGTCGTACAAGGCGACTAAGGTAAATAGGCAAGCAAGTTCATCTGCACACAGAGAAGGAAAACTCTGCAATTGTATCAAAACCCTCGCCAACCCGTCTGCCAAGCGTGGTGAGTATGGCATTTACCCCTCATGTTATTGAGGGAGGCCCGTGCCCCAGCAGTGGGGACGTTATGGGCTGATGATGATGATGATGATGGAGCCTATGTGTTAATCCAAGGAGTAAGCTACCTCCATACTAAATCCAGCCGTTTGAGCGTGAAAGAGTTACAAACATCCATACATCCTCACCAACTTTCGCATATACATATAACATTAGTAGGACACACTCTTCCTTCTCTTTAATAGGCGACCTGAAGCAATAAATGTAGTAATAGTATGTTACGTACCATATCGCTATATGAGCCCATAAACCATGGCTAACAAAGTTACAACACAAGTGGAACGAATATATGGTCCAGTTGTTACTATCGATAGCTTAGGGTTGCCTCATATACTGCTTATCTGAGATATTGCGCACACGCAACAATTTATACAATAGCAGGAAATGGAATATAATAGGAGCTTCTAAAAAAAATTATACAAGAGTTCTTTGATTGATTTTAAGTAACATTATATGTGTTCTATGAAATTGATTATGATTTTATGAAAAACAAGCTTCCCGCCTGGGACTTCTTCCTCTTGAATCACTCCGTCCGTTTGGTGAAAACCGTATGAAAATCCGTTAAATAGTTTTTTAGTTTATCGCGTTCAGACAGACAGACGTGACGAGGGACTTTGCGTTCTACACTAGCCACCTTTGGTACAATTACACGATGCGACATTTTAACTCGCTTCGTGTACAATATAACAACGCTTTCCGGGCCATGCTTCACCTGCCCTGGCGGTGTAGTGCGTCGGGCATGTTCGCCATGAACAGGGTAAATGACTTTTATGCAGTTATGCGGAGACTCAGAGCCTCATTCCATATGAGGCTTATTAAATGTAATAACCAAATTGTGTCGTCTGTATACAGCACCACCTATGTACAACGTAATAGTACATTATGTTACAAGTGTGCTAAGTTGGATATTACATTAGAGGTGAGTTTGGAGCCGAGAATGTAATATCCAATGCACACGCGTGTCATACGACGTTTTTCAACACATTTGCGAGGAAAGAAAGAAATAAAAACTTTCCTTTGATATTGACGGCAACAAGCTATCACTTGATTCACTTGCATGTTGCGCCTCGGAAAGTATTTCTGGCGGTGTACCCACGTAGGTTTCCTGTTCTGCACCTGAAGAATACATTTTTTGTGTTGTATTTCTGACAATAATAACAATCTGATGAATCCAAATGCCGTTAGTGAAAACCAAGTGAAAACATCTTAAAAGAGGCGCGATTATTTTTTTCTTTTTTCGCTCGCAAAATGAGATTCACATTGACAAGTATGCCATACAGCCAAATAATAAAAAAATACTTAACTATATATTTTCACGTTTTAGCATAAATAAATGATAATTTTCTGTTAAATTTTAATGATTTAGTAAATAATTAACTATTTTATTTACAAATAGTTTAATGTTTACACTTAATTTTAAATATAAAATAAGGTCGGATCTCTTTGCTGAAATTTAGAAAAAAAAAACCATTACGTACTAGTGCTTTATTTTTATTACTCACGGGCTGGGTAATATATATCATTATGAACCTTAAAACAATGAAATAAGACCCACTTTATGAGCAAATGTGTTGAAAAATATCCTTACTTAATTTAATATAATATGATATGACATTTTAATATTTTATTTTATTTTTAATTTCAATAATTTCAATATGACATTTAATAAATTAATAATTAATTAATAAATGAATACATATAATATAATATTAAATTAAGTAATTATTATTGTTAAACTATAATTATGAGTATTATTATAAACTGTGGGGAATGTACAATGTACCTAACCTGAAATAAAAATTATTTTATTTTATTTATTTAATAATATAGAATGATTAATTTTCATTATGTTATTGCATCGTTTTGATATATATTTTTAAAATTCAATTTAACCAGCGATGGTACAGTCGTCAGCTTCAGAGGTAACTCCCCTGAAGGCTTGAAGCGGCTCTGGACTAACTTATCCGTAATAATACTTACATTAGTTTTAAAATTGAGATTTCCCATAATTTTTCAAATGAAAAAAAAAATGCCAAAAAATAATAATATTTAATTACTAGATAGATAAGAAATTTATTTCCAGTACTAGAGGATGTCTCGGACTTAAATCCCGTTGAAATTTCCCAAAATCCTTTCTCACTCATTGTCTAACGTTACAAAAGGAATCTTCGTGCAAATTTTCAGGATACTGGGTTCGAGGGTTTAGGCTGGGTGTTGATGAGTCAGTGAGTCAGATTAAATTTTTTAAATTTAACTGAGATATACGTCCACCAACCCACCCGCATTGGGCGTGGTGGAATATGGCCTAAAACCCCTTCGTGTTTCGACGGGAGGCCCGTGCCCCTCGGTGGGGACGTATATGGGCTGATGACGACATTCTACAAAACTATCATTTTTACTCCTGTCCTATATTTTATAAAAATTACATTTGTTCGCTCCAGTACAGGCTCCGATTTCACGAAAAAGTGCGATCCCCTTATATCTCGGTGGGGACGTAGGTATATGGGCTGATGATGAGATATACAATACTTCGGATAACTTTGGTAAAGCTATAACAAATACCTCTTACGTATGTTGTCACGTAGTGTGAAAAAAACCTCACATCAAGGAAAAAACTTCACCCTTACAGAAAAGTGAGTTTAGGCCAGCCCTATCGGTCTGCATATCGTCATGCATCTGTAGTGCGGTCTAGTCGTGATGCAAACGTCTGACGATGCACAGTTAGGTGCCCTCTCAAGAATGTAATGCCTTATTAAGTATAAACTTGTACATTCTATACATCGCAGGAACTTCATGGAATTCTTCCGTTTACAAATCAGATTGGAAAGTAATTTTGCAAAAAAAGGAATTCGATAGGTAATAAGCGAAAGTAATTTAGATTTTACTTACGGTACCAGCAGCTCTAGCACGATAACGACAAACTCGCGCTCGGCTCACGCTGAAACTTCACTTTGATTGCGCGAGGGTCCCGCGCAAAGGCTTGCTCGCCCTATAGCGTTGTCAATGTTGACATTTTGACATAGGACCGCGGTGTTGTCGCGGCGCTGTCACTATCGTACTCGGCCTGCTTAGCGTTTATTCCACTAATCAAGGGCGGTTAAATGACATTGGTGACCATTTCATCTGTTCAGGTAGTGAAATTTAGAACGATGAAACCTCAAACATTTGATGACAGCCATCCTGACGCTGTCGCAAAACAGCCAGTCAAAGCAATTAAATGTATGAATGATATTCACCAAAGCAAGTGGTAATTCATGAAAAATTCGATCTAATATTATAAATGCGAAAGTAACTCTGTCTGTCTGTCCGTCTTTCACGCCTAAACTACTGCACCGATTTTGATGAAAGGTACAGATATAGATTAGAGCCTAGGAAAGGACATAGGCTACATTTTATCCTACAGTTGGGTACGATATAACCTGTAGTCCACGCGGGCGGAGCCGCTGGTGTAAAGCTAGTACTAAATAAAAGACTAATTTAGTTGTACAGGCCCGCACCAGGATTTGATACCCCAACCCGAACGTCTAAGAAAATTCATTTTCGAAAGTCGAGCGGCCCACCAACCTGCATAGAGCCAGCGTGTTGGACTATGGCCTAAATCCCCTTCGTGTTTCGAAGGGAAGCCCGTGACCCTCGGTGGGGACGTATATGGGCTGGTAAAAAAAATGTAAGAACTGAGTAGATACTTATTTTGCTTTTAGGTATTTCTCTTTCAACCTCTCGGGTGGTTAATCAATACATGAAACTGAACAACTTTTCCAAGGAACATAGGTCAAAATGCGAAAAAAAAAGTTGAGTTCCCATACAAACTTCATCAGCATATAGCGCATTTTGTATGGGAGATCAAAATTTTGTTTTCGTTTCATGGACTGATTAACCACCCAAAAGGGTTGAAAGAGAGATACCTAAAGCCCTGCATATGCTGATTAAAAAAAAGAATTATAGTCACCCAGTTGTAGGCAGTAAACTAGCGACTAGTATATATCAAAAGCATGTTTTCCCCGATAACGACATACGTCAGCCTTTTTCCCTGTTTATGTGGATGTGGTACATTTAATTGTAAGTATTGTAATCAGCTGTTATCAGATGGGTTATGAAAATGACGGTTACACAAAGCGGTGTGCTTAATAAGCGGGTTGATAAGATTGTGTTGGTAAATACAAATGGGCGTAGCCAGGGGGTGGGGGGGGGGGGGGGGTTTTCCCCGAAATTTTCAAAATCATGATCAGCTTCCTGACTTTTATTAGTCACTGAAACTGAATGGCCTGAACCAAATCTTAATAGAAACTCACGCGAAATTCTCTCAAAAAATCGTTGATATTCCAGTATCTTTGTTTGATGAAATTAATGAAGCAGTCAGTTTTGCAATTAGCTGATTTGTCTTTGCATGAGAAAGTTAAATATCGTATAATTAAGAATTGAAGATGAATTTTTTTCTTGAGAATATCGTATAGGTTCCTTATGGACAACTGTTCAATTTCGTGGGGAGAATGGGCCTTTTTATAATTCGAACGGCACGGCACGGCATGGCAGAATTTGTATTACCATTGCCTTCTATGCTCCCAGCTTCTGGAATCACTTGTGCATATTAGGAGGCAATGGTAATACAATTTTGCCGTGCCGTTTTCGTATTATAAAAAGGCCCATTTCCTCTCTAAAGTTTCGCTTACTACCTAGTTAATTTGTTTTCGACTCATAACAACACAGACTCAGTAACCATCTTTACATAAAGTAAACATCAAAATGTGAGGTGTTGTAATTCTATGCAAATATTTGATACAAAAGGAGATAGTGAATTTCCTGCATTCTAATTTACACATTATAATTAAGTATGTACTGTTTAAATAATGCATTATTTCAATTCTTTTAAGATAATAATGTAATGAAATAAAGAAAATAATATAGTTTTGTTTTCAAATAATATGAATTTGTGTGTCGTATTAAATTATATCAAATTTTTTACAGTAGACTATACGTTTGATAGTGTTGTTCTTTAGCGAAGGAAAAAGTGGTGATAGCCCAGTTGGTAATGAGCCACAGACTTGTAATCGGAAGGTTGCGGGTTCAAATCCTGGTGCGGGCCTGTAAGTACCACTATATTCGTCTTTTCTGATTTATGTACCATAATTATAACGGTGAAGGAAAATATCGTGATGAAACCCGCCCGTCCAAGAAAATTTGTTTTTAAAAGACGAGCGGTCCACCAACCCGCATTGGGCCAACGTGGTGGACTATGGCCTGAATCCCATTCGTGTTTCGAAGGGAGGCCCGTGCCCCTCGGTGGGGACGTATATGGGCTGGTAAAAAAAAAATTCAAAACTAAATGTAAAAACTGAGTAGAATTTACTTTTAATTTTTTCCATTCTCTGCTGATTGTCGTCACCATACAATGTCAAAGGAAGTATCCCAATTAATTAAATTAAAAACCATACCTTCACGCACTACTAATGCTGTAATTAGTAGTTTCGTTTGTAAACATTATAATTATTATTTTAATTAATTACATTTTGTACTGAGTGAGGCTGTATGACGTCAATGCACAAATTTTATGAGTTTAATAATAATTAATGAATGACGTAGGTAAACATGTAGAACCATATTGTTTTTGATTCAAAGTAAAGACTCGTAAAAAATATTTATAGAGTTTTTAATTAGATAAAAGTAAAAAAAATATGTATAAAAACCGCTACGCTATTGCCTATTTTGCAACAATAATAAGTTAAAAAATAAGTCGTCTTGTTTATTTTTTTCTTAATTTTGTATTAAATGAGTATCCGATATTTCAGCGTTGTTGCAAGCACCATTTACAGTTCTTTGCACACATGACAAATATACACATCAACGCGGTCTAGGGATATTGCACGATTTTTCATACAAAAGAGGTCTGTTTGAGAAGCTACAAAAGCATACTCGAGATAGATGGAGCACTATAATTTAAGGTGATCAAGTGCTAAACCTGAATTTTAAATTCTAATCAATAAATTTTGTTTTACTTGAAAATTGTAAAAACGTGACGAAAATGAACAAAAAATTTTGCTTAAATTCGACTATTTTCATACAAAAAGCAGGCAAAAAGTGCATTTTCGTTTTCGTTTCCTTCACGTTTTCACAAATTTCAAGTAAAACAAAATTTATTGATAATAATTGAAAATTCAGGTTTACCACTTGCTCGTCTGAAAATTATAGGACTCCATGTATCTCGGGTATGCTATTATAGCTTCTCAAACAGACCTCCTTTGTATGAAAAATCGTGCAATATCCCTAGACCGCGTTGATACGTGTATATATAAAATTACAAACAGAAATACGACACAAAAGGTTAGCTTATCTCTAAAAAGAAATTTCTTCCAGCATCATGATCACGGATGAACTGGAGAACTGTGGGTAGTGTTAAGAGCAGACACAATATATTAATTTTTTAAAAGGTTTTTCATTATGAATGAACGAGCACTGCACAACAGCGCAACGTCTTATGCAAATAAAGATTTTGTAAATCGATCCACAAATGGCGGAGAAATCGGTGAATATACATAAAAAAATACCCACAGTCGAACATAAAACCTCCTCCTTTTTTGAAGTCGTTTAATTAATAATACGATAAAATGTTTTTAAAAAAAACCTGCTCAAAATCCCTCACTAGCATCAGTCAGCAAGTTGTACTTATGATTTTATGTTAAGCAACTGTGCATTTTCACAGCACGACTTAAACTTTCTCCATACAATATTCGTGTACGACGAGTTATAAAAATTGCTTTAAGATAATACATTATGGCCACTCTCGTATGCACGTTACGGTTTCTAGCTCCGTTAATGCCTTTTGTTAACTGATTATTACACGATTTTCGTCTCTGCTCACCCGCGATGAACGATTAAGCGTGATGAAAGTGTCCGAGCTTTTGGGGTTCCGTGTTTTGTGACACGATCTTAATTTGTCGTTCGCGGCCCGTTGGCGCTCTCAACCGATTAGAAAGGTAAAGCAACGTACACAGAAGCAGGAAACCTGATGGATGACCGAAGTGGCAATTCATCACGAGCGTTTCCGTGCTTCGGAGGGCACGTTAAGCTGTCGGTCCCGGCTGTTGTCGATTGACAGTCGTTAAAACCAAGTCAGAGGTCATTGTGCGGTTTGAAAACTCTGACACCTGGGTTAGCCAGGTTCGCCAGACACTTGACTATACCTACACGATAAGATGAAGATGAATTTGTTGAATTCTTATTTTCAAATGTCGCAACATGTAAAATCCGTGATCATGGTTCGAAAAGTAATTTAAACAAAAATCGTTATGATTGATCAAATCCTGTGAAAATAATCGCGAGAATAGTAAACAATATAGGTATTATAATTTTAAACTTTATTCTGTGTGATTTGTCCAATAATATCGACTTATTTCTTTTTTACTAGCTTGGCTCCGCCCGCAGGTTATGTAGCATATGTCCTTTTCCAGGCTCTAATCTTTCTCTGTACCAAATTTCATCAAAATCCGTTCTGTAGTTTAGGCGTGAACCTAAACTGACAGATGGACAGACAGAGTTACTTTCGCATTTATAATATTAGTATGGAAGTATGGATGAATCGTTTAGTAGTACGTAGAGTTAAGAACATTAAATCGAGAGGCGTGTTAATCGACCTAAAAAGTCTTATCGTAAATTATAAGCATGAGAATTGGATTCACTTTGGAATTTTTGTAATTGTATACGGCTCGTAATACAAAAGGAGACTCAAGTCTCGATCTATACTTAAGTATTTATTGACTCCTTCTTTCACTATCAAAACGACAAAGGCGACTGCTACTTAAGTATAGATCAGAGTCTGTGTAGCGTTCTGTAATACGGGCTTTGGAGTGGATTCTAGACGTTTATGTACTCCTTACATACATGTTCTTATAATTATAAGTACCACCTCTGTAACTCATGTGACATGCAATTTATAATCCTTGCTAATATTATAAACGTGAAAGTTTGTATGTATGGATGTTTGTTACTCTTTCACGCAAAAACTACTAAATGGATTTTAATGAAACTTTACAAAAATATAGCTTATACATCAGAATAACACATGTAGGCTCCATAATTTTCATTAATTCCCACGGGAACGAAGTCCCGAGCGAAAAGCTAGTAAATAATAAAGACTCTACGTTTGTGACAATTCTACAATTTACAACTACAGTAACTAATATGAATAAACCACAGGATCATATCCCAAATATACCTATAACTGCATAATTTATGTACGAACTTTCTGGGAATATTGTCATCGCTCTCCCGAAGGAACTCTTCCAAATGTTGGAATAAAATGTAACCTTGTATCTTAAACTACTTCCATACAAACTTTGGTCAGAATCGGTTCGGTAGTTTAGGCGTAAATATGGAACAAACAGACAGACAAAGTTGTTTTCGCATTTATAATATTAGTATTGAAGTATGAATTTATCTTGTCTTTTACTTACTTCGCTGGCTCAACGATCCAAAGTGGATCTTGGCCTCCGACATTAAAAAGCGCCATTCCATTCTCTATTTTGCCAAATCTGGCTAGTCGGGCACGTTCAGCTCTTTTAGTTCACTTTATTGTGTTTTGGGAACCCTAAGCGACTCACTCTTTCCTGCATTACCTCCCTAGACCACATTTTACATAATGCCACTATGTATGGCAACTCGTTGTGCGTTTACTACGAATGTTTATGTCTAAATCGCCCATAGAAAGGTCATAATGGCACAATAATGTTATGTTATTGACTTCAATAGATAGACAAATGCGATTTAAAATCGTATGTCAATTTCTCGCTGCTATTACGACCATATTTTGAGCAATTGTGTACTGTGAGAAATTGTAAATGTTAAGTAGTCACCAGTGGAACATAAAAGAGAAGATTATAAGTTATAAAATTTCCTGGTTTTTTCTGATAGCGTTTTGGTCCGTTTTCAACCCCCAACTAAAAAGAGGGGTGTTATAACTTTGACGTGTGTACTTTATATATGTATGTCTGTGAATCTGTGGGTCTATCTGTGGCAACGTCGCTCCTAAGCGAATGTGCCGATTTCGATGTGGTTTTTTGTTTGATAGCTGAAGTGATCGAGAGGTTCTTACCTGTGTTCTTTGGAGAAAGTAGTTCAGTTTACTGGGCTGATTCATATCCTTAATCTTATTATACAAAGTTATAGTACAATCATGGACCCAGTTTAAGCGCAGTGACATGTTATCTATTATTTTTTTAATATCTAAAAAGTTAATTTTTCTTATGTCAAAATTAGTCGGGTAATAAACAAAAGTTCGCCACATATCTACCTACTTGTTTTTCTACCTATACCGTATGGTGATCGGTTGAGAATAACACCACCCCATCTCTTTCCGTGGGTGTCGTAAGAGGCGACTAAGGAAACACAAATGAGACCTGCCTCCTAGTAATCCATCCCAGGCTGAGGTGTCGTCCTATGGTCTCATGCGGTGTGGTAGGCTCTGTGTAAAGGGCCGTCTGGTTCGCGACCACCCTCCTACCGAAGTCCGACGCCAAACAGCTTGCTGTGCTCCGTCGGTGCGTGGGAGTACCAGGGCCTTTATAGGCATTTTCTAGGTTAACTCGCTCCATCGTCGACCTCATCTTTGACCTTATGGTCAAGATTGAGGTCAAGAGTTAACCCATCTTATAATAAAAAAAAACCTACACGATCGGTAAGGAAGGACAAATAAAAAAATAAAATAAAAAAATGAAACGCTACACACTCAAAGGCCCACACTAAGGTTTTCCCTTGTGTCGTGGGTCCCTTGGAACGCACATAAAGACAAACACAAACACCCATGACCCGAGAACAAACATCTGCTTTTTACACAAATGTTTGCCCCGACTGGGGATCGAACCCAGGACCCACCGATCAAGAGGCAGAGTCACTACCACTCGACCAAACCGGCCGTCCAAAAACAAATCTAAATCTAAATTTGGATTCAAGGTATCATTTTAAATTTAACGTATCCAAATTTTATTTTTGCACTAGTCCACTTAATTATGATTCGTAGAGGGAGGAACAAACAACTGAAATTGATTCCGTATGTATTCAGTGCCTGCAGTATTATACAAGTGTCCTTAAAATCATGTTAATGTGGTACATGAACATTTGAAGACGATTCCATAAATATGTAACATGTTTGGGAGGCTATTCCGCTAACCAAAGGCGTTGCAGTGGAATCACAATAAAGAAATTTGAAAGATATTCTTTATTCGGTGCACGCACACTTAAAAACATTTAAAACTAAACTTAAATAGTGATAATTTAAAAGCTGTGGTATTTACATAAAAATAAAAATAAAATAACCTTGCCTAAATGTGTGGACACCGAAATGGCACTGCCTCAGCATTAATGGTACACAAAAGTGACCCTTTTATCCGTTCAGGTGGCCAAATTGAGAACTAACCAGTTTGAAACATAATATAACGGGTTTTTACAACAATTTTTGATATTTGATCGAGTCATTATAATATTTGTTTAAAACTAGTGAAAATAACCGCGACAATCTTGAGAACTAACGTTTCGTAAATGAATGTTTAGTTGCAATATATATTAAGTATACATTACTTAGATATATTGAAATGTTTCCCTAAGTAAATATATCAGCCCATATACGTCCCTACAAAGGGGCCACGGGTTTCCCTTCGAAATATTGAAGGGGGTTTAGGTTATAGTCCGTCACGCTGGCCTAATACAAGACTTTCTAAAACTTAATTATCTCAGACGTATGGGTTTTATTGCGATGTTTTCCTTTATGAGAAATCCGTACAAGAATCCGAAAAGACGTATTTCCAGTTACAAGACTGGTTATTTAACCAACTTGGCTATCAAATGCACGATAATTCGTAATTTTGCTACCTGAAAAAATAAAATGTTCACCATTGTCATTATACTGCCATTACAACACCATTGCTTAGCAGAATAGCACCACTGGAATAAATGGATTTCTCGGTGCACATAAGTTTAAGAATGTATTCAAATTGTCTATGATCTGGAGTTTGTATTTTCGTGCGTATTCGAGAAATTTCACGATTTTCTAGCAAAAGGAACTTGATAGACTGAAATGCTCTTGACACTTTGGCCTATTTTTGTTGACATGTGTTTTATTCTACGAGTAGGTAGTATATTTGTTTCAATCAATTTGTTTCGTTCTATTACAGCTGAATTGTTGACTGAGGGTTGTTTATACTTCAGTTTTAGAGGTTATTTGTAAACGAAATAAGGACAAGCAATTAGTAGCTATAATGTATCGTCACGTCAATAAAAAATTTTTCTTTCTTTCAATGTTCGTTAGTGTAGCCACCCATAATAGGTACTCATTGTTCTCAAGCCTTTTTGAAGGGTTTTCCGTTATTTTAACATTATTGTTTTAACTGTTTTAAAAAAATATATAAAAATAAACTTATAGCACAATCAATCTGAAATTATGTGTTAAAAAAAATTTTGGATTATAAGATCGAATTAAGATTTATTTATTCGTTAATTACCACTAAATTCGTCTTTTCGGATTTATGTACAAATTTCTCATTATCACTTGCTCAACGGTGAAGGAAAACATCGTGATAAAACCCGCCCATCCAAGAAAATTCATTTTCGAAAGACGAACGGTCCACCAACCCGCATTGGGCCAGCGTGGTCAACTATGTCATAATCCCCTTCGTGTTTCGAAGGAAGGCCCGTGCCCCTCGGTGGGGACGTATATGGGCTGGTAAGAAGACTCGTAAGTAAATTATTATAAATCCATGGATTTAACATAAAAGTTTTCTTCATAGAAAACAATTTTCTTTCCTTTTTCTGATTGCGTTAGTATTTCATTTCGCCCTCCACAGAAACAGGCTGAAACGTTGTCTAGTAAATTCACCAGGTTTAAGCTTTTCTCAGGTTTCCTTACAATAAAATATCGCATGTCATACCATTGCGGTCGTTGCGGTGTCATTCAGTGTCATTGCTCGGTAAAGCATATTGTAACCTCAACTTGTGACGTGGGTGAGCATTGTATTGTATGCATTCATACTAGGTGTAAAGGACAGTTTAGCAAATACTTAAATGGTGGAATCTACCCGTTACTGTGATCGTCTACAAGTAATTATTTTTTCCCGGAGACGTCAATTTAAAGAGTTTTCGTTAATTACTACTTTGGCGCTACGCAACGTGCAGCGATACCACCCCCCGCGCACGATCCCCCCGTGCTGCGCCGTTGTCACAATGCAATGTACGGGGTCAAACAAAAGCACATCATGCTATCCAAAACTGACAAATTTCTTAAATCGATTTTCAATTTTATCTCCAAGCATTATAAGTAGTTTACTGTCCATTGGGGAAATTTGACAGTTTGTGGTAACCTGATGTGCTGTTGACTGTATATTACTGGTTTTCGTGTTTACGCTGTTATCGTTATTTTTATTTGGAAAATTAAGTTTTTTTAGAATAAAATTAACAATTTGAAAGCAGAAAATATAAAAAAACTTGAAAATATTCACAAAATTTTCCTGGAGAAAATTCCGCTGGAAGATTATTCAGAGTGATGGTGTGAGTTTAGGGTTTCAGTTTTTGCTAACCTGTCCTTTACACCTTGTATAAATAACTGTTTATGTAGGGCAGGTGCACACGTGCGACTTGTTTTATTTTACTAAAGTGGTTAATGTTATTGGAATCTGCGGCGTCTGCTTGCTGAGATGTTTGTCTTTGTCAATCTTCCAGCGGAATTATTATAAAGATTAGTTTGTCAACTGATATAGAATAACTAATGACAACAAATACCTTATTGTTAATTGTTGTACTAAGACGTACTTATGTGCTGTGTTTGTATGAATAAACGTTTTAATTACTTATCTCTCTTAATATATGGGAAACTTGGAGACTATGTGCTTTTTTCGATCAAAGTTTTGTTCTGGAAAAGTTTTTTTTTATTATTTTTTATTATAAGATGGGTTAACTCTTGACCTCAATCTTGACCATAAAGGTCAAAGATGAGGTCGACGATGGAGCGAGTTAACCCAGAAAATGCCTATAAAGGCACTGGTATGGTACTCCCACGCACCGACGGAACACAGCAAGCTGTTTGTGGTCGCGAAACAGACGGCCCTTTACAGAGCCTACCACACCGCATGAGACCATAGGACGACACCTCAGATTCAGAAAAAAATGAAGTGTCGTTGCCTGGGATGGATTACTAGGAGGCAGGTCTTATTTGTGTTTCCTTAGTCGCCTCTTAGGACACCCACGGAAAGAAATGGGGTGGTGTTATTCTCAGCCGATCACCACACGGCGCAAAGTTGTTTATTTTGACGGACACATAATTGTTTTAGTATTTTAGTCCAATTGTTCAGTCCTTCCATGGACTGGGAGTGAAAGAAAAACTTAGAATGTGCCAGCTACCTACTCTTTCCAGGTATACAGTAAAAGTCTGTAAGAGGGATATGAGGTTTTTGCTGTATAATGGGCGAAAGGGTCGAATCACTAGAAATATTTAAGTCAAAACTATACGAATAACTGCTAAAGTGAATGTGAAGCAATAAATACATACTAATAGAAAATAACTACCTTTACTACTTAAATTTTGTTAAGAAAAAAAAACTATGTTTAAAAAGTGTGTTTTTGTATTTAACTAGGTGTGAGAATGTGAATTCAATGTCTTTAATGTAATTTGTAAGTTAACCCTATCTACTACGTACTAACCACTCTTAAATCTATATTGTCTTGCCTGTGTACAGCGACAAAAATAAAAATAATTTACTTTTATAAACTAAAAAACTTCATGTAAGTGACATAGTCTTAATGAGAAATAAAGATTCTTTAAACTGAAAGGCTGACCACCTCTCACCATTATACAACTTGTTCCATCTGATAATCCCCACTATATGTGTCAAACGTGGCATCTAGTGGTTCTAGAACCAGTGATGCTCTGCCTACCCTGTTAGGGATTATAGGCGTGAGTATGTGTATGTGTAAGAATTTTTTAGCAGACGATAATTTTCTTAAACTTACTGTTATTATAAATTGCGGTAGGTATGTGCCCTCATTTCGTCAGGAGGTTGTGTTATCTTGTGAGTAAACCTTATCTGGCTTAAATCTAGGTCAAACCGGTGCAATAAACTAACGTTCAAGGAATAAGTAGACTAGGCCTGAATTACAGAAGGAGACTCAAGTCTTGATCTATACTTAAGTATTGAATGTCTCTTTCTCTCACTATCAAAATGACAAAGATGACTGCTACAGAGTTTGAGTCGCGTTCTGTAATACGGAACCTAACCTAACCTAACTTTCTGATACTTACCAAAAATAATACTTTGAATAATGTACAGAAACTGGCATGTCAGGCTTCATAATTGTACTACGAAAGTCAACGCTACAGCAAACGACATAAGGGCGAAGATGATTTGATTTAAAATTTTGAAAAGTTATCATTTTAGCCATTTCCAGTAGCGTTGTGTCAATGTCTCGCCCGCCACAATACCATACAATATACTTTATTTGCACATAGAGACATACAGTACAGTACTGTGATATGCAGTCTGCCGTGTTGGGACTGCGTAGCACATGCGTTACTAGCTGATCGGAGTGCTGTCATCAAGTATCGATTTGAATTCAAAATTGAATTAAAAAGTGCTAGAAAAAGAAAAGAAACGCAGAGACAGCAATCCGGGGCCAGCAGGCCGAGTACGATAGTGACAACGCCGCGACAACACCGCGGTCCTATGTCAAAATGTCAACATTGACAACGCCATAGGGCGAGCAAACCTTTGCGCGGAACCGTCGCGCAATCAAAGTGAAGTTCAGCGTGAGCCGAGCGCGAGTTTGTCGTTATCGTGCTAGGCTGCTGGGTTCATTCCTTGATGGACGTTCAAGTGCGTTAGATGCGTTAGCATACAAGTGTACATTCTTCAACTGTGCAGGGCTGGCCCGCCCATACGGCTAACGGAGCGGTCGCTCCAGGCGCCAAATCCTACAGGGCGCCTAAATGGTAAAGAAAAATAAGCGTGTGCTCCAGCCGTTGTCATCCCTACGACTATACGACTCACGTGTGCAGTCTTATTTTATTTAAAAGCTTCGCCATCCGGTGTCCGGGAGTATGATTTTAAAAGTTATCGATATTCTATTACTTCTAAAATCCTAGTCGACCGTAGACGGTATTGCGGTATAGGTATATGTATTATTGGGAGCAAACAGGAGAGGCGCCATAACTGGATCTCGCTCAATTCTAAAATTTACTTCGTGCCGGCGCTGCAACTGTGTATAAATTGTGTTTAAATAAATAGGTGTATACAAGGCGAAAAAACACCTCCTAGCTATATTCAAAATCCTGTACCAGTTACAGAACACATTTTTTTTTCGGTGGCAATTTTTTTTCCCTAAACGTAGACACCACTCGGGTACAACCTACGAGCGCTACCCGCACCCCTCGCGTGCCTGGTGTAGGAGTAATGTCTACGTTTAGGCAAAAAATTAACTATTCCCATTGAAAAAATATTTAAAAAAATATTTTTTTTTCATAAATGGGTTCTTTGAGTGATACTGGTTCAGGATTTTGAATATAGCTAGGAGGTTTTTTATCACCGTGTATGTAAAACGGGTTTTCTTCAATTAAACCAGTGTAGTGTATTTTAAAAGTTTTATTTATGTAGGAGTCACTTGACAAGGAAGGAATGTCTTTGAAAATCTAATTAGTGACGTAATAGGAGTGTGCCTTTATACCTCTTGTTTACTTCATTTCACCTAGCTTCTTGCTTTTTTTTTGCATTTATGTCCTAGTTGCAGATAGCTCTAAGCCAAAGCTTTTATTTAGTTTACAACACTTCACAAGTTTTAAAGTTTTTCAAATGTATTTTTAATACATATTCTCAACAAAGAAATTAATAGAGTAATAGTTCTATTAATTTAATTTCTATTTATATATTTTATTAATGTAATAATAAAAATTAAAATAATTATTTATATTAAAATTATTAAACTTTTTGATCCCGTCGCGCGCTTGTTTACGCGCCGTGCGTTACAAATCCTGCACACACGGGTGTGCATAAATCGCGCTAAGGTTTAGGGTTTTAAAAAAGCAGTTCTCCGTATCTGTTCTTCTCGGTGGAAGACTGCATAGGTGAAAATTAAAATTAACCATTGTAAATTAAGTATTGTAAATAACTATATCTGTTCAGAAGTTGATAAAAAACAACAGTGTAGGTACGACAGATTTTATCTTGCTTACTTACTTCTATTCACACAATATGCAACTATGTTGCATGCTAAATTTGTATATTGCGTCTTAGATGTGCACTTAGATACACTCACACGAACAACAACACACAAGACGACTGGAAATAACTTTCCCCAAGAAATCTACAGGTTGAAAAAGAACCTCCTAGCTTTATTGAAAATCCTGAACCAGTATCACTTACTGAACCCTTTTTTTTTTTCGGGGGGAAGGATTTTTGTTTTCGTAAACGTAGACACCACTCGGGCGCACCCCCCGAGCGCTACCTGCACCCCTCGCGTGCCTGGTGTAGGAGTAATGTCTACGTTTAGGCAAAAAATTAACTATTCCCATTGAAAAAAAAATATATATATATTTTTTTTCATATATGTGTTCTTTGAGTGATACTGGTTCAGGATTTTGAATATAGCTAGGAGGTTCTTTTCCACCCAGTATATGGAAATATTCTTGAAAAAATTGCCTAACTTGCTAATAGCATATTATGGTCCATGATGCTTCTATTCTTACTGTGGTTCGGCGAATTTCGTAATTCGAATTAGTAAGTTGAAAATAGATCAGAACTCACAACACAGCAAAATCTTCAAATCTCTTTTTTGGGATGTATTGGAGCACTAAGATGTTTGAGACCCAATTTCACTATACTCTGTTAGTTATTTATCAGACGATTAGCAGCTAACCCGAGATTTGACAACGTCATTTTCATACGTTTTGTTTGACGTTTTGTCTGATTAACTTCTTAATCGTGGATTAACTAACTAACAGAGTATGGTGAAATTGGACCTTACTGCCGTACTCAGAGACGTCAATTAAAGTTAAAAAGTAATTAAATGTCATGCTATCTTTGTTTATATCAACAAGAGTGAAAGAGACAACACCAGAGTTTAACAGTACTTTACTTTAATTGACGTCTCTGAGTACGGCAGTGTGAGTCCCCGGCAGAGTAGAATAGGACCACCCTCTTTCTTACCGAGGTGTCGTACAAGGCGACTAAGGTAAATATGCAAGCAAGTTCATCTGCACACAGAGAAGGAAAACTCTGCAATTATATCAAAACCCTCGCCGACCCGTCTGCCAAGCGTGGTGAGTATGGCATTTACCCCTCATGTTATTGAGGGAGGCCCGTGCCCCAGCAGTGGGGACGTATATGGGCTGATGAAGAAGTTCTAAAATCGTCACCCTCAACCTGCTAGCGGTGCATCTCGCTAATCAAAGGTCGAGGTTCTAACGTACTATAACCCGTAAAGGGTTTCTTACTTGATATGGGGTCTTGCTATTTTATATTTTACTTTTGATAAAAATACTGAGACATTGGCAAAATCACGATTGTGGAGGCAATTTTTCAAAAGATTTAATTGAATTTCTATCACTTATACTTAGACTGTTTACAGTATGCCGGGAAGAAGGTGAAAGCTTGAATGTTGTATGTTTTATTTTTTACTCCTAGTGGTATAATCTTTGAGAAAAGAAGAAATTCAAAATAAGTTGACTTTTAACAGACAAAACTTTAGGGGGTGATTCTAACCATGAAACTGAATATATTTCCCCAAGGGATCCATGGATATGAAAATCATATAAAATGTCGCTGTCCTCTCATGTCATTCCAATCAACTGCGCGCTTAAATTCTATCATCATCATGTCAGTCGCAAGATTGCTGGACATAGGCCTAAATTATCTGAGGCTCTACATATGAGACCCCGATTGCGGTAAAACAATGCTGGGCTGAAAACAAAGGAAACGTGAGCGTTTTAGCTTTGGTAAACACGTTCAAACTTACCGCAATCGGGGGGCAGATCGGTCCACCTTGTTGGTTGTATGGGAAGCGCTGTGTCTTCCGGTACGCGGTCGCCATTCGAGGATTTTTCTACACAAGTAGGCGAATTTTTTCATTCAAATCTTATCTATACTCTTTGGGAAAAGTTGTTCGGTTTTATTTTTGCTTAATAATTTATAGACGCCGAAAATAAATAAAGTCACGAAAATATTCCAGCAGTCATCAATTGTAATGAACCTTGTCTCAACATTTTAGTTATATAGTTCCGCTTCATATGATATACCGCATCAAAGGCTGGCGACAAACGATCCAACTTTAGGACAGCCCACGGAGATTTAGAAATAAAAAAAAACATGTATTTGAAGGAGCTTATTACGCTTTAATTAACACTTAATGTCGTCAGCCTCACAGAACTGATTACCGCGACTTAAAAAAACGTCAGTAAAGTCGGTTTACTGACGATAGTGAACGTGACAACGTCTTAAGAAAATACTGATGGAAGGAGAAAATGTTTGCTTTGACGGATGGCTGGTCCAACTTGTCATTTCAGACACTTAATTTTGTCAATTATAGCATAACCTACAATCGCTACACTAGCGGACCGATGCTATTCATTTTAATGATGAAAGCACGAATATTCGACAATATATCACTTAATATATAATCCACGCAGACGCATCGCTCACTCAAGTAGGAGAGAGACGGATGTCGAACGCTGCCGAACGCAAAGGCCGATTGTGCTTCTTTGTCGCTCGTTCCGCGCTCTCGCTTGCACTTCAAGCCTTACATGGAACGCCTCAGAGCGAGGTAACGCCGCATGAGTCATGTTTTTTCGTGCGTGCAGCCGGCTCTATCGAATTATAAGACGTTGTCTTGTCAAAATTATATTTTTTTGAGTTAGAAACCTTCGTGTGCGTATGGAAAACAGCTGACTTAAGTGGAAAGCTAGTGTAATATGAAGACTACCCTACCCTTATTGTTATTTATTAATTTTGGTGTTTAGTTTATATAAAAAAAATGTTTTTGTAATTTAATACTAACACGGGTCAACATTCGCATATCATATGTATATTAAGTTTTTACGCGAATTTTTAACCGTTTCAGTATTAAATTACGAGTTCAAGTCGCGAAAGTTTAAAGTATTTGTAATATTTAAAAACCATGAACAAGTTTTGAGCAGTTTTTTTATTAAAGAAAGCAGAACCATTTGGCACCGGCATTCCTGAAAAGAAGATTTGGTTTGATAAAAATCGGTTCATGAGGGGCCAGCCTAAATCGCTCCACGCTCAGTGTCCTCGACGCGTGACGTCAGACCTAGCCTTGCGCAGGAGTGCCGAGCATCGTTTATGTAAACCCTTCCTTTATTATTGTCGGTATCTACCTACCCGCCTTGGTTTGGCATGTGAAATGTGAAGGAAAATCGAAATCGAAATCGGTCGCCATTCGTTTAGGAGCTACATACAACACCTCTCTTTTTTGTAAGGGTTAAAAAGTGCGTTCATTTTTATTTCATCATCAGCCCATATACGTCCCCACTGCTGGGGCACGGGCCTCCCTCAATAACATGAGGGGTAAATGCCATACTCACCACGCTTGGCAGACGGGTTGGCGAGGCTTTTGATATAATTGCAGAGTTTTCCTTCTCTGTGTGCTGATGTACTTGCTTGCATATTTACCTTAGTCGTCTTTTACGACACCTCGGTAAGAAAGAGGGTGGTCCTATTCTACTCTGCCGGGGACTCACACATATTTATTTAATAAATGAAAATTGAACTGAGTGGGTCACATTTTGTATTGCATATTGTAACTACAGAAGATGTCTCTATGTCTAATCAAATCAAATATCTTTATTGTTTATCGAGAGTACAATATGGATGTTATTTTGTGACAGAAACATACTCGATATGCCAGTTACGGCGTACAATATTTTTAGTCGCAACGCCCGACCACACATACAAACAAAATACAAAAAAATAGCAGTATAATCATTATAAAGCCATGCAATCAAATTTAACACAAAATCGATAACCTAATTATAATTTTTTTTTATCAACAAACTATAAATGGCAGAAAATTAATATGTATTTTATCTACCATTAAGAAATTTATTATTATTAAGCAACATTAATTATTTATTTATTTAATTCTACATATATGTTCAGATACCTTATAATAAAACTTATTTCGACACCATAGATACAACTTATTCTTAAACTCTGGTAAATCCAATTTCTTTATGTCATCTGGCAAGTTAAAGTAAAACGACCTATGAGGAAAACTTCCTTTACCTTACATATTGTTTATGAATGAAAATGCATGCATAATGAAGTCGAAAAAAGTTAAAATTGTGTGTATGGACGACCCTACATGATTTTGAAAAAAAAAAAAAACTTACAACAAGTGTGTGCTTCTAAGTGTGTGCGTGTACCAGAACCCCGATTCTGTAACTTAAGTTGTGTGTCGATGGAATGGTCACCATTTTATCCCTTCATACATCTAATGACGGCTGCTTTGACTAATAACGCCACCGCCGACTTAATTTTCAGTTGCTAGGTAGTTTGCAACTATACGTTCGGTTGGCAGTGTCGCTGCTGGTCGGGGTGGTGTCAGCAAGTGTATGAAAATTAAATAGTTCTCAATTTCGCCACCTGAACAGATAAAATGGCCTCCATTCCATCGACACACAACTTAAGTTACTGAATCGGGGCCTAGGCCTAGGACGTATCTGTCTGTTAAGTTTTGTTAACAATTGAAGGATTTATAGCTTGCATAATTAGAATTTTATTGTTTAAGTCGACTGTAAATCTTCATGCGACACGACAAAAAAATGGTCATCTATTTCTGTTGTTTGCATTTAGCAATGAAGCTTTTTTTGTGTTCAAGTGAAAAAAATCACATAAATAATATATATATAATCTGTAAAACATCCAATTTATTTTTTTAAATAACAGCAAGGATTAATATGGACTTCATAAACCAATTTACATACCTACTATTAAACGATCTAATCTTGTACATACGTTTATTAATATTTATTTAGTTATATTGAATTAGATTCTCGAAAACGGCTAATGCAATTCACAGTTCAGTAGTATTTAGCGTCAATAATTTGATTTAATAAATATACTTTTTATCAGCCAAATAAAAAAAAATCATTCATTTTTGCAAATTACAAGAAAATAATTAGTTCCAAAAAGTCAATTATTCAGGATGTTACCTAAAATAGTGCAGTCTTCCCTAGAGAAGAATAGGCAAGAAACTCCGAAGGATTGCTGAAGTATGCCTATGTATGCCTTTAATGATGATGCTGCTAGATTATGGCAATTTTTTAAAATGAATTTCATAAGTATGGGTTCCTTGAAGAAAGTTCTTCAGTGTATTGAGAGATTACGTCCTATGGTTTCGCTAAGTAATTTACATACACATACATGCATAAAAGAGCAACCTCAGAGTTTCTTGCCTGTTCTTCTCTGAGGAAGACTGCACGTTTGCGAATAGGCGTAGAGTCAGTAGGGTCAAAAGAACGAATGCGTATGTATGTATTTAAATCGTTTAATGTGTGTTTGTATGTATTTCATTGTAATCTTGACTTGTTTTAAGTGACATCCTGAATGTCCTATAAAATAAAGATTTTTCTATTCTATTCTATTCATATGTTCACGCCTATAATTCCTATTGGGGTAAGCAGAGCATAAGTGTTTTTAAAATCATTTAATGCCACGTTTGACATAATTAATTTAAATAAATCCCATTTAATAAGTCAGATTTATTTTTACATAATATATTATCTTAAGAGATGACAGTTGCTCCCCTGTTCGCATTATAAGAAAAGATAACGATGTATAAAGTATCATTTTGTTTTAATAAGAGCCCTACAGTTTGCAATCAAATTGATTACACCATAGAATTTACAGAAACGATTTGTTTTTCGAAGAAACGGACTGACTACTTCATCTAATGGTACATCATTCTGATCTTATTATCTGTGAGGGTACAGGATGTGCGCGAGAGTTGATGTTTCTTAGAAATTGTCATTGTATTATTATAAAAAGTTTTGTTTATGCAATGCTAAGAAGAATGATATTATTATATTTATTATAAACAGGAAATTGTGCCTCAACTTTTTTAATTTAGTCTTATTAAGGTTATGCAACATTTTATTTACTTCTATTTAGAAACGTGAAAGTTTGTAAAGATGCATATTTGGATGTTTTTTACTCTTTCACGCAAAATCTAGAAAACGGATTTTGATGAATAATATTCTGGAGTTGATATGAAACTTTCCACATCTGATTTTGTTTTTTTCCCAAAGTTTCTATGAGAATACATTTTTTAAGTAACGGGTCCGCTTCTGACCAAATCTAACAGATTTTTGAACTATATAGATTCACTACTTTTCCGCCCGGAACTTCGTTCTGGGAATTTGGGAAAATTATGTAGCCTTTGCGTTAATCCAGGGTGTCAGCTACCTCCATACCAAATTTTATCAAAATAAGTCCAGCCATTTGAGCGTTAAAGAGTAAGAAACATCCATAAATCCTCACAAACTTTCGCATTTATAATATTAATGTAGTAGGATTGGAGAAATCGAATATACTACAGGTGCCCGGGACTGCATTCCCGTAAGATTTTTTAAAAATCCTTTCTTATTCTTTGCCTACGCCATAAAAGGAATCTTTGTGGCAAATTTCAGCTCTGTAGGTCCAAGGGTTTGGGCTGGGCGTTGATGAGTCAGGGAGTCGGGACCTCCAATTTTATTGTTAAGAAAAAATTAATGTTCGTTAAGTGTCCTCTCCTTCTCCCTTTTGTTCTGTTTCTTATTCGAAGCACCTCTTAACCATGATCGACTTCCGCAATCATGGTTGCCTTTGACCTCCGTGACCCTGCTAACAGAGGAACCAAAAAAAGGGGGTCATTGGGTTATGGTAATTTTTGACTTTCATCTAATTCGTTTTGTTGTTTGTTACAGATAGTTTGGCGATGTTTAACAACTGACTGAATCCAAAGATAAGTCAACAATCAACAAAAAAATCAGGTTTGTATTTACTTTTTTACGGACTTCAAAAAAAAGCAGGATCTGTACTTTTCTCAGGGTCTGTAGGGGGCCGTCCATTAATCACGTGATGTTTTTTTAGCATTTTTCAACACCCCCTCCCCCTTGGTGATACGTGGTGAGGTTTACGACTGACCCCTCTCCCCCACCCAGAATCACATGTATTTTTAAGTACCTACAAAGAATCTTAAAATTTTTAGAATATTGTCTTTAAATACAGATACAAAGTAAAATCTAATTTTAAAAATGTCTAGACAGAAATGTTGCAGGTTGTTTTTGACTGGAATAACACTACACGTCCATTTTTCGGTTTAGAAATCGCGTGTTTGACGAATAAATAAATACACGTGATATCTTACTGCACCCCCGCTCCCCCCTTGTGATGTTTCGTGATTTTTGCGAAAACCCCTCCCCCCCCCCCTTTCGAGCCTCACGTCATTAATGGACGGCCCCTAGGTTAACAGTTCTTTTGTTTATATTATTCTAGACTAGATAGTTTTAACTTTTAGAGACAAAAATGTTGTGCGTAAAAACTGCATAGTTTTCGAGTAGTAAGCAATTACTTTTCAGATCCCATTTTAAAAAAAGTTAAAGGATCAAGTTCATCCTAATTTGAACCTTAATACCAGCAGATAAGAAACTTAGGTGAATCCTTACTTCCTTACTTTAATATTATAAATGCGAAAGTAACTCTGTCTGTCTGTCCGTCTTTCACGCCTAACGAACCGATTTTGATGTTTGGTACAGAGATAGATTAGAGCCTGGGAAAGGGCCATAGGCTACATTTTATCTCACAGTTGGGCACGATGTAACCTGTAGTCCACGCGGGCGGAAAGCTAGTACTTAATAAAGGGAACACACTGTACTCTACTTAGAGCTTCCAAATGTCTTATTGGACGGCCGGTTTGGACTAGACTACCTCTTGGTCACGACAGGCCCGTGTTCGATCCCCAGTCGAAACAAACATTTGTAGTAGTGGAGCAAATTTTTACTTAGTAAGTTCATATTACGGTGTAAGACATTTATTTAACATTAATATATTTAATTATTTGTTTATAAAAATAAGATCCCTTTTTGCCTGAGATACAGACATAGACATAGACATAGACATATACTTTATTGCACACCGTGACACAAAAACATTACAATAACAGACAAGGACAGAAAACAGGTATTAAGAAATAAAGAAATAAATAAACTTAAGTTAACCTAGTTCAGGCACCTTTGTTATTTTCGCTCTAAATTAATAAGTTTTACTTGTAAACTATAATTATGATTAATGATATAAGAGTCACCGACTTCAATCCCAAAAAATACTTTTTTTTCGAGAGTTTCCCTCAATTTCTTCAGGATTCCACCATCAGATCCTGGTTTTCTTACCACGGGACCACCCTTGGGATACTCCCTTTCCAACAAAAAAAGAATAATCAAAATCGGTTCATAAACGACGAAGTTATCCGCGGACATACTTTAAAAAAATATATATATATACGGTCGAATTGAGAAACCTCCTCCGTTTTTGAAGTCGGTTAAAAATACAGATGCTTTTCTTGGGTCATTGGTGTTCGTGTGTCTTTGTGTGTTTTCCAAGGGACCAACGACACAATGGAACTCTTAGTGTGGGCCTTTGAGTGGGTATCGTTTATTTGTTTAAATGCCGTAAACGTTGCGAGTACCAAGACGCTGTTGTCCGTATTTCGAGTTGACCTTTACGACACTTTCGGGAAGCGATGGGGCGGTGTTATCCGCGACTGCATTGTGTTTATGTGCCACTTTATAAACAATTTAGAGATTGTTTGATCTTTAATAGGAACACTGTGGGAAAGAAGTACAGCTCCATTGTTTCGTGTGAACCAATTTGTTTTCACGTTAATAAGGTTTTTCGGTTGAACAAAGCTGGAAATTTTTGGTTTTTAATAAAGTTTCGTACTGGGTTTCGAAGAGGCCTGCGCCATTTCGTGGGGACTGGATGTATATGGGTTAAGGGGCCATCCATAAATTACGTCACACGAATTTTATGATTTTTTGACCCCCTCCCCCTCCTTGTAATAGCTGGTCACATTTGTAAGACTCCCCCCTCCCTAGCGTGACGTCACATATTTTGAATTTTTTGTAATTTTCTAATAAAAGACAATACGAGTTGTTATTTTTTTTGGGAACTCAAAACTCATTGTCTCAACCAAAGTAAAAACGTAAAAAGAGTGCTTGGGACTGAGGAGGTTAAGTTTGTCGTTAATAGTTTACACTCATCACACAATGTCACTCTTCGTCAACCTCCTCCCTTCCCCTTAACGTGTGACGTAATTTATGGATGGTCCCTAATGACAAGTGGGCTTAAGTAATGAACCAATAACCTAAAAAAATATCACGGATTCAAGAACAATTTTGTGAATTTAGACATTCTTTACTTATTTAGTAAATATTTTTTCGCTTGTCAAGGACCACCCAGTTCAAAGCTTCAAGGGAAAATCGAGTCAGTTTATAACTAATAACATCGTGTTTCTGCACTTCCAGGATGCCGCGTCTAGAGCAATCAGCCCCGGAGGACTTCCGCCGCGTGCTGAGAGAAAAGGCGCTGAGCCACAGCCTGTTCTACCTGAAGCTCGGCGCAGGAGTGGCTCCCGATGCGGCGCGCGACAAGCCGGCGCGGCGCGACGCCAGTGCGGCCGTGCGCGCGCCGCCGACCGCGCGCGTCTCCCGCACCGCACAGCCACGAGTCTCCGAACTCCTGCGCCGCTTCGAACCCTCACAAATGCAATACCTCCGCCCCCCACGCGCCACTACCCCGCCAGAAGACATCACCTCCTCAGATGACGACGACCGTGCGGCTGTTCGCCGACGCAGCCGCGATTTAAGCGACGATTCGGCCGTAGAACTGGAGCCGAGGCGGAGGCACTCGCACCCTCGTGACGTCACGCCGCCCCCAGACGCGATGTCGCCGAGGAGGGAGAGGACCCTCATTGAGGCTAACGTGGTGGAGTTAGGGCGACGAGGGAGCGAAGGGTGCGAGAATAGAGGACGATGTGTGCGTACGCCGAGCGTTGTGGTCAGTGATTACTCCGATGGCATTGCTGTTGGCGCTACTGATGAAGAAGTGGACTGGCTGAGGGCCAGGTCTCTGTCTGCTGATTCCGCCTGCTCCTCCTGTTCTACTCTCTCCAGCCGGGAGGACGATGAATTCGAGTCTCCGCCGTTGCCGAAAAAGGTGAGCATTTTCATCTTTTCTTTGATTTTAATGTTTGTTGTGTTTTCGGACCTTTATGGAGATTGGTATGATTCGACTCTAACACAACATTTAATGTTGTTTAAAAATGCGTCACTGTATTTAGCAAAATAATGTTTAAACACAATGTACCTAATTAATTACACCACCAGTCATCACATCACGCAATATTGAGATTAAAATCTTTGTATGACGTTTGTGGTGAACCGTTTGAAATTCGATTAGCTTCTTAAGGTTCTATTTTTTGTGTACCTTAATTATTTATAGTTCAAGTGTGACGTCTAAAATTAAATAACAAGCTGGCATTGTAAATCACAATTATATCGAGATCGAACAAAACTGGTTTAAGATAATACGCTTTAAGTTTTTTTTAGTGCAGCTTTAATGTTTGTTACTTTACAAAACATATCATCCGAAAAAGCCCCAGTGACCCTGATAAAAAAGGATAAAATAAGTTTTACGTGTGTATTTGTTGTCTGTCTGTGGCATCGTAGCTCCTAAACGAATGCACCGTTTTCGATGCGGTTTTTTTGTTTAAAAGCTGACGTAATCGAGATGGTTCTTATATCGGAGCAAAATTGGTTCAGCCATTTAAAAGTTATAACTTATAAATATCGGGAGTCATACAAATATTACTCTTTTTTCTAAATCTTTAATTTTAATTACTTTTTGCACTAATTTCGCAATCCTTTTTCTATAACATATAACGAAAATAGTAGTAGGTACCTATTCATGTTTTACTGGTAACATTTTAAATCATTGTCATTTTTAGTGTGGTGTAAGTGTAAAAGCATCTTAATAAAGTCAAGTGTGACGAAGGCTTACGTACCTTTGGAGTAATCACCTAAAGAGTTGTTATTAACATTAAACAATAACAATAAATACAATGCTTTTGTAAAAATAGTTTGTAAAGTTAACTAATTTTAAAAAAAACACGATTAGTTCATTAATTACTTCATCATCAACCAGTGTTCTCTAAACCCCCAACAAAATAGTGAGACTCAGGCCAGCAGACCCACGGAACTTAAACAATGAATTTAGGTATTCTATGTATGCCAATATATGATGCCTTTTTAGTGCGAACCACACCTAGTTCCATCATAGTTTAAGAAATATAGGTCGGTGTTTGTGGGTCTGCTGGACTGATATCCTGCCAGCAGACCCACAAACAACAACCTATATTTCTTTAGCTATGATGACACTAGATATGGTTCTTTTGGCATCAATAGCTACTAGAAAGGCATTATATATTGGCATACATAGAATACCTAAACTCATTGTTTAAGTTCCGTGGGTCTGCTGGCCTGAGCCACACACAAAATAACATCATTATTTCCCTGTTGCTACCTATTACACGTGAAGTGGCGTTTAATTTGTTTATTTTTTATTTCACAAAAGTTCCACTTATTTTAAGCTTGCTGTGACGTCAATCAGACGAGGAACCGGTCACTCATGACGAGAGGAGGATTGTTAAAGTTCATAATGTCGATTTTAATCCTAAATTATGTAACGATTACGTCGCGGCATTTGAAAATGCCTGACTTCTTGATATTTATGTCAAATTCATTTGTTATCTTTTATTTTATATTTCATAGAAGATTAACAAATAATTTTTGCAGTCTTCCAGTCGATTACCATTTTGTCTTCTCTTTTTACTCCATTTTGCCTACTTTTCTTCTATCTAGCAGTCCCTTTTACGACCCTAACCACCACAATTCCAAAAGCTAGTCCACAACTAATACCTATAATGTTCACAAATAATTATAGTAAAAGAAAAATTTTTGGGCCGAATGGGACTTGAACCCACGACTCCAGGATTAGACCTCCTGGTGCTCTAACCAACTGAAATTCGCCGTTTGACTTGAAGGCACGATAGCTCAGTTAGTAGAACATCGGAAGATCTAATCCTGGTGTCGTGAGTTCAAGTCCCATTCGCGCCGAATATTTTTCTCTCAGCCTTTATAATTCCAACAGCATGGCGCGGCACGGCGAAATGTACTACCATTGCCCCCTATGTTCTTAGCTTCTAGTATCACCAGTACATAGGAGGCAATGGTAATACAATTTTGCCCTGCCGTTTCCTTATTATAAAGGCCCAATGACTAGTTCTGATTTTTCTATTTGTTGTTTTGACCACTTCTGGTATCGTATATCCAAGTTTGCAGCTTCGAACCATCTGTCCTAACTTTACAGCACTCAAAAAACTGAAAGTCGGATTTTTATCGTGCTTTAAACTCAACCGGCGAATTTCAACCATCAGGAGATCAAATTTTGTTGTCGTAGGTTCAAGTCCAATTCGCGCCGAATATCTATCTTTCCCTTAAATTATTTGTGAATATTGTAGGTGTTTGTTGTCGATATGTTAACAGACATATTATCAGTAGGCTTGCAACCAGTTGTTGCCAGGGCTGATATCCCATAATCCGCAGCTTTGAGATATATTATGATATATTTAATTTAATGTAATGACGGATGTGGGCATCCGGCGCGGCGTCTGTTGTAGACCATCAATGTTATTGTCCAGATTAACTGGAGCGGCTCTTGATTAGTTTCACTTTGTTGTATTGTAGAGTCTCGCTGAATTTTTAAATATAAGTACTTTCATTAATGAAATGGCGGACATTGGAAATGTTGTACATCTTTGTCAAGTTATTTCGTTATATTCAGAGCAAAATTTTTTATTTAACAGTCAATTCTTCATTCAAATACTTGATCTGTTTTTTTTTAATTATAAGATGGGTTAACTCTTGACCTCAATCTTGACCATAAGGTCAGAGATAAGGTCAACGATGGAGGGAGTTAACCCAGAAAATGCCGATAAAGGCACTGGTACTCCGACGCGCCGACGGAACACAGAAAGCTGTTTGGCGTCGGACTTCGGTACGAGGGTGGTCGCGAACCAGACGGCCCTACACAGAGCCTAGCACACCGCATGAGACCATAGGACGACACCTCAGATTCAGAAAAAATGAAGTGTCGTTGCCTGGGATGGATTACTAGGAGGCAGGTCTCATTTGTGTTTCCTTAGTCGCCTCTTACGACACCCACGGTAAGAGATGGGGTGGTGTTATTCTCAACCGATCACCACACGGGTAAAACTGTGTTCTTGTCTTATTACATCAAATATTGTTATTACTTATTTAGCATAGTTAACAATTTTTATACTTTCCGTAAGAGTTTACAATTAAAACACATAAAAATTTCAGAGCAAATTCTAGCGCGTTGTCCCATTTCTCATTCGGTGAACGTTGGTCAAGATCCAGGATCTAGTAGACCGGAGATCCAGATCGAATTGGATGATGGTTACACATTCAGTCTTATAATTGTGTAGGGTTCCTCACGATGTTTTTCCTAACCGGTTAATGTGCAACTTATCAACCTAGAAAAAGTCAAGTCAAAGTCAAAATATATTTATTATTCGAGAATATTTACATATTATTAACAGCATTGGGAATCGAACTAGCTTCCTCTTGATTACAAGTCCGACGTAGTCGTAAAGGCAGCCATTTTTGCATTCTTCTAGAAAACGCTTTTTTTTATTTTAAATTACAGTTTTTGTGCAATCCGTACCCTTGTCTTATTACATTTAATATTTCTTGTCTTATTATTACATTTACATTTTAATAACGCTCAAGTTTCTACTGAACTATTTATAAATAAATAAACTACACACTCAAACTGCTAAGGTTTTCCCTTGTGTCGTGTTCCAAGGAAACCAACACACATAAAGTCAGACACGAACACCCATGACCCGAGAACAAACATTTGCTTTTTACACAAATATTTGCCCCGACTTGGAATCGAACCCAGGACCCGCCAACTTGAACCAAACTTTTTTTATTTAAAAGCAAACCTGAACCAGTAACATTCAAAACTGTTTCATCTTTTCGACTGAACCGAAATAAACAAATAACCCTCGTTTTTTTTCCCAGCTAGATAGGCACTATCTTGAAGGTTACTAAGGCATTAGAGATAACTGAAATTGTTTTGTGTTGCAAATTAAGGCAATGGTAGCGATAGTTTGACAATGTTTGAATATTTAAGCAAACGAGGCTTAGTAACAGGTTAATGTGACAAGCGTAGTTTGTTTGGTAAAAATTTTCCATCCGTGAAAAAATAAGACGATTTGGTAGTCCCACAAGGACCTTTACTGGGACCCATTTTATTTCTTAGTGAAAATTCGTCTAAAGAAAAACTGGCGCCTATATACTTTCGGAGTATATCACGCCATCGACATCCTTTATTCAGTTTACATCGATCCTTATGAAGTACTTCCTTATTTTTTCTTTGTTTTACAAGTATTAGTTTTCCCGGATTATATGCTTTATATCTATGGCATTTTTGTTGCACTCTGACACACAAACACACACACACACATAAAACTCCAGAATAACTTTGTAACCTTTTGTTTGTTACGTGTATTTGTACCCGTGGTTGTTTTGTATGTTGTGTGTATGTTTTAAAGCAGTGAATAAATTTTTTGTGTATCTGTCTATAAGTATAGAGGCCAGCGCATCAAGTTACCCCGTTTTCATTGCAAAATCGTTCCTATCGCAACAGTAGAGTGCACGCATGTGGTAACCTGCCTCTGTACCTATGCTAGTAGTAGGACAATTATTATCCCATACGCACATATTTATGAGACTGCATTTTCACATCATTCCTCGTGACTGTACCTACCAAATGTAAATTTGATCATGACTGACACAATATGTGTCACAAAACACAAAACTATTTCACGGACGACATTGACGTCACGAAGCGAGTTAAGTCTCATTTCAATTTGGGGTCATCTGTGAGTTCTGTCAGACTCGAGGCTGGATCAAATATTTGAGCTGCCGTATTAGTTGGGACATAATATAATGTTGGTCGGTAAATATTATGATACTTTATGTATTGACACTATTGACAGATTAGGTTCCTGCTGTATCTTAAGATTTTTTCTTTGATTGCAACATCTAGAATGTTAATAAATTTTAATTTTCCACGTTAAAAACGTATCAGTCACCGACTTCAATCCTAACAGTTCGCACAAAGTAGATATCTAGTATTTTTTGTGGACTACAATGCTTATTAGCAGATAACTACAAGCAGAAATGTCATTCATTTATTTAGATGATGTTCTAGTTTGTAGTGTTTTTTGTTTTTGTTGTTTTTTTTTTTAAAGCGCTGAATCATTTTTGATAAAATTTATATGGGACCTCTTCAGGAGTATACTCTTTCGAACAAATAAAGAATTATTCAAATCGGTTTATAATTGCCGGAGTAATCGCGTAACAAATATACAAAAAAGAAAAAAAAATACAGTCGAATTGAGAACCGCCTCCTTTTTTGAAGTCGGTTGAAAAGATAAAACCAAAACGTAACTTGTTTCACGGGTCGTAAAGTCGTATTCTGTATTAAGGACCTTAGAATACGTCGTTTACATTTTTTTTTTCTCTAAGCTTGTTGTCTAAAGTAAATATGTAGTGAACTAGTTGAAACTACTTATTTCCTCTTCGAGTCCTTTTTTTACAAGCTTTTATTTGACTTCCCCTGTTAGTATGTGTGGGACAAATCTTGCAACAGAATTTTAGACCAGTTCTCCCCAACCAATTGAGCTGAAATTTGGTAGACTTATGTAAGTACGATGACAATGCAATGTTATGGTACCATTGAGCTGGTCTCATGATGGAGTCTGGAGGTGGCCATAGGAACTTAGCAATAAAACGACACCACCCCATCGATTTTGGGCTCGGTCGATTCGTATTGATGAGTACTTTTGCTTATATATGGCATAAAAGTTTGTTTAAAAAATAATAATAATTTAAGAGTTATTTAAGGTAAAATTATAGTTGGTGTCAAAATAAATACGGTCGTGTACTGTGTACGCTTTGATTAGAAAACACATAAAAAAATTTAGCAGTGACAAAAACACAATATGCAAAAAAATAAATGTAGATTTTTACTACCTAATCACATTATCACACATTACAGTCGCTCACGTGAGCATTTAATGCGTATAGAATTTTGAGATGACTAAGATGAATATATTTGACATGTTTCTTAGTTTAGTAAGTATTAAATAAAAAATCTATTTAGTGAAAAATATGCGAAAATTTTGGATGCAACTAAATTAAAAGATCAGGCCCACTAAACTAAAAGTTCTTTAGTTGTTATGATATATTAATTAAAGGTTACCCCGATGCAGATATTATATTTTTATTACTAATTTGTCTAATATCAAAACCTGTGTTTTGTCATCTAAAAAAGGATATCTGTTGCAAATAGCTGGCGACGTATTTAATTACGTAGGTATGATCAATGATCTATAAATACTGGATCACAACAATGGGATCTAATGGCTGCCTGAGAACCGTTTCGCTATGCGACGAGAATGTTAAATTGCTCATTATCTTGCAAATACATGTCATTTGAAGAAAATGCGCAAAACGGAAAAAACATTTTATTAGCTCCATTAAGTTTCTTCTTTGCATTAAAAAATAATAAAAGCTGGATTTTTATTTTTAGTGTCTCTAATAATAATTGCCATTTTGTTTCAACAATACCTCTTTATAAAGCGCGCCGAGCGAGAAATACTTGTTAGTTGTTTTCCTTGTAAAAAAACTTAGAATGTGGCAGCTACCAACTCTTCCCAGGCATACTGTAAAAGTCTGTAAGTGGTATGATGCAGCAAATCATGGGCGATAGGTTAACAACCTCTCACCGTTTTACAGCATGTTCCATCTGAAAACCATTTGTGTCAAATGTGGCACGATAGAACCACTGATGATCTGCTTGCGGATAGATTTTAATACTTGGTTATATTATAGAGGTTTTGAGTACAATTTATACATTTTTGCTTTGTGCTTTTAACTCAAAACAAGGCTGTAATACAGCTCATTATATCGTTAGCTGCATGTTGTCTCTACCTTCCCACAAAATATTGTTGCATTTGGATCTTACACCTATGTAAAATATTTAAAAATTTTGTTGTTAAAATATCAGTTTTACGATTTTTTTAATGGAAAACAGCAATTTCATAGGAGACCTAATTTTAAAACAGATTACCCTTCCGATCCTTTTGCACTGTGAGTGTCAAATCGCGTGTAGTTGCCGGTACGAGCAACTTCAATTTTTTACACGGCGCTGCGACCCACCATTGACGTCAATGGACCGGTCGGCGTGAGCGCAGGGCCGGCGCAGGGCTCGGTTCACTTCACAAGTTTACATCTACTCGTGTTTCGTCACGCGATTGCCAGACTGTTCCATTGTGTGGCTCTACACGTCATTAAATGTCATAATGATTGAGGGCCGGTTGAAGGGTTGGGGATCGTCTTCTGTTTTGATTTGCTGTAAGATTTTTTTTTTCTAGTAAACCTGAGGCTTATTTCTTGTTGTGCTATTTTTGTAAGCTTTTGTACTGTCTTAGAAAGACCATGGCTCTGTTCTATCAATTAGCCTAAATACATAATGAAAAGGTTATGTTGAAAAAAAATTGAACAATAAGTTTTTGAATTTTTAGGTTACAAATTATGTCCTACTATTTGGCAGCCACCTTCTCAAATCCTTCCATATGATGTTAACAACGTCATTTTCTTTTCTAGGCTACTCTGTCCCTGTCTGTTGGACTTTTTTTCTTTTGTCCACCTATTATGTTTTTGTGTTCATAATTTATCACATCACACTAATATTATAAAGGCGAAAGTTTGTGACTGTGTGTTTGCATATTTATTACTTTTACACGATCAAACGGCTGGACAAATTTTGATAACATTTGCTGTGGCGGTAGCTGGCACCCTGGAATACATAGGAAACATAATTATTCCGAACATAATTCACACGGGAACGAAGTCGCTGGCAGAAAGCTAGTACCCACAATTTTTTTTGTGGGTAAGTACTAGCTTTCTTTGCTTAAGGAACATAGGTCGAAAAAGGAAAATAAAATCACTTCTATACAATTTGAGCGATCAACTGATTGCCTAGTATGAGAAGATTTAGAAGTCAATATTTAAAAAAAAGTCTTAGGTTTCCTTAAGAAAATTTGTTTAGATCCATGAGGAGTGCCGTGTGGTGATCGGTTGAGAATAACACCACCCCATTTCTTTCCGTGGGTGTCGTAAGAGGCGACTAAGGAAACACAAATGAGACCTGCCTCCTGTTAATCCATCTGAGGCAACGACACTTCAGTGTGTTTTGAATCTGAGGTGTCGTCCTATGGTCTCATGCGGTGTGGCAGAGGGCCGTCTGGTTCGCGACCACCCTCCAACCGAAGTCCGACGCCAAACAGCTTGCTGTGTTGCGTCGGTGCGTGGGAGTACCGGTGCCTTAATTGGCATTTTCTGGGTTAATTCGCTCCATCGTCGACCTCATATCTATGACCTTGGTCAAGATTGAGGTCAAGAGTTAACCCATCTCATAATAAAAAAAAGGAGAATCATCCTCTAAACTAAAGTTTCATTAGCTAATTTAAAATCGCCCCATTTAACATGTTGACAATCTTTGTCTATAAACTGAAAATTCGTTGAAAATCCATGTAAAAACACTTAAAAATACAAAAACTCAAATATTGGCAGCCCTCGATCAGTACTAGTGTCAAATCGTTTTGCACATGGGTCAGAGGCAGTAAAAC
This sequence comes from Aproaerema taeniolella, assembly GCA_949987775.1. NCBI lineage: Eukaryota > Metazoa > Arthropoda > Insecta > Lepidoptera > Gelechiidae > Aproaerema > Aproaerema taeniolella. Next base: position 3,157,171 of record OX465259.1, on the reverse strand, counting down.
TGTGTCTGTGTTCTTGTGTGTGTGCAATGTGCATGTATGAATGTTTTATACGTTTGTGTCTACGCATACATACGTGCTTAATGGTGGTCCAAAGAGTTTGGGATTGAAATGTTTAAGATCTATCCATACACATACGTACGTACACACAATGGGCCTTTTTATAATTCGCACAGCCCGGCACTTCAAAATTTGAATTACCATTGCCCCTTATGGTCTCAGCTTCTAGTATTACTATTACATAAGAGACAATGGTAATACAATTTTGCCGTGCCATTTTCGAATTATAAAAAGGCCTATTCGCTCACGCCTATAACCCCTAACGGTTTAGGCAGAGTATCAGTGGTTATAGAGCCACTAGATGCCACATTTGAATTGTGAGGGTCATTAGATGGAACAAGTTGCATAATAGAAGAAAGAAAGAAAGAAAGACAAATTTATTATAACGGACACCACAACACATATAAGAGGCAAGATTAAACAGTAAAACACGATCACGATACACTACATGAAGACAATAACAATTACAATAGCAAACTAGCTTTAGATCGCTTTGTGTTGTAGGGTCCGAGACAAAGGGTCCTCAACTCAGCTATTGCGACTCGGGAATCAGGATATGAGACCGCGAGCCACCACGCTGGTTTCAAGCGTTAATGGTGAGAGGTGGTCAGCCTTTCGCCCATTATATAGCAAAACCCTCGCATCCCTCAATCCATACATTCACACCTATAATCCCTTTCAGGGTAGGCAGAACGTCATGTAGTTCCAGAACCTCTTGACGCCACATTTGATATTAATTCTGAGGGTTATTAGATAGAATACGAGTATAGTGGTGATAGTCTGTCAGCGTTTCGCCCACAATACAGCAAAACCATCGTATCGCACTTACTGGCTCCTACAATTTGCCTGGGAAGAGTTGGCAGCTGCCACATTCTACGTTTTTCTTTCACTCCCAGTCCAGCGTGGAAGTTTTTTTTTAAAGATGATATCTATATATTATCCGAATAATAGTCTTATGTCGTGAACCATGTTACTTATACTTCTTCGGTTGTGTTCTATAACATCTGAAGAGGAATTAAGGGGCTCTTTGAACCCAAAAGTCACCACGGACAAAAGTGAGAAGATACTTCAACAAAATTATCAGAAACATCATCATTCATATCATGCATGACATTTACCTTCATATACCTGCCACCTAGAAATCCTGCTTATAAATCTAGGTACTCCTATTAAAGTTACAACTACTAAAGAGTGTGAGGATTTTTTTTACCTCTTCACGCAAAAACGACTGGACGGATTTTGTTGAAACTTTGCAGTTAAATAGGTTAGACTTCCGAATAACACATAGGCCACATAATTTTCCTAAATTCTCACGAAGTCGTGGGAGAAAACTAGTTCTTATTTATTTATTTCTTAAGTAATTTTAAAACAAACTGCTTTCATTCTAGTTCCGTCGTTTATGAACTACCCTGAACCGAAGATAAAGAAGAACAAAACTGGATAGGACTTATAAAAAAAAATTTAAAAAATTATGTCGCTTTGCCTTCGGTTCTTAAACAAAGGTCGCTCAGGACTCTTGTTGCTTTGTCAATAAATTAAAAAGTAAAAATTGATTGTTCCAGATTTTAAACGCGGGCGTTGACTCCTGAGCGACCTTCGGCCTGGCGCCGCCTGAGGGACTTCGATGGAACTGCAATGCTTCGAATACTACCTTCACAGCTAACATAGACGAGTGACATAATTTTGTCATGTATATGACGATCTCACACGTCTATGTTGCCTATGCATGTCGCCTTTCACACTATAATTCAATTGTTTTAACTAATATTCTTGACGGTTTGATCTTAAACTATATTGGGAGACTTTATATAATTTAACTAAAGTACAGGATGAAAAACCATACATGAAGAAAAAAACTGAACAGCACTTTACTAGAAACTTGTATGAATTATGATATTAATGTGAAACCTAGTGGGGATGGATGGATTGATGGATGTTTGTTACTCTTCATGAAAAATTACTATTTTTTTTTAATAGATTTTGATGAACAACACATGAGCTACCTACATAATTTTCCCAAAATTCCTACGAGAACGAAGTCCCGGGCAGACAGCGAGTACCAAATAAATATCTCGACTCTCCTTTCAGAGCAATTTTGATCCCACCAGTGATGGCCACTGTAACACCATGTCATAATGAAATTACTCCAATGTTATTTGTTAAGCTTTGTTCCTTTTTTTGATGTACAAGCTTAAAATTGTTTTAAGACATGATGGTATTCCCGAGGACGCTCTTTAAAAAGGTTGTTCATTTTCAACCGACTTCAAAAAAGGAGGAGGTTCTCAATTCGACGGTATTTTTTTTTTTTTTTTGTATATTTGTTACGCGATTACTCCGGCAACTGTTGTCCGATTTTCAAAATTCTTTATTTGTTCGAAAGAGTATACTCCTGAAGAGGTCCCATATAAATTTTATCGAAAATGATTCAGCGCTTTTAAAAAAAATCAACAAAAACAAAATATACTACAAACTAGAACATCATCTAAATAAATGAATGACATTTCTGTTTGTAGTTATTTGCTAATAGGCATTGTAGTCCGCAAAAAACTAGATATCTACTTTGTGCGAACTATTGTTGGGATTGAAGTCGGTGACTCATACGTTTTTAACGTGGAAAATTATTGTGAACCGATACGATCAGAATTTTTCAAGTAGCTAAATTAGCTTTATTTTTCAAATTCTCTTCTTTCAAATAAAATCGCATTCAATTATTGAATTTAGAAAATTGAGGCAAAGTTTTCAGAAATAGAGTGCGTTTAGTTCAAATTTCACCGTCAAGTCTAAAATAAAACGATTGACTTATTAAATTGTTTAAAAAAATGCTTTTAGATCAAAATTTATCAAAAAAATTGCTTTATTTGGAAAAGAAAAAAATATCGGGAAATGACTAAGTAACGTAAATTCGAAACGTATTTAATAAATCACGAGGGACCAAATATTTGAGATTGACTCGTCTAGTATATAGATTTGATATCTGAGTTTTTTTAGTTTATAAATTTTTACCATATATTTGCTCTATAAATTCAGTTATTCAGGTTTCTATTTCAATAATAAGATTCCTATACATTTATAAAATTGGCTTTCAAAATATTATAAAGGATTTAAAATAAGTTTATATAATGATGGTGTTATGATTATTGCTATAATTATGATTTATGACACTACAAAATTTAAGAAATGATTAAATCTTCCAGTGTAAAATTGCGATGTGATAAATTGGTAATTATAATACAAACTTAATTTTTTTTATGTTAAAGTTTAAAACTTCATTAAATTCTTAGAGAGGTTACTATTTAAATTATATATTTTTTAAATCTAATTAAGGCATCTATGATATTCCTAAGCATTTTTAAGAATCCTATTATTTAATCCTATCAGTAGGTTAGTGATTAACTGCAATCTTATGCTGCGATGGCAATAATATTACTCGTAACTTAATAATTTTGATTCTCATTATTATAATTATTATAATCTTATTTCATGAATATAATTTGCATAATGCATGTAATTATGTCGCTTACCATGAAAGTATTATTTAATAGAGTAGAATTTTTGATTATTAAGTTTAGATTAAATTATTAAAAACAATCAAGAATATGAAGAATAATAACATATCATTGTTTTTCTTTAGAGATTAGTTAATTTTTTTATTATTTATTTTAATGATTTTTCTTGAAGTTTCGTTTTATAGTTTTGAAATATCGATACCAAATTAAGTTCTTGCCCCTATAATTAAAAAAAATAATGCTGTAGTTAATTTATAGAATATTGTTAAATGTTATTCTTCTCGTTATTGATTATCCATTAAATAATATTAATACTTAATAAACTAAAATTTTAATTAATGGCGCTGACATTAAATTAATTTTCTGACAGTGTGGGTATAAAGGTAAAATATTGTATTTATTTTATTTTATCTATGCTATGTATGATACAGATATAAATTAATGAAGTAATGCTAAAAAAATTGTATATTAATTATTTATGTTTATAAATATGATTAATATTTAATATATATAAAAACTTCAAGTATATTTTGCATTTTCTGTGGTAACTATCTATTTATTGTATCAGATATGTATAATTATAATCAATATAGAGATAGTGTACAATATATAAGCAAACTATATTGACGTCAAAACGTCGCATAAATTGCATAAATGTATTGAATGTATATGGTATAATTAATTACTTATGCATAATGTGCAATATTATAATTACTTCAAATCGAGAAAGATCGTCTATGAGAGAAGCGCAATGTAAATTATTGTAAGTGCGATTTAAATGCATGATATGAATGCTAAATAAACTTTATTGACTGTTTATTAATCGCTTTATTTATATACCTGTAGCCTGTAGGTACAATTTATTGAATTTACTGTAGGTAGTAGGTACAATACTGTTAGCATGTTGTATAAAAACAACAGAGGTATAAAAAGAACAGAGGTATTACCATACAAATAAAAGGAAAAATATATATTTCTCTTTTCTATGGGTATTACGAAACGAAAATATACTATGCGGCGGTTTTATTGATAGAAAGTAATATCTTTCAGGCATTAAGACCGAAATGACCATAAGTAATACGGTATGTCAAATGTCGACAAAGTATATCGCCAAGCCAACAATAATTTCTCTAAACCTCATTTCTAGAATAGGGCTTCGAACCCAAAGAAAACAAACAATAGAAAATTATATTTTTTTTTCTAAACCCCAGACAACAAAGAGGGGTGTTATAAGTGTGACGTTTGTATCTGTATGTCTGTGTATCAATTTTGGCCCGATTTTTTTGAAAGCTGACGTAATCGAGATGGTACCATTTTGGCCATATGTCTAAAAAATTGATTTAGCTGTTTTAGAGTTTTAACTTAAGGGGCCATCCATAAATTACGTCACACGAATTTCATGATTTTTTGACCCCCTCCCCCCTCCTTGTCACAGCTGGTCACATTTGTAAGACTCCCCCCTCCCTAGCGTGACGTCACATATTTTGCATATTTTCAATTTTTTGTAATTTTCTAATAAAATCAGTACTTAATAGAGTTGTTATTTTTTTTTGAGAACTCAAAACTCATTGTCTCAACCAAAGTAAAAAAGTAAAAAGAGTCCTTGGGACTGAGGAGGTAAAGTTTGTCGTTAATAATTAACGCGTTTTAATACTCATAACACTTTTTGAAATGTGACGTCACAAAACTTATGACCCCTCCCACCCCCTTGTCACACAATGTCACACTTTGTCGACCCCCTCCCCTCCCCTTAACGTGTGACGTAATTTATGGATGGAGCAATAAATTTCGGGGGTGATGCAATTTTTTAATTTTAACGTAGATAACCAATTAAAATTTTCATAGGATACCGTACAGCTTTGACCGCTAAGAGTGTAAATAAGAAAATCTTAACTTCTTCATGTCTATCTAATATTTTTGTCAACTTTATTATTACTATTTTTTTTTTGCATAAAAAACAAACACCTAAACTAAACAGAACATTGTCAATACTTAAGTCATAATAATAAATAAATAAAATAAAAATACGAAACTGTTAAGTTAAAAATATATACAGGGTAATTTTTTTATCACCATCCAAATTTTTCTTACGGTGTCAGGAATGTTGATAGAACGTAAATAAGGAGGAAAAAAATTTTTTTCCAAAATTTTTAGATTTTGATACCCCTTTTTAACGTCTCTTAGGATGAATTTCGTAAAACGCAGAAATACGGGTGTCACAAATTGTGTTCAAGAGTACTATTACAAGGTTTCAAGTCAATTGGACGATGTTATTTTATCTCTATAATCTCTGTCAGGGTAGGCAGAGGATTATGTGGATATAGAACCACCCTTGGGTTCCAGTTACTGGTATGTCTGGTAAGAGTTATAAGTTCTTATAACAGGCAAATCATAAGTTTTCCTGTCATTCCCAGTCATAGGTTACTTTCAGAAAACGAACGAAGTCAAGGGCAGAAAAATACATTTAACAAAAATTTTGATTTATTTTCTTGCTTCAGACGATCCAGCTTTAAATATTTGTATTAAACGTAGACACAAAAAGATACGGGTCTGTTAAATTTTCATAAAAAAAAAAACATTTTATTTCAGACTACATTTGTCCACGTACAAGTTTAGAGTTTACGTAGAAAAAATTTGGATGGTGATAAAAAAAATTCCCTGTATTTTTTATTTTATATATATTTTTTTCTTTACCTTTCTATCTTTTTTTGCTAACCCTAAGTAAAACAAAAGCCAATCATCCTTTGTTCTCAGAATGCCCTTTCATGCAGTGCCTTTTACTACCACGCATGCGTAGAAAACACACTGTGACGCGCGTAGCGACCTCGTTTACTACATGTACTGTCATCTCACTCACTCGTATACTGAGATGATAAGGATAGAACGAGACGAGAGACTTTATAAATCCATAAATTAATTTCATTCTCCATTGTAAATAATGGAAATATTTACATCTATCTCGCCTTATCTTGTTGCTCGTGACTTTGTTTTCGTGGAAAAGTAGACAATGGTGTACTGTACGAGAAATCAAATTAGATTGCATTACAGTTTGCATTTATAGGTCCCCACTCAAGAAATTGCTGTTTGCATTCAACATTTAAAAAAACAGATTTTTAATATAAACATCTATCTATATATATATCTATATAAATAAAAATGAATTGTTGTTCGTTAGTCTGATTAAAACTCGAGAACGGCTGGGCCGATTGAGCTGATTTTGGTTTTAAAATGTTTGTCGTAGTCCAGGGTAGGTCTAAACGGTGAGAAAATATGAAAAAAAGGCATTACGAAGTTGGCCGGGTCAGCTAGTTTTTGAATATTTTTGAGGATGTGAAAGTAAAAAGTAGCATGTGCCAAGGCTGGTACAACATTCAGCTAATAAACTCCAGATTAAGGCCCGTATTACAGAAGGAGACTTAAGTCTTGATCTATACTTAAGTATTGATTGTCTCTTTCTCACATTATCAAAATGTCAAAGACGACTGCTGCTTAAGTATAGATCAGAGTCTGAGACGCGTTCTGTAATATGGACCTCAGTTTATTGAAAGTGCCAATTGTAAAATACTTAGAGTGTAAATAAGCATTGTAACGGATTTTTAACCGTGTGGTGATCGGTTGAGAATAACACCACCCCATCTCTTTCCGTGGGTGTCGTAAGAGGCGACTAAGGAAACACAAATGAGACCTGCCTCCTAGTAATCCATCCCAGGCAACGACACTTCATTTTTTTCTGAATCTGAGGTGTCGTCCTATGTTCTCATGCGGTGTAGTAGGCTCTGTAAAGGGCCGTCTGGTTCGCGACCACCCTCCTACCGAAGTCCGACGCCAAACAGCTTGCTGTGTTCCGTCGGTGCGTGGCAGTACCAGTGCCTTTATAGGCATTTTCTGGGTTAACTCGCTCCATCGTCGACCTCATCTTTGACCTTATGGTCAAGATTGAGGTCAAGAGTTAACCCATCTTATAATAAAAATAAATAAAATATCCGATCAAATGAGCAGTATTTGGGCCTGGTCATAAGCTGGTCATCCAGTTTAAAACCCACAGCAAAAATGTATTAAATTGTACTTGAAATATCGATAGTACTTATAACCAAGTATTAAATGGTTGCTGAATCAAAGATAGTATGAAAGTAAGTAAAGTAGCTCAGTTGGTTAGAGCACCAGGAGATCTGATCCTGGGGTCGTGGGTTCAATCGCGCCGAATATTTTTCTTTCATTAAAAAATATTTGTGAATATCCCTCACGCGGGTAAGCACTTTAAAAAATACTAAGTATGCAGAAAATTATAACTGAGAAAAAAACAGAAACTTCATAGATAGAGATCCATCCATAAGCTCACGCCCATAATCGATAGAGGGTAGGCAGAGGATGACGTGGATATAGAACCACCCTTGCGTTCCAGTTACTGGTATATCTGGGAAGAGTTATAAGTTCTTATAACAGGCAAATTATAAGTTTTCCTGTCATACCCAGCCATCGAGTGTAACATAGGCTACTTTCAGAAAACGAACGAAGTCAAGGGCAGAAAAATACATTATACAAAACATGTATTTTTAAAAACTTTCAGCGACTTATGAATCCCCAACTGCTTTCAAGATAGGCCTCCTTTAACCATGATAACTCACGAGAGCTGGTTCAGATTCGAGTTAACTTCAGAGTAAATCGAGGGTCTCAAAACGGGAATTATAATTATAAGTACAATGAAGATGTCCTAAAGAGAAATATGTCACTCCTAACCTAAAGCATCGCCACTGCCAGAAACGATGTTGCAAGAGTTGCAAGTCGATTTTTTTTAAATTATAAGATGGGTTAACTCTTGACCTCAATCTTGAACAAGGTCAAAGATGAGGTCGACGATGGAGCGAGTTAACCCAGAAAATGCTTATCAAGGCACTGGTACTCCTACGCACCGAGACGGAACACAGCAAGCTGTTTGGCGTCGGACTTTGGTAGGAGGGTGGTCGCGAACCAGACGGCAATTTACAGAGCCTACCACACCGCATGAGACCATAAGACGACACCTCGGATTCGGAAAAAAAAATGGATGTCGTTGCCTGAGATGGATTAATATGAGGCAAATCTTATTTGAGTTTCCCTAGTCGCCTGTTACGACACCCACGAAAGAGATGGGGTGGTGTTATTCTCAACCGATCACCACACGGGTCAAAATATAGATATAGAGCCTTTCTTAATTATGCTAGCAAATAACGCGGTATGTTTGCCAGTACATTATAATCAGGCACGCGTAAATTACAAAGAGACCAATGCTGCACGATTTACTTCAGGAATTAGTTTCTGACAACAAAAAAGAACAACATAACATTGGGTACTTAAAAGACTGGAAAAAAAGCTTTTTAGATTTTTATTCATTATTTATTATTATTAAATGTAAAACAACAATTAGCAAAGTATTGAATAGGTACAGTATTATATAAATAAACCGTATTCCTACAAAGAATGATAACTTGCTAAATAGTTAACATTCCACATGATTTTGTCTTTGTCCATCTCATAAAAAGGCATTTTTTTTTTCAAGTTAAAAAACTCTAAAATTTTTTTTTTTTGTAATTGCTTATAACTTTTCTGAACCATGATCAAACATAGTTATAGAACAATCTCGATTATGTCAACAAAAAAACCGTTTCAAAAACGGACAACTCTAGGAGCTACGTACGATGCCACAGCCAGACACACAGATACATACGTCAAACTTATAACACCCCTCTTTTTTCTTAGGGATTTAAAAACTGATAATAAGTAATTTATGTGGCCACGAAGTAACAACTAGACAAGAAGACAATCGCAATTTTGGATTTTATTGGTCAACGGCACATCAGGTTACCACAAACTGTCAAATTTCCCCAATGGATAGTAAATTCTAATGCTTGGAGATAAAATTGAAAATCGATTGAAGAAATTTGACAGTTTTAGATAGCATGATGTGCTGTTGGCCCTGTACTTTTTCTACGGTAACCAGTCTTTAAAGGGAGGTAGAGATACTTCAGTTAAGTATGATATGACTGTTAATAATTTTTATACAACGTATATTGGGTCCCCAATAGGACAAAGGCGTGAGCTTTTGTATTAGGTGACATAGGCGTACCTAGGTTCTGGGCCAGGGGGAGGCAAATCAGATTTTTATAAGCACCTAGTGAAATAAATAAACATAAATTAAACTAGGTATTTTTTTTATTAAATTAATTCTTTAATTCTACAATAGCTATTTTAAATCTAACTTTTGAGGGTCTTCAGCTAAACGGATTATGACGTCTTCCGTGAAAAAATCGCCCATACCGTTAACCCGAGTGCGGCATTTTTGCTTGCAGCGCTGCTAAAAAGTTCTTTTTCTTAACTTTTATCGACAAAAGTAGATACATAGAGTCAGTAGGGTCAATAGAACGAATGCGTATGTATGTATTTACATCATTTAATGTATATTTGTATGTATTTATGTAATCTTGACTTGTTATAAGTGGCATCCTGAATGTCCTATAAAATAAAGATTTTTTTACCATTGCCCCTCGAAAAAGGGTCCGTTATTCCTCAAAAACAGTGAATAAAACGCTGTTTATTTCACTGAGTGAATAAAACAATTTTAATGTGGAACATGCGCGAATATACGGATTTAAGTAAGAAAACAAAAGAAAATGTGCAAGTAGGTTGCATACTCTCGCTATAAAAACGTATTGAATATGGCTCGGTTAAAAATTTTAAATTTAAAATCAGGAATTCAGCTAATTTTCTGTGCAATTTTCATGCAATTAAAAGTTTCTGTTAAAAGTTTATGTCTCAAAATCATAAAATGAGTTCGACATCCAGTGATGAAAGTGAACCTCTCGTTCCAGAGTCATTTCGTGTTAAAGCAGCAGCTATTGTTGATACTGTCTCAGAGTAATTATTTTCTTTTTCTCGTAGTCAATGGTAAAAAGTAGAGTACCTAACACGTGAAAAAAAAATTCATCTCGGCTCTTGTATCCCTCGATCCGCTCAGGATTCTAATCTAGAATCCCTCGCTACGCTCGGGATTCAACTTTAGAATCCTTCGCTCTTCTCGGGATACAACTCAATGCCTCGAAAAGAATTCACCTTTTTTTCACTTGTTGGGTAATCTACTATTTTCTATTCTATTCTATTCTACATAGTTAGTAGGGACGTAAACGAAATCCAGGGAGAGGGGTACGCCCGTGTTAAGTGACTTTGATTAAAAAGTTACACTGTTAATTAGCCCATTGTTGGACTGATCAACTTTGCCCTTTTTTGGGACCCATTTTCTCAGTTCTCAGGATGCCTTTGAGATAGCTTAATGAAATTTTCTGATAAAATGCGCAAGTTTTTAAAATGGGGTTGAAACAAATTGTTGGGCAATAGTTTTCTCGTTAAGTGGCCTTAACGATTTTCTAAAAAAAATCTATTCAGTTTTTATTTTAAGTGTCTAATTCAAATCCAAGTTTGTAAGTAAATTAAAAAAAAAAAACTTTTCACACTCAAAGGCCCACATTAAGGTTTTCCCTTGTGTCGTGGGTCCCTTGGAACACACAAAGACAGACACAAACACCCATGACCCGAGAACAAACATCTGCTTTTTACACAAATGTTTGCCCCGACTGGGAATCGAACCCAGGACCCGCCGATCAAGAGGCAGCGTCACTACCACTCGACCAAACCGGCCGTCAAAATCAGGTAATTTGGAAAATTATTTACATAGCTACAGCGTGGTGAGAGTCAGAACTCTCTGAAAGGCTAGACAAAAACGTCGTAACCTCCTCTAAAACTACTACAATTCGTAAAACCACAGACCTATATCGAGATAGACGGTAAAAGTTTACCTACCTTGCTTGTAAAAAGTGTGATCCACGGTCACAGTTTTGTCCGACTTAAGTCAGTCCGCTTGAGACCTATGCCGTAAATGATAATCGATTTTAACCGGATTTACATTATTATTTAACTTAATTAAGCGCCTTTTAATCATTTCCGCGCGCTTTTGATTTCCCGTCACTAAATCTCGCTCGAGACGACATCTTAAGTACGAAAATTCGACACGCTAGGTTCTCATACAGTTTGAAGCGCTCTTTTCGTCTATCTCGATATAGGTCTGTGCGTAAAACATACATGGGGGTGATTCGGATGCCCCTATGGGTGCTCTACCTTCGGCCTTTCGTTTATCACTTCTTTCTGAAACACTCTGAATAAAGATTTTCATGTTCTAGCTTGTGGTTCTTGTTGTTAGTAGATGCTAATTAAAACACTCCATTAAAATAGTATCAACCTTGATCGAGACGCAATCGTCGACGTCATAGATAATGAAACGTGCTATTGTAGAGTAATCTACTACGCATTTGCTTCAGATACGCAACTCTTATAGAGTTGAACCATTATTATCCTTGTTTCAGTTTCTCGTTAGAGCCTTGTCATAGGAACATCGCTTCTAACATTGTGTTTTCTAGTAATTTAAACGTGAACGTTTTGGAAGTGGTGGATTTTTATAAAGAGCACCTCTCGGAGTTTTATTCCTATTAGTGGGGAAGACTGCACCTTTGCGAATAGGCGTAGAGTTAAACTAATATATATATAAATAAATGTATACAGGGCTTTAGGTATCTCTCTTTCAACCTCTCGGGTGGTTAATCAGTCCATGAAATTGAACAACTTCCCCATATAGCGCATTTTGTATGGGAGATCAAAAATATCTTTTCGTATTTTGACCTATGTTCCTTGTGGAAGTTGTTCAGTTTCATGGACTGATTAACCACCCGAGCGGTTGAAAGAGATTTACCTAAAGCCCTTTATATGTAACTCCTTTAATATACTTCACTACAGCGTCGCAGCAGCGTCTGGATGCTGTGGCATTACAGATTACAGCTGAGTCAGGGCCCTTTCATTGGCTCAATGCACCGCGAATATATATTCAGTATTGTACTGTTTTGTTTTTTGTTAATATTTTTGTTTTGCACTGTATAATGAATAAAGTGTTTATCTATCTATCTACTTTGACTTATTTAAAGTACCTTACATGCTATTGTTTTAAATAAAATAAAGCCATTTTGACTTAAACTTGATTTTGGATATTTTGATGGAGAGATTTTGAAGGGATTTTGAGTTGTACCGCTATTTGCCATATAAATACATACATCGTATTATATGCCTTCAAGGTATACAATGCAATATATAAGGTCCTAATTTATTAGTCACTTACCTTCTAAGGCGTTATTGTATAGGTTGATAGTATTCCAAAAAACAACATAAAAATTAATTATCTGAAAATTAAATTTTGTAAAAAATAAATAAAAAAATTGCCATTTAAAGTTAAAGGAATGGTTCTCTTTCGATTATAGCCGTCCACTCCCCGCTCGCCCGCTCTACTACTGCCATTATTATTTACGTTTGAATGGATGGGTTTATTCAACATAGTAATAAAAAAATATCATAACAAAATTTTTCAAGACCTTTTAAATTTAATATTATGCTTTTGTTTTTTGACTCAAATGATATATTTTGACCTACACAGTAACGTGTTAAAAGGAAAGTGACTAATAAATTAGGACCTTATATATGTATAAAATATTATATATATATATACATATATCACATTGTAAACATTTTTTTTTTATAAATTTAAGAAAGTAGAATCTTAAAGCAATTTTAGTAAAAAGTCATTTAATTTAGTCAATCTTTTGCCATTTTCCAAAATGACTGAATTCCTCAAATTCTCAAACAAGTTACGCCACTCCACAGTTGTTAAACCGTGTGATACTAAAATGTATACCAACACCATACCATATAGAAGTGATACTACATTTTACCATTTTAGGGTAAAAATTATTATCAAGTTGTAAACTATTAAGTGCTAAAATGGGACCAATGTTCGAATGGAGTGATTGATGTGAGAACGGCAGAGATCGGTATGAATCGATATTATCGATTTAGGCTTATCAATTATATTACACCGAGAGATATACGACGTGTCAGTGTGTGATTTATTTGCTAAGTAGTGAATTGAAGGGAATTAATTATGGCGATGGATTTCTAAATTAAGGTTAATTCTTATTCTGTTTTTTGATATTTAAAATCAAGAGACACATACATCATGCACCTACAGTAAATTATTGGTTTCATCTTCACGGAGTGTCAACTTAGAAAATGTCAGCTACCAATTCTTTGCATGTTTGGCATACTGCAAAAGCCGTAAGTGGCATACTGCAAAAAAAATGTTTTTTTTTTTACCGCTATACTTAAACTTATTTCCCATCTAATAACTCTTAGAATGTAAGTCCAATGTGGCGTCTGGGGTTCTGCCTACTCCGAAAGGGATTTTAGGCGTGAGTGCATAGAAACAATAGAGGTTATAGCCATGAACAATAACAACGCCAAACATTCTAATAATAGGTTTCAAAGATGGTATCATTAGTTCCTTATGTGTATTTCCGTCACATAATAAAAGTAATTCGAGAACATTTAAATCACTCACTGATCTGATGCAAGTCTCGCCAAATTTATTCTCAAATGCCCCGTCAGGGTTGTCGATGTTTGAAATTAGTTAAAAATGTTCTATTCTTCACAGCACATTCCGCGCGCGAGCATGGATTTAAATTAAATTAACGAAAAAAATTGAAACATTTTAGTTACCTTTTTGGACTTATGTACTTTTCTAATTACTATTTTTTGTGGTTTTGTGCGTGTCAGTTGGACTGATGATCGAATCTGCAGATTTCCAAGTTTTTCGGTAATGGTATTTTAAGCCCATAGAACCAGCGTCTTAATCGTTTTTCTTCGTTAATAGCTCTTCAGATCTCAGCTCTTGAAGGATTTTGAGAATTAATTTCTGATCCAAATTACAGTGACGCGGTAAGTGACAATCCAAAGTAATTTTTCTCGATAAACAATAAGGATATTCCATTTGATTTGATTTGTGGTGCAGTACATTTTGAGAAATCTTTAAAAACCAGTGGTCAGCCAGCCTGACGAAGATCAAGAAGAGAAGCCTGATATCAGACTGGGTGAGCCACAGATTTCTGATTATTTATCTAATCGCCAACCCTAACAGAAAACTCAAATAACGAGCTCGTTAAGTCCCGAGATGTTGTCAGAACAGTTAACGTGTATTTAAGCGGATCCCTTTTATTTTTAACGATGTGCTTAAGCACAATTTGTGGTACTCAACAGGTTAATTTTAAATGTTTGCCATTTTTCAAGAATTTTTCCCTTTGCTAAAAATATGTCACATTTTATGTGGTTTTAAAGATGTAATTGGTTGTGTAATACGGCAGTTGTAGAATCCATCTTGGATATTATGTTGTTTTGACTTTTATGGTACAGGCAACATAGAATGGTATAGCACCTGTATTTCATTTATTCATACAGTCTTTTTTTTTTAATTATAATATGGGTTAACTCTTGACCATAAGGTCAAAGATGAGGTCGACGATGGAGCGAGTTAACCCAGATAATGCCAATAAAGGCACTGGTACTCCCACGCACCGACGGAACACAGGCAGGACGGCCTTTTACAGAGCCTACCACACCGCATGAAACCATAGGACGACACCTCAGATTCAGAAAAAAATGAAGTGTCGTTGCCTGGGATGGATTACTAGGAGGCAGGTCTCATATGTGTTTCCTTAGTCGCCTCTTACGACACCCACGGAAAGAGATGGGGTAGTGTTATTCTCAACCGATCACCACCTGGTAAAAAAATCCTTAAGGGGGTTGGCACAGCATCATATTTTAAAGCCTTTGTACCCTCCTGATGCCACGCTTGGCAAAAATGTATTGAATGTTATGAGATGAAACATGAGTATGGTAGTGAGAGGTTTGCTTCCTAATGGAGATCCTGTTATTTATGGGATTGAAACTGTCGGCCCGAAGTCAGAATACCTATACCTATAACAATTTCAAAACAGTGACTTTAAATTAGTAAGCGAATATCAAGGATGTGAATAAGCCCACGAAGCTGAACAACTTTCCATTACGAACATAAGACTGAGGAACACTGCACCTTTGCGAATAGGCGTAGCGTCAGTGGTCAAAAGAACGAATGCGTATCATCATCAGCCTGTATCAGTCCACTGCTGGACATAAGCCTCTCCTATGGCACGCCACTGAGCTCGGTCTTCAGCTCTCCTCCTCCAACCACTGCCCTTTTACTTTACGAATATCGTCACCTCACCTAGTAACAGGGCGCCCTACGCTACGTTTGCCGATTCGTGGTCTCCATTCTAGAACTCGTCTGCCCCAACGGCCATCGGTTCTACGACAGATATGACCAGCCCACTGCCACTTAAGCTTGCTAATTCGCAATGCGTATGTAATGTATATTTGTATGTATTTCATTGTAATCTTGACTAGTTTTAAAGTTAGTAAAAGTGGCATCCTGAATGTACTATAAAATAAAGATTTTTTCTATTCTATTCTATTCTAAGTCGAAATATGAAAAACAAATTTCGCCGTTCCATACAACTTGTGCGATCAGCTGATTTACCTTTGTATGAAAAGTTGAATGTGTGTGGCGAACTTGGCTAAGCCTGGTGTCAGGTTTTTTGATTGACAACAGTGTAACAACTGTGGTGAATCGACAACAGCCGGGACCACCGACGTAATGTGGCCTCCGAAGCACGGATAATTGCCACTTTGGTCACCCATCAGGTTCCCTGATCGGTTTAGGTCAGTGAGTTCTACTGGACCACGAGCGATCGAAGTGTGGCTTGGTCGTAGCCCAGTGGCGCTCGCTGATCTGAAACAATCAGTGAGGTTAAGCATCGATACTGATGCAGGAAATGTGATGGGTGACCGAAGTGGCAATTATCACGAGCATTTCGTGTTTCGGAGGGGACGTTAAGCTGTCGGCCCCGGCTGTTGTCGATTGACTACAGTCGTTAAAATTAAAACCAAGTCAGAGGCCATTGTGCGATTTGAAAACTCTGACACTAGGGTTAGTCAAGCTCACCACACACTTGAGTATACCTAAACGATAAGAAGAAGAAGGTTGTGGCTCGCGGTCTCATATCCTGATTCCCGAGTCGTAACATATAGCTGAGTTGAGGACCCTTTGTCTCGGACCCTACAACACATAGCGATCTAAAGCTAGTTTGCCATTGTATTTGCTATTATCTTCATGTAGTGTATCGTGATCGTGTTTTACTGTTAAATCTTGCCTCTTATATGTGTTGTGGTGTCCGTTATAATAAATTTGTCTTTCTTTCTTTCTTTCTTTCTTTCTTTAAAGTGTTCTTTCGATCGATTTTTATGATACCCACGGCAAGAGATGGGGTGGTTTTGTAATCTGCGCTACTCGGGAAACGTATACATCTCTACCTACTCCAATGTGCTGAAAGAAAACAAAGAGCTGTTAAATAGCGTTCAGGGTTTTTAGCTAAATATACGGATTACAAGCGTTTCTAATCAGACGAGAATTTCTGAATATTTTAAGTCTATTCATGAAATTTCGACAATATTACAAGGAAAACATCTCAAAAAAGAATACGTAAGAATATATGTTTTTTAACTCGGTGGCATCTTTACATTTTATTCGTTTTCATTTTAATGATTTTATAACAATATTATTGATACTTATAGGATTCTGATTGGGAGAGAAAGAAAAACTTATAAAATGTCGACATCAGCCCATATACGTCCCCACTGAGGGGCACGGGCCTCCTTTGAAACACGAAGGGGTTTTAGGCCATAGTCCACCACGCTGGCCCAGTGCGGGTTGGTGGACCGCTCGTCTTTCGAATTTTCTTGGACAGGCGGGTTTCATCACGATGTTTTCCTTCACGTTTCCTTGCAAGTGATAATTAGAAATCCGTACATAATTCGAAAAGACAAATTTAGTGGTACAGGCCCGCACCAGGATTTGAACCCGCGACCTTCCGATCACAAGTCTGGCTCATTGCCTTTATATAAAATGTACCCGCTGTCAACTTTTAATTTTTTTTAAATAGAGGTTTGCTCTTGACCACAATCTAGCCCAGAGGCGGAGGTGTGGTCGAAGATGTAGCGAACTCACCCAGAAGACGCTTATTCACTAGAACTTTAGAGAGATCAACTTTTTCCAGGCATACTTTTTTATTTTTATTATTTTTTATTATTTCAAATAAAGATTACAATGATTAACTTAAAACTAAAGTCTCCAAACTACAAGAGTAGTTTGTAGGCGTAGCGCTCTTTCTATGTACGAGTAGTAAATCTTTAAACTTAATTAACTAATAAACTTAACTTTAAATGTATTATTTATTACATGATATAGTTTGCACGATAAGAAGAAGACAACATTTTATTTATAATTTTCCTTTTTAATTCACCTAACCCTTTTATTTTATTTCTATCCATTAATACTGGATATTTGTTACACAATTTTGGTACCAGATACCTTTTTGTCCTCTCCCCATAGTAATTTTTAACTCTCACTTGACCAAACTTTCCGTTTAATTTATTTCTTGTTTTATATTTATGCTCAATTTCGTAAAATGTTTGGCTGTATTATGGGCAAAAGGCTGACAACCTCTCACATCATGTTTTATCTAATAACCTTACTTGGTTTGTAATCTCATCTGCCTATATCGAGGTAGGCAGAACATCTGGAACCACTTGGTGTCAAATGTGGCATCATGTGGTTCTAGATGCTCTGCCTAACCCGGCATAGGCGTGAGCTTATGTATGATTCTGTTTTTTTACACTAGTGCAATCGCGAACTATTTCTGCTTAGTGGTTATAAGCAAATCCTCATATAAGGGTCATATGTGTTAATGAGTAAAAAAATAGACTAAGAAACCCAGTTTGTAATGGTCGAGGATATACACATACAGGGCTTTAGATAAATTTTGATCTCCCATACAAAATGCGCTATATGCTGATGAAGTTTGTATGGGAACTCAAATTTTTTTTTCGTATTTTGACCTTGTTCCTTGGGAAAGTTGTTCAGTTTCATGGACTGATTAACCACCCGAGAGGTTGAAAGAGATTTACCTAAAGCCCTGTACACAAGCCAAATTAAAAGAATTACTGGTTGAACAAGAGTCTTGCAAAAAATTTGATTGATAACGCTAGACCTCCTTAAACAATTAGGTACTCTTATTGTTAGCAAAGATAAGCTTCAAAACTTATCTATAATCGTGAATTAATACATCTGTACACATGGCGGGCCTGCCTTCAGGCGAGTGAGCTTGCAAAACGCCACTTACTTACCCAAGTTACTTGAACCGAGCCAGTACAAACCAAACCGCGCTTCTTACCGCACGTGTACCGAACAAACTTTCAAATAAAGAAACCGTATCGTTCGAATTTTCAAAATTGGAACCTTTAGTGACGTGCATCAAGACTTATCGATAAAAAACTGGGTTAATCGGTTTATGTGGTGACACAAGTGATCTGATTCGTTCAGTGGGTGATTGGATGTCAACAGATATAAAGTACCCGGTATTTTGATTCCAAGTGTGCAAGTGTTGTGAGTGAAGTGTGCGAATTACTGCGGATATATGTGACAAGTATCAAGTTCTAGTAGTCACGGTAAAGCTCATGTACTCATTATTTTTAAGTACTATACTTATCGAATCAAATGAATCAGAAATGGTGTTCATAATTCACCCATCATCCATCATTATCATAACAAGGTAAACAGCAAGTTTCTATGAATTTTGGCAATATTTATAGATTCAGTTTGCAAATTAGTAAATCTACTTTTAATGTTAGTTAAGGAAAAAAAACAAATGTAAATATTTTTTTAAATTATCAACTTGACAAAGTCGCAATATTACTTAAGGAGGTACACAAACAAATAAGTAGATAAGACTAAAGAAAACCGACACGGTGTAAAAATAAATTCGAAAACGATTTATAAACGCATGTGTCGACACAAAACTAAGAATTTCGCTAAACGGCCTACCAACTTTACAACAATGGGATTCAACCCAAATATGTTTTATAAACCTTATTTATGACTAATTAATTTTAATATCTCAGTGCATCTATCTAAAAAAAGAAAAAACTAAAATAGTTTTGTAAAAAAAGCTAGTAACTAGCTTTTGAACCATCTAATTGAATTACAATTGCGAATGTTACTGGTAAGCTTACTGATTAAAGAATCAATGAATTAATCATTGAATGAATGAATCAATGAATTCCGCAACATGACAAAAAATAAACTTTAAAATCTTTGTAACCACACAAATTTTACCTCTTGGGTTCCTGGACTATTTATTTTTAATTTGATGGATATATAATTTGAATGAGTTCGGTGTTTCTTTATTTATAATTTCTCAATTCTACCAGTGTAAAGTTTACTTTAATACTTACAACTATTGTTTGAAAATAGTAGTAATCCACAATCGTGATTTAGTCAACGTCTGAGTATTTTAATCAAAATTTAAATGGAGCATGGCCAAGTCGCCAATATCAAGTAAAGAAACCGGGTGGTAACACGTCAGAGCCTTGTCTTTTGAACAGCACCAGTAGGGTTGCACCACTAGTAGGTAAGGATGACGATTTTGGAGATGTTAACCCCGCACACCCCTACAAATTACTCCAGAGATAGGTCAAGAAATCACAGATGACAAGATGAATAATTTACAGAGAAAAAACTACAAACTGCATTTAAAAATGCAATAAACAATAGTGAAAGAAAGACATGTTTATTGGTGCAATAAATTATCCAGCTGTCTGATTGTGTGAGAGATTTCATTTAGCTCAAGTTATCGCTTCTCTGCAATCTCTTTACGAGGAATTAAGAATAAAAACTCACTCGAAAGTTACTTGAAGGTATCAGGTGGCTTGATACTGATATTGTGGATTTTCGGTTTTTGCTTAACTTCAATTTAACATCCAAATTGTTGAATAAGTATCAAGCGAAATATTAAAGACAACCAGTGAGGACTTTATTATCATTAGAGAAATTGTAGAAGGTTATTATCCTTATGAAGCTGAACAACTTCTCCCATATGGAATATTCAAAAAACAAATTCGAAAAAAAATACTTAGACAATCGGCTGTTCACACAATTTTCGGAATGGAAAAATTGACATATTTCGAACCAAGCATAGGTATAAAAAGTTGTTTAGTTTATTCACAGCCTTATTTTCGTTTATTTAAGAAATTATATTCATTGAAAAAGAAGAGATACAAAGATGAGTCTAATTATTGATCATGATTTTCTTGATTATTCCGAAGAAACGGTCAATTAATTAAATCGTACTGAGATATTTTAATCAACGCTCTTTTTCTCACGTCCTTTTTGTTGCTTACATGATATGCATGTATTAATATATTGAGTTATTAATAACCTAATAAGATGTATCGTGTCGTGGGTGTTCGACCCAGAGATTTGATTGAAATAATCTTTTCAATCTCTTCTACTCTCCCCACGACACTAATTGCCACCACCTTATCGATAGATCTATGTTTTATCGATATTTCCTATCGGTAACCAGTTTTTTGACTGCGTATTTGTTTAAGTCCGATAGTATGTCAATATTCATTTATTTTGTTTGATGGTATTTTTCATAATTTTTTGTTAA
The DNA here is from genome assembly GCA_949987775.1 of Aproaerema taeniolella. Classification (NCBI taxonomy): domain Eukaryota; kingdom Metazoa; phylum Arthropoda; class Insecta; order Lepidoptera; family Gelechiidae; genus Aproaerema; species Aproaerema taeniolella. The sequence continues at coordinate 3,136,104 of OX465259.1, read as the reverse complement.
AATATTTATAATATTTCTTGATTTAAACGTAAAACTGTTGACTACATTACAATAATCGTAAGTACAATCTTACCTATTCTTTGTTAGTTTTTGCTTGATTTTGCCACCTTTTGTTTTTCTAACTTGTATTCAAACATTTTTATCCATGTTAAAAAAAAAAATGACTATATTGCAACTCAGCTGAAACATAATACCACGGCCTAAACAAAACACCGCAAAAAAGAAAAGGAATAAGTAGGTAACAGTGATATAGAGTTTTGACATTTGGCTCTATAGAAATAGGAAAATAGATGGGTGTAGTAGTAAAGAATAAAAAAAATACTAATTATTTATTTTTATCGATAATTTGGGTCTCACTACAACTTAATTACACCCAGAGTGAGACTATTTAATTTGTGGCTCCAATAACAACTATACGGTAGATCCTAATTGTTAGTTATCATGACTGGGACGTAAATTACATCGATAGATTTAAAATGGAATGATGTTATTAATTATTGGATGACTTTAAATTAGTTACGGCTTACTAATAATATTTACACATTGCAAATTAAAAGTTTAAAATGACCAAAAATCTATGAAAAACTGTGTTTACGCATGCGTGTAATTTATAATATAATGCGTTTTTTTAAGGGCCGTTAATGTGCTTCAACGTCATTCGAAACTACGTACGGGACCCTGTGAAACTGCCGACAAAACTAAACAACTTTCCCGAAGAAACATAGGTCGAAATAAGAGAAAAAAATTACTTTCCATACTTGAGCGATCAACTGAATTAAGTTAACGTTTACGGAAATAATTGTAATTACGGGCGTATTTCAACAACAATACAAATTGGAATTATTCGACACATCTGTAAAAAATTCTAGTCAATTTCAGCTAGCACGTATTGTGGGCGTCCTATTGTTTAAAACAATAGATAATACCGCGTCTAAACAAAAGGACAAAAGAATTTTAAACAACATGCTTTGAATCATCTGAGTGTATTTCAGTGCGTATGAAAATTGCGATCTTCTGAGGTCATTTTCAGGATTTTCTCATCGTGGCAACAAAAAATGTTTTTTTTCGTAGTGTTTTCGTTTCATAAGCAATGTTGAGCACGTTTTTAAATGTCTAAGGCGTCGATTTTTTTTCTGGTGATAAAAACAATTTTTGATCATCCTTAGTAAGCTATCAGCAGTACTGGCAATGTTTTTCTACGCGACGTCCTTTATTGCATATAAAAATTATTTTTTTCCCTTTTTATTTAACCAAAATTTTAGAAAAAATTTAATTTTAAAATATTATTGTTTCGATTCAAAAGTTTTAAACATATTTAATCGGGTTCTTACCACAATTTTGTATTTCAAAGAGTTTTTAAAAATCGGCCTTTGTCAAGATTTTTGGGTATTCGTTATATGTATTTTATTATCAACAGAACAAAACTGAAATAAAATCCGACACCATTGCATTCTTCTTCATATCGTGTAGGTGTAGTCAAGTACGTGGCGAACTTGACTAACTCTGGTGTCAGAGTTTTCAAACCGCCAAATGACCTCTGGCTTTGATTTGTAATCCCATCGCATTGTAATCAAGTAACTTCTCGCCCGTAAAACAAACAAACATACACACCATAAATTGTCCACAGCTTTAGTAAAAACGTATATAGAACCCACAAGGGACCACCTGCTGAGCACATGGTCTGATTCTGGTATGTGAACTAATAAAGTATATGTGTGGAATGTTTTGGGGCCAAATTATAAAGATTCCTAGCGTATGTTAACGTATGTAGGAAAACTTATATGAGTATAAAATGAAGTAGATTTCTCAGTTTGGACTGTGGAGCTGCCAATTCTTAGAATAAATGCCGATATAAGTTCACTTATGTAAATATTAACGGCATTTTTCTAATTTTCCTGTTTGTAAATAGCGTTGTAATTTTACGAAAATATGGCGTTTTTGAAAGCACTTATAAAATAAAGTTGTGTCGTATGTTTTTTTTGCTTTATTAGTATGCAATTAAGAATTTATCTATGTAACTAACGTGTTTGTGAAATGGCGGAGACGTCTGCAATGAAAGAATTATACAGGGTGGCCCAGCAAGTGACGTCCTAAAGAAAAATTTGGATGCCCCATTGGATGCATTCAAATCACCCCCACGTTTTTTCCGTGAGTTTCTGTAGTTTAGAAGTTATTATAACACTCTGACTTTTTTGGAATTTTTGCACGCAGCGTCGATTTTTATTTTTTCTCTTTCTGTTAAAGATTATGTTACAAAAATCATAGTGGTAGATAAAAAGGGAAATATCAGCAACATTTCAAAAATTGGCGGATGTCTCTCGTCCTTATGGAACAGGGTTAAAATTTTTCTTTTGGAAATCCCTTGCTGGGCCATTGTATACTTTGCCTGTTAAATACTTACATAATGTTTGATACTCTGGACTTTGTAATAAACAAAGGTTCTTGAGCATTGGAAGGAAATTCCCACTTCAAATAGCCATCGTGGTGTTTACTTATCTTGAGTGTCCAAATGCTCGAAAATACTGCGATTTCACTATAGAAAACTAAATAATCGTTAAACCGAAAAACCCAAGCTTCCACGCTGGACTGCGTTGGCAGCTATTATATTCTAAAAGAAAAATTTAGAATGTAATAACTGCCAACTCTTCTCAGGCGTACTGTAAAAGTCAGAATGTGGAACGCGAGGAGACAACCTCTCACCATTACAAAGTTTCATCTAATAACCCTTTGAATTTATGTCCAACGTGGCATTAAGTGGTTATAGCCACTGATGCTCTGCCTACCCCGTTAGGAAATACAGGTGTGAGCTTATGTATGTGTATGTATGTAACACCTTTAGTAAAAATCCTTCAATAGAACATGTCTCTCTTGACAAACTTTGAATAGGTATGTGTATTTTTTTGGGGGAAACCTATAAATTCTTAAGTAATACTGTCATAACTAATATTTAATAATTTTCCACGTTATAAAAACGTATGAGTCACCGACTTCAATCCCAACAACAGTTAGAAATGTCACTCATTTATTTAGATGATGTTCTGGTTTGTAGTATTTTTTGTGTTATTTTTTTAATCAATTTCGATAAATTTATAAGGGACCACTTCTGGAGTATACTCTTTGGAACAAAAAAAGAATTTTGAAAATCGGTCCACAACTGGCAGAGAAATCGGTGAACATACCTAAAAAAAACTACATACAGTCGAACATAAACCTCCTTATTTTTTGAAGTCGGTAAAAATGTAGTTGTTATTTTCTAAATAGTTATTTTAATTTTATGAAACCCGCTCGACGTTTTTAACGATCTATCTGTTTCCTGTATCCTAAGGTTGCCTGGAAGAGATTGCTGCCTATTTGTATCACAATGCTTTTGTTTGTGTTTCTTGGACTTATTGTATTTTTGTGTGCAAAATACAATAAGTCCAAGAAACACAAACAAAGTTATGTATTGTATTGTACTTAATAAAATAAAAATACAAGTTTTACCGTCAATTTCAAATCAAGTCACACTGTCAAGAAAGGCTCCCGATACGATCAATGGAACAAGAGTGACGTGTCGTAATTCAATAATTTCGGAACGTGTTAATGTTAACAGAGATCGTGTCTGTCTGTCTGTTTGTCTGACAATGCGGACCCGCCTTATTGATGTTATCAAGTTGTGGGTTGAGATAGTATGGAACAGTCCAGTGATTGTGAGTCAAAGTCAAAAAATAGTTTTATTTCATAGAACAATCAGAATGTAACTAAAACTAAGTCAAAATAGTGAACTACATTAGCATTTTTAACTTTGCGCCTATTTGCAAAGGTGCAGTCTTCCTCAGGAGAAGAATAGGCAAGAAACTTCGACGGTCACTCTTTTAATCTATGTAACTAACATAGTTTTCTTCTTCTTCCTTGCGCTTAGTCTCGTCTCATTCCGGGTACGCTCGACCATGATCCAGAATTTGGCAAGACAAGTCATAACAGTGCAGCTACTGCCATCTGACCTCCGTGACCCTGCTAACAGGGGAGCCTGACCGGATTGGATCATGATTAAAGAATCTTGAGGCTCTGAAACAACTTGACGCTGCATTTGACCTTTTTTGCGTGTTATTAGATGAAAAATGCGTCCGTTATTAGTAGTTCAATCAATTTTTTTTATTTTTTATTATAAGATGGGTTAACTCTTGATCTCAATCTTGACCATAAAGGTCAAAGATGAGGTCGACGATGGAGCGAGTTAACCCAGAAAATGCCTGTAAAGGCACTGGTACTCCCACGCACCGACGGAACACAGCAAGCTGTTTGGCGTCGGACTTCGGTAGGAGGGTGGTCGCGAACCAGACGGCCCTTTACAGAGCCTACCACACCGCATGAGACCATAGGACAACACCTCAGATTCATAAAAAAAATGAGGTGTTGTTGCCTGAGATAGATTAATAGGAGGCAGGTCTCATTTGTGTTTCCTAAGTCGCCTCTTACGACACCCACGGAAAGAAATGGGGTGGTGTTATTCTAAGCTGATCACCACACGGCACAAGTCTCGTTTCTTAAGTACAGTGGTGATAGGTCGTTAGCCTGGCATGACATAACGCTAATTACAAAAGTACGAAGTTTATAGTTACATGTGACGTAAATCACAATGAAGTATAAAATACTATTAATTACCATTTACGTAGTTGTTATAAGGAAACAAGAGATTTAAATAGGTACTTGTCAAGAAGATCCATGAAAAAAAGATAATCTATCGAGATTTGTCTACGTGATGACAAAATTATTAAAATTAGAAGTCCAATGGGCGACATTACTGTTGTATTGTTTTTTTTTTTTTAATTTAAATGAGTTGGCATATTTTCTTGCTGCTTATTATTTATCTGTTAAAAAAATAATTAATTATATTATAAGTTTCATAGCGTGTTTGTGTGTCTTTAATTGATGTCGTAGCAAAGCAAATATCTTTACCACTCTCCTACTATCCCTGTACGAAAAATCACGTTGATCTGTTGCTCCGTTGCGGAACAAAAAAGAAACAAAAGATCTTTTTTTTATGTTTTTGGGTCACACTATGAAATTGCGGTAAATTTTTAGTTATAATGTTCTTCATATCGTCTTTGATTCAGCAGTCTGTGTATTGAACTGCAATTGAAATGGGGCTTCCTAATTTTTTGCCAAAAATGGTAAATTGCGATAAATTTTTATTTTTGACAAAAACGGATCTATCTATCACAGCTTTAACTGGGCTATAAATTGCGATACCTTAAAATTTTCAATCTGAGTTTGTTTTAAATACGTACTTTCTTTGTAATTCGCCATTAACGCGTCTAATTAGCGAATCTATCAAAGACACACCTACACGTCCTTGATACATTTTAAATACGTACTTTACGATTTGTTATCTGGCATTATTTATGACCAATCACTTATGTATCATAGGCCATTAGTTTTAAAAAGACAATGATTGAATTTGAACACTTTAAACTACTTTATATTGGTTTTTAATTAACATCGACCAATTTGGCGCCTGAGACTTTGCCTGTAAATAATTATCGTACTTCTTTTATATAAATTTTTTTTGCAATGTGAAAGGACATAAATTCACAATGTTTTTGTGAAATTTTAGTCTTCTTCTTTTTTCGACTTTTGCTATTTTTTTCCTTTACCGATTTTTTTACCTGTGCTACTACATATATGCTGAGCCCAGGCCTTTTAGCTCAATGCAGCATTTACAAATAATAGTTAAAAAAACATGCGTGCCTGTTTAAACTATTTTGTCATTAGATTACTTGGTCAAGATTGAGGTCAATAGTTAACCCTTCTAATAATAAAAAATAAAAACGTTCTGTTTGAATTTTCCTTTTAAATATGTGTGTGTTAGTGAAATAAAACGTATTTATATTACTAACTTTTACACTTTTTTACAACAAATATATGTAATAATCAAATCAAAATGGAAAATGTGCCATTTAAACTTTTGATTTATGTTATAGTTCCCTCGAAAGAAGTCGGTATTTCTGAAACGGTCGTAAATTGTTTGAGCCTCAGAGTGGTAATTTGATAATTACAGATATGGGCTGCACGAGTTGCAAGTATGTCGACTACTAAAAATATTACTTTTTAGATTGTGGGAGTTATTTTTATGGTTTTTAATTTATTGCGTATCTAACTGTGTTTTTTTGGCAGAATTCAGTAATGCTTTCAAGTAGCTTCTTTCTTACTATATTAATAGGAACGTTTCATACTGTTCTTTATTTGCACTTTTTGATAAAACATTAATTATTGTTTACTATTTTTAAACATATTAAAACGGGTTCTTACCACGAGAATCCAAACCCGAATCAAACCAAACAAAAAAATAATAATTAAAAGTGAAATAGTCGCAACTCTAGTAATCAGTTGCACGGTTTGACATCTTTTAAAACGAAAGTTTTATATAATTAATATGACATGTTTGTAATAGAGCTGCGCAATAAGCTAAATTTTAATTAATTTTGAATTATCTAATTTTTTGAATTTTTTTGAAACACGCATAGAAAGTTGATTCCATTCCCGCTATGGCTTTTGCGATCAGTGTTTAAGAAATCGGTCTCTTTTCTCCAAAACGAATAAGATGATAAGGGCGCGACCAGAAAGATGAAAAGGGTGCGTTTTTTATTGAATTAAAAATTATTTTCAGTTGCGATAACAATAAAATATACCCATACATGCTGATCCGGGACCATTCCGGGACAGTGGTCCTACGACCTTTACGCATTTTAAATGGGAAAATTTAAATGTTATTTTTTCTTTCACGTCGCAAATGAGTAACTATCTATTAGCCAAAAATGTGAAAATCAGCATAGAGATCCTAAGAGTATCCTAGTCTACTTTTCCGAGCAAATAAAGTCGCGGGCAGAAAGCTAGAGTAAATAGTAAATTTATTGAAAAAGTCTGAAGGCAGTACATGTTGATTCAGGACAGCTTGTAGGCTTCAATATAAAACAGCAGCAAGCGTGTCAAATATGCGCCAGCGCACCAAAACCCGCTAGTGGTCACACCCGTCACATCACCTGTCTCGTGACAGTGACGGATGTGACAGCTACAAGTGACGAGTGGAAACTTGTACATCTTAACACGAATTATGGTAATTATTGCGTTTTTACTGCGCTTAGTGGGCTGCGTTGGTCTTCGGATTTAAATTTTACACTTAATTACTTAGTGGTTTCTTCATAGAACCGTTTTATTAAGTAGACACTAGCTGTCCGCTCAGTAGTCTGTTCTAGTGGAAATTTCGTAAAATTATATACAGGGCTTTAGGTATCTCTCTTTCAACCTCTCGGGTCGTTAATCAGTCCATGAAACTGAACAACTTTCCCAAGGAACATAGGTCAAAATACGAAAAAAAAATACAAACTTCATCAGCATATAGCGCATTTTGTATGGGAGAACAAGATATGCTTCTTACGACACACAGATGGCGCTAGACTACACATACGGTGTAATGTGCTTAGTAAGGGAATGAGAATTTTCGCCGCTTGATTTGAAGGCACGATAGCTCAGTTTGTTAGAGCACAGGAGATCTAATCCTGGGGTCATGGGTTCAAGTCTCATTTGCACCTAAAATTTTTCTTTCCCTACAATTATAGGTATTTTCAACCGACTTCAAAAAAGGAGGAGGTTCTCAATTCGACTGTATTTTTTTTTTGTATATTTGTTACGCGATTACTCCGGCAATTATAAACCGATTTGAATAATTCTTTATTTTTTCGAAAGAGTATACTCCTGAAGAGGTCCCATATAAATTTTATCAAAAATGATTCAGCGCTTTAAAAAAAAACAACAAAAACAAAAAATACTACAAACTAGAACATCTTCTAAATAAATGAATGACATTTCTGCTTGTAGTTATCTGCTAATAAGCATTGTAGTCCACAAAAAATACTAGATATCTACTTTGTGCGAACTGTTAGGATTGAAGTCGGTGACTCATACGTTTTTAACGTGGAAAATTATTAATTTAAAGTAACTTCATATGTGATATTCTGCTCGGATGTCCCCTTACATTACTACATTATATTAAATAATTGATTTAAAAATTGAAATTAAAAATTAAAGCATATTAAAAAAATTGAATTAAAATAAATAAAGTAAATGATTAGTCTTACATAAATAAAATAAAACAGAAGGAAATGTGCTGCAGAAACAGGCCCTTAGTTACTGTTCGATTGACTCTAAGGCCTGTGTTACAGAAGGAGAATTAAGTCTTGATCTATACTTAAGTATTGATTGTCTCTTTCTCTCACTATCAAAATGACAAAGATGACTGCTACTTAAGTATAGGTCAGAGTCTGAGTTGCGTTCTGTATTTGTAATTATAGGTATTTGTAATTTAAAGTCCTCTCTTCTCCTTAACTAGTAATAAGTATTAATCAATTCAAGTAATTCCCACAATTTGCCGCAGCAATTTATTAGCGCGCCATATTGGAAAAGTTTTAAAATTTTATTGTTGCCATATTAAGTGCAACTGCTATTGCTTTATTGGTGAAACTTTTAGAAAAATCTAGGTTTTTAGACAGTCACAATCAGGGATTTTTATAGTCGAGCAAAAAAATAATGTACATCTTGTTTTACGCTTTGAGAAGTGTAATAGTTTTTTGCAATCAATCTTATGACATATTGGCAAATACCAATTTATATCAATTATTTGTTTTATGTCAAACACTCATAACCTATAATAAATACACATGTATGTTACAGTTTGTTTGTTTGTCTATAGTTTAAAAGGAATTTAAGAATCTCTACCACCCGTCACATCTGTCTATCTAGATCTGTTTAATCGATATTTCCTACTAAACCACGCAACGGATTTTGAAACAGTTTTCACCTTCATTTTGTTATTTTTTTCTGGAAGCTTTGTATGTGGATCGCTGTTTAGTAATAAGGTCATCCTTGCACACTTTTAATAGTTTCCTTGTATATTTTACGTTTATGAAATATGCAAAAAAGTATTCCTAGTTATGTATAAATACAGTACAGTACTTAGATTGTCAGACGTGGCTTTAAGTGGTTATAGAATCGCATGATACTCTTCCTACCCTGATAGGTATTGTAAGCGTGTGTTTGTGGATGGACAATATAAAATAGTTTGTTCAAGGTACATATGAGATCGAAGATGGTCCTTACTAATTATAAACGCGAAACTTTGTATGGGTTATGGATGTTTGTCACTCTTTCACGCTCAAACGTCAAGACCAATTTTGATAAAATGTGGTTTGAAGGTAGCTGATACTCTGAATTAACACATAGGCTACATAATTTTCCCAAATTCCATCGGGAACGAGTCCCGGGCGGATAGCTAATTTTAAATAAATTAAAATGAAATGAAAACATATCAGCAAAGTTTAAGCAGGTAAATACAGCAATCATACTCACATAAGATCAATTACTATAGATCAATATAAAGCAATAAATCTTAACCGTTACATAAAATGCCTTCACTTTGTTCATAAATAATATTGTACAATTTCATAACTCATATCAACTACCAATTGATATGTTGAAGATATTCATTTGTGAGTTTCTAATGAGTTTTTGCGAGGTGAGCCTTTAAATATTTGCGATTCATCTTAGTTTTTTTAAAAATTATTATAAGATGGTTTAACTCTTGACCTCAATCTTGACCAAGGTCATAGATGTGGTCGACGATGAAGCGAGTTAACCCAGAAAATGCCCAAGGCACTGGTACTCCCACGCACCGACGGAACACAGCAAGCTGTTTGGCGTCGGACTTCGGTAGGAGGGTGGTCGCGAACCAGACGGCATTTCAAAGAGCCTACCACACCGCATGAGACCATAGGGCGACACCTCAGATTCAGAACAAATGAGGTGTCGTTGCCTGGGATGGATTAATAGGAGGCATGTCTCATTTGTGTTTCCTTAGTCGCCTTTTACGACACCTACGGAAAGAAATGGGGTGGTGTTATTTTCAACCGATCACCACATGGCAAAAAAATTATAGATCAATATAAAGCAGATATAAAACCTTCTTCATTCCTTGCTTATGCTAGTGTTTTTACTTAACAATTCATTTGAACCCACACAATTTGTTACCCTCACAATTTGTGTTAAACGTGTCATAAAGTAGTTCGTTAGAACCGCTGATGCTCTGCCTACCCCGATAAGGATTATAGACTTGAGCGTATGTATGTGTGCGTAATTCATTTGAAAACATTTTTTTTTTAATTTTTCTAAATGTAGCTCGTTGATGTCTTTTCTATGGCAGAGTCTTGTTTATCATTTTAATTTTTTATATTTCCTTTGTTAACGCTAGAAGATGGTCGGGACTTCATTCCCGTGGGAATTTCATCCTTCTTTATTCCTTGCCTTTTGTTACTAAAAGAACATTTGGGCTTAATTTTAGTTTTCTTGGTCTTTTGGTCTGATAACCCTCAAAATTTGTGTCAAACATGGCATCTAGTGGTTCTAGAACCACTGATGCTCTGCCTACCCCGTTGGGGATTATAGGCGTGATCCCAATGTATGTATGTGTTGGTCCAAGGGTTAGGGCTGGGCGTTAATGATTCAGTGAGTCAGGACCTTCAATTTTATTTATGTCGAAGTAAGCAATTCTGCCCTATATAATTTTTTTTTTGTGTTTGTTACCTCAAAACTGCAGTTCAGGAAATGGAAGTAAAGTACAGTAGATAAGAATTAAGCAGGTGTATATTAATTTTATTTATAAACAGTGGTAAAGGCTTTCAAGTTAGACACACGAGTAAACAAAAAAACAATAGGTACAATCAATCATATTCAAATTAATATGTCATATAAAAACTGCCAGTGTCCTTAGAAAAGGCTTTATGTACAACACCTCCCCGTAATAAGGACACTAAAATATGAATATAAAAACATCTATCTACATTAACTACACCTTAACCTATACCTAACACTAACATCCAAACTATACACGTCAAACTATACACATCCTTAAAATAAAAACAAATGACAATTCAAACTACATACATACAACTAAATTACACCTAATGACTTTGTACATTTTTGATGTTTTAACTTCTGAAGAGGTTTGGTTAAAACATCAGCGGGCATCTGTGTAGTGGATATGTATTTGAGAATGATGTCGTCCGGATGTGATCGTATGAAATGGTGACGAATGTCTATGTGCTTGGTGCGAGAATGGTAGGTGTTACTGTGAGCTAATTTTAAAGCACTTTGGTTGTCACAGTACACAGTGATAGGTGAGTTAATGAAAAACAATGTATTTACAATGGACCTAATGTAGATCGCCTCTTTGCATGCCTCGCTGAGAGACATATACTCAGCTTCCGTCGTGGACAGGGCGACTGTACGCTGTTTACGTGATTCCCATGAAATGGGACCGCCACTTAGCACAAAGACGTAGCCTGTGTACGATCTACGATCTACCAGACTAGATCCAAAGTCGGCATCGGCAAATCCTACCACAGAGGGGGCGGGTTGCCGACTGAAATTTAATTTTAGGTGTTTGGAGCCTTTAAGGTAGCGAAGGACTCGCTTAGCGGCTCGCCAGTGCACCTCCCCGTAATGTGTGTTGAATTGGCTGAGAAGTGACACCGCGTGTGCGATGTCGGGTCTCGTGCCAATAGCAACATACATTAATGAGCCGATAAGCTGCTGATAGGGGAGATCAGGTCGCTCATCCTCTATTGGGGGTAAAATGAGTTTAAGTCCCGGTTCGAGAGGGGTCGAAACAGTGATGGCATCTTTCAGACCAAATTTAGAAATGAGTTTTTCTATATAATTAGTTTGGTCTAGTGTTATAACACTATTTATCTGAGACACACGCATCCCGAGGCAATCTTTAAGTGGGCCTAAGTCTTTGATGACGAACTTTTCCTGAAGTTTAACTTTGAATTCAGTTTTCATCAAATCGCAGTTACTAAAGATAAAGAAGTCATCAACAAATACCGCTACAATTAAAAGATCGTTGCCATTTCTTTTGAAATAAATACAGTGCTCCGTTTCTAGTTGTGTCATAGAGAGACACTTCATCGCTTCACGAACCTTTAGGTTCCATTGACGAGGAGCCTGCTTTAAACCGTACAAGGACCTTTTAAGCAAACACACTTTAGTTTTCCCTTCGGAAGCATAGCCATCAGGCTGTTCCATATATATTTCTTCTTCCAGGTCACCGTTGAGGAAGGCAGTTTCTACATCGACGTGATCGATAGTAAGATTAAATTGGGCTGCAAAAGCTAGAAGGAGTCGAATTGATGACAATCTGGCTACTGGGGAGTATGTTTCGCCATAGTCAACACCGTAGACTTGAGTGAAGCCTTTGGCTACAAGTCGAGCTTTAAACTTGGCAATTTTGCCGTCAGTGTCCTTCTTAATTTTGAAAACCCATTTATTCTTTATAACTTTTCGATTATCAGGTCTGTCTACAAGTACCCACGTCCCATTCTTCATGAGGCAATTGTATTCCATCTCCATAGCTTTGACCCATTGATCTTTATTAGGATCCGCCATAGCTTCCTTGTACGTTTCTGGTTCAGAATCGCAGGAAACCATATAGAGAGTCGACCTGTCGTTTTCAGGGAAACGGATAGGTGGTCGTCGCTCTCTTGTTGGATATCGCCTCTCACTGTCGATCGTCTCAGTTTCTGATGCTTCCAGTGGAGGTTCCGATTCAGCATCGGCAAAAACCTCTACAGGTTCCTCTTCGACAGTAGTCGGAGTGGGATCAGAACTGGGTTGTTGGGACACTTCAACAGGAGGAATAACCAAATTTGAGACAGTCGGTTCTACTGTCGGGGATGGCGGCGCTGGTGGGAGAGTCACTTGGGTAAGAGACTGCTGCATTTCAAAAAAATCAGGTACCACGTCGGAAGTTGATTCCACATTGGGCTTCACAATTTGGTGGTAAGGCATCTTGTCTTCGATGAAGACAACATCCCGAGCAACTATAATTTTGTAGGGATTTCCCGGGCTGATCAAGCGATAACCTTTGCTTTCAGTTGAATAGCCAACGAAAACGCAAGTCTGGGTTTTTGGATCTAGTTTATCCCGCTTTTCCTTAGGAATTAGTACATGGGCTTCACATCCAAAAATCCTCAGGTGAGAAAGATTAACTTTTCTCCCGGACCATACCTCCTCAGGAATTTTATTATTTAGTGCCTGTGTTGGCGAATGATTTTTTAAGTATATGGCTGTGTTAACAGCTTCGCCCCAGAAAGCTTTAGGAAGTCCAGCATCTTGAAGCATTGTTCTTGCTTTTTCTATTACGGTACGGTTAACTCGTTCGGATAATCCATTTTGTTGTGGATTGTAAGGAACAGAGGTCTGCTGAATGATCCCATTTTCCTTTAAAAAATTACGCATTTGAGAGTTAACGTACTCACCACCGCAGTCAGTACGGAGTGTTTTAATTTTGAGGCCAGTTTGGTTTTCGACCAAATGTTTAAACTCCACAAACTTCGTGAAAACTTCGCTTTTTGCCTTAAGAACATAGCCGAAGGTTTTCCGTGAGAAATCGTCTGTAAAAGATAAGAGATATAGAGCTCCTCCGAAAGAATGGGTACTCATCGGTCCACACAGATCCGAATGAATAATCTCTAACTTACAACTAGACTCTTTCGTAGAAAGTGGGAAGGGCCTCTTTGCTAATTTTCCTTGTAAGCATGGCACACAAGGATTTAGCATTTTGTCTTTGAAGTCTATGCCTATTTGTCTATTTTTTAAGACATTTATTGCCTTGACATTAAGGTGTCCAAGACGTCGGTGCCATAGCAACATTGTTTGTAAACATTGGTGTGTCAAATTTGCTTGACAAACATCCAATTTGTACAAATTATTATAATTAGATCCAGTTGCTACGATTTCGCCTGAAATTTTGCAGTTTTCCTTACGTAAAACTGTAGCACCACGCTGGGAGAATATAACAACATAGCCGTCACTTACGAGCTTACTTACCGAAAGTAAATTTGCAGCTAGCTTTGGAACATAAAGTACGTTCGAGATAGTGCTTAAATTACTAGAAGGCAAATGAACAGTACCTGTTCCTTCACACGAAACTTGATCATTATTGGCAACGAAAATTGGCTTACAAGTTTTGGTCATCGACTGGAAGCTCCGAGGATCGCTACACATATGTGAAGTTGCTCCAGAATCAAGTAACCAATACTTGTCATGCTGAGAACCTTGGGGAAAGTGATGAAAAGAAGATGAAAGTGTAATTTCTGCTATAATATTAGTTTTGTTTTCATTATTAACAGAATTCGATTTCTTACTTGCTTTTCTTTTTCTACAGTTATTAATAATATGTCCAAACTTTTTGCAAAAACTGCACTGAATTTTAGATTTAGAATTTGAGGTCGAAACTAATGCACTGGTCGAAGGTTCTTCAGGCGTGGAACGCTGATCTTCCTTCAGAAGTGTTGTTGCCACGGAGTCTGAGCAGATCTTCGCGCCAGAGTGTTCTAACGCCATGATCAAAGGCTTGTAGGTATCTGGCAACCCAGCGAGCATTATCACTCCAACAAATTCGTCGTCCAATCCAGCTTCAATCTCAAGAAGTTGTTCTTGCAAATCCCTTATAGCATTTATGTAGGTCTCCATATTGCCTGTCATCTTCGTGTTGAAGAGTTGCCTGAGTAAGCTAAGTTTGCGGTCAAGGCCTGTGTCTGCGTACTGCCGTTGCAGTTTTTGCCAGGTTTCCTTAGCTGTCTTAGCCGATTTCACCACTGAATACATGCGCGGAGACACGGTTAGGCAAATCTTCGCCCGTGCCTGCTCGTCGAGTCTTTCGAAGTCCGGTCTTTCCGTAGCGAAGACGGTAGGTTCCTCGATGCACTTCCACAGACCACAATCTATAAGAAACATCTTCATACCGAAGCTCCAGGAGCCGTAGTTAGAACGGCCTTCTAACTTGGGTATGGTGGATGGGACACCGCTGGGGACGAGTAGTGCTCTCGTAGCCGCTGTTCCGTCGCCTTGCGCCGCACCAACAGCCTGTCCCGACGAGTTCATGTTTCTTGATTTTTCAAGTCACCGCGTTTACAATTAAATATTCTGCACCTGCAAGGTCAATAGGCTTTCTGGGCCCATAACCTGCTGTTCAGGAAATGGAAGTAAAGTACAGTAGATAAGAATTAAGCAGGTGTATATTAATTTTATTTATAAACAGTGGTAAAGGCTTTCAAGTTAGACACACGAGTAAACAAAAAAACAATAGGTACAATCAATCATATTCAAATTAATATGTCATATAAAAACTGCCAGTGTCCTTAGAAAAGGCTTTATGTACAACAAAAACTCCGTCATTAGTAGACCGATTTCAATTTTTTTTTTAGTTCGGAAGCATCTACTTCCACATTGGTCCCATAAACATTTTATCGAAATCGCTTCAGTAGTTTAGGTCAGAAATAAAAAAAAAAACTGAAATTTACGGTCATATTTGTGGATGATAATAGGTCATCAATGTAAACTAAGCAAAAGCGAGGTTGTTCCCTGAGACTTTTAAGTTGTTTTTTGGGGCTCCTTTGTATCCTGGGGCTACCTATTCTACCGGTCACCGTTTAGTATTATAATATTAAATGATAACCTTTAAAAAGAATAAAATAAAATATTTTTCAAATCTTATTTCATTAAACTAGATCCTGTTCAAACCGGCGCCGACGTCAAAAAAAACATTCCTCTCTATTTACCATATTCCGCTATGAATTCACCTATTTACTGTTTTACCCGTAACCACTACTTAGGTACTCGTGAACATAGCTTTAAAAAATTATTTCACTCTTTTTGAAGGCGGGTCAATTTTTTGTTAAAAATATTTTATTAAAGTAAGAAGTTCTTGAGTAAGCAAAAACCAGTAAAGAAAAAAGTTATTAAGTAAGTGAAGAATAAAAAGTTCTTGAATTAGTACGGAAATTGAGTAAGGTACAAAACTGGTACTTACCATATTACTGTTTGAACTAAAGTGTGCTCTACAATACCTACCAGGGCCTCTATTCTACTAATAAGTGGCGCCTCAAAGGTGCTTGAATGACAATGGTCCTCTATTCCCACTAGTTCAGTTTGACATTTCAGTTAACTGGACTTGGTCATTTTATCTGTTCAAGTGGTGAAATTCAAATCTATCGAAGCCTCATACAACGGCCATTGGTTATTGGAATGATATTTAATTAAACAAACTTGATACATAACCAAAAAACTAACTTAATCCATTTTCGACTAGTCAAGTAGTCATAAACTTATGTCTTAGCCAGAAGTAGAACCTGTACAGATAGCATCAGAATTCACGACTCTGCAAACTGTACCCCGTATAAAGGTTGTTTTACTTAAGAATTTACAGTTTCTATATAGGATATATCAAGAAATTCTAGTTAGTATTTTTTCCCAAGACGACGAAAAAGGCTAGACGAGGGGTACTGTGATTTGTTAGCCATTCAGTCTTTGTACTTGTTGCCAGTAATGTTATTTGTAAGAAAAGGTAGATACGTATAAAGAATGTAAAAAAAAAATGAATTAAATAGTTCTTAAGTACGCAGAGAAACATAAATAATAATGAGCGATGAGTGACGAAAGGTATAGCTCGACTTTTTCAAGTACAAAATTGATTCTATTAACTAATGAACAGATGCACAATGGCGAATTTAATGTCTAAAGACATTATCTAATAGTCAACCTTTGGTGGATTAGTAAAGGGTCATGGCAGGTACATACCTCCATGAAGGTGACAAAATAAAAAGTATGTTCATACTATTGTGGTTGTGTTTTAGTAATTTATATGCAAAAGTTATGAAGCAGCACGATCAAAACCTCGAGTACGATGGTGATAGCGCGTGTAATGCGCCGCGGTGCTTTTTCAAAATATCAACATTGACAACGCTAGAGAGCGAGCAAGCCTTTGCGCGGGGCCCTCACGCAATCAAAAGTGAAGTTTCACCGTCAGCCGAGAGGCGCGAATTACTGACTGAAAATTACCATTATCTACTTTTTTCATTTACTATATCACTGTCAATAAGCTACGGTTTATGCGTATTGACATTAGACTTGGTAATGTCGATATCTGCACAAAATACAGTCTCTCGCGCAGATTTATGTACGATCGTTTTGAAATTATATTTATTATACTAGCTGGTTGCTCGTGACTACGTCTGCGTGCGAAAAGGTTTTTATATGGAGTGGTTTTAAATTACTTCCATGTCTGACTGGGAGTGAAAGAAAAACTTAGAATGTGCCAGCTACCTACTCTTCCCAGGTATACAGTAAAAGTCTGTAAGAGGGATGCGAGGGTTTTGCTGATGGGCGAAAGGCTGACCACCTCTCACCATTATGCAACTTGTTCCATCTGATAACCCTCACAATTTATGTCAGACGTGGCATCTAGTGGTTCTAGAATCACTGATGCTCTGCCTACCCTGTTAGGGATTATGGGCGTGGGTGTATGGTTTTAAATTAGTTAGTGAAAGTAGATGTCGATTGGGCATTCTAGATCACTACTAGTGAAACTTTGGGAAATCAACATTTTCATAAAGCAAGAAAACTTTCCCAAACAACCCTTACGAATTTACCAAAATAGTAGCGGGTGACTTTAAATTAGTAGCGAAAAATGAAAATGTGAATCAGCCCACAAAACTGAGTAATCGAGGACCTCCTCTTTTTTTTAAAAGTTGGTTAAAAAGTCACCATTGAGTCGTCATTAATTTGTAAAATGGACGCCTCAGCCCTGCAAATCTTAATAGTAGCATGCAATTTTTATAAACACACCAACTGTCAGTCAACCCTCTCACTTCTTAATTAAAACCACTTATTAAAATCTAATAAACTAAAACGAACAATAAGAGCACTTAAAGGTGTTATTTCCGATCTTAATAGAACACGAAAGCAATTAGCCTAATTGATTTATTTGGTTGAGCCCGCCCCAGTTAAAAGATTAACTGAGCTGTTTATATGTCTTATTGAAAGAGCGTGGCATCTGCATAGCTAACTTAGGAGCGTGATGTAATTTTGTCATGGGATGTCTTCTGCCTGTACCTACCGTATGTACTAACTAACGTTAACAATCATTTATCAAAACAGCCAATTGTCAAAAGGAGTTATTCTCAAAATGATATTTTATTTAAATTTTTCTTTAATTTAAACTTTAAAAATTCATCTGTGACGGCCGCAGTGACACAAACTCAAACTCAAAAGTGTTTATTTCATTGAACATATAAAATGTTTCTTGAACACGTCAATACAGTGATATATTTACATCAGCAAAATAGTGAATTACATTAGCACTTTTAACTTTGCACCTATTCGCAAAGGTGCCGTCTTCCTCAGGCAAGAAACTCCGAGGGTCGCTCTTTTTAAGTCAATCATAAAAATTTTCTTACTTCTAATTTTAATTGACTTCATATATGAATAACTCTGGAGCTGAGCAATTTATTCCTATTCCCAAACGAACTCTAAGGATCGGAACTCTTAAAGTGACTTTAAATTATTTTGCATTAAATGAAGGATGTGAATTAGTCCACGGAATTGATCAACTTTCCCCAAGGAACATAGGTCGAAAAAAAACTTCTCTCCATGCAACTTGTCTTTTTTAAATCAAACCTTATTGATTGATGGTTTTATGAAATAACACTCATATAATAAACATAACCTTAAACTTATGCGATCACTTGATTTGCCTTTGTATGGTAGGTCGTAATATTTTTTGTTGAAAATGTCTTATAGATTCTTTGGGAAAAGTTGTTCAGTTTCATGGTCATAATCACCCACTGGATAGGCTAATATAAAGTCACCCCCATAATGTAACACTTTGTCGATTGACTACAGTCGTTAAAACCAAGTCAGAGGCCATTGAGCAGTTTGAAAAATCTGACGCCAGTGTTAGCCAAGTTCGCCTCACACTTGACTATACCTACACGATAAGAAGAAGGATATACCTAACACAAGTAACACAGCCATTTGAGCAAAGGAATTTTTCATAAAAATAATAATATTAAAGAAGTTTTCCTTCATGGTTCATAAAATACCGTAACATATGTCCTTTAGGCCTCGCTAAAGGTCTCGCTAATTAAAAGCATTAAGTTAAGTACTTAATACCTCAACCGTACCACTTTCTCTCTCCAAATTTTAGTAAAAACTCCATAAAATCGAGGTGATTATAAGTGCAATTATGACTTAATCACAAAATTTTAAAATAAAGATTTTACGCTAAGTTTTTATCGATATTTTTAACATAATTAAGAATGAGAAAGTTAAGAAGTCGCCTATATTGGACGATCTTAAATTACTTAGCAAAATTCTGAATGTGATTCGGCTTACTAAAATGAACTATTTTTTCAAAGGAAATAGGTCGAAATGTGAATATTATGTGCAACTTACATAATTCAATTATACTGTCAACATTTTAAACGCTGATGAGTATTCGTGAAGGTTGTAACAGAATATTAGCGTTTTGTCGAGAGGCAAAACATTTATGCTGAGATCCGACCCTTTTGTAACACTGTGTGACACACATTCACAATGTTTTGTGAGTAAATTTTATCTTTATTTATTTTTATTTTTTTTATTTAATTTTTTAATTTAAACATTAACGTTTCTCTTATCCCTCTTGTAATAGCGCCGGTTTTCGTAGTGTAAATGGATAACCTGAGCTACTGCTGTCTGTACATAAATAATTTCAAGGAAAGAAAAAGGTTCGACGCGAAAATACATACATACATATGTTATTTTATATTTTCTAGAAAGGAAAATTGAAACATTTATTTTTATTTATTTTATTATAAGATGGGTTAACTCTTGACCTCAATCTTGACCATAAAGGTCAAAGATGAGGTCGACGATGGAGCGAGTTAACCCAGAAAATGCCTATACAGGCACTGGTACTCCCACGCACCGACGGAACACAGCAAGCTGTTTGGTGTCGGACTTCGGTAGGAGGGTGGTCGCGAACCAGACGACCCCTCAAAGAACCTACCACACCGCATGAGACCATAGGACGACATCTCAGATTTAGAAAAAAAAATGAAGTGTCGTTGCCTGGGATGGATTACTAGGAGGCAGGTCTCATTTGAGTTTCCTTAGTCGCCTCTTACGACACCCACTGAAAGAGATGGGGTGGTGTTATTCTCAACCGATCACCACACGGTATAAAAGTTTACACGAAAGTATTAACATTTTTGATAAGATTGAAAATTCAGGTTTGGCACTTGCTCATCTGTGAATTTTATCTCTAAATGTGTCTTGAGTATGTTTCTCTAGTTTCCTGAAACAGACCTCTTTTGTACGAAAAACCGTGTAAAATCCTAAGACAGTGTTGCTGTAAGTATTGATATGGAAGTATGGACTAAAGTGCTAATGTAGAGTTTCCAAAATGTCAGAAACAGTAAAGCTCACTGACGAAATCAATATGTGAAACCAGTTTCATTAACCAGTAATAAACAGAAACACTTAAACCGACATAAACAAAAGAAAATGAAAATAAAAACACGCAATGTATTCAGACAATGTAGCATTGACATTCTGTAAAGTTCAATACTACTCGCTTCACACACAAACGATTATAGCTGTGACATTTATGGAAAATGCATTGAATGCATCATTAATACATCGATTGAGGGCAGGCTGCAAAAGTGTTGACTTGCAATTTTAATTTTATTTTTAAATTTTCAGATTTAATATATTTATTCGACATCAACACCTTACAACAAATAGAATAAAACAAAGTGACCGCAAATATATGTTAAGAAAGCAGGTCTGACTACTGTCAGTTGAAATGTGATTTATTATAAAAAAGTAAAAATTAATAACTACAAAAAAATAGGAACAAAAGAAAATAACAATAAATATGTTTAGGTTACCTATGTTTTTTGTAGTTTGATGCCAAAAAGGTGTCAGTATGTGACCTATGAAAGGAAATTGCAGAAACGCAAGATAGTATATATTGAAAAATTTAGTAGGAGTATCAAATATACAAAACTTTACGGGGTAGGCAGAGTTTTATGTAGTTTAAGAGCTACTTGACGCTAAAATTAACAAATAATTTTGATGGTTATTATATTAATTGATTAGCTTTTCGCCCGCGGCTACGCCCGCGTGGACTACAGGTTATATCGTGCCCAACTGTGCGATAAAATGTAGCCTATGTCCTTTCCCAGGCTCTAATCTATCTCTGTACTAAATTTCATCAAAATCGGTTCAGTAGCTTAGGCGTGAAAGACGGACAGACAGACAGACAGAGTTACTTTCACATTTATAATATTAGTATGAATTATATTATAATAGAATATTAGTTTTCTGCCTTTGTACAGACAAACCTTCGCGCCCTATTTACTGCCTCTTACAGTATGCCTGAAAAGACTTGGCAGCTGACACATTCTGTGCTTCCCTTTCACTTCCAATCCACTTTAGAAGCATATGTAATGATCTGAAACAATATTCTCTTGATGATATATTTTTTGCAATACTATGTATTTATACAGTAAAATTATTAATAGAATTATGTATGGGTTTGTTAAATCTGGGTTATAATAATTAAAACCAGTTGATCTCCATACATATGTAAATATACGAATGACTTTAATAACATAATCCATCATGTGTTAGGTAGAGCTTATAACTAGCCTGCGGCGACGGGTTTAATGAATATGTTCAACCACATTATATAATATAATATTATTAAACTTTGCAGTTAGTTGTCGTGATGTGTGCATCAGGTAAGCCTTCAAGTATTCACAAATCATTTTTTTTACCAGCCCATATAGGTACGTCCCCACCGAGGGGCACGGGCCTCCCTTTGAAACACGAAGGGGATTTAGGCCATAGTCCACCACGCTGGCCCAATGCGGGTTAGTGGACCGTTCGTCTTTCGAAAATGAATTTGCTTGGACAGGCGGGTTTCATTACCGTTGAGCAAGTCTGAAAAGACGAATTTAGTGGTACAGGCCCGCACCAGGATTACAAGTCTGGCTCATTACCAACTGGGCTATCCCCGCATAAAATCATTTTTAGGGAAAGTTAAATGTTCGACGCGAATGGGACTTGAACCCACGTCCCCAGGATTAGATCTCCTTGTGCTCTAACCAACTGAGCTATCGTGCCTTCAAGTCAAGTAGCGGAATTTATCATTCCCTCCAGCATGTGGTGAAATGTGGGTATGTGCTGGAGACAATTTTTTATTCATATTTTGACCTTTGGGGAAAGTCTGTTTAGTGGGCTGATGCACATGCTTGATTTTCATGCAAAATTAAAGTTTTTTTATTTTATTAATGAAGGGTTCGGTCTTGACCACAATCTAGCCCAAGGGCAAAGATGCGGTCGAGGATGTAGCAAGCTCACCCAGAAGGAGCCTATTCACTCGAACTTTAAAGAGATTCGGGTTATATTAACTCGGAAATACAGACGCAGGCAGGGAATTCCAAATTAAAGTCGGGTAATAGATCTGTGTATTTCATATTTTCCTGTAGAAGTTGCTAAATGCTATCTTTTTTTTAGGGTTCCGTTTCCAAAGGGGAAAAACGGGACCCTTTTACTAAGGCTCCGCTGTCCGTTCGTCCGTCCGTCCGTCCGTCCGTCTGTCACCAGGCTGTATCTCATGAACCGTGATAGTTAGACAGTTGAAATTTTCGCAGATGAGGTATTACTTTGTGCCCTATAACAACAAATACTAAAAACCAGAATAAAATAAATATTTAAGGGGGCTCCCATACAAAAAACGTGATTTTTTTGCTTGATTTATTTAAATCATTTTTTTTTGCTTGATTTATAGAAAGTCTCTCCGAGGCTGTATCTCATGAACTGTGATAGTAAGACAGTTGAGTTAAAATGTAGAATAAGTTAAATAGTTAAGGGGCTCCCATACAACAAACGTGATTTTTTGCCGCTTTTATAGAGATAATGGTTTTTATAGAGTCGACTCGCGCTTGGCCGGTTTTATTTTTTATTATAAGATGGGTTCACACTTGACCTTAATCTTGACCATAAGGTTAAAGATGAGGTCGACGATGGAGCGAGTTAACCCAGAAAATGCCTAGGCACTGGTACTCCCACGCACCGACGGAACACAGCAAGCTGTTTGGCGTCGGACTTCGGTAGGAGGGTGGTCGCGAACCAGACGGCCCTTTACAGAGCCTACCACACCGCATGAGACCGTAGGACGACACCTCAGATTCAGAAAAAAATGAAGTGTCGTTGCCTGGGATGGATTACTAGGAGACAAGTCTCATTTGTGTTTCCTTAGTCGCCTCTTACGACACCCACGGAAAGGGATGGGGTGGTGTTATTCTCAACCGATCACCGCACGGTTAAAATCGCAGTACTTTCCCCGATAAGCTTGAAAAGTTTATTTAAAAGTTTGTTGATAAAGGCTCTATGACTATGAGTTAGTTAGAATAATAAAATTACTTATTTAAAATCATTCACGTAACTTTAAAATTTATTAAATAATAAACCATCCGTAAAAGTCAGGTTGTAAAGGTAATTTATTTTGTTGATTGATTCACGTTCGCAAGTCACTTGCGTCAGCGCATAAGAATCTGTTAAGCAAGACTTTGGTGTTTTTGAAGTGATTTATGTGCTGAAAAAGAATAATGATGATGTTTGTTTTGGATTATAAGAAGACTGAGGTTTTGTGTGTTTGAGCCAAGTCAAGGCGGAACGTTCCACAGTTAATGACTTCCACAACTAAATACTCATTTATTGTGAAAAAAAAAACAAACATAACGAAAAAAATTTTCATAAAAATTTAACAAAAATATTTTGAATAGTGTCCTCTTGTAGTATAAAATACCTGTGTCAGGGGCAACCTAAAAAAGTACTTTAAAAACTGCAAAGAAATCACAGAGTTAAATAAAAAATAATATTGTCCACAATATGTTTTAATTATTATTTTTTATGCTTTGCTTTGTAGAAAACAGAATTACAAAATTCAAATAATATACGAAATAAATAAAA
Source organism: Aproaerema taeniolella (assembly GCA_949987775.1). NCBI lineage: Eukaryota > Metazoa > Arthropoda > Insecta > Lepidoptera > Gelechiidae > Aproaerema > Aproaerema taeniolella. The sequence goes on along the minus strand of OX465259.1, from coordinate 3,112,209 downwards.
AAAGAACTGTGAAAGAATTCGCAAGTAAAATACTTAAATGCTTTCGAAACTTCAAAATGTATTCCAACTTCTGATAATTGAAGGCAATTTCACATTAAATTTGAAAAATTTCATGTAGAGGGAGGTCCTTCATGAGGACATTAATTTAAAATAATTTATTTAAACGTTCATAAAAGTATTCAGTGAATATTTTGCATGATTTAATGACATATTTTAGCCGTAATGACTGTCATCATTTACATGCAAAATTAATTTATGTTCCATCGGTGGCAATGGCAAAGGTAAAACCACAGATTTTCGGCATGATGTACAAGGTAGTTGATCAATAAGTAATTTTATATTAATGTATTTTTACCGTCATTATCAGCCTCCTATTGTATCAATAATGGGTTTGAAAATTGCCTTTTAAAGAAATTTTATGCCTTTGAAAGCAAAATTACAAAATAACCTTAGCAAGAATTATAAGCAGTGCTTTTGTTACTAGTAGAACCTACTTATCTATATTTTAAATTAGCGAAACTGTAAGGGTGATTCTTCCAAAACATCTTTTTTCAAGGAACCCATACGAAACTAAAAAAATTTTTGACTTCTCCTACTAAAGTAATCAGGTGATCTTTAGCTGATAGCTCAATTAGTACGGTGAGGTGAAATTTTTTAAAGTATTTATGTTCCTTGGGGAAAGTTGGTTAGTTTGTTGTGCTGTTGATAGTTGTTGATAGTTGATAAGGGCTCCCGTTTCCGCATTTAGGCTCTAAGATGGCCCTTTATGCGTGTGGGTCGGCGGCTATTCCAGCCACCTCAGCTCCGACCAGAAGCTCAGAGCCCTCCTAGGGAATTCACAGGCTTCACGAAGCGACCTAATTTCTGGTAGGATTTTTGCCCGTTGGTTCGCCACTCCCACGCATTCCAGGATTGCGTCGGTGACGTTTAGAACAAATAAGTGCATTGTAAGCGTTTGTTGTGCTGATTAACATCCTAAACTTTCAGTCTACCCGCGAGAAATTATGGCATAAAGCAGATTACATTAGCCCAAACGATTTCAACCACGAACGCTATCAGCATATTTAATTAGAAGAACGTTGTTGACCTCTTAAAAAAATCACAAATAATAAATACAATAAAATGTAATTTGATTCAGTCATAAAAAAATACAATCCAATAAAAATGGGAGATGTATGAGGTCAAATTGAAGATTGAAGTAATTTTGTCATGCAATAACAAAAAAAAAACCATTTCTTGTCGCTGAAAAGTAATGAGATTGTTTTTACAATACTGATTGAATGTAATATCGTTGGTAACAGAATTTCGATTTGCATACTTATCAATGTAAAGTGATATTCACAATAACACGTACCAAAAAACAAGAAAAAAAACTTTTGGGTTCAGCAAGAATTTTTGAAAACTTTTTAGTGTTTTTCTGGAAATATTATCCAGTTACTATGGTGGTTTTTATTTATTTATCCTACTTAGTTAAGCGCGTTTATAGAGACAACATATTTTCTTAAATTATTCTCACTATGTCAATATTTTTAAGACTAAAATGAGCGAAGACGAAATCCCTCGTAATTTTAAATTTTAGTGTCTGCAATGTATTTATTTATAGGCGTAGTTGCGAAAATAAGTAGTTTTACTATTATTATTATTAAACCATACAACTTTCCAAAAGAACATAAAAAAACATAAAAACTTAAAAAAAATTTCGCCTCCCCATACGACTTGAGCGATCATGTAATTTCCTTAGTATGTGGAATAATTTTTTTTTATCCCTCAAACTACGGCAATCACCTGATATCTGGGAAAAGTTGTTCAGTTTCATGGGTAGAATCAACCCCGAAACTAATTTAAAGTCACTCCATATAAAAAACGTGTTTAAAAATTGAACCACAGTTTCACAATTTACTTATAAAGGTAACAAATATTGGAAATCTGGGATTCTGGGAGCACATTCTTCTTAATTATAATGCAGTTTTTATGCAAATAAGCTGTCCTGTACGATAATGGTCATTTTGTTAATCAGTTCTCCTTTTAATGTTCTTTTAATTAAATTTTTAATCAAGTGGCGTGAAAAAATAAAGTTGTACCTACCGTTATTTTCATTTGAAATAACGTTACATCGGGTGCTGAATAATTTGATTCAATTATAATTATTGATACTTATTTTTATTGCCAGAAACGGGGTTGTGTTTTTCGAGTGTAAGACTGTAGGTGTGTACTTTTGTATATAGTACTAGCATTCCGATCGGGACTCGGAAAAATCATGTAACCTATGTTACTCAGAGATAATGTAGCATCCTAATGGTGAAATAATTTTTGAAATCGGTCCAGTAGTTTTTAAGTTTATTCGTTACGTACAAAAATACAAATCTTTCCTCTTTATAAAATTAGTGTATATGTAGATAAAGCAATAAATGAATATGAATATACTTTTGTATATATATAGATGATGAGTAGATATAAGTAGGATGTTCTTGTGCATATGGGGTGATTTTAAATTAGTTAAAGAAACTTTAGGAGTAGTTCTCCCGATGAAACTGAACAATTTTCCCAAAGGAACATATGACCTATAAAAAAAAACAACTTGCCATATAATGCAAATCAGTTAATCGCACAAGCAGATGGAGAGGCGCAGATTTTTTTATATTTTGACCTATGTTTCTTGGAGGAAGTTGTTCAGTTTCGTGGGCTGATTCTCATCCTTAATTTTCGCTAACTAATTTAAAGGCATTGGGGCGTAGGCCAAGTAAGTATGTATAGGTATATGTAATTATTTTTATCGGTGTTTATAAATAAATAAACGCTACACACTCAAAGGCCCACACTAAGGTTTTCCCTTGTGTCGTGGGTCCCTTGGAACACACATAAAGACAAACACAAACACCCATGACCCGAGAACAAACATCTGCTTTTTACACAAATGTTTGCCCCGACTGGGGATTGAACCCAGGACCTACCGATCAAGAGGCAGCGTCACTACCACTCGACCAAACTGGCCGTCGAATAAAAAGGGAACGGAGAGAACGGAATTTTCCTTACCTTTACTTAAATTGTGAAAACACGAAAGTCACAAAGAATTTTACAATGAAAATTATGAAAATCATAGGAAAAGGTTTTAGGCATCTGGTCAAAATACGAAAAAAAGATTTTGAGTTCCCATACAAACTTCATCAGCATATAGCGCATTTTGTATGGGAGATCTAAGTTTTATGGACTGATTAACCACCCGAGAGGTTGAAAGAGAGATACCTAAAGCCTTGTGTATATCTTTTTTTTATGTACATTCACCGATTTCTCCGCCATTTGTGGATAGATTTTCAATTTTTTTTTATTATAAATATAAAGATTAAGTTTCAATTAAGGACTATGGAAAGGTAAAATTACGATCAGCAAGGTCAATTTCCAACTTTAATAAATTAGCTGCAGGTCCTAAGTTTCACTAATTAATTAACTCCGTAGCGTAGACCCTTCTATAACATGCTAGGCTTTTAAACTAGAAATACATATTGCCCAGTTTCTTGAGTTACTGTTACGACTGACAGCACGCAAAGCTTAGCATAAATGAACTGCATAAATTGAAAATTGTAATGTTTGTTTTGACTTACAATTTATACATAAACATCGTAAGTGTCGGGAACCCTGTGGTGTGTAATAAATTGTTTCTGGTAGAGCATTCTATTTTTGTATAATTGTCCACGTTTAAAACGTATGAATCAACCGGCTTCAATCCTTACAATGCCTGTCAGCAGATAACCACAAACCAAATCGTTATCTTTTTATGTTCGACTGTATGTATTTTTTTTAATGTAAGTATGTTCACCGATTTCTCCGCCAATTATGGACCGATTTTCAAAATTCTTTTTTTGTTTGAAAGACTATACTCCAGAGGTGGTTCCTTATAAATTTTATTGAAAATGATTCAGCGCTTTTAAAAAATCAACAAAACAAATAAAAACATTATCTAAATAAACGAGTGACATTTTCGTTTGTGGTTATCTGCTAATAGGCATTGTAGTCTCCGAAAAATACTATTGTGCGAACTGTTGTTGGGATTGAAGTCGGTGACTCATCATACGTTTTTATAACGTGGAAAATTATTTACATGGTAATTTTTAATTTTTTGCATGACAGGCAGTGGCCGAATATGACAGAACCACATTTAAAAATAGGCTTTTTCTTTATACTCGTATTCAGCAAATAAATAATTTGATTTGATTCAATTTTGTTTTTTATCATACAAAGAGTATGGTCACGAAAATGAATAGTAGACTAGCTTTTTGCCTGGGACTTCGTTTCCGTGAGAATTTGCGAAAATTATGTAGCCCATGTGTTAATCTAGGGTGTCAGCTACCTCCGTGCCAAATTTTATCAAGATTGGTCTAGCCATTTGAGCGTGAAAGAGAAACAAACATCCATCATCCATACATTACAAACTTTCGCGTTTATAATACTAGCTTTTCACCCGCGGCTCCGCGTGGACCACAAGCTATATCATGCCCAGCTGCGAGATAAATGTAGCCTATGCCATTCCTCAAGGTCTGATCTATCTCTATACCAAATTTCATCAAAATCGGTTCAGTAGTTTAGGCGTGAAAGCGTAACAAACAAACAAACTTACATTCACATTTAGAATATTAGTAAGGTAGGATAAGGATCGTAAGGATAAGTACATACACAGAAGAATCAGCACACATTGCTTCATAGCGATATATGCCAGGTGTGGCCTAAGTACACTGACAAGGGCTGAATAAATGTGCAGTCATAACTTGACACATAATTTAATTCGCGTTAAGACCAGCGAAACATTGCGGCTGAGACCGGCCGTACAGGGCCGTAGTTAGTAGGGCAACGGTAATTTTAGCTGGGGAGAAAGTCTTTTTAATGCCCTGACAAAAAAATAAGGGTGTTATAGGTTTGACGTGTGTATCTGTGTGTCTGTATGTGGCATCGTAGCTCGTAAATGGAAAAACCGATTCCGTTGCGGTTATACAATACAGTACAATGTACTTTATTGCAAAATTTGAAAAGAAATACAATGATGAGACACTTACAATAATTTTACAAAAAGGTACAATATAGGCGACCTTATCGCTTCAAGCGATTGCTTCCAGGTAACCTTTGGGTATGAAAAGTCGCATAGTGAAATCAAGAGCGGGCGCAATATATAAACCTAAACAAAATACAAACATATAAATATATATATTATAAATAGAGTTTTATAATATTAAAGAGAATATGTAATTATTCGATACATAAGACAATAAATCGGACTTTATCATGACTTGTTAAGAGTGTGAGAAATTCTGTTTACCCCAGACAAAAAAGAGGGGTGTTATAAGTTTGACGTGTGTATTTGTGTGTCTGTCTGTGGCATCGTAGCTCCTAAACGAAAAAATAGATTTCATTGCGGTTTTCTTGTCTGAAAACTGACGTAAATGGAGATGGTTCTTAGCGTCATTTGATCAAAATTGGTTCAGCCGGTGGTAGTCTAGTAGGTAATGTAGCGTTAATTTTATACAAAAAATATAATTTTTTGTTAATTAGTTGGTTGTATTTGCTAAAGTTTTTGTAGGGTATTCCGATTTTTTTAAGAGAGGGCTTTTCAAAAATGTTCACCTCCTCTCTACGGCCCTGTAGGGCAGGATGTGTGCAGGAGAATTATAAATCTAATTCTAGCATATGAGTGGTTCTCAAACTCTTATGTTCTAAGCCAAAATATTTCGGCTGGTTTGGTCGAGTGGTAGTGACGCTGCCTCTTGATCGACGGGTCCTGGGTTCAATCCCCAGTCGGGGCAAACATTTGTGTAAAAAGCAGATGTTTGTTCTCGGGTCATGGGTGTGTTTGTGTTTGTCTTTATGTGTTTTCCGAGGGACCCACGACACAAGGGAAAACCTTAGTGTGGGCCTTTGATTATGTAGCGTTTATTATTATTATTATTTATTATTATTTGTAAATATCTAATATATTCTCTCCATGCGAGGAGGTAAGTTGGCACGGGCCGAAGCCAAGTGCTATGGAGTCAACGACAGGAATTTTCGAACTATACGACAAGTGTTAAGGATGACAGCTTTTCGAAGAAGAGCGAGTGTGGACGGATGCATGTCGAGTGTTCTGAGGCTAGTGTGGACGGTTTTAGGGATGACACCTGTGGAAGAGATAATAACTGGTATGGTCCTAACTGTATTAACCTGCTGATTTACTTTCTTTAAAAAAAATATGGGATGACTTTAAATAAGCTAGTGAAACTTTAGGGGGTTGTTCTCCCCATGAAACTGAACAACTTTACCCAAGGAACATATATGAAATTCTCAAAAAAAAAACTTCCCATACAAATGCTTATAATATATGAAATTTTCAACAAAAAAAATGTCGTCCCATAAAGAGACAAATAAGTTGATCGCATAAGTTGAATAGAGAGGCGAATTTTTTTTTTCATATTTCAACCTATTTTTCTTTGAGAAAGTTAAGTTTTCTTAATTTTAAATAACTAACTGCCGTACTCAGAGACGTCAATTACAGTTAATTATTGTTAAACTCTGATGTTGTCTTTTTCACTCTTGTTGATATAAACAAGGATAGCATGACATTTAATTACTTCTTAACTTTAATTGACGTCTCTGAGTACGGCAGTAAGTAATTTATAATTTTCCACGTTAAAAACGTATGAGTCACCGACTTCAATCCCAACAACAGTTCGCACAAAGTAGATATCTAGTTTTTTTGCGGACTACAATGCCTATTAGCAAATAACTACAAACAGAAATGTCATTCATTTATTTAGATGATGTTCTAGTTTGTAGTATATTTTGTTTTTGTTGATTTTTTTTAAAAGCGCTGAATCATTTTCGATAAAATTTATATGGGACCTCTTCAGGAGTATACTCTTTCGAACAAATAAAGAATTTTGAAAATCGGACAACAGTTGCCGGAGTAATCGCGTAACAAATATACAAAAAAAAAAACTGTCGAATTGAGAACCTCCTCCTTTTTTGAAGTCGGTTGAAAATACAAAAGTAACAATCCAAATTACATCACAGTACTATTAGCGACAAGTTTTTGGTAAAAGTTTCAAATTGACTGATACTCTTGGACAAATTTTAAACCCATTAGAAGCCTTAGTTTTACTAATCGATGCAACGCACACAGAGGCAGGGAATCTGATGGGTGACCAAAGTGGCAATTTATTACGAGCGTTTCCGTGCTTCGGAGGTCACGTGAAGCTGTCGGTCCCGGCTGTTGTCGATTGACTACAGTCGTTAAAACCAAGTCAGAGGCCATTGTGCGGTTTGAAAACTCTGACACCAGGGTTAGCCAAGTTCGCCACACACTTGACTATACCTACACGATAAGAAGAAGAAGATTAATCGAAGAATACAAGTATGGTTAAAAAAATAGAAAAAAACATCTTTCGCTATAGTATGATATAGATACTTAAGTAAAAAAAATATTTTTTTTTTCACTTCATACCATGCAGATTGACTAAGCCTTTAGTTAGGTCTTAAAACATTGGGAAAGCTTGCCTCGCAGTATGATTTAACTATGACAAGCTACATTAACCGTAACTACACTGCAACTCATGCAGTGTACTACTCTGTAGCTAGACTACAGTTATGTATGTACTTACCTACATGCCTGTTTAATTATTTATATAATTTATTTATATGGCAAAATAAACATTTTATCCCAGACCTACGTAGATGAGTTCACATTTCAGCCTCTACTTTCTAAATTGTTGAATTTTAATACGTTTTTCTTTGGATAATTAATTTTGTTGCAAAAAACCGTTGTTAACTAATTTTCTGATTCTAAATTACTTTATCTTCCAACCTCCTTGAATGAAAATGTGAGAAAAATAATTTTAAAATGCCTTTAAACTATAACGAGACTAGCAGGCCGAGTACAATAGTGACAGCGCCGCGACAACACTGCGGTCCTATGTCAAAATGTCAATATTGACAACGCCAGAGGGCGAGCAAGCCTTTGCGCGGGACCCTCGTGCAAACAAAGTGAAGTTTCAGCGTGAGCCGAGCGCGAGTTTGTCGTTATCGTGCTAGAGCTCCAGTTCTACAATTTAATTTAAAAATCTAATCTAGACGATTGGATTAGAATATGGTGGAATACGTTAGGCCAAGGAGTTTTTATCAGCTAGGCGGATTCCGATGGAATTGTGGAATAGGATCTTTTGTACCAAAAAAGATATCTAAGTGGTCTTTGGCGGGAACTCGGCATGAGTGGTTGCCATGTCAACTGAATTTTTGTTTTCTATATTAAAAAGGTGTTTATAGTTATTAACGATACTAGTGTCGTAGGTAATGTGTAACGTGAGCCCATTTGAAACACGAGCGAAGCGAGTGTTTTATAGGGCTCCAGTTACACATTACCTAAGGCACGTATATTGTTCAATGTTTTACAATGCAGTAGCCGAGGAAACGAAACTAAAAAAAAAGTTGTCAAAAACTTACATCGTATAGGTATATCCAAAATTCTTAAAATATAGTATTTCCAATCAATATTCACTGAAAACTTGTTACAATTGAACAATGTGCACTAATTTTTTACGATTAAACACAAAACATTAAGGAGTTAACATCTTTATAACACAAAAATAATTTTGTTGAACAAATAATTTCAAATGGCGGGCAAAACAATGGCGAGCAAAATATTTTTCCACAATTATGAGGCAAAGGCTAAGTAAACAAAATGCCAATTGCGCCTACAGAAATTATTAAATAGTTCAATTATTTGTTAAAAATCAGATTTGTTTTATTGAAAAAGTAAAATAAATAATTTACGTTTATACGTTTACGTTTACGTTTAACTAAAAATCAAGATTTTTGTCATAAATTATTATTTTGTCAGGCATACAAACTCTTTGCTGTCATTCTATAAAGCCAGTATGAAGCTTTATGAAAAAGGTAATACTCTCACTTGTCAAAAGGGTCACTGAATTATCAAATCAGCTACTCTTTATTGCGTCATACATTTTTGTCAGTATTTTATTCACTTTTTGCTTACTTTTTATGCATCATTTGATAAAAAAAATAACTTTACTGGATCACAGAATAGCCGCTGAAGTTGAATTTTGGTATATGAAAAATGGTTTATTTGCTCATTAGTTCAAATATTTTTTTTCTTTTCAAAATCTTCTTCTCATTTCAAAATTACATAACATGACATGTGTTTTATGGGGTACGTAAACGTACACTCCGTGGCCATGTTACGGGGCCATTTCCGAGCAACTGCATTGTAAATATAAAATAGTGATAGTGTATTGCGCAGTAATTAAAACAGTGTGGTAATAAAATAATTCAACTGATACAGTGTACTCGGTCCGTTTAGTTTCGACAAAGATTGCCGCGGCAGTGCTTCTGCCGCCATAGTTCTCCGTAAAAACACTATCAGCTCACGTAGAACGAGAGGAGCCAATAAGAAGAAATACAATAAAGACATGGCTGTATGGAACAAGATATCTGTGCCTTTCCCGAAAGGTATACATTTTAACAAAAAAAATCTAAGTCAATACCAGCTTATGCATATTCTATCTAAAACATCGAATGCTCTTTTTATTGGTTATTTCTTTCTGGTTTCCGATACTTTCTTCATGCGTTGTCCTTGTTGACAAATCCACCGCGTGTTTCCGAGAAGCAGCCAGTAATTACCGGTTACTGTTCCAACCATGCGAGGAATGCCCTGCAATCGATTTTTTATGCGAATTCGAAGAATTTTTTAAACGATTGAGCTCAATTTCGTGTACGTGATCTCTTTATATTTGATTTCAGAAATTAGAATAGGTACTAGCAACATTTTCTGTTCAATGAGACTTGTGACTAAAAAATAAATGTTTTAATAGCATTCTACAAGTACTTAACTACATATATATGAGTACAAATAGTAGATTACCCAACAAGTGAAAAAAAGGTGAATTATTTCGAGGGATACAAGAGCCGAGATTAATTTTTTTTCACGCGTTAGGTACTCTACTTTTTACCATTGACTACGAGAAAAAGAAAATAATTACTCTGTGACAGTAAATTATCAACAATAGCTGCTGCTTTAACGCGAAATGACTCTGGAACGAGAGGTTCACTTTCATCACTGGATGTCGATCTCATTTTATGATTTTGAGACATAAACTTTTAACAGAAACTTTTAATTGCATGAAAATTGCACAGAAAATCGGCTGAATTCCTGATTCTAAATTTAAAATTGTTAACCGATCCATATTCAATACGTTTTTATAGTGAGAGTATGCAACCTCCTTGCATATTTTCTTTTGTTTTCTTACTAAAATCCGTATATTCGCGCATGTTCCAAATTCAAAATGTTTTATTTACTCAGTGAAATAAACAGCGTTTTAAACAATAGTTGTCAAGGTAGCAGTTTATGAAAAACGTTTCTAAGCAAAAAAATAATATTTTAAATTTTTAATTTAGCTCACTTAGCAAATTTATCTGGCTTTGTAGAGCTGTTCAATGTATTCCGTTACGAAGTTATGATATAACTGACCTGTTTTAGCCCCCAACAAAAAAGGGGTGTTATAAGTTTGACGTGGGTATCTATGTATCTGTGTGTATGTTGGTGGCATCGTAACTCCTAAAAGATTGGACCGATTTCGATGCGTTTTTTTTGTTTGAAAGCTGACGTAATCGAGAAGGTTCTCAGCTATATTTATCAAAATTGGTTCAGCCATTTAAGAGTTATAAGCAATAACTGCTTTACCACAAAACATTCAAACGTCACAGACTTATGTTATTTTTGCCAAGGATGTGTTATTGTTTAATTTATCCCTTGCAGGAAAGGCAAGGGAACCTGTAACCATACAACCATTTTTAAACATTGTCTAAGATTTCGTTTTATTTTTTGTGGTAAAGCCCTAAAAAAAAGTCTTAGATTGTCTAAGATTTAGTTTTAATTTTTGTGGTAGCTTTTTTATCGGAGGTTTCCAACATTCTTAATTTTAGAGTTATGACATGAAGTGTCAATGTCTTATAAATCTTAACTTTTAGCTCAGTGAAATATATTGACGAATATTTTTTAAGTTAATTACAATTTAAAAGGACGATATTTTAAAACGTCAAGAAAGTGATAGGTATGATACGATCGACAGATTTGGAAGGTTGATTGAGGTCATCTCGACTGCTTTTTGACTAAATCTGAATCGTTAATTTGACTGTAATCGTGTAGAGTTTATTATACTTATGTTTTAATATCTAGCTTCAATTGTTTTGATTGTGGGTGAAATTACAATACAATACAATACTCTTTATTGCACACAAAAAAAAACATAAAACAACATTAAACAAAAAAAAAAATTTAGAAGATAACTCTAAAAAAAATTAGTAAAACTTTAGTATGTTTAAATTCTCATTAAACTAATCAACTTTTTCTAAGCGACTCCAAACAAACAAAACAAATCAGCAGTTCACGCAAGTTGTATGGAGTAGTTCCTTTATTTGACCTATTTTTTTAAGAGAAAAGTGGGCTCTACATTTTGAATATTTGCTAACTTTACACTCAGTTGCAGAAACGTGCATTAAAGTTAATACCACTTTAAATGCCATACTGTCACTTTCCGACTTGCTGACGTTAACTAGGACGGCATTACATTTAAAGGAGCTTTAAGTTTAATGACCGTTTCTGCAACTGAGCGTAAAAGTAATTATTTTAAAGTCACCATATTGTAAAATGAGTTTAACAACCCATGGGCAAAAGTAAAAGTAGATTGTTGCACCGAGCGCAAGGTGCATTAAGACGAGTGCATTAATTACTCAATTTAGCAAGGTGCATAATCTACTTTTTTTCAACTACCAATCTACCCTACCATTATAAAGTATGAAAATTTATTATTTTTTACAATTGAATCGTACAGAATGCGCGCGGCATTTGTTTTTTTTTCTTCACCAAGTAGGTTTTATTCAGCCGATTTTTACTTTCAGCCAGTATCCTTTTGATCTAATGCATACATTTTATAATATAATACTTAATGGGAGACATTAAACCAGTGTAGTAAATTTATATCTAAATTAAAAAAAAAAAACAGTGCATTAATGAAAAACAGTGCAATAATGAGATTTAATACAACATTACTGCACTGTTTTGGCTCTAAGATAAAATACGTCCTTTGTGATCGGTTTTGTAGTGCTTAATGATAACATTACTACGTAGTTGAAAGAAAAAGACGTTTACTAACGTATTTTAAAAATACGCAGCCTTAAAAACACGAATTTGAGTGTCAGAATATCCACAATCACTTGCAGTTTTACAGATAATTACAACTTATCGATTATTTAAGAGGTTTCATTTTGACTCTTTGATTGCACAGCTCTGTAATGTTTATCCATACATAAACTCACGCCTTTCATCACTAACGGTGTAGGCAGAGAATTATGTGGATCTAAAAACACTCGACGCCACGGTTAACAAAGTTATTTTGAAGTAAAAAGTTTTTAGTTTTTTTTTGTAATGGTAATAGGCTCTACTTTTTTAGGCCCCCGACAAAAAAGAGGGGTGTTATAAGTATGACGAGTGTATCTGTGTGTCTGTCTGTGGCATTGTAGCTACTTAAACGAATGGACGTTTGACAGCTGACATAATTGAGATAGTTCTTAGCCATATTGATCAAAATTAAATAAATAAATATATAAATAAATAAATAAACGCTACACACTCAAAGGCCCACACTAAGGTTTTCCCTTGTGTCGTAGGTCCCTTGGAAAACACATAAAGACAAACACAAACACCCATGACCCGAGCACAAACATCTGCTTTTTACAAAAATGTTTGCCCCGACTGGGGATCGAACCCAGGACCCGCCGATCAAGAGGCAGCGTCACTACCACTCGACCAAACCGGCCGTAATGGTAATAGGCTGTACTTTTTTAGGCCCCCGACAAAAAAGAGGGGTGTTATAAGTATGACGAGTGTATCTGTGTGTCTGTCTGTGGCATTGCAGCTACTTAAACGAATGGACGTTTGACAGCTGACATAATTGAGATAGTTCTTATAGACTGGATCATTTTTGAGCAGAAGTGCTCTAGAAACAGAGTCCGATTTGTACTTCCTGGATATACCTATGTGTGGTATCGTTGGAATCCTTGTGATGTCCAAAACACGGAACTGAAGTTCGTATAGTGGCAAAGTTGTGTTGGCAGTCGATGGCGGAACGGCATTTTTGTTTTCACGCCATAAGTCGACAAATACTTAACCGATTTAAAAAAAAATAAACGACACATAAAAGTTAATAACCTATGCCATGTTTCGTCCATAGATGTCTAATATGTATTTACTGCAGTTGATGAGTTATCTCAGTCTTTCCCAACGTGGGCGATAACGCCCCCTTGTGGGCGCTGCAGGCCTAAAGGGGGGCGGTAAGAGACCCAGAAAAAAAAGGGGGCGTTGTGTAGGGCTTTGGGGTCGATTTATAATTTCATCTACCTAGCTAGGAAGACTCTTAGACACCGACTGAGCTCTCGACTCTCGACTACATCTTGTGAACATCAACTAATATTAATTAAGATATAGCTCAAACTCGGTTCGATATAATAGACCGCGGGCAATCATGTTTTAACAAGTTTTTGTTAAATAATCCGATTTGTACATTCCTGTATCAATCGGCTGGTTCTATAATACTTGTTCTTGCTTGTCGAGTACGATTGGGCGTCGAATGAGATAAACGAGTTTATGCACGTTTGTCTTATTCCTGTTGGTGCGTGCTGCTTATGCAATCCTATATAAACGACGTAAATTTATTTTATTTTCATTTGCGGTTTCGCGCATAATAGATAAGCAGTACTTCATTATAACACTTACGTATTTCTCAAAACAAAACAATGTCGGAAGTAAAAAAGAAGAGACGGCAATACTCTGCGGAATATATTAAATTCGGATTTATTGAAAATCCCACAAACCCGTCGTCGCTTTTGTGTCTTCTATGTCTAAAAACATTTTCGAACGAAGCAATGAAGCCTTCAAGACTGCAAGATCATTTGAATAAAATGCATCCAGATAAGAAAGACAAGAATGTAGCATATTTTCAAGACCTAGAGAAGAAGCATAATACTCAGCCAAGTGTATCAAAACTATTTTCGGCGGCTGCTAAGCAAGATGACGACGGACTTCGAGCTTCGTACAATATCTCTTTGTTAATTGCTCAAAAAGGCAAACCACACAACATCGGAGAAGAGTTAATTTTGCCAGCAATAAAGGAAGTAATAACTACTGTGCTTCATAAACCGGCCGCAGATATTATCCGAAAAATTCCTTTGAGTAATAATTCTGTGCAAAGACGAATTGATGATATGGCTGAAAACATTGAAGAATCATTGTGCAATCATCTGAGGACTAGTCAATTCTCAATTCAGCTCGATGAGTCCACTTTACCAACTAATGAAGCGTTGTTGCTATCTTACGTGAGGTTTATTAAAGATGAGAAAATACGTGAAGAACTATTGTTTGCCAGAAATTTGGAGACAGATACAAAAGGCGAAACCATATTCAATACATTGGAAAAGTTTTGTGAAGAGAAAGAGATTCCTTTGAAAAATATTATATCAGTTGCTACGGATGGCGCTCCGGCTATGACAGGGCGCCATAAAGGCTTCATTAGCGTACTTAAAAAATAAAATTCCAGATGTCCTTGCTATACATTGCGTTATTCATAGACAACATTTGGTTGCTAGAAACTTAAGTGAACGACTATTTCAATCACTGCAATATGTCATCAAAGCAGTCAATAAAATCCGTAGCAGCTCTTTGAATGATAGATTATTTCATCAGCTTTGTGTTACTAATGACGAAGATTTCAACCGTTTATTGCTTCATACTGAAATTCGTTGGCTGTCAAGAGGCAATTGTCTGATTCGATTTTACAACCTGTTTGACTCTGTGATAGAGTTCTTGGAAACTAAAGATACAGAACTGCGCAACAAGCTCATAACATCAAAGAATGATATAGCTTACATGACAGACCTGTATAAATTGTTCAACGACATGAACCTCCAACTGCAAGGCGATGAACTAAATTTAATTAAAACAAAAAATGTCGTTGCTGCTTTCGCAGCCAAACTGCTTCTGCACAAAAAGAATATGGGCAGACGTGAGTTTCACAATTTTCCGAATTTATCAGTATCCTGCAGTAACGACGACTTGTTTGCCTACTGCCAACATTTGGAAAACCTCCACATTGACTTCACCGAACGATACCAGGACATTTTAAACTTGGAAATACCAGACTGGGTGTTAGATCCGTTTTCAAATGTCAACATAGCAATGTCACCTCAGCTGGAAGAAGAACTTATAGAATTGACAACAAACGAAGAAATAAAAATCAAGTTCAAAAATGGATATCAAGAATTTTGTCTTCAAAAACCGATCCTGCAATTGTACCCTGGATTGTGGTCAATTGTTCAACGATTCTTGATAGCATTCCCATCGTCATATTTGTGTGAACGTGGTTTTAGTGCTGTGGCAACGCTGCTTACTAAAAAGAGAAATCGTTTGCGTGTTACCGAACGTGGCGACTTGCGGCTGTTTTTGAGTAAATTGGAACCTGATATCAACAAACTTATTGAACAGCATCAGATTCAACCTTCACATTAGTTTTTATATAAGAATTGATTATGTTTGTTTTATTTTCAATAAAAGATACTCTGTCCGAATACTATAAAGTTGCGTTTCAATAATCAGTTATAAGTACTTAGCGGTTTTTAAGTATGTTTAAAAAGGGGGGCGTTAAAAAATAATTTATTCTTAAAGTGGGCAGTAGACAAAAAAAGGTTGGGAACCCCTGAGTTATCTCATGAAACAAGGATTTTTCGTAAATATTTGTACACTTTTCGAAAGATTGTTCAGTAACAGTTTTATGTTTCTTATTTATTTGATAAAGCCTTTATAGAACAGAATTTCAGCTATTATTAGTCATATTGATCAAAATTGGTTCAACCGTATAAAAGTTATCTATACTAATATTATAAAGAGGAAAGATTTGTTTGTTTGCATTGAATAGGCTCCAAAACTACTGGACCGATTTAAAAAATTCTTTCACCATTAGAAAGCTACATTATCCCGCTGGACATAGGCTACATAATTTTCCCGTATTCTCACGGGAACGAAGTCCCGGGCGGAATGCTAGTAAGCTATAAATGTCGGGAGCGATACAACATTTAACTCTAAAATTAAAAAAAAAATTATAAGCCCCGACATTCGATTACTTAATTTTTAAACGGCTGAACCTATTTTGATCAAATATTGCTAAGAACCATCTCGATTACGTCAGCTTTAAAAAAAACCGCATCGAAATCGGTGCATTATTTTAGGAGATATGTTACCACAGACAGATACACAGACATATAGATACACAAATACACAGCAACACACGTCAAACTTCTAACACCCCTCTTTTATGGAAAGAATTCTACCATAGTTAAAAAAGCAAGTACACACATCAACACGGTCTAGGGATATTACATATTTTCATACAAAAGAGGTCTGTTTGAGAAGCTACAATAGCATACTCGAGATACATGGAGGGCTATAATTTTCAGACGATTAAGTGCTAAACCTGAATTTTCAATTCTAGTCAAAAAAAATTGTTTTACTTGAAATTTGTGAAAACGTGACGCAAACGAAAACG
Source organism: Aproaerema taeniolella (assembly GCA_949987775.1). Taxonomy (NCBI): domain Eukaryota; kingdom Metazoa; phylum Arthropoda; class Insecta; order Lepidoptera; family Gelechiidae; genus Aproaerema; species Aproaerema taeniolella. Next base: position 3,095,584 of record OX465259.1, on the reverse strand, counting down.
AAAATGCACTTTTTGCCTGCTTTTTGTATGAAAATAGTCGAATTTCCGCTTTTTTTTTTTCGTCACGTTCAAATTTCAAGTAAAATAAAATTGATTGATTAAAAATTCAGGTTTAGCACTTGCTCGTCTGAAAATTATAGCTCTCCATGTATCTCGAGTATACTTTTGTAGCTTCTCAAACAGACCTCTTTGTATGAAAAATAGTGCAATATCCCTAGAACGTGTTGATGTGTGTATTAACAAGAAAACTTAATCTAGACAAGGGCACGGACATAAAGTCTATGTACGCTAATAATAACAAAAAAAAGTCTCTCATTTTTTTTTGAGAGTTAAAAAGTAAGTTGAAAAGCATTTAAACTCTATATGATTAATAAGATAACGATCTTGAATGGATGTAAGCTTCTCAGCCAACTACCTATACATTTCCAACTTATTTTTCTGGCCACATGTAAGTACACAATAACATTTCAACAACATGATGTTTTCTGTAACACACCTGACAAAATCAAAAACAAAATTATATGAAATCCTATACAGGATGTTTGTTGGTATCTGAAAAAGCTGAAAGTAGTTTATTCAGAATCGAGAGTAGGTACTATCCATTACAGTAATTTTCATCTTAAGTTATTTTTTATATATTTTTTTTAATTTTAACTTCTTAAGATTGTGGTCACAAATCAGACTTTAAGAAAGGTATCATATTCCTTTAAGTATCAGAAAACTAACTTAAACCATTATTTTAAAGTTGAATATACTTTTTAATTTTTGAAATTAAATCTTCGTTATGTTTTATGTAAACATAAGAAATAGAGGAATGGAACTCCCTGCCTGCGTCTATATTTCCGAGCTCATACTGGGTGAAAAAGAACCTCCTAGCTATATTCAAAATCCTGAACCAGTATCACTCAAAGAACACATTTATGAAAAAAAAAAATTTTTTAAATATTTTTTCAATGAATAGTTCATTTTTTGCCTAAACGTAGACATTACTCCTACACCAGGCACGCGAGGGGTGCGGGTAGCGCTCGGGGGTTGCGCCCGAGTGGTGTCTACGTTTAGGAAAAAAAATCCCCCCCAAAAAAAAAAAATTAAAAAACTGTTCAGTAACTGATACTCATTCAGGATTTTCAATAAAGCTAGGAGGTTCAACCTGTATAACCCGGACCTCTTTAAAGTTCTAGTGAATAGGCATTCACGTGACAGACACGTGACCCTGATGCGACTTTAACATTTTTTACCCATACTTCAAAGTGCATAACGCCGCTAAAGAAGTTTTCACTTCAAAAATCGTGCCAAATTTTTTTTTGAGAATTTGATATGGGTTTCTGGTGGAAAGTTGTTCAGTTTCATGGAAAAATCACCCTTTAAAGTTTCTTTAGCTACATTAAAGTCACCTACATGTAACAAGATATTTATGACCGAACTGTTGACAGAATAAAAAGAACAGATATAAATTTTTTTTTGGGAGACAAAGTTTATTCAGGGTTGTTATTGTTACAAGCGCCTGAATAAATCTTTTAAAATTTTCAGACAATAGCACTTTAGACTACAGATGACACTACTCTACTACAAGCGACGTGAGGCCTACGTCTAGATCAACTTGTGTACTCTGATGTGCTGTCGTGTGTACAAAGTTTCCTTTATCTCACAAAAATTTCCGCGACGTCCGCGATTTTGGAATGCATCAAAATTGAACTCTGGTGTGTTTTGTATTTTGGTATTGTTTGTTTTCTATGACTACTAAATCCATTCGTATATCACCAAAGCGTGCTACGCATGTTATGTTATGTTTGTCGGGCGTTTTCCGCACTTAGCCTTTTGATTGGGCCATTGTGCGTCATATTGTTTGGGCTGGTTCCATATTTACTCGCATAAAATTGAAAGCCCTATTTTTTTTCGCATAACGATATTTTGTCATATTTTATCATCGTTATGGCAAAATATCGTTATGCGAAAAAATGTTATGCGAATAAATTTTTTGCGAAAAATAAAATTAGAGCTTTAAATTTTATGCGAGTAAATATGTAATCGTTTAGGCTAGCCATTCCAGCCAGTCTATGTCCCCAAAAGCACGCAAGATTTCTTATGTTGCTGCAGCGTACCACGCATAATAATGCTCGTATTTTTTGTAACAGTAAATGAACATATCAAACAGACACATGATTAAGGTGGGTGGCGTGGCTTCAGTGATGGCGGGGAGCGGTGAGCGATTGATATTCAAATAATTAGTTATAATATGCGGTGATTTTAAATTAGTTGGAGAACATTTTAAAGAATTTTAAATAATATTTTTAAAATATGAGTGAATAGGCTTCTTCTGGGTGAGCTTGCTACATCCTCGACGACATCTTTGCCCTAAGCTAGATTGTGGTCAAGAACGAACACATTCTTAATAATAATACAAAAATGTGATTACTAAACTGAACCACTTTTCCCACAAAATCATTATTAGTTTTCGCTAATTTATACAAATTTAAACACGTTTACTCTCATTATACTTTTTGGAGTCGCGTCGGGCCCAAAAAAAGAAAAATTGTTAAAAAAAAGAAAGGCTTTATTGATCAAAAAACAAGAAAAAAAAGGAAAATTAAGGTCCTTTCATTCAAATAAGTAATTTGAAAAATAGGATGTTTAAATGACCATATTAGGATAGGATATCTAATTGTCTATTTTAGGATAGTATAACATTGTTTCAAGGAATAATTTTTTTCAACAATTATAATTTAAACAATTAAGTATAATTTTCAACATACAATTAGAATTTTTAACATTTTCTACAATTATAATTTTTAAGCGGTGATAGCCCAGTTGGTAATGAGCCAGACTTGTAATCCGAAGGTCGTGGGTTCAAATCCTGGTGCGGTATACCACTAAATTCGTCTTTTCAGATTTATGTACAGATTTCTAATTATCACTTGCTCAACGGTGAAGGAAAACATCGTGATGAAACCCCAAGAAAATTTTCGAAAGACGAGCGTTCCACCAACCCGCATTGGGCCAGCGCGTGGTGGACTATGGCTTAACTAAGTCCCCTTCGTGTTTCAAAGGGAGGCCCGTGCCCCTCGGTAGGAACGTATATTGACTGTTAAAAAAAAAAAAAAAAATATCGCTATTAATCGTTACGCTCTACGCTGTAACTGTGAACCCAGCTTGCGTTAGGCCACCCGGCGCGCAACGCTGTAGGTAGCGTAGTCGTTAGATCATTATAGTAGGATGACCATAGCCATAGCAATATTATTTTCGTATTAACTGTTTACAAAGATCAAAGTGGTACATATAAGTACTAGGAAAGTACAGTAGAATAGAATAGAATAGAATAGAAAAAATCTTTATTTTATAGGACATTCAGGATGCCACTTAAAACAAGTCAAGATTACATGAAATACAAACAAACAATAAAGGATTTAAATACATACATACGCATTCATTCTATTAACCCTACTGACTCTTCGCCTATTCGCAAAGGTGCAGTCTTCCCCAGAGAAGAACAGGCAAGAAACTCTGACGGACACACTTCCCCTTTCCACAGCCTACCTCATCCTTGAGCCAGTGGAAAAATATTTTCGGTCTAGATCATTGAAGTATTATGTACGTAGTAGTAATAGCTCAATGGTCTAGATCAGCTTTTATTGGTTAATTGATAGTCTTTTTCATAGCCTAATTTTTTTAAATAGTGTTTTCTTCCAATTCAGAAAACACTTTTTATACTTACACTTTTAATATAATTTAGCGTATACAGGGTTATTTTTTAATCAGTACACAAAATTTTTGTACGTAATATTTATTAAAATTTAACAGACCCGTATTTTTTTGTTTTATATCGTTTCATATAAAAATTTCAAGCTAGATCGTCTGAAGCATGAAAATAAATCAATTTTTTTGTATGGAAAAAAAATAACTTCGTCCAATTGACTTGAAACTTGGTAATAGTACTCTTCAACACATTTGTGACACCCGTTTTCCTGCGTTTTACAAAATTCATTCTCTAAGACGTTAAAAAGGGGTATCAAAATCTGAAAATTTTTGGAAAAAAAAATTTTTTTCTTTCTTATTTACGTTCTATCAACGTTACTGACACCATAAGAAAAAATTGTGTACTGATTAAAAAGTAACCCTGTATAATTTAAAAAAAACATTATTATAATCTGATCTAAAACCCTTTCACAGCTGTTCACGTGACGTTTACGTAATGTTAATACGTAAAATGAAAATATTAGTCTGTCAAAGTTTAGTACTATAATTATTTATTCAATTAAGAAACTAATTACCTATTTACTTAATAATTGAATGAGATTAATGTTAAATGTTAATTCGAGTTAACCTCAAACTGATCTTTTAAGTTGTATGGCGAGCTGATCTCCGGATTGGGTGACTTCAAAATCAGTTAAAGAAAGTTAAGAGATTTTTTAGAGAAAGAAAGAAATTCTTCGACCCGGGAATCTTTTAAAAATATTACGCAATTGAAGCAACTGAAAAATGTATGAGAACAAGATTTCTCAACTTGAAAAACAGTTGAAGGACGGTAGGGATTTGGCGCCTAAGTGAAAAATCTCTCCAGGAAGGAGCCCCTTTACTTTTTTTTTACTGGCCCGGCACTTTGGGTTTTGGGCCCAACGTTGTATGATCCGTGAATAACGTCTTTTTGGAAAATCTACCTGGAAACTTCCCACGGGAATGAAGTCACCGGCGGATCTTCTTCTTCTTATCATGTAGGTATAGTCAAGGGCGAACTTGACTAACCCTAGTGTTAGAGTTTTCAAACCGCACAATGGCCTCTGACTTGGTTTTAATGACTGTAGTCATTCGACAACAGCCGGGACCGACAGCTTAACGTGCTCTCCGAAGCATGGAAACGCTTTTGATGAATTTCCACTTTGGTCACCCATCAGGTTCCCTGCCTCTTTGTACGTTGCTTAACCTCACTGATCGGTTGAGACCAGCGAGCGCCACTGAGCTACGACGCCTTCATTACTGGCGGATAGCTAGTTTTTAATCATTTCTCGACTCGGGTATCTATTTCTGAAATTACGAGCAATGCTTTGGTGCATTTGATGTTTGATATCTGTCCTTTGCGCTCTATAGGTGACAGTAACAGGAATAGTGACAAGTGTCGCATGTCGATCATCATATTATATTATCAAACAAAGTCCCCCGCCGTCTGTGTGTCTGTCTGAGCGCGATAAACACAAAAACGACAAACCAATGGATGGAGTGATTCAAGCGGAAGCTTTATTGTGTAAAATTATTATGTTAAGGCGACTACAGCACCCGACAAAGGTAGCACACATAGGAATAGTGCCATCTCCGTCTCTCAACAGGCCTGGGCCGGCAGTGCGAACAGTGTCGATACACGAAGATTACGGACTATGAAAGCATGCGTGCGTAAAAACATGTTCGAAAGTTAGAAAAATGAGATTTATGGAAAGGTAACAGCTTAAATCGAAAAATGCGATAACTACTTATCGTGAGTGTTCAATCACGAACATTTTGATAGCAAATTCAAGTTCCTGTGTGCATTTTACTATCGTTTTACAGCTTAAAAGATACACAATATTGGTATTTAGAGGTGACTTTGTGAGCTTTTTCTATCGAACCCAAAGTGCTGAATCATGTTTTCAGCAAACTACTTATATGTACATACTAGCTTTCCGCCCGCGGCTCCGCCCGCGTGGACTACAGGTTATATCGTGCCCAACTGTGGGATAAAATGTAGCCTATGTCCTTTCCCAGGCTCTAATCTATCTCTGTACCAAAATTCATCAAAATCGGTTCAGCGGTTTAGGCGTGAAAAGGTAACAGACAGACAGACAGACAGACAGAGTTACTTTCGCATTTATAATATTAGTAGGGATAGTTTATGTCCTGAATATTACCGTAGTATTTTTCTTCTTCCATTTAATGCAGTGCGTCATGCTTATCGACGCATCATAAAATCGTAATTTAGGTGCTGTCGTCGCCTTAAGGAATGTAATTTTCTGCCTGCGCCGGCGTTTCATATAATCCAAATCTCTTTAAAGTTCAAGAGAATGGACATCTTTTAGGTGAGCCTGGTATATCCTCAACCACATCTTCGACCCTATGTTAGTTTGTGCTAAAAAAACCCTCAAATAATAGCCCAGACCGGGAATCAAATCCAAGAATCCTCGATTTCGAGGCAGCTCTAGTAACCTATTAACGAAACCGGTCGTTCTTTGTACACACGGCAGCACATAAGGCTATATTTTGACTTTAAAGTTGCCCTTATCTCGCTCGTAAAAGCGTCAGCTTTCGTAGTGCAAATGGGTAACTTGACTTGCTGCTGTTTGTACAGTAATTCTTTGTCACAACTATAATGAGCTAATTATATATCTATGTAAGATTTATTATATGTATAATATTTTTCTATCATAATAATGTATTAATATGTATTTATTTATTTTATTTTTGAATATGTTTTAATTATGTAACCCTCTCTTAGTTTATATTTTCTTTCTGTTGTGCGCAATTCTCTCTTCCCGTCGAGTACACTATTTCTCACCGGTTAGGTTAACTGGAAGAGATCTCTTCTAGAGATAAGCTAGCCTTTGTAAACGATTTTTCTGTAAAAAAAATCTTACTTTGTTACAGTAAAGAATATTATAAGAAAACAAAAAAAAGTAGTTATCACGAGACATAAACCACAAGTGTTCGTAATTATTCCATTGACGTAGAGCGCAGCCTTCGAGCACCGTAACTGCTACGGTCAGTAACGTAAATATTGTCACGTGTTTATAGTACAGTGAGAATCACGTGAATTCGTTGTTTTGACTGAGTGTTGGTGGTGGTTACGAATGACACCATCCCTTCTCTTCTGGTGGGCTTCGTAAAAATCGTCTCACAGATTCAGCAGTACCTTTTTGATTGTTGTACCATCTCTCTAATATAAGGCGCTGTTTATAGGTACACAGGAACCAGAATGCGGCGGTCAAAGCAACGTAAAAGGAATCTTAATAGTTACAGCGCAAAGGTTATTTTCGTCCGTCGCTCTGTCTACAGGAGACGGATAGATAGATAGATAGATAAAAAGTTTATTCAATGACCAGCAACTTTGAGATAAACATAAAACAAACAAATTCACACAATACTCAAAAACAAACACAGTAAAACATCAAGGGGAATAGTGATGTGAAACACTGGTCAAGGAAGAGGTCCTGACTCAGCATAGTGTTATGGTTGGAGTCAGTGGCGTAGCGTGCCTTGGCGGGGCCCCGTATAAAAAAATGCTTGGGAAGGGGAAGGGTAAAGATTTCTTGAAAAAAAAATTTGCATAAAATTAAAATAAATATTTATTTATAATTAAATTCTAAAACGGGTCTAAATTCGCGTATATATATTTATTTACCTATTCCCGACGTTTCGAAGCGGTTGCACGCGCCGTGGTCACGGGTAGACTGTTGTTGTCTCAGCAAGATGTCATCGGATGTCAATATTTATTCATCTTATTTATATATCTATCACTTTTCTCATTTTTTTAAAACTATTCAAATAAAATATACACTTTCCTTGCCTTTTTTTCGGCAAACTTACTTATTATATCATTTATAGCTGATGACTTTTGTCATTTCTGAAATAAATAAAAAAATTGGGAAGTTTTTATTAATTTTTGTTTACGCACGCTGGGGGCCCCCGTGGCCTGGGGGCCCATATAATTGATATGGCAGATACGGCGGTAGCTACGCCCCTGGGTTGAAACCACAACGCTGATATTTTGTCAGTGCCTTTAAAAATATACGGATGTCTCTTCGCCTTTCTATTTTCGGCAAAAAAACCTTTGCTGCGTAGATAATAAGATTCATTTTACGTTGTTTTGATCGCCGCATCTCGTCACTGACTATTGTCGCTTGACTATTGATAATTTACCTGTCGTCCTTTCAGTAGGATAGTACACAGGACACCACAATAGACTATATAGGGTTACCTAATTTATATTGGATGTAAATAGCGAAGATTTTTATAGTCCAAACGTAAGACCTTTTTACTATAACAACCCTGGTCATTTTGTACATCGTTTTTAATTTGATAAAATATTGACAACTAGCTTTCCGCTCGCGTGGACTACAGGTTATATCGTGGACTACAGATCCATGTCTTCGCCCAACAGTGAAATAAAATGTAGCCTATGTCCTTTCCCAGGCTCTAATCTATCTCTGTACCAAATTTCATCAAAATCAGTTTAGTAGTTTAGGCGTGAAAGACGGACAGGCAGACAGAGTTACTTTCGCATTTATAATATTAAGTAAAGATGTCTTTATTACAAAAAAAATTAAGATATACTGTGCACTCTGTTTACATATTGACTAATTTAATTATTTATCAATAGAAACTAGTCCAAATGTATTTCCTGACCTTCTGCATTATGCATAATTGCATAACCATTGACCCCTATGTTTCTAGTGATGCTAGAAACTAGGAACGTAGGGAGTAATGAAAATGCAACTTTTTCATTAAGTTCTTTTGCCGTTGAAATTATAAAAGCCACTGGTTGTCTGTACTAAATAGGGACATTAAGAATATAAAGTTTATTGTTATTTCCAGCCTTACAAAATATTGCCAATATTTAGTATGAAATTTACTGTTTTTTTGAGACGTTTATTCAATTAACTCACGAAAAAAATGACTCGGAAACGTCCAGAACTTGAAACATGTTTACAGCGATCTAACGCGATGAAAATTCGTCGAAAAACTTGAATAAAAAGTGCTAAAATATTGATACAACTGTACTGTACTAAGAGTGAAAACAAAGTATCTGAGAAAAAATAACAAAAATGTAAAAAAACACGTGTGACATACATGCGGGAGCGATTAGAGATACAGTGTCAATTTTAACACCAAATGCGGGCTACGAAAATGACGTCGTCGCATTGTCGCAGTGTGACCCCGCCTTTGTCGCGGGCTTCGTCCACAGATCTCGTGTCGCGTTCGATCTCACCTGACATATCGCGGCGCGCGCCCGACTTGACTCTCGACTTCACGCGACATAGACCTTTATCGCCCGTCTCCGTCTCCCCCGAAGTCCTAGAACGATACCGACCGTTATCCCCTGACCTTTCGAGAAGATCACGATCGCCAGCCAGACCAAGATCTTTGATGGAGTCGCTTTTGGTGGCGAAAATGGAGGCCTTGAGCACTGGGAGACTGGTCAGGACGGATTCTATGGACAGTTGCAGCAGCTTCGGATCCATGTCTTCGTTACCTAGTGATGTTTGCAGGTGTGATGACTGTCTTCTGGGTATTGTGGACTTCTACATGCCGAACCCTGAGAACAAGGTCTTCAAAAAGGTGAGTTGATTTTCTTTTGTTTATTTTTCATTTGTTATTTAAATAGAAAATATAATTCGATTCGACTCTCGTTAAAAAATGTGACGCTGCCATAAAATAAATGTGGGAGAATTATTTCTAAATTTAAAAGCATACAGATGGAATTTCAAACACTGAAACGAGATTTTTTCATAACAATCTGATCTCAGTATTTCCGTTATTCGATATTACAACTCTTTGTTATTGTTGCTGTAATCGATACTAGGAAGTTACGATGGCTGCAAAGCGCCCTCTAGTTTATTTTATTTGAATCACTCACTTATACCGTTGAAGAAGTGATGAAGCCTTGCGCACTATCACCTATCTGGAAAACTTCAGCATTTAGTTCACAGCCACGGCGGCAGATGGCGTTTAATGCATAAGCTCTAGATTTTTATGCAAAGCAGCTAGTGATTTTTACGTTATTTTTGATATTTCTTTAGCATAAGTAATTTAAATATTATCCAGTCAAATTCGTCGGTCAACTTGTTTGCCTGGCATTATTGTTCCTACTCTACCTACCCAGCCAGTATAACTGATTAGCTTCAAATATTATTTGTGGTGGTTTGAAATGCACTTACACATACTTACTTTTAAAACTATTTAAGTAAGTAGGTATATTGATAGGAAATTAGTCTTAGGTTACCAAGCATTGTAAATGTGTGTGCAAAATTTCAGCTCAATCGTTTGAACTGCTTTATGAATTTAGTTGTAATGGGTATCCGCCAAATCCCATAGAAAAAAACCCCGGACCCGGCGCCGAAAAATTTTATCTCAAATTTTGGACAAATAATAGTAGAAACAATGTGAAGTGTTGCTATTTCAAAATTCGGTGGCTAACATAGTTTTTTTCCGTAGAAAAAAAAGCGTAAAATGTGAAAATGACACTTTTTAGGAAAAACTTCATCCTACTGTATTAATCAACTCTTTTAAAACATATGTCACTCAGCAAAAAATAAATATAACCATTTTTTTTCTCTGAAAAAAAAAACATGTTGGCCACCGAATTTTGGAATAGCGACACTTTACATTGTTTCTAGTATTATTTGTCTGAAATCTGAGGTACCATTCTTTAGCGCCGGGTACGCGGCAATTTTTTAATTAATTTTTTTCTCCGAAAAAAAAAACATGTTAGCTACTATACCGAATTTTGAATAAGCAACATTTCACATCGTTTCTACTATTTGTTGTCTAAAATTTGAGATACTTACAATTCTTTTGCGCCGGGCCTGGGGCATTTTTGGCGGATACCCTTTGATTTAATTTTGATTTTGAGATTCGACCCGCAAATAAATTTCTTGTAAAAAGCGCGGCAACGTGAACAATTTCACTTGGATTCGACAATGAGCAAAAAGATTTCGCCGTAGAGTTAACGTAAAGGATAGAACCTCTACAGAGAAATGACTTTACATGTTCTGAAATTACATTCATACAAACTTACGTAAAACGGAACAGAAAGTACGTCGATACTTTCATGAAGAAAAGAAGATATGAAGCCAAAATTCTAAAAGTTCTTCTTTCGAAATCAAAGAAATGTCACTGGCCGCTTGTTTTTTCTGCTTATTTCTGTTCTTGAAAAGTGAAAATGATGCAGTAATTTTTCGTTTCAATTTTTCATTTTATTTCGGCATGGTTTCGACTTGAATTACTTATGTCATTTGACATAGATGTATTATAAAGAAAGTACTATTTATTTACTTACTTGTAGGTATATAGAGACATAATAGTTCTAGGTGTTGAGTTTCTGTAAATCATTGAACAATTCAGTGTCATGATTTTGCGTCAGAATTCAGGATCTCGATTGCGTCAGTGTTCAGGACGCAGTTGGTTGCATTCGCGTCAGATGCAACTGCAACAATACGAATTACTTTAATTACTATATAGTCTACTATCATATTGTACATTTGGATTAGGTACTTACGTCAAATGTTTTTTAGAAATATATAAAACGATGTTGCAGAGAAAATTAATGACTATTTATTTGCTATTTTTTATTTCTTTCTCCTAGCGTTTATATTTGTTGAAAAATCAGAAAATTCAAACCTTTTTTTTCAGAGAATGGATTTGCTCTTGACCACTTCCAGCTCAGGGTCGAAGCTCATCCAAAAAATGCCTTTTTACTAAGTATACATTTAAAAAAATGCGACTTTGGGTTATTTGAATATGATTTGAATGAAAGAAATGTAGAGGCCATGCAGCCGATATGGAATGATAGGTACTTCGAATTTGTTTTTTTTAATTATATCAAAAAGTCGTTAAGTTTAACAGCCTTTGTTTTATAGAATACGGTACCTGATGTGGCCCCATAATATCACAAATTATTATAATTCATATCTATGGCAAAAATTATGCTATTTTTTTTTGCGTAAGAATGTGACCTGGGCCTGGCATAAGAAACACAAATGTTAGCGGTATTTTATCTACTCTTGTAATATATGCCTTAATTCATTGAAATACAAACTGTTTTGTATTCAAATGTATGCAATATACAGCACAATGTAGAATTCCAACTTCCATAAAAGCATAAAACGCCTCCTCAGATGTATAAAATGTGCATGTATAATATTACGAGACTATGACGTAATCGGACACGCTTCGAATATCGAATTCGTGGATTGACGTCATAGCTACGTCATTCCTTTCTCTATTCGGCTTTCGCGCCCTTTTTGGATGCAAGTCCGAACTCTATCAATGTGGATCGGAGGTTTGGAGACGTGTTCTGATTGGTTGATTTTAAAAATGGCTACTATTTTATACCCAGAGTTTTCCAGAAGATGGAACTGCTTCTATGGATTACTTTAGGAGCAAACAAGTAAGTGAATTCACCTCAAATCAAGCTCTTTATGTTAATGATAAACGTTATGTGAATTCGTTTTTTTTTTAAGAATGGACTCGCTTTTACCACAATCTAACTAACTCAGGGGCGAAGATGTAGTCTTGGATGTAGCAAGCTCACCCAGAAGACGTCTATTCACGCAAACTCTAAAGAGACTCGGGTTATATGAGCCCGGAAATACAAACGCAGGTAGAGAATTCCATTCCTTAACGATGCGCAATATAAAATATGAAGAGAACCGCTCAGCACGGATCCGAGGAATTTCGACAAGGTGTCTGGAAGTCCGGTAGAGAATGGGACAAGTGAAATGAGCTCATGCAGCTCAAGAGCACTCTCTCCGAAGTACATCTTGTAAAAAAACATGCGCTTGCGCAAGCTACGTTGCGTCTATGAGCTAGAATTTTTTTAAGTACTAGATTTTTGTCATTAATGAGCATTCTGGCTCTGCGGTCCACCGATTCCAGAGCGGCTAGTTGATATTTGGCCAGGATTGGACTTGTGCCTTTTAAAGTATTAGGAGTTGATCAGGCGTGAAGTATCGCTTAACCTTGCTAAGGATGCCCAGCTTTTTGGTCGGGGTTTCAGCTTTGGATTTGATAGAGATCTCTAAAACATTTGGTATTAGCTGTTTGTAGCAAATATTATGTCTGCAACTTTAACCTATTAGAAAGGTCACAGATATAAGATAGCGATTATTGTATTTATTAATACGCATAATGTATTATAATTTATGAAATAAATATTCAATATAAGAGACGTAGTTCATAGCCTGTTTCGACTTTTAACACCTTATGTTTTACGTCAAGAAAAGTGTTATCTTTTTTATAAATTATCATTTTAATTTATCACCTCGTAATTCAATTAACAAATTATATACTACCTGCGTATTAGAATATAAGAAAAGTTGCTTTTTTACTAACTCCATATTAGTTTATGAGGATAAACGTGTATTCTTATATACATACGTTAAATTATATAATGATTGTAGGTGTGTTCGTGCGTCATAGTTTACTATTTGGCACATAAACGCTAAAAACTATATACTTACCTAGTTGAACAAAAAAACAACATGCTCTATTTTGTTATTTGCACAAGATATGAACGTGTATGTTTTATTAAACAATAACTGTTGAGGATTGGTTTTTTAGCTCAAATATTTTCGTTTCCTTCTTATAGTTCGTTCTTGTGAGAATTTCGGGAATCAATTATACACATAAATCTTCCTCTGAATCACTCCGACCATCGGTGAAAACTGTATGAAAATCCATTCAGTAGTTTTTGAGTTTATCGTGTTCAGACAGACAAACAAACAGAAGCGGCGGGAGACTTTGTTTGAAAATATAGAATGAGTATGATATGATAATACTTACTTATTATGTAAACTTAAACAACTAAATTAAACTTTATTAAACTAAACCTTTAAATAATGTAAAACTTTTTTGTGACCGTGTGTAATAAAGAATTTATATTCATCTATACTTCTTTTTTTTAACAACCCATATACGTCCCCACCGAGGGGCACGGGCCTCCCTTCGAAACACGAAGGGGATTTAGGCCATATAGTCCACCACGCTGGCCCAATGCGGCCTGCTGGACTGCTCGTCTTTCGAAAATGAATTTTCTTGGACGGGCAGGTTTCATCACAATGTTTTCCTTCAGCGTTGAGCAAGTGATAATTAGAAACTCTATTTAGTGGTACAGGCCCGCTCCAGGATTTGAACCCGCGACCTTCGGATTACAAGTCTGGCTCATCTATACTTTACTATATAGTCTCTTTCACGCGCGGAACTGGCAGGAAATAGTACAAGATCCGACAGTGTGGACAAAGAATAGGGAACCCATATCGAAGCATTGGATAATTCACACTTGCAGTAGCGAATTCACGAGTCAAAACATTCAATTAACTGCGTTTAAAATGCATTTGTTTGAATTCCCTTGGCCATTTGATCTGTCGCGTCTCATGTCTTATCGTATCACTATTTATAACTACGTACACCATTTTATACACCTTATCCAGTGGTAATTGAGTTAATTTTCGAATGCCAAGGCCAATTGATTCTGATGTTCTTATTTGTATTGATAATAATATGCGTTTATAGTTGTAATAAAGATAATGTTATACGTTACTTAGTAAAACTTACTAATTAGTTTTGGATTGGACTTTTTGCCTCTCATTTGGTTTTGTGGTCTTAAATTATAGACTTCTTAATACTATAAGACGTCCCGGACTTCGTTCTCGTAGCAATTTCAAGACACCCAACCTTACTTCTTTTTTACATCGCAAAGAGAACCTTCTTGCAAAATTTAAGTTTTCTAGAAAGGTTTCAGCTTAATTTTAAGCTTTATAATGTTAGTTTTAAACATATTTTAGAGGGTTCTTACCACTTTTTTGTTTTTAAATGAGTACCCGATATTTTAGTGCTGTTGCAAGCAAAATTGTTTGCAATGGTTCCAAAAATGGTTTCGTAATACAGAAGACTCAGGGCTCTATGACTAATTCTGAAGTTGGTAATAATAAAAAAACAATCAAAAAATTATATGATTAAACGCGTTTTTCATCATTTACTTCATTGCTGTCAATGATTTTATCATAAAATATTCAAAAAGTAACAATTAATTTATCTCGTTGGACATTAAACTCCTTTTGTTTTTATAATGTCATCCTCGCAGAAGAAACTCTGATGGTTGCTTGCTCTTTCCAATTTACAGATTTATTCAATTTCAATACTTTCCTATTTTATTTATTTTTAACTAACTAACATCTGGAATAGCTCTAGAGCTGAACAGTTTATTCCCATGGTTGCTTCTCTGATTGATAATAATCAGAAATTCTGTGATAGCATACGATTTTATATAATTTATGTAACGTCCAGCCGGCCGAGTACGATAGTGACAGCGCTGCGACAACACCGCGGTCCTATGTCAAAACGTCAACATTGACAACGCCATAGGGCGAGCAAGCCTTTGCGCGGGACCCTCACGCAATCAAAGTAAAGTTTCAGCATGAGCCGAGCGCGAGTTTGTCGTTATCGTGCTAGAGCTGCTGAACTACGTCACATAAGCTGAAAAGATATTTTGCGGTTTTATTAGTTTTTAGGGTTCCGTACCTCAAAAGGAAAAAACGGAACCCTTATAGGATCACTTTGTTGTCCGTCTGTCCGTCCGTCCGTCCGTCTGTCAAGACCCTTTTTCTCAGGAACGCGTGGAGGTATGAAGCTGAAATTTATATCAATTACTCAGGTCTACTGTCCCTTGAAGCTGTGAAAAAATCAAACTTCTAAGCCAACGCAATCAAAAGATACAGCCGTTTATGCCGCAAATTTCCGCAAATTTTCGACACTCGCAAAGGAATCAAAACCTACAGGGTACTTCCCATGAACACAGAATCTTGAAATTTGGTACGAAGCAACGTCTTATAGCACAAATAAAGGAAAAATTGCGAAAACCATAAATTTTTAATTACATCATATCATAAAAATATTTTTAATATTTTTAAACTTACTACCCCTTTCCTCATGAACGCGTTGAGGTATTAAATTGAAATTCATATCAAATACTCAGGTCTACAATACCTTTAAGCTAGGTTTGTACGGAACCCTCGGTGCGCGAGTCCGACTCGCACTTGGCCGGTTTTATTTCAATAAAATGACAGGAATATGTTTTCCTGTAACTCCAGCCAGTATTGAAGGACTCCAGCCAGTATTGAAATTCTACCTCTGACGTCATTGCCCTCGAAGCAATTAATTCATTTACTACTCCATTACGTTTAATTATATTCTAGTTTTTAACGAGTGTAGTGTTTTGGTGAACTAGTTTTGTTTTGACTGACGTATCTTTAGTTCAATAGAGCTGGGTCCCGATTCTGTAACTTCAGATGGAATGGTCGCCATTTTATCCGTTCAGGTGGCGAAATTGAGAACTATCCTTTCTTACACCTAATGACGGCTGCTTTGACTGGTGACGCCACCGCTAACTGAATTTTCAGTTGCTAGGTAGTTTGCAACTTTATGGCGGTGGCGCTGCTGGTTGGGGTGGTTGTCAGCAAGTATATGAAAATTAAATAGTTCTCAATTTCGCCACCTGAATAGATAAAATGGCCTCCATTCTATCGACACACAACTGAAGTTACAGAATCGGGGCCCTGGTTAATTACATACGGTTTGATATTGTAGTATCGTAGAGTTGAAACCGTGCGCGCCAGTCATCGCAACGCTTGCGCTTGCGACGCTCGCGCGCGCTGTCTACCTAAAACCGCGTACATAAAGTTAAACTCCAGTGCGTGTTTACCATTTAAAATGGTCAGAAATCTCTTACCAAAAACCGGTGGTCGACAGTTCTGTGTGAAGTAAGTGATCATGCCAGAGTGTACGGAACAGTTCACCTTTACAATCCCCATCATACGCTACAGCATGGAGGCTGACGACCAGCCCCGGCAGGAGCCTTTGGTCAAGAAGATCTCTCTGACTCCCATCAAGATTGAGACTCCTGACAACGGCAGAAGACTCTCAGAACCTTCGAGGTATTACATCCCACCGCAATGCAACAACAGGCTGTCCCCTAGAAGCGCTAGAAAGAGAGATTCTAGAAGGAACTCGAAGACAGACTTGGCTGACTCTTCAAAAGAAACTTTAGGCCCTAAACCTTGTAACTGTGCGGATTGTAGAGCATCCAGCCCTTTACCTCCTGGATACGGCCCAGAGACTTTATCCCCAGGATATGAGCAGATGAGGAGCTCCTTATCAAATGTGCCGTGGAACGAGGATTATACTGAAGCTTCAAGTGATGATCTCAGCTCCGAGTGGGACTCAGACGTGCCTGAGCCGCCACCTACCACTCCAAAGGTAATAAAAATAAAGCTTTAGAAACTACCAGCATATAATAACATGCTTCAAAGTTATGACGAAAGGAATTGAAAGGGACCACAAACCTATATACATAATTGTATAGCTTTAGTCTATTACCAGCCAGATCAAGTTCGAATTTTAATATTAATATCTAGAATTAAAGTCAAGCCCGGTTTCTCAACTGTAGCGAAAAATTTTGCTCACGAGGACAAAAAAATAAGCAAAACACTGGCAGTTTTTAAACAAATAAAATAACATCGATATTTGTACAAAATGTTTTCGAATCCTGCTTTTAAATATAAAAAAAAATAAATCGTTAATTTTAATGTTTTGTTTTTATTGAAAACGGGTTTCGAAAATCGAAGACGCGTCATTCGTTCGAGCCGACTTTGACCTAAATTATAATAGCGCGATTTTGTCAAGTATTTCCAAATTCGATTCTATACGGGTTTCCTTATTCGAAGTATCGATCGAAATCACAAAAGTTTGATTCAGATTTGGCAATCTTTTCATGGAATGTTGTTAATTTTTCCGAATAACAAATACTTTTTGGTAGCACCACGACTTGACCTTAGATATTGTTAACATAAATATGTCACTTTCCTTCAAAATAATATGCTTATTTAGTACCTGTTTCGCCGCGTGTAAAACAACGAAAAATGAAGCAAACTAACATTGTGAGGCAAATTAGTTTGACTTCTTTCTTAGCATTTTAAGTGCGCACAAAACGATGTCAATGACAAATAGAATAGAAGGCAGGTATTTTTTTCTACGGTAGACATTTGTTCACAATATATAAGTTGTGCCTCCTGGCATCACCTTCAATTGATTAACATTATAACAAGTTGTCAAGTTTTACAATGGTTGACACGTCATTACTCATCGAGGCATTTTTTGTAAACGAAATGGTAAAGTTTATTATTGAAGTTAATTGGTATTATATTACCTACTTGTTACTCACACTCTGGATTGGAAGTGAAATAACTTAGAATGCACCAGCTGCCAACTTTTCCCAGGCATACTGTAGAAGCTTGTAAGTGGGACGCGAGGATTTTTAACAATTTTTTTAAATGACGGCATTTGTAAACTGACTTATTATAAACTATAGAATTTTGCATAACCAAAGATATAGTGACTCAGGAACAGCAAGATATACAGCGTGATAAAAAACCTCCTAGCTATATTCAAAATTCAGAACCAGAATCACTACAGAAAACATATTTTTTTTTAATAGGAATAGTTTCCTATTTTCGTATACGTGGACACTAAGTAATAGTCTAGAAGACAAGGCGAGAGCAGGGTGCGGGTAGCGTGCGCCTGCAGGGCAGGGCGGGCGCACGCACACACCGCGCCCTATAAAAAAAAAATGAAAAAAAAAAAAAATTTTTTTCAATAAATGTGTTCTGTAAGTGTTTTTGGTTCTGAATTTTGAATATAACTAGGAGGTTTTTTATCACGCAGTATACCTAATCAAACCTTACATCAGATTCTCAATTTGTAGCGTAGAATTGGTAATCGCAGTCCTTGTGGCAACCAATAAGTTTTTGTAGACATTTTTTCAGACAACATTATAATAATAAACACGGTTCATAGATCATATCCGGTCAGATTCTCCTGACAGAAGTGTCATGGAGGTCAAATGGCCATCGCACCCTAATTATTTAATTCACCAAATCCGGGGTCACGGTCAAACGTAGATACATTAATTGTGAAACTGGACAACGTACTTGGAAGGAGAACGTAAATATTTATAAGCACTTATATAATAGAATACAAAGAATTAATTAAGAAAGTCAAAAACCAAAAAAAGTTATGGCCAAAATAGTAAAAAAAAACAACAATTTTTTGATTTTGGCGCTCGATATTTTGGAAACGAAGAATGATATCAAAAACAAAGACGATCGGGCTAAAGCTTTGCCTAACCTTTAAAAGGCAGAACGAAATTTTTTCGATTTTTTTCCATAGATTCATTTCCAATGTGTTCGATAGTCGTGTGAGGCACGAAATCTGTGAATTATGGTAGTAATGCAAACATTATTGCGTTGTAACCCGCACCACATCTGTTTCTCTCTTGCCATCTCTAAGGTAGACTGGAAGAGATCCCTTCAGCGATAAGTCTGCCTTTGCACATCTATGTATCTTTTGTATTAGTCTATAAGAGTTTGCAATAAAGAGTTTACATACATACATACATACATACATACATAATTATTTAAATTCCGTTGTTTCGTTTCATATGGAGAGTTACCACCTGAAGTTTCGCTAATTAATTTAAGATCATCATATATGAGCGTTAATTAACGCTCTAAGTGTTGACGAGGCTGAAAAATTACTTTAAGTAAACTAAAAAAAAACAATAAATAGAGAATTTAATACTCCATAGAATTTACTTCTGGTCTGAAGTTGTTTTTGCACCAAATACGAAAATTATCCGAGTTTCTCAAAGATTTCAATACTTTTAGATGTCTACCGGTCCGTAATGTAATTTGTAATGACGTTGCAAGCTTGGTATAAGCAAGTATCAAACGTAAACAAACGTAGACATGTTTTCAGTAAAATAGACTAATGTTATGAATACATTTGACTATCAAACATGGGAATACTAAAATGTTTTGCTGCCAACAGAATTGGCAAAGTGATATGGTGTCCTCAAAACATCTACTTTATGTTTTTTGCAAATACTTACCATAAATAGATAAGCACAAATGTACTTTAGGATTGCCTACCATTCGTGAAGTGTGAATCTGGTTGTATATGATTGTGCACGTTAAAAACGTAAAAGTCAACTAACTTCAATCCCAACAATGCCTATTAGCAGATAACATCAAACTAAACGTCATCTAAATACAATGTGTATGTTATTTTGTTAACTAATTTCAAAATTCACAGATTTCGATCCTCACACGAGTATCGAGCACATTCGAAAAAATGTCGTTCTCGCTTTTTGACTTTTTTCAAAAAGGCTAGGCTACAGGGCAAACCCTTAACCCGATTGTCTTTGTTTTAGGTTCAAATTGTAGCTGACTAAATTATCCAGAGGAATCTTTCTCAAATTTTTGATATCATTCTTCGTTGCCAAAATATTGAGCGCCAAAATCAAAAATTCAGAAAAAATGTTTTTTTTCTTCACTATTTCGCCTTAACTTATTTCGTTTTTGACTTTCTCGAATAATTCTTTCTGCAGCTCTCGTAAATACGTGTCTTTTGATGTCTTCTTTGAATATCATATCCTTACAACTCTCCGAGATATAAGGGGATCGCACTTTTTCGTAAAATCGGAGCCTGTACTGGAGCGAACAAATTTAATTTTTATAAAATATAGGACAGGAGTAAAAATGATAGTTTTGTAGAATGTCGTCATCAGCCCATATACGTCCCCATCGAGGGACACGGGCCTCCCGTCTAAACACGAAGGGGTTTTAGGCCATAGTCCACCACGCTGGCCCAATACGGGTTGGTGGACCGCTCGTCTATCAAAAATGAATTTTCTTGGATAGGCGGGTTTTATCACGATGTTTTCCTTCACCGTTAAGCAAGTGATAATTTGAAATCCGTACATAAATCCGAAAAGACGAATTTAGTAGTACAGGCCCGCACCAGGATTTGACCCCGCGACCTTCCGATCACAAGTCTGGCTCATTACCAACTGGGCTATCACTGCTTTGTAGAATGTATAAAACGACAATTCAGATTATCAAGCAAAAGCTAAGCAGCTTAAAAAGAAAAGTAATGTTTAATCCCTGAGTCCAAGAAGACACAGCCTATTTCATGGCGAACCAAAATATTTTGGGCACGCCACCAATTCACAAAGCATAGGTAATATAATTACTTACTATACTACGAGTAGTGGACAAATTAATTCACTACGCAGTTCAACTAACGAACTTAAGTGAGCCTACGTTACGAATGAGTGGTGGACAGGAAGCACTCTTGTTAAAGTTTAATTTTAATATTTTATTATTTATATTATTATATTATTTTATTTTTTAGAGGAAATATTGACGGCCGGTTTGGTCGAGTGGTAGTGACGCTGCCTCTTGATCGGCGGGTCCTGGGTTCGATCCCCAGTCGGGGCAAACATTTGTGTAAAAAGCAGATGTTTGTTCTCGGGTCATGGGTGTTTGTGTTTGTCTTTATGTGTGTTCCAAGGGACCCACGACACAAGGGAAAACCTTAGCGTGGGCCTTTGAGTGTGTAGCGTTTATTTTATTTATTCATTTATTTGATGACACTTCTATGATCTCATTCAATATTTCTTTTTAAAATGGTACGTCAATCCATAAAAGTTCGTCATCCCTGGCCTATTTGGGACCTACGGCGCAACGACGAACTTCCTATCTAAATTTCATCAACTTTCGGATCTCGATCGATCAGGCTTAACGTATCACGTGTAAGCCTTGGGCCGATGCAGTACATTCACCGTTACTATCGTGCCAATAACCCCATTTCTTCACGCACTCCACACATTGTGGGTATGAGTTATTGCCTCGGGCTCCGTACGAACAGTAGGAGTAGATTTGTCAAAATGTTTGGATGGGTTTAGTAAGGACAGTTTTTGACTGTTTTGTATGTTTTTTATAAGGAGTTTGTTAATGCGCACAGGTGCTCATGCATTGTGCTGTAAGGAACAGAGGATGACCCCATAAAACCCTAAAGTAAAAAAAAAATCACCCCCAACATTTATCGCTTATAATTCTAATGGCTGAACCAATTTGATCAAAGGACAAGCTAAGGACAAACTTGATTACGTTAGCTGTCAAACAAACAAAAACCGCATCAAAATTGGTCAAATCGTTTCCAAGCAACGTTGTCACTCCTACTTATTCTTCTCGCTCTAAAAATCAAAAGTCAAAAGTGTTTATTTCATTGAACATATAAAATGATACTTGAACACGTCAATTCGCAAAGGTGCAGTCTTCCTCAGGAGAAGAATAGGCAAGAAACTCCGAGGGTCGCTCTTTTTAAGTTAATCATATAAATATTCTTACTTTTAATTTTAATTGACTTAATATCTGAATAGCTCTGGAGCTGAGCAATTTATTCCCATGGTTGCTTGTCTAACAGATAATCCGAAATTCAATAATAGCCCCTTTTACAAAGTTTTTGTTTAATTATCGTCTTAAATTTTTCTAAAGGTAGGTTTTGAATACATATGGGAATCTTATTGTAGAAGCGTATACATTGACCCATAAAAGAGTTTGTTACTTTGTAGAGACAGCTGTCTAGTATATCCAAGGGGGATCCCAGAAGGGGATCTCTGGCAGTCTCGTAGGTAGACTGCCAGAGATCCCCTTCTGGGATAAGGCCGCCCTTGTGCCTTGAATTTATGTAATATTTACAAAACTGTAAAGGATTTTACAATTACAACTACCCAGATTCACAACGTCAAACAGAAAAAGGAAGGTATTACATTTAACGTAGCTTTAAATTTAATGAACTTTTCTGCAACTGAACAAGAACCAATTATTACCAGTTATGTAGTGATTTCATCACGAGATTTTCCTTCAATCGTGAGAGCGGCTACTAATTGCAGTTGGTTCTATTTTTCACCTCTAGGGGGGGGGGGGGGGGCAGCTGCCCCTACCTGCCCCCTTTTGGCGACGCCCTTGAGTCTATCATTATTTTCTTTTAATGAATTGTAAATAGGAGTTTACTTTAAATGAGTAATGGAACTTTAGGGAGTGATTCCCTCCATTAAAATGAATAACTTTTCCTAAGAACCTTATATGAAATTCTCAAACAAAAATTGAGTTCCCATAAGTCAAATAGGAAATTCGTATTTTGATATTTTTATATAAGTGTCCGCTGTTGATATTAAATAGAAAAAGAGGAAGAAAAATTCGACGCGAGCGGGACTTGAACCCGCGACCATGGCGGCTGAACCCGTAACCTCTTTTTCTATTTAATTCAAATATGAAAGTAAGTAGTAATTTTATTTTAGCCACGATTCCTAGTAATAAAGACTCTGACATACTTGGCAAGATCTTTTAACGCTTGTTCGTGAGCTCGTATAATGTTTATAAACATGAATAACTCTAAAATTAAAAAAAAAAGTATCACTCCCGACATTTAATTGCTCCTAACTCTTGAAGTGTTGAACCAATTTTGATTAAATATAGCTTAGA
The DNA here is from genome assembly GCA_949987775.1 of Aproaerema taeniolella. Classification (NCBI taxonomy): domain Eukaryota; kingdom Metazoa; phylum Arthropoda; class Insecta; order Lepidoptera; family Gelechiidae; genus Aproaerema; species Aproaerema taeniolella. Next base: position 3,072,464 of record OX465259.1, on the reverse strand, counting down.
ACCATCTCGATCACGTCAAACCACATCGAAATAGGTCAATTTGTTTAGGAGCTACGATGCCACAGACTAACACAAAAATATATAGACATATACACTGGGCGTCAAAAATAAGTAGTACAGTTTTAAAATTGCGATTTCTCCCAAACTATAAAACTTAGACCTTTGAAACAAAAAAGGTTAAAAAGAAAATTTAATCTTATTCAATAAAAACTTCATGCATTATAAGAACTTATAATGCTTGACTTTAAAAAAAACGAATAAATAAAAACACTTTTTTTAAACTGTTGAAAGGTGTTGTCTTACTTAGGATTTTTGTGTTTGACACATTCGCTGCTGATAAAGCAATTGTAATTGAAAAGCATAGGTATCTTCAGAGAGTAAATTTGACTAATCATGCCTCTTTCACCAGAAGAATGTGCAAGAATCTTAGCTTTTCTCGAAGTGGGCATCAGTATGCGTCGTACTGCAAGGAGGGTGGGTGTAACTTTAAGAACGGTTCAGCGAGTAAAGCAAAGGTACGAAGAGACTGGAAACCATCTAAGGAGACGAGGTAATGGCAGACCCAGGTGCACAAGTACCCGAGAAGATCGCTTTATTGTTTCCACTGTGTTAAGAAATCGACACCTTAATGCAGTTGAGGTTCAGCAACAGCTTCTTCGGACCCGAACAGACTACATCAGTGAGAGTACAGTGAGAAGAAGACTTGCTGAAGCTAACCTGAAGCCTCTAAGACCAGCAAATGGCCCCAAACTTGAGACAGAGCATCGCGTAGCAAGACTACGCTACGCCCGTCAACACGTACAATGGGGCGAAGAAGAATGGGCTAGAGTTTTATTCACAGATGAGTCTCGATTCTCTTTATACATTTCAGATGGACGGCGGAGAGTCTACAGACAACCCGGTGAGCGATACATTCAAGCTTGTATCTCGGAAAGAGTCCAATATGGCGGGGGCTCTGTACACGTATGGGCTGGTATCTCTTCAGAGAGTCGCACAGAGCTTGTGGTAATAGAAAATGGGACTTTGACTGGTGAAAGATATGCCTCGGAGATCCTCAACGAGTATGCAGGGCCATATTTAATAAATATGGGTGATGGAGCCATCCTAATGCATGATAACGCCCGGCCACACACTGCTCACCACGTACAAGAGTACATTCAGGAGGTTGGCATCAACTTGATGGCTTGGCCATCGAGAAGCCCAGATCTCAACCCGATTGAACACGCCTGGGATGAGCTTGGGAGGCTAGTCAGAAGGCGCAGTCCACCTCCTGCCACACTCAGGGCTCTAAAACATGCGCTGATAGAAGAATGGGAAAATATTCCCCAACACCGCCTCCGAAACTTAGTGTTCAGCATGCCAAACCGGATCCAAGCTGTAATTAGAGCCCGAGGCGGCAACACAAGTTATTAAATTGTGAAAAAGTTCCAAAACGTGAAAATTAAGTGGTTGACATATCGTTAAAAATTGATACTTTTTAGTATTTATCTTAATTTTAAGTTTGAAACTTTATTCATGCCAAATAAAATATAACTTTAATAAACTTCGTTAAGTTTACTATAAACTGCTTTTTATTTCATAAGTGTAACTACTATATTTTAGGAGTAATTGCAATTTGAAAAGTGTACTACTTATTTTTGACGCCCAGTGTAGATACATAGATACACAGAAATACACGTCAAACTTATAACAGCCCTCTTTTTTGTGGGGTTTAGCAAAATATACAAAAAAGAAGCTGTAATATTCATATTGAGTGACATTTAATTTACATACGCTCACGCCTATGTTCCCTAACGGGGTAGGCGTTGATAGATAGTGTACACGTGTGTGGTAAAGAAAACTTTCGAATATCTTTGTTTTTTAACGGATAATTAAGAAAATTTTGGGATGTTCTTTTATAGATATCCTTAGACATATAGCAATGTGCAAAAAAACACCCTAATTTCGAATTTGTTTTATATGTTTTGAAAAAATTTGACACAAATTTTCCTAAGTTTTCACGACAACTTTCCAGCCATGTTATTGTTTAAACTGAGCGTTGTTATTCCTTAAGTACAAATTTGGCGAAATTTTCACAAATATTTGGAAACCGTTTCTATTTGTTTTCAATGTTCAATAACCTGCTTGGGATCTCTTTATAAACCTTGAAAATAACAAATAAATAGCCATAACATAAAAAACTTAATTGTTTAAAGTTCATTTTCAATTCACACCTTTGAATCTTATCTGCTGCTTTAAGACATCAATCTTGTTATACAATCTACACATTACACAAACTCTATCTACGTAAGATACATGAATCTTTATCTACACCAATTTTTTGAAAGATTTGTATATTTGTATAACGAATAAACTTAAAACTGCTGCACCGATTTCAAAAATTCTTTCACCGTTAGGATGCTACATTATCCCTGAGTAACATAGGCTACATAATTTTCTCGAAATTCCACGAAAACGAAGTCCCACGCGGACCGCGTGCGATACAAATTTCGTACACCATGAGTTCAAAAAGCACGCGAAGGTTTAATATAATCTGGATAGCTCAACTTAGGCAAGCCGTGTCTCCCATTTTTCAAACCCCAACAAAAAAGAAAGGTCTGTGTGTCTGCATGGCTGTGTATTTGTGTGTCTGTCTGTGGCATCGTAGCTCTTAAACGAATTAAAAAGTTATAAGTGATGAATGACGGGGGTCATGCTAAATTTATAATTTTAGAGTTTTCTACTGTAGAATACCAATACAGATCCATGCTTAGAAACGAGACATAGTTTAAAAAGACCGGTTATTTTTTGTCAAAAGAACACTTGATTGGTAACCCGTGAAGATGTGTGGGTTTGCCATTAATTGAAATCAATGTAGTTTTAACGTCAACTCATTCGAAACTGGTTTCTTGCTCGTTACTTTGATTGTATATAATTTTACTTCACACTCATCCAATGCCTTTATTATACGAAATATTGTATCTATAGGTACCACACCCTCACTGCTTACAAAGGACTATTGTATTTGAATAACGCTAAAATTAAAAAAATATATGCAGGGCTTTAGGTAAATCTCTTTCAACCTCTTGGGTGTTTAATCAGTCCATGAAACTGAACAACTTCCCCGAGGAACATAGGTCAAAATACGAAAAAAATTTGATCTCCTATACAAAATGCGCTATATATGCTGATGAAGTTTGTATGGGAACTCAAAATTTTATTTTCGTATTTTGACCTATGTTCCTTGGGGTAGTTGTTCAGTTTCATGGACTGATTAACCACCCGAGAGGTTGAAAGAGAGATACCTAGAGCGATGTATATTTATTGCGACAACTTTTAAACGGCTAAACCGATTTTTATCAAATAAAACTAAACACCATCTCGATCACGTCAGCTTTTAAATAAAAAACTGCATCGAAATCGGTCAGTTCGTTTAGGAGTTACGATGCCACAGTCTATCTGTTACACAAGTTCACTTGTGTATCTGTTAACAAAGATACACAAGTGAAACCCCTCTTTTTGCCAGGGGTTGAAAAATTTAATTGGAGAATCAATTTGAAGTAAACATTTAATTTTTTTTTAAACAAAGTCATGTTAGTTAGACCATCTGTAACTCAAGAACGGCTAGACGGGTTTTGATCAAATTTTGTAGTAATATAACTTGGGAATCAGAATAACACATAGGCGTCATATTTTCCAAATTCCCACGGGAATGAAGTCCCGGGCGGAAAGCTAGTTTTAAGATAAAATCATTCGGATTTCAATAGTACGCAAATATATTATGGAAAGGACTATTTCCCAAAATAATTGCTACCCCATAAAAAAAGTGAAGTTAAAGTATTCATATCTTTTTTTTTACTTATATCTTGATCCTACTTAAATACCTCATAGTAATTACTGCTATGTTTATTATCTTAACTCGTGGGTAGATTACAGACAATGTAATTTTAAAAGGAGCAGAGGTTTCCTGTGTGGGAACTAAGTCATTCGTCATTACATTAGTATTTTAAAATTGTATTGTTTAACGTGGTTTTTTTCTTATTGTCACTAATAATATAAAATATTGATATAAAGGAAGACTTTACAATCATATAATTCTATGGTCGTGGTCAGTATCGTTGATAGAACTTATATATAACAAAAAAAACTTTACAACACAAATGAGACCTGCCTCCTAGTAATCCATCCCAGGCAACGACACTTCATTTTTTTTCTGAATCTGAGGTGTCGTCCTATGGTCTCATGCGGTGTGGTAGGCTCTGTAAAGGGCCGTCTGGTTTGCGACCACCCTCCTACCGAAGTCCGACGCCAAACAGCTTGCTGTGTTCCGTCGGTGCGTGGGAGTACCAGTACCTTTACAGGCATTTTCTGGGTTAACTCGCTCCATCGTCGACCTCATCTTTGACCTTTAGGCCAAGATTGAGGTCAAGAGTTAACCCATCTTATAATAAAAAAAAATGTTGAAAAGTTTCAAAATTGTGTAATTTATTTAGGGGATGATTTTTTAGAAACACAGAGATAAGTAAGGGTCTACAAATTAAATCGAAAAGCAATACTGCCAAGTCGCAAGTAAATTGGACAATTTTTTTTGTTATACAATATATTAAACGTATTTTCTCGTTTCGGATGATTTAGCTTGAAACTTTTGTGTGAAACGATGCAAAACTGTAAATTCTGTTTGTTACATTTTTATGAACTTAGCGTACGTAAAATTTGACTGATTAATGATATTATGATTAAAAAGACACCCCTATATGATTTTTCTTCTGACCAAATTATCAATATTTTTCTAACCTAAGCATACACTGTGATGGTCTAACTTACAAACTCGATTATGAATTCCAGTTTAAATGATAAAGTTGCTAGAACTGGAACAAGTGAGACAATTTAACTGTTGATACTGATACAAATCTGCATATAAAGTAGCTTAGTGTAATATACGTACCTACACTCATACGTATAATATACATACAGTTATAAGTTAGACTGCGATATGTGAGCCAGAAAATGCATTAGAAAGGTTTGTAAAAAAAGTCTTCTGTGTTGATAATGGTTTTAATACAGGGCTTTAGGTATTTCTTTTTCAACCTCTCGGGTGGTTAATCAATCCATGAAACTGAACAACTTTTCCAAGGAACATAGGTCAAAATACGAAAAAAAAATTTGAGTTTCCATACAAACTTCATCAGCATATAGCGCACTAGCTTTCCGCCCGCGGCTCCACCTGCGTGGACTACAGGTTATATGGTGCCCAACTATGGGATAAAATGTAGCCTATGTCCTTTCCCAAGGTCTAATCTATCTCTGTACCAAATTTCATCAAAAATTTTCAAGAACTTTTTTAGTTACCTATTTTATTCCCAAAATTTTTGACTTTTGAAAGATACTTATATCTTGACGAAGTTTCGAGTCAAAATGACCAAATAATATGTTTTCTCCACACAAACTTTGAACCCCCTTAGGGGTTGAATTTCGAAAAACCCTTTCTTAGTGCTCCCCTAGACCTCATAAGAAACCACGTAGGTGTATCTCATATCTCTGTTATGGTTTATAGACAATGTGAGTAGGTGGTGGTATAATTGAACTACCCATTGTATGCACTAACTCGACCGTGTCGTGTGTCTATAGCTTTACTGGCAGATACAAACAAACTGTGTGATACTGTGTTTCTCATATACCTAGATAGTTTCTTAGATGGTTGACGTATTAAAACACAAGCGACCGACCAATCAGGGACGGTCCTCAATTTCACGAGTGATAAAAACCGTCAGATTATAAATCCGCTCGTTCTAAGCTTTAATTCGTTCAACATAGGCTCGTTCATAATTTCACGGTTTCTGGCAGTAAGATTAGGGGCAGAAATAACGGGAAATAGTAAGTTAAATTGTGAACTTTTGTTACAGTTCACAATTTTTCGGTAGTTTATAATCTCGCGAGTAAGATTATAAACTAATGACGTTCATGATCTTACGGTGACAGATATAACGCCATACAATGCCGCATATGTGGATGACGTATTGCAGTCGACTGCTGAATATAGGCCGCCCCCAAGGTTATTTATTTTACAATAAAACAACATTATTTATTACTATGTCATATAGGCTTTTTATAGGCTTATTCTACACTAGCATTCCGCTCGGGACTTCGTTTCCGTGGAAATTCGGAAAAATCATGTACCCTCTGTCCATCCTGGATAATTTAGGATTCTAATGGTGAAACAATTTTACAAATCGGTCCAGTAGTTTCGGAGCCTATTCAATGCAAACAAAAAACAAACAAAAAATCAAATCTTTTCTCTAGATATAGATATAGAATAGATATGATAGATTTATACAAACACTAGCATTCCGCCCGGAACTTCGTTCCTGTGGGAATTCAGGAAAATTATGTAGCCTGTGTTACTCAAGGATAATGTAGCACCTTAATAGTGAAAGAATTTTTCAAATCGGTCCAGTAGTTTCGGAGCCTATTTAATGCAAACAAACAAACAATCAAATCTTTCCTCTTTGTAATATTAGTGTAGATGCAGAATTGAATTCCTATAATGAAAAGCGATTTCGCTCCGTTTTACTCCACAAAGTTCTCCCCAATTCGCTCTGGGTGGCTCAGACGATAGTTCTATCAACTGTGCCAACTATTGTACAGCCAGTAGCTCGTCAGGTTACTCACTTGCATTACGAAATCCAGCGCTATTACGAGCGAGATAAGGGTGACGTCAAGGTCAACATATATAGCCGCCTGATGTGCTGCCGTGTGTACAACCAAAGGCCTAATTGTAACCCTTATCTTGTCTTAGACGTTTGTCCTAAATTAAATAGTCCAATAAACAAATGACATTCATTAATAAATTAATCTCAGTCATACAATTACGTAAGAGTCGTCTGCATTTACGATAACCCGTGATACCGCTTTTGAACGTATGTTTAGGCTCTATTTTGAACCCTATTTCAAAGACAATAAAGCTGTTTAAGTTTTGACGGTTAAACTATGACGTAAAAGGGAATTTTCCTCGGTCTGGTGATAAGAAACGAGTTGGTTGAACTTTGTATTGGTTCTCAAAAATTACGTTGTTCTCTTTTTGCTTGTAAATATTAAATAACCTTTTTTGCGTTATCATTTATTATAGACTTCATAATTAAAAAGAAGAGCTAAATGATTATCCTCTTGAGTCCGTTTTGTTTTTTTTTGTTTCAAAGCATGTTATACGAAAAATAAAAAAATAAAGCTTGTGTTATGCAATTAATATCATGTTTTTTTTAAGTTACGAATCTGAACACAACATACCTAATTAAACGCATGAGTAAAGGCTAAATAACCCCGTGTCACTTTTGAGTAACCCTAGAGTAATGCTTCAATAGACCCGAGTAACTTTTAAATAACCCGGAGTAACATTTGGAGTAATGCTTGAATAACCCTGAGTAACATTTGAAAAGTAACGCGTAACGCTTGGATAGACTCGCATTATATTTTGAAGGGTGGTATGATTCGTAAACAAAACTCATTCACTAACGATAAAAAATATTCCAAATCTTCCCAGGCATACTGTGTTAACCAGTAAGTGGGTCGCAAGGATTTCAGAACTACATAAAGCTCAGCCTAACCCGAAAGGGGTGGCATAAGTGTTTAATAAATAAACGCTTCACACTCACAACTTAGGTTTTCCCTAGTGTCGTCCCTTTGAACATATACAAAGACAGACACAAACACCCAAGACCCGAGAACAAACGTCTGCTTTTAACACAAAATTTGCCCTGACCGGGAACCGAACGCAAGACCCTAAGATCAAGAGGCAGCGTTACTATAACTCTACCAAACCTGCCGTCACAAAAATGATTACTTTTGCCGATAAAAACTGAACTATTTCTCTACAAATGAAGTGACTCATTCATGAATAAATCCTTGTTTTGTAAATGAATTTGCAAATGTTACAAAAGGATTGCTGTTTCATTGTTTACAGCTGGTTTACAACCTTAGTGTGAGTAATCAGTTCGTATAATAATTGGTTGTATAGCTGTAGCTGAATAGCGCTTAATGTTCAGAATTGATTTTGATTTTGTACATTGCTTCAAAATGTCAACATTCTAAACTTGCCGTTTTCGAATTATAAAAAGGCCCATTGGCTAGTGCAATAGTCACCTAGGTTTTTATGTGCAGTGCATGGAAACTAAACTAGGAATGGAAGAAAAACTTTGTATGCTCTACCTACCCCGCTAGGAAAGAGAAGACAACGATATAGAATGGTGTAGAAAACGGCACATGCTGTTAAGAATTATCACGGTTAAGAATTATCTAAAGTTAAGCATGCGCAAAGGTATTGTTTAAATGACCCACAGACAGTATTGCAAAAGATAACGTATCTCATTTGTTTAACGCTGTTTGTGTGGAAACCGTTTACTTACTGCTTAAGCGCAAGAAAAATATTTATAGTTAGACTTGCTATAAATTTTTTAAGTAATTTTTAACTTAAAAACTGCTATTTTTCTTTAGATTTTTTCATTGCTGCTATTTTGAAAATATGTTGTATTTTCTATTTGCTATTCATGAATAAAAGTATTTTTTTTACTTTGAAACAAATAGCTGAAGAACTTCGCAATGGAGCTCTTTGCAAATTAGGTACAGCGAAGTTTTGACCTCCACGATAACCATCTACTAAGAACGCCTTTAACGATAGATTCTATAATCAAAATCAATTGCTTTGCCACGCTTTTCTGTTTTGACTCAGATCTTTCATAGCTTCGATTCAGTCTAGTCTTTTTATCTCAATAAAATAGTCAATCCCTCTTTCTGTCCTCCCGGCTACACCTCTCGTATTTCAATAGGCCTTTTGTTAATTCAAATGTCACGGCGCACGACATGGCAGAATTTGTATTACGACTGCCCCCTATGTTCCCAGCTTCTAGTTTTTTTAGTACATAGGAGGCAATGGTAATACAATTTTGCCGTGCCGTTTTCGAATTATAAAAAGGCCCAATTCGAATAGAATCTCAAAACAATTGAAAGTTCTACTTTCCAAATATAAATCTTACAAACAAAGCTACACACTAATTGCAATTGGTTTAAATTTCGAATGTCATCATTTAAATTAATGATACGTCATTATTAAAACATTCTATCATGTCGCGGGTTGGCCGTTGAAGTATTCAGTACCTACTTATTGGACCACTTTCTTAAACACAGTATGTAAGCTAAGTAGCCTGCGCTTGATTAATTTTTTTAAACGGCGGGTATCGGCGCTGACACCGATTCGGCCAGACTTGTTGAAGTGTTGAAAGTTTAAACAATATTTTATCTTTATTTTTTGTAGTTTGGTTTGTGATATGATGAAACATAAACGTTGAATTTCTTTAATTAAAATGTTATATGCGCTGACTTTATATTATTAGTTGGCGAAACTTTTGGAGGTGATTCTCTTCATGAAACTGAACAATTTTGTCTAAAAAAAACTTTCTTGAGCCAAATGCTTTCTTCTACCCCAAGAGATTGGAGCACAATACTTTTAAATAAAAACGTGAAGAGAATGTTGTTATTGGGCTACCTGGGGCCAATATGTGCCCAACAAAGGCTGTGTGCACGAGGAGTGGTGGCCACGGATTGACACAGGATGGCCTAGACCCAAAAAAAATTATGTGATGATCATTTACAGCTCCTGGTGGCCAGAACATGCACAAGATCGAAAGAATTAGAAGGATTTACCCAGCAGTGGGATCCTAGAGGCTAGAAAATAACTGTCCAAGTTAAGAACGTAAGAATCAACCGACTTCTATCCCAACGATGCCTATCAGCAGATAAACACTAAATAAAACGTCTTTTACATATTTTTTTATGTTAATGTTAATCGGCCGTTTTCCGCTCTTAGCCTCTCGATGGGCCATGTTTATATGTGTGTTTGGTTTTTGTTAATTTTCTTTAAAACAAAATAAAAAAATATTTTTGAAAATCGAGTGACATCGCGTTAAAAACATACAGTCGATTTTACTCCTTTTTTTGAAGTCGGTTTGAGAAGAGAGTGTTACTATATGTAATTGCCACACCCGCTGTCACACAAGTTAGCAATAGCAGTAAACATAAAATGAACAAATTGAATAAGTTGTTAACAGGAGTGACGCAAAAGTGTAAAGATTTATACACTTTTAAGAAAAAGCCTGTTTCCTTACAATCTATAAATCTTTACAACTCCATAAATAAGCAGTAAGACAAATGTTCATAGATCAAGACGATTGCCCGCAATGTCAATGTCACTATAGAATTGAATGCACCAGATGTATGGCTCCATTCACTGTCAGAAACAATGTAGCATCCCATTCATGTGTTTCTTTGATTCTTCATTCTGATTTGATTCTCAACTACTTATGTTGCCATTTAAAAAAAAAAAATCTATTAGTTGTTCCATGGTTAACATCCAATAATTTTCACATACTTTCACATTTATTGTGTTTGTAAAATAGTGCTTTATCTTTTTAGTTTTTTTTTTATAGAGAATGAGTTTCTCTTGACTCTTGACCACAATCAACAATGAAGCTCAGGGGCGAAGATGAAAAGTCAAGCTAGTTTGGAAATGCCAAAATATGAAACGAAGAGACGCCAAAAATAGTCCTTTTGTGATTAATTTTAAACTTACGTAACTATAGTTTTACAAAGGACCAAACTCCACAAAATACATATTTAAAGAGCAGGTAGTTTCATAATAATTTAAGCGGTTAAGGAATATTTATACACCTTGTTACATTACGGCAATTCAATAAGTGGCACGTAAAAAATTTGACAAAGTTCAAAAATTGCAAAACGACATTCCATTTTAAAAAATGTTAAATGTCATTTTAATAAAATGTTAAAATTATAGTCATTAGTAAGAAATTGAACTTTTATGAATAGTAGCTGATAATAATCTGGAAATTTATACTAATTAACATTTATCACAGTTTTCCCACACAAAATACGAGAATAATGCTCTCGCGCAACAGATGACAGTGTTTGATAAATTACTAATATTAGAAACGCGAAAGTTTGTATGTATGGATTTTTGTTAATCTTTCACGCTTACGCGACTGGAATAACTTTGATAAAATTTGGTACAGAGGTACAAAAAAACTAGCTGACACCTTGGATTAACACAAAAGCTAAGTACAATTTTCCCAAACTTCCACGGTGACGAACTAGCTATCCAGTAGGCTATAAGTTTAGTAGCTATATTCCCGGATGCGCAACTATTAGATTTATCGTCTTTTATAATTTGAATTCAGCACTACGTTTGCCAAGATTCAATAATATAAATAACTATGAAGTAAAAATGTTGTATCACCACCGTCATTCATAGCTTTTTACTATTATATGTCTCGAACTAAAGTAAAATCAGTTGCAGAAATGTTAATTAAATTGAAAGCTCCTTTAAATGTAATGCCATCCTTGTTTACATCATCAAGACGGAGAGCGTGTGGGTGTCGTAAGAGGCGACTAAGGAAACACAACTGAGACCTGCCTACTAGTAATCCATCCCAGGCAACGACACTTAATTTTTTTCTGAATCTGAGGTGTCGTCCTATGGTCTCATGCGGTGTGGTAGGCTAGTCTGGCCGTCTGGTTCGCGACCATCCTACCGAAGTCCGACACCAAACAGCTTGCTGTGTTCCGTCGGTGCGTAGGAGTAGCAGTGCCTTTATAGGCATTTTCTGTGTTAACTCGTCCATCGTTGACCTCATCTTTAACCTTTATGGTCAAGATTGAGGTCAAGAGTTAACCCATCTTATAATAAAAAAAGCGACAGTTTGATGTTTAAAGTAGCATTAACTTCAATGGACGTCTCTGCATCTGAGTGTAACTCTCTGATTATATAAACCAAGTACACCTTAAAGTTAAAAATGGCTTCGCGCCTTATCATTGGCTAGTTCTGTTTGTACAAGGCATTATTGGCAGTTAGAGATTTAGTCACGTCTACTTGGTACTACATTTAGCTCGCATATGGGCAGCTACTCGGTGGTCTGTGGGTATCAATAACAGCTCCTTGCCGTTTATGAACGCCTAGTAGCATGATTCGAATACTCGCAGCAGATTATTTAAGTTTTTTTGTATGTTTTTACGTTCTCTAACCTCTACGGTTTTTAGGTTAGCTTCTTCGCGTCCTTTGCTTGTTGGTTTTGTTTTCGACTGATTATTCAGCTGGATATTTTATTTCTCTGTCTTGTATAATCAAAGTGTTGAACAAGACTAACCCTGTTGTAATGGCCTTGACTTGATTTAACGCTAGTTAACTGTGGATCTCAACCAGTATCGATGATATAATGTGTCTTCAGAAGCACTGAAATGCTCGTGATGAATAGCAGCTATGGTCATCTACCAAGGTGAGCTGGTAGCGAAAGAAAATCCTAAAATGTGAAAGCTGAAAACTCTTCCTAGACATATTGTAGAAGCTAGTTACTATGACGTGAGGGTTTTGTTGTATCTAAGGCAAAATGGTGACAATCTATCACCACTATAATCTAGCTTAGATGGCGAACCAATGGCAAGTGACTAAATATTTTAGGCACGCCACCCATTGACAAAGCATAGATAATAGAATACTTACTATACTACAAGTGGTAGACAAATTAACAAAATGCAGTTCAACTAACGAACTTAAGTGAGCCTATGTTATGGAATGAGTAGGCGTGGTGGGCGGAAAGCGCTCTTGTTTAAGTTTAATTTTAATGTTTTTACAATAAGTCAACATTATTTGATGGCACGTCTATGGTCTCATTCAACATTTCTTTAATGGCACGTCAATCCATAAAGGTTCACCTTCTCGCTTCGTCCTATAACTGCGTAATTGTGGAGTCAGTGGTTCTACAACCGCATGAAGCTCTCTCTACCCCGATAGGGATAATAGGCTTGACTGTATTGGTGAACCTCATCGCTAACTTAAAAGATTGCATGAGAACTATTTACCACAAAGTTGTAACTAAGTAATTACCAATTACAAGACTTGACGTCACAGCAGTCAAGTCGATGATGAAAGTAGTTAACAGTAAGGACTTGCGTGGTCAGTGTCGCCGTCTAGAGATAATGTTGTCTATTGATTATGGAAATGAACTTAGCACTAATGACGTATCTGATTCGATAATAACTTGGAGTACTTACCGAAGAAAGATAGGACATCTTACATCGTCATTTCCTCCTGTTTTGGGGTGTATGGGGTATAACATCTTAGTGCTCCAAAATCGTCAACATAACCTACTAGCGGTGCACTCTGCTGATCGACGGACAAAGCTGAGACGTACTTAAATCCGTTAATAATGGCAACATTGCTATTATGTGTTTTAATTTTAAATTAAATACTCAGATATTGGCAAAATTGCAATTGTAGATACCATACGTTGCAGTGAGTCTGGACGTCCGATAGAAGATAAGAGAAGGCGGAATGAGCTCATTTAACTCCCTAAAATATAAATGCCAGCGCATCAGATTACCCAATTTTAATTGCAAATCCGTTCTTATTGTAACACCACAGAGTGCACGCGTGTCGTAACCGCGGCTCCAACAAAATACCAGCGCTCTTCCTTAAGGCGACTACAGCACTTGAATTACGATTGTATGATGCGTAGATAAGCATGACGCACTGCATTAAATCGAAGAAAAAAATACTACGGTAATATTCAGGACATAAATTAGATAAGTAGTTTGCTGAAAACATGATTCAGCACTTTTGGTTCGATAGAAAAAGCTCACAAAGTCACCTCTAAATACCCAATATTGTGTATCTTTTTAAGCTGTAAAAAACGATAGTAAAATGCACACAGGAACTTGAATTTGCTATCAAAATGTTCGTGATTGAACACTCTCGATAAGTAGTTAACGCATTTTTCGATTTAAGCTGTTACCTTTCCATAAATCTCATTTTTCTAACTTTCGAACATGTTTTTACGCACGCGCGCTTTTATAGTCTGTAAACTTCGTGTATCGACACTGTTCGCACTGCCGGCCCAGGTCTTTTGAGAGACGGAGATGGCACTATTCCTATGTGTGCTGTCTTTATCGGGTGCTGTAGTCGCCTTAAAGGTACGTACGTAAGGCACAATGCTGAGTTGGAGCCATTTTTTGTCACTGCAGCACACATCTACTATTATTATGACTTTGAAACTCTTATGAGTTATCTGCCCTTTGTAAAATGTAGTATGTGTACTTTTAAACATATTATAGCAGGTCCTTACCACGATTTTAGTTTAAAATAAGTATCCGATATTTCGGCGCTATTGCTAGCACTATGATCACGGATGAACTGGAGAACTGCGGATGGTGTTAAGAGCAGACAAAGCGGTGTAGTATGAGTGTCGAAGAAACAGAAATAAATGATGTCTAGGTATGTCTAGCGGGCCTGTACCACTAAATTCGTCTTTTCGGATATATGTACGGATTTCTAATTATCACTTGCTCAACGGTGAAGGAAAACATCGTGATGAAACCCGTCCGTCCAACAAAATTCATTTTCGAAAGACGAGCGGTCCACCAACCCGCATTGGGCCAGCGTGGTGGACTATGGCCTAAATCCCCTTCATGTTTCGAAAGGAGGCCCGTGCCCCTCGGTGGGGACGTATATGGGCTGGTAAGATGTCTAGTAACCTGATGTGCGACCCTCTGTACATCATAAATACATACATATATACGCTTACGCCCATAATCCCTATCGGGGTAGGCAGAGCATCAGTGGTTCTAGAATCACTGGATGCCACGTTTGACACAAATTGTGAGGGTTATCAGATGGAACAAGTTGTATAATGGTGAGAGGTGGTCAGCCTTTTGCCCATTATACAGCAAAACCCTCGCATCCCTCTTACAGAATTTTACTGTATTCCTGAGAAGAGTAGGTAGGTATATAGCTGGCACATTCTAAGTTGTTCTTTTACTTCTATTTCAGCATGGAAGTCTGTACATCATGCGGCTTATTAATACTGTCCTTAAAGTGTTTGACTTGCTTAACGACAGTGATCGACCGACGGCGCGTGACCTTTATTATGTAGCTAATTAAATAACAATCAGCCATTAATTAACAAAACAAATAACGTCACCATTACGTCCAAAAGCTGGTTTATCATAGCCGTGACGTGCTTCTATCGTAAATTCATCATTAGTTTATTGCCCTATTAATGTTTATGATTATTGTATTTGCGCAAATATCATTATTTTTTTATCATATTGTAGGTTTACAAAATTTAGATATCAGATTAAATTTTTTTATGATGATGTGTTGTGAGATGGTTATTTAATTTACGTAAGTATTTCTACAATCTAACAAAAAAAATATTGTGATATATTTTTTTCTTATTTTTGGATGTTTCTTCTGCTATGCATTTAAATAATTTATTCGAATACATTACATTTTTTAAAGCAATTTATAAATTCTTTGTATGTCTGCTATTTTATTATCAAAAACAACAATAACAGGTAAAACACTAAAAGCAGCTGTGTACGTCGCATTCTGAAAGCGACGCAGTGCGGAGAATGCGTGGTTCGCAGTACATTGCGTAGCGCTAATGTAGTGAACAATGAAACTCTCCTTATATTGATGTTTCCAGGAATAAATAATTATGTGTTGGTTTCAGTAGCTTAGCAAATACTTAAATGGTGGAATTAAGTATTTGCTAAGCTGTACCTTACATCCAGTAGGTATTACGAACTAAGAAAATATGCCATCAAATATGATACTTATTAAAAACCTTGTAATTATTGCATTAAAATATTCTTCAAATTATTTAAGATGTTATTAATTCTGGGTTAATTTTCCTTTTATAGTTTAACATAGATTTGCTTTGTACGAGTAATCTACTCTCGACATTAAAACGAAGAAAGTTTTTTATTTTTGTATGTTTATTACGAATAAACTTAAAAACTACTGAATCTACTTCTAAAGTTCTTTCACTATTAGAATGCTACATTATTCTTGAATAACATAGTCTGCATAATTTTGCCGAATTCCCATGGCCATGGGAACCAAATCCGGGCCGGAAAGCTAACTCTTTATTAATTCGTTGTGTACTTATTCGTTTATGAAACAATCTTTTAAAAACATTTATAATACACCGTAACATTATTTTCTATTAATATTTAATTTCGATACTCGTTTTCTAAATCGTTGACAGCTGTTTTTTCGATGACGATAGTTACAGTTTTTGTAAACTGTATAATTTATGAGAAACTGTATAAATGTCAGCTGTATAAATCATTCATTGATTGAAAGATATCGTTTTGATGAATTTATATGTGATAATGACAGGTAGTTGCAAAATATACTATACGTTTTAATTTTTATGTATTTTGAAAGGTTTTTTAACCTCATTCATCTCTTCATGAGATGTACCTTCTATGTTGGTATTGGGCAAAGACTTACTTCAGAAAAAATTTAGTTCTCTAAGTTCGGACACTGTCTACATCTGGTTGCATCTGGTTGGTAGCAATAAGGCCGCCTAATTGTATACTATGTTTTATGTTCTGTTGATTGTGCTGTATGTCCTTGTGTGCAAATAAAGTGTATTGTATTGTATTGTATTGTACCTACATGGGGTGACTTTAAATCAGTAAAAGTTAACGGGTTGTTTTTTTATTTAGAATGGGGATGTTTTTTCAATTTTTATTTGTTTTGTGACTTCCTTGGATCCCTTGGAATATACACAAACACCCATGACCTGAGAACATTATCTGCTTTTACAAAAATTTGCCCTGACTGTAAATCGAATCAAGGACCAATATATCAAAACGCAGCGCCACTGCCACTTGACCAAACCGGTCGTCATGGATATAATTGATTTTATACAAACATTACAATACAACATGTTTGTTTAAATAAATTATAACCATGTCATAATAATTCATCGACTGCAATAAATCGTTAAAGATAACTCATTGTTAATGAAATTAAAGTTAAAGTACTGACGTCATTGGTGACCTACTTTGATGATATTGTAACCAGTTCATTATATAGTTATTAATTGTTATTGGTTCGTTCTTGGTTGCGAAATAATGACATTAAAGTGATTTTTTAATTACCAGAAAAAAATATTTAAAAAACCACCAGCGGAATTTATGTCAAACGTGGTAGGTATCAAGTGGTTTATAGAACCACTGATCCTCTGCCTCGCCCGTTAGGGATCACAGGCATAAGCGTATGCATGCATGCAGCAAAAAAAAATATACGTATTATTTTTAAATTTGTAATATTTTTTGAAATTACAATTACGAAATATCAAAATATACCAATTAAAAATCCACACAAGTTTCGTCAATTAAATAACCCGCCCTGAATCTGACCCGGGCCAAACGTCCCCATTAAGCTGGCCGCGTTGCCGCGCTGGACGGCAATGGACAGACGCTGGACCAGGTAGGAGCCAGAGCGGGAGTCATTTTTGAAGTTTAAACTTCTTTAGCGGCGTTGTGCACTTTGAAGTACGGGTAAAAAATGTTAAACTCGCGTCAGGGTCACGTGTGTTAGTAAATATAGAAAAATAAAAACTGCAAAAGTCAAGATGGGTGTTTGTTAAATATAGGAAATTAAAACTGCAAAAGTCAACATGTCATCCAGTGACAGCATAGAAAAAATTAAATTATATATTAATGCACAACGTTAATGTTCAAGTTTTCACTTCTGCCGGCACTCCCGGAGTGCAACCCGTTGTCATTTATTTTGTTTTAAGTATTTCGTTTCATACAAAAATTTCAAGCTGGATCATCTGAAGCATGAAAATGAATCAAGATTTCTGTAACATCGTCTAATTGACTTAAAACTTGGTAATAAGTACTCTTCAACACAATTTGTGAGACCCGTATTTCTACGTTTTTGAAAAATCATCCCCTAAAACGTTAAAAAGTGATAAAAACAAAAAAAAAGGATTTTTTATTTTTATTTTTCTTTGCCTAAAAAAAGTGATTTCAACGTGCGTTTTTGCCCGTCACGCTTCGATGTGCAGGAGTGGTTTTCAATACCTTCCGCCTACTCTGACGTCAACCATTTCAGTAGGTCATTGCATGGCTAATTTCATCAACAATTGCTTTAAAAAATTGCCTTCGTGTTCAGAAGCATGGTATAGATTATTTGCAGATAATTATTATCGTGCCTAAATGTCGTTGTATTTCAGTATTACTTATTTATTGTAATTTTAAGAGGATCGACTACCGCGCCCATGTCCATACAAAAAGGGAAAACGTTTTGCTACCCCTAAATCTTCTCCGATTTTGATAATTTTTCACTATGTTGTTGTCCCTATCAAAAACTATGCCTCTATGTTTTCCTTTTTTGAAAATTTTGTTTAGATAAAAAGTTATAAGGATCTGTAATCTTGCTTTATTGGGTTTGAAAAACATTCATTTTAAATTCATTGTATTTCAGAAATAAAGTAAATTTTCGGAAAAAACAAAAAATAGAGGCATAGATTATATTCTGCTGAAAAGATTGATACCAAAAAGTAGTATATTTAGTACAGTTTAGGGGTTGGGAAACGTTTTCCCCCCAAACGCGATTTTCGACAAAAAAATACCTAGAAACACAGCCGAGCTGCAACTGTCTCTATCGCACGTTTGCGAGCGGGGCCGAGCGCGGTCGCGACAGAGAATGATTCTCCAAATACCTATTTTCCTACGCTCGCGGCGCTATAGAATAGTCTTAAAGCGTTAAGCGTCAAGCAGTGTTCTATAAAATAAATATATTTTAACTTTGACTCTAAGATTTACCTTAAAATGAGAGTTGCTCAGGATACAAATCAACCGAATTCCCGATCCGAAAAAAATAATTCGTACCGACACCTTTACATAAAGTTTCCCCGACTGGTAATCAAACCTGGGAACAGAATGTTAAAATAATAATATTGTCAAAATTTAAAACATGAGTATTGTGTAATGATAAGTATAGTAAAATAATAGTAATATTAGCGGTGATAACCCAGTTGGTAATGAGCCAGACTTGTAATTGGAAGGTTGCGGGTCCAAATTCTGGTGCAGGCCATACCACTAAATTCGTCTTTTCGGATTTATCTAGAGTGGTAGATTATGGTTATGGTGACACCTTAGATCTAGAGTGGTAGATTCATGCTTCGAAGGAAGGCCAGGGACGTATATGTGCTGTTAAAAAAAATATAATTTGATGTTTGTTTTTGTTTGTGCCCCATGGGACTCACACACGTTACAAGGGTTAACTTTAGTATGAGCTTTTAAGCGTTTAAACTACCTGCACTACGTTATTAATTTTATAATGTTATCTTTTCAGGTAATACCCAAAATCCCAAGAAGAATTGCTGTTTTTGGTAAGATTTTTTAAATATTGGTAATTAACATTACATGAACACCCTGTGTACAGTCTGTTCCCTAAATTAAGTATCCACCCATGTATCTTGTCTGATGGTAATAAGGTTCAAATTAGAATTTAACTTAGTCATTGAGTGTACCTACAAGTTAGTTTTTCATCCGGGACTTCGTTCCCGTATGAATCTGGGGTTTTGTAGTCTTTGTGTTAATCCAGGTTGTCAGCTACCTCCTTACCTACCAAATTTCATCAAAATTGGTCCAGCCGTTTGAGCGTAAAGAGAAACAAACATTCATACACACAAACTTTCGCGTTTATAGTATTAGTAACGATAGTGTAGTTAAGGACTTTCGATGAAGGATCTTTAAAAGAATATTGATTATTATTAGAGTTTAAAAATAAATTCGCAGTTGAAAAACAATTTTCAAATACAAAAACAGCTATAACAACTGCAATAACAAGTTAGTAAAACAAACTTGTTTTTGAGGTTCGTTGGCATTGTTTTGTAATGACAATGAATTTTGCACCTGCGAAATGCTTGTTATCTATCAATGACACCTTTTATATAATAAAAATTCAGACTCACTTAGCCTTGACTCTTGACTCATCATATCGCGATGACCAAACTGTTGGAACTATGTACAAACCTGAAATTTTGAACAAAGATTTCTTTAATGATAATATAGACAAATGACAAGGTTGTATTTTTCGCAATAGGGTAAATGATTTTGTTTTACACTGTTTAAATTGAAGCCTTATCTAAATATATAAAAGGAGAAACTGACTGACTGACTGACTGACATATCAACGCACAACCTAAACGGCTAAACGTAGGCACTTAAAATTTGGAAGAAACGTAGCTTAGGTACCGTTGAGGTGCACTAGGAAAGGAATTCCCGAAATTCCCACGGGAATGGGAATTAGCGGGAAAATCCTTTTGTATGAAAAATCTAAACCGCTTAAGTTAGACGCTTGAAATTTGGCATGCAGGTACCTTAGTAAACTTAAAGCTTAGTTGCAACAGGATATTGCAAAATTCCCACGGGAACGGGAGTAAGCGGGAAAAAACTTTTGTTTGTAAAAATCTAAATCACGTAAGATATATGTTTTCAATCTGTGTACTCTGTACAAAAAAAAATTAACACGCAAACGAAGTTGCGGGCATCAGCTTGTACCTTATAAACAGCTTGGTGTCAATAGTTTTTAATATGTTTAAAAAAAATAAAGTCATACACGTTTAAAACTCTCAAAACTATTACAGCTAAATCAATTCTGTACAAAGAAAGAGACAGACAATAAAAAATAGGATGTAAGATTTAATTTTTCAAAGTTTTCGAATATTAATATGTTAATAATCTTATTATCTTAATAAATATATAATTTTTAATATCAAAGAAGGCTCGTGCGTCTTCCAGTTTTGTATAGCTAAAACTATTCTCTTCCTTTTAGTGTTTCGTATACAAAAGAATGTGTATTTTCAAACCTACGATGACCTATAAAAAAAAATTCAACTGTTTATTTCAACTTACACACAAAGAACCCCTTCCCCGGGGTCTTTAAATTTATCTATAATGCATTTTTTTTTTCAAAATATTTTAATAGATCAAGCGCAATACGACATTAACTAACCTGCTACATTCTAATCATTTCTAACCTAGTTTAACGCGTTTTCTATGCATCATTTTGTATGTAAAAAAACTCACTTTGCCTATCTAGGGCAAATTATTCAAATGCTCGCGTACGGTGTGCGCAAAATCTCTAATTTCCATTTAAATTGACATTTATAAGTTGATTTTCTCATTGAAATCAATGAATATGTTCTTTAAATGGATTTATTTGATCATTAGATTTGTGATTTTTAAAACTGTAACAAGAATTAAGTTATATTGAAAAATATTCATTCGATAAAGGACTACTCCTTCCTCTCAAACACTCAATGGGTTGACTGGAAGAAATCCCTTCTTGGGATAAGTCTTCTTGTATTGTGTCTTGTGTAACTTATGCTCATTTAAAATAAAGATTAAATACATACATGCATAAAAAGATCAAAGAATTTAGATCATTAAGCGCGTGACCTTTAATTGAGAAATTTTGTACCGCCAAGTTTGTGTAAAAAGTTTGTGTCAAACGTGGCATCAAGTGGTTTGCTAGAACCACTGATGCTCTGCCTACCCCATTAGGGAAAACAGGCGTGAGCATATTTACGCATATAACTTTTTTAAGAATTTCACGAGTTGTTCAGGAGGTCACGAGAAGATGACCTCATTTAGAGTATGTTCTTTTCGATCAAATGACCTAATTCCCATATTAGATTTCATGAAGCTACTAAATTCCAGCATTGCTCATAAGACGTTCCACCAACGAATTTTAAACTTACATTTAAGGATATCTTGACGACAATCTCTACTAACAAAAAGTGTGTGTCTGTCCAACTGTCCATCAATGTGTCCACAGCCTTATAAGGAGCCGTCTAGAGTTAATAGGGTCAAAACTTGTTTATTTTGTTACTTTTCTAGTGGGTAAAAATTTCTCAGTTATTCGCTACAGGAATGAATTCTTCGAAATTGAAATAATCTAAACGATAATGTCCAAAAATCTATTTCATATAAAGATACTAAAGTAGGAAAGGAAAACAATTGAAATACTGATTATCTACGTTTTCAAACCTAAACAGTATCTCTTAACTAATAAAAATAGAACTAACACAGAGTCAGTAGAGTAAGATTTTTTTTTTTTTTTCTAAATGACTACACTGTTGGCCGCTGATGGCCTTGACAGCTTCACCGAGCGAGTGGCGAGCGCAGATGGCTCTCAGCCCAAAATTTTAAGTAACAGGCCTAAGGGTGCCCCCTGTGGGTCTCGAACCTCGGCTTAGTGCGTTACTGCGAGGGAAACGTCGGACATACGTTTGTGGAGAGAAGCGGCCGGGTACGTACCGGTACCGCGAATCGGGGTGGAAGAGTAAGAATTTACCTTAGAAAACGTATTTATACGGAAAAGATACTTTAATACTTATTACTCAGAAGATAACTGGTTATTAAATTATGATAATCCTTTATTATGAAACAAAAAATATTGAACTGGTATGTATAAGTAGGTACAGTCGGCCAAAAAATTGGTTTACCATCTTAAGAGTCAATTTCCCCTAGCACATTATGAAACAACTAGGCTAATTTTCGCTTGCCAATGCTTTTTTGACATTCGTTAGAGTGACATTGTCAACACTTTGCCTCGTGTTCCTAGTTCGAACTGTGACAATAAGCAAATATCTTTAACACTTTTCCATAGTGTTGTTAGATCTATGATCATTGTTTATAGAAGAAAAACAAAAAGTATTCGCAAAGACCAGAACAAGATCAATGATAGCTGATGTCAAGCATATCATGTGACAAAACGTCAAAATCATGCATCTCTTTCATTGTTACATACTGCTCAACCTTAGCAATATTTTGGCTACATGGGAAGTGTTGTCAAAAGTGGTAAACCAATTATTTTGCCGACCGTACATAACTAACATAACTTACCTAACGTCAGAATTGCCACCTTAAAGTATGTCAGATGAAGTTGTAGCAGTGATATAACTTAAAATATACTTATTATTATTTATTAAGACGTTCACAACAGTACACAATTATAAAAACAAATAAAACATACATATGTCTGTTATAGTTCTAAATTGTGAACCTTGGGCGTGGACGTACAGCTTGATTAATCAAATAGGCTTTTAAGTAAGAGATACACCAAATTTAAACAACATGAAATGTGTCTTAACGTACTAAAGCAAGAAGATACTATTCTATGTGAGGTTGAGGATCTTTGAAACAGATTTTTTGAATAGTTTTTGTTCAGGGTTAAATATATCAAGGTCCTTGCAACGGTCATTATAAGAGCGACACATCCTTGGATTGTAATAGGAGGTGTTATTTTTGTACACTTTTAGAAGAAAGATTTTGGGATGACGAGGGTTGGGTCTAATATTAATGTCCAATTCGGCGAGCAGATATGGAGAAGCAAGATGAGAATGCAGTATTTTGTGGAGGTAAATCAGGTCAAATTGATCACGGCGCGCGCTTAACTTGTTTAATTTGAATTTGGCTAGTCTCTCTTCATAAGAAGGCATATGCCGCTTACTGTACCCCTGTCTGTAAAAGACAGTTCGGAGAGCTTTACGCTGTAAACCTTTAATTATGTTGCTGTGTAGATTATAAAAAGGTGACCAAATCACTGAGCCATATTCAATAACGCTTCTGACCAGGCTGTTAAACAGAACTGAGTGTTATACTCAAATAAAGTCAAATAAACCTACACCCAATAGGTACTTACGTACACCTTCACACTTTAAAATAAATAGCGAAATTCAATGACGTAAATCAGTCCACGAAACTGAACAACATTTCCCGAAGCACCAATTTTTTTAAATATTTTAATCTTAAGGGTAGGAAAGGGGAAGCGCTCGTAGCCCAGTGGCGCCCGCTGATCTCAACCGATCAGTGAGGTTAAGCAACGTACACAGAGGCAGGGAACCTGATGGGTGACCAAAG
The DNA here is from genome assembly GCA_949987775.1 of Aproaerema taeniolella. Lineage (NCBI taxonomy): Eukaryota > Metazoa > Arthropoda > Insecta > Lepidoptera > Gelechiidae > Aproaerema > Aproaerema taeniolella. Next base: position 3,048,689 of record OX465259.1, on the reverse strand, counting down.
TAGCAATTTATCACGAGCGTTTCCGTTCTTCGGAGGGCAGGTTAAGCTGTCCCGGCTGTTGTTGATTGATTACAGTCGTTAAAACCAAGTCAGAGGCCATTGTGCGGGAAAACTCTGACACCAGGGTTAGCCAAGTTCGCCACACACTTGAGTATACCTACACGATAATAAGAAGAAGATCTTAGGGTTGGTGGGCTGATTCACGTACCTAATGTCCGCTAGCTAATTTACAGCCACCCAATATCTGTATTACGCAAGTGTAATATAATTCTGTCTGCTTGTCCGTATGTCCATTGTCCTTTGGAATACGTGTCAAGTTTATTTGTGACGCAAGCGGCAGAGGTTTTCGCATTGTAAGCGAAATTACTTAGACATTGTAATTTGTGAGCTGAAATTGGTATTTAATTGTGTAATGTCCTTGTTTGTTGAGATAACATTGTATCTCGGCTAATATTAGAAATAAAAAGGGCAAGTGCGAGTCGGACTTGCGCACAAAGGGTTCCGTACCATTACCTATAAAACCGGCCAAGTGCGAGTCAGACTCTATAAAAATCATTATCTCTATATAAACGGCAAAAAAATTACGTTTTTTTTATGGGAGACCCCTTAAATATTTATTTTATTCTGGTATTTAGTATTTGTTGTTATAGGACCAATAGAAATAAATCATCTGTGAAAATTTCAACTGTCTGACTATCACGGTTCATGAGCCTCGGACAGACTTTCTATAAAAACGAGCCAAAAAAGTCACGTTTTTCATATGGGAGCCCCCTTAAATATTTATTTTATTCTGATTTTTATTAACCGTGATAGTAAGACAGCGAAAATTTCAACTGTCTAACTATCCCGGTTCATGAGATACAGCCTGGTGACAGACGGACGGACGGAAGGTCAGCGGAGCCTTAGTAATAAGGTCCCGTTTTTTCCCTTTGGGTACGGAACCCTAAAAAACAGATGAAGAGGTCAAAGAACTACTTAACGCTATGTCATTGAGAAACTCTTATATGGGTTGATTTTACAGTAGTGAAACTTTAGGAGGTTTTTGTCCCCATGAAACTGAACAATTTTTCCAAAGAACAAGGGTCGAAATATACTAAAATACTAACGCAATCAGCTTGGAAGGAAAGGCGACATTTTTTTATTCATATAAAAGAGAAACTTAGCATTTGCCTGCCGCCAAATCTTCCCAGACATACTGTAGATGCCAGTAAGTGGAACGCGAGAGTTTTTCTGTATTGTGGGCGAAAAGCTGACTACCTGTCATCAGCTGTCACCACGAAACTCATTTTTAATTCAAATAATCTTCAAATGAATGTGAACGAATGTATATATATATATATAATATAAATTCCTGATTTTGATTCCCATACTTTTAAAAATTGTTTTTGCACTCTTGCAATCTGTAACAAAATACCTTTCAATATTATTTACTTTTAAGTTTCAATAAAGTATTAATTAATAACAATAATGACATCGATATGAAGAAGTCCAAATATTGACTCAATGTGTATTATGCGTGCTGAACGTCATTCGCTGTAATGTCAAGTACGAAAATGACGCACTCCAGCGCACGCACATAGGGTTTCTACACTGAAAAAAAAACTTGATAAATTTGATAAAAAAAGCGTTTGTAGCTATCAAGGAACTTGTTTGTTCACGAGCGCATAAAGTAATATGATTATGGAAATAAAGTTAGGTTGATTGAGAAACAGACAAGTTGTCTTGATATAATAACACAAAGAAATAATCATTTCAATTAAGTTTGGTTATCAGATCTCTCATTTGTTTTGATTGAATTTATAACGAACACGGTAATGGTTATCAAGTATTTTTGTAGTTTTAGTAATGGCTATGCTTAATTTTATAAAGTAATTGTATTCTGCAAATAAAGAACTTGATTACTATAAATTGGTAACTTGATTCATTTGATTTTGTTTGACATTAGAATCAAATATCAACTTATTTTGTTCTATGAAGTTTTTTCAATATTTGAATTAAGATAATTAATAATATCTAAGAAGCATTTATTTAATGTAATAAACTCAATTGACTATGTAAAAATATTAATATTGTTAAATTATTCAGGTATCTTGCTTAAAGCTATTAAGTATTATTATTGGGACTATCAGGAAAGATATAGGGAATTAATTTTAGGGATGATAATTTCTAAAAAATAATAATTGCAGGAGTGATTATAAATTGTTTTTATTCAATAATTACACTAACAATAACACGGTCTCCAACTCTGTTTTACATTGATCAAATTGTTCCTTACACTAGTATATTTTGTTGGTGAAGTCTGCTGCGTTTTCTCTGCTCTTACGAGACTTGTATCATGTGTTGGCAGATATTCATCAATCAGTACTTGAAGGTCCTGAAATATGTCCATCAGAATTAATCATATATACCTAATCAACTAGCTGGCATTAATTGAACACCTTACTCTGACAATCTATAGGGTAAATTAAATACATAAGTATGTGCTTTTTCTTGGTTCAAACCAAACTAGCACAATCAATAAAAAAAATATGAATAGAAATTTAAGTTGTGATCTGTTTTCATTCAGAAATTAAATCTTATATATAGGTATGTGTTAAGCCTGTTTATTTCAGTAAATCTAAAACAATAAGTACACTTTTTATTTTTAGCTTGATTTTTGCAAAAAGTGGCCTTTTTTTAGGAGATAGGTACCTACAGTAAGCTTTAATACTGAAGCGCTCGTAGCCCAATGGCTCTCGCTGATCTCAACCGATCAGTGAGGTTAAGCAACGCACACAGAGACAGGGAACCTGATGGGTGACCAAAAGAGGCAATTTACCACGAGCGTTTCCATGCTTCGGAGGGCACGTTAAGCTGTCGGTCCTGGCTGTTGTCGATTGACTTCAGTCGTTAAAACCAAGTCAGAGGCCATCGTGCGGTTTGAAAACTCTGACACCAGTTTGCCTCATACTTGACTATACCTACACGATAAGAAGAAGAAGAGCTTTAAATACTTACAATAGAAATATTTGACAAATCTATGTCTTCATTGGTTGTGTCGGTTGTGCTTGAACCCGCAAAATCAGCAGCCCACGCCTTCCAACACCGAACAAAAAGGGCTCTTAGGCCCCAATTGAGGAATTATTTTCCTCAAGTCTTCAGTTGTAAGCGCTGCTAGAGCTTGAATGTTTATTTGGTTTTCTGTAATATTAGCAGAAAAAATACTAATAAATAGAATGTCAACTAGCCAAATATGAGTTGGACCATAGTAAAAGGGTTGGACCTTGGTTGGACTCACATCACATATTTACCGTCACAAATTCTAAAATCATTGATCACTTTACACTTGTGTTTATTTATCATACTTACAATACAATATACTTTATTGCACATCATACAGAACAGGACGGACAGAGCGAGAGATTTACTATGAGGGCGAAGCACAAGTAGGTAGGTAATTTTGATTTGCTAAAATGTTCCTTTACGTACCTACATTACTGATATAAATAAAATAAATAAATAAACGCTACACACTCAAAGGCCCACACTAAGGTTTTCCCTTGTGTCGTGGGTCCCTTGGAACACACATAAAGACAAACACAAACACCCATGGCCCGAAAACAAACATCTGCTTTTTACACAAATATTTGCCCCGACTGGGGATCGAACCCACCGCCAATCAAGAAGCAGCATCACTACCACTCGACCAAACCTGCCGTACATTAAGTACTTCATTTTTATAGAATTGTTGTATTAGCAGCATCTAAAATTAACAACCAGTTCACGTGTGGGTAGCAACGCAACTCTAGGAACAGAAAATATGTATGTAGGTAAGTACTTACTTACGAAAAGAGGTCCCAGCTCCGGGAGCCCCCAGGCCGTGAGCAAATCTAAAACCCCATCCATCGTTCTAGTAACACTAGGTATACACAATACAACAAAGTTTCTATCACACACAGTCACTGTAATATATAATAATCAAAAAGAAATATCTCGCGATGTGACACGCACGATAGCCAAGAACAAAGTAAACTAAACACGCTTGGACTTGAACAGTTGAACTCGCGCGAACATCGGCATGATTGAACTGTCAACTGACATCTTTCAAATTATCAAGCGCGCGTTTGTTGTTATAAAGTTAAATGAATGAATGAATTATAAAATGATTCTATCAATAAATTTGTTGTATTTGAAATAAATAAGCTTTAATATTTCAGTCAATAAAAATCTTATTTAGATCAACTGATTGTGATGTGTAGGACTGATGAAGCAACTTGATTGATCTAACTTGGTAAATGATCACAAAATGAACATGTCTCGACAAGTTCGACATTAACAAAGTAAACTTATTAAATTCAACACATTCAACTTGATATACCATCAATCATTTTAGCTTTGTTGTGACAAAGAACCGTCAATTTTCGTTTTTTATATTTTCTTGTATGATTCAGTCATATATTTTTCTAACAAGCAAAATGTCATACTTGATTGGCTCGATTTTTTTCAGTGTATACGTCTGAAAAGTTGTATGGAGTTATGTAATCATGAAATCATTTTTAACCCCCGACAAAAAACGAGGGGTGTTATAAGTTTGACGTGTGTATCGGTGAAACTGTATGTTTGTATATCCATGTCTGTATGTGGCATCATAGCTTCTAAACTAATGGACTGATTTTTGTGCGGTTTTTTTGTTTGAAAGCTGATGTACTCGAGATTGTTCTTAACTTTTATTAAAATTGGTTCAGGCGCTTTAAAGCGACTAGCATTCAGCCTAGGACTTCATTCCCGTGGGAATTCGGGAAAGTTATGTAGCCTATGTTACTCAGGGATAATGTAGCATTCTAATGGTGAAAGAATTTTTCGAATCGGTCCAGTAGTTTCGGAGCCTATTCAGTGCAAACAAACAAACAAACAATCAAATCTTTCCTCTTTATAATATTAGTATGGATGAAGTCGGAAGTGATACATTTTATTTTATTTTACTTACAGGGGCCCGATTCTATAACTTAAATTGTGTGTCGATGGAATGGAGGCCATTTTATCTGTTCAGGTGATGAAATTGAGAACTATTTAATTTTCATATACTTGCTGTCAACCACCCCGACCAGCAGCGCCACCGCCAACCGAACGTAAAGTTGCAAACTACCTAGCAACTGAAAATTCAGTTGGCAGTGGCGCCACCAGTCTAAACAGCCATTAGATATATTACATTTGGATAGTTCTCAATTTCGTCACCTGAACAGATGAAATGGCGACCATTCCATCGACACATAACTGAAGCTACAGAGTCGGGGCCCAGTTGTAATATGTTGCAATATGTTATAAGGTCGATGAACTTAACAATAGTATAATATGTATAGGTATATTATTGATATTATTATGGTTTAAAGGCGTCATGGTGACAACATCGTACAATAATAACAATAGCTGTTATGTCTGTGTTTAAATATCAATAATAATTCTTCATAATGAATAACAGATACTAAACGCAATCTGCGCAATCTGCGATGAGTTATTTCTTCAATATTAAATTTTATTTTTATTTATTACTTGCACCGATCATTGACGGCCGGTTCGGTCGAGTGGTAGTGACGCTGCCTCTTGATCGGCGGGTCCTGGGTTCGATCCCCAGTCGGGGCAAACATTTGTGTGAAAAGCAGATGTTTGTTCTCGGGTCATGGGTGTTTGTGTTTGTCTTTATGTGTGTTCCGAGGGACCCACGACACAAGGGAAAACCTTAGTGTGGGCCTTTGAGTGTGTAGCGTTTATTTATTTATTTAAGCCTGGTGCAAAGGTTTTTTTATCTCCTTTTTTTTTGACATTGTTCTTCATCAAATTAATTTCTTTAAATGATCAAGAATTCGAAAGGGACTTTCTGTCCCTTAAAAGTAAAGTGATGGGATCGGCTGAGACTCGGGGCGGATCCTTAATTTTACATTGACCAGTAATATTTTTTTATGATTATAAATATTTTAAGGAAAATAAAAATGGGAATGGGACTTGAAACCACGACCCCGCAGGCCGAGTACGATAGTGACAGCGCCGCGACAACACCGCGGTCCTATGTCAAAATGTCAACATTGACAACGCCATAGGGCGAGCAAGCCTTTGCGCGGGACCCTCGCGCAATCAAAGGGAAGTTTCAGCGTGAGCCGAGCGCGAGTTTGTCGTTATCGTGCTAGAGCTGCAGGATTAGATCTGGAGCTCTACCAACTGAGCTATCGTGCCTTCAAGTCAAGCGGCGAAATTTCTCATTCCCTTTTTAATTACGTCTACATAATTATTGTATCCCTAAATATTTATGTACCTGAGGCCATTATACTTTTCATATAATTTTCTCTTTGCTCTCGAGTAGAAAACATTTAATTATTGTGCCATGTTACTATTTTCAAGGAACTATTATAAAGCTGCTCTCACACGATCGTTTTTATTAGGGTTCCGTACCCAAAGGGTAAAAACAGGTCTCTATTACAAAGGTTCCGCTGTCCGTCCGTCCACCTGTCACCAGGCTGTATCTCATGAACCGTGATAGTTAGACAGTTGAAATTTTCACAGATGGTGTATTTCTGTTTCCGCTATAACAACAAATACTAAAAAACAGAATAAAATACAACAAACGAGAATTTTTTGCTCGTTTTTATAGGTACGGAACCCTCCGTGCGCGAGTCCGACTCGCACTTGGCCGGTTTTCATAATGGTTATTAAGGCAGTCTCTATTAGGGGGCTGCCTCAAGTGGATAATTTTATGGCGGACGGTTAAGGGGCTTAACTGTATCACTTCCTTTCACAGATTAGTGCTATCTGATGGTGGTTTTTCAAGGAAATCGGCCGTGGAAATTGTAGGCTACATTTTTTATGGCATTTATAAATTCAATCTTGCCCTCTATTTGAAGACTTTAAAGTTAGCGATTTTTTTTACATACATACTTAAGCTAACGCCTTTGTCCCATTGGGGTAGGCAGAGACCACAGATTGCCACTTGCTACGATTCAAACAAACCTCTTTCGCTTCCTCTATATTCATAATTCGCTTCATACATGCTCTTCGGATTCGGGTACTCCTAACATGGCCTTTTCTCAGTACATCACCAATTTGGTCTAAGTACGTTCGCCAAGTCTTTCGACCCTTCCAACTACATTCGCACTGTATATTTCTTTTGTCAATCTTCTTTCATTCGTTCTTTCTACATGTCCAAACCACCGCAACGTTCCTTTCTCTATCCTCGTCACTATATTATCTTCCTTCATACCACATTGCTCTCGAATCTCGCTATTTCTCACCCTATCGCTCAATTTCACTCCATGCTTCTCAAGGATCTCATTTCCACAGCATTTATTCTACTTTCATTCTTCTTTTGCCATACCCAACACTCACTACCATACATGAGTGTAGGAAGAAGCACGCCATTATGGACAGCTAATCTTTATTTTTTTTAAATACATTTTTAAATAGAGCAACTCTGAGGTGTTTCACTTTGACTAAACTGAATAAGTTGAACAATTTTCCCTAAGGAAACTTGGGCTATCAACCAGTTGCCTTAGTATGAGAAGTCGAATTTTTTACATTGGAAATGTCTTTTCGTTCGCTCTAGTATAGGCTCCTATTTCACGAAAACGTGCGATCTCGGAGAAATGTGAAGATATGATATTCAAAAAAAGCTTCTCTCGCATATTCACAAGAGCTGTAAGGTGCAAAAAGTTATGGCCGAAATAGTGAAGAAAAAAATTTGGTTTGGCGCTGGATATTTTGGAAACGAAAAATGATATCAAATATTTGAGAAACATTCCTCTGGAAAATGTGGTCAGCCAAAGCCTAAAATAAGGACGATCGGGTTACGGGTTTGCCCTGTAGCCTAATCTTTTTGAAAAAAGTCAAAAAGTCAGAACGAGATTTTTTTGAATTCCATAGATTCAATTCCAATGTGCTCGATAGTCGTGTGAGGCACGAAATCTGGATTTTTTTTTGAGAATTTCGTGTCTTGGGGAAAATTTTTCAGTTTCATGAGAAGTATTACCCCCAAGGTTTCGATACTTAGTTTAGTATTATTAAATTAGGTAATGAAACATAAGCTCAGGAATAAAGGTTAATAGAGACAATACAATACAATATAATATACTGTATTTGCACACAGAGACCTACAGTAAAATTAACAGAACATAAAACATAGTATACAACCAGGCGGCCTTATTACTAGGTAGCAATTATCTTCCAGGCAACCTTAGGGTATAATAGCAGTAAGGTAAGAAGTAGTAGCTGGTGCATAAATATATGTGACCGGAAAATAATAAGAACACCCCGAGTTTTCAACCAATCAGCGTACACATCGCGTTCGTCGGATCATTTTACCGCGAGACGCCGTAAATTGATCAATTACCGGAAATGTATAGTATACGTTAAATAATACAATTTCAACTCAACTGCCGTGTATGATTTGCCGATAGTTGATAAACTACCTCGAAAATTGATTAACTTACGATTCTTATTAATTTCCGGCGACATATATAAATAATACAAATATATACAGCAATGTCACCAGAAAACTCCACAGAGAATAACATCAGAATATCAGAACGAATTTTTTTTTTTAAATCTTTATTTTAGTGATGCTTGGGGTGTCTAATTATAATTAAGCTCATGACAGTCAGGAGACTTCAAAAATAAAAAAAGTCTTGGAAATTAAGGACTTTTCTCATTTCCAAGACTTTTCTACACTAATATTATAAAGAGGAAAGATTTTATTGTTTGTTTGTTTGCATTGAATAGGCTCCGAAACTACTGGACTGAATTGAAAAATTATTTCGCCGTTAGAATCCTAAATTATTCCCGATGAACATAGTCTACATAATTTTTCCGAATTCCCTCAGAAACGAAGTCCCGGGCGGAAAGCTAGTCTCACATAAAGATAAATATGTTTGTGTAAGATCACAATAGATACTTAACACTACGACATTTATGGTAAATATACGCACTGATGATCAGTTGTGTCTCTAAATAAACAAACGCCATGAAGAAGGTTTATGTTTAAATACCTATATCCTTACTAATATTATAAAAGCGAAAGTTTGTATGTATGGATGTTTGTTACTCTTTCATACTCAAACGGCTGGACCAATTTAAATAAAATTTGGTATGGAGGTAGCTGACACTCTGGATTAACAGTTAGGCTACATAATTTTCCCAAATTCCCACGGGAACGAAGTCCCGGGCAGAAAGCTAGTATATATATATATTGTTTATTGTTAGTTAGTTATATCTTGAATTATACATATATGAAATCATCATAAGCAGTAAGAAAATATTTATTAGCTGAGGTTTTTTTAAAATATCTATAACACCTGCTTTCACCGAAGCTCCTTGAAATATAATGTCGTCCTTGTTTGCGCCAACAAGGCGAAAAGTAACAGTATAATATTTAAAGTATCATTAACTTTAATGGACGTTTCTGCAACTAGGTGTAAGTGAAGCAAAGTAAATATTAAATTTTTACAAATATGTACCAAGAAGCTTTATGCCCGCGGCTCGGCCTGCGTGGACAACAGGTCATATCGTGTCTAGCAGTGGTATAAAATGTAGCCTTTCCCAAGGTCGAATCTATCTCTGTACCAAATTTCATCAAAATCGGTTCAGTAGTTTAGGCGTGAAAGCGTAACAAACAAACTTACATTCACATTTGTAACATTAGTAAGGATGCACCAATTTATGTCCGATAGTATAATTACATAGCAAAGCATGTCGTAATCACTAATCACAAATTATGTTATTATGTTGCTAATAATATATTTTTGATCGCAAAGAATGCAATGTTTTCACACGCCTGCCTTCCCACGGCAGTATTACATTGATTATTGTCGATAAGTGCCATTGGTACATCTTAATCACTTGATGAACGTTGAAAAAGTAGACTTGCCCTGTTATGTGGACGACCACTTACTTCGGTCGGATTAACTAAGAGAAATTGTGAACATGTTTTTCTTGAGCTTATCTTGATAAGGGAAACTTTTCGGTTATCGATCGAAAGATGCGGTTTGCGCAACTTTTAAGAAAATACTTTTTCTTCGTCATATTTCGAGTTTCTCAATTATTATCGTTTGCTCAGCGGTGAAGGTAAACATCGTTATGAAAACCCTTCCGTCCGAGAAAATTAAGAAGACTAAGGCCTAAACCACCTTTATTGTTTCGAAGGTAGGCCAGGCCCATGCCCCTCGGTGGGGACGTATATGGGCTGATGACCATGACGATTTCGAATCAGGATCTCTGAGGAAACTCATTCAATTTAGTGGACTGATTCACGTTCATCATTATCACCATCCCGACGATCTCAGCTAGAGATTGGTCTCTCCTTACCATCAGGCACATCAATCGGTCCTGCGCCACTAGTGCCTTCCAGTGTCTTCCCATGACCTTTAACAAATCGACGGTCCAATGTGTGGGTCACCTTTGAAAGCTGCTTCTTCTGATACCAGGTCACAACTCGAGGGCTTTTCTGCTCAAGGTCCTTTTCCTTTGTCTATTGCAGTGCAGTTTTACTTTTATAGCTCTTATAGTATTTTTTATTATTATTATTTTATTATTAAACCCTTTTTGTCACTGCAGCACACACTTATTTAAATGTATTAAGATTAATTTTAGTGCACAACTGTTATCTCCTACCAAATTTGTGTGTGGTGAAGATACAAAATAAACGTTGTCTATGTTTATGTCTATGTCTCTTTGAGCTTTGTCACTGAATTTTCTTCTCCCATGGATGTCTTCATTTCTTTTTTTCACTATGACATTTTCTTCCACTTCCTTTGCATAGAAAACACTGTTTTTATTATTTTATAACTACTTACATATAAAGAATCTGTGCAAATTTTTTGCATCCATAAAGTCCAGTAAAAAGGTTTTTAACCTTGTACTGACGCACATAGCACGCTATTGTTTTAACAGTATTGTGTATGAGTCAATAAATAAATAGAATTATTTAATTGGCATACGCGGACTTGACCGCCAATCGTTTGTAATTCGATCATTTATTGGATGCGTGAAAAGGCGATCCTTTATATAGGCGAGATATATTTTTTAAGAAATATTAAAAATAAATATATATTTCTAAAATGTGGTGGTCAACTGGATGAAACTGGCAATCACCTGTACTACATCTGATGGTCTATGGTAAATCAAAGATATCGTAACGGATCTGAATGGCGAAATAAAGGGCAGACCTCGTCCCAGCATTACTAAAGAGTCTATTAAATAAATAAATAAATAAACGTCACACACTAAGGTTTTCTTTATGTCGTGGGTCCCTTGGAACACACACGAAGGCGAATACCCATGACCCGAATACAAACATCTGCTTTTTACACAAATGTTTGTTCCGACTGGGAATCGAAGCCATGTCCCGTTGGTAGAGGGAGCAACACTATCACTCGACCAAGCCGGCCATCAAAAGCAACGTTTAAATTGAAAACCCTTTTATATGAAACTGTAAACAAAAAATCTCTTCAGTAAAATTATCACATTTTTTGTCTCGCTACTTCAGAGAGTCAAATTTTTTAGGAAGTTTTGGAGTGAAGACTGTGGTTCTTGCGTCATAAAAGTGGTCGGATGTAGACAATGATGAGGAAGGATATCATAAATTATGCATGGTGAGAAAAAGGTGATGGGTATTCTAGTCTGGACGAAATAGAGGGAAGGAAAGACGAAAAGAAATTAAATATAAATATTTTAAAACTCCCACATACGTCACAAAGGTTAAAGGACTTTGCCAGTGATGTGATTAGGAAGGAAATATCATACGTTGGAAAGGAAGGGTGTGCCTAGGTGTAATCTACTAGGTTACCTTGTAGAAAGATGAAACAAAAGATCTCAATGAAAGACAATATTTAGAGCAATGATAACGTGAAACTGAGATGGCAGTGAGTAAAAAACATTTTTATAGGTGTCAAACAGGATTTATAGAACTCAAGTCTTGATCTATACTTTAGTATTGATTGTCACTTTCTTTCAAAATTTATTATTATTATTTATTTTTTATATATTTCGTATTTTTTGTTTTAAGTTAACTTATTATCGCGGGCTTTTGGCCAAACGATAAATAAGTGAAAATCAAGGGAAAATTAACTGTCTAGAGATATTATTATTATTATTATTATATTATTATTATTGTTGCACGCACACAAACACCGTGTCGAAGACTGCCGAACTGAAACGACGTTAGACGATGCACGGCCTTCAAGCCACACTTCCGTGCCCGTCGGAGTGGGGAGCGTTAGGTTTTTTTTTCGTTACGGAATTTCTGGATTCGGTCCCCGCGCTCAAGGCCCGCAATAGAAGCTATGCAATAGCTTAAAAACTTGAAACACTCAGGCCAGAATTATTAATCATTGACGATAAAAACAATGATGAAAGTTACAAACATCTGTGAATTACGTGTCTATGACCAATTTTGACGTCTAACCACAAACCTTGCGATTTCCCAAAACAACGTCGAAACGGCATCATTTATCCCACTGCGACATTGCCTTGCATCATTCTGGTCAATGTTCCAAGTAAAACCAGAAATGGACCAATACGAAGGTTCTCCATATGTAACGCGTCCATTGACGTCACAGATGACGATTGACTCACCACAGATAATGAAACGGTTTATATTAGCAATTTTATACACTCATCAGCCAGTACTCTTTTAAACTTTGACTTGTATGTTCTATATTTGAAAAGCTTTTTAATCTTTTAAGTTTTTGACAGTTTTAATTTGAATGGAGTGTCGTCACACCAGCCGGACAGTTTTAGTAATCAATATTTCTAAACGAAGTGTAATTTGAATTTGGATCGTTATAGTTCTTTGACTTGTGAATTCTATAAAATGTATACGTACGTTGGAAGTTATTGTTTTAAGATAGACGATTTCACTGATGTTGTGTTCTGTGCATACATTAATTATAGCAGTGGTAAGGTATGTTTCACGAATATTCTTTCTTATATCTTTACCATTTTTAAACTAGTGATTTATTGATTCGTTTTAGTATACAGGAAGAGTAACTTTTACCAATATGTGGCGGCAAAAACTGTTTTTTTTTTCAAAGTGAAATTAAGTATATGTAGGATAACAAAGATAGAGCAGTGCTTGGTACTTTATTTTATATAGCCTTTGGCGTGCCACTGCTGGGCAAAAGGCTGTCTTCATTTCCTTCGAGATTCCCTCTGCTGAGTTCTATTTATTGTGAAAGGTTTTCTCTCAATGTTCTTAACTGGGAAGGCATTTCCAGATGGGAACATTCAGATGGAGGTGACGGTACTAGTCAAGGCAGCTGTCATCAAATGTATGAAATTTTTTTAGTTCTCAACTTTTCCATCTGAATGGATAAAATGGTCAATATAGTAATTTACCGCAATCGGAAGGCCATTGATCAGAAAAATCTCCATCCGGTCCCTTATTTAGGTCCGTATTACAGAAGAAGACTCAAGTCTTGATCCATACTTAAGTATTGATTGTCACTTTCTCTCACTATCAAAATGCCAAAGATGACTTACTTTATATATCAGAGTCTGAGTCGCGTTCTGAAATACGAACCTTAAACCACTTGGCTCCCAGAAGTCTAGATGAAGGGTGAGATACAAGATTGACGAATGATGGTGATTGGATTGCTAGATAGAAATATCTCCTTTTAATAAAGGCAGACTATAACGAGGTCTATAAATATAAGCGGTGATAGCCCAGTTGGTAATGAGCCAGACTTGTAATCCGAAGATCGCGAGTTAAAATCCTGGTGCGGGCCTGTACCACTAAATTCGTCTTTTCGGATTTATGTACGGATTTCTAATTATCACTTGCTCAACGGTGAAGGAAAACATCGTGAGGAAACCTGCCCGTCCAAGAAAATTAATTTTCGGAAGACGAGCGGTCCACCAACCCGCATTGGGCCAGCGTGGTGGACTATGGCCCAAATCCCCTTCGTGTATCGAAGGGAGGCCCGTGCCCCTCGGTGGGGACGTGTATGGGCTGGTAAGATAACGAGGTCGTATGCGTCTGGTTCTTAACCTCCTTCATTATTCCTGGTTTTGCTTTTCTTGTTGGGATTTCCAATATTTGATAATCTCTGTCTGTCTGCACCTGAGCTCCAATAAGCTTTTGGGGTCAAATTTATGTTTACAATCCTACTATCCTACTAATATTAATATTATAAATGTGAAAGTTTGTGAGGATTTATGGATGTTTGTTACTCTTTCACGCTCAAACGGCTGGACCAATTTTGATAAAATTTAGTATGGAGGTAACTGTCACCCTGGATTAACACTTAAGATACATAATTTTCCCAAATTACTGAACAAAACCAAAACTTATAATAACCATAAGCCCTTTTTTGCGAGCAGTTTTTGTTCTATGAGTATAATTATTAACTACGCAAGCAAAAGTAGGTATTACTATAACTTATAGCTGATGCATTAATTCTAATGATCGTGCGTCATTCAGGAATCAACGAACTCGTTCTAACCTATACAATTCGCTAGTAATTCGCAATTTTCCGCTGCCTACCACTTAAGGTAATGTTATGAGGTAATAAACTTAGTGTGTTTGTAAGTTATTTATCGTATCTATGGAATATTACGGAATTAACCACTGTCGTGTCGTATACTAACCGATGCTCTTACGGTGAGGGAAAACATTTAACATATATAAAAAAAAAACTTTATTTATTACCACATTACAAATAACAATAAGGTTCACAATGAAACATTTTACTGGCTATGGAGGTAGGTCGCCTGCGTAAAATCTGGTCCGCTGGCGAGTTTACATTTTGTGAAAATTCTTGTAGTTCACTGTCCCAAAGCGTTTTTTGAGCCTAAGCCGTTAACTACGAACAAAAACTTATATGGTAGTCTGGTTCAAAATGGTTGTGGAGAGCTGGTGCCTAAACTAGATAATGATTGATCGCCAGGCCTTCCCCTACAGTTCTATTGAGAGAAAACGTTCACATTCAGGCGACTGAATTTGCAAACATGGTTCAATATGGCCTAGCCAGGTTATCCAGCTAGCTGGATCTCGGAAGCCACTTTATCTGAATTTCGGAATACCCTCGTATTTGTGATTATCATATATGGATCTCTTGAGATGCATATTTAAAAGAAATGTTTGCCCAGAATCAGCTCCTCAAAAGTTAGTAGTCTCATATCATTCTCATTGTAATCTCATATCTTTCAACATTCGCCAAGTGCGAGCTTTAAATCACCCAATTATGAAATACCTGTTCTAGCGGCTTGTATCCAAAAAAAAAAATGTAAGACATGTCTTGACAAGACATTTTTTATCCTTCCAGCAGTCGGAAAGATGGCGGAAGCTCCGGAACATCGTGCAATGGACGCCATTCTTCCAGACGTACAAGAAGCAGAGGTACCCGTGGGTCCAGCTCGCAGGGCACCAGGGGAACTTCAAGGCTGGGCCCGATCAGGGGACTATTCTGAAGAAACTCTGCCCGCAGGAGGAAAGATGTTTTCAGGTAAGGATTCAATAAGAGTTAAGACTCACATTAAGACTACCGAGTTATATCTAATGAGAAATCTTCCCAAGATATCATGGCGTCATTGATTGGTGGTGAACATGGTATTGAGTATTGAACATGAGAACTACCAAAACCGCATACATTTGATGACAACCACCACGACTAGCAGCGCCACCGCCAACTGAACGTTATGTTGTAAACTCTTAGCAACTTGACATTCAGTTGGCAGTGGCGCTGCCAGTCAAAGCAGCCGTCATCAAATGTATGGAATCTGGATAGTTCTCAATTTCGACACGTGAACGAATAAAATGGTGACTATTTTTCATTCCATCGCTATTAAAACGCCATTGATCAGTGGAATAGCCCTCCTGAACCTAAAAATAGTCTCGTCTTGGCAGAGAATACTTAAAGGCAAGGCTTTCATTTTATTTTTTCGGTCAGGTAGTTTCTTGATGAAATCCTGTTTCATTTTAGCGGTTTTATACTCACTCGTCCCTAGCTTTTGCTTGATAAGGAATTTTGATAATATCCACCTTACCTAGTCAGACCTTTGCCTGTGACACATTGTCATTGTCATCATGTTCAATATATTTTTTTTATAATAAAGATATTAGCATCCACAGACTTGATGTCCGTGCCCTTGTCTAGATAAAGTGTTTTATTGTTAAGACTTGCTTTTTCTTTTAAAAATATTTTACTATACTTTTCATAGTAGTTTACAGTAGATAAATAGCTATAATAAAGATATATATTTATATATTACATAATGTATTTTTCTAAACCAGTGACAGTTCCCCGCTGTTGCATCCAGACCTCAAAGCATCCATGACGGCTCTGTCTCGACTTTTGATCGCCATTCTGAGGTTGTAATTGACCACTTTTTTCCTGCATGCCGTCACTTTTCTCTGTTCAATATTTTAATTGATTGCAATTCTTAAGGTAGAGATTGGCAGCACTCTTAAAACGTAATTAGAGAATCAATGTTCGTTACACAAATGATCCTGCACATCACCACACATGGTGTGACGCTACAGAAAACCATAATTGGATGTGGTATTACCCATGCTCTGTTCTTGATATAGGGAAATCTAAAAGTCATATTAAATGAGAGTAAAGTGTGCTGATATAGTTTTAACTTTTGAACTGTGAACCGTGGAATCTTGAGGAAAATACAACGTGATGTTTGTCACATTAATGTCCGTAGAACGGAGTAGAGCGCGACTCAGACTCTGATCTTAAGTAGTAGTTATATTTGTCATTTTGATAGTGAGAGAAAGAGATAGTCAATACTTAAGTATAGATCAAGACTTGAGTCTCCTTCTGTAATATGGGCCTTAGTTTTAATGCGCTAAAATTGCTATAACGTTTATGTGACAGACTTTTCTAAATACTGAGTTTATGTTTTTCCTTTCACAAGATCCATGAAATGGATATTGCGAGTTGAAGGTGCTCTATTACAAAGATTGTGGTAAGAATTACAACAATCTTCGTAATCTTTTCAGTTTTTATTTTTGTATCTGTGTTTGTCCTATTCAGATGCTTTGTATATTATGTCACCGGAAAATTGTTAAATGAAATTATAATCTCCCGCGGTATCACAATTTTCTTAGTAAAATTATAAATTTGCGAAACTTTAAGGGCTGCCTGCATGAAACTAGGATAAGTTAGGTTAGGTTAGGCTTTTTTAGGTTAGGTTAGGTTGCATAAATATTATAAAAAACAACAGGTTGTACTCCGGGAGTGCCGGCAGAAGTGAAAACTTGAACGTTAACGTTCTGCATTAATATGGAAATAAAACAAAATACACAAAAAGGGTCCGTTATTCTCTCAGGATTCGAACCCTCGACCTGTTGATTACAATCGGGCATTTTTTCAACTCGACCAAACTGTCTACTTTCAATTCAGTAAAATAGTCTATCAGTATTGGCGCACTATGTGCGAATAACCGTTGACATCTTTGACATATGTCACAGAGATAATTGTACCATAGGGCTGCCATCCGTCCGGGTTTCTATACTTCAAAGTACACAACGCTGCTAAAGAAGTTTTCACTTCAAAAAAGGTGGCGACCCTATCCTACGCATTTTCGATCACATCTGACGATCACGGTCACGTGACATCTGACGCAAGTTCATCACGAGTTTAACATTTTTTCCCCATATTAAAAGTGCTCAACGCCGCTAAAGAAGTTCAAAAAAGTCTGTCAATGTGAAAAAAATTGGCCAGTTCACAAACTATCGAGAGTTTATAATCTTACTAAGTCAGATTACAATATTACGGGTTTGACAATGTTATCGTGACGAATGCATTTATTTTCATCGGTCCCAAAAGACAGAGACAAGTTCATTTTAGTTTTGTTTATCTTATTAATAACAAATTGCTTCCAAATCCTGATTTTGATTTTTTATCAATCTATCGTCATAATGTTGGACGACTGTATAATTAAAATATTATTTATTAAATAATTCAAATTTATTTTTAAATAAATTAGATTCAGTCTTAACACGTGTATTGCAATGTGATGTTACAATAACAAAATGTGTTGTTTAATGTTTAGGTATAAGAAAAAAATTGATACTGCCAATTTATTATTGACTTATGTTTTCTGTAGTAGTTTAAAATCTTCTACTATATAAAAATAAGTCGGGTTTTCCTTCCTGACGCTATAACTCCAGAACGCACGAACCGATTTCCACGGTTTTGCATTTGTTGGAAAGGTCTCGGGCTCCGTGAGGTTTATAGGATACTTTTTATTTAAAAAAAATTTGGACGCGGGCGGAGCCGCGGGCGGAAAGCTGGTACTATATAAACCTGTTAATCAACTAGTAATGGCGCAGCAGTCTAATTTTACTTTCAGTATGTACAGTCAGACAAAAAATGGGTTAAAACAACTAGGCTGATTTTCGCTTGCATAATATTTTAACAGTTTGCCAATGCTTTTTTTGACATTCGTTAGAGTGACATTGTCAACACTTTGCCTCGTGTTCCTAGTTCGAACTGTGACATTAAGCAAATATCTTTAACCATCTCTTTCATTGTTACATACTGCTCAACCTTAGCGGTATTTTGGCTACATGGGAAGTATTGTCAAAAGTGGTAAACCAATTATTTGGCCGACCGTACCAACTTAATTTTTTTTTCTCTTCCAGACAATGTTGGTCAGTTTTATCTTTTTTGATAGATTGAGATTTTTTTATAAATTGAATGCGCTCCTTGACCACAATCTAGCGCAGAAAAAACGTTGTGCAATGCCTCTGTTGCACAGTATCTTGCTCTGCACAATGAGCCTTTTTATAATTCGAACGGTACGGCACGGCACTCAAAATTTGAATTACCATTGCCCCCTATGTTCTAAGCTTCTAGTGTTACTATTACATAGGAGGCAATGGTAGTACAATTTTGCCGTGCCGTTTTCAAATTATAAAAAGGCCCATTGGGTTACTTATTTATATGAGTCTAGCTTTCCGCCCGCGGCTCCGCCCGCGTGGACTACAGGTTATATCGTGCCCTACTGTGGGATAAAATTTGGTCTATGTCCTTTCCCAGTAGTTTAGGCGTGAAAGACAGATGGACAGACTGACAGAGAGACAGATAGACAGACAGAGTTCTTCGCATTTATAATATTAGTAAGGATTAATCACAAAGCCTACGTACTCGACTGCTATGGTGCAAACATAATCAACACGAAAAAAAGAGTAGTGGACACATTTACAAATTTGCATATAAGAACAAAAAATCTTTAAAATCTTAGGATGTTAAATTAGTCACGCGAATAATTTAAAAACAAACATATTCAGACTTGTTCCATTCAGTTTTTTAAGAACATGAAGATATTTCTACAAAATTCAAAGAACCACAACTTGTTGGTTTTCACATCACTTGTATATTACAGACGTACAAAATTTATTGACGTCATCCAAATGCGTCATTATTGGTTTAATTTATGTTTAAAACAATTATTTTTGTCATTATGCAATCAGATTCTTTTATATATTATTGCGAATTTTTTGTAGATTTGGTCAATGTCTTGATGTTTTTCAAGACTGTTATCGATAGCGAGATGTTTTTGTTGCATAGCGACTTTTAGATTAATTCAGCGAATTAAATTATTTTAAACAACAGGTGATTGAAGAGAATAACATAAATAAACGATATACACTCAAAGGCCGACACTAAGATTTTCCCTTATGTCGTGGGTCCCTTGGGAAATACACAAAAATAGACACGAACATCCATGACCCGAGAACAAACATCTGCTTTTTACACAAATGGCTGCCCCGACCGGGAATCGAACCTAGGACTCATCGATCGAGAGGCAGCACCCTAAACCGATCTTTATAGTATAGCATGAGAAGGAATATTTGGAAATTTTACAAAAGGACTCGCCAAAACGTCGGTCAGTTTCTTTATGTCAACTAGGTAGACCTGTGTTCTGCTTCTGCAATTTATGACTCTATAGTTTGAATAAAATAGTACGAGCACTGATTTATTTTTCTATTTGTTTTCTACCGAATTTAGAACAGAATTGCCTTTGGCGAAACCTGAAGAGCATTGTTAGATGCGTCGTATGGGTCAAAAGAAGAAACTCATAAAGTTTTCTAAATTGAGTGAATATGCATCTTTTAGGTTAGCCAGTTGCTATTGTTGAATACAATTTCTCCTTTGCCCTAAATTGCGATGAAAAGTCAAACTTTTCTTTATAAAAGCCGTATTAAATTCATAAGCAGCAGCTTTTGTGAGATTTGCTACATACGTATCATTCATAGTCTGACGTCAAACCTCGTTAACAAATAGGTAATGACCGAAGACTGTGTGAGTTTAATCTCTTTGTTTGCTGTGTTTATTTAATTCAGTAATTAGTACCACTCTTGTTGCTTCTGTATTTTAGGAATTATTGCTTCTACATTTAGGTTTCTTGTTCGAGATTTGTTTTCAGTAAATTGTTTATAGATATTAAAATGAGTCTTCTTATTGTATGTTTTTTAATTTGTGTGTTTTTAATTTGTATCTGCAAATTCAAATCAGCTCGAAGAAAACCGGTATTTTCATACAGGTCTACCAAAGAGTCAAAAATAAATTTCCATGATACTGCTGTATTTTTGGCAAGAAACTGACCACCTCTTGTTAATTTGAAAAAGCTGTTTTTAATCAATTCATTCCTAATATCTTTCTCTTGCAAATATTTTGACCTTATCTAAATATTTTGACTTTTATCTAATTCTATCAAATATTCAACATCTTCTTTATAATGTTTTCTGATTTTGTTGTCTAGTCAAATGTCGAATACTTCTTTTTGGGTTTAAAAAAAAAAGAATTCAGAGGTCCAAAGTTTTTAATGCAAAAATGATTGTAAAATGATTATTTTCTTGATTTCAGTTACTGATGAAGGACATCTTACGGCCTTTCGTGCCAGAATACAAGGGACAAGTCAAATGCGAAGACGATGAACGTATCCTTTTTAAAAGTACTTTACAGGTACGGAAGCGTCAGTTTAATGACTGGTGACTGACGAGCAATCTAATCCAGCGTAATAATAAATAAATTACAATAAAATCATTAATTTTTGGCAACTAGTCCCATAGATAAATAACTTACAGACTAACATTCATATGAGATATAATAAAACAAAATGAAAACTTGTAAAATTAATTAACACTATTTCCCGGGTTTCCCGGGTCTGCAACCGGGAATCTCCCACGGTGCCGGCGGAACACCACGCCCTCCGGCCAAAAGCTCTTCTTCATGACTGTTTCCAGCCTGAACATCGGGAACCGCACCACAAATGCTTTGAAACTAGCATGGTGATGCGATTCCAACGGTTTCACTCTCTGGAGACCTAAGGGAACTTCTGTCTTCTGTCGTAATGACTGGAGCCTTCGTATTAGGTCTTCGTTATAAAACTACTCTTAAAAGGTTCAATTTATAAAAGTTAATTCGTAACTATAAACGAGGAAAATATATGTTTAAAGTCATTGCCACCAAAGTTGGTGATTCACATCTAGAAAAAAGACTGAATACCGACATTCTGGTTCGTAAGATACCTATGTTTCAAAATGTGAAGCAATAATTACCATTTTTGATTTTTAACCAGTGAGAATATGATGCGTCATCAATGTGGAGGTAAAAACCAATTTGGCCTCTGATTGTCAAATTCCTAAGCTCAAGAGATGACTACTAGAAGGTTTTTTCAAAACTATTTCGTGATTCTAGAACCACATGAAGCTTTTCGTGGTTTAAGAACCCCAAAATGCTCTGTCTACCCCGACAGGGATTATAGGCGTTAGTGTATAGACAGAAAAATCGAAGTATTATTTGCACAAAGTGAAAATCGTGTAATGATTTCCTTGACCACCTGCTTAACAGTATACCTACAATTGCAAGACCTGCTAAGCGATTTTGACAGCCCCTGCGTCATGGACTGCAAGATTGGAGTCCGAACATATTTGGAAGAAGAACTGGCCAAGGCCAAGGAGAAGACTAAGCTTAGAAAAGTAAGTTTTGATAATTTTTTGTTCTTACTTTCCCCCTTCAGTGGCGAACTTTGCTAACTTTTGTACCCTGGTTGTATAGATCAACCGTTTAAATGAGTCCTCGCCTGCGCGGTAAGGGAGCGCGGGGGGCGGCGACAAAGGGGGCTAAGAACGGTGCAGGCGGCGGGCACGTTCATTTAAAAGGTTGACCAATAGTCTATGAAAGAAAGCATTGTAACGCATGCAAACCTGATTGAACAAATAACCATTACACACTTAATTGTGATCAAGTCCTATCAGGTCCTATTAGGTCTTATCGTTTTGATGAAGGTAAGATGCTAGTTAGTCATTTGCAAAAAGAGATAAACCTACTGGCGATGTGCTTTTATCTTTTTTATGGATCAAGGCCAAGTTTTTTAAGAAGTTGAATATTGGTTTTAAAAGTTTAGTAAAACAAAAAAGAAGATATCAAATGGCGCTTTACTGTTCTAATTTGAAATCCCGGGTATCAATGACTTCACAAATAATCTTAATTAGCTATTTAACGACTTGTTATTTTAGTTTATTCAATGTTTTCTTACAAAAATAGAAAAATATCTGCGTGTACGTCACTTAATGCTAAAATTATCTTTTTCAACGTCTCTGTGTTTGTTGTAAATACAAGTAATTTGAAATATTGCTACTTTGCTTTAAAGTTTATATTTGTTCACCACCCTACCATATATTTTTTTGTTTAGATAAACCTTGTTTTCTCTTAATAAGTCATTACACTTATATTGTAGAAGTCGTTATTACATAAAAATAAATTCTATACGTATTGTATCGGCTATATTGAGCACCGATGATCGGTTACTATTGTCTTTAGATGTTTTATGTTTATATTTATTGGGATTTTACTCAGAAATTAGATTGTTTAACTTTACATCGATTCTTTCCAAGTATTATATTGTGAACGATATTAAAAATTAAAGATTCCTGCATCACACTATTAATGTATCGCAAATATCTTTGCGTAAATCTGTTCATCAACTTTAATACGTACTTGTACTTTGCTACCTTATTGTGTAGGTATAGTCAAGTGTGTGGTGAACTTGACTAAACCTGTGGTGTCAGAGTTTTCAAGCCTTGGTTTAACGACTGAGCCAATCGAAAACAATCGGGACCGCCGTAATGTTTTAAAAATCTATGATTTTACATAAATATTATAAAATTAAGGTCCTACTCCTACCTAACCTACCACCAACCGTTTTGATTTTGTTTGTGCAAAAGATCAGGCCCCCAATTCTATAACTTCAATTGTGTGTCGATTCAATTGGGGGTCGCCATTTTATCCGTTTTGGTGGCGAAATTAAGAACTATACAAATTTCATACATCTAATGTTTTTGCTTTGACTGGTGGCGCCACCGCCAATTGAATTTTTAGTTGTTAGGTACTTTGCAACTTTACGTTCGGTTGGCGGTAGCGCTGCTGGTCGAGGTGGCTGTCAGCAAGTATATGAAAGTTAAATAGTTCTCAATTTCGCCACCTGAACAGATAGATGGTCTCCATTCCATCGACGCACACCTAAAGTTACAGAATTGGGGCCCAGTTCGCTTCGTTGTCGTTGCTCTGTTGGGACGTGAAACAAATACACTTTCAACTTTATTCGTAAAGAAAGTAATAAGAATAAGTCCTAATACCCACATCCATATCTATTACAGGACATGTACGAAAAGATGATCCAGATAGACCCAAAGGCACCGACCGAGGAAGAACACAGAAGCAAAGGAGTCACTAAGCCAAGATACATGATTTGGAGGGAAACCATTAGTTCCACAGCCACCCTGGGCTTCAGGATAGATGGAGTCAAGAAGGCTGATGGCACCAGCTCGAAAGACTTCAAAACTACGAAGACAAGAGACCAAATACTTGAAGCTTTCAAAGAATTCACTAGTGGATTTTCTAATGCTGTGGTGAGTGTCTTTTTGTTGCTTTTTTTTCGAGGATTAGCTTTCCTCTATGTAAAGCTATATCCTGATGTATATTTTAAAATGGCCTTTTAAAATAAACATCAGGATTTGCGAAAATCCAATTTATGTGATGTGGGGATCATGTTAAGTCTATTGATAGGAGAAGAGGGTGTGAATGTACACCCTGTATACACATCTGTATACACATTCATTGTAAAACAAATATATCACTTGATGAAACAATAATGAAGTAGTGACGTGCACATCACTAAGATAATTTTTTATCACACTATAGAGGCCTAGGCAAATATTACTCAAAGCCTTTTTTGAAAAATTATAAAAGTAGCTAAGTGTAATTAAAATGCTTTTGATAATTTATGGGATGTATTATTCACTTTTATATTTTCAAATAGTTATTTATCTAGTTACAAATATAGTTTTTAGCAGTTGCTCCACTTTTATGACTTGACCTGCCAAATATTGGATCGGGGTCAAGCGAGAAACTGAATTAAGTAATAAGAAGTTACTTACTTAGTTAGACATCAATGAAACAAATATACTTTACGTTTTTAAGCGACTTTAAGTCTTATAAAATAAATAACTTTTGTCTGTGACTTAAACCAATACTAAGCTCTACATTTCGTTACTAATGTTACCCCCTTCTGCAATTCCAGCCCGGCTACTTAGAGCGGTTGAAGAACATCAGAGCAACATTAAAAGAGTCCCACTTCTTCAGAACGCACGAACTAATCGGCAGCTCTCTCCTCTTCGTCCACGACAAGAGAAGAGCTTCTGTGTGGATGATAGACTTCGCCAAGACTGTACCTGTCCCTGATAACGTCAATATTGACCACGACACAACATGGAAAGTTGGCAACCACGAAGATGGCTACCTTATTGGACTAAACAATCTCATTTCAATATTTGAGTCCTTACTCAAAGATGATAATGGAAACATAGATCAGTGTTATTCCAAAACTGTGGACACGAGTAAAAGTGTGCTGCAGGATAGGTTAGAAACTTGAGATAGTAAAACTTTTTGACTGCAAGTCTCTTTGTGAGATCTGACTAGTGATGGATCATCTGCAGTAGCAAGTATTGCGGATATGACGAATTCTGTTTACTAGAATTTCAAACGACGTACATAATCTAACTCAACTGTCTTGTTAGTAGTTATTGGTATTACGTTTATAGATTTTGTAATACTAAGTTGTTAAAAATACTCAATTTAGGTTAGAGCACCTTTATTTTTATGTTAATTGTCTTTATTTTTCTTATTTATTGTAATGCTTTCAGTTAGTTATTTGTTTATCAAATAACATTTATTTGCTATTCAATTTGAATAAAACTATTTTCATTTAAATTCAATTATGTTCGACTGTATTTTATAACATGTCTTTTTTTTGTAATTCTATTTACGATTTGGATTATGTGAAAATGTATTTACTTGATTTGAACCACTTTGTCACGCACATCTTTTTTTTGCAAATACGTAATTAATTTTAATTTGCATACGCGTCGTTGACGTTTAGTTGAAGTAGGTCACGTTTATTTATTTTAGGTCTACACTATATTAGTGTAATGTAGATAATTTTAGTTTATTGTAATTAAGAGTACATAAGGCTAAAATACACCTAAAGATACTAATTAAAACATATCACTGATTTTCTGTGTTTCTTTTTACTATTTCTAAAGGTCTTGGATTAAAAAGCAGATGTATTTCTGGACGGCTTATAATTTTTATTATTTTAAATAATAATTTAAATATGCTTATAGTTCAAAAACCTATATCTAATAATTGTACTATAAAGGCACTTGGTTACGTTTGGTCTTTACCATTATCTATAACTACGTCTGTGAGACTACCCCTTCTTGAATTTCCTTCTTCAGGGGTACTATTATTGCTACTTTCTTTACGTATACGAGAAAAAAGTCTTGGTACTGGCCCCGTACTAGGCCTGGTGTGGTCAGTAGGGGCTGGCGAGTATCTTCTAACTCTAGGGGTTTGAGTTTCTCCTTCACTCATAGTTTCTGAGTAAGAAGGTGGTGGATGCTGCAGCATACTCATTCGGCTTTCTCTAGCTGAAGTGGCGGTAGGAATCTCCAACTCAGTTCCAGCTACAACAGTAGCTAATGTTGGAGTAAACTGCGCCGCTGCACTTCTACCAGATATTCTTCTCCTTCTGGGGCCTCCTGATTCATCGGTGCTCGGTGGCATATCTATCTTTGTTGATGCTGAAGTATTGTCAGATTTTCCAGGTGGAGTATCTGGCGGGTTTTCCGTTTTACTTGGAGGTTGTTCTTTTCTCATTGGAATAGGAGGAAGAACCAAATCAGGTCTGATAGACCCTCGTCTTCTAGCAGGTGCAGGTTTTGGTTGAGGTGCTAACAGATCCAGTAATCCAGGCGCTGCGGCACCAGCTTGACCTTGACCAGTAGTTTCCAAAACTGCCAAGGCCCGAAGCAAATCTGCCACACTGGTGTGTTCCAATACCTCCACTTGCTCGTTTTCAGGCAATGCTGTGATATTTATATCAGGATCGAATAAACTGCCACGACCACGTTTAGTTTTATTCCTATAACTCTCTAAATCTGCATCAAAACCACTATTGCGACCGCTTTCAGTTGCATTTTTGTAGTTGTCAACATCTCCAGGGAATAAACTTCCTCGTCCTTTTTTAGTTTGTTTTTGATATTGTCTAATACTAGCTTCGAGATCACTTACTTCGTCATTAGATGAACTATTCTTACGGTCCTTTCCAAATGTAGGGAATAAACTTAATCTTCCCTTTTTCGTCTTGTTTTTGTAACTTTCCAACTCGTCTGTACTTTCAGGCATAACTGCTTCTTCATCATTCTTTTTATTCTTACCAAACGTAGGAAATAGACTCATGCGTCCTTTCTGTGTACGCTTTTGATACCTCTGTAGTTCTTCCTCGTCTATTGTATCATCATCTTCATCATTTGTGTGATCACTAAAATCAAAAGTAGGGAAAATACTATGCCTACCCTTTGAAGTTTTCTCTTTGTATCGTTTCGCCATATTGTCTTCTTCATCCTCACTAAAGTCGAAAGTAGGGAATATACTGTGTCTTTTCTTTTGCTGGTACGCTTTAATCGCAGCTGTATCTTCGTCTTCTTCTGAGAAATCGAATGTTGGGAAAATACTTGTGCGACCACGTTTTGTTTTCTCTTTATATGCTCTAGACATATCTTCTTCTTCGTCTTGGCTGAAATCAAATGTAGGGAAAATACTGTGTCTGCCACGTTTTGTCTTTTCTCTATAAGCATCTGCTTCATTTTTCTCTTCTTTTCCGAATCCGAGAGAGGTGAAAATACTACCACGTCTACCTTTTGGTTTAACTGGTATGTTCTCGTTACTTTCTTGAGCACCACTGACTCTACCTATCATTGTACTCTTTAGGTATTCCGCAGGGTTGTCAGTGTTACTTGATTTTCTTGTAAAAAGCTTTGAAAGCAAGTTTCCTTTGTTTTGAGTTTCTATCTCTTCTGGAGGTATAAAATTAACTGGTAAAGATAATTTACCACTTCTGAAGTTAGCTTCTTTTCTAAAGGACTCCGCAGTATCACCATTCGTCCATGTTAAGTCATGATCTAATTTGGATACGGATTCTTTTCTATAATTCGGCACTGCGACACTTAAAGCTCTAATTCTCTTTGGAGAATTGGTTATAACGTCATTGCCTATACTAAACATTGGAGGTTTCTCACTAGCTAGTATATGATCATCGTCAAACATGTGAACACCTTTCTCTTGCTGTGGCTCAAGTCCTCCCAGAACATTTACAACTCTAGCGAACAAATCTGCTGGCCTTACTATCGCTGAAGCACTGAATGTTTTCTCTTTGTCTATACCCAGAAGATCAGTATCTGATTGTATGCGGAGTATGTCTTTGGTAGAAAGGTGTATGTTTTCGGAATTCGCTCTCTTTCTGCCGACGATTGGCCCTCTTGGTTCAATATCGAAAGTGAAGTTGGGGCAGCTGGAACTTTTGAACAGCTGAGGAGCTGCTTCTACGTAGATAGGCTGTAATTAACAAGAAATTTTAAATAATAAAGAAAAAAAAAGTAAGACATATTGATATTTGCAATAAATTATCTTAAGTCTCTCTAACTAAAGACTAAAAGCTGTGACAGAAGATTAAACCCTATGCATTCACTTAAAAGTTTAGATAGGGCAAGATCTGTAGAATAAGTTTTACTCTTTTATCACTTGAAATAAATTAATCTTACTTCATCCAATCTATAAATCTGCAAAGCTTTTGTCGAAGTATGAATTATTCTCACCTTAATCTTAATCAGATTGGCTTCGTTGATAATTTTTCTGATGACATTCATATCTCTAGAGAATCCTTGTAAGATTCTGTTTTGCGTGTTCTTGAATTGGTTGGCTAACTTCTGCTCTAGCCTATGAACACCTTCGGATCTCATGCCGCTGGTGATAAACCCTAGCAGCATCACGATGTAGCCGAGACCGAAGGTAATCCACACGATAAGGAATATCTGGTAAGTGTAGAAATAGCCATTCTTGAAGCCGTTATTTACAGTACCTGAAAGAAAGAAATAGGAAATGCTTTTAATTTAATTTTTGCGATAAGTTTGCCAAAAGGCGTAATATAAGAGTATAAAATGTAGGAATTTGTTGCATTAATCTAACTAAAACAGGAAATAATGTATTGTTATTTTTTCTTTGAGTCAGTATGTCATAAATGGCTTAAAGTCTGTTCCCGTATAGTGTTACTCCTTGCGTTAAGCCATACAATCATAGAATATTAAGAAGTAACACAGGTAAGTTAAGATATTAAAGTGTCTACTAAATAAAAACTATTGATACCTATTATAAATAAATTAGAAAGTGTGTTTGTAAGTTAGTGTCCTTTCTTTGCGTCAAAACGGAGCAACGGATTGACATGGGCTACTTTTTTATGCGAACGTAATCGCGGATTGAAAACTAGTAACTAATAAAAAATGAATCCTACCTGCAACCAAATCTCCAAATCCAATGGTAGTCAAAGTTACGAAGGCATAGTAGATGGACGCGACGAAATCCCATCCTTCAAAGACTACAAAGATGCAGGCAGGAAGAAAGATGAAGAAAAGGAATCCAGGAACTAAATAGAGGAAGATTTGCCCCAGCATGCCGAGATTCATAAAGAAGTAGTCTAAGTTGTCAGCACGCTTTTCATTTCTCTTTTTGTACTTGCGGTAGACTGAGATTAACTGAAATGTAAGAAAATTTGTCATGTTAGCAATTTTACTGGTATAAATATTATCCGCAAATAAATTGGGAGCAGGGAAGGCGAATGATATTACACTGAATAATACGGTTGCTTGATTGGTTTGAAACATTACAAGCTGTAGGTACCTAGTTTTGAATCATTTCCCTTAAAACATTGTGTGTAAATAATTTATTTACTTTGTGACTTTGTCTCGGTCACAAATTTTTTTAGTGTTTTTTTTGACTCCACTTATACGATCAACTCTTTATGCTTTCGCTTTGCTTCTCCTATTATTATCATTAAAAAACTAATGTTCTTCGTAAAATTAAGTGTTAGGCCAAGTTTCCATGAAAACATCCCGTTTTTTGCAGTTACTATTATTTAAAGGATTTCTCTTAATGGTTTATTTAGATGTTTCAACAGTAGGTGACATTCAATTTGGTTCAATTAGTATCCTTTCGGTTTACCTTGATGGGTAACCTAGTGAAAAATTTGTCACAAACGTTTCCCCGTTTAGTAATGACAAACTGCGGGTCCTAACTGTTGTTGACAGACTATAATTGTTAAGCTAATCGTCAATCACTGAGGGCCTTTGAGTTTGTGCGATATAATTATGTAGAAATCAAGGGCTTTTTAGCTATTTGAGAAATTTTAACACTATATTTGGTTTTTTTTTGTTGTTATTTGCATCCACAGACTTGTGATCTTCGTGCCTTTGTATGAGATTTAATTTATCTCATAAATACTTGGTTTTCATAATAACGGGGTTGGCCACATTAGGTAAAAATGACCTTAAAAGACACGAACCTGCATTCCGAAGTATTCACCAAGGTTGGCGAGCAGGATACCGTTGATTGGGATGCCGAAGAGGCCGTAGAATATCATGAGGATCCTGGACAAGTGCGTCGTTGGAGCCAGGTTACCGTAACCTGGAATTAATAGAAAACATCGAATTTATTAAAACATACAAGAAGATTCACAGAGCTTGTGAAAGTTTCCTAGTAAACAAAATAGAAGAAGAGTAAAGAATCACAAAACTAGATAGACACAAAACTAAGGCAATAGATAGAATCATAAATAAGATTTTAAAAAAATCTTTGATCAAGATTAAATTCTCTTTGCTCTAAAATGTTTCTTTAAGAAGTAACTAACGCAACACAAACATAACAAAAAGTATCGTAACCAAAGTCGTAGCAATACAAGTTCCTATACCAATAGCTTAGAGCATTAATTTTGTAAGTCTACAGCCGATAATTCGGAGTATCACTGACATATACTCTCTAATCTAAGATGTCAGTTCATCTCCTTCAAATGACTTTGTCATTTGAGCTGCCGATATTCCGAAGTAGACATTTGATCGTAAAATAGAAATCATGGGTTATTGAAGTACAGAAGTCGTGGTTTTGTATGAAATCAATCAAAGATCTTGAGTACAATCTATAAGTATGTGATTGTAGCTTGTAGCCTTATAAAAGTTATAAATCATCACTTTGCTTGAATCAGATCATAATTTTATTATTACAGTCATAAATAGGCCGTAAAATACACCGTTCCACCGCAACTAAAAGTTTGCTACCACGTCAGCCCTTTACAATGTATTCTGATACGGTTTTATTTCGACCAATTTGGCTCTATTTGGACAAACTTGGAGAATCCTTCAAATATTACAGGCCTGTAATGCAACAATTTAGCTAAATGACAAAAGAGCCAATTGCAAAAGCGCATAATGAAAAAAACTACATTCAAACGGCAAAACCGTCTGGATATATTCTGATTTGGACATTCTTCGACTAAAGGCAAATAAAGCATTCGCGTTCATAAAGAATCATTTGATGAAGTGGAACTGATGCAGAGCACTACCATAAAATGGTCACTAAAACTGCCGGCCGGTTTGGTAAAGTGGTAGTGGCGCTGCCTCTTGACCGACGGGTCCCGGGTTGGAATCCCAGTCGGGGCAAATATTTTTATAAAAAGCAGATGTTTGTGTTTGTGTCTGTCTTTATGTATGTTCTAAGGGACCCACGACACAAGAGAAAACCTTAGTGTGGACCTTTGAGTGTGTAGCGTTAAAAAAAATATATATATACTCACCAATAGTACTGACGACAGTGTAGGAGAAGAAGAAGGAATGATAGAAGTCCCATTTGAAGGGAGGCTCGGCATCTTCCGTTGTGTAATTGAACATGGACTTCCCGCAGTAGTCGGATAACTTGCGCAGGATTGTGTCCTGCTTATCAGGGTCGTTTGGAATGTAGTTCTCGTACAGGAGATCTGGAATTTCAGAAAAAAAAACAATTAAAAATCGAATAACCTCAGAACGTTTGTCAAACGGGGCATCAAGTGGTTCTGGAACCACTGGTGATCTGCCTGCCCCGTATGGGATTACAGGTATAAGCGTATGTATATTATTATGTCCTTTGTCTTGTATCACATTTGGTTCAACTATACTAATTTTCTAGAGGATGCCAGCGACTTCGTTCCCATGGGAATGTTGTAAAATCTTTCCTTACTCCTTGCCTTCGTTATAAAATAAAGCTTTGTGACAAATTGCAACTTTATAGGTCTAAGGGTTTGGGCTGGACGTTAATGAGTCAGTGAGTCAGGACATTTTAATTTTACATATAGAAAAAACAAAACTGTGATCATAATTAATTAGATGTTGCTTTTCTATAATATTTTTAAGATCTTTTGATAGTAAATGTATTTTCCTGTTACAGATCCTAAATAAACTAAAGTAAAAATAAAAACTAAATGCAAAGTTGGGGAGAATGGATGTTTCTTACTCCTTCACGAAAAAACAACTAACCGGATTGTAATGAAACTTTTCTGTAACCAACAGAGGTTACAAAATTTACATAGGCTACAAAATTTTTCAAAATCTCGAAAGAAGTCTCGGATGGAAAAATAGTTTAAAATAAAATATCTGAAGAACGTGAAGAAATTAATGATCGTAAACCAGAGTGTTCCTAGTTTCTATTCCACACGGCTATCAAAAATATAACGCCTTTTGTAGGATAAAAATAACAATAAGACATATTACATTTATCAATCCAAATAAAATTTTACATTATAAAAAACATAATTTTAACAAGGCAACGGTCGCAGATTGTAAATGTGTAAACTACTTTGTCACCAAATCGTGAGGTGCTCGTTACATAAAATTAGTTGGTTTAACATTTTAAGTAAAGACATGCGTAGTTTAATTTCAGAACCTTGGTTTGCGGTATGTACCTTGAAAATTAATGAAACGGATCTTTGGCGAAGGCATAACACCCAGTCGTGTCACTGTGCTCTCCCAAAAATATAAATCTACTAGCTCTCCGCCCGGGACTTCGTGCCCGAGGGAATTTGGGAAAATTATGTAGCCTATGTATTAATCCAGGGTGTCAACAACCTCTGTACCAAATTTTATCAAAATTGGTCTAGCCGTTTAAGCGTGAAAGAGTAACAAACGTCCATATATCCTCATAAACTTTCGCATTATTTGTACTGTATCAAAATTAATATTTTGTAAAAAAACCTATTTTTACGAAACTCGATTAAGGTTAAACTTTTTTATCGTTTAAATGGATGCCCAAGTAGACATTAGGTGCACAAGAACACTGAAGAAGGGCTGAATAAAATTTTATAACAAATCCTAGTATTGTATCTAACTAAGAAGATTTTTTGCTTTAGCGAAACAAAATGTAGGGCATCTACAAAGCAATTGACTTCTTCATTTAATAGTGTTTTTATCGTGTTCAATTATTCGCGTGGCTCAACACGAATTATTTGCTTTTTGTGAACAATTAAATGGAAAAAACAGGCGCCATCTTGGCTGAATAAAAACTATTTTGTTTATTTCCACGCATGAGTGGAGGAAAAACAGTTGGATTAAAGGTTTTTATGGACTGCTTCGTTTCATTAAACAAATCATTCGATACGATTCAGCGTACTTTCGAAACCTTCTTTATTTACCTATATACCTATAATCATTAAATTTTCTTCCACATTTTTAAGATTTGCGTATGAATATCTACAAAATTAGATTAATGAGAAAAAAATTGAATTCTAAAATAATTCTGATATAAATAAAACATTATAATAATATGATGTTCTCAAAAGGCTTATTCAAGAGGACAGACTTACTTAGTAGGAAAGAAAAATATATTAAATTTGGGAATGCCTTTACTATTAAAACAAACGCTGAAACAGAAATAACGTACGGTGATACTATGCCGTAGATAGAGTTTTTCCATTGTTGATAGATACAACGAAGTCGATGATAATACATTTTCACTTTGCCCTGATTACTCGATCATACAATCTAGAGATTTATCAGCGCTCACGGAAGTCATTAGCGGTTTTTTCTATACGAACATCGTCCATTGAAGTTTTATGGCGGCCTGTAAAGGAGGCGCGCCAGCATTGTGGTGTGATTACCATTAAACGGACATAAAATCGATTTACGGTATTGGAGCAATGACTATTGTGATCAAGGTTGACTCACTGTCAAGAGCAGCCTCGAGGACGTTTCGTCTGGTGTTCAGATTTTGCCTGGATGCTTGAATACTATCGTTTGTCGGTGCCTTATTTTCAGTTCCTATGATCCTGTCTGTTTTACTAATACTTTTTCTTAAAGATTTCGATAAATTAATAGTTTAAACTGCCAATGCATGTAGCGCTGCACATTAGATGGACTGTTGTAAACTGAAAAATGTCCGAAACAGTTCTTTATTCTCAAAACTTTGGACTGATATACACTTAAGAGCATATTAAGCCTGACCCACCCAAACACATAGAAAAACCTCCAATTTTATTGCATAAGAAAGATAAAAGACAGGAAGAAGGGTAGCACAGCACAGTGCTCGTCTAAATTTTAGAATTCAAATGCTATACTAACAAATGCTACTTGTTAGTGTGATTGGCTTAAATATTCTCAGTTCTAGCAAACCACTTGAAGCCACGATTGATTAAAATTATGATTTCTATCAGATGGAACAAGCTGTATAATGGCGAGAGGTGGTCAGCCTTTCGCCCATTATACTGCAAAACTCTCGCATCTAAAGTAATATTAAGTGGTATTTCCCAATAGGAAAGTTCCCCAGAAGTGGGATCTTGTTCGTAGAACTATTAGTTAAGTGTAAAATCCTTACTCCTTACTAATATTATAAACGCGAAAGTTTGTATGTATGGATGGATGTTTGTTACTCTTTCACACTCAAACGGCTGGACCAATTTTGATAAAATTTGGTATGGAGGTAGCTGACACTCTGGATTAACACAAAAGCTACATAATTTTCCCAAATTCCCACGGGAACGAAGTCCCGGGCAGAAAGCTAGTGACCAAATAAGAATCGAATCTATTTACGAGTGATGTTTTTTAAAAATTCATTTAAATATTTCAAGTGCCTTGCACGATCTTAAATCGCTGCTAATTGTTTACACAGTAGTGACGAATATTGTCAAAGAAATCGATTTATCGACGATAAACTACTTAGCGCATGGGCAACAGGTGATGCCAGGCCAATGATTAACAATGGAGCGGTAAACAAGTGTAGGTTACTGCCTACTTACAGCTGATAGTGTTAAGTAGAACTATTGTAGAACTCTAGTAGCTCTTGAGTTTGTTTTGGGTCATGGAAAAGGACATAGCAAATATAGCAATGATAACTGATTGCTCATTGTTAAGGACTTGCAATTTGTTAATTTATTTATTGCTTACTTAGTACGTAGATGATATAATATGTTTCGTCCAATAGATCACTTGTTTGGGAATACCCTAACCAATAGTTTTAACATTTTAATTTGATTTTTGCAGCTGATTTAGCCCCTAGGTCCTAAATAGAGCGTAAAAAAATCAAATCAGTAAGTATTTAACTAAACCCGCATTGGGCCAGCAGCGTGGTGGACATATGGTCTAAATGCTCTCCGTGTTTCGAAGGGAGCCGTTTATGAGCAGGTAAAAAAGTATTTAAGTATCTAAATGTGACTGTGTCTAGTAAGAGGGACCACTTTGAGGGTAGTTAATTAGAGCGAAAAATATAGCTTATTACATAACATTTTCACTCTTAACGACTACCCTCAAAGTGATCCCTTTTACCAGACACAGTCATTCTAAATAAGATGTGAAGCTATATAGGCTGATAAAAAAGTTAGCTTACTAAACAAAGATCTTTTGTAAACGAACAAAAATCGAAATAAGTACACACATGTAAGGGACAGCTCAACAAAAGGAAATTCAGACCATCATTCTGAAAGGTTTTCCAGTGGAACTTTTCTTAGGAAAAAATAAATTTATCATGTTTTTAAAATACCATTTTTTTATTATTATTATAAGATGGGTTAACTCTTGACCTCAATCTTGAACATAAAGGTCAAAGGTGAGGTCGACGATGGAGCGAGTTGACCCAGAAAATGCCTATAAAGGCACGGGTACTCCCACGCACCGACGGAACACAGCAAGCTTTTTGGCGTCGGACTTCGGTAGGAGGGTGGTCGCGAACCAGACGGCCCTTTACAGAGTCTACCACACCGCATAAGACCATAGGACGACACCTCAGATTCAGAAAAAAATGAAGTGTCGTTGCCTGGGATGGATTACTAGGAGGCAGGTCTCATTTGTGTTTTCTTAGTCGCCTCTTACGACACCCACGGAAAGAGATGGGTGGTGTTATTCTTAACCGATCACCACACGACTCTTGTCATTACGCCGAGTAGTACTGTGTTCTCTTAAATACTCTTACTAGGTTGACTGGAAGAAATCCCCTCGTGGGATAAGTCCGCCTTTGTAAACTTCCTATTACTGTAAACCTTTTATCCTCTGTATTATCATTGTACAATAAAGAATAAATACATACATACATACATACATACTCTTTTGCAAGTCATTGCATTCCACAAACGGCTAAAGTGCAGAAAATAAAAATCTTACTCGTATTTGCAGACTACCTCGCCCGGATTGTGCAATACAATGGCTACAACGCCTGTCTTATGATAAGTCATATTAATTTTGTCCACGAACTCATTTCGAGACAAACCCGCTAGGGCTTATCGAAACCAAGATTAATAAAATGTATGTTTTGATTTTTTATAAGTAAAAAAAAAAAAGTACAATAGAATAATTATTATTTGTTGGAATCCATTCCATTTCATAATAAAATCATTAATACTAGTGTAAAACACAAAAAGCAGCAATGTCTATCGCATTTCGATAGCACCGTGGTGCACAAGCAGCGCGCACAGGGCTCGGTTTGGTGATACATTGCGTAGCGCTAAATGGGTTAAATAACTATAACACCTTAACTTTACGTTTTCGAAAAAAAACTTGTAGCCGACCTTAGTTATGGGTAGAATTAAGAATTTGCCAAGTAAGCTGTCCCGTTACCGCATAAACAAATTTCAATGCAACTTGTACAATAAACTGCAATTTATAAAAACCTTTGTTCCGAGTGGGGAATCGTACCTGGGATCGTGGATTACTTTATTCGAAAACATAACCAAATCATAGCTTAGGCTGGATCGGCAAAAGTATAAAGACGCAACTTAATTATACAAATGCTTTAATGATCAATTGTGCAATCAGACACACAATTCTAATCGCCATCGAGAATGTAAATGCAGTTTGATAATATATTAAAATATTCTACAAAGCACTCATGTTTGATGAATTAAAAACAATTTATGAGATAATTAATCTATCTATGATAGTTGATGGTGTCTATTGATGACGTGCAACGGATGTCCATTGCAAAAGGAAAGACCTGCTCCAATATGAAGTGGAAATTGTCTCGTCATAAGGAAAATGACGAAATTTTGTGGGTTGTCCAGGTATGATTTCCTATTACCCGAATCCGACGAGTTTTCATGATAAGTAGTATAATAATTAATAAAAAATAATAAACGTTACACACCAACACAATAATTTTTAGGGAGATAATCGGATAAATTTTGGGTAACAGGAGACTATCGTGGATCAAATAGCTGGGAACAGATAGCATAATGTTTATAATTTATTATTTTATCTTTCACCTCGGATGAGGTGTGCACCTACCACTCACTCTCACCAATCACCCTAAGGTTGACTGGTAGATAATGCCATTGGGCATTAAGTCCGCCCTTGTACTTTTAGTGCATTAAGTTAAATAAATAAAATAAATAAAATATTTTTGGTTCATAATATTGTACCTACCAAGTTTGATACCAAAAAAAGTAAATCTGATATAAGTTTGCTTATTTTGCGTTATTTACAAAAAATAATACAAACCTCACATAACTGATACTACAGGGTGAAATTGAAAACATTCGAAAAGTTCAATACCTACTCAACCAAAATGTATGGAACAACTGATTTTTATTTTTTAGTACCTAGGAAAGTTGGTCTAATAGAAAAAGTTGTTCGTAATCATGAGTACATTCATCACTCAAAGTTTGTCGAATGTTTTAAATTTCACCCTGTAGTGAGTACGTCATCTATGTAAGTATTTCACTGAATTAATCAAGAATGGTTTCTTCCAGGCTTGTGGTATGTGACGTACAAGCTACGTAGTCACTAAAACGACGACATTTAGTAGTCAGTATTTACCAGGATTTTTCCTCAGTACGGATTGACGAAATCGTGGGCTTCCTTATATTTTAATTTGCCTCAATGTTAAGTAAATTCATTTGACGTTTACCGTGATCCAGCTCTTCCGAGATACGCTGCATCAATTAGAAAAGGCATTTAAAGGTGTTCACTGTCAATGAAAGAGCCAACAAGCACAAATATTTGCCCTGAAATATTTCTTAATATTTTTACAACATTCACTTTTTATTTTACTTATATTTTCTTAATGGAAATGACGTAATTTTTTTCTAGAGAGGAGGAGATAGGATAACTGTAGAGAGAAAATTTGTAATAATCGATGACGTCATTGTGGATGGCTCCTTTCGATGAGCTACCTACTCCGTTATGGAAAGAAAACGTAAGTATGTTTGCTTAAACGGATCGTATTCCTCTGTCTGTAAGTCTATCTTTTACGTTTTCACAGCTAAACTACTGAACCGATTTTGACTACATTTTGGTTCCTACAGAGATAGATTAGACCTTGGAAAAGGACATAGGCTACATTTTCACCCACAGCTGGGCACTATATAACCTGGAGTCCACGCTGGTGGAAAGTTAGTTCTTAATAATTATCGCCTTTACCTTGGCGACGAATCCGTAAATTCATGTGACATAGGCACATCTAATGAGGGACTAATTCTACGACCACGATCTTCGGAGGCCACCCATATTGACTCGATGCGACATGTCTCGCTCATTGCTACCGTTTTGCTAAACTATATTTAAAGTAGTCTGTGAGATGTCGTGCTTCCTTATTAGGCAGTTGTTCCTAATTTTACTGTCGTTTAAGTTTGATGTTTTTGTAGAGATCATTGAGACTACAGGCTATACTAGATATTTCCAGTTTCATGTTGGTGGAGTTAAATATTTATATGTAGATATATATTTTTTAATGGGTTTGCTCTTGACCACAATCTAACACAAGGGCGACGACGGGGATGCAGCAAGCTCACCCAGAAGAAGCCTATTCACTCGAACTTTAAAGAGATTCGGGTTATATGAACTCGTAAATACATACGCAGGCAGGGAATTCCATTCCGTAGCAGTGCGCAATATAAAAGATGATGAAAAGCGCTCAGTGCGAGTCCGCGGGATTTCAACAAGATAGGGATGGTAGCAGCGGTGCGTCTGGACGTCCGATAGAAGAAAGGGGCAGGCGGAATGAGCTCGTGCAGCTCATGAGCACACTCCCCGAAGTACATCTTGTAAAAAACACACAGGCAAGCTACTTTGCGTCTATGAGCTAGGCTTTGGAGTTTATTCTTTACTAGCTTCATTTCACCGATGAGTCGAGGTTTTAGTTTTTTTTTTTTTAATCTAAAACACCGAAGAAGAGTAGATGTTTGTAACTCAATGAAACCTTGGAGTGAAACTTAATATTCTATCCTACTCATCCTACAATAATACTTATTATAAATGCGAGTTTGTTAGGATCTATGGATGTTTGTCACTCTTTCACACTCAAACGGCTGGACCGATTTTGATAAAAATTTGGTATGAAGGCAGCTGACACCCTGAATTAACACTTATACTACATAATTTTTAAAAATTCCCACAGGAACGAAGTCTCGGGCGGAAAGCTAGCACATAAATAACTCTAAAATTAAAAAAAACTTTTTTAGAACAAGCTATTCTGCCATATAGGAGCTAAGTACTCGTCAATACGAATCGAACGAGCCCAAACTCGATGGAGTTGTGTCGTTTTATTGCGGAGTTCCTATGGCCACCTTCCAGCTCCAGCATCAGATCAGCTCCCTATCATTATAATATTATGCTGTCACGCATTATACATATGCATGCAAGTCAAATAAAAGCTTGTAAAAAGCGCACGCCTCTGCCCACTAGGGTAAGTAGAAACCACGATGGTACAGAGGCCAGCACATCAGGTTACCCTAATTCATTGAAAAACCGTTCTTATCGCAACAGCATAGAGTACACGTATGGGTAATCTGATTTGCAGCCCTCTGTACGATCCAAACACAGATTTACGCTATCTAGTATTTACTAATCAAATTTAAAAAGTCAGTAGAGGAGTACTTTTGGAGCTAATATCGTATTCAGTTCACACAGTTACTGTTCTGTTTTCCGTTGCTCCATCATCAGACACTGACACCAGACGACCCTGGCCAAAACCAAGGCTTTCAGAGCATATATTTAACATCCTCATAGCTTCCTTTCGCCTTCCTTGTACGGGACGAGAATTCTAATATTTTCTAGAACATTTGCAAAACTTCCCATTGCCACACATAACAAAATCGGCGTTCAGGAAGAAAAAATATTTTGATAACCTGAAATTAAGCAATTTTCCACACTCCCTAGTAGTTTATAGAAAACTAGCTTTCCGCTCGGGACTTCGTTCCCGTGGGAATTCGGGAAAATCATGTACCCTATGTTCATCACGGAAAATGTAGGATTCTACTGGTGAAAGAATTTTTCCAATCGGTCCAGTAGTTTCGGAGCCTATTGTAATACAATTGCTTCCTATGTTCCCAGTTTCTAGCATCACCAGGCACATAGGGGGCAATCGACTTTTAATAATTTTCCACGTTATAAAAACGTATGAGCCACAGACTTCAATCCCAACAACAGTTCGCACAAAGTAAATAACTAGTATTTTTTGCAGACAACAATGCCTATTAGCAGATAACCACAACCAAAAATGTCACTCATTTATTTAGATGATGTTCTGGTTTGTAGTATTTTTTGTTTTTGGTGATTTTTTTAAAAAGCGCTTAATCATTTTCGATAAAATGTATACGGGACCACCTCTGGAGTATACTCTTTAGAACAAAAAAGAATTTTGAAAATCTGTCCATAATTGGCGGACAAACCGGTGAACATACTTACATAAAAATACATACAGTCGAACATAGAACCTCCTCCTTTTTTGAAGTGTCGGTAAGAAAGCGCAAATGAGTGACGGCTTTTGCCTATCGATCTGTGTGCATCCGACATAAATGCCTGGCCTAGTTCTACTTTAACTTGGCCGATTTTTCTCCTACTTTAGCAATGCCAGTTA
The DNA here is from genome assembly GCA_949987775.1 of Aproaerema taeniolella. Taxonomy (NCBI): domain Eukaryota; kingdom Metazoa; phylum Arthropoda; class Insecta; order Lepidoptera; family Gelechiidae; genus Aproaerema; species Aproaerema taeniolella. The sequence continues at coordinate 3,007,962 of OX465259.1, read as the reverse complement.
GAAAATGTAAATTCTTATCCTTACTAATTAAACGCAAAAGCTTGTATAGATGTATGGATATTTGTTACTCTTTCACGCTAAAACGGTTAAACTAATTTTGATAACATTTGGTGTGGAGGTAGCTGACACCCTGGATAACACATAAGCTACATCATTTTTCCAAATCCCTACGGACACGAAGTTCCAGGCGGAAAGCTATTCAATAATAAAGTACTTTGGTAAGTGAAATTAATTTTGAACGGATTTCTGATCTCTTTTTTTATTTTCACCTTCAAATTTTCCTCTCAGTTAAAGATCTTAAAACAACATAATAAAAACTAATTCATTGCCCTTTTAAAGAAAAATGTAACATTGTCCTTATCTTGTTCTTGTTTTTATTTGTGTCACGTTTCATCAAAAATAGTTAAGGATCTTCTTAAACTGTGATTTTAATGTGATAAAAATTAAGTTACCTTTTATGTTTACTTTGTGGATTTCAAAGGGTACAAATTTCTATAAAGGGCCGTCTGGTTCGCGACCACCTTCCTACCGAAGTCCGACGCCAAACAGCTTCCTGTGTTTCATCGGTGCGTGGGAGTACCAGTGCCTTAATTGGCATTTTCTGGGTTAACTCGCTCCATCGTCGACCTCATCTATGAACTTGGTCAAGATTGGGGTCAAGAGTAACCCATCTCATAATAAAAACAAAAAAAGTAGTCCGACCCACCACAAGTCCATCATTTAGATCATTTATTCCCTAAGTGGTCCAGGTGGCCCCCAGGGGTCCACGAGAGACGCGACGGCGGTCTACGTTGGCGGTTTCGATAGTGAAGAACTTAATGTTAGTCTGATTAAACTAAGAATTAATTGATTCCTTGTGCTGCGAGTAGATGCCAAAAATTAAAATCGTATGGAATCACCTTTTTGATTGCCCAACTTTACTTTTTTGAGATCCACTCACAGCACAGTTAATTAGTTAACTAATCAATTCTCACTTTTTTTTCCGAAAACTGTTAATACGTGGTTGAAATTCAGCCGCAAGCCGCAACGCAAATTTCCATAGTTATATCTAATCTTCACATTTTTTGTCGAGTTTTGGGAAAATGTTACAAATGTAGCTGCAGGGGGTCCACCGGAACCAGCAAAATTTTAAAAGTGGTCTATGAGAAAAAAAAGTTTGGGAACCGCTGATTTAGATCATCTATATGCAAAAGTCGATAAAAACTAGTTACAAAGATTGCATAAAATCTTCAACAGGTCATAGTACACATAGTCAATGCTCATGACCGAGTTTCATTTAAAAGGTAAGCCTGTATGTCACGAGGAAATTAGTATAAAAATAACCACATCTGGTTGAGTAAATAGATGAGAAAATTGAATTAGCAGACTTGAACTCGCTATTCATTCTTAGAACAACGGATCACCATTCAACTCATGTGACATCCAAAGCCTGTAATTACTTTTCAACAACTTCAAAAATTCGACTGTAAGAATATTCTCAATTATATTCTCAATTCGACTGTACCTAAGAATATTTTTATTATGTTTGTTACACGGTAACTCCTCCAATTGTCGGCTGATTTACAAAATTATTTTTTTTGTTTGAAAAAATATACTCGTGAGTTGGTCCCATATAAACTTTATCGAAATTTAATTTATGCTTTTTAAAAAACCAACAAAACATACATATAATTATATAATATTGAGATGACGGTTTTTGGTTATCCGCTTATAGGTATTATTGGGAAGGAAGTCAGTTAACTCTTATGTTTATGAATGATCATTGGAATATGTTAGATTACCAACATTATTTTAATAGAAACTTACCACTGCCATTAATAAAAAAGGCATCGTGTCCGTCCTAAAGCTATTTGATTCATCAATAGCTTGTGATTAGTTACACTAACTCTGATCTTAAAGTTTTTGGCCAACTATATGGCGGTATACAATGGTCTAATACTTATTTAAGTGTTTATTTATGTTTATGAAAGCTTTCAGCGCCGATAATAAGTTTTACGCCATTGGATTGCATTCCAATAGCGCCATTCTACCCCAGGGAGAGATGCTTGGAACTCTTCTTTTCATTAAAGATCTTTTCATTACTTATACTCAGAAAGTAGGTCTGAAATTGCCTACGGAGCGGCTTGAAAGTAATACTTTTCAAGCCTAGGGAGAGTCGCTTTCAACTGACGGCTGTCAAATTAAGTATTAAAAAAACATGTTCCAACTTCCTATACAGACACTCTATTAGTACATTGCGATGTAAAATTGAAATAACAAAAGTTAAGTATTCATTAAAGAATACTTTTTTTAATGACTTTATAATCATTTACTTTTAGCTATTTCTTTAACATAACATAGATTTTGGCAAAATATTTACCATTTTTTTCAATGATGAAAATGAAAAATAATGGCTGAATAGCTGGCCAGCCACATAAAAAAAAACATAATAGGCGGGAAGGTGGCATTCCGATCTTCATTTGTTTTTTCGAGTTGTAGAGTTTTGTAACTTTCGCATAGCAGCAATGAGTTCAGCTTATTCTTGTTTTTTTATTTTTACTTTCTTTGTATTCGTAATGAAAAGCACAGTGTTTACCTCGGGTCAAAGACTTATTTAGTCCCTCGAACTATTAGCTCCCTCGCTACGCTCGGTCGCCAAACCCCGTCTCGGGACTTAAATTAGTTACTTTCACCCCTAAAGTAACAATGTACTATTCATGCGATTAATTTTATAAGAACTACTTGAAATATACAAAAGTGTACGTCTCGTTTTCTAGTTGAACGTTCGTAATTCCATTGAATTTATTTTTAAGCGACAATGAATTAATTGGCCGGTTAGTTTCCAGAACTCGCAGACTTCTATAGCAAAATTTAGGTTGACTAAGCTAGTTACTTCTAAATGATGCACTTTAACAGTCTGTTTTATATGTACAGAACGTAAAATCACTTACATGAATACCTATCTGTAAATTAAAGTTATGTAGACTGAAATCTTTTCAATAACTTGTAATTTAGTTGAATATGTGTAGACTGTATTACAGTTAAGTACTTTATCTTTTGTAATATATTTTGCATAAATCACATATTTAGTTCCCATTGTTACTAAAACTGCTAACGCGTTTAGTGCATCATCTGACGCTGTCACAACATTAAAATAATTAGCAGATATTTGCCAGATATTACCAGTTTTGTCTTTAAGCAAAACTCATGTCAGTTGTTAATGATTATGTGGTTTAATTCTTTAGCTGCTGTTTCAACCATTTATGTGTTGTGGTCTAGGGATAAAGTCATAAAATTGTAGAAGTTGTTGTGCCCACATCTTTTGTTTAAGTATTTGTCATAGTCAAAGTATATTGAAATCTTTTATGTAGCTATGACGAGAAATGATTTAGCGTTAATTTCCTTCTTTCTACTAAGTACAGAAAACCAGCGTCACGGCTCAAGCTGTGACGTCATGCTGAGCAAAAACTATTTCGGAAATTAGTATTTTAATTTTTAAATAATGAGTAATTGTAATATTATTTGCCGCTTATATACTTCCTATTCTATTTCATATTTTTGACATTGCAAATACGGTAAGATAATAGGCTACGGTAAGACAAAATAGGAACGGATGTTTTAATTTCTTTTGCGTTCAGTCGATTGGCGTTGACAAATGATCTCGAATTGCTAAAAGGACGCAAGTCCAAATTCAAACGCAAGATAAAAGAATGTACTAGATATAAACTGGATGTACTAGACAGTCGTCTCCACAAGGTCACGAACTCTTTAATGGGTCAATGTATATGTTTCTATAATAAGATTCCCATGTGCATTCAAAATTTACCTTTAGACAAATTTTAGACTGTAATTAAACAAAAACTTTGCAAAATTTTAAAATCAAAATTAAAATGAAATTTCATATTACAAAATTTCTGATTACCTAACTGACAAGCAGCCATGGGAATGAACTGCTCAGCTCTAGAGTTATTTCACAATTAGTTAAAATTAGAAAATAAGAAAATATGTAATGCGATTAAAAAGAGCACCCTCAGAGTTTCTTGCCTGTTCTTCTCTGGGGAAGACTGCTTCTTTGCGAATAGGCGTAGGCTTAGAGTCAGTAGGGTCAATAGAACGAATGCGTATGTAAGTATTTAAATCCTTTAATGTTTGTTTGGTTGTATGTATTTCATGTAATCTTGACTTGTTTTAAGTGGCATCCTGAATGTCCCATAAAATAAAGATTTTTTCTATTCTATTCTATACTTCAAATTAGTGGGTGAAACTTCTCATGAAACTGAACAACTTTCCTCAAAAGGTGTTTAACTGCCGTACTCAGAGACGTCAATTAAAGTTAAGAAGTAATTAAATGTCATGCTATTCTTGTTTATATTAACAAGAGTGAAAGAGGCAACATCAGAGTTTAACAGTACTTAACTTTAATTGACGTCTCTGAGTACGGCAGTAAGAGTTTCTTAACAAAATTTCAACTTCCCATACAAATTCAAATCAGTTGATCGCACTATTTGTATGCAGAAGCGAATCTTTTGTTTTAATATTTTGACTCATTTTCCTTTCCGAAAGTTGTTCAGTTTCGTAAATTTCACTAACTATTTTCAAATCACCCAATGTAGAGTCTACTTTTCCTTGTGTTGGTTGGTTTGATCCTACTAATATTATTAATGCGAAAGTTTATGAGGATGAATGGATGTTTGTTACTTTTTCAAGCTCGAACGGCTGGACCAATTTTGATAAAATTTGGTATGGAGGTAGCTGACACACTGAGTTAACATGTAGGCTACATAATTTTCCCTAATTCCCACGGGAAGGAAGTCTAAGAGAGAGAAGTTTCATTGGTAATATTAGGCCTGCTGTCAACAGATTATAAAGAAACCGGGTAACACTATCTTGGGATGACTAATAGTAAACTTTACCGGAAAATTATACCGTGTCCTACGCTATGTAATCCGATAATACATTACGAGATACTTTTAACGTACGGACGGCCGGAACCACCACACGCGTGCACTCTGTGCTTTTGTGATAAGAGCGGTTTTGCAATGAAAATGGAGTAGTAACCTGATGCACTGGCCTCTGTACTACTTAATCTCTATAAGAAAGTCTCCTGATGAATTGGATTTTTAGAACTAGATGATCTTCATTTTTACTCAGAGTAGGAGGCCCAGACAAAGTCACATTCTACAGGGTGGAATTTTTTAATGCCACCTGAAGGGAAAGTACTCATAATGTATCGGATTGGCTGACCACGTGACATTTCTTTTGGGTGTCGGTCAGTTTTAGAACTTTCAATTTTCTTTATCGCTAAAGCATGGACTTAGTATTTTCTCTTCGCTAAAGTGACATTGTCTAGTAGATTCTAGAAATGGACAGTTGACACAGATGACAGTTGCAGTGAAATAACTAATGATCCTAAAGCAACTATCTAACCTTCTCATAAAGGTTAGATAATTGCTTTAGGATCCAAACATTTGGATTGCCAAAAGCATCGAACCTAAGTCTGTTGGAAGTGCTGATAGAAGCAATAGTAAGTATATTAAACAAGATACAGTGAACCCAGCGCTATAAACTTCATTTCGACGAACTCCGTGTTTGAATTTTTTAATGTCATTTGTGTTTAAAGTTCATTAAACACGTGTTGGTGTTTTGGTCTTTAAAACTTTATTTATAATTAGCTTAATTTTGATGAACCAACTAAAATTCTGACTAGGGATGAGTCAACAACTCTATTAACCCGTCGCGTGCTTGTTTACGCCGCGTGCGATACAAATCCATGTGTTCAAAAAGCACGCATAGGTTTAAACTGTATGATTTTGACGTTATACAATACGGATGTTGACTATTTTTATTTTATTGTTTATCTTAAAAAGGAACTGTATCCAAAACCCAAAACCGAAATAGAGGGGGAAACTGTCAAACAACGAAAAAGAGATGCATTGACTGGCATGTGACGTCACCGCCATTTGTTTGCGTAGGTAAAAACGAGATAGCTAGCTCTCCCCACAAAACGAGATAGCTAGTCAGTACGTTAATATAAATGCTAATAACTTGTTCATTTATAAACCAATTTTAATGCTGTTTTCGGATATTAATATATTTCTAGCTTTATTTTTTGTTTCACATACAATAATTCATAAAATCAAACATTGTCAACATCCCTATATTTGTAAAAGTAATTAGGTTTATGTGTGTTGCTACCAAATGATATTCTCTAAGTAGCTTGCTTAAGTATGTGTTTTCTACAAGATGTACTTAGGAGTGTGCTCATGAGCTGCACAAGCTTATTCCTCCTGCCCCTTTCTTCTACCGCACATCCAGACGCACTGCGGGGTACCTTATTGTCGTAATTCCTCGAATCCGTACTGAGCGTTTCTGTTCATCTTTTATATTGCGCACCGCTAAGAAATGGAATTCTCTGCCTGCGTCTGTATTTCCGGGCGCATATAACCCGAGTCTCTTTAAAGTTCGAGTGAATAGGCATCTTCTGGGTGAGCTTGCTACATCCTCGACCACATCTTCGCCCCTGGGCTAGATTGTGGTCAAGAGCAAACCCATTCGTTATAATAAAAAAAAAACAGAAGAATAGAGACACTTATTATTTCGCCGTTCGTTTGACTTTTAAAGTATTGTTTGAATAACAAAAAATAGAATTGTCATGAATACATCAGGAACAAAATCCTCCCTGAAACGTTTTCAAAGAAAACAGTTGCAAAGAGAACTAAATGATTGCTTTTGTTTAATTTTATTATAAACCATTATACTCGTGAATAAGTTTATGAGCTATACTCTCGACATGGTAATTTTTAGTTTCATACTGTGACTTTTAGACAGTTATTTGCTAGTTTCGCGACATAAAGAGCCGTGAGTTGTAAAATGTAGAGGAGGTATTTACTTGGTCAATCCCCTCAATCAAGACGACATACATAAAGGATAAGTTTAAATAAAATTCTATGTTTTCCTGAAAATATGAGATTTAAGATGAGGTCGTAGCCTTGTAGCCTACAAACGAAAAACTGAATTCGCTTTACTTTTTGGTAGGTTATGGAAATCTTGAAAACTATAAGTTTGAATCTTCGGAGGTTCTTTATTTATTTTTTTATTATAAGATGGGTTAACTCTTGACCTCAATCTTGACCATAAGGTCAAAGATGAGGTCGACGATGGAGCGAGTTAACCCAGAAAATGCCTATAAAGGCACTGGTACTCCTACGCACCGACGGAACACAGCAAGCTGTTTGGCGTCGGACTTCGGTAGGAGGGTGGTCGCGAACCAGACGGCCCTTTACAGAGCCTACCACACCGCATGAGACCATAGGACGACACCTCAGATTCAGAAAAAAATGAAGTGTCGTTGCCTGGGATGGATTACTAGGAGGCAGGTCTCATTTGTGTTTCCTTAGTCGCCTCTTACGACACCCACGGAAAGAGATGGGGTGGTGTTATTCTCAACCGATCACCACACGGTTCAAAAAATTGGTCTTTTTGAATCTATGGAATTCTCATTAATTATCACAATTTTTTGTAAGGCGCACGATCCACTAATCCCCATTGGGCTGGCGTGGTTGAATATGGCCTAAATCTCCTCCACTGTTTTGAAGGGAAACCCGTTACCCCTCGGTGGTGTAGATGTATATGGGCTGATGACAATTATAAGAGGTGGTGAGTTATTAAAGGTATTCAACTTTTTGCTTATAACTACAGACCTTTGCTCTGCTGATTGGCATATTAAATGTTTTTTTTACTTTCACAAATAATCAACAAAAAGTGAATAACCATTTCATTTTACATAAAATATCAAACTTTCTCATCGTAAGACACGTGCCCACGTATAAATACCAGCAATTTTTTAAAATGAAAACATAAAAAGCGTAGGTTTCAGCTGAATCACCCAAAGTCTGTATAAAATTTTTGTTTACTCGTTTCGTTAATTTTATTTTAAGTAAGTACTTTATATGGGCTGGTAAAAAAAAAAAAAGTACTTTATTCAAATTTACACTGTCATTCAGTGTATAAGGTTTCTATAGTTCTCGATTTCGCCACCTGTAATGATAAAATCCATTTTTAACCGACTTCAAAAAAAAGGAGGTTCTCAGTTTGATCTGTATGTATGTATGTATATTTGTATGTATGTATGTATGTTTGTCCGCGATTATCTCGCGTTTGGCTGAACCGATTTTGATGTGGTTTTCAGAAATGTATTTTTTACATTTAGGAGAAGGTTTTAGTATTTTAACCGACTTCAAAAAAAGGGGAGTTCTCAGTTTAAACTGTATGTATGTAAAATAAAAATCAAAAATTCGCCTAAACTTTTCAAAGCTAACACTTAGTTTTATTAACCGACTTCATAAAATGAAGAGGTTATAATTTGCACTAAAAATGGAAAAATTAAAACTTAAAAAAAGAACCAATTTCAAAAAAGTGAAAAATAAATACAGTATCATTTGATGTGCTATGTAGTACCTACCTACTGAGCTGTTTGAAGTCGGTGCCAAGAAAATTAAGTTTGATAGGCCACCTTCGCACCGATTTCAAACAGCTCTGTAGTTAGGTATTACATAGCATATCCAATGATACTGTATTTATTTTTCACTTTTTTGAAGTTGGTTCTATTTTTTTTTAAGTTTTGATTTTTTATTCATTCCATTGTCATTCCAAAAGCAGATGTTTGTTCTCGGGTCATAAGTGTTTTTGTTTGTCTTTATGTGTGTTCCAAGGAACCCACGACGTAAGGGAAAACCTTAGTGTGGGCCTTTGAGTGTGTAGCGTTTTATTTATTTTATTGAGACGTGATTGATTATTGGAATTATATTCTAGCTATTTCTCAAGGGAGATATAAAAGAAAGCTGGCGATTTCCTTCACGGCAATTTCCTTATCTGAATATTAATTTAAAAAATACAAAAATTATATCTTTCAAATCTATTCTAAAATTTCTTCACACAACAACAGTATTGCTTTTTTCCACTTTCCAAGGCTCAATTTCCAGTCGACTAAGGATATCAATGTAATCGCAGCTGTGAGTGGCTACTGCAACTAGTCAATCGTAGCACTCAATTGTTTCAAGTTTTTTTTTTTATCGAGAGCCGTGGAAAAATATACATACAATGGGATGACACACGTACTATTAAATGTAGAGCAATAGCACTGGCTGTATGTGAAACGAATGACAGAAAAAGTTGATTGAAGAAAACAAAATTGGTTGTCATTCGGATTTCAAATGAGTGCAACTTTTCAATTTTAAAATTTGGAATAAGCTTTACTGATTTTTAGGGTTCCGTACCCAAAGGGAAAAACGGGACCCTATTACTAATGCGCCGCTGTCCGTCCGTCCGTCCATCTGTCACCAGGCTGTATCTCGTGAACCGTGATAGTTAGACAGTCGAAATTTTCGCAGATGATGTATTTCTATTTGCCCTCTACAAATACTAAAAACTATAATAAAATAAATATTTAAGGGGGCTCCCATACAATAAACGTGATTTTTTGCCGTTTTTATAAAGATAAAGGTTTTTATAGAGTCCGACTCGCACTTGGCCGGTTTTATAGGTAATGGTACGGAACCCTTCGTGCGCGAGTTAAACTCGCACTTGCCCGTTTTATTTTTCAAATGAATGGGACATTCCCGTTTTTTGGAAATGTCTTCAGTGTAGAAACTAAATTATTTGAAACATGTTCGGTAATTTACTTCAAAAGTAGTAGGTATGGTTATCGAAATTCAGATGTGGTTGATCCATACATCTGGTTGAGTACTTCTGATATTATTTTTACAAGTTTATCAGTGGACAGAAGTACCTATACGCCCATTCGTTCGTGGTGTTTATTCATATCAGAAATATTTTGGCATTTCAAAAAGTATTTATTTCATCGATTTATTTCGTTTCTCATTTGGAGCACCTACACTTGACCAGCGGAATGACTGTGATCTGATCTCCGTAATAAATTCTAATGATCTTCGAAAAAGTTTTTAGTGTGTCTAACTTAGCAACCAATTGCTTTTTAACCTTCCTTAATAATTTTCAAACGTTATCACTGCAGAACTTACTTGTTGGACTGGAAGTGAAAGAAAAGCTTACAATATACCACTTGCCAACTCTTCTTGGGCATATTGTATTAGTACGTGATTCTTTCTCATGAGAGTCTAGATTTTCAAATCAACACAAGGAAAAGTTATGTCAATTTGTATTGAATTGGGATATACATCCTTTTAACACTTCGAGATCAATTGTCAGCGTCAATCGAATGCAAAAGAAATTCAAACTTCTAATTTTACATTTAAGGTTATGTTTTCCTTGGCAATCAATTCTCATAAGAGCGAAGTCCCATTGCGTATGCTAAGGCAGTAGTATCCTCTTACTCATATTGTATCTAAATAAACATCATTTCAAACGTGGCGTCAGTTAGTTTCTGAACCTCATAAAGGTCTGCTTATCCCAACTGGGATTGTATGTAAGTTCACTGTAGAACCAGATAAAGAAACACAAACGTGGAAAGTCGCGTGAGCGCTAAAAATCTATTTATACCATCGATATAATTGCATCTTTGTTTTTCTTAGTAGCGTTGTCTTGTACAATCACTTGCGACACCGCATATTTGTACTGTCTATGAGTGGATCGATAATAATTACAAATATGTTGAGTGCAGGCTGCATTGCACTTAATGCACTATCTGATTAGGGTTTTGCATTGCTACTGGGCCCCGATTCTGTAACTTCAGTTGTGTGTCGATGGAATGGAGGCCATTTTAGCTGTTCAGGTGGCGAAATTGAGAACTATTTAATTTTCATATACTTGCTGACAACCACCCCGACCAGCAGCACCACCGCCAACTGAACGTAAAGTTGCAAACTTGAAACTACTTAGCAACTGGAAATTCAGTTGGCAGTGGCGCCACTAGTCAAACCAACCGTCATTAGATGTATGAAATTTGGATAGTTTTCAATTTCGCCACCTAAACAGATAAAATGGCCTCCATGACGGCCGGTTTGGTCGAGTGGTAGTGACGCTGCCTCTTGATCGGCGGGCCCTGGGTTCGATCCCCAGTCGGGGCAAACATTTGTGTAAAAAGCAGATGTTTGTTCTCGGGTCATGGGTGTATGTGTCTGTCTTTGTGTGTTCCAAGGGACCCACGACACAAGGGAAAACCTTAGTGTGGGCCTTTGAGTGTGTAGCGTTTATTTATTTATTATTTTATTCCATCGACACACAACTTAAGTTACAGAATCAGAGCCCTAGTCACATGTTTTCGGTGTGTCTTTTCAGAAAAGCCTTAAAACACTTCAAACATTCGCTATTTGAACACATTATTTAATACTTAAACGAGTCTAAATTCGCGTATTATCTGTATTCAAAGTAGCTTGCCTATGTGTTTTTTATAAGATGTACTTCGGGGAGTGTGCTCAGGAGATGCATGAACTCATTCCGCCTGCCCCTTTCTTTCATCGGACGTCCAGACGCACTGCGGGGTATCACCCTTATCTTGCCGAGATACCTCGGATACGTACTGAGCGCTTTTCTTCATCTTTTGTATTGCGCACTGCCAAGGAGTCGAATTCTCTGCCGGCGTCTGTATTTCCGAGCTCATACAACCCGAATATCTTTAAAGTACGAGCGAATAGGCATCTTCTGGGTGAGCTCGCTACATCCTCGACCGCATCTTTGCCCTGAGCTAGATTGTGGTCAAGAGCGAACCCATTCTTAATTAAAAAAAAATTGTTTTCGCGAATTTAGACCGGTTTTATTATTTAATTACAGAACAGCTTTTACGCAATTTGTTGGTTTAAATTGTTCAATACAACGTGTTTTATGAAATATAAACATACATACGCTCTCGCCTATAATTCCTATCAGGGTAGGCAGAGCATTAGTGGTTCTAGAACCACTTGATGCCACATTTGACATGAATTCTGAGGGCTATTAGAATATCCAATAAAAAGAAAATCCAAAATGAAATTCAAGAGTGAAATAAATGTAGCTCTCAGTTGCACGGTTTGGCATCCTCCAAAATGAAAGTTTCAAATAATTAATGTGACATGCTTGACATATTTGAAATAGGGCTTCGCATTTATCAAAATATTTATTAACCCTCCGCATACCAGGTGGGGTGAAAAATCGATATATTTTCAAAAATTTTCGTTCGCGGAATCTGAAGCTCTCAGTAGCTGGAGTTGCGACGTTCTTACACTGGCAAGTACCATTAGTTTAGTGGTGCGTGCGTTTTTTAGGGCTCTAGATGCGTTTTGTTTAGAGTTGTTGTTATTTGAACATATACAAAATGCAATTATGGCGAACTAAAGAGCTCCTACCTCGAGATTGAAGTAAAAATTTAAAGATGTATCATCGTTGTTCAATTTTTTTAAATTTAGTCAGTTTAATTACAAACATTGGTAATTATCAATTCTTAGGGTAATTTCAAGTCTAAATTAGTACTCAGAAGATGGCATTTTCGCTACCCTTTTTCAACAAACCATTTAATCTATTTAATTTTTTTATATAATGCTACTCAGGTTATGTTCAATTTCAAAAATATGCAATAATAATTCAGTACCCCTATTCCTATCTGATTACAGCGATCATTTTGTTAGGGTATGTCACACCCCACCTTGTATGGCATGTTACAAATTTTCACGTGGTATGCCGAGGGTTAAATTTTGATTTTCTTTTTATTGGGCATTTATTTATGAAACACTATGTATCGTCCAACGCACACGCTCACGCCCATAATCCCTATCCGCGTAGCTAGACCCTTCGAGCATCAGTAGTTCTAGGTTTCATAACTATTGATGTATTTAAATTTAAAATACACTTATGTATTTATAATATGTTCATAGCCATATCCAACCACGTGGCCTGAATTTCATAAAATATGTACGAAAGCTTTCGCTATGAAACATTGACATTCGTATAAAAATAACGAGACTAAAATAAAACTGTGACATAAAAATAATGTCCACACCTCTCGTATTAAATGGAAGGTCACAATCTGTGTTGAATTATGATTTATTAACTAATAACGGAAGTAAAATTAATAGTTTTCTTTTTCTAAATTATAAGTATTGTAATATTATTGTAATTTTTTCTTCTGAAATGTGTTTTTGAAATTGTTAACATTATAATTTTTAAATTTTGTTTTGTATGTATTTGATGGACCTGATTGTGTTCTATGGGCAAAGTCTGAAACAAATTATTTATTTATTTATTTTTACCTGAAAATATTTTGCAAATCGTGCTGTGAAGTAACTTCAGAATCACACCAATGATCTACCTACCCACTAGCGATAATACGCGTAAAATTGCTCCAATCTACACTATAAGAGTTATTAAAGAGACTGGAGTGGAAAAAAGTCAGATAAAATCTGCGATTTTAATATAATTTTAATTATTAATGGACATAGTATTTTTAAAACCCCGAAGCAAAAAAGGGGTGTTATATGTTTGACATGTGTATCTGTCTGTGGCGTTGTAGCTCCTAAACGAATGGGCCGATTTTGATGTGTGTTTGAAAGTTGACGTGATCGAGATAGCCAGTGCAACCGTTAGAGTTATGTTATATGAATGTTGGGGAATTATTATTATTTCAATAAATAAGGGACCAACGGTTAAAAAAATAGATTCGAATCTTAATTGACTATGAAAGGACCAATGAAAGGTCCTTGCTAATAGAAAACACTTACACTGCACAAACACTAATTAAACTCGATTGAAAACTAATGACATAATTAAATTAATTATTTCGGGAATGAATTACACTCATAAACCTTCCTATTGAATCATTCTGTTATTTATTCTGTAGTTTTTACGTTATTGCGTTCAAACAGACTGACGCGGCGGAGGACTTTGTTGTGTAATTTAGTAAAATAGTCAAGATCATTAATTAAGTTATGCTTAGCGGTTCCTGAACTTACTTTGTATTTCAAGTCTTTCGAGTTTCTCTTCAGCTCGCTGCGCTAACTCCAAAGGGCTCTCAATGTGGTAGAATATACTCGCCCCCACCAAAAGATATACGATGTGCAGACAAAGCATGCAGGCGAGCTGCTTTTTGGACATCATCTTGACTAGCTTCTAACACAAATCTTATTCTCGAATTTTAAAAAAAATATCACAGTCTACAATCACTTGTCACTTTCAAATGTCCATCTTTTCCGCGGCAAAACTAACTGAAGTAAAAGGAATCGCAGTTTCTCAAGCGTTCCTGTAAAACGATTTAAACGTGAACAGCTTTTGTTTTGGAAAAACATAACGACGTAAACTCATAATTAAGAGTTCTGAATTTGAAATTTTGACACTTCCAACGGTGGGGATAGGTCACTTCGAAGCATATTTGAAATAGGAATTGTTTTTTTTTTCTTATTTCCCGGCGAGCGACGCTCTAGGAGCGTCTGAAGCGTTTGAATGATTTTCCCTGGCGGCGCGCGCGCCTGAGAATCGCGCGCACTGGCCACGTCCTTTTTTATACGACTTTAGCTCTATATGTTTGACTGACGACAACTCGCATTAACTCATCGTAAAGGATAATAAGTAAGGTTATTGTGTACTGTAAACGTTAAACGTAAACTGTGACGTGGAGTAGGGAAAGATTTTCGTTTACGACCAGGATTAGAGAGATTTTCTGCGTTTGATAATATGGCCGCTTGTGTATGGATAGCGTTACATCACACTATCTGATAGCGGATTCTTAGTAACTAGTTTAGTTCGCCTTTGACATTCTTACATTTAGTTTTTTCAAATTAAAAATGTATGACTTTTTCATATTCTATCCTAAACAAAAACTGTCCCATGGGTACAACTAAGTAGCAAGGATGCTTTAAAAAAAACTATTTTAGATACAAAGCTATTAAAAAACCGGAATGAATAAGTTTGTACAACCAACATTTTCTTTCGATCTCTGCTTTATTAAAACCTATAAAATTATGTTTTTTTTGTATTTCAGTAACTTAAGATAGTATAAAATAAAATTAATCTACAGTTGTACACGGAATTACGGTATTGTGTATAGTATACTAAACACTATCTGCAGATTTAAAAAAATGTACGTAAGGATTAAAAATACAATAAAAATATTTAATTAAATATTTTACGTAAGCACTTAATTTTATCTAAAATCTGCATTTTTCGTAACAAAAATGACACAGTTTTACAACCAGACAGATAAATTCTCGTAAACTAACAATAAACTAATATTGTAGTTATTATGTTAAGAGTGTTGTGTTTAGACGAAAGCAATGTTTAGACGAAATTCGGCATGTGACGCACATACCTACAAAAGATTTTAAAAATTACGCACTTTTATAGGGTAAAAATGATGGCCGCTATACAGCGCCTTAGGTAGGTGAGGTGAGGCGGGGGAAGATCAGACGCTCTATCAATGGGGAAGGTGACATTTTTTATTGACATTTTTAAATAATTTTATCTAATATTATAGATTTGAGGGTCATTAAATACCCATTACCTAGATGTTTTTTATTGAATGTAGTAAATGAATGTAGTTCAGTGTCACGCTTGTTCGCACTTTAACGGCCCTTTGTGAAATTTACCTTTGCCTGAACAATAAACAATAAATAAATTACTAAACAAAATTAAAACAAATCTGACTGCTGTTTATTAATCCTTAAATCTTAAATAAAAAAAATATATAAAAAACCTTCTCCATTGCAACGACATGACGGCGAACTGACAGAGCGAGAACGGCCGTCTGCCCCCGCTTCGCCCCACATACCCAAGGCGCAGTACAGAGCGGTAATGGTAAAACTATACAATCATCCGTTTTTAGGATTCCGTAGTAAACTAATAACGTTTATAGTTTTCCAATGTCCGTCTGTTCTTTCGTTTGTGATTTTTCTCAGAGACCCTTGGTACTACAAAGCTAAAAGGATATACATTTCATATTGAGTTGCGGACAATAGACGATAAAACAAATAAGCTGCCTCTTGATCAACGGGTCCTGGGTTCGACTCCTAGTCGGGGCAAATAAAATCAGATGTTGGTTCTCGAGTCATGGGTGTTAGTGTGTTTCTGTCTTTGTGTATGTTCCAAGGTACCCACAACACAAGGGGAAAACTTTAGGCCTTTGAGTGTGTTTCTTTTATTTCTATGTATATTTATGTATTCGACGTTTTTAAGTCGACGATATATTTTTATTTTATTTTAGATTTATTATGATTGTTATGAACTGACCTAAGGAACCAACCTAGGTCCTTTCGGCCGTGTTAGTAAAAGCGTTTTGGAATCATTTATCTATAAAAAAAACAGTTACAAACGAAGTCTTCTTTCGGTTTATAGTCTGAATTTCAGCATTCAAGACGTCATTTAATTTACGAGGAAATACGTCAATTATATACGCAAATTAAAATTATTTCTGTCTGCCTAAATAACCAGTGACAAATCCATGTAAATTTTACCACACAGTGCGCATTGCACGTAATACGGTTACAAATAGGTTCCAATTTAGGTATTTTACTCCGGATTTTCCTATAAGTATTGGTACTTATACCTACATGTACCTAAATATATTGAATGATTTTACATTTTGTTAGTAGGCAAAATTAGGTAAGCTTATGAATCAGCTAATTAAATTGAATAACTCATTTTAAGATATACACGGTGATAAAAAACCTCCTAGCTATATTCAAAATCCTGAACCAGTATCACTTAAAGAACACATGTATGAATTTAAAAAAAATTTAGAAATATTTTTCCAATGGGAATAGTTCATTTTTTGCCTAAACGTAGACATTACTCCTACACCAGGCACGCGAGGGGTGCGGGTAGCGCTCGGGGGATGCACCCGAGTGGTCTCTATGTTTAGGGAAAAAAATCCTACCGAAAAAAATAAAAAAAACAAAAGTGTTCTGTGTAATACTGGTTCAGGATTTTGAATATAGCTAGGAGGTTTTTTATCATCCTGCATAGGCCAAAAATAAAAAATATATTCGGCACTATCACCATAACTTGCGCGATTGTCTTAGTATGGTATAGAAGTTAGGGAAAGTGGTTTAGTTAACCGGTTTATCATGCCCTCTGAAGCACGGAGACGCTACTGATTAACACGAGCTGCTAGTTTTTTTTTCCACCCACTCGGCCAACAAGCTTAGTCCTTCTTAAATACAAGAGCATTTTGTTTTTTTAATTAAACATTGTAAAATTTAAAGAAATGTCAAAATTTTGGGGTATTATAATTTAATCAATGTTAAGGCAATATCACTACATGGTTGTCTATTTCATGTCTTTTCATGAATGACTGTAGTTTTTTTAACACCACTTCCTCTGGAGAAAACTGCTACATAGCACTAAGGCCACCTACTAGAACTTCTTCTGTATCGTGTTGGACTTTTCTGTTGTTAATAAGGACTGTGTATTATGCATGAATTATATATCTGTCTCAGCCAATAGGTACAAAAGAACTTTAAAAGTATTATCTTAACAACAAACTGGCTAAATACACTCTAATCTGTTATCTTAAAACAACACTGTTTACGTATAACACACTTCAGTACCTAGGAGTATATAACTAGCACTAATTGTGGGTAGCTCAGTGTCGAGCAACAATGTTTTTTTATCGATTATCGATTTTCTCTAATTTGTTAATGAAATGATGTCAATAAATCTTACAAACGCATGCTTAGGGGTACATACATACACTTGTAACGAGACGGTATGCGCTTCGTCTTCATCCTCCTTCTCCATTATCTTTTCGCGACATTTTTACTCTTCAGTTTTGGCATTCCTAATCTAAATTCGAAATTGAACTCTTCTAGTTGTTCGCTGGGATGACACAGACCCAACTGAGTTTCCATCGCAGGCGCACGCCCGCTCATAATATACCGTTTTATGTATTTTGTGATACTAACGCCTTACAGTTATTAAAGTTAAAGTAAAAAATAAATAAAAAATAACAATAATAACTTATATTAAATGTGGATGGTGAGCTGAGGTGATGCCATCTCGTTACACACTCACGCCTTTTATCCCTGTTGGGGTAGGCAGAGCATCGTATGGTTCTTCACTTAACGTCACGTTTGACATACCTAAATTCTGAGGGATAATAGATGGAACTCATAGACATAGAAAAAATAAGTATGGAACTGCATAGTGGTGACAGGTTGTCGGCTCTTGACAGCCTTTGTTGGGTGGGTGGGTAACGACCGGTTTGGTCGAGTGGTAGTGACGCTGCCTCTTGATCGGCGGGTCCTGGGTTCGATTCCCAGTCGAGGCAAATATTTGTGTAAAAAGCAGATGTTTGTTCTCGGGTCATGGGTGTTTGTGTCTATCTTTGTGTGTTCCAAGGGATCCATGACACAAGGGAAAACCTTAATGTTTACTATTTATTATTACGTTATTATAGGATTAGAGATCATCACAACAATAGCTTTATCTTTCCTTCTTTCTACAAGAGGTTACTTGAAACCTCTTGTGTGGTAACATTAACATTAACATGGCTAGACTTTAGTGAGTGACTCTTCCCACGAAAAAGAACTACTACTCGTATCCCTGCAATCAAAATGAAATTCTAAAAATAAATAACTTTTCTTAAAAAGGCAAATTAGCTATGGAGAGGCAAAAAATTACTCTACATTTCAACCTAAGTTCTTTAAAAAAGTTTAGTGGGCTGATTGACATCTTTACTTTGCCTTAATCTTCTTACCAGCCCATATACGTCCCCATCGAGGGGCACGGGCCTCCCTTCGAAATACGAAGGGGATTTAGGCCATAGTCCACCACGCTGGCTCAATGCGGGTTGGTGGACCGCTCGTCTTTCGAAAATTAATTTTCTTGGACGGGCGGGTTTCATCACGATGTTTTCCTTCACCATTGAGCAAGTGATAATTAGAAATCCGTACATAAATCCGAAAATACGAATTTAGTGGTACAGGCCCGCACTACGATTTGAACCCGCGACCTTCGGATTACATATCTGGCTCATTACCAACTGGGCTATCACCGCTTCCTTAATATTCCCGTTAAAATGATTTTTAGGCTGTGCGTTGATATGTCAGTCAGTCAGTCAGTCAGTCAGTCAGTCAGTTTCTCCTTTTATATATTTATTAGAAGATCTGCATGTCTGGGTAACTGTATCTTTGTCTGTGGCATCGTAGCACCTAAAAAAATGGACCGTTTTTGTTGCAGTTGTTTTTCTTTGAAAGGTGACCTGATTGTTATGGTTCTTAGCTACATACATTTGATCAAATTTGGTTCAGCCGTTTAAGAGTTATAAGCGATCGAATGTTAGGGTGACACAACATTTTTAATTTTAGAGTTATCTTTGTTATGGTCAAACATGTTTTTTTTTTGCACATCAACAATATAATACCACTTTCTTGCAAATAAAGATGATTCGATTTAATAGAAAAGTAATAGATGACTTGACTCTACCTAATAGGTAGTTTATGACGTAACAAGTTAAAGTATTTATTTTTTAGCAGTCCATATACGTCCCCCTCGATGGGGATGTGTCCACCAGGGTGTCAGCTACATCCATACCAAATATTATCAAAATTGGTCCAGCCGTTTAAGCGTGAAAGAGCAACAAACATCCATACATCTTCACAAACTTTCGCATTTATGATATTAGTAGGAGTAGGAGGAAGTCAGAAGCCGTTTTAGCTGACATTTTTTTTTACCAGTCCAAATTCGTCCCCACCGAGGGGCACGGGCCTCCCTTCGAAACACGAAGGGGATTTAGGCCATAGTCCACCACGCTGGCCCAATGCGGGTTGGTGGACCGCTCGTCTTTCGAAAATGATTTTTCTTGGACGAACGGGTTTCATCACGATGTTTTCCTTCACCGTTGAGCAAGTGATAATTAGAAATCCGTACATAAATCCGAAAAGACGAATTTAGTGGTACAGGCCCGCGCGAGGATTTGAACCCACGAACTTCGGAATACAAGTCTGGCTCATTACCAACTGGGCTATCACCGCAAAAAAAGCATGACTAAAGTTATTTGTTTCGGAAGAGGTGGAAAGCATTGAACTGTAGACGGACGTTTAGTGCCCTTGGTATCTACTGATTGTCGTTGTTACTAAGGTTTTTGAGGAACTTCATTCAGTGTAGGCTGTTTTCTATTTACACTAGTTACCTCCATATCAAATTTTATCAAAATTGGTCTAGCCGTTAAGGCGTGAAGGAGCAACAAACATCCATACATCCTCACAAACTTTCGCATTTATGATATTAGTAGGAGTAGGTAGGAAAAAGTCAGAAGCCGTTTTAGCGGACATACTTTCCCAAAAATTCTTTTCAACTTTACATTAAACAATAAAACAAAAATAAACAAACGCTTCACACTCAAAGGCCCACATTAAGGTTTTCTCTTGTGTCGTGCGTCCCTTGGAACACACAAAGACAGACACAAACACCCATGACCCGAGAACAAACATCTGCTTTTTACACAAATATTTGCCCCGACTGGGAATCGAACCCAGGACCCGCCGATCAAGAGGCAGCGTCACTACCACTCGACCAAACCGGCCGTCAATTGAAAGGTTGTTTCGACGGTAACGAGCTTCTTTATATCGAATGGGATCGCTTTTGACCACGATCTGGCTCAAGGCAAGATGCGATTGAGGATGTAGCAAGCTCACCCAGAAGAAGCCTATTGACTGATGTTTGAAGTCTAATCTGTCAAGACTTACATCTTTTTCACAATGTAAGTTTCTCATACACACACACATACATACACACGCTCACGCCTATAATCCCTATCGGGGTAGGCAGAGCATCAGTGGAACCACTCGATGCCACGGTTAACACAAATAGTGAGAATTATCAGATGAAACAAGTTTCAAACATTTCTCATGCATGTAAGTTTTTCGTCCAATACAAACAGTCTAGGATTCGAGGCGATAGCCAATATCCGAAAGATAAAACCGTTAAATTGTCAAATCGTCATCATTTCCTGTAGATTATTTCACGATAGTATTAAACTGTTTCCAAACACAACGAAGTCGGCTCTTTTGTGATCATAATCGTAAATTCATAATATTTGCAAGTAGATAGAGTCCATTATGAAAGTGCCTTTAAACAGCTATAAGAAGCGTCAATTTCTTCAATCCATATTTGACCTTAATTTACCCTCATTTACTAATCAAATGCCACAGTCTGGAGGTCTTTTGAATGCTCTAAATGCTTTCTTTGTGTTGCTAAGTGCACTTGGGACGATTAGCCAGTTAAAAGAGATTACCTAGTGATATGCGGAAAATACCGGAGTGAGACCATGATATGATATTGATGTGAAATAGTACTTATTTAATTAGTAAGAATAGCGTAACGATGAAGTCGGTTAGAAACCTAAATCGGAGTGGAAAATCATGGGGGATTGGAAATCTGCTCATGTAGTTATTTCGTTGCGTTTTTCTTTCGGGAAATATCAGTGATTTGCTTTGTTACACTATACCTAAGGCATATGGAGTTATTTTTCCTATAGCCTTTTAACCATTTTATCTAAAACCATTTGTTACAAGCGCCGTTTTTGTTTTTTTTGACTCTTGATATTAGACACCAACCAATTGTGACAGCTAATAATCTGAAATTATTTGTTGCTCACTAAAATACGATCCATTGTCAACTACTTGGTCACTTCAAACATGGGCAGTAATCCTTAAAAGTTAAGACCTTTTCATCTGGAAAAATTTGGAAATCCTTGTCAAGTGATTGACCTTGAGACGCCATTTTGTGAAGCACGCCGATCAACGTCATCTTGTTGACCAAGTTTATGAGATTACCTGCTAATCCGAACATCTCGTATTAAGGTATTAGCAAGAAAGCTCGCAGATAACTGTCACTGCGCATTTGAAGGTTAACATTCTTTTATTCGATGTCTTTTATTTATGAACTAGGTAGCTTTTTTCTGCGACTTCGCTCGTGTGTAAAAGTACTCTATGTCCAGTCCTCAAGATATCCCTTTGTAAATAATTATGTTGATCATAATGCTCCGTTGCGACGTGAGGGAAGGACAACCAAGCAATTCCACATTTACAAAGGTAGTAAATAAAATCTTGTATCGGGTGTACAATATGGATGTTATTTTGTAACAAAAATATTTACATCTTTGCTCCCATCTAGCTTCATCCTTGCGCTTGCGCTTAGTTTTAACCATGTGGTGATCGGTTGAGAATAACAACCCCATCTCTTTCCGTCGGTGTCGTAAGAGGCGACTAAGGAAACACAAATGAGACCTGCCTCCTATTAATCCATCCCAGGCAACGACACTTCATTTTTTGTCTGAATCTGAGATGTCGTCCTATGGTCTCATGCGATGTGGTAGGCTCTGTAAAGGGCCGTCTGATTCGCGACCATCCTCCTACCGAAGTCCGACGCCAAACAGCTTGCTGTGTTCCGTCGGTGCGTGGGAGTACCAGTGCCTTTATAGGCATTTTCTGGGTCTTGACCTCAATCTTATGGTCAAGATTGAGGTCAAGAGTTAACCCATCTTATAATAAAAAAGTCCCATTTCTCATTTAAGATACGCTTGACCATAATCCAAGATTTGGCAGGTCATGTCACTACTGCCATCCGACATCCGTGATCCTGCTAACAGGGGAATCTACCGGTCTGGTGATGGTTGCATAATGCAGGTTCCCTCACGATGTTTTCCTTCAACGTAAAAGCGGCTAGTATGCAACTAATCTACATCTATTGCAGAAAACGAGTCAGGTTCATGGCATTACTGGGGATTGAACACGGTACATACTAATTCTCTCTTACAAATCCGACCCGCTTAGACTACCCGATGCTCTCATTTGCTCCCGGGCGGCACACTAGTTTATTCCATGGGTATTTCCGTTGATTTGGGACATTAAAATAGTTCAACGGAAAAATCCAGTCAAATTGATGACAAATCAAGATAACCGTACGAAATGCACTACTTGAATATAAGTTTCCTTAATTTTTCTAATTGCAAGGTAAACCTCAGGACTATAAGATACAAATAGGTAAAGTCCAATAAGTAGACTAAATGGTATAACCAGTGCTAGTTGAAAGTCCCTGTTAGGTGAATAATAGAAAATAACCGAATGAGCAAAGTGTATCAATCAACCACAAGATGGGTAGGTACGACGGTTTTATTCGAATAGGAAAATGTAACAACTAAGCCTGTGAGTACTGAGTAGGGTATTTTTTGTGATTAATTGAAAATTAAAGGTAAAGAGGTATTATTTGGTTCAGGTGTAAGAAAATCATCAATTCATCATTCTCACCCATATCATCTAGCTTCTCTTTAGCGCGAATCGCCACGAATCTGGGCTGGTGGTCTGCACAGTTGTATACACATTAGATCAGATCTGTCACATCATCATCATCATCATACTCAGCCCACATTGACCCACTGCTGGGCAAAGGCCTCTTCTCTGTAGCTCCAATCGTCACGGTCCTATGCTAACCTCATCCATAGAGGTCCCGTCAATTTGACGACATCGTCTGACCATCGGGCTGGTCACATAAGGTTACCATATTCATGCACTCTGTGCTGTTACAATATGAAGGGTTTTGTAACAGAAAATTCAGAAATCGGGTAAGTAACCTGATGAGTAACGTGGTCTAATATGGTAAATGCGGATCAAAATCGAAAGCGATTGGATACCGAAGTACCTAAAGCATTTTTTTCTTAAATATGACGACTGTTTGATAGAGTGGATTCGGAGATTCCTGGGTTCGATTCCTTGAGGTAAAAATACATAAGTTACAGATGTTACTTAACTTCCATGTCTAAGTGTGTCTCTCTGTCTTTGTTTGTCTCCTATGTGCCCAGTTGCCCATAATACACAAAAAACCTTAGTGTAGGCCTTTGAGTGTGTGGCGTTTGTCAAAAAAAAGATTCATACAATGCAAGAGATAGGGAAAACTAAAGTGTGCTAAAGTTCCTCACAACTAGGTATGTAGCGATTTCCTGCGAAATATCTGGACAATTTTCCTTTTTACCCTTCTCATTGATATTCAATTCAGACTCTTTATGGCCGCCTCGAAGTGCACTGGTGCAGTTATCGGCTATTTAGCGACTATCCTGAGGTGTGAACAGCATCCTTAATGAGGGCCGGTTTGGGACTTTTTTTACAATTATTTTGATGACTGCCAAATGTAATGAAATAAGGTTGCATTTGTCAAGGTTTATGTGCTCTTGACTGTATAAATCAGGTTAAAGGTAATCGAAATCATATTCTGTCATCACTGTCTCAAATTAAATAGAATAGTTACGCGTCAAATGTCTTATGGTCATGGACTTTATTTTTATGGGTTCTCATGTTCGTCGTGTGTGTTATTCGACTATCCTCGGGAAATCAAAAAGGATTTTGCATGTATACTTTTCTCTATGAAACCTAAATGTACACACAGCAGCACATCAGGTTACCACACACTTGCCCTCTGTGCTGTTGCGATAAGAGCGGTTTTGCAACGAAAATGGAGTAACCTGATGCGCTGTCCTCTTTACATCTGTACATCGCAATACTCTCTTAATATTTTTATCAACATAAAAATTAAATTAAAAATTTAAACCCCCCCCCCCCGCAAAAAAGTAAAGCGGACATTTAAAAAGTAAAAAATAATACCTTTCGTTGAGCCATCAAATTCATTTCAGAAATACCTATATATATTTTAATTATCGAAATCGATGGATGGCACGATAGGGTTTGCTCATTAAAATGGCGCTATAATGTCGCGTCGGGGTACCGCTTTAGTGAATCAGACCCAATCAAATGAAGGGTCAATCAAATGAAGGGTCTGATTCACTAAAGCGGTACCCCGACGCGACATTATAGCGCCATTTTAATGAGCAAACCCTATCGTGCCATCCATCGATTTCGATAATTAAAATATATATAGGTATTTCTGAAATGAATTTGATGGCTCAACGAAAGGTATTATTTTTTACTTTTTAAATGTCCGCTTTACTTTTTTGCGGGGGGGGGGGGGTTTAAATTTTTAATTTAATTTTTATTTCAAAATTATTAACTTATTTCAAGGATGTGCTAGTGTTCTGGATATCCTGGCTGCAGCATCAGACCAAGAGTTCCATAATCCTGCATAGTTATATAATACATATACATGAGTGTTTCAAGTTTTAGGTCACATGTATGTTTGAAAGTGAAGTAAATACACATTTAGAGTCTAAGAACCCTACCGCAGCTAACAAAAGAGCTGATGACCTTGAAACGGCTGAACCGATTTTGATAAAACGTATCTAAGAACCATCGCCAAAAAACCTGCTTGTAAATAAAAAAAAACGCATCCAAATCGGTTCACCCGTTTGAGAGCTACGGTGCCACAACAGACACACAGACACACACACACACACACATAGCGGTCAAACTTATAACACCCCTCTTTTTGCGTCGGGGGTTAAAAATAAACTGAACAAATGGCTGTATGGAGATAGATTTATTTGCCTTTCCCTTTTTGAAATTTTACAGATTTGACAATTTTGACATTGACGTTTGACGTTAATTCGTCCAGCGTTTCCACGTACGTTTTCTCCACTTTTCTCACTAAAATATCAAGTTTTATCTCTAAATTTCGAATCAAAATTAATCATGGACTATCAAAGCCGGCAGTTAGCTGAAGATTTCTTTCTTCGAGAGCCCGTCGACGCCCGAATAAGGTACTTATAACCTCAACTTTTTTGGTGCTTATTTTCTCTAAAATGTTGATAAAACTTGAGTTTTTTCTGCAGAAAGGCTAAAAATGAGCCTGAAGAAGAGCCTCACCCGAAGCTCAAGGTGGAAATGCAGACTATTCGACTTAATGCGGACTCTCAGAAGCTTGTACTGGATACCTTGAGGTTCATTCATGGTCCCGACTTCAAACTTAGCAGCGCTAGCCTTTACAAGGTATTTTATCACAATTAAAGGCCTGCAATTGTAAAATTGTTTTCATTCTTCATATTTTATAAAAATATACAAATGGTTTAAGTATGCTTTAAAGTTATGGACATTTCAAATTATTGTGTAATGCTTTTGATTAGGTAAACTTTGAAAGTTTTGTAGTTAAAATTTCCGGGGAATGCTTCTACATTTTATGATCATTTTAAACAAATAATTGTTTTGAAACAGTTTACATGCCTTTATGCACTGCGCAGGTTTTATGCAATCATTATTTTTCTGAGATTTGCGCCCACAAACTTTATTAAATATATAAAAAATAACATACATTTCCACAATACTTGTGGCTTAACTAGGCCTTGCCTGTGCAATCATGGATTGTTGCAGCTATTTATGAGTTACTTAATTTTCTATTTTGTCAGTATACAGTTTGACTATATATTTGTGAAACTGCTTTACTGTTGCTCCAGTCTTAAATCTGCACATGAGACAAGAAAAAAAATCAAATTCAAATATTAAGATTTGCTGCCGTACTCAGAGACATCAATTAAAGTTAAGAAGTAATTAAATGTCATGCTATCCTTGTTTATATCAACAAGAGTAAAAGAGACAACATCAGAGCTTAACAGTAATTAACTTTAATTGACGTCTCTAAGTATGGCATTTAGAATCTTAGGTAACAGAAGGTCTTAATGCAGCTTTTATTCATTTGCTACGTTGGTATGTGGTATTTATTTATGCTTTTGTGAAATTACTTTCAAACTGATATAGGTACCTAATTAATCTTTTAATCCAGACTATTTCAACATGCTAAATTGAGTTCTATTTTTTAGGACAAAGGTTCAAATCTCAGTAACCGCTATTGGATGGAGAGAGGAAATCTGATTGTGCGGGGTGGATGTGACTATTCTCTCACTACTAAACCTGATATTGAGACATCAGAAGCTCGGTTGCGAGCTTTTGCTTTAGCTAAGTTGGAAAAGTAAGTCATGATCTTTACCCTATTTTGTCATAGCAAAAATGTCATAAAATAATTTAATAATTTGTTCGCAATGATGAGTTTTAGTATTTGTAAATTATATTTTATGTTCTGTTTAAAAAAAATGAAATTGAGTTATTGTCAAAACATTTTATTAAAAAGACCCCAGTAATATTCTTACCACATTCTTACTACTTAATCAGAGGCCTGCAATCAAAGACTTAGCTGCCCTTCTCTTGTTTTTTGGTTCTTATATAATTTTGATGTATTTGAAAATCAAACAACATGACAATGAACAGAAGTAGGCAGAACTCATTTAATATTTTAACCTTATATAGTTATCTTAGGAGATAATGTGAATACTTGTAGTGTAGGAACACCCTATTATAGCAGCCATTCTCAATGTGTGCTCTGTGGAGCCCTATAAATAAATGAATGAATAAACCCTATCTATCTTCTAACAACAGGTCGATACCATCCTTAAAATCATTGTCATTTTCCAGGTACAATTTTCACAAAGCACATTGTGCAGAAGCTTTGGAAGCATCAGCAGAAAGTGTTGATAAAGCTCTAGAAGTATTATTCTACAAGTATTTTAAATTAGATCCTCAAGAAAAACCCACAGACAATGTACCAACACAACCTGATTTAATAGAAATGAGGAATGATGAGAGAGCCGTTTTAGAATCAATTTACGATGACGGCTTCAGAATAAAAGAAGTCAATGTATGGACTATAACGTTAACTCTGGATTATTTGACAAAGATGTACGAAAGCAAAGAAGTGCCTAAAAAGAAAGAAAACATCAATTACAACAATGTTAAGAAAAAGAAAGAGTTGTGTAAGCTTTTTTTGAAAGGTCCTTGTCGTTTTGGTGCTAAATGTAAATTTTCACATGAAGTTAAAGTTGAAAGTACAAGTGAACCAGATAAAACAGAGAGTGAGAAAATTAACTACGAATTAGAGGTTCGATTCCCTGAAGACACAGTTTACCCTTTTCAACCTCCATTGCTGTTTTTTAAAGTCGAAAATCAAACAAACGTCATACCACAACTTACGTGTCTTAAAGTAACCGCTAGATTATTAGAAGAAGCAAAATTACTAGCGCAAGATGGTATACCTAGCATATACTCCTTAGTCGAATTACTAAATAATGAAGAAGATATTAAAAACTTTATACAGTTTGATACAAGAACTTTTCCGCAAGCAACAGATGCGCTGTTTCCTCAACTAATAGAAAATGGCGATACAGATACAACAACGAAACCAACACATTATAGAAAAGGCAAAATGAAAGAAAATAGAACGAGAATAAATTTAGAAGAACAGCTAAAAGATGATAGATTAATAGTGAAAGATTTTGTAGAGAAACCACAGCATAGTAATATGTACCACAAGATGATGTCAAGTAGAAGAAAACTTCCCGCGTGGCAGAAGAGAAAAGATATCTTGAACGCAGTGAAAAAATCTCAGGTAACAAATCTCAGTGAAAAATTGTCATTTGATGATTTCACTCACATCATTCTGGGATATTAATTATTGTGTTTTCAGGGAGAGGTCAGATAGGCAGATTCTCCTGTCTTCTTTTATCTGGGAGACAGGTAGGATTTAGTTTGTTTAAAATTATCTACAGTAGAATAGTTTAAAACTAAATCTTTAGAGAGTATGGTAAGGAAATCAACTTAATACAAATAATTTTTCACGTTAAAAATGTATGAGTCACCGACTTCAATCCCAACAACAGTTCGCACAAAGTAGAGAACTAGTATTTTTTGCAGACTACAATACCCATTAGCAGATAACCACAAACGAAAATGACACTCATTTATTTAGATGCTGTTCTGGTTTGTAGTATTTTTTGTTTTTGTTGATTTTTTTAAAACTGCTGTCTCAATTTCGATAAAATTTATATGAGACCAACTCTGGAGTATACTCTTTCGAACAAAAAAATAATTTTGAAAATCGGTCCATAATTGGCGGAGAAATCGGTGAACATACATAAAAAAGAAAAAAAAATACATACAGTCGAACCTAAAACCTCCTCTCCTCGTTTTTTGAAGTCGGTAAAAATGACTTAAAAAGATTAGGAAAAGAAAAGGATATACATATTATTTAAGCATTAAATGCCTAATTGATTTCTATAAGTTTTTTTTGAAGTAAATAGAGTAGTGCTGTTATCCCATAATTTGTCAATATTCAAACATAAAACTGACACTTTCCGTCTTGTTGACACTAACAAGGACGGCATTACATTTACAGAAGTTTCAACTTTCAGTTTTACTTTTTACCTTACCTTGGTTTAAAATTGTAATTTGTCATTGAAATCTAAACAATGTTAATCCGCCATTGTTAATCCGTTAGGGAATTTGGGAAATTATATAGCCTATGTTACTCAGGGATAATGGTAAAAGAATTTTTCAAATCGGTCCACTAGTTTCGAAGCCTATTCAAATCAAACGAACGATCAAATCTTTCCTCTTTATAATATTAGTGTAGACTAACTCCAGGAATTATTTAGTAATTCGAATCCGAAACGAGGTCATCCGACAGAAAACCGGAGTGATGGATATTATCCAAAAGTGTAGCAAACTGAAGTGGCAATGGGCTGGCCATGTCTGTCGCAGAACCGACGAGCGTTGGAGTAGACAGGTTCTCGAATGGAGACCACGTCTTGGCAAACGTAGTGTAGGACGCCCCCCAGCCAGAAAAGTCAAAAAGTCAAAAGTCAAAAGTGTTTATTTCATTGAACATATAAAATGATACTTGAACACGTCAATATTATGAATTACATTAGCACTTTTGGCTTTGCGCCTATTCGCAAAGGTGCAGTCTTCCTCAGGAGAAGAATAGGCAAGAAACTCCGAGGGTCGCTCTTTTTAAGTCAATCATATAAATTTTCTTACTTTTAATTTTAATTGACTTAATATCTGAATAACTCTGGAGCTGAGCAATTTATTCCCATGGTTGCTTGTCTAACAGATAATCCGAAATTCTATAATAGCCCTTTTTACAAAGTTTTTGTTTAATTATCGTCTTAAATTTTTCTAAAGGTAGGTTTTGAATACACATGGGAATCTTGGTCAGATGACCTAAAGAAGATAGCGGGTAGTGGCTGGATGACAACAGCGGAGGATCGTGCAAAGTGGCGCACCTTGGGGGAGGCCTATGTTCAGCAGTGGACTGCAATAGGCTGATATGATGATGATGATGAACTCCAGGGTGAAAAGATGTAACAAGCCCACCCAGAAGAAGTCTCTCCACTAGATCTGTAAAGCGATTTGGATTATCTATTTCTGTCTCCAAATTCACCACCTTACCACTTACAGGTAATCGTAATAAGCGGCGAAACAGGCTGCGGCAAAAGCACGCAAGTTCCTCAATACATCCTAGACGATTGGTGCGAAAACTTCGCGAAAGATGGCGAGAGACATGTCGAGATTGTATGTACACAGCCGAGGAGGATATCTGCCATTGGGGTGGCGGAACGAGTGGCTGACGAGAGGGATGAAAGGGTTGGAGTTGTCGTTGGTTACCAGGTAATTTTCTATCTGTATACTCGCGCCTATAATCCGGGGTAGGCAGAGCATCCTTATAATTAAAAACTTTATAATCATCGAACCTGCTCACAAAATTTTACGAGAATCGGTTGAGAAATGCAACCTGTCGAGGAAAACAGCTGGACATCCGGACAGATATACGATATCATTTTTGCCCAAGCTGAGACTCGGTCGGTAAATATTTAAAAAAGTTTATAACTACACTATTTTCGGAAGCAGTGATTACTTGCTAAAAAGTAATGTTTTATTGGCAACAAATCAAAAGAAGAGAACTACTTTCTATTAAATTTTAAAAGTTTTTAATAATAATAATAAAAAAAAATCCCTTTTTTGCTGCTCAAACCTAGCTCTCCTAAGTTAAAATCATTTTTGTATTTACAAAACAGGCTTTAAAAGTAATAACAAGTATTTATTCGTTTGTATTCGCCTAAATGTTGTTTACTAGTGTACATTCTCAGTGGATTGTAGTCCAGAATCAAAATTTAGATTTATACAATGTAATCTGTAACGACTATGATCTGTCATGTATACTTTTACAAATAAATAAATAAATAGAAAACCAGTGTATTTAAAAAAAATATTTCTGATAAAAATCATTTCAATCAGTCCTAAACCAGTCATATTCGTGTCGACTAATGAAACTAAATAACAACATTTCTCAAATTCCAGATAAGATTAGAAAGCAAGGTGTGTTCAAAAACTCGTCTAACATTTTGCACAACAGGAATCTTGTTACGAAGACTTGAATACGACCCTCAGTTGAAATCAGTCACCCATGTACTTGTAGATGAAGTACATGAGAGGTCTGAAGAAAGTGATTTTCTTCTCCTTATATTAAGAGACCTGATTAAAGTGCGGAAAGACTTGACTATCATACTGATGAGTGCTACCCTTAATGCTGATCTGTTTTCGAATTACTTTGGTGATGTTCCTGTCTTGGAGATTCCAGGTATGTTATGTTGGAATATAGAATTTCTGACTATCTATTAGATTAGACAAACAATCATGGGAATAAATAGCGCAGTTCCAGAGTTATTAAGTCAATCAAAATTAGAAAATAAGGAAATTTGAATGATCGAGTTAAAAAGAGCCTCTGAGAATGTTGAGAATTCTTCTCTAGGGAAGACTGCGAATAGGCGCAAAGTTAAAAATGCTAATGTAATTCACTACTCTGACTTATTCTAAGTAACATTCTGAATGTTCTATAAAATAAAGCAATTTTTGACTTTGACTTCGATAGTTTCTTATTATTCTAAATAGATCTTTAAATGAAATATTCCTATCTTCTTCATAACCAAGTATATGAGGAACTTGACTAGCCCTAGTGTCAGTTTTTAAACCGTGATTTGGCCTCTGACTAAGTTTAACGACTGTTGTCAATCGATAACAGCCTCGGCTAACGTGACAAACAGAAATTTTGTGATAAATCATTAGGCGCTGTTTATACATAACATATACATACATATACATATCAAAGCAACGTAAAATGAATCTTAAAATCTACGGAGTACGAACGAAGAGACATCCGTCTTCAGGCGACGGATATCTCTTCTTGCTTCTATTTTCAGCAAAAAAACCTTTGCTCTGTAGGTACTAAGATCCATTTTACATTACGTTGATAGCTGCGTCGCCGCACCATGCCACTTCACTTTTGTATAAACAGCGCCATAGATATATTAATATAACCTTACTTCTGACATTGTAGAGTGTTGGATTAAATTTGATATATTAAAACAGTTATTAATTTCTCAGGAAAATGAGACAACTCGAAAGAGATCGCTATATTAACTTATGGTGTGAAATATTGTAGACCTTTGTGTAATAATGTTAGTTTTTTTTTGTGATTTTATAATTCTATTAGTTTTGATAATTTTCAGGTCGAACGTTTCCAGTAGAGCAATTTTTCTTAGAAGATATTATGGAATTAACAAATTATGTTTTAGAAGAAAATGGTCCCTTTTGTCGCAAACTGAAAAAAGGTAAAATGCTTTCTTTACTGAAAATGTCTTTATGTCTTCTTGCCTTAATTAAGAAATAAATTCATTTTCGAGTTGCTACCTAGCAATAAGGCCGCCTTGTTGTACACTGTTTTATGTTCTGTTCGTTGTACTGAATGTTTTTGTGTGTAAATAATAGTTATTTGTTTTACAAGAGTGAAAAGTTGCTTTTTAACCGCGTGCTCAATTATGATGACCGAGCAAGCGAAGGATTCTAAAATTGAATCACGAGTGCAGCGAGTGATTTAAAAATTAGAATCCTGAGCGTTAGCGAGAGAATCAAAAGAGCACGAGGTGAAAAATCTTTGCACTCGAGTGCAACACGTAACTTTTCATCCCACCTCAGCGAGGAAATTACTAAATGCACAAAAAAAAAACATTTTACAAAGGTTTTAACAATATGACGTGAAAAGAAAATAGCGCGCGCAAAGCAAATTAAAAAAAGTACACCAAGGAGGTTCCGAGTCTAGTTTTTAACAAATAAAAAAAGTTGTATTATAAACTCGGCACCATGGAGGTAGAGTTTTGAATTCACAAACTTAGTGCACACGATGTTCTAAATTCAATTTACTTTATCCTCTAGCGGATAAAAACGGCTTTTGCATTCAGATATCGAAGTGCAAGAATACTCTTTCCGAGATGGGGGGATGAAAAGTATATTGTATTTCTAGGAGACAAAGACAAAAGACTGGACCTAGAAACGGAGCTAGAAACGTGTGACGTCCGCGCCGAAGCGTCGGGCCCCCCGAAGCCGTCCATACGGGACGAGAACCTCAGCGTCGCACAAATGGTGGCCCGGTACCCGCGTTGTAGTAAAACCACCTGCAAGAATATGTACCTTATGGACACCGAAAAGGTAGAAGATATTCATTTCATAAAACTTAAGCCTAAATACTAAAATGTATTAAAATGTATTATTGTTTTAATGTATCTAATTTATTCATATATCAACATTACATCATTACATACGCTCACGCCCATAATCCCTAACGGGGTAGGCAGAGCATCAGTGGTTCTAGATGCCATGTTTGACACAAATTGTGATGGTTATCAGATGGAACCAGTTGTTTAATGGTGAGAGGTAGTCAGCCTTTCGCCCATTATATAGCATTGATTAGATTCCATTATAGCCCATTATACATTAGATTCCACCATTCAAGTTTTTAAAAAAAATCTGATTTAACAAAAGAAAACGAGGCTTTAGATCACACACGTGTCTATGCCAGCCTCATTGGAAGCCTCTTAAAAAGAATAAAAAAGTAAGCTAGCAAGCAAAAGTAAAAGTAAGCTGTATTTGGTAAGCTGTTGTTTACATAAATCATAAATCATAAAACTTTATTTGCTTTGAAACATGGTTATAAGGTCTTACAAATATATCACAGAGCTACATGTTTCACCATTCACCAATGGTATGCAAACAGTAAATATAAGCACTTACAAAATTAAAATTATAATCACAAAATGTTAGAATTCATTAATACTGTAAAATGTATGTTCACTCAGCCACTCACGCAATTTTATTTTAAACAATCTTTTGTTCAAGGTCTTTAAATGATTAGGCAATTTGTTATAGATTTTAACGCACATACTCAGACAACCTTTGTAATACTTCGTGGTAACAGGAGTATCTCTAAAATCCAGCCTGCACAAGTCTCTTCTCAATCTAGGATTCCTATCACAAGCCTTGTGGAAAAGTTGAGTGTTATTTTTGACAAAAGCACACACCTCCAGTATGTAGAGACACGGTAGAGTTAGGATTGAGAGTCTCTTAAACAATAACCTACACGAAGCATCAGGCGGAACTCCACACATTGCACGTACACATTTTTTCTGAGCAACAAACACACGTCCTATATCCGTACTATTTCCCCAAAACACAATTCCATATCGTAATATAGATTCTACATAAGCGTGATAGCACGAAAGTGCTGATTTTATATTGGTGATGTTGCTTACATGCTTAAGGGCATATATAAATTTATTAATTCTTCCGCAAATGCTATCTACATGTGACCTCCAGTTAAGGTTTTCATCAATTAATATTCAAAGAAATTTTGCTTTTTCGACCTCCTTAATATTTTTTCCGTCATGTTCAATATTCAATGAAAAGTTTGTTTTAGAATTGTGGTGTTTGTGAAATTGCATGTAGTTAGTTTTGTTAAGATTAATTTTAAGGTCGTTAACGTTTAGCCAATT
The DNA here is from genome assembly GCA_949987775.1 of Aproaerema taeniolella. Classification (NCBI taxonomy): domain Eukaryota; kingdom Metazoa; phylum Arthropoda; class Insecta; order Lepidoptera; family Gelechiidae; genus Aproaerema; species Aproaerema taeniolella. Next base: position 2,973,455 of record OX465259.1, on the reverse strand, counting down.
AATAATACCCTTCACCGTGTTATTAATGTCAGCTTCGTGGTTAGTTATTGCATTATTGTCAAGTCGGGGTTTATTTGTAGTCACTATGATTGATATGTCATCAGCAAAAAGCACACATTTATGTTTTATAAGTTCTGCAATATCGTTAATATAAGCAATGAATAAAAATGGACCAAGCACACTCCCTTGGGGGACGCCGCGCTCATTTACGCGATAATTAGAGGAATAGAAAGTGACCTCATTGTTTTTGATTCGACTTATTGTAACGCATTGTCGCCTATTCTGCAAATAGGATTCTATCCACTGATAGGTAGGGCCCCTGATTCCCATTAATTCTAACTTCTGAAGTAAGTAACTGTGGTTTACATAATCAAAGGCCTTTGATAAGTCCAAGAAAAGTGCTGTAGTCAAATTTTTAGAATTTAAATTGGTCAATATTGTGCTCATTGCTGAGAAAATCGCAAGCGTGGTCGATCTGTGCCTTCTAAAACCATATTGCTCGGTGTTCAATAAATTGAACTTGTCGCAAAATTCGGTTAACCTATTAAGCATACACCTTTCATAGACCTTTGAGAGTACAGGAATAAGAGCTATAGGTCGATAATTTGCAACATCATCGTTTTTGCCTGATTTGTACAAAGGTTTAACTATGGACCTTTTAAGTGCCTCTGGGAACAAATGATCAGTGAACGAAAGGTTTATTAGGTATGTCAATACGTCAACTAGTTCATTGACGCAAGCTTTAATTACAAGAGTGTTGATTTCATCATATCCCTCTGAAAAAGTGTTTCTAAGAGACATTATTTCATTCCGTACTTCACCAACCGACATCGGCCTTAGAAACATTGTATTGTTAGTAGATTTAAAAATTGTGTGGGAAGTTTGATAGACTTTGTTAGGCTGTAAGTTATTTTTAGTTATGTCAATAAAATAATCATTAAATGCATTTGCAATAGATATTGGGTCAGTTAGCGTATTATTGTCAGACGTTAGCTTGTCAATGTTGTTGTAGGATTTAGGCCCATCAAGTTCGTTTTTTATTATAGTCCATGATGCTTTGCATTTATTGCTGCTGTTTCTAATAAACTTAATGTTTGCTTTCTTTTTGCCTGTTGTAATACATTTTTTTAATACCTTACTATAAGTTTTGTATTTATTCCGGTTATACGTGGTGTTATGTCTATAAAAATTTTGGCGAAGTTTTCGTTTTGTTTTACAAGAACTTATAATGCCTAAGGTTATCCATTTCAGAGGTTTACATCTTGTGGATTTCCTAACTTTAATTTTAGGGAAACAAAGTCTATACAGAAGGCAAAACATATCGTGAAAATGGTCAAAAGCCAAATTAGAGTTTTTACTGTTATAGACTTCCGACCATGACAAGCTTTGGAGGTAACCCTTAAACTGTTCCATATTATGTTCATTATAATCTCTTTTATAAACAATAAAATATGATGCTTTCAGTATTTGACCTCTTACTGGAAAACTAAGCATCTGAGCAGTGTCATGATCAGACAAATAAAGTGGTAATACTGTTGCCTCCGCACCTCTAACATTGCTTACAATATGGTCTATACATGATAGCTTTCTTGTAGGAGTAGTAATATGAATTGTTAAATTATAATTTAGTGTTAAATCTACGAATTGATCCTTAACCTTTCCAGATTTAAGTGTGTCAATATTTATGTCCCCTGCCAAAAAATCCTCATTTTCCGTTGATATTTTTTGAAAATAAGATGCAGTATTTGTTCCAATCTATCTAGGAAAATAAATGGATCTGAGGTAGGCGTCCTGTAAAGGCAGATTATAATCAATTTGAATTGTGCAATTTCTATGCCGCAACACTCGAAAATCTTTTGAGTGGCATACCGTTTTAGGATAGATAATTCAGACGATTGTAAACGAGCCTTAGTAAATATACAAGTACCACCCCTCTGTTTATCGCGACAGAAATTAGCTGCCATTGTGTAACCATGTAAATGTAAATAATTTTCATGTCCTAGCTGTATAAAAGTCTCTGTAAAACACAACACATGCGGCTCATTTTTATTATCTTTAAGTTCAGCTAAAGTCACTTCTAATGTGTCTTTCTTAGCTCTTAAGCTAGCCACATTTTGGTAAAATATTCTTAATAAGTTATTATCAATCAAAGGCAGTTTATGTACAACTTGGCTTGTCTTAGGATCGAAAAAAATTGTCTTTATTTAGTGGCTTATAGTAGTATGGAATGGTTCCTTTTTTGTTAAATGATTTGGGTTTAGTAGAATCGGTCTGATCTTGTGCTGTATTATACCGGGAAAAGTAATATGGTATAGTGCCCTTTTTGTATTTTGGTTTGTTGTCTAAGCAGGTCTTCCGTGAAATGAGTGCCTTTATTGCTTTAGTGTCTAAGTATTTGCGCTGGTAATCTATAAAGTCAATAACATAGTTTAATGAGATACAGATATCGGCACGTGTAATATTACCCCTTTTATTGACATTAACAAAATGACAGTTTTTATAACTTCTACACAGTTTTTCAATAGCGTTATTAAGCATGAACGTGCACATGTGAGAATTTTTTAGTACCGGAAGTATAATAACGTGACTAATAGTTGTGCTCTCGAGAAATTGTCTTAGTTCTGTAAGCACTGGTGAAGGATTAGAGTCGTTTTCACCAACACACAATACTAGTCTATCTGTTGCAGGTAAACGTATTTACATATCAAGTTATATTTTTTTCCAGATCAATCAGGATCTCATAGAGCATGTGTTGCTGTACATAGTGGAGGGTGACCACGGCTGGCCGCGGGAGGGGGCCATACTGATCTTCTTGCCCGGGATCGCTGAGATCATGGCCATGCATGATCAGTTGCAGGAGAGTCATACTTTCAGTCCTAAGTGAGTAGTCAATACAATATAATACAGTATTGTGATATGTAGTCTACACCGAGATGAGACTACATTTCATAACCGCTACTGGCTGGTCGAAGTGCTGTCATTAAGCCTCGATGCCGTGTGGTGATCGATTTATGCCGTGTGGTGATCGGTTGATAATAACACCACCCCATCTCTTTCCGTGGGTGTCGTAAGAGGCGACTAAGGAAACACAAATGAGACCTGCCTCATAGTAATCCATCCCAGGCAACGACACTTCATTTTTTTCTGAATCTGAGGTGTCGTCCTATGGTCTCATGCGGTGTGGTAGGGTCTGTAAAGGGCCGTCTGGTTCGCGACCACCCTCCTACCGAAGTCCGACGCCAAACAGCTTGCTGCGTTCCGTCGGTGCGTGGGAGTAGCAGTGCCTTTATAGGCATTTTCTGGGTTAACTCACTCCATCGTCGACCTCATCTTTGACCTTATGGTCAAGATTGAGGTCAAGAGTTAACCTATCTTATAATAAAAAAAAACCATTTAAATTTAAAATTGAATGTCCGTGTTCGGGAATGCAAATAAAGGACGGTGACAGCAATCCGGGGCCAGGGGTCATTCGACGAGAGACACCCAAAAGTTGGTTAAGCGCGAAAGCGTTATAATGGGTGTTATAAGTTAGAAACCGAATCATCATTGTGTCGCGTTAAATGAAATACATTTGTTTATACCTGATCTGCAGTCCTCTTCATTGCGCCCCCCTTGCAGTACTTGATAGTAATCACAAAAATCAAAATCAAAATAGTTTATTTGTAAAAAACGGGTATGTACACACGGCAGCATATCATGCTATACATGTTGACCTTGACGTCGCCCTTACCTCGCTTGTAATAGTGGCGGCTTTCGTAGCTCAAATGGATAACCTGACGTGCTGCTGTCTGTACAATCGATTTTTGCAGTTTGCTGCGGTTTGCAAAAAGTTTAAATGCGATCGAGGTAAAATTTGGTACAGATGTTAGAGGCTGTAATATCTACATCCAGTCCAAATTTCAGCTCTTTATATAATATGCAACGAGAGTTATTGAATTTCGAAAAAAAACGCAGCAAGAACTGAAAAATGGTCCTCTTTGTGATCAACGTTTTAGGGACTTGCACTGACTTAAACTCGAAACTTTGACATATTGTAGAGAGGGATTAGGGAAAGAGAATGAGAGGTTTAAAAAGTCTCTACGTAGTCTACAAACTTTTTTAGGGCCATTTTACGAGAGGACCATTTTTCAGTTTTTGCTGCGGTTCGCAAAAAGTTTAAATGCGATCGAGCTAAAATTTAGTACAGATATTAGAGGATGTAATATCTACCTTCAGTCCAAATTTTAGCTCTTTATATAATAAATATACAACGAAAGTTATTGAATTTCGAAAAACACGTTTTTTTTGCGGATTGCGCCATAACTACCAAACCGATCGGGACTCAGCAAATCTCATTTTGTTCGTCTTTTTATTGCGGTTTTTTGTTACATAACACTTTTTGCCGCCAGACGCGTAGTTACAAAATGAATATGTTTATACCATTCCCCTCTAAAAAGCTTCTTTTTTTCACTGAAAATTGGGGATAAAGATCTCTTTTAGTCACAGTTTTGGTATTTGAATTTAAAACCCTAAAAAGATTCTTTTGCTTCCGCAAAACACGTAAAAAAACCTGGTGTTTGAATTTCGAACACTCCAATGTATAGACATACGACCTCTATCGCAAAGAATATTCGAAATTCAAACTCCTTGCGCAGATGTCTATTTCTGCTTAAATCTTTCTTTTTCTTCGAGGTCATGGTATAAAATATAATGTGCAACTCTTGAATAAAACGGATTTTCATCGAGGGCTATGAAACTTTGGCACTCGCTTGAAATCCGTCTTTTATTCCCGAGTTGCACAATATACTATTATACTAACGCAAAGATCTATAGAAAAAACATTTTTAATTGCTGGTTACAATTTCCCAGATTTTAGCACTGTGATCGGCTAATTCTGCCCGACTAGATACTCGGTCTAGCCGAGTTATAAGTGTTCGAACACACCCGACTTTGTTTTATATTATATTATAAAATTCTTGTGACACATACACTTAAAATATGCTGTTAGCTAACTATTTATATAAAAAATGCTTTTGTACACAGAACTGGCAAATACCTCCTAGTCCCTCTCCACTCCACGTTATCGAGCGAGGAACAATCTCTAGTGTTCAAGAAGCCGAGGAAGGGAGTCAGGAAGATAGTGCTATCTACCAACATAGCGGAAACATCAGTTACCATAGACGACTGTGTGTTCGTCATAGACTGTGGAAGGATGAAGGAGAAAAGGTAAGAAACTTAAAAAATTACAAGCTTTTATATAGTTTCATGTGCCTAGTGCCTTCATGTAATCAAATCTTGCAAGCTAATTTGACCCATTGTAGGTATAGTCGAGTGTGTGGCGAACTTGGCTAACCCTGGTGTCAGAGTTTTCAAACCATACAATGGCCCCTGACTTGGTTTTAACGAGATGTAATCAATCGATAACAGCCGAGACCGACACAGAAATGCTCGTGATAAATTGCCACTTCGGTCAACCGTTATATTTCCAGCCTCTGTGTACGTTGCTCAACCTCACTGACCGGTTCAGATCAGCGAACGCCACTGGACTACGGGCGCTACATACAGTTATCATTGTAGCAACAAAGTATAAAGTGAATTAAGCTATTCAATCGATAATTTAATGATCATACATCACTCTCACACACATTCACACTTCTGGTTTGCAATCGTATTGCTGCACTCGCGCCCCGTACTACCTCGTAGGCGGCAGCTGAAAATCATTGTTTTGCCACCTACGGTAAAACTTTATACTGAGCTGCAACCTCGTTTCCTGCAGCGCACACTTACTTTGCTTTTTTTTAAATTATTGTTATTATTATGTGTGTTCTATTTCTATATGTTATTACGCTCTATGTGTCTGTGCTTATCTTATCTACTTTTTTTGCTATTTATTGTTTTTTTGTTCCTTATTTCCTTGTTTGTTGTATTGTAAAACTCTATCGTTGCTTTTGTGTTTGTCTCTTTCTGTACTAAATCTTTGTAAATGTGTACTGTGATGGAAATAAATGTCTTATCTATCTATCTATCTATCAAACAATCCTTATTTTCCAGATTCGACTCGAACCGCAATATGGAGTCGTTAGACCTGGTTTGGGTGTCGCGGGCCAACGCGAAGCAAAGGAAGGGACGCGCCGGCCGGGTCATGCCGGGGGTGTGCGTGCATCTGTATACCTCACATAGGTACGTAACATATTTTTTTTTATTTTTTTTTACCAGCCCATATACCTACGTCCCCACCGAGGGGCACGGGCCTCCTTTCGAAACACGAAGGGGATTTAGGACATAGTCCACCACGCTGGCCCAATGCGGGTGAATTTTCTTAGACGTGCGGGTTTCATCACGATGTTTTCCTTCATCATAACGATGAAGTGATAATTAAAATCTGAAAAGACAAATTTAGTGACACAGGCCGAATTTAGTAGTACAGGAAGTTAACATATTCCTATAAATTCCAGATACGAGCACCACTTGTTAGAGCAGCCCGTTCCAGAGATACATCGGATCCCGTTGGAGCAACTTATCCTCAAGGTCAAGATCCTGCCGCTCTTCCAGGATATGAGTGTACATGAGGTTTTAGGTAAGGAGACTTAGCTTTTCCAGGGTAATCAGGAACCACGGAAACTGTAATTGAATCACAACATCATCGTCACGAGCGTTTCCGTACTTCAGAGGGTACATAAAGCTGTCGGTCCAGGCTGTTGTTGGATGACTACAGTCGCAAAACTAAGTCAGAGGCGATTGTGCGGTTCGAAAACTTTAACACTAGGGTTAGCCAAGTTCGCCACACAGTCGACTATACCTACACCATAAGACGAAGAAAATCATACACACACACACACACTTTTATTCTGCATGTAATTTATAGCTTTTTGGATTAAAAAAAATTCCTGTATGTGTTAAAATCACAGCGAACTTTTGCTCTGTCACGTCGTGAAAAATGATAAACACACAAATGTATCACACCTTAAACTCCTGTATATGTAAACTCTTTATTGCAAACTCTTACATACTAATATAAATATAGCTGTGCCCAAAGGCGGACTTATCCCTGAAAGGATCTCTTCCAGTCTACCTTAGAGATAGTAAGAGACAAACAGATATAGTGCGGGCTACAAAACAAAAATGTGCTATGTTTAAATAACATTTATTTTCCCCCTTTCCAGGCAAAACAGTGGAACCCCCACTGAAATCGAACATAGATGGCGCTTTATTACGACTCCGTGATGTTGGGGCCTTAGACTCTACCTTCGCCCTAACAGCCCTAGGGCGCCATCTAGCGGCGTTACCTGTGGACGTTAGAATTGGGAAACTGATGCTGTTTGGAGCTATTTTCTGCTGTGTGGACTCTGCGCTTACTATGGCGGCTTGCTTGAGTCATAAAAGCCCTTTTGTCTCGCCTTTTGGGAAGAAGGTTAGTAGTCTAAAGTCCGTATTACAGAACGCGACTCAGACTCTGCTCTATACTTTTTTTTATCATAAGATGGGTTAACTCTTGACCTCAATCTTGACCATAAGGTCAAAGATGAGGTCGACGATGGAGCGAGTTAACCCAGAAAATGTCTATAAAGGCACTGGCACCCCTACGCACCGACGGAACACAGCAAGCTGTTTGGCGTCGGACTTCGGTAGGAGGGTGGTCGCGAACCAGACGGCCCTTTACAGAGCCTACCACACCGCATGAGACCATAGGACGACACCTCAGATTCAGAAAAAAATGAAGTGTCGTTGCCTGGGATGGTAAACCCTTTATTTGGGGGTACCAGACAAACAAACAGCACATTTTACATAGAGATAATAAAATAAATAAACGAAATCAAGAAAGAAAGAGAAAGATACAATCAAAAAATAATTTTTAGGGAAAGAAAAATATTCGGCGCGAATGGGACTTGAACCCACGACCCCAGGATCAGATCACCTGGTGCTCTAACCAACTGAGCTATCGTGCCTTCAAGTCAAGCGGCGAAATTTCTCATTCGCTTACTAAGCACATTACGTCGTGCTTATAGGTCAGCGCCATCTGTGTCTCGTACGGAGAACTACAGACTCATATTACTTGTTGCAAAGTAGATTATGACAAGGGCGAAACCTGTTAACGATTATAACGACATGTTAACGATTTTTTGTGAATATCCCTCACGCGGGTAAGCGTTTTAAAATACAAGAGACAATCAATACATAAGTATAGATTAAAACTTGAGTCTCCTTCTGTAATACGGGCCGTACATATAGATGGCGCTGTTTTAAGTATAAAAGTCCTAGAATCGATCTCAACCGATCAGTGAGGTTAAGCAACGTACACAGAGGCAGCGAACCTGATGGGTGACCAAAGTGGCAATTTATCACGAGCGTTTCCGTGCTTCGGAGGGCATGTTAAGCTGTCGGTCCCGGCTGTTGTCGATTGACTACAGTCGTTAAAACCAAGTCAGAGGCCATTGTGCGGTTTGAAAACTCTGACACCAGGGTTGGCCAAGTTCGCCACATACTCGACTATACCTACACGATAAGAAGAAGAAGAAGAATCTGCCGTTTTATTTATGGTGTATGTCGTGGGGCGATCTTGCGACGATTATCTTTAGACCGTAGTGTCGTCTTGTGATAGTTGTCTGGATCCTACAGTTACTGCGACAGCTTGCTTGAGCCGTAAGAGTTCCTTCGTTGCGTCTTGTGCGAAAAAATTCGTAGGTTTAAACTGTAGCTGGTTTTGCTCGTTTTGAAAGGGTTTTGTTTGGTCGAGGCCGGCCGGTTGACGGCCGGTTTGGTCGAGTGGTAGTGGCCCTGCCTCTCGATCGACGGGTCCTGGGTTCGAATCCCAGTCGGGGCAAATATTTGTGTAAAAAGCAGATGTTTGTTCTCGGGTCATGGGTGTTTGTGTCTGTCTTTATGTGTGTTCCGAGGGACCCACGACACAAGGGAAAACCTTAATGTGGGCCTTTGAGTGTATGGCTTTTTTTTTTGTTGATTCTGCCCTCAGTATGGACTATTTCTTGAGATAAGTTTTTAAATATACAGAGTGTAAAAGAAAGCTTAGCAAAAACTGAACCCTGGTCTCAGACAACCATTCTAGACTGGAATTTTTCTCCGGAAAATTTCTATTTGTTTCATGTTTTTAAATATTTTCAGCTTACATTTTTTTATTATTTAATCGAATACAGTCCATTTTGCAATAAAAAACAATCATAACAACGTAAAACACGAAAACCAGCTATGTACATCGCACTCCGATGGCAGCGCGATGCGTAGCGCCAAAGTAGGTAAATAATGAAAACTCCTTAACATGACGATTCCAGGAAAAAATAACTACATGAAGCTGATGATAGTTATGGGTAGATTCCACCATTTAAGTATTTGCTAAGCTGTCCTTTACACTCGTATGTACATGGCGCTTTCTTACAAATATTATTGTTACTGTTAGAACTACAATACAATGCTGTTTTTTTAGGCTGAAGCTGATGCTAAGAGAAGAGTGTTCTCATGTTCAAACAGCGATCAACTGACAACGTTACGAGCTTATAGGGTAAGTTAGAACAGAATTTGTACACTTCAAATTTTTTGTATTTTCTATTTATTTCAAATTAAGGAATATTCCTTGGTGACTGTTCTTCATTTCATAGTCGTCATATGCCCAGATACGTCTCCACCAAGGGGCACGAGACTCCTCGGGAAACATTGAAGGAGTTTAGACCATAGAATGGGTTAGGTGTTAAAATTTCCTTATTAGCTTGAAATTATTTTGATAGCGAGATAATAGTAATAATGCAATTTTTTCATGATTTTTGTAAAAAAATTTTGAAATACCACTTTAATTTTTGTCAATTATATTAGGTCCCAGTCCACCTATGAAATCTGATTTTTCACTCAAATATTTTTGAATATTTTTCGGGGATGTAAAATTCAAAAGTAACAAAATTTTTGTGGGAAGGTTGGGACTATATTCAACTAATAACCTTTTCACCGCCAAAGTCTGATATATATCAGACAAAAATTTTTTTTTCTTTACTTTAATATCGTTCACCAAGCGTTCGCCACACGCCACGACATTAAAAAAAAAAATTTTGATGTCGTGGCGTGTGGTGGGCGTTTTTGACGAAAACTCTTGGCGCTAAAAGGGATAATTGCCACATTAAGTTTACTGAATTGTAAAAGTTGGAGCGAAAATAAGCATTGAAACGCTGAATCAAAGAATCTTTTTAAAGTTAGAGTGAATAGGTGTCTTCTGGGTGAGCTTGCTATATCCTCGACCCCACATCTCCGCCTCTGGGCTAGATTGTGGTCATGAGATAACTCATTTTCTATAAAAAAAGAAGAAATTATTTTCATAGGACCCAATATTAATTAAATGATATTTAAAAAGGATCCAACATTTATGAATAACGTCGTTAGTATGTAGGCGCTAGCTGACATCAAATAACGCTTTCAGAAATGGCAGCAAGCAATGAAACTAAGCAACCACGCAGCAATAGTATTCGCCAGCGAGAACTTTCTCTCCCACAAAACATTGCTTATGTTGGCCGATATCAAGCACCAATTGTTGGGGTTGTTGGCCGATATTGGTTTTGTACCAGACATGCCAGCTTTGAGGAAGAAGATGAAGAAGGATTCTGTGGAGGCTTTTACTGGAGAAGAGGTTTGTTTTATATTGTTTTTGTGTCGATATTTTCATTTTATTTTTTATTATGAGATGGGTTAACTCTTGACCAAGGTCATAGATGAGGTCGACGATGGAGCGAGTTAACCCAGAAAATGCCAATTGAGGCACTGGTACTCCCACGCACCGGTGGAACAAAGCAAGCGGTTTGGCGTCGGACTTCGGTAGGTCAGACGACCCATTACAGAGCCTACCACACCGCATGAGACCATAGGAAGCCACCTCAGATTCAAAACAAACTGAGTTGTCGTTGCCTGGGATGGATAGTAATCGCCTCCCAGTAGGGAGGCAGGTCTCATTTGTGTTTCCTTAGTCGCCTCTTACGACACCCACGGAAAGAGATGAGGTGGTGTTATTCTCGACCGAACACCACACAGCGGATGTGCAGTAGTCTCGTGGATTGGAGGATTAGATTTTTTTTATCAGCATTGATTAAAAAACATATAATTTTACAATATGTTTTATAATGTTATTGTATAAAAGTGGTACTAAATTAGTTTGGTAGTTAGTCAAATGTCGTCGGCTAGGAGTAACTAATTTTTGTTTTTATTACGTCTTATCACGTTTATTTTTATTACAGCTAAACTCGAATGGAAATAACGACAAATTGTTGGCAGCTATTCTATGTGCAGCGTTATATCCGAATGTTGTAAAGGTAAGTCGCTATTTATTGTTTAATATTTTGTTTTGTAAAGGCAACTGGAAATGCTGTACGCGTTGTCGAATACTGGTCGCACGAAATTTGATTTCGGTCCGTATTACAGAACGCGACACAGACTCTGATCTATACTTGAGTACCAGTCGTCTTTGTCATTTTGATAGTGAGAGAAAGACTGCACCTTTGCGAATAGGCGTAGAGTCAGTAGGGTCAATAGAACGAATGCGTATGTATGTATTTAAATCCTTTAATGTATATTTGTAAGTATTTCATGTAATCTTGACTTGTTGTAAGTGGCATCCTAAGTGGCATTCTGAAGATTTTTTCTATTCTATTCTATAGAGACAATCAATACTAAAGTATAGATCAAAACTTGAGTCTCCTTCTTTAATAGGGGCCTTAGTATTGCTATCGACTCGAAAGAAAAAGAAGTCCCTTTTAAAGTGACAGTGAATTTAAAAGGTGTATAACAAATAAATAAATAAAATAATATTTATTACTAAAAGTGAAGTTTACAAAAAAAATTACATAAGACGAAAATAAAATAAAAAGTATACAATTGCTATTCTTGTGACCCCTGCACTAAGTCCAGCTTGTATCGCCGGGATCAAAACGAGTTGCCTTCGATGCATTTAATTGAGGTGATCAAAGTGGGGGAATATAGTTATAGTTTAATTTACAATGTTTTTATTTATAAGTAGATAGGGAAAATGAGCGTGTGTGAGTGTATGTGTGTTTGAGTGTCTGTGTACGTACGTGTGTGTGGGTGTCTGTGTGGTTGAGTGAGAGAAAGAACCCAGTCATCTCGCCGTCGACATCAAGTGCAACGTAACAACGTAAAATGATTTTGATATGGCCAAAGTACTAGCCAAAATACTTGTACTAACCAAAGTAAAGTACAAGCCTTAACTAAGCAATCGGCTATCAAAGGCTTTGAAATTTTTTCTAAAAAGGCTAGCGTACCTTCCGTCCGCCATTTTTTTTCTTCAGCGATTAGCTTATAGCTTACGTTTGAGAGGTCGAAAGTTCTTTTAACGATTTCATATGAATTCCTTAGAAAAAGCTGTTCAGTTTCATGTGAAATTCCCTATTACAAAACAAATCGCTCTAAAGAGAATTTTCTTTCAGGTCCTAACTCCAGAAAAATCGTTTCACATGCAAGCAGGAGGCGCTATCGCTCGTCAGCCCAACCCTGACGAACTCAAGTTCAAGACCAAATCTGATGGATATGTGGCATTACACCCTTCTTCTATTAACTCCACTGTTGGGCATTTCGCCAGCCCTTATCTGGTGTATCAAGAAAAGGTCAAGACTTCGAGGGTCTTCATTCGAGAATGTTCTATGGTGCCTCAGCTGCCTTTAGTGCTTTTTTCTGGTAAATATTCTTTTTTCTCAATGTTTTGCCAATGTTGCCACGAAGGCTTGATCGACGGGTCCTGGGTTCAATTCTCAGACGAGGCAAATATTTGTGTTGAAATCATATAATTCATAGGTCCTTACCTATGAAATTACCGTTTTTCATACAATATTTTTGGAAAACTAATATTTCCATACTAACGCTTTTGGATTTTTCTTAGGAATACAAAATACAAATTTAATAAAATTTTGTGGGGAGGGTTGGACAACATTAAGTTAGTTTTCATCATACTTAGTTTATTGAAAGTTGTAATGAAACAGCAAAATAAGCAATGAAACAGGCAACAGATGAATCGAGCTTCACTTTCAGTAAATACATCCAACGTAAATATGTATTATTTTACTCAAAATCTCATTCATAGTTTGGGGGCATCCATTTATTACGTAAGACTATTTTTACTAGTTTTTGACCCCTCTCCCCCTATTATGAGAATGGGCAGACCCACTCCCTCCTGTTTAATATTTATTACGTAAGAATCTAAAGGAAAAAATGAATACACGTTTGGTTTGTTTTAATGTTTATTTTTCAAAGTAACAATTTTTAGAAATGTTTATTTGTACTTACCAAGCAGGTAGCAATAATTTTAATGTTTTCGTAGTAATAATATTTGGTTTTAATCACTTTGCCCTCGCTTTTTCAAAGTAAAATTTTAACTTTGCCTATTTTTGTGATCTTACGGAACTAAAGAGACTCCCTCCCACCCCCTTGTAAGAAAAAATAAGACATGGTCGACCCCCCTCCCCCTTAAATCGACTTACGTAATAAATGAATGGCCCCTTTTAAAGTAAAAAACACTTTCACTAATAGCTGTTCAATCGAATAAATTATGAACTAAGTAAAGCTTGAGAAAAAATCGGCAATTTCATAGGTAAAAACCTATTATTTTTTCTCGGGTCAGGGGTGTTTGTATCTGTCTTTATGTATGTTCCAAGGAACCTACGATACAGGGGAAACCTTAGTGTGGGCCTTTAAGTGTGTAGTGTCTTTATTGGGCCAAAGAAAAAAAACAATTGAAATATATGAACAATCGAAGGTATTGGTAATCGCTTATGATATTTAAATACTGTCACTATTTCCTGTTGTCAAGTATTTTTACACCATTCATGTTAATTAGTATTTTTTGTCAAGTCCTTCCTTCCTTATCGTTTAAGTATACTTAATTATATTATAATTATATAATATAAATATACTTAATAATATAATAATTATATAATTATAATATAATTATATTATAATCAGGTATAATTATAATCAAGTATCTGTCTAATTTGACTAACCTTGGTGTTAGATTTTTCAAACCGCTAAATGACCTCTGACTTGGTTTAACAACTGTAGTCAATCTAAAACAGCCGAGACTGACGGTTTGTCGTGCTATCTGAGGCACGGAAACGCTGATGTTTTTGGTTCCCATCAGATTCCCTGCGCCTGTGTATGTTACTTAACCTTACTGATTGGTTCTGGGCTTCAACTAGTATTACTATATAATAAATAAAAGTATTGTAATTTGTTGACAGGTTGCGGTTTGACAGTGGAACTTCATAATGGGACATTCATCGTCTCCCTTGAAGATGGCTGGATCATGTTTCAAACAGAAAACCATGAAGTAAGTACACCAAATGTGAAATGGAATGCAATTTTGGAAATAACTTACAGCGCCACCAACGAGCGTTATAGAACTAAAAAGCAAAGTCATTAAGCATTTAGTTTCGAGTATTTTGTTTAGATGGCGTTGGTTGTCAAGGAAATTGTAAGAAATGACCCTTATCTCGCTTGCAATAACGCCTGCTTTTGTAGTCTTCTTTTTCATATCGTGTAGGTATTAGGCAAGTGTATAGCGAACTTGACTAACCCTGGTGTCAGAGTTTTCAAACTACAAAGTAGTCTCTGACTTGGTTTTGACGACTGTAGTCAATCGACAACAGCCGGAACCGACAGCTTAGCGTGCGGTCCGAAGCACGGAAAAGCTCGTGATAAATTGCCACTGGTCACCCATCAGGTTCCCTGCCCCTGTGTACGTTGCTAAACCTCATTGATCGGTTCAGATCAGCGAGAGCCACTGAGCTACGAGCTTTAGTAGTGTAAATGGGTAACCTGACGTGCTGTCGTGTACTTCGGAATCTGAAATTAAAATTACCTTTTTTTTCACCAGGTCGCCGAAATGCTGAAAACGATAAGAGTAGAACTGATTAACCTTCTAGAAGAGAAGATTAACGACCCTAGCTTAAATCTACTCCACTACGAAAAAGGAAACAAAATCATCAAAACTATAGCACAAATCATTACTAACTATTGAATTCACGGGACTTCGTTCCCGTGGGAATTCGGGAAAATTATGTAGCCTATGTTACTCAGGGATAATGTAGCATCATAGTAAAGAATTTTCGAAATCGGTCCAGTAGTTTCGGAGTCTATTCGTTTCATACAAAAATACAAATCTTTCCTCTTTATAATATTAGTATAGATGTAAAATTTTGTCTGGCCACACTAGGGGCCCGTATTACAGGAGACTCAAGTCTCGATCTATACTTAAGTATTGACCGTCTCTTTCTCTCACTAGCAAAAAGACAAAGACGACTGCTACTCAAGTATAGATCAGAGTCTGAGTCGCGTTCTGTAATACGGACCTAGATTTTATAAACTACGCGTAGCATACAGAATCTTTTGACAGTTCATTGAGATCATAGTATGGCGCCGCCATTTTTTATATCAGTCTATCTTTCGCTACTCGCTAGCTGTTAGACCTCCTACGCTCTCTCGTATTACAGAAGGAGACTCAAATTTTGATCTATACTTAAGTATTGATTGTCTCTTTCTCTCATTATCAAAATGACAAAGACAACAGCTACTTAAGTGTAGATTAGAATCTAAGGTCTTTATTACAGAACGCGACTCAAACTGATCTACACTTCAGTAGCAGTCGTCTTTGTCTTTTTTGATCGTGAGAGAAAGAGACGGTCAATACTTAAGTATAGATCAAGACTTGAGTCTCCTTCTGTAATATGTGCCTCAGACTCTGATCTTAAGTAGCAGTCGTCTTTGTCATTTTGATAATGAGAGAAAAAGACAAGCAGTACTTAAGTATAGATCAATACTTAAATCTCCTTCTGTAATACGAGCCTTAGACCATTCTTAGGTAAAACAAATTTTTTGATGGAGAATCTTACACTTTGGTAACGACTCGGAATTTTTTCTGTCCATTACTCGCCGCGTGTGGTATTAAAAATTTTCTACCGCACGCGATGAGCTTTGAAAAATAAAAATAAAAATTGTAGTTTGGACGAAGAAACAAATAGCACGATTTAATGTCAATTATTCAAGCTATGCATAGTTTGTAATTAAATAAAAAAATTGTATATAATATAATAATTCGTCTGATAGACACATATTTGCTTTTAAAATTTCGTAGGTGTTATGTTTCTAAGAGCGTTAGGAAATTAGAGTTTTGTCTAATCAAAATGAAATCAATCATCATCACAAATATTATAGTGAAAGCCACAAAAAGTTTTATACACTAGAAATTGGAGACAGAGTTGTCAAGTTCCCTTTAACTCGCTCACTCTTGTACAGTCTATTTTCTCAATTAAGTCCACAGTGATAAGGTTCAAATAAGAATGAAGCATTGAACTTGGCATTGAGAACGAGGCAAAAATGAAATGAAAAGGCGTTGCCCTAGCATGCATGTTAACGTCATATTTACCGACAAATAAATGGTTTGAGATTTCCCTTTCAAAGTATAAGTTAAAAAGTGCAAAAGCATTTTTTTCCACTATGATTCCTGAATATTATGGGCCTTACCACAAAAAATAAAAATTTGATAATGTTTAAGACCTACTTACATCATTTTTTGTATGGAAAAAATTACATAGGTCAGTTTTGTCTATTGTCTAAGTAATGTTTAAATGTTTTTGGTAAAGCAGTGTAAGTACTTTTATTTCAAAAAATCCGAAAATCCATTCATCAAAACTATGTAATTTTAATTTTTCCTTTTGATTTTATTTGTCTAGGCAACACTTGTGATTTTTTTGTATGAAAAGATTAAATGTTACCAGTATAAATCATTCTAGCTCCATTTCTACACTTTGCTTCAAAATTGTGAGTTAATGATCTCTGTTTGTTTGTATGTATTTATTTACATTATATTTATAAATGACTTAAGTGTTCGTGTACATACTAAATGTTGTAAGTGACAATAACCGTGATATTAATGTAAACTGTGAATATTTTAAATGTTATATTTAGCACTTACAATGATATGTATAATGTATTAAACAAAATATTCGTGGATATTGGGTTTAATTTAAATCTTTATATTAAAAATGGCCGATACATTTATTTGATTCATTCGATCATAATATTTTCTCATTTAATTTTTCTATTGTTTTTCATTTTATCTATTTTTACCTTGAAATGACAAAAATTTTACGTCTCAAGCATTGTGTGTATATCTAACGCACAACATGCTTTTATAATCATTGTGAAAAATGAATTATATTATTTCTATATTCTTATTTGAGAAACAAAAAATGGATTGGACTTCTAAATGATTTGGTAAGGTAAAGTAAAAACTAAACAAAAATTTTACAATCCTATAATCGCGTTTTACCTAATCTCGGTAAGTACTTAAAATCCACAACTGCATGCATTTATTATGTAGTTCCCTAAATATAATTTATATCGCGTCTTCGTTGTCAAACAAATGGTTCAGGGTTCGGAATAAATTATAGTTTTTGGGATGGATATTGAAAACAGGACTACCCAATAAAGGGTCCGGATTTAGCGCGAACGGGCGAGATATATATATGACGTCATCCGTCACATGGCGGGAACATTGTCCGATGGTTTTGGCGGGAAGTATACTTAATAGTGTAAGATATGGCGTCTTGAATTTCGTTTTTTTTTTTTAGTTTTTCCCCAAAATCTGCGTTTTTTTTAATCAGCCAAAATAGGTCCCCATTGAGGGGCACGGGCCTCCCTTCGAAACGCGAAATTAATTAATAGCAAAATTTTTGGAAATCGTTTTGAAAAAATGTTCAGTTTGGGGAGAATAACCCACTAAAGTTTAGCTTAGTAATTTAAAGCCATTATTTGTAGATATTATTCTAGTAATGGGGACTACGTACTTCGAGTTTTAACGGAAACAAAGTAAACTAAATGATACGAGAACCAAACGAAAGAAGAAAAACATTACACCAAAGGGCAAAAATTAAGAAAACATACTTATCTATTTACTCATAGGAGATAATATCAGAAATAACGTATTTAACATATTTTTACGCACTTGCCTTCAATGTCGTAAAAAAAGTCGGTAGAGACAAGCCTACAGCATCTTGGCCCTTCCAGAGAGTGGTTTGGCCAAGATGATTATCTGTTTATATAAAAATTATTTAAAGGGACTAATTTATATGTTTAAGGCATGATGAGGGTGGCATTCATAAAACCTTACGAATGTCTCACGCCTATGGAGACCTATTACGAGTATGTATGTACGATTGATGTAAAAACAAACCTCTACTTCGTCGACATTCGTCATTTTCACATCCCAAAAACGTCATCAGCCTCTCCACCTAACTCCAAACCCTAACGACCGTCGGTCACAGGCTTCCCCGCAATATTTCACAGAGAGAAGAAAAATTGGGACGGCTACCCTATTCGCGGCCGATATCCAATAGTGTAGGCAGTGGCGTAGCTAGGTAACCAAAGGCCCTGGGGCAAAAAAAAAACTAGGGCCCCAAATATTTAAAATCGTTTGTTCCGCTTTCGCCGTGTTCCGAATTCGACGTAGGTACTACAGATTTGTCGTCATCCACAAGACGTTCGGAACTTGTTGGGAATTCCCCTGTATTTTTTAAAATAAGTTAACATTATTAAAGTCGCGTTCCTGGAATCTGGTTTATTTACCTATGTACTTATTCCGAATGTGGGAGAAATTTTCACTAGTTCAATTTAGTTTTATGAAATATATTTTATATATTATACCATACTACCTTTGTACATTGAATGCTACCTGCCGACTACTCCTTCCTCTCAAACACTCAATGGGTTGTCTGGAAGAAATCCCTTTGTGGGATAAGTCCGCCTTTGTACTGTTTTTCTTATGTGTCTTGTGTGTAACTTTTGCTCATGTACAGTCAGCATCATATAGATGTAAGCATCCAAGGTAGTCAAATTTATCTGATGGACAAAATATCTTATTTATATTGGCGGTAACAGTATACATAATGTTGTATGCATACAGAGTAGTCACTATATCTAAGCATCTACCCTAACCAATTACATGTAAGCTATTAGGTTGTTCATAATTATGTAGGCGTATAGGCTGTTCAATGGATACCTTCGAGAGCATTATTTGCTAACATAATTTTGAACATCCTGACTGCTTATATAAATAATAAATAATGATAATAAGATATTTTGAACACCTAGGGTGCTTACAACAATATGTTGTGTTCTTCAGATCATTTTGACTACCCTAGGAGCTCACATGATTTTGATGCTGACTGTACAATAAATAATAAATACATGTATAAATAGTTTGTAAGTCATAGTCCGAGGGGCCCCCAGGCTTGGGGGTCCCTGGGCACTGCCGCGTCTAGTCCTCCGGTAACTACGCCACTGAGTGTAGGGCGAACGGCCGGCGTAGGCCCCTCGTAAAACGCACGTGTTTAGCCACCTACATGTGTACTTTAAACGTACAACTTTTGGGTCAGGTCCGAGTTTGTTTTCGGATCAGATTTGGGTGGATATGACGAAAACTGTGGTCTGTAGAGGGAATGTGTTTTTTTTAATAGTTTTTTGAAAATATTTTTCTCTAATAACTTAAGATTTAAAGATTGTTAAACACCAGTCAGTTTTTTTTTTTGAATTTTCTTAAATATTTTTTTAAACTTCAGTAATTTCAGTATCCTGCCTGATCGCTCTTTAACGGCTGTTTGTGAAATTTTCCTTTGAAAAATCTGACTGCTGTTTTTTTAAACGATAAACTTTAAATTATTGATAAAAAAAAACTTTTCCCATTCATATCACAAACATTAGGTGTCCCTCATAGAGCAGGTGTGTTTGGTCAGCGCAGGTCTCGAATGTAGCAAAATGCTGATTGTCCAAAGTCAGCAGTTGGTCCCAGTCTACCATTGGTTTGGAGTGTTGTCCACTCATAAATAAAATGTAAGAAGCCAGTTGTACTCACGGTACAGTCAAGGCAAGGTCACGCTTTACACTACCAGTTTAAGCTGAGCTCTGATTTATACTGCGCGCCATACAATGCAGGGCCGGTTCAAAGTCCAAAGTGTCAAGCTTGACGTGCTCTTGAATGCACTACAGCAGCCAGCGCAACAGGTTACCTAAGCCATTTTCATTGCAAATTCGATCTTAACGTAAGAGCACCGAGCGCACCGCACGCGTCTGGTAACCTGCTGTGCGGCCCTCTGTACTTACATCAAGTTGCCACATAAATAATCTTTAGGTATGTGTAAGAACGATTTTCCAAAAATAGGGTAAAATGACTCGTTACGTACTAGTAACGTAAAAACTTTTATTCGTTCTTAATTTTAAAATGCTCCGATTATACGGAGGGCTGCACATCAGGTTTCCCCACGCTTGCACTCTGTGCTGTTGCGATAAGAGCGGTTTTTCAACGAAAATGGACTAACCTGATGCGCTGGTCTCTGTAAACCCTTGTTAATATTCACCCTTTCCATGCGCTAATGCCATCTGTAATTGTATAGCTGAACCACTACCTTGGAAGGGAGCATTAAATAATGGGGTTACAAACGGTTCAGTATCCTATTTATTCAAGTAGTTCATGCGTTATGTTATAGATGGCGTAACTAAATATTGGGATTGGGAGCGCTAAAATGTTGCTTTAAACAACTTCTGAAATTCTTATTGGAATTACATTCGTTCCTCTGAAGTGAACACGAATTTTTTCTTGGACAATTGTCTGGAACAAGACTTAGCAACAATTAGCTTTTCCAACCGATGTCTTATCCAGGAGGCAAACTTGCAGCAGGCTTATAAGCTTTAATATCTGAGATTAAGTAGGTGCACAGCTGGCGACGATATTTTGGCACTAAGAGCTCGCAACATAAAAATAACACAACTTTCAAAAATAGAGCTTCCAAACATCTTTTTTACCACGGCCTTATCCACACTAAGGAGTTCTCCAAACCACATACCCTTCGCGACCATTCGAAGGCATGTCACGTAAGGGCCGGTGGGTAATTGGCGCGTTTACCCGACCGGCCGGTCGCTGCCAATATCTTGCTACCTACTACTTTCAGAGATATTTCTTTGTTAACAACATGCTTGTGTTTGAAGTTTGAGGTAGTGAGCGGGTGCGGTGGCTATAACATCTTAGTGCTCCGAAATCGTTATCCTTACCTGCCTGCTGATGAGTCGATGAGGCTCTTCTTATCGTGAAGGTAAGTGTGAGACGAACTTGGTTAACCCTGGTGTCAGAGTTTTCAATGCGCACAATTGACTGTGACTTGTTTTAACAACTTTATTCAATCGAGAACAGCCGGGACCGACGGCTTAACGTGCCCTCTGAAGCACGGAAACGCTCGTGATAAATTGCCACTTTGATCAGCCTTTAGTTGCCTCTGTGTACGTTGCTTAACCTCACTGATCGGTTGAGATTAGCGAGCGCTACCTATGAGGCTCTGATGTCCCATACTCGTAATTTAAAAAAACATTTTGTTGAAATAGTTGGTACATAGGAATCGAAATAGATGAGTTTGGATCGTAACTAGAGGCAATCAATCTGTGATCTATTGCCTGCCTTAATAGGATAAGGGCTTGAGCTAAAGAAAATATACTTGTAGGTCGCTAGATATTGGCATAGAAATAGTTGTTCTAGAAACGATAGTTGTTCTAGAATCAAAACATACGTTTAAAACTAAATATAAAAAGTACTTATTAATTTATCAATCTGATTTACCGATTGGTGGCCGGGTTGTTCCAACATACCTTGCTTAGTGTGCATATGCTCACCTCCGCCTGCTACACGTCCACACTATACACTATTATTATTTATTTATTTTTTATTATTATTACTTATTTCACGCTTATTATTATAACATAACCCTCTCATACTATATTGCAAAAACACATATTTATGTTATCATTTATATAAGAATTCATTTCATTATATACGTATATATTACACATAACACATATATATTTTCTTCATTCCCGTCTAGCTACGTAAGTACACATACACTGATCTAAGGGGCTCAACTGAAAACCAGCGTTGTGGCCTTTGCTGCAACACTTGCTGAGGTGAGTCCTGTTTGTCATCGCACTACATCACAACTCCATCCATTTTAATTTATATATATATTTATTTTTAATTTTACGTTCTATTTTTTATTCTGTGTTGTTATTCCTTATGTAACATTGTTGTTGTGTTGTAGTGTGTATGTCAAATAAACGTTTTGAATCTTGAATCTTGACTGTTTATTAGAAGAAGAAGAGTGTGTGTGGTTCGTGCCCAGAAGAAGTCATTCTAATTGTTGAATTACTCATTCTAATTATTAAAGTCAAAGTCATAAGACTTAAGCAGACTTTTAATACTTACTGGGATGGAAGAGATCCTACATTGCAATTTTCCGATCATGTCGATTATTCTATTCTCCTGCGGATCTCTTCAATCGCAGTGAGGCCCAGCGTAAGAAAACCTCCCATAGTCCTATACGTAGTACCTCACATACTAATGTTCTGCTACAGGTCGTGCTTACTTGTAGTGGGCTGCATAGGATAGATCAATGTAGAAATAAAATAAAAAGAAGTACCTGCTTTATTTGCCACAACTACATTAAAGCACAAACAAAACATGGTTATGAAGACAAAGCGCAGTAAATTGGTCTAAGACTCAGCGTGTTGATGTGGTATAAACATCAGCAGTTGAGACGCTGTCATTAGATTAAGAATTTATGAAAACCACTTTGACTTTTTTCCCATTACTGACTTTAACAATAAACAACAAATTCACACGAAATTCCTTTAACACCCCAAAATCACATTCAAACTTATCTAAAAACCTAAACACCCAAATCCCGCCTAAACCTACCCCAAAAACTTACCAACCGTTATTATCAGCACTGATTCCATTCACCAAGGGCGAAATAAATCAACGCAAAGACCGAAATCCGACAATAAATTTGGGCCCCAAAAGGCCCAATCCTGGTCATCGCGACCCAAAAGGCGTTTTGGCGCTAACCCGGGGCCCCGGGACGGACCTTTCCGCTAAATAAATCCCTTATCTGCATACGGCAAACCTTTCTAGGGTCCGGCTTAATAAATTCAGGTTGGGTCTTGGGAAGTTTCTTGTGGATTTTAATAGAGCTGTTAATACCGCTTTTAAGTATAAAATTAAATAAATATGTACTTCTTTATGAGAACTTTAGTTGGTCTTTAAGTAAACCAGGAAAGTGTATATAGTATAGTGTATGTATAAGACTGTTTTTTACAAAATAAAAATAAATAAATACCATTTTTAAGAGACAGGTCCGTGGCGATCTACAACGTAAAATTACGTTACTCTATGGTCCGTATTAAAGAAAGCTCTGATCTATACTTAAGTAGCAGTCGTTTTTGTTGTTTTGATAGTGAGAGAAAGAGACAATCAATACTTAAGTATAGATCAAGACTTGGGTCTCCTTCTGTAATACGGGCTTAAGAGATCCTTTAATAGAAAAAAAATGAGCCTATCCTTTTTTTTCCGTTTATTCACACTAACTTAACCTATTTACAATTATTTTTCTTCGCCAAACTGCAAAGCATAGCGCTCTTAACATGTGGCTTAACCTAGCAAAGTATTGCTTTGTAGTATACAGATTTCTGTAAGCTTATAAGTGAAATTAGAGCTCTTTAGTGTACAACTTCAAATTGTAAACAGTGACAGTGATAGCATAGGTTGAAAGGTGTCTGTAGTGCAATTGGTGCTTTAAATAAAAAGCTTCTTTCTTGATAATGATAATATATTTTATTTGCCCGAATACATGCCTTATGGGCATTTTCTGCGTTAACTCGCTCCATCGTCGACCTCATATATGACCTTGGTCAAGATTGAGATCAAGAGTTAACCCATCTCATAAAAAAAATGTATTTGACAAGGTCTTAAAACTTATTCTTACAAGCAGTGTATTCTACCTTTTACAATTAGGTGTGAAAATCTTTGGTAATAAACTAATGAATTTCTTATCTGAATCTTATACCTTTTAGGCAATAAACTTGGATGAGTGCATCTTTGGTATTAAGGTGCAAGAAACCTTCAGTACTAATAGTAAAGTTTCAAAGACAATTGTTGTATCAGCTCTAATCATGTCCTTGTGGGGTGCTCATTTGAAAGGCGGTCGAGCGAGGGCTCTCCCAAATCAATAGTAATTCTGTGGGTAATCCCTAGGCCCACTGAAAAATACATAACTGCCTATACATAGCTGATTACGGTAATTCCTTTACGTTTTAGTACAATATAATTTACTTAATTTTAACATAAAGATTAACGGCCTTACTAATCTTCTTCTTCTTATCGCATAGGTATAGTCAAGTGTGTGGCGAACTTGGCTAACCCTGGTGTCAGAGTTTTTAAACCGCACAATAGCCTTTGACTTGGTTTTAACGACTGTAGTCAATCGACAGCAGCCAGGACCGACAACTTAACGTGCCCTCCGAAGCACAGAAACGCTCGTGATAAATTGCCACTTTGGTCATCCATCAGGTTCCCTGCCTCTGAGTAGGTTGCTTAGCCTCACTGATCAACTAAAAACTAAAAAAAAAATCTCAGCATAAGCCATCAGAGGGTGGACTCCCCTTGCTATCCCTGCATCTCTTTTCCTCTAACTATACTTTAAATATTCTATCCCTTTCTAACCACTGACCGCTTGACCATTGGTTGTTAAAATGAGTCCCACGCACACATTGAAAGTGCTAATATTTATGGGGATGTTTTTGTATTTTCGTGGGCGGCGGCGTAGGAAAAGGGTTTTGGGATATATATTTTATTATTATTAATATGTAGGTAGAAGGTGGGATGTGGCATATGAGTTTGGTGGTCATAAAAAAATTCTATCCGTATAACTTTATTTTATGAGATGACTAATGTGTATATTTTAGCTAGCCATAATTAAGGATGAGAATCAGCCCGTGAAACTTAACAACTTTTTCAAGGAACATAATGTAGGTCGTAGTTAATTATAATCCATACTATATATACCTACTTTATACTAGAATTTTCAGAATCTGTGTCAATATGTGGTGTCAATGTCGAGCGTTTCTAGATCAATACCGATGCCCTGCCTAACCTTAAAGATCATAGGCGTGAGTATATGGATGTATGGACGCGGAAGTTTTTCTGTTCAGTCACAATTTCTAATTTTTCCATCGTTAGGCAGGTACAAACCTATGTCAAAATACAAAATTGTTCAGACAATGTTACACTAATACAAAAAGTTTCAGAAATAACAAATACAAATTCTATTGTAGTCACATTTTTTATATGATTTGCTTTGATTCCCCCACTAGGCCAGGCCTGTTTTGTGAGTATTCAAACGAGCTAATTACCAGTATAATTCACGTGTATTTTTAATCTAAGTTTATATTAACGCGTATTTTTAATCTAATTAAATTATATACCAACAAAAAATTCAGATAAATTATGTAAATAATTCAAAACCCTCTCAAACATTGTAATTTTAAGCTACAATCAATTTGAAAACCATACAAAGGCAGTTAGAAACTCAATGCGAAGTTATAAGTATTCAGTATCAGTTGTCTATAGATACCCGTAGATATAACGTGAGAAGGTCGGGACGAGCATCCCGACCGACCTAAAACTTTGGGGTGTCGGGATGGGTGTACAAAGTGATATAACAGATTTTACCCTTTGAGTATAACAATGTATCATTAATATTAGTGCGGTCTTGAGGATTTTTGGCTATGCTAGTCGACGAAATTAGTCCGTGTTTTGTTTAGTAAATATAGGGTATTTATGGGGAGACCCTATGAAACTTAAAACTTTCCCCAAGGAACTTATATGAAATTTTCAACAAAAAAAACTACTTTTCATACAAAGGCAAAGCAGCTGGTCGCATTTGGAACTGGAAGGTTGCGGATTCAAATTCCGGTTCGGGCCTGTACCAATAAATTTGTCTCTTCGGATTTATGTACTGATTTAAGAAATTTTATTATTTTCTTAACGGTGAAGGAAAACATCGTGATAATAGTCTGAGATGAAATAAGTTTTCGAAAGGCGCATGGTCCGCCAACCTGCTATAAAATGAAGAACATTTAACAAGTAAAAAATAGTTCGCTACTTACGACTTCATGTATTAGCGATGTTAATTTGACTATAGGAAGTAGGGAAACCTATTAGATATTTCCTGGGAAAAGTTAAATTCACGGTCCCTGAAAAACAAGTCAGGACTTTTTTTTCGGTTGCTGGAATTCTCCTAAATATTAGTTGGTTCGGAAAAAGTTTAAAAAAACTGATTCTGTGTTTCTCTTTAAATACATATTTCGAAGCTTGTTTATAATTTCATATCTAAACATATAAAAGGAGAAACTGACTGACTGACTGACATATCAACGCAAAGCCTAAACGGCTAAACGTAGGCACTTGAAATTTGGAAGGGACGTAGCTTAGGTACCGTAGAGGTGCACTAAGAAAGAAATTTCCGAAATTCCCTCGGGAACGGGAATTAGCGGGAAAATCCTTTTGTATGAAAAATCTAAACCGCTTAAGTTAGACGCTTGAAATTTGGCATGCAGGTACCTTAGTAAACTTAAAGCTTAGTTGCAACAGAATATTGCAAAATTCCCACGGGAACGGGAGTTAGCGGGAAAAAACTTTTGTATGTAAAAATCTAAACCACGTAAGATAGATGTTTTCAATCTGTGTACTCTGTACAAAAAAAAATTAACACGCAAACGAAGTTAGTCCCAGATATTTCTAATACAACTCCGCAATTGTAACTTGATGTCTCCCGATGGCTTACCATATATTGAGGTTTAATTGTATTTTAGATAAGAATAAGCTGTGTTGTTATCCCAAAAAATTCATAGTAAAATAATCGGGAGACATCAAGTTACAATTGCGGAGTTGTATTAGAAATATCTGGGATATGAAATTATAAACAAGCTTCGAAATATGTATTTAAAGAGAAACACAGAATCAGTTTTTTCAAACTTTTTCCGAACCAACTAACATTTAGGAGAATTCCAGCAACCGAAAAAAGAATCATTAAAATCACTACCGGTGAAAATCTTCTACACTACATCAACCAATTTTGAAATGTCAAATAAAATGTGCTTATTGCTTTAGACCTATACGGGATGACTTTAAATTAGTTAGCGAACACTTTAAGGGGTATTTTCCCCATGACACACCACCCCATCTCTTTCCGTGGGTGTCGTAAGAGGCGACTAAGGAAACACAAATGAGACCTGCCTCCTAGTAATCCATCCCAGGCAACGACACTTCATTTTTTTCTGAATCTGAGGTGTCGTCCTATGGTCTCATGCGGTGTGGTAGGCTCTGTGTTAACCCATCTTATAATAAAAAAAAAAGAAACTGAACAACTTTCCCCAAGGAACCCTCAAAAAAAATCTCAATTTTTTTTTGACTTCTCATGCTAAGGCAATAAGCATATCGCTCAAGTTGCATCGAGAAGCAAATTTTTTTTTCATATTTTGACCTATGTTTCTTGCGAAAAGTTGTTCAGTATTGCGGACTAATTCACATACTTAAGTTTCGCTACCAAAAAAGTCACTTAATAAAGGCCAGTATCTTCTCAAACGCAGAAAACAGTAATAACAACAATCTACCCCGTCTCTCTGTAAAGAATAGTTTGATTAAAAGCAAATGTACCGTGAGCCGGTACTTATTTACCCGGACAGCTCCGAACCTTAGGATCAGCTTGTTAAATGTGCGGACGACACTGTCTATTGGAACAGGGACATGTGTGGAGATGACAGAGCTCATTTTATTTGTTTATTTGTTTCAGAAACACTGCAACACGCGTGAACTATGAACATTCGCAAAAAAAAAACTGCTTCCACTTTGTTTCCACTATGAAAATATACATTTGTCTATTTTTATATTGGGTGATTTTAAAGTAGTTAACGAAGATTACGGATATGAATCAGCCTACGAAACTGAACATTTTTCTGCCAAAGAACACAGGTCAAAATGTGAAAAAAAAAATCGTCTCTTTAAACAACTTGTGCGTGCAGCTAATTTGCCTATGTATGAGGAGGCAAACATAAGCAAAGTTGTATGGAGAGGCAAATTTTTTTTTCATATTTCGACCTATATGTTCCTTAAGGCGACTACAGCACCTAATAAAGGCAGCACACATAGGAATAGTGCCATCTCCGTCTTTCAACAGGCCTGGGCCGGCAGTGCGAACAGTGTCGATACACGAAGTTTACGGACTATGAAAGCGTGCGTGCGTAAAAACATGTTCGAAAGTTAGAAAAATGAGAATTATGGTAAGGTAACAGCTTAAATCGAAAAATGCGTTAGCTACTTATCGAGTGTTCAATCACGAACATTTTGATAGCAAATTCAAGTTCCTGTGTGCATTTTACTATCGTTTTTACAGCTTAAAAGATACACAATATTGGGTATTTAGAGGTGACTTTGTGAGCTTTTTCTATCGAACC
This sequence comes from Aproaerema taeniolella, assembly GCA_949987775.1. Taxonomy (NCBI): domain Eukaryota; kingdom Metazoa; phylum Arthropoda; class Insecta; order Lepidoptera; family Gelechiidae; genus Aproaerema; species Aproaerema taeniolella. Next base: position 2,945,096 of record OX465259.1, on the reverse strand, counting down.
AAAAGTGCTGAATCATGTTTTCAGCAAACCACTTATCTAGTTTATGTCCTGAATATTACCATAGTATTTTTTTTCTTCCATTTAATGCAGTGCGCCATGCTTATCTACGCATCATAAAATGGTAATTTAGGTGCTGTAGTCGCCTTAAGAAAGATGTTCAGTTTAGTGAGTTGATTTATATCCTGATTTATATCTTTTTACTAACTTATCTAAAGTCAACCAATATTCTTTATTGCACACGCTACAAATTGATTTTTTTACACTAGAAGTTTACAAAAGCGAGATTATCTCTACAAAGAGATCTCTTCCAGCCAACCTAGACTAAGTGGGATTGACAATTTGAAACGGGGCTAGAATCCTGATATCATGAAGTATCTTATCATGAGGTCAAGTCCCTTTGTGTTATTCTTTCTTTGTCAATGTAAAATTAGAGTGTAGCAAACAACCGTGTGGTGATCGGTTGAGAATAACACTACCCATCTCTTTCCGTGGGTGTCGTAAGAGGCGACTAAGGAAACACAAATGAGACCGCCTCCTAGTAATCCATCCCAGGCAACGACACTCCATTTTTTTTTGAATCTGAGATATCGTCCTATGGTCTCTTGTGGTATGGTAGGCTCTGTATAGGGCTGTCTGGTTCGCGACCACCCTCCTACCGAAGTTCGACGCCAAACAGCTTGCTGGGTTCTGTCGGTGCGTGGGGAGTACCAGTGCCTTTTTAGGCATTTCTGGGTTAACTCGCTCCATCGTCGACTTCATCTTTGACAAGATTGAGGTCAAGAGTTAACCCATCTCATAATAAAAAAAAAAAAAGAAAAAACAAATATTTTTGTATTGAAGTTCGACTCCACAGGAAGTCCTGTCCATCCCATTTCCTGAGCACGGGCCGGCGCGTGGGTGTTTGGTCACTGCCTGAAATATACATATGGCGTGTTTAACTGTAACACGAGCACATCAGGGCTGCTAGTTAAGAAACACTATTTATTTAAGTAATCAGATAATTTCTTGAAAACTTCTTATAACTTGACGTTTCCGAAAAAAAACCCCATAACCGATTATAATAGTTATGGGTATATAAGGTCCTAATTTATAAGTCACTTACCTTCTAAGGCGTTATTGATAGGTTGATAGTATTCCAAAAAACAACATAAAAATTAATTATCTGAAAATTAAATTTTGTAAAAAAAATAAAAAATGAATTTTCCATTTAAAGAAAAAGGAATGGTTCTCTTTCGATTATAGCCGTCCACTCCCCGCTCGCCCGCTCTACTACTGCCATTATTATTTACGTTTGAATGGATGGGTTTATTCAACATAGTAATGAAAAAATATCATAACAAAATTTTTCAAGACCTTTTAAATTTAATATTATGCTTTTGTTTTTTGACTCATATGATATATTTTGACCTACACAATAACGTGTTAAAAGGAAAGTGACTAATAAATTAGGACCTTATATAGATTTCACCATTCCAGTATTTGCTATGCTCTCTTAACCCTGTATAAGTACAGTTTTAATAATCAGTTTGGGGCTAGACAGCGCTGCGTGAGTTGTCCAATGGTTATTATTTTATTTATATTAGAAAAATCTCAGGTGGTATGAGTAAACCAAGCGGTGATAGCCCAGTTGGTAATGAGCCAGACTTGTAACCGTAAGGTTGCGGGATCCTGGTGCGGTCCTGTATGTACAATTAAATTCGTCTTTTCGGATTTATGTATGGATTTTTCACTAATTATAACTTATTTATTTATTTACAGTTCTTTGCACACATGACAAATATATATAAAATCACAAACAGAAATACGATACAAAAGGTTAGCTTATCTCTAAAAAGAAATTTCTTCCAGCAAACCCGAGCCACGGAAAGTTGATCGGAAAGGCAGATAGAGCGTGCAAAATACGTAATATACCTACATAAACTATATTATAATTAAACTTATACTACAAAAATAATAAATAAATATATCAAATAACAAACATACATAAATATTAATATATATATATATATATATATATATATATACATAAATAAATAAATAGTCTATTGCAGGGAAAGGTAGTGCTCTTTAACTCTACGCTTAAATACAGCTTGTTCAGCGGTGAAGGAAAAAACGTAATAAAACCCGCTCGTTTAAGAAAATTTGTTTTCGGGCGACGAGCGGTCTACCAACCTGCATTGGGCCAGCGTGATGGACTATTCTATTCTATTCTATTCTATTAAAAAAACAATCTCAGGTGTTTTCCTCAGTAAGGTACCTAAAGAGTGCTCACAATCTTAATCAAAATGTACCTAAGCTTACCTTTTTAAAGTGTTTTTAGAAACTTTCACATATAGCTGCCTATCTCTGGGGTGGGAGGCCCGGGGTCCTATAGCACAGGCTTTGGCTTAGTTTAGGCTCCGGGCTCTTTCAGATAAGAATATGTCTAAGTATGCTATTTATTTAGTAATAAGGTTTTATCTGTTAAGAGCAAATAAATGAATTTTTATTTTAATTTTATTATTATTATTTTTAAATTAACAACAAGGAGATCAATATGTATGACTATTCTGACCCCAACATAAAACCCCAAAATATGTTAATCTCCTTTCTAACCTATTGAACTCCAGCATCCGTGATACACTTTTGATCTGACCTTACCTGCCATGAGACTATTATCAGAACCAGTTTGATCCGGAGTAGGGTCAGCATCCCCATGATACAGTTTTGATCTTATGGTCATTTTGTTGAAATAATTTATCCCATTTATTTGAATGAAAATGACACCTGTTTAAGTACTTATCAGGTGTGTTATTGTGGAGTGAATTTTATTCAGAAAACTGGATTTATTGATGTTTTTTTTTGGGATTGGTCGCTTCCCCTAGTTAAGTTTTTATCTTACTTTTGTATCAACTCTGTTTGTAATAGATTTTTTTGTAAAGTTTAAGAAAAGATATACTTAAGATAATGACTTTTACCAAAACAGCAATGTATATCGTATTCTGACAACGGCGCGGCATGAAAGGACCGCGCGTGTGGTGCGGATTCGCGATGTAATCGCGGTACATCCTTAACTTGGCGTTTTCGTGAAAAAATATTTACATACAGGTTGAAAAAGAACCTCCTAGCTTTATTGAAAATCCTGAACCAGTATCACTTACTGAACACTTTTTTTTTTGGGGGGGGGGGGGAATTTTTTTTCCTAAACGTAGACACCACTCGGGCGCACCCCCCGAGCGCTACCCGCACCCCTCGCGTGCCTGGTGTAGGAGTAATGTCTACGTTTAGGCAAAAAATGAACTATTCCCATTGAAAACAAAAAAAAAATTTTTTTTTGTTCATAAATGTGTTCTTTGAGTGATACTGGTTCAGGATTTTGAATATAGCTAGGAGGTTCTTTTTCACCCAGTATAGTCGATCATAGTTATGGGTGATTCCAATCGTAGCCCTGCCGCTCGCTGAACCGAACAAATCAGTGAGGTTAAACAACTTATACAGGGGCAAGGAACCTGATGGGTGACCGAAGTGGCAATTTGTCACGAGCGTTTCCGTGCTTCGGAGGGCACGTTAAGCTGTCAGTCCTTGCTGCTGTCGATTGACCAAAGTCGTTAAAACCAAGTCAGAGGCTATTGTGCGGTTTGAAAACTCACACACTACGGTTAGCTTACTTCGCCACACACTTGACTACACCTACACGATAAGAAGAAGATTCGACTATTTAAGTATTTGTTAAACTGTCATTAACACCCTGTACATAAATACGCTACGATGACAACCCTAACTCATCGCTAGGCTACAATAAGTATATACAGGCTGATGTAACACATTTGTACCAGATGTAAACACCGATAGTATTCTATTCTACACCCTGTATAGCAATTTCCTTCTGGATATGGCACTCGTCCGAATCCCATAAGGAAAATCGTGCATATTTGTGACTGTGTTTACCAAAAGCACTTCTTTATTAATAAGGTAGGTAGATAAAATCATTTGTTTTGACCTAACATACAAATACAAATACAAAATAGTTTATTCAGATAATGTTACAATTTAAAAACATGAAATTAGAAAAGACAATAACAATTTTTAATGTAACATTTTTTATTTGTTTTTTATATACAGTTAATTTTGCATCCACTGACTTGATATCCCATTTTGCATGTAACATTTTACACGATTATTTTAAAAGATTTGCCTTAATTCCCATACTAGGCCAGGCCTGTTTCGTGGGTAATCAAATGTGCCGATTGTTCTACTTTGGGAAAATATTAGAAAAAAGGGAGAAACACTAAATTAATTTCTTTAACTTTTACTAGAAATAACTCTACAATTAAAAACCCCCACCCCCACATTCCCAGAGTTGAAACAGCTGCAGTTCGAGTACGATGGTGATAGCGCACGTAATGCGCCGCGGTCCTTTGTCAAAATGTCAACATTGACAACGCCAGAGGGCGAGCAAGCCTTTGCGCGGGGCGCAATCAAAGTGAAGTTTCAGCGTCAGCCGAGTTTGTCGGCTTCGTGCTCGATTAGCTAGAAACTATCTCTCAGTTACGTCAGCTTTCAAACAAAAAAGCCTCATCAAAACCCGTCCATCCATTTAGGAGTTGCGATGTCTCATACAGACACGCGATATAGAAATACAGTAGTTTAACATATAACACCTCTATGTTTTAGCGGGGGCTAAAAATAAGTAAACTGCAAGCAATTTTCAACAAAATCAGATCCTAGTAAAGGTCTGAATTATTTTGGGATGAAATGCCAAAAACGTCGTCCTATGCTGGGCAGGAAGGCTTTTTAAAAAATACTAACATTCCGCTCAGGGCTTTGTTCCCGTGGGAATTCGGGAAAATTATGTAGCTATGTCCATCCCGGATAATGTAGGATTCTAATGGTGAAAGAATTTTTCAAATCGGTCCAGTAGTTTCGGAGCCTATTCAATGCAAACAAACAAACAATCAAATATTTCCTTTTTATAATATGTATAGAAGATATAAATAGATAGATATAGAAAAATAATTTCACACACTACCACCTATATCTACGTTACTATTATATGGAGGAAAGATTTTTATGTAGTTATGTATGATGGGGACGTATATGGGTTGGTAATATGTTAGTAAAGAATAAACTAAAAACTACTGGGCCGATTTAAAAAAATAGAAACCTCTCTCATCAGCGGGTGACATAGGGTACATAATTTTCCTAAATTCCCACGGGAACGAAGTCCCGGGCGAAAAGCTGGTTTCTTATAAATGTCTTTTATTATAAAGACTTGATATATTGTTAATGAAAATGAATACAGTAAATAACTTGACTTGCCATGTATGATACACTTGGGCCCGTATTACAGAAGGAGACTCAAGTCTTGATCTATACTTATGTATTGATTGTCTTTCTCTACATCTTCTAAATAAATAAAAGGAGAAACTGACTGACTACTGACTGACTGACATATCAACGCACAGCCTAAACGGCTAAACGTAGGCACTTGAAATTTAGAAGGGACGTAGCTTAGGTACCGTAGAGGTGCACTAAGAAAGGAATTCCCGAAATTCCCACGGGAACGGGAATTAGCGGGAAAAATCCTTTTGTATGAAAAATCTAAACCGCTCAAGTTAGCCGCTTGAAATTTGGCATGCAGGTACCTTAGTAAACTTAAAGCTTAGTTGCAACATGATATTGCAAAATTCCCACGGGAACGGGAATTAGCGGGAAAAAACTTTTGTATGTAAAAATCTAAATCACGTAAGATAGATGTTTTCAATCTGTGTACTCTGTACAAAAAAAAATTAACACGCAAACGAAGTTGCGGGCATCAGCTAGTACATACATACATACGCTCACGCCTATAATCCCTAACGGGGTAGGCAGAGCATCAGTGGTTCTAGCGAACCACTAGATGCCACGTCTGACAAAAATTGTTAGGGTTATCAAATGGAACAAGTTGTATAATAGTGAGAGGTTATCAGCCTTTCGCCCATTGTACAGCAATACCCTCGCATCCCTCTTACAGACTTTTACTGAATACCTGAGAAGAGTAGGTAGCTGGCAGTTCAGCGTGGAAGTAGTCTCTTTCTCTCACTATCAAAATAACAAAGACGACTGCTACTTAAGTATAGATCAGAGTCTGAGTCGCGTTCTCTTAACACTGGCGTAAAGGTTTTCAGACACAGTATACACCTCTACATTATATTTAGGTTATAGGACATACCCAAGTAAATACTTAATACTGGGTACTAGTAATGATACGGGTCGGAAGCCCGATCCCAAGCGAGGCCCGATGCCAGCGGAGGGCTTGGGCTAAGGCAAGGTTAGTGAGGGCCCGATACCGCTCGGCTTACGGAGCCGCCATTAATTCACAAAGGATCATTTACACTACCCACGAATTCCTAAAGTTTATCTATCCGTATTACAATTTTATTACGGTTTTGTAAAGGTTAAATTATTCAGACACTATAAAGTAGCTACCTACTTTAAATGTGGTGATTTTAAATCAGTTAGTGAAGGTTTACTGGGTGAAACTGAAACTGAACAACTATCCCAAAGGAAAAATAAATACTGATGGGCTTAATTCGTATAGAGGCGAACATTTTTCTTTATAATTGGTCTTACCTATGAAATTGCCGTTTTTTAAATACAATATTTGAATTAAGCCTAAGCAGAATATAAAGCGGTGATAGCCCAGTTGGTAATGAGCCAGACTTGTAATCCGAAGGTCGTGGGTGCGGGCCTGTACCACTAAATTCGTCTTTTCGGATTTATGTACGGATTTCTAATTATCACTTGCTCAACGGTGAAGGAAAACATCGTGATGAAACCCGCCCGTCCAAGAAAATTTTCGAAAGACGAGCGGTCCACCAACCCGCATTGGGCCAGCGTGGTGGACTACGGCCTAAATCCCCTTCGTGTTTTGAAGGGAGGCTCGTGCCCCTCAGTGGGGACGTATATGGGCTGGTAAAAAAAAAAAGAATATTTTGGAAAACTGAATTTTTCATACTAACGTTTTTGGATATTTCTCAGGAATACGAAATTTAAATTTAACACAAATTTGTGGGAAGGTTTAGACATCATTAAGTTAATTTTCATTACACTTAGTTTATTGAAAGTTATAATTGTAACAAAGTTACAGCAAAAAAAAAGGAATGAAACGGGTAATAGATGAAACGAGCTATATTTGAGCTTCACTTTCAGTAAATAGATCCAATGTAAAAAAATATTAATTTTATTCAAAATCTCCAATATATGGCCAAGATTCTAAATAAACAACTATTTTAGTAATAGCTGTTCAATCAAATAAATTATGAACAAAATAAAGCTTGAGAAAAATCGGCAATTTCATAGGTAAAGACCTATTATTTCAATCAAAGAAACAATACATTATGTATGAAAATGAATGTATTAAATAGACCTTCTTTAGCACGGCCCGCGACAAACTCGCGCGTCATGCCACTCAGATGACGGTGGAACTTCTCTTTGGTTAGGTGAGGGCACTGCGTAAAGGCTTGCTCGCCCTCTTTGTCCTGGCGTTGTCATTTTAACACTTTTTGACCGCGTTGTTTTCATATGCTTGATTAGTAAGTAAGTATTTAATGTTTTAGAGAACAGTCTTAAATATTACCTACAAGCTGTCCGCCCGCGACTTCGTTCCCGTGGAAATTTTCCCAGTGGATTTTCATTTTTGTTTAAATATAAACTTGGTCGTGACAACAAGGAACACAACAAAAAAGAATCATCCAAATCTAACGAAGCTATTCACAAGTTACTCGTATGTTATAGCGTTTTATATAAATAGACTAGAGTATGCCTGGGACTTCGTTCCCGTAGGAATTTCGTAAAACTCTTCCTTATTCCTTGCCTTCGTTATAAAAGGAACCTTCAGGCCAAATTACAGCTTTCTTGGGCTGGTCGTTGATGAGTCAGTGAGTCAGCAGCTGCAATATAACCAATTTAAACCGTTACCATCCGCAGTGCGGCCAGCCTTCAAATATTTATCGATGTTTTCATAATTCAGTTGGGGCCCGCCGACACTTTTTATTTGCCTCTCTAGTTTAAGATTCATGATGCCATGAGCTATTGGATCTGAGGTTATGAGGGAATAGAGGTGGCGTTTTATTATTTTTGTGAGAGTGTTAGTTGCCTGTGAGCGGTGATAGTCCAGTTGGTAATGAGCCAGACTTGTAATCCAAAGGTCGCGGGTTCAAATCCTGGTGCGGGCCTGTACCACTAAATTTGTCTTTTCGGATTTATGTAAGGATTTCTAATTATCACTTGTTTAACGGTGAAGGAAAACATCGTGATAAAACCCGTCCAAGAAAATTCATTTTCGAAAGACGAGCGGTCCACCAACCCGCATTGGGCCAGCGTGGTGGACTATGGCCTAAATCCCCTTAGTGTTTCGAAGGGAGGCCCGTGCCCCTTGGTGGGGACATATATGGGCTGGTAGAGTGTTAGTTGCCTTTAAATATGTACAGGGACAACAGCACATCATTTTATTTCAGTATTAGGAATAGTAAACAACTGTGTACACTGTACAGGTATTAATCTTAAGTACTAACTATGTAAAATTTTGATTTATACACAGTCCACAACACTATTCACAGACTAGTTCTTAAATGTAGTAACGAAGCAGATAAAAAAGAAGGAAAGATGAGAACATAAGAATATCGTCTGCTGTAGGTAACTATAACTAAATTAGATTTAATAAACTGATGTAAATACAGTTTAGAAAAAGTATATAATACTAGGTATGTTATATGTGTACTATATTATAAAAATAAATAGACACATATATATTATAATACTAATAAGAAAAGAAGTATTAAGTAGCCAGATCTTTTGACCTGCTATCCAAAACTGTCAAATTTCTTCAAACGATTTTCAATTTTATCTCCAAGTATTAGCGTTTACTATCCATTGGGGAAATTTGACAGTTAGTGGTAATCTGATGTGCTGTTGACTGTACTTAAACGGAAACAATAAAAACTAAAGAAAAAAACTAGGAAAAAAAAACTCTTAGGCGACTACAGCAACCGATAAAGGCAGCACACATAGGAATAGAGCCATCTCCGTCTCTCAACAGGCCTGGCTCGGTAGTGCGAACAGTGTCGATACACGAAGTTTACGGACTATGAAAGCGTGCGTGCGTAAAAAAACATGTTCGAAAGTAAGAAAAAATAGATTTATGGAAAGGTAACAGCTTAAATCGAAAAACGCGTTAACTACTTATCGAGAGTGTTCAATCACGAACATTTTGATAGAAAAATAGAGTTCCTGTGTGCATTTTACTATCGTTTTTACAGCTTAAAAGATACACAATATTGGGTATTTAGAGGTGACTTTGAGAGCCTTTTTTATCAAACCAAAAGTGCTAAATCATGTTTTCAGCAAAATATTTATCTAGTTTATGTCCTGAATATTACCGTAGTATTTTTTTTCTTCGATTTAATGCAGTGCGTCATGCTTATCTACGCATCATAAAATCGTAATTTAGGTGCTGTAGTCGCCTTAAGGTAACTGTCTGTGTAAGCATAGATTCCTACTAACATTGAAAATGTAAAAATTCGTGAGGATGGATGTTCACACAAAAACTACTGAACGGATTTTGATAAAAAATTGCAGTAATAAAGCTTAGACATCAAAATAACAAGCAAGCTTCATAATTTTCCGAAATTCCCACGGGAACGAAGTCCCAGGTGGAAAGCTAGTATTAAAATACTATTAATAGTGTGGTGTAAGCTTTGGTAAAACTTCGGTTTGGTTTCTTCGTTTAGTGATTATGACGTATTTTATTAAATACTTATTTATTTTTGTCGAAAACTAATCCGATATTTCTTAGTTCAAAGATTTTCCAAGTGTTGCCACCTCTCTAAATTACCAGCTCTACAGAGAAGGGCATTTTTTCACGCCCCATACATATAAATTTATCTTCATTGGACATGTCGCGAGATGCTATTTCCTTTTTAATACGTTTTTCTTTAACAACATATTCCTGTACATAAGTTATGAAAGAATATTATATTTCATAAAAATAATACTGCGGTGATAGGTGATAGCCCAGTTGGTAATGAGCCAGACTTGTAATCCGAAGGTCGCGGGTTCAAACCTTGGTGCAAGCCTGTACCACTAAATTCGTCTTTTCGGATTTATGTACGGATTTATAATTATCACTTGCTCAACAGTGAAGGAAAACATCGTGATGAAACCCGTCCAAGAGAATTCATTTTCGAAAGACGAGCGGTCCACCAACCCGCATTGGGCCAGCATGGTGGACTATGGCCTAAATCCCCTTCGTGTTTCGAAGGGAGGCCCGTGCCCCTCGGTGGGGACGTATATGGGCTGGTAAGAAGAATATTGTTTCGTTTGAAGTTCCTTCTTGAAGACTGAAACTGTTGCTGGACTGGGAGTAAAAGAAAGTGCAAACTGCCAACTCTTTCCAGGCATACTGTAGAAGCCAGTAAAAGGGACGTGAGGGTTTTGCTATTTAACATATCTCCACTATACTTACTTAAGTAATATATTCATGTGTCATCTACCAACTTTCTGAATGTAGGTATGTCAAAGTGGGTGTCATATCAACCACGTGACTCTCTGCCTACACCACACTGAATAAAGCATTTCTTTCTTTCTTTTTAATTATAATTTTATTTTATTTTATTTTTTTAATTACTCTTGACCTCAATCTTAGCCAAGGTCATAATATGAGGTCGACGATGGAAAGAGTTAACCCAGAAAATGCCTATTAAGGCACTAGTACTTCTGCACCGACGGAACACAGCAAGCTGTTTGGCGTCGGACTTCGGTAGGAGGGTGATCGCGAACCAGACGGCCCTTCACAGAGCCTATTACACCGCATGAGATCAGAGGATGCCACCTCAGATTCAGAACAAATTGAGGTGTCGTTGCCTGGGGTGGATTAATAGGAGGCAGGTTTCATTTGTGTTTCCTTGGTCGCCTCTTACGACACCCACGGAAAGAATGGGGTGGTGTTACTCTCAACCGATTACCACACGGCATTGTTTAATTGAACTAAAGATTTCTTGTTTCTTGTAACTTGGAAAAATATAGAAAACTTGCTGTCCGCCCGCGGCATCGTTCCAGTGGGAATTGTCCCGGTGGATTTTCATATTTTTTAAATATGAAAAGTAGATGTTGGCCGATTCTCAGACCTACCCGATATGCATACAAAATTTTATAAAAATCGGTCCAGCCGTTTCGGAGGAGTTTGGCAACAAACATCGCGACACGAGAATTTTATATATTAGAAAATTAAATTGTTGACTAGTACACTCGATGCCACAAGTTCATTCTAATTTGGACCTTATTAAAAGCAAACAAGAAACATGGATGGATACTTACGCAGGCCTGTACTTTGTAACAATATAAATGTGCGTTTCTATTCGCTACACACTTTCCAAGACTTATCTTCAATATCTTGAACATTTCTAAGTAATATGTTCTATAAATGTAGCTCACAATGGCTGCCACCCTTTTTTCTAGGGAAAGGGGGTAAGATATGGGGTGGAATCAAGAAATATCATAATAGGACGCCGGTAGGTGGCTTTGCCCGACTCTCGTCTTACCTCTATTTTTATTTGCGAGAACTGAGGTGGGTAGGCTGAGTGGTGAAAGTGTGTATGTCAAAATAAATGATTTATTGAGTCTGTCCAAAGTTCAGGGTACCTACCACGATCGTTTAAAAGCATTTCTGTTTAGGATCCAACTTTGAACTGCTTCGCAATTGGAATGTTTTTTAAAATGGTACCATGATGGCGCTGCTTTTGAACTGCTCGGTTGTCTATGGTCCATTTTAAATGTCTACATAAATTGTCGCTGGTCGGCCTTTGAATCGCAACAGCGCCAAAATTGAATCGCTTATAAGCCATCATGGTACGAATAAGCGTTGCAGACTTGTTTAGGTCCTAAATTGGATCGCGCTATCATGGTAAAACTCCAGATCATACCACAGGTAGGACTCTTAAAATCAATCAATATTTGTTTTCGAAAATGAAATTATTTTTCATAGTTAAAACGGCAAACAACAAGAGTGATCTTTTTATAATTTCGTATTCTGTTCGTCCTATATATCTGTTTGTCGGAGCGTCGGCTAAGGCACAATAGAGTAGTGTCAACTTGTGTTTAGTAATTTTTATGGTTATGATAAGCTGTTCTGCAAACCCTGCCTATTGTTTATTCGATATTCGAAACGTCAAGCGGCGTGCTTGAGTGGGCTTGATACGGGACTGGCACGAAGGGTAATTAGGAGTATTTGATACTCTTAACAATAACAAAGGTGTTATTCTAAAGAATTTCCGTCTAGTCGAACTGTGGGAATTCGTCTTAGAGTTCATGACATGTTTACAGTTCTATTACTTCCCGGGGGGCCTTGGGCAGAAAAACTATAGAGCTCGCACAGTACGGACGTGCGCCAGCCCCGTATCCAACCCACTGCGTTTCGTGGCTAAAAATAACTTTGCGTTGAGTCTTATCGCGTGTTTAGTTAAGTGTGTGACCTTATGGTTTTAAAGTACTTTATGTACTAACATTATACGTACCTGAAGTGACTTTAAAAGCCTGTGTTTGTTTTATAACAACCCGTAATCATGAACAGTGCTGATAACGAGGGCGATCAGTCTCCTGTGCCTCCTGACGTCTCGTTATCAGAAGTGGGATTCGACCAGGCAAACGAAACTGAATAAAAGACAGTAATAAGTGTCTTATGAAAATTTGAAAAGTTAAAAAAATGAAGATAAGAAACAGAACTTAATGTGTGTGAACCTTGTCTTTACAAAAGTTTGTAATAAAGTGAAATGTTTCATTGGTGAACGGAAGGACTAAAGCAAGAAAAATATCAACATCGCGTAAAATAGGAAAATGTGGAGACATAAAAGCACATTGATGCAGCAAAACGGTCAAAGATTCAAAGGAAGTCTTCGTGCCTACGAAAGTGTAAGAACCGGACACAGTTCCAGTCACCGTGGTGGCGGTAACACAGCGATTAGAAGGTTAATGTAACGGCAGGTTGAAGGATCAACTCGTTAGCATTGGTGACATAAAGGTCAGAGTTTTCCATTAAGGTGATGAATGTTCGCTAGTAAAAGAAAGTGTGGCCTCAAAGTTTTCTGGTAAGAGAATACCTAATACTATAAAATTAATGGGTGTCGGCCAAGGAGCAACATTCAATACCGAACAAATCCTTTGTTCTATTAAGTTATCTACTTACACTATAGAGAATTTATTTCACGTCTTGCCGAATGTTTATGTGAGTAGTGACATTTTGAGTCAGGGCTTTGTTATAAATATGCCGGCTTCACGGTTTTCGGTTAAGTAGGTATAAGGAATTGTTTACATGTGAACAGTATCTATTTAAACAAAGAGACCTCAGTTGACTTTCAAAAAATAGACACAGACATACCAGTTGATAAGAAATGTGATCTAATTTCAGTACTAAGAAACTTTTCAGAATATTTTACTACAGAAATGCCTAAAACTAGAGTTAAAACAGGTGAGCTTCAAATCCGACTAGTGGACCCAAATAAAACAATTCAAAGACGACCCTACCGACTTAGTCCTGATGAACGTCAAATTATGCGGAGGAACGTTTGAATGAGAAGCAGTTTTTCGATCTAAATCAGAGTGTATTAAAGTCGGTGTTGCCCTAGAGGTGGTCTTATTCTTTTACGTTACAAGATTTTTCAAGTGCAAATCGGAACCGCAGTTTTCTTGTCGATATTTAAAAAAAAAACGGAAATGATAGTGGTAATAAGTAGCGATTGAAATGCTATTGTTTGATTCATTTAAGGTGGTAAAAGAGATTTTATAACGATTCCGTTCAATAAAACATGAATGTCCGTGAGGTTGTTATCTCTGCCTATCACACAAGTTATTTAGCGTGATGTCAGTTTAAAAAAAAAAAGTATTGCTCCTTAACTTCTAGGAATGCATTTCGAAACCGTGGGAGCCAAGTGTTTGGCTCAACAAACGGAAACACTTCAGTTGTCAACAGGGTGTTTTCATAAAAAAAAGGGTTTTGACTAATTGACCTGTCGAACTGTGTTTTTTATGGTAAGTATGTTTACAATTTGAATTGCCTACTATAGCCGGCGTACGACAGACCCAGAGTCACGATACCACTCATACGAGTTGGAGACACTGGCGGTTGTCAACGCAATCAAGCACTTCAGACACTACTTGCATGGGCGTAAATTCCTCGTCGTGACCGACTGCAGCTCACTTCAAGCGGCGCGTAAAAAGCTAGATCTCTCGAGTCGTGTTCATCGATGGTGGGCCTTTTTACAAAGTTTTGACTTTGATATCGTCCACCGCAGTGGCAAACTAATGCCACATGCCGACTTCTTCTCCAGGAACCCGTTACCCGAACCCAAGGTTCCGTTTGAGAAGGTAGAAAAGAAACAAATTCACTTCACTGATCTGACGGATACCTGGCTTCTTGCAGAGCAACAGAGAGATGGTGAGATTTCCAAAATCATTTCTGATCTCAACGAGAAAAGGCTCTCAGATGATCTTGCCAAATCATACGAGATGCGATCAGGTATCCTGTATCGCAAAGTACAACGCAATCGTAAGACACGTTGCCTACCCATCATCCCTCGTGCTCTACGATGGTCCCTAATCAACAGTGTGCACTTCATGCACACTGGCTGGGAGAAGACGTTGGAGAAGGTTTTCGAAACGTATTGGTTTGAAAACATGTCCAAATATGTGAGACGTTTCGTTGAAAGTTGTGTCATATGCAGAATTTCAAAGTCACACTCGGGTAAAATTCAAGCGCCTCTACATCCAATCCCCAAGGTAGCGATCCCTTGGCACACGGTACACATCGACGCTACTGGGAAACTCAGTGGCAAGAAACAAACGCTTTTACAAAGTACGTATAGCTTCGACATACCTTGCACATTGATTCCTCTAGCAGCATCAGGGCGCTGAAAAACTGTGTGTCTCTCTTCGGTGCGCCAACACGAGTGATCGCTGACCAAGGCCGCTGCTTTTCCAGTAAAGACTTCAAGGACTTTTGCGAGTCGGTAAATATAAAGCTCCACTTAATTGCTGCTGGTAGCTCGCGGGCTAACGGACAGGTCGAGCGTATAATGAGTACTCTCAAAAACATGCTCACGGCCGCTGAACCAGTAATCGCTCGTGGCAGGATGCTCTGCCGGATGTGCAGCTCGCCCTTAACTGCACGCAGAACAGAGTTACCAAGGCAAGCCCGCTGGAGCCCCTCATTGGAAACGTTGCAAGACCTTTGGAAATAATGCTAACCTACGATGTAGAGCCAGAAATCGGTATCGATGAGGTAAGAGCTGAAGCGGTGCGCAATATGGATAAGGCTTCCGAATATGACAAAGCTCGTTTTGACAGCACGAAAAGCCAAACTGAAGCCTTTCTCGGTAGGAGATTTCGTTCTTCTACAAAACGAAGAACGTAATCAGACTAAGCTCGATCCGAAGTATAAAGGTCCCTTTAGGGTCGTCGAAGTACTGGAAGGCGATCGTTATATTTTGAAGGCGTTGAATTCAATTCGTACTTACAAGTACGCTCACGACCGATTACGTAAAATGCCTGAAGGCAATAGTATCATCGATGACAATGACATTAAATCTGATAGTTAAGATATTTTTTCTTGCGTTGTCTACACTGCCAAACAGCACCTAATTTCTAATTTCTGAAATTTCGAATGGTCATGTCAAGGTTGTCTTGAAGTGTATCAGACGCCGAGTGGAGGTTGTCTTGAAGTGTATCAGACGCCGAGTGGAGGTTGTCTTGAGGTGTATCAGACGCCGAGTGGAGGTTGTCTTGAAGTGTATCAGACGCCGAGTGGAGGTTGTCTTGAAGTGTATCAGACGCCGAGTGGAGGTTGTCTTGAGGTGTATCAGACGCCGAGTGGAGGTTGTCTTGAAGTATATCAGACGCTGAGTGAAGGTTGTCTTGAAGTCAGACGCCCGCCGTGTGGAGGTTGTCTTGAAGTCAGACGACAATGGGAGGTTGTCTTGACACTCATCAGACGCCGAATGTTGTTTAATATCGGACGCCATGGTTGGGCTGTCCTGAGATAAAAACTGTTCTCGATTAGAAAATGGTGCTGTTCGACAGATTGATTTTCTGTGTAAATGTTTTTTTTTAATCTTTGTGGTCCATTTTGAATTCTTGATTTGTTTTGATTGACTGTATTTTGAATGAAGAACTCGATCTAAAGTGAGTTTCTTATTGGTCAGGTTGACCGAGCGACGGCAACTGTACTGTGGCGAAATTTCTTGCCTTTGCAGGTACCTCACACGAGGACGTGTGAGATGTCAAGATGGCCGTGTCGGAGCGTCGGCTAAGGCACAATAGAGTAGTGTCAACTTGTGTTTAGTAATTTTTATGGTTATGATAAGCTGTTCTGCAAACCCTGCCTATTGTTTATTCGATATTCGAAACGTCAAGCGGCGTGCTTGAGTGGGCTTGATACGGGACTGGCACGAAGGGTAATTAGGAGTATTTGATACTCTTAACAATAACAAAGGTGTTATTCTAAAGAATTTCCGTCTAGTCGAACTGTGGGAATTCGTCTTAGAGTTCATGACATGTTTACAGTTCTATTACTTCCCGGGGGGCCTTGGGCAGAAAAACTATAGAGCTCGCACAGTACGGACGTGCGCCAGCCCCGTATCCAACCCACTGCGTTTCGTGGCTAAAAATAACTTTGCGTTGAGTCTTATCGCGTGTTTAGTTAAGTGTGTGACCTTATGGTTTTAAAGTACTTTATGTACTAACATTATACGTACCTGAAGTGACTTTAAAAGCCTGTGTTTGTTTTATAACAACCCGTAATCATGAACAGTGCTGATAACGAGGGCGATCAGTCTCCTGTGCCTCCTGACGTCTCGTTATGTTTATTATTTATGTAGTGTAGGATCTCCAACAGTTGATTCATTTGACAACATTAAAGAACGTACATTAAAAAAAATGATAAATGCTCCAATAATTATAGATAAAAATATAACCGTCCTAGGTAAAGATACACGCAACACCAACCACTCACACACACACATACACACACTCACACACACACATTCCTACTCACTCTCAAACACACACTATACTCTTCCAAACACATTAATTTTAATTAATCGTTAAGATACAAATGTTTTCACTTTATTTTTATTTTATTCTTTATTTTTTGTAATTGTGTCTGTAATTTGTTAGTTAAATAAAGGTTTTATCTATCTATCTATCTATCTACAGCGCAGCACAGCACCCCAGGCTACTCATATACAGGGCTATATGTAAATCTCTTTCAACCTCTCGGGTGCTAAATCAGTCCAGCATGAAACTGAACAACCTTCCCCATGGAACATATAGGTCAAAATACGAAAAAAATGTTTAATCTCCCATACAAAATGCACTATATGCTGATGAAGTTTGTATGGGAACTCAAAATTTTTTTTTCGTATTTTGACCTATTAATGGGGGAAAGTTGTTCAGTTTCATGGACTGTTTAACCACCCGAGAGGTTGAAAGAGATTTACCTAAAAAATATACTTAGAAAATTAGCGTTATTACGAGCAAGGTAAGGGCGATGTCAAGGTCAACATGCATAGCTTGATGTGCTGCCGTGTGTATATTATGGTGCTCAAACACTGCCACTGGCTAACTTATAAGGATAAAAAAATGAAGAAGAAAAGAGAAATGCTAACAAACTCAATTATTTAATACATACACACATCAACGCGGTCTAGGGATATTGCACGATTTTTAATACAAAAGAGGTATGTTTGAGAAGCTTAAAAAGAATACTGGGGATCAGGGTTGGAATAAATCACGATTTTTTGCAAAAAATCAAAAATCATCGATTTTTTCCAAAAAATCGAAAAGATCATGATTTTTTCGATTTTTTCCTTGTGCCTTTAAAATACACTTAATATTTTTAATACCTTCTATTCGAAAAGTGTCGTTTTGTTCCTTTTTAAGTTGGACCAAAATAGTTCATTTCTGATAAGAACTCATTGGCGGGTCGGAATGGACTTTCCAGCCCGCCAGAAAATCATTGGCGGGTTGGAAAGTTCATTTACCCCTACCAACGAGAATTGAATATAGAACATGTGTCATTCCTATGAAATGGAACGCAATTTGTATGGATACTGGCTGGCACGTGCTGGCTGTATGGCGGTGGCACCCCCGTGCTTATAAAAAAAATTCAAGAATTGTAATTCAGTAAAACAACTAACAATAACTAAAAATTGCTCAAGTGTGTATTTTGTAATTTGTTTAATTTTACATTTCATTATTAAATAAATATTTTTAATTACTTAATTTATTTTTCTCATAGAATGGGTATGATAAGTAGAGTACCTATATGACTTGAGAGCGAATTATTTTTTAGCTCGGGCGATGTACCCTATTTTGAATCCCTCGCCATTTCGCTCCCTTGTCATACATTCTACTAATACAGAAAATTATAAACGCTTTGATTTAATCAATGATTTTTATTGAAAAAATCACTTGATTTAAATCGTGATTTAAATCATGATTTAATCAAAACTGATTTAATCATGCCAACCTTGCTGGGGATACATGGAGGGCTATAATTTTTCAGAAAAGCAAGTACTAAACCTAAATTTTGAATTATTGACTATAATTTTGTTTACTTGAAATGAAACTAAAATGCATTTTTTGACTGCTTTTTGTATGAAAATGGTCGAATTTACGCAATATTTTTTCCTTTTCGTCACGTTTTCACAAATTCCAAGTAAAACAAAATGTATTGACTAAAATCGAAAATTCAGGTTTAGCACTTGCTTGTCTGAAAATTATAGTGCTCCATGTATCTCGAGTATGATTTAGTAGCTTCTCAAACAGAACTCTTTTATATGAAAAATTGTGCAATATCCCTAGACCGCGTTGATGTGTATATTTGTATATTTTCAATAAGATTTTCTTAGTAAATATGATTATTACATACCTACTTACCTATTTATAGTTATTTTAACTCATGAAATTAATAGAGGTCAATCGCAAATAAATAAGTGATTTTTAAGTTACAACTTTTTACCCTTTGCCGCAATAGAGAGCGCATTATTACCGATAAGTATACGGCACAGAGCTCGAGTGTGGATTTTGAATAATATATTATTTTCTTATGTAAAATGCCCGATTACTCCATCCAAAGATCTCCCCGCCTCGCGAAAAGCTCCTTTATGGCACTTTATATGTTTTTGTTCTTAGATTTTTTGCTATTTATTTCGACTACACACGCTCTTCATGGCCCTTTGAAAATGAAAAAAGTTTCTCCGTAATAAAAGCATATTTATTCTCTCATTTCATACGTTGTCGAATACCTTTTAAGCAATAACGTCTCATTTTCTTTGATAATAAAAGTATAAACCGTACAAATGTAAGTGAACATGAAAACAATAAATTAGGTACCTTTATCTCTACAACTCGATGATAGCACATAGTAGCTTACTTGGCAAAGGGTCTACATAAAACTAGCACCGGGGTTTCACGGAACTTGACTTCAAGAGCTTAGTGCGCGCGCGCACACACCCATACACAATTATGAATGTTGTTTTAAATTTGTTATTATTTTATTTTACCGAAGTCTTATTTTTTTAAATATTATTCTTCTGGTCTTTTGTGTAAAGTTAATTGGTTATTTTTTTGTCATTCTTTGTTTTATTTTTTTGTATTTGTTTGTTTGTATTTTATGTGTGTGTGAGTGTGTTCAGTACTTGTCGGGAAATAAATGTCTATTCTATTATAATATGTCTTTCAGTTAGCGAAAAATAAGGATGTGAATCAGTACACGAAATTGAAGAACTTTTCCTAAAGAACAAGGTCGAAATATGAAAAAAAAAACACTTGTCCTTGTTACTTATTTATTGTGCGACTAGCTTTCCACCCGCGGCTCCGCCTGCGTGGACTACAGGTTATATCTTGCCCAACTGTGGGATGAAATGTAGCCTATGTCCTTTCCCAGGCTCTAATCTATCTCTGTACCTTTCATCAAAATCGGTTCAGTAGTTTAGGCATGAAAGACGGACAGAGTTACTTTCGCATTTATAATATCAGTAAGAATTAACTGTTTTGTTTTTTCATGGGGATTTGAAAATTTGTTTCGAGGATTTCATATGTGTTCCTTTCGGAAAGTTGTTCAGTTCCTTGAAGAGAATCTTCCCCTAAAATTTTGCTAACTAATGTAAAGTTCCCCCCCATACACGGTTGGGTCACTGCAACCGCGCAAACTTAAGCGAGGTGGCGTAAAAAGAGGTATATTATTTTATTATCTGGAGCCAAGCAAGACCGGGAGACGGCAATATCACCGTATATAGATTCGATTTTCTACGTGAATTCGTTTGACGGCCTTCATAATGCGACATATAAAACTGGGGACTTACGGACCCCGAAACCAATTTCGGGTTATGACCCGACGACTCTCTGATAATATTCTCGGGTTATTAGGTACGGATAGGAGTTTTTACTATGGCTATTTTTTCCGCTGACGTAGAATTATTGGTAGGAAGTTTACGAGGCGTCTTTGTACCGAGGCGAGCTTACTTTGTTTTATGCTGTCATTGGTTTTGGCTCGGCGTGGATGAGGCTTCTTGGCCGCAAGTTTGTGGCAAGGTTTCATTTGAAATGAAAACAACATAGTACGAACTCCAAATGTACTGGGATTTTTTGGTTACATCTTGTTTAAACAAGATGTAACATTAATGTTGCAACAATTTTTATAGATTTGAAAAGCCTTTGCTCAGAATTCTTAGTATTTATGTGTATGTAGGTAATTATTAAAATAAAAAGTGAAAATATTTTGATTTTATTTTTTATTCGTGTAGAATAATTTGTTTCTATTTATTTATTTCTTATGGCCTACTTAATACATTTCTATTCGTGTACTAATTAAAATAAATGTTTCACTTTCTTTTTTGCTTGTGTAGTATAATTTACTAAAATGGACCAGTTTTTGTTTTTTATTTATTTACTTCTTAAGACCTACTTATAAATTTTTTGTAGTAAGATGTTCTTACTATGGCTATTTTTCCGTTGACGTAAAATTATTGGTAGGAAGTTTACGAGGCGTCTTTTTACCGAGGCGAGCTTACTTTTGTTTTATGCTGTCGTTTTTTTTGGCTCGGCGTGGATGAGGAGCGGCATTGGCCGCAAGTTTGTGGCAAGGGTTCATTTGAAATGAGAACAATATAGTACGAACTTTCAAACGTACTGAGGATTTTTATTACAGCTTGTTTGATGTTGCAACAATTTTTACCGATTTAAAATTGCCTTTATTCAACATTTTTAGAATTTCTATTCAAGTAATAATTAAAATAAAAAGTGAAAATATTTTCACTTTGTTTGTTTTACTTGTGCATAAAAATTTACTAAAACAGACCACTTTTCGTTTCTTCTTTATTTATTTCTTAGGACCTATACTTAGTCACTTTTTTATAGTAAAATATGTACTTTAACATTTTGAAGAGGCTTTAAACACTTTGCATTAAATAAAAGGAAAAGATTAGTAATCATTGGTCATAAAATGGAAAAATATGAAGATTATAATACATACACACACACACACACACACACACACACACACACACACACACACACACAATACATGCACATACACATGCACCCACGCCCATAATCCCTGAAGGGTAGGCACATGCTCAGAACATTATGTTGCTCACAAAATGCCACGTTTGGTAGATAATAATGGTTTTCCCAAAATCTGACACAGACAGTTCACAGAAAAACATGTACTTAGAAAAAAAGTGCACGTAAGTACATAAGACCACTTCTACACGTTGTTTTCCACATACTAACAATAAACCCAAACTCCTTAAACAAACGCTTTCGGACGTGCCACACAAATATGGTCACGTATCACTAGAAGCACACCCTGTATAGCTTATAGCCCACATTGAGTGCAAACGATACGAATTCGATACGTTTCGACGGTATGTACGAATGTCATAAAGTAGATCACCCTGTTTAGGTGGTACGTGATCAGATATCGAATTGGTGATCGTTTTTGTGGAGTAGGGTTATACATAGGTATCAAAAAAGAGGGGTGTTATAAGTGTAACGGGTGTTTCTATGTCTCTGGCTGTATCATCGTAGCTCTTATGAGAATGGATCGATTTTGATGCATATTTTTCTTAGGGATCATTCAACAATTACGTGATCCCCGAAAGGGGGGGCGGGGGTCGGGTGCTTGTATATTCATCGGATTATTTGGGGGGGGGGGGAAGAAGCCATGATTACGTCATCATTTTATAACTTTAATTAACGTATAGCGAAATGAATAAATAAATTATATTTAAATATTTACGTCCAATAACACTAACTATTAGATAGACGGAATGGAATTTCCCCTGCTATAGACAAACTGTGGAACAGTGTGACCAGATTCAGTTTTTTTATACTTTTTCGGCATATTTTATCGACTTTTCCATCCAAGCATCAGTATTGTTAACTGAATTAAGGCGAGGGGGGGGGGGGTAAAAACAAAAGATAACGTGATTACATAGGGGGGAAAAATGATCACGTAATTGTTGAACGATCATAGAAGTACTGATGCTGTGCCTACCCCGTCAGGGATTACAGGCGTGAAGGTATGTATGTATGTATGTAAAAATAAATGTTGAGTACAGAGGCCAGTGCATCAGGTTACTCCATTTTCATAGCAAAACCGCTCTTATCACAACAGCACAGAGTGCACGCGTGTGGTAACCTGAGTTGCGGCCGTCCGTACTTTTAATTTAGTTGCGTATTCAAATCCTTGTTGAGGCCTGTACCACTAAATTCGTCTTTTTTGAATTAAGTACGAGTTTCTGATTACCTCTATTCAAATCTACGTTGAAAGTTGCAGTTCCCGATTCAATGAGATCCCGTGGGTGACCTGCAAAGCCTGTAGTCCGGGGCAAAGGACGGTTTCATCCCGCTGCAGCCAATATGTAGTAAAACCACCGAATAGGAGGCTATTTTGTTAGTGTAATTCCAAAGTGAAACATGTTGTTTAAAGTCTTTATAACCCTCGACGAAAAAGAGGGCTGTTATAAGTTTGACGTGTCTATCTGTGGCACCGTAGCTCCTAAACAAATGGACTGATTTCGATTCGGCTTTTTGATCTTGATTTGAAAGCTGATTTGATCTTGAGGTGTCTTTAATTGACCGTGTGGTAATCTCTTTCCGTGGGTGTCGCAAGAGGCGACTAAGAAAACACTAATGAGACCTGCCTCCTAGTAATCCATCACAGGCAAAGACACTTAATTTTTTTCTGAATCTGAGGTGTCGTTCTATGGTCTCATGCGGTGTGGTAGGCTCTGTAAAGGGCCGCCTGGTTCGTGACCACCCTCCTACCGAAGTCCGACGCCTTTACAGGCATTTTCTGGGTTAACTCGCTCCATCGTCGACCCCATCTTTAAAAAAAAAATTGAGGTGGAGAAACATCAGAGGGTGATTCCCCCCATAGAACTGAACAACTTTCCTCAATACGTAATTATTTAAAAAAAATCTTATCTCCCATTTAAAGGCAAATCCGTTGAAGTTGTATGGAGAAACGAAATTTTGTTTCATATTTCAAAGTTGTTTAGTTTCTTGGGCTGATGTACAGAGGCCAGCGCATCAAGTTACTCCATTTTCATTGCCAAACCGCTCTTATCACAACAGCACAGAGTACACGCGTGTGGTAACCTGAGTTGCGGCCGTCCGTACATCCTTAATTTTCTCTAGCTATTTTAAAGCGACCCACTATTTATGACAGAGTTGCCCTGCATAGCTAACATAGACGCGTGAAATAACTTCTTAAAGATTCCGGGAATAACTCTAAAATCCATACTATCCATACTATCCATACTAATATTATAAATGCGAAAGTAACTCTGTCTGTCTGTCTGTCTGTCCGTCTTTCACGGCTAAACTACTGAACCGATTTTGATGAAATTTGGTATAGAGATAGATTAGACCTTGGGAAAGGACATAGGCTACATTTTATCCCACAGCTGGGCACGATATAACCTGTAGTCCACGCGGGCGGAGCTAGTAAAAAATAAATATATCACCCCTGACATTCAAACGCTTATAACTTTTAAACGGGTGAACCAATTTTGATTAAATATGGCTAAGAACTGACTCGATTAGGTCAGCTTTCAAACAAAAGAAACTGCATCGAAATCGGTCCATTCGTTTAGGAGCTACGATGCATGCCACAGACAAACACAGAGATACACAGACAAACAGATACACTCGTCAACTTATAACACCCCTCATTTTTAACCCCCAACGCAAAAAGAGGGGTGTTATAAGTTTGACCGCTATGTGTGTGTGTGTGTCTGTGTGTCTGTGTCCGTGTGACATTATAGCGCCATTTTAATGAGCAAACCCTATCGTGCCATCCATCGATTTCGATAATTAAAATATATATAGGTATTTCTGAAATGAATTTGATGGCTCAACGAAAGGTATTATTTTTTACTTTTTAAATGTCCGCTTTATTGTCGGAGGTTAATAACAGAACTTGTAACCGATCATAGTTACGGGCAGATTCCACCATTAGAGTATTTGAAGCGCTCGCAGCCCAGTGGTGCTCGCTGATCTCAACCGATCAGTGAGGTTAAGCAACGTATACAAAGGCAGGGAAACTGATGGGTGACCAAAGTGGCAAATTACCACAAGCGTTTCCGTGCGTCAGAAGGCACGTCAAGTGACTACAGTCATTAAAACCAAGTCAGCGGCCAACTCTGACACCAGGGTTAGCCAAGTTCGCCACACACTCGACTGTATCTTCACGATAAGAAGAAGAAATCTATACTAATATTATAAAGAGGAAAGATTTGATTGTTTGTCTGTTTGCATTGCATAGGCTCCGAAACTACTGAACCGATTTGAAAAATTCTTTCAACATTAGAATCCTACATTATCCCCGATGAGCGCTACATAATTTTCCCAAATTCCCACGGAAACGAAGTCCCGGGTGGAAAGCTAGTATTAAGATAAGCCGCGTCCCTTACAATCTGTATTTTATCATATTCGAAGTATCGCATGCCCGTCCAAAGCCACCCCTTCCGAACTAGCCGACTGAAGCGAGCCGGTTCATATCTTTGAAATCTTTTTAAATCCCATATCTTATATCTATATCTCCCTTCAAGAATCACGCTCGCCACCTCACGGCTAGATAGGTATACAATCAATATACAGTATATCTGCTGGAAGAGATTTTAGTTTTTGATTTTGGGCGTAAGCGACTAAAGAGATTTAGTTGTTGACATGTATTCTTATTAAAAAGTAGTTGATTTGATGAGACAATGGGGTGTGTGGAACTTACTTATTTATTTATTTATTGAAAACTATTCAAATACTTTAAAAACAATAATCCCGCAAAACTGCAAGACAGTTTTACTGCGGGATCAGCGAGTTCATTTACAATCCTTACTATCCTTTCTAATATTATACTTAGATGCGAAAGTAACTCTGTCTGTCTGTCCGTGTTTCACGCCTAAACTACTGGACCGATTTTGATGAAATTTGGTACAGAGATAGAAAGGGAAAGGACACATGCTATATTTTATCCCACAGTTGGGCACGATATAACCTGTAGTCCGCGGGCGGAAAGCTAGTATAGTATAATTTTTAAGTTAAAAGTTATTTTCGAAAAGTTAATTATTGCGGTAACAAATTCAGATAATAATTTTCAGTTTTAAAAGTTTAAATGCGTTTCATATGTCCTCAAGTAAGCTTTGAACAGGTAATGAAGCCGTTTCTATTACTCTAGGAATAACATTTTTTTTTTAAATTACGGTTTACAAACGGGATATCATTCAAATATAGTGTACACATAAAAACTTAACTAAAGTACATGCGAACAAGAATGAATCCTAAAGTAGTGAACACAGCATGCGTAAAAGAAAAAGGTGCTATTCCGTATTTGAATTAAAATAATAACCGAAGTAGATCTTGGCCTCTGCCATAACATCTCAACACAACACAAAATCATCATAACATGTTAGTGCTCCAAAGTCATCATCCTCAACTGCCAGCGGCGCACCCTGATGATAAATGGACAAAGCTTTGACGTAACACAACCCGTAAAGCGTTTCTTTACTTGATATTTGCGACTTCGCTATTCTACATTTAATTTCCATTTAAATACTCTGTCATTGGCAAAACCACGATTGTAGACGCCATTTTTAAAAGAATTTATTTATTTATATAACAGTTTATTGTGCACAGGAAAAATTACAAATATTACAGACAAATAGAAAAAATAACACAAAAGGCACAGCTTATTTCTTTAAGAAATTTCTTCCAGCAGACCTGGGACAGTGAGAGGCGTAAAATAAATAAAGACAGACGTGCACAATTAACCACTGAAATCTAAATACTAATATAAACTACATAAAAATACAACTACACATACATATAATATATAAATAATTGAATTGACTAGACAAATCCGAATGGGGAAGCCGATATCTAGCAATTGAGGGCCATGAAAAGTAAATAATGACATGAATTTCCAAAAATTATAATTTTATGAACCAAAGAAAAAGTTCAGCCTTGATTCGAGAAACATAAAAAAATCTAACACGTTTCAAAGGTCTCTTCCAGCACATTCTCTACATCCCAATAAATACATTCACAATAAGTTTTTTTATACATTTTCTGATACATTTCTTGTCGAATGCATCTTGGATATAGGGTGGTATTATTTGCGTCTAGTGTCGCTGGGGCGTTATGAATACAGAGTGTTGTTTAATAAAGAAGAGGTTCCGAATACTCCATCAAGATTTGGATTGCGTGTTTTGATTTGATGCGTACATAAGAACCTGCATTTATGTTTTTGAAAAAACAAGGGTTTCCTATACCTTGACTTGTGATTGTCAGCGAAAAATTTTGAAAACCGTAATATTACAATTTCACTAGTCAAATTATAATCCCCCGTGGTCCGTGATATTACAATGTGCCTAGTACAATTATTTTACGTAACTTTAAGTGCCGCCTGCATGAAATTAGGATAAGTTAGGTTAGGTTCCTTTATAATATTATATAATAGTTTGTCAATATGAAAAAATGTGACAATTTACAAAGTACCAAGAGTTTATAAACTTACTAAGTCAATATATAACAATATTACGGTGACATGATAAACCAATCTATCACGAGCATTTCCGTGTATTAGAGGCAATGTAAAGCAATTTAACTTCTTCAGCTGTTGTCGAATGCCATATTTTATATCCACGTCATTATCATCCCACATCGACTCACTGCTGGGTATCCTTGTCTGTTGCGCTAATATTCACATGAGGCTACTGGTCAGACGATTCAAGTGAACTTTAAAAGAAAAAAAAGATAAAACAGCTTAAAACTAGCGGCGATTTGGGGTTTAAGGTCTAATATCCTACGTAACCGCTAACCTACGTTTTCCAATGTGTTTGCTTTTGACAGCAATCTGGCTTAGAAGCAAAAGGTGTGGTCGAGGATGTAGCCAATTCACCCATAATAAGCCTGTTCACTCTAATTTGCAAGAGATTTGGGTTTTTTGAGCTCAGAAATGCAAACTTATTTTAATAATCTTTATTAAGGCGACTACAGCACCCGATAAAGGCAGCACACATAGGAATAGTGCCATCTCCGTCTCTCAACAGGCCTGGGCCGGCAGTGCGAACAGTGTCGATACACGAAGCTTACGGACTATGAAAGCGTGCGTGCGTAAAAAAATGTTCGAAAGTTAGAAAAATGAGATTTATGGAAAGGTAACAGCTTAAATCGAAAAATGCGTTAACTACTTATCGAGAGTGTTCAATCACGAACATTTTGATAGCAAATTCAAGTTCCTGTGTGCATTTTACTATCGTTTTTACAGCTTAAAAGATACACAATATTGGTATTTAGAGGTGACTTAGTGAGCTTTTTCTATCAAACCAAAAGTGCTGAATCATGTTTTCAGCAAACTACTTATCTAGTTTATGTCCTGAATATTACCGTAGTATTTTTTCTTCGATTTAATGCAGTGCGTCATGCTTATCTACGCATCATAAAATCGTAATTTAGGTGCTGTAGTCGCTTTAATAATAAAAAAAACAGTAAAATAACGAACCGGGCAACACAAGAACTCTTCCAATTACTGCTAACGTATGTCAAATCATTTAATATTAAAATTATATAACCGTGACACCCCTGCACAGTGTGCCATGGCTCCAATATGGGGGACAAACGGCGATTTTTTACATTCAATTATAGCTGGCCCTCGTTTGTGTTTTATATAAATTGGTCTGTCTCGCCCTAATAAATGATAGTCTCGACGAAACACAGTGTGGGTGGTACCCTTGATAGATGATCCACTGAGAGATGTGATTGGTGCAGATCAATACAAATAGTATTAAAGTTTCGATTTTCTGTGAATTGCCTGAGGAATATTAACTTGATACTTTGCTCGTAACACTTTTCAGGATGAGTTTAAGCTTGGTTCTCGTTGAAAAGGAACCTATCTCATGCCCTAGTAGCTTAAATTATCCCTGTTTGAAAGTGATGTGAAGGAGGTACAAACTAATATGTTTTTTCATATTTTATTACACTCAACGAATATCCAAATATCCTACTCCCATATGTCAAATGTGGCGTAAAGTGGTTCTAAAACTACGTGACGGTCTGCCTACCCCGAATGGGATCATAGGCGTGAGTGTATGGTTGGATGAATAGAACAAATATATAAAATACTAGCTTTTCGCCCGGGACTTCGTTCCCGTGGGAATTTCCCCGTCTATCTCTCAAGTTGGATCAAACTGCACACGGTGTACAAATTTGATTAAAATCAGTTAAGTAGTTTAGGAGTCCATCGCGGACAAACATCGTGACAGGAGATTTATATATATAAAATATATGGGATGATGACGATAACATATCATAAGTAACTTTATTCCAATTTTTCTAATATACAGATTATAAGTAACATTTAAGAACACATCAACACTGTAATGAACACTTTAGATTCAAAAGCGACATACTTAATTTCACTATTAAAATTCGTTCTATAAAATGCTATAACAACAATAATTTTCTGACACAAGGCAAATTTTTAACACGACACAGAGAATTCTGAAGTAACTGCAACAATTTTCTCAAATAAAACCAGAATTTTAAGCAAAAAATTTCAAAAATATTTTCATTGTGTTCTATTTTCGACTTTCAGAAGATTTTAGAGAATACTTTTCATATTATCCCAGTCATTAACGAAGCTCAAAAATATCAGTATTCGATGCGTATTTTCAAAATCCTCTTCGGAGGGTAGGCTGATCCCAGGGGAGGATTATTGGGAGGAAAAGAGCTCTACAGGGTGTGGACACAAATGTCATCTTTATCCTACCTCGGTCCAGTCAGATAAGGGAGTATCAAAGTCTTTGCAATTTTTTAAATAAGTTTTAAATAAGTTTATTTTTGTCCGTGATTTAATACACTGTGCAAAGTAGTTTTTTGGTGACTTGAAGTGATTGTATTCTCGATGGCGGGTTTGGTCGAGTGGTAGTCGTGCTGTCTCCTTATTGACGAATCTTGGGTTCGATTCCCAGTCGGGGCAAATATTTGTGTAAAAAGCAGATGTTTGTTCCCGGGTCTTAGGTGTTCGTGTCTTGGGTATGTTTCAAGGGACCTACGACACAATGAAAAACCCTAGTGTAGACCTTTGAGTGTGTTGTGTAGTGTCTATATTTTCAGATCTAAACTAAACTATGATTTAATTAGTATCCTGAGGCAGTCGGTACTATTTTTGTAAATTTAAATGTATCGAGATCACTTTTGTTAGATCCTCGATTATGAAGTGTCTGTCAGCAGTCATGAATTTAATAAGAAAAAAAATGAGTTTTTCTATGTAGGTACATCTCCATAAACATATCAAAATATTTGTGGACAATTCGAGTGAATCTGTCTCCATGTATTTATGACTATCCTTCGTTTATTACTCCTTCACGCAAAAACTACTGGACTGTTTTTGATAAAATTTTGCAGTAATGTAGCTTAGATCAAATCAAATCAAAAATACTTTATTTTCATAGAACATACAAGGTGACAAAACGTCATAAAAATACATTAGCGAAATCAATATAAATCGTTGAGTAAAATAGTGAATTACATTAGCATTTTTGACTTGTCGCCTATTCGCAAAGGTGCAGTCTTCATCAGGAGAAGAATAGGCAATAAACTCCGAGGGTCGCTCTTTTTAAGTCAATCATATTCATTTTCTTACTTCTAACTTTAATTGACTTGATATCTGAATAACTCTGGAGCTGAACAATTTATTCCCATGGTTGCTTGTCTAACAGATAATCAGAAATTCTATAATAGCCCTTTTTACAAGAATAACATCAGAATAACATAATATGTATAGGTACATAATTATAAATTCTCATGGGAAGATCGCTATATTCTCGACGGATATATCTTGGCGTGAAAATATTAAATATTGAAAGGAAATCGAATGGAATCACAAGATGGCGAGTTCCCTGTTTACACTGTTACGGCTGCGCGTGATGTGTTTGTGAGGAAATGGAACGCGCGTGGCCGCGGGATTTGATATATCTAGATATATTATATATGACTAGTTTTCCGCCCGGGAATTCGTTCCTGTGGGAATTTGGGAAAATTATGTAACCTAGTGTTAATCCAGGGTGTCAGCTACCTCCATACTAAGTTTTATCAAAATTGGTCTAACCGTTTCAGCGTGAAAGAGGAACAAATATCCATACATACAAACTTTCGCGTTTATAATAGTAATAATAAACGTTACACACTCAAAGGCCCACATTAAGGTTTTGCCTTGTGTCGTGGGTCCCTCGGAACACACATAAAGACAAACACAAATACCCATGACCCGAGAACAAACATTTGCTTTTTGCACAAATATTTGCCCCGACTGGGAATCGAACCCAGGACCCGTGGATCAAGAGGCAGCGCCACTACCACTAGACCAAACTGGTCGTCAAATATATAATATTATTAAGGATCTCTCTGTTTCAATTTTTTAAAGCGACTTTAAACTAGCGTAACTTTAGGGAATGATTCTCTTCTTCAAGCTAAACAACTTTTACCAAGAAACTTACAAGAAAGTCTTGACTTACTGATTCATTAACGCCTAGCCCAAACCCTAAAACCTAGAAAGTTTAAATTTTGCACAAAAGTTCCCTGAGCGGTGTACACTATGAATACTGAAGAATTTCACAAAATTTCCACGGGAACGAAGTCCTAGGCCTTCTGTAGTAAATGATAGAGTAGGATAAGATCTTCTTGCACAAAAAAAAACTCTGGATAGAAAATATTTGCGTTTACTGAAAAAAAAATCCTCTTTTTATTAAGCTGCGACCAGACAAAATATTAAAAAACTAAATTTATTAATTTTAGTGCTTAATGAAATATTGAAGTACTTTTTGGCTCATAAAAACAACGCATATTCTAAATTAGGTCATTAACCCTTCTTCTGTCACCTCAAAAAAATCCTACTAGCTGGCCCACTGTGCATTACAGACCACACACTCATCCCGCATCGCATCCGCCGGCTGAGCTGGCTCAATGGAATTTTTTTTGTACTTTTTTTATTCAAAATAGGTCCTTAAAAAAGCTCGCCACCCCAGAAGCCAAATGGCCCAGAATTTGTTTAAATTGTCACGTACAGACACCGCGCGTTACACAATCCCCTAGTAATGGTTGTCAAAGTTTTTGTAATGAGCTTGTTTTTGATTTTTGCTTGAAACACTAAAGATTTTTTAAATTAAATTATCAATAAAAAACTAAACAAATAGGTTTTTGTAATTTAAAATAAGTGAATGTTTTGCTTTTTTTAATAAATAAAAAATAACAAAAAGGTTTTTTGTAATTTACAATAAGTCAATGTTTTCAATTTTTGCAGTGAATTTTTATATATTATTTGTTTTGTCTAATATTATTTACATACTACATAAATACATTATTAATGTATGTATGTATGTATGTAAACACTTTATTGCACATAATAAAAATTACAAAACAAAAGAGATGGATACAAAGAAAACTATGTAAAAAGGCGAGCTTATCCCTTAGAGAGATTTCTTCCAGCTTAATTACATGTAAAATAATATTAAATTTTTTATACGTAGATGTACTGGTTGTTTGAACAGTTTTTGTAATAAAAAAAAATAAAAAAAAGTTTTCGTATAAATCAGGTACCTACTTATTAATTTGATAAATTATTTATTTCCCATAACCTCAATTATATTTTATAGTTTGTATGAAATATTTAAAGTTTTAAACTTGAGCACCACTGTGCGCAAAGACATACGGTGAAGGGTTAAAAATGCATCGTAGTTGCATAAAAAACTGCACCATAGAGATATCGGATTTTAAATTTTAAAATGTGCATTGTATGACGCGGCGGGGTTCGGAAATCGATTGGTGAGCGTAAAGGGTTAACCATTAATAATAGAAAAAACTATTGATAATAAAATCTATTGATTTTAACACGACAGCTTGCAAGCTCGTCTGTCGAAGCAAATGGAATAGAAAGTGTTTTGTTTGGTTATTGGTTAATTATAGTCAAAGATAAAATTAAAAATTGTTTATTTAATAGAACATATAGGATGTTACAAGAAGTGAATTATATTAATTCTTTTAACTCTACATATTTTCAAAGGTACCGAATTATAGTATGCCCTGGACTTCGTTCGTGTCTCTCGATGTAGTGATTTTTATTCGTTATCCTAGCTCTAAATTTATCTTTTAAATCCCTAGATCGATCATAATCAAATACAAAAAAATATAAGTTTTTTAAATTACCATGATATTTCAGAAACCTTCTGATATAATTATAATACCTATCAATGCCTATCAGCAGATAACCAACAACCAAAATTCAATATAATTAATATGGAACCACTTTAGGAGTATACTCTTTAGAAAAAAAAATGAAAATCCTTCTACAATTGGCTAAGTTATCGAAAAAAAAACATACAAAAAAACATATACTTAGTGGAATTGAGAAGCTCCTCCTTTTTCGAAGTCGGTTAAAAATGAAAATAAATAAATAAACGCTACACACTCAAAGGCCCACACTAAGGTTTTCCCTTGTGTCGTGGGTCACAAGACAAACAAAGACAAACACAAACACCTATGACCCGAGAACAAACATCTGCTTTTCACAGAAATGTTTGCCCCGACTGGGGATCGAACCCAGGACTCGCCGATCAAGAGGCAGCGTCACTACCACTCGACCAAACCGGCCGTCAAATAAGAACCTTTCATGTCCCAACACGCTACAAGAAAATTCAAGTAAGTAAAAAAAAAAACTCATAAATTCGTAACTTAAACTCATAAGCTTCAAAAGAAATTCATAGAATATTCTAGTGTTCCTATTACAGGGTATAAGTTACACTACGTGTAACGCTACATCCAATATCCTGAGCAGATTAAAACCCTATCGATAACAGCCTTTCCGATATGCTTTGAGCGTTCGTCCATGTTGTCATAGAATATGTTTACATGTTTTGTACAGAAGGTACATTTGTGGTTTGAGATCAACACGTTAGGGAAATAAGGTCTCAATTCACGTATAATGTTTTTACCTTTGTGCCCGACATTTCACATAATATACGCGAAACATAACATGTAAGCGA
This sequence comes from Aproaerema taeniolella, assembly GCA_949987775.1. Taxonomy (NCBI): domain Eukaryota; kingdom Metazoa; phylum Arthropoda; class Insecta; order Lepidoptera; family Gelechiidae; genus Aproaerema; species Aproaerema taeniolella. The sequence goes on along the minus strand of OX465259.1, from coordinate 2,911,485 downwards.
ATTTAGACATGTTTTAGTATTAAATTATGTGTTTAATATATTATGTGTTTAATTAAGTATTAAATTATGTGTTTAATATATTATGTGTTTAATGTGTTTAATTATGTGTTTAATTATGTGTTAATTATGTGTAATTATGTGTATTATGTGTTATATATCATATTTTGTATATATTATATATGTAGGTATTTATTATCTATGTAGCAAATTGCATGTGTTTATAAATATATTTATTTATTTTTATTTGTATATTATTTACTTAATATAACACACCCTAATAAATTTAATTTTTCACATTTTCTCTTGGTACACCCTTGCCCACTTCAACTGCCTCTCCCTCTCACATAGGTTAGCTGGAAGAAAACTCATTTCTTGAGTTAAGCTCGCCGTTGTATATGTCATTTCTCTTCTGTAATCTGTATGTATATGTGTGTACAATAAAGAATAAAGAAGAATAAAGAAAGTTTAAAATGTTCTAAGACAGTACACGTCATATTGAAAATGTTGTTTTCGCTTACAATACAGAGGAATCCTTAATTCCATTAGATTCTTACAATATGGCCAGGAAGTGCTAACAGATTCTAAATATTTCTTGCTTCCAGTTCAGCATGAAAATGTATCAAGACACTGTCATACCTTATCAAGGCCGCGTTTAGGTGCCTTAACTGCGTCTTTTCAATAAATAAAAAACTGGATAAGAAACAAATGACAATCGATTTTATAGTTCAGAATTCAGAACAGTAAACAAACGATAATCGATTTGAAAATTCGGAACTCTAAAAAATGGCATTTGTTTTTAAGTTCAGAACTAAAAACAGATGACAATCGTCTACCAACCCTCATTGGGCCAGCGTGGTGGACTATGGCCTAAATCCCCTTCGTGTTTCGAAGGGAGGCCCGTGCCCCTCGGTGGGGACGTATATGGGCAGGTAAAAAAAAACAAAAACCGTCTGTATTCAAAATTCGGATTTTGGTCCACTTTCGTACCTATAAGGTGCGGAGTAGATATATGCTCGCGTGTTGTTAGGTTTCATATTTTGTTCCACATGATCTATTATGAAGAACTTTATCCTTTCGTATGAGCAGACGAACTATTATCGAGACAAATATTTTGTGCGTTCGATCAGAATTAATGTTTTTTTAACCGACTTCAAAAAAAAGGAGCAGGTTCTCAATTCGGGTGTTTTTTTTTAATGTTTGTTACCTCAAAACTCCGTCATTTGTAGACCGATTTCAAAAAAAAATATTAGTTCGGTAGCATCTACTTCCAGATTGATCCCATAAATTTTTTATCGAAATCACTTCAGTAGTTTAGGTTAAAAATAAAAAATACTGAAATTTACGGTCATATATGTGGATGATAATAGGTCATCAATGTAAGCGAAGCAAAAGCGAAGTTGTTCCCTGAGACTTTTAAGTTATTTTTTAGGGCTCTTTTGTGTCCTGGGGCTACCTACTCTACCGGTCACCGTTTAGTGACCGGTAGGGTATATTACCAACACACATCTTTCCTGCCGTCTGGTGATCGGTTGATAATATCACCCCATATCTTTCATGCCATCTGGCGATCGGTTTGAGAATTGTACTACCCCGTATCTTTCTTGCCATGTTGCAACTGGTTATGAATATTACCACCTCATATCTTTCCGTGTGGTGAAAGTAATTGATCACTATATCGCTCTTTAATCTCGAGTGATTTATAATAAATCTACGAGGGAGCTATATGAATGAATAGCGTGGGAATTCGTGGAAATTATGTAGGGATAATGTAGCATCCTAATGGAGAAATATTTTTTCAAATCGGTCCAGTAGTTTCGGAGCCTATTCGTTACATACAAAAATACAAATCTTTCCTCTTTATAACATTAATATAGATAAATGATAACCTTTAAAAAGAATAAAATAAAATATTTTTAACAAAAAATTGACCCGCCTTCAAAAAGGGTGAAATAATTTTTTAAAGCTATGTTCACGAGTAAGTAGTGGTTACGGGTAAAACAGCAAATTCATAGCGGAATATGGTAAATAGAGAGGAATTTTTTTTTTGACGTCGGCGCCGGTTTGAACGGGACCAAGTTTAATTAAATAAGTATTCACACAAGCTTATTTTGGCAGTATAAAAACTAAGATAATTATGCCATGCGAGTAATTGTTCGGCGCCGACGTCAAAAAAACATTCTTCTCTATTAACCATATTCCGCTATGAAATCACCTATTTGCTGTTTTACCCGTAACCACTACTTACTCGTGAACACAGTTTTATAAAATTATTTCACCCTTTTTGAAGACGGGTCAATTTTTTGTTAAGAATATTTTATTTTAATGTAAAGTGATCTAAAACAGCTCTTTTCTTCTCTACAGGTTATGAACATTAGCAGCTCGAGCACGATGGCGACAAACTCTTGCGGCGCGTCACTCGGCTGACGCTGAAACTTCACTCTGATTGCGCGAGTACCCCACGCAAAGGCTTGCTCGCCTTCTGGCGTTGTCAATGTTGACGTTTTGACATGTAATCGCGGTGCATTACGCGTGCTATCACCATCGTACTCGAGCAGTTGTTGTTAGGTACTGATAAAGCTAATTTATAGTAAGCTTAACTTAGCTTTCCGCCCACGGCTTTGTTCCCGTCAAAAGGTCCTGTACAAATAAACCTAAAAAAAAAATATAACCCCCGACATCTACAAGAGGTTAAAACCGCATCGAAATCATTCCATTCGTTTAGGAGCTACGTGCCTCAGACAGACACACAGACATACAGATACACGCGTCAAACTTACAACACCTCTTTTTTTTGTCGGGGGTTAAATTCACGTCGATCTGTTGCTCAATTACGACGTGAAGGAAGGACAAACAAACATACTCGTACTTTCAAATGTATAATTATATTAGTATGGCTAAGAATAGTTTTTTGATTTCGACTTCGTTCACATGAGAACTATCCTTTGTCACTCTGCGTCTCTTTAACAACGATCTATTCTAAAACTGTCTTACGATTGCCAACCAACAATGCTGCTGAAAAAACTTACTTACCATCTTCTTTCCATAGAAGACAATTTATATTAACTGCAATAATAAGTTTGTAAAACCAACCTGTTTTTGCGGCCCGTTTAATGCAAATCAATGTAAAAATGTATGCAAAACTAGTTTCTCGTCCGCAAAATAGCTTTGTATTCATATGACAGTTGATTTGGAAAATATGTTACATACATAAATAAGCTCATGCCTATAATGCCTATCGGGGTAGGCAGAGCATCAGTGGTTAAGGTGTTTAAAAAAAAAACAAAAAAAAAGAAATTACAAAATTTAATTTTAAAAGTGAAATATTCGCAACTCTAGTAATCAGTTGCACGGTTTGACATCTTTCAAAATGAAAGTTTCGTATAATTAATATGACATACTTGTCATATTTGTAATAGAGCTGCGCAATAAGCTAAATTTTAATTAATTTGAATTATCTTTTTTTTTTTTTTTTTGAAACAATAATACTTGAAGAATTTTCAGCTCCACAATAGGAAAGAGCCTCTTTATAATTCGCAAACGGCACAGCGAAATTGTATGACCATTGCCTCCTGTGTACTAGTAAAACTAGAAGCTGGGAACATAGGCGGCAATGGTAGTTCAAATTTTGTCGTCCCGTGTTATTATAAAAAGGCCCAATGAGTTTTTAAAAGTTTTCTAAAAACTTACTGTCCGAAGCTTACACATTTAAGTTACTCTAACCGCAAAACACCGCAACCCGATCCTATCGTTAGCCAATATAATGACAAACATTTTTCACCCGATGATGGACTGCCTTCTTACAATGCGTATTGGATAATCGAATAACCGATATACGAGTATTCGATTCGTATACTTGGACGTACATAGCGATATTGATGGTTCCAACGCAGACTGATTAATGATCGCGTACTGGCAACATAGAAAAAACGCGGCAAAATTTTCGAGGAACAATTTTTGCTGCTCTTTCAAACTCGAACGTTTACATTGCCAGTTCGTATCGTTCTCAATTCGGAATCTAAACTTCAGAAGCAGCGTTGGATTGGTGAGTAGGAAATATTGTCGATGTAAGAGAGGTTAGAAATTCGAATGTGGAATGTAGGGTTGTCGCCAAGACGGTGACTTGTGATTTTCTCTCGTATGCCTGTATTATGTGAGAAAAAAATACACTGAGGGATGGACCTAATATTTTCTTTATTGTGTGCTGTCTGTGGTATTTTTTCAGCCTTTGAGCCGAGTTTGGTTCAGTATTAAAGGGTAGGTATACACTATACAGTGAATAATGATTTCTTGAAGAAAAACTTTTGTAAGTTGCATTAGGCAACGTTTTATTAAGACGGCAAGGGGTGGTGCAAACTTGCAAAGAAAGATTTATTGATTACATAACTGTGTTTGAATTAAGCCTAAGCAGAATATAAAGCGGTGATAGCCCAGTTGGTAATGAGCCAGACTTGAAATCCGAAGGTTCTAGGTTCAAATCCTGGTGCCTGTACCACTGAATTCGTCTTTTCGGATTTATGTACGGATTTCTAATTATCACTTGCTCAACGGTGATCGAGTGGTTTGGTCGAGTGGTAGTGACGCTGCCTTGATCGGCGGGTTCTGGGTTCGATCCCCAGTCGGGGCAAACATTTGTGTAAAAAGCAGATGTTTGTTCTCGGGTCATGAGTGTCTGTGTGTGCCTTTATGTGTGTTCCAAGGGACCCACGACACAAGGGAAAACCTTAGTGTGGGCCTTTGAGTGTGTAGCGTTTATTTATTTATTTATTAAAATCTCCTTGTTTACCCCTTGCACTGTGGGTCGGTATCGCAACGGGGGCCGAACTCGTGGTGCGCCAAAATTATCGCACAGTGGGCCGTCTCCCGTACTAATGGGCCAAGACGTGTGTAATTTTAAAATTATACCTTTCGAGGCTTAGGTGTGAAGGGAAGAAATGTTTTTTAGAGAAAATATGAGGAAATTGGTTTGGGAACTTTTTGAAGTTTTTCTATTGGTTTTGAAATAGAGGAGGTAATAATAAATAACAATAATAAACGCTACACACTCAAAGGCCCACACTAAGGTTTTCCCTTGTGTCGTGGGTCCCTTGGAAAACACATAAAGACAAACACAAACACCCATGACCCGAGCACAAACATCTGCTTTTTACACAAATGTTTGCCCCGACTGGGGATTGAACCCAGGACCCGCCGATCAAGAGGCAGCGTCACTACCACTCGACCAAACCGGCCGTCAATGTGTTGACTATATTGCAAGATGTTTCAACAAAAACTCCAAAGAAAATCCAAAATGAAATTCAAAAGTAAAATAGTCGTTGCACGGTTTGATATCTTTGAAAATGTAAGTTTCATATACCTACTTATCATTGACATACTTGACATAATTTGAAATATAAATTGCCACGTTCCCGTGGGAATTTCTTAAGACCCTTTTTATTCCTTTCTTCAGTTATAAAAGGATTTTTCATGACTTTTAGCTTTCTTGGCCTAAGAGTTTAGCTGGCATCATCTTACTAGCCCATATACGTCCCCACCGAGGGGCACGGGCCTCCCTTCGAAACACGAAGGGGATTTAGGCCATAGTCCACCACGCTGACATAATGCGAGTTGGTGGACCGCGCTCGTCTTTCGAAAATGAATTTTCTTGCACGGGCGGGTTTCATCACGATGTTTTCCTTCACCGTTGAGCAAGTGATAATTAAATATCCGTACATAAATCCGAAAAGACGAATTTAGTGGTACAGGCCCGCACCAGGATTTGAATCCGTGACCTAATTAGCTGGTATATCCTAAGTTTTTTCTTTTACTCCCACTCAAGCGTAGAAGGTACTTCTTTTTTTATTTATTGTAAAGGTAAGCAATAGAACATGGAGTCCAGCCACAATCAGTCATCTCGTTGAAAGCCGTCCACTGGGAAATTACAGACGGTCTCTAACTGAGTACAGTGAAAAACACAAGCGGCTTTACACATCGGATTTCATTTCGCTCTTATATTCATCGATTTATGAGAAAAAAACATATGCAGCTTTTATTTGCTTATAGATAATAAAAAAAAAAAAAAAACGCTTCACACTCAAAGGCCCACTTTAAGGTTTTCCCTTGTGTCGTGGGTCCCTTGGAACACACAAAGACGGACACAAATACCCATGACCCGAGAACAAACATCTGCTTTTTACACAAATATTTGCCCCGACTGGGAATCGAACCCAGGACCCGCCGATCGAGAGGCAGTGTCACTACCACTCGACCAAACCGGCCGTCAATAATGGGTTTGCTCTTGACCACAATCTAGTCCAGAGGCGGAGATGTGGACGAGGATGTAGCAAGCTCACCCAGAAGATGCCTATGCGATCGAACTTTGAAGAGTTTTACACATCTGATTTCATTTCGCTCTTATACTGATCGATTTATGAGAGACTAGCTTTTCGCCCCGGACGGGATCGTTCCCGTGGGAATTTGGGAAAATTATGTAGCCTATGTGTTAATCCAGGGTGTCAGCTACCTTCACACCAAATTTCATAAAAATTGCTCCAGCCGTTTGAGTGTGAAAGAGCAACAAACATCCATACATCCTCACAAACTTTCGCATTTAGTATTTTAGTAGGATAGCAAGTACAGGAAAAAACACAACCAGCTTTACCCATCGGATTTAATTTCGCTCTTGTACTAATCGATTTATAAGAGAAAGTCGAGGCTTCGTCGCTAGTGCTATGAGGAACCCCGATTCCCGAGGAGTGTGCAGGACAGTCCAACAGTCGTTAGTTTCAAAAAGCGTTTAAAAGAGTACTATCTTTCGAACGAGTCATCATAGGCAGGTATATTGTATATATATATATATATTTATGTCGTATGTATTTATATTGTGTTATTGTATTTAATATAGATATTTGAATGAGTTAGTGTAGTTATTTTTTTGGTTATTTAGAGTTGTTTTATCAAATATGCACTTTTGTCCCGCGTTTTTAAAACAATATTTCTTACTGCACCAGGCTGGCTGGAAGAGATCACTATTAGTGATAAGTCCGCCTTTGTAAACGTTTTTTCTTTTATTTTGTATCCTATGTTATCTAAGTGCAATAAAGAATATATATGTTAGTAGTGCCTCTGGCTGTATGTAACATAATCCTTCATCATTCACGTTTCTACGTATTTATTACTAGCTTTCACGTTTGTGTGGAATACGTAACTCTTCAACAACTCAAGCATAACCTGAAAACAACGTGGTTAAATGCCTTTGCGCAATGGACGCCACACACATTAAAAGGCCCATATTAAGGTTTTCCCTTGGAACAGACACGAAGACCCTAATCCGAAAACATACATCTACTTTTTACACGAATGTTTGTCCCAACTTTGAGAAAAACCCAATACTCACCAGAAAAACAGCACCAAAGGCAACTGAGGCGCCATGGAACACCAAAGGCAACTGAGGCGCCATGGAACACCAAAGGCAACTGAGGTGCCATGGAATGTTATCAAATGAAGACCCTTGACCTTCTCTTGCAATACTTATTCCAAAACAATTTTAAAATCTAACTATGTATTTAAAAGTCACAAATGTATCATCATCGATTACAAAGAATAAAAATTCGAACGCCCACAGACAAGGCATGATCAGCAAAAAAATTGATTGCACAAGCAGGTGCGTGAAGAACCGAAGCCCAGTACCGTTAACACATCAGATACCTAATACCAAGTTCCCACACGCACAAAGGGTTAAAAGGCTCGCTATTGTAAGAGGATATCTAATTTCCTTGAAAGCAAAATTGGCGTAACATTGCCAAGAAGGTAGTTTATAGTTTTTTCTCGCTTAGAGTTCCGTAGCGAAAAGTATGAACCCATTTTGTAGAGACTTATGCTGTTTACAGTTAGAAATGTGAATGTACACAGGCCAGCACATCAGGTTACCAGAATTCGTTGAAAAATTGAGGTTGTATTTGATATACTAATTTCAAGACGAAGTTTAAATATTTACTAGTGTTTCAGAACAATGTCCCAATCATTTAATCGCTAAGACACCTTATTGTTCTTTTTATTTATATTATCAAGTTCTGCTAACAATTAAAAATTATTTTTATAAAACTACAGAACCATACATAGAAGCAAGCGTTTCGACTACCCTGACTATTTCTTTTAACCCCTTTCGCCGCCGCTTTTGTAGTTTTTTTCGGCGACGCGTAAAGAAAAGGCGGTTAGTTTATATCCGGTCTTTTTTGACGTTTGAAGGACTCCTGAATGAGCATTAATTATTTGAAGTGGGATTCGGTTTTTGAATGATGACGGTGATTGTAGGAGTTTGACATATTGTAGGACCCGTAGCTTTGTAAAGTTTTGTAGTGTGATTTAAAAATATTTAAATACGGTTACTTCTTGAAAAATAATTAAAAAGTTAAAAAGCTGTACTATTTATTTAAATTACTTAGTAATTACTTAGTAATTAATAACACCACCCCATCTCTTTCTGTAGGTATCGTAAGAGGCGACTAAGGAAACACGAATGCGATCTGCCTCCTAGTAATCCATCACAGGCAACGACACTTTATTTTTTTCTGAATCTGAGGTGTCGTCCTATGGTCTCATGTGGTGTGGTAGTCTGGTTCGCGACCACCCTCCTACCGAAGTCCGACGCCAAACAGCTTGCTGTGTTCCGTCGGTGCGTGGGTCAAGAGTTAACCCATCCCATCTTATAATAATAATAAAAAACTGTGACCTAATTAAGTAGTTTTTAGCTTGTGTAGGTCAACAATCGGTTGTAGTAATTAAAATTGATTGTATTAAAACGTTTTTAACACAGAAAGAAATCGTAAAAAATAAATAAAAGTATAAAAAAGTAACTCTGAATGAGTATAGGGACTATGCACTGAGAAGAAGAAACATTATAAAGTATGGAAGTAACAACACTTGAAGTTTGTTGAAAATATAATCGTATTTTTTGGATATATTTCACTATACATACTACACCCACCCTTCTTTCCTGCTAAATGTGCAACAAAAAAAATACGACGTAATCTCCTTTAAAATTAAAAAGAGAGCTATTAATTTTCACACTTCATCAAGCGACGTGAGAGGCTATCACAAATCTGGCCATTAAAAAAAAGATCAAAAGAAAAATAATTTCACGGAGATCAGGAAGCATCTGCCGTCACCTGCGAATCTATTGATAGGGTTAACCCGGGCCTCATAGACCCCAAAGGGTTGTCTTTTGTTTCGTCTTAACAGTTATATTACGGTCTAAGGCCAGGTGGGTACATCTTCCGCGTTCTCACGAGGTGCGCCGGATTTTGCTATTTTTTTCTTGAACGGAGTTGCGTTGCGCAACTGTGTTTGCTTTTGTGACGTTTGAAGGGTTAAGTTGGCGTGGGATAATAGTGCAGGTTAAATTTTAAGTGAAGTAATCGAAGCAAAACGAAAATTTAGAATCTTAAAAATAATAATGTTAGTTAATTAGTTTAACAACTGGGTTAATTTAACGCAGTAACTTTACTGCAACCGGGAATCGATCTCGAGGCAGTTAAACTTTAGGATAGAATCAATACATATTCACTGAACCAATCGTTACTCAGAAAAAAGATGGCATAAAAACATTCAAAAAATACAAGTGAAAAAAAATAAAGTGGCCAGTTCGGATTTAAAATACAGTTTGAAATTCGAACGGCGGGTCATGCGCGCTGTTATTCCAGTAGACGGAGCGAAAACGGGAAGCGTGTGATTGACTGTCTGGACCAACTCGGTGATCTTTGACAAATTGCGCAGTTATTCGAGACACAGATCCTCTCAGAGGCAAGTTATTTTGTATTTTACTATCCAAAGACTATTCTGAGGACAAAATTAAAATGATGTAAATAATTACTTTACCAGAATTTTTTTTACTATTAAACTAACTTGTTGTTTTTATAGGTAATTCTGTTACAAATATTGATGAAGGATTTATTTAATCCTGAAGTTATCACGAAAACAAAAATAACGTGGGTGACGTCTGGAGCCCGCTTGATAAAAATAATATCAGAATCACTTTCTTGGATATTTTATATTATGCGCGATAGTAACAAAACCAATATAAAAATATATATTTTTGGATATTTTATTTTATGCCAAGAAAAAATTTATAAGTTATTCAGGTTTCTGAGTAGGCAACCTAATATTAAGAGTGACTCTTCTGTACTATTTGAACTCTATGTACTAGATGGCGATATTTTAGGGTGAACAAACACGAGCATATTTTTTCTTTTGGGACGTTATAACAAGTTATGATAACTTATTTGTGATGCTTCAGCAAACTCGATTGGGTAAATAAAATTGATATCTTTGAGTGAGTACCTATATTTGGAAAAATATTATGATATTTTGTAGGCATGAATTTAATATACAAGTTGGTAGTTTTTATGGAGTTGGATTTTATTCACACAGTTTTACCTGCGATACTGAAAATCGGCACAGTTTCGGTCCTAATTTCGTACTCTTGTAAAACCGTATTATCTTTGGTTATAATACTAATTATTAATTTATTAAGGTCTCACCTCTCAAAATGAGCTGTTATTTATCGATAATTTTTTTTTGTTCATCAATTTGTATATTGTTCATCGAAGATTTCGCAACATAGTTGATTGATTGTACGCTTATCACAAATCATTAATGAGTTCTCTAAGGGCTGTATTACAGAAGGAAACTCAAGTCTTGATCAATACTTAAGTATTGATTGTCTCTTTCTTTCACTATCAAATTAACAAAAACGACTGCTAATCAAGTATAGACCAGAGTCTGAGTCGCGTTCTGTAATACGGGTCTAAATGTATGTATGTATAAACGGTGTTTCAAAAAAACCCAAAAAAAAATAATAATTCAAAATTAATTAAAATTTTGCTTATTGCACAGCTCTATTACAAATATGACAAGTATGTCATATTAATTATATGAAACTTTGATTTTGTAAATGTCAAACCGTGCAACTGATTACTAGAGTTGCGACTATTTCATTTTTAAAATTAAATTTCTTTTTTTTGTTTTTTTTTGAAACACCTTGTATATACTAAGCTTTCCGCCCGGGACTTCGTTTCCTTGGGACTTTATATAGCCCATGTCTTAATCCAGGGTGTCAGCTGCCGCCTCACCAAATTTTATCAAAATTTGTCCAGCTTTTTGAGCGTGAAAGAGTAACAAGATACATACATACATACATCCATACAAACTTTCGCGCTTATATATTAGTAAGGATGACCTTTGTATTTATGAAAAATCGTACGTAGTTCCTAGTCACCCTTAGTTCCAAATCCGTAGACATTTTTGATGTATGTATTTGTATATATATGTATATAGCTGGTATTTAGCCACAATTTGAGTAACGTGATAGTCTTTAGAGTTGTTTGCGAACAGTAAATGCCATTTGCGTTCGGAGCCGACGGGCAGTGGTGGTGTCACGTTGCACCACCCCCCGCCGTCGCCCCGAATATAGAGGAATGCTTGTTTGTCTGTGTCTTAAGGAAAATGGAGAGATGTTTTGTGGGTTATGCGGTTTCTATCCATTGAAAGTTTTGTAATAATGGTAAAAGTTGGGAAGAATAAATCTATCTACACTAAAACACACACACACACACAAACGGTTTGTTACTTCTTCTCCACACCCAAAGTTTGCCGATAAGATATTGCTTCTTAGCAATGGAGCCGCCTTTTGTACCCTGACATAACTTTTTTGCATAAAATGTAACTGTACCTTATCTGTGTTGGAGTGCAGTAAAGTATATTGTATTGTATTGTAATTATAAAGAGGAAAGATTTTAATTTCTGTATTTTTGCTATGAGATGGGTTAACTCTTGACCCCGATCTTCACCAAGGTCATAGATGTGGTCGACGATGGAGCGAGTTAACCCAGAAAATGCCAATTAAGGCACTGGTACTCCCACACACCGACGGAACACAGCATGCTGTTTGGCGTCGGACTTCTATGGATTAGTAGGAGGCAGGTCTCATTTGTGTTACCTTAGTCGCTTCTTACGACACCCACGGAAAGAGATGGGGTGGTGTTATTCTCAACCGATCACCACACGGCGGAAATGTAATTAAACGGCGGTGTTTGTTATTAGTAAACTCAAAAACTATTCGACCGACTTCAAACATTATTTCACCATTAGAAACCTCTTTTATCAGTGGGTGATACTGGCTACATTACATAACTTTCCGGATTCCCACGGGAACGCGTAGTCCCTGGTGATAAGTTAGTCTTTGATAATTTTCTCATTGTTCTTACGATACCTACATAAGCTCACGCCTTTGTTCCGTTGGAGTGGGCAGAGACCACGTTGTTCCTGACGAGGCAAATCCAACTTCTAAACGTAGCGGTCCATAACGTACCCATATTTCATTTCATTAAACACATTTAATTTACATACACATTCACGGATATGATCCCTGACGGGGTAGGTAGACCATTTTACCAGCCCATTTACGTCCCCACCGAGGGGCACGGGCCTCCCTTCGAAACACGAAGGGGATTTAGGCCATAGTCCAACACGCTGGCTCAATGGTGGACAGCTCGTCTTTCGAAAATTTTCTTGGACGAGCGGGTTTCATCACGATGTTTTCATTCACCGTTGAGCAAGTGATAATTAGAAATCCGTACATAAATCCAAAAAGACGAATTTAGTGGTACAGGCCCGCACCAGGATTTGAACCCGCGACCTTCGGATTACAAGTTTGGCTCATTACCAACTGGGCTATCATCGTTAGAGCATATTCATTAACATAATATAATTCATTTAATTTAGACGGCGGGTTGCGTAGTGTCCAATAGATTTTTTTGCGTGCTGTTGGTGGGGCTTACACTGCATGATGAAAAGTGGGCCTTATTTTACACCGTACATACAACCCATAGCGGTGATAGCCCACTTGGTAATTAGCCAAACTTGTAATCCGAAGGTCGTGGGTTCAAATCCTGTTGCAGACCTGTACCACTAAATTCGTCTTTTCGGATTTATGTATGGATTTCTAATTATCACTTGCTCTACGGTGAAGGAAAACATCGTGATGAAACCCGCTCGTCCAAGAAAATTTTCGAAAGACGAGCTGTCCACCATTGAGCCAGTGTGGTGGACTATGGCCTAAATCCCCCTCGTGTTTCGAAGGGAGGCCCGTGCCCCTCGGTGGGGACGTATATGGACTTGTAAAAAAAAATACAACCCAATATGGGGAATTTTTTTTTAATTCACCATTTGTGAGCCTCCAATAGACCAAATTGATGATGTACTGAGAAAAGGCCATGTTAGGAGTACCCGAATCTGAAGAGCATGTATGAAGCGAATTATGAATGTAGAGGAAGCGAAAGAGGTTTGTTTGGATCGTAGCAAGTGGCAAGCTGTGGTCTCTGCCTACCCCAATAGGACGATGGCGTGAGCTTTATGTATGTAGTGTAGTTGTAGGTATTTTTTAGCGCAATCGTAATTTTAAATGGGATTTATAAGGTACTAAGTTTATGTCTATGAAATGACTATGAAAAGAAAACCCACGACCAACGAAACGTATTTTCCTAAACATATTCTCAGAAAATACAGATTTTTTCCGCCACACGTGGAGATGAAAACCTATAAAGGCGGAATGAACCGCACCTATAAAATGGCAATACGCCACAAATCGAAAAACTACAAAAAGTCGAATATGTACAAATAGGAAGCCATATTTCCTAGCGAATCTCCACCCCGGCGCGTCCAAAAAAATGGTAGATAATCTAACTTTTTTCTAACGCCCTTTGGCCTTTTTCAACCAGTACTTCCAGACCCTCCTTTGCAAAACCCCTCGTCTTTATTACAGGTCAACTTTATAAAGTTTTGTTTGTGGGGGCGTACAGAGGGAGCAATAGTACCAAATCATTACTGACAGTTGACCAAAAGGGGTGCGCGCCCCTAAAATATGTATGAAGCTGGAAAAGCCCTGTTATGGTGTCCGAATGCTGATAAGCCAAGTTCTAGGGATATTGGAAGCCAATACGAAGGGTCACGTGATTAGGATTTGTTGCTATGGATGCTTTTGTGATGCCAATCCCGGAGGCGAAGGAATTATTGATGACGTATCTGTTTTTAGGGCTGAGTTTCTGATTTGGAGTACAGTTTTATTTTTAAGGAATAGGGTAGTTGTCACATATGTTGTCACCGTGTAGATTTTTGTGATTTGATCCTGTAGAATAAAAAGTGTTGTTTTTTACAAAATATGCATTTAAATGGCCTTTTTTTATATAAATGCATACGTAGGTGTTCGTGTCAATCTTTGTGTATGTTCCAAAGGACTTACGACACAAGGAGAACCTTAATGTGGGCCTTTAAGTGTATAGCGTTTTATTTTAATTTATTTTATGTACTTTTCTGAATGTGGTTTCCATTGCTGTTCGATATCAAAGTGGTTTAGTTTTTCTCTAAGCTTTTTGAGCAAACATAATTCGAATTGGATATTTACCTCCTTTCTTTTAATCGGGCAATCATTATTATTATTTTTTAATTTTTTATCATTTAAAAGTTGCATATCATCGTATGCACATTTAAGATGACATGTTTGTTGATGAAACAAATCCAATGTTGTTTTGTATTTAAATAATTTTCCACGTCAAAAACGTAAGAGTCACCGACTTCAATCCCAAAAAGACAATTTTTTCGAGAGTTTCCCTCAATTCCTTTAGGATTCCACCATCAGATCCTGGTTTCCTTACCATGGAAGCACCCTTGGGATACTCCCTTTCCAACAAAAAAAGAATAATCAAAATCAATTCATAAACGACGAAGTTATCCGCGGACATACATAAAAAAAATAAAAAAATACGGTCGAATTGAGAAACCTCCTCCTTTTTTGAAGTCGGTTAAAAAATTTAAATGTATTCTTTCTCCAAACGACAAACATTTCGTGAGAAACTTAGAGAAACGTTCACTCAAGTAAATCAAACAAATATCGATTTAAAAAAAGTTATTGTTGCAATAACAAAGTGTCCAAATCCCTTTAAATCCGAGGAACAGACTTCACAAAAAAAAATAGAAAAAAATTGCTACTCGTTGACTCTTGCGAAATACACAATGGTTTGGGCGCGAAAAAAAAATGGATCAAAGTGTTGGTAGCGATGTAAGCTACCAAAATACTAAATACAATTGATTGTGTGTTTTTTTTCTTGTCAAATATTTTTGTCAAAGGGTTTTGAAGAGTTGCGGTGGTTTGGGATTTTGTGATGTTATTATTATTTTAAAACTTTAAGTGCTTAAGGAAACATGGAGATAATCAGAGGAAAGCAAGTTTTTCCATTTAGACTGGAATTTATAAAATGTCTAATGGCAATAAAAAAACCTAACGTAGGTACATACCTAAGGCTTGCTAACCCTTTGGATTAGAATAAGCTAAGACACCATACTCAAATACCTTGCTACACTTTAATTTCTACCAGATTTTTTAAAATATTGTTTATAAAAAAATGCTAAAAAACTGTTTGAAATAGTAGTTGTTTTTTATTTTCATTTTTATTTTAATAGATTTGATGATTGAATAAGAAGAAAACGATACAAAACTTCAGATTCAGTTAAATTTTCCCATCACCTATGACACAGCAATAAATTCCACATCATTATCGCTTGCACAATAAATGCTCCAAAACGCCAAAACACCAAACCCTATCGCTTACTAAAAATCCAATAAAAAGAGCAACAAATGACCTTTTTTATTTCCAAAAACTTATACAAATATAATTAGTTTTGTCGCTCACAATAAAAGTCATATTTTTACCCTTTTTACCAAGTTTTTTACCCCAAAACACGGATTTTTAACCCCTGATTCTTGTGATTTTGTGTGTTTTTTTGCGTCGATTTGGACAATTGGAGTGTTTTATGGTGTCAAAAGGCAATATCTGTGAAATTTTTGTGATAGCTTTGAGAGTTCTCATGACCTTTTTGTGACTTTTGTTTAATTGTTATTGAAATAATTAATACGTATTTTAAGTATTTATCTATTTAATGTAGAGCAAAATCACCAAAAAACTATTTTTCCTCCAAAATTATAAAGATATATCAATGTGCCGAATTTAAAGGTATGCAATTCTCAGCAAAAAATATTCTCATCTGACATTTAATTGTTATAGTGTTATGTACAAATTCTTGAATAAAATAAAAAAAAGCAAAACAAGAGATTTTTCAAATTTTCAAACAAAAAAGAACTAATAAACAGACAAATTTAACACATTTAATTATGTGTTCAAATCGCAAAAGTTTAAAGTGTTAAAAACTAACTAAAAACTAATTTAACGTGGAATTTGTGTTGACTTCAATTTACTTTCAATCAGTATTTGATTTTCTATTTAATGCAAGCTAAAATCAAAACTAAAACCGTTACCTCAACGATAACCCCTTACGTGGATCACAATAGGTAGAACTAGTTTTATTATTTTATTAATTTGAATGTTGCCATTTTGCGTATACCTGATCTATGACAATAGGGTTCCCTTTGCAAATCCGCCATTGAATTTTGCATAGGGTTCTATTTTTAATGTTTGGTTTAGGGAATATTATTAAAATTGGATGCGGGCTAGAGCAGATGCGTTAGATTAGCCGTATGATGCTTCAACTCCTTTTATTCCAACTTATTCTATAGGTTGTATAATCTTAGTAGTTCGAACTAAGTTTTATTTAACAAACGAATTAAAAATAAAGGTGTCTTTATGACAAATATAAAATTAGTCTTAAAAAAGACCCGAAAGAAAAATCTTGAAATCAATAACTTGGTGTGATTTTTGAATTTTTTGAATTTACTTACCAATAAAACAGTAAAAGAAACTTCGCTTCGGTTCTATAAATATTATATGATTTAATGTTCCATGTAGTTACCCCTAATTTTACAGTATTTTTGTTCAAAGTCACCATCCAATTATTATTTAACAAAATATTAAAGTCTGTCTCGTAATTATCTGCAGATACATGTCAAAATCGAGTGATATCCACCCAATCACAGGCTACTGAGAAAATAATACAACCAATGAGTAAAGTGCATAAATTGAACCAGCCAATAGTGGCCAACTATGACTTTGACGTGTATATTCAAATATTGATTTGACGTGTATCTGCAGATAATTATGAGACACACTATAGCACACTTTCATGCTGTTGCAGAAACTTCCATTAAAGTTAATGCTGTCTTTTAATATCATATTATCACTTTCCGTCTTGTTGACGTTCATAAGGACGGCATTACATTAAAAGAAGCTTTAACTTTAATGAACCTTTCTGCGACGGAGCGTGTAATCCTTACTAATTCCTACCTAATATTATAAATGGGAAAGTAACCCTGTCTGTCCGTCTTTCACGCCTAAACTACTGGACCGATTTCGATGAAATTTGGTACAGAGATAGATTAGAGCCTGGAAAAGGATATAGGCTACATTTTATCCCACAGTTGGGCACGATATAACCTGCAGTCCACGCGGGCGGAGCCGCGGGCGAAAAGCTAGTTAATAATATAAAACAAAAGTCAAGATCAAAGTTCAACCCTTCGTTTTATTTCTAATTTCAAATCGAAAAAATAAAAAAGAACTCAAAGACCTCTTTCCTTATCTACCACATCTGCATTCATTGCACAATAGAAGTAAATTAGCCGCGAAATTCAAGTGCATTTAGTATGCACACGACAAGATCATTTGCTATTCAATGATATCTACTATACATCTGCACTCTTAAGTGACGCTTGACAAATTAGGTTAGGAGAATAGGACCGCTATGTTTTTTTTTGGTTCTCAATGGGAGTAGTGTGGGGTCATAACATCTCCGTATTACAGAAGGAAACTCAAGTTTTCTTGAGTATCGATTGTGTCTTTCTCTAACTATCAAAATGGCAAAGACGACTGCTATTCAAGTTTAAATCAGAGTCTGAGTCGCGTTCTGTAATACGGACCTTAGTGCTCCAAAATCGTCATCCTCACCTGCTAGCGGTGCACCCTACTCATCAACGGACGAAGCTTTAGCGTAATACAACCTTTAAAATATTATTTACTTGATATTGGCGACTTCACCACTCTCTATTTTAATGTTTTTAAAAAATACCCTGACTATGGCGAAATCACGAAAAACGGAGACGTCATTTTATAAAATACCTAGTGAAAAAATGTTTAGTCACAATTTATTTTTATTTTATTAATATGACGTACACTACAGCCAACAATCAAATCTTAATACTAAACATAACACGGCTAAGGTTCAGTTCCAGATTGACGGCCAAAAGCGTGAACGTACAGCATGATAAGCAAAGCTGTATAAAAAGTAAAACCAATAAAACTTAAAATTTAAAACAAAAATAATGTGAAGCAAACTAAAGGTACAATTGTGTGTTTTGATTAATTAATTAGGTAATTACACTGTTTTTATTAGTTACTAGCCAAGTTCATTTGTGGCAAGTATGACTGTTTTTATTATGCAATAAAGTACCTATATACAAATATTGTATTGTATGTGTTCTACCAGATCTCAGGTTGATAAGTAAGATAGAAAACAGTATCATGTAGGTCTTCAATAGTAGGGCAAATAAGTAGAGAAAGGCTTTGAAACTATAATTCAGAAAGTGGACCAAGTGTGGTGTTAGGTATTCAAATGAGTATTTTCTGAGTGGCAACACGCCACTCAGATGACGATGAAACTTCACTTCGATTGCGCGAGGGTACCGCGCAAAGCCTTTCTCGCTCTATTTATCTATTTAATGTCAGCAAGAAATTTGTTATTTTTCTTTACACGAAGACGCTCCTGAACACCAGTCCCAGTGAAACAAAGAATATGACGTCAACGAAAATGTATTTTATACAAAATAATAACTTAAAACTGTTACAAAAGTCCATCAATTACGCTTCAATTCAAATACCGAACGTATTGCAACGGTTTGTTATTTCAAAACTGATTTATGGCCAGAGACAAAGTTTGAAAAGCGAACGTTTTTTTCTTAAATATTTGTGTTCGAAGTTCGAAACGGGTGTTTTGTTTGTGCCATTTTTTTAAAATTCGCAAGGGTGCAGCGGAAAGGGTTATTATTAGAAAATGTAACTATTGTTCGATAATGAATTATTGGGTCGGGATTTCAGGTACATTAAGTACTAGTGAAGGGTTAGATGACAGTCACAGAGTTCACACGTGAAAGAGTAGACAGTCAGGTAGCGCAAAAATGCGCGCAAATATTTTTGAATTGAGTTCGAGACGCGGAAAATGTGAAGTGAAGTGAAGGTTATTGAAATTGCGTATCTGTGGCTGTTGCAACTGGAAAATCGGTACGTTACAACAATTTGCTGTTTCTTTTCAGAGATTATTTATTTTATTTTTTTATGTACCCTTTTGAGGCTTACTGATAATTAAGTCTGTAGTACGCAAAAATACCTTATAAAAGCAAATCATTTGTAAAACTATCGAAATTATGGAAAAAAAAAATCACTTACAAAGCAGCTGTTATCTAGATGTGAAAAAACAGGAGAAAACCGACTGTCTCTACATAGTATATTATATACAATTATATGCATAGAGAGTGTGGGTAAGATAAAAAACGAAAGCCTTCCATGTCTCGGAATTATAACTTTTTTACACTTTTTTATAAAGTGACGAAATGGCGGACTTAGTAATATAACCAAATTCAAAAAAGTTAGTGCAATTTGGAGATACAGATGACTTTTCAACTTACCCCTTTTTCCATCTTACCCTTAATTCGCCTTAATATAAATAAATCATTGTCTACATTTTTCACTACTCTACACAACACGGTATAGGGATATTGCACGATTTTTCATACAAAAGAGGTCTGTTTGAGAAGCTATAAAAGCATAGGTACCCGAGATACATGGAGGGCTATAATTTTCAGATGAGCAAGTGCTAAACCTGAATTTTAAATTCTAGTCATTAAATTTTGTTTCACTTGAGATTTGAGAAAACGTGACGAAAATGAAAAAAAATTTTGCATAAATTCAATCATTTTCATACAAAAAGCAGACAAAAAGGGTATTTTCGTTTTCGTTTCCGTCACGTTTTCACAAATTTCAAGTTAAACAAAATTTATTGACTAGAATTTAAAGTTCAGGCTTAGCACTTGCTTGTCTGAGAATTATAGCTCTCCATGTATCTCGAGTATACTTTTATAGCTTCTCAAACAGACCTCTTTTGTATGAAAAATCGTGCAATATCCCTAGACCGTATGATGTGTGTATCTAGATTTTCGTACCTTTAACTTCCCAAGGATCTGTATTTGATATGCTAGTGATTTAATAAAAAGTAATTTCAAACTCACCTTTAAGTCACGCGTGTAACCTCAACACGACCCTAACCCAATCTCTTTGAATAACCCTTTAATAATAATCACACCTTTTGTTAACCCTTGCGCGTCTTAGACCCTACCTGACCCCACCTCACTTCCTGATCCATTCCTTTTTCAAACCGGCTCGCGGGAGTGCGTCTGCGCAACGACGTTCAATTTTTAAAATTCGAAATCGATAAATTGATTTTCGATCAGAATGTGGCCAAGTAGAAAACTTGTGAAGAAGTTTGTGTTGTGTTTCTTGTTTTGTGACTGTGTTTTAGAGTTTGTGAATATGGTAAGTGTAAAGTGTTTTTATTTATTTATTTCATTTTTATTTCAGTATACCTATCTATCGTTATAGAGCAGTGAACAATGTTAAATTAACTTTGTTAAACTACGTGCATTGTGTTTCATTGGTTTGTTTAATTTTGTATTAACTTAAATTAATGTAAATGCAATCTCAGACCAAAATTTCTAGTGCGACAAATACCCTAGTATGGAGTGCTTATGTAATCAAGTAATTTCTTTTTAGCGAATTTTTTATGAAGAAATAAATGAAAAAGATTGTGTTTATTAAATAAATTAGGACTTTACTAGGTATCTAATAGAAACCTATTCAAAGTACTCATAAAAATAAGAAAATATTTTGTTTTGTTTATATTGCGTCTTTACACAAAACAGTCGCAGAGGAAATGGAAGCGATACACAAACACACTAGCACTCGTAATCATCTCGAAGAAAAACTCCGTTTTCCTTATAACCCCCATGGTTGTAATAGCGGCCATAATTTTATTCATACAGAAACAAACGCTGGGCCGTTTCGCGTCAGCAGTTCTGTAATAAAAGCCGGACTCGTCAAAACACGAATGTCCTCCAAGGATGATACGCTGTTACTTCCAACATATTCCAATATATTATTTTTTATTGCCTCCCATAGGGGGAGATAGGGGGAGCGAGGGGAGGAAAGTCGCATCATGCGTGATATTTGATATAAAGTCGGAACTCAACTTCGTTATGCGATATTCTTTTTTCAAAGGACAATGGTTTGGCTTCGTCCTGACATATTTTCATACGTAGTGGATATTTTTCTCGAGTTTTCTTGCTTTCCGTGCCCAATTATTGTATGACAAGAATGTTCTCGACGTTAGTTTGTTAGTTGGTGTATCGCATGTTTGTTGTGGGACGTTGTTAGCTACGTTTCTTGTATGTTTGGGAAATCATGTTGTTGCGGAAAAAGGTTACCTTTTGTTATTTAATTATAATCGTTGTTTTGTATATGATGGGTTGAAATAAAAATTGGAAACAATGTAAACTGTGATAAATATTAGCATACCTATCAGGTTAGGTAGAAAATGTGACTTCTGCAAGCACTAGGTATTTATGTATTTAACATCCAATGTGGATTGTATTCTTGAAAATAAAAAAAATTGACAAAAATTTTATGAAAAGCGTTGTTATTTTGTGTACATTTTATATATTTCGGCACCAATTTGCAACTGACAATAGGTATGAACAGTAAGTTACTCAGATTTGAAATATAATGTGTTAAATCTTTAAGTTACAAATTAAAATGAAAATATCCAGTGTTTTTATAATGCAATATGTGATTTTGTTTGATAGTAAAAACTGGAAATTAAATGTTTAAATGTGTATGAAATAACACTATTCATAAACATTAATAAAATAAATAAATAAATCCATTTATTTGCAAGAATACAGTCATTCATATTTTTCAAATAAATAGTTGAATTAAAAACTAAATTATGATAAAGAAAAATATTTAAAGGAGCCGAATTTTTCAATCATTTATCATTATTCAGTAACATTATGCTAAACAATATAGGGTATCATACTTATTAGTTTCCTAAAATATTAAAATTTAAATAAAGTGAAATAAAGTGCAATAGGTAATTAGGTATTGCTAAAATCTTTAATATTTTGTTTGTATTTATTTTCCAGACGAAAAGCTCATATTAAACATATTTTGAAATCAAATTTAATTAAATGATACACACAAGATTTGCTTTTTTTATTTTTCATCGTTATAAACACAAGTGAAAACGTTAATATACTGACTGAAACAAATACTCTATTATTTTCAATTACTTGATGAATCATGGTAATTAGTATGATGCATGTCGCCTGCAAAAAACAAATTCATTTGCCAAGAAATAAATATATAGGATATATACAATCTGGAATCTTGTAGGAACTTTCAACGGATCAGATTATTTTAATTACTAGCACTGCACACAAAATGCAAAATTTTTAAGGACCACATTATATTGTGGAACAGGTTAATTTGTTTAATTAATTGGTAGGTAGGTAATGCAAACATTATTGCGTTGTAACCCGTACCACATCTGGTTCTCTCTTGCCATCTCTAAGGTAAACTGGAAGAGATCCCTTCAGGGATAAGTCCGCCTTTCCATATATATATATATATGTAATATCTTTTGTATTAGACTGAGTTTGCAATAAAGAGTTTACATACATACATACATAATATTACCATTGTAGACATGATTTTTACACTGGTTACACTTGGTTATTTTATATCTTAATGCGACCAGTTTCGGTCACTTCATCTTCAGGCGGGTCTTAGTTGATACTGATCATTGCTGGTAATAATAGAGTTCCATCAAGAAGCAACAACACCAAGTTTAAACAAATATTTAGTTAAAAGATAGGGATTAATTTATTTTTAGGCTATGTTACATCTATGAGTGTCATGATAAGGTTGAGATTCCATAAAACCCTCAATAAGTAAAGTTAGATTTAAAAAAAGGTATAAACAACACTACATTAGAGGAAAAAAAAGAAAAACATAAACTCACCTAAAAAAAACAAATCTGATAAGTCCGATCTTATTGTTAATGTATTTACACAAACAACGAAATAAACAACGAATAACAACGAAATAACGAAACAACAAAATAACTTAAATTTTGTAACTTAGTTTAAAATTATTTTATTTGCTGACTACACCTAAAGTTGGGTAAAATTGTATTGGAACCTGTGAACTTATAATTGAAAAAAAAACGAATTAAATTGATTCGAAAAAGAAACGCAACACAGCAAGCCATGTGCAAATAGCAGCGTGGTAAATAAAAGCGGGGGGTGGTCAGTTCAGTGCCCCTCGCGTCCAGTGGACCCGCCCCTCGGACTGCAGAGGGGTTAACGGCTCGCGTGTTACAACGCGGTAGAATTGGCAACAATTTTTAGTTTTGTTTGTGTCGCAATTTTTTTGTTTTTTACTTTGTGAAGTTTGATTGAAGTTAATGGAATTCATAGTTTTCTGTTAGTATTAGAAATTGATATGGTGAGGCACGGATATTAAGTCAGTGGATGCAAATAACAATTTTAAAAAATCGTAT
Source organism: Aproaerema taeniolella (assembly GCA_949987775.1). NCBI lineage: Eukaryota > Metazoa > Arthropoda > Insecta > Lepidoptera > Gelechiidae > Aproaerema > Aproaerema taeniolella. Next base: position 2,887,845 of record OX465259.1, on the reverse strand, counting down.
CTGTTACAATAACTCACATAAGTAATAACTAAGCTCACAATATTATTTCAACAATATTTCAAAGAAACTGTATTTTTTGTTTTTTGACTATAAAGTGTTTTGACAATATTTATTTCAACATTTTTCTAACAATAAGTTTGTTATATTAAAGTATTCTATTAAACTACTAAGTAACATTTACTTTTTCTTACCAATTGAAATCTATTCAAACTGATGTCTGTAACACTACATAAGTAAGTGAATAATTTTATTCCATCGCAAATATCATTAGAAGCAAATGGCCGCAAAAAACGTACGCCAATTTATTAGCGCTCCCCTAAATTAGGTTTACACACACACAATCGCAAACACACACTTAGCACACTAGTGCAGTAACACACTGGCTACGAGGGAAGACGGCTACAAATGTCGCGGTCAGTCTATACCCCCCGCAACCCCCTGCGCCCCCCTCTACGGCCCACAATGGAGAGTGCTACGCGCCATAAAACGTAGCCGCTGCTACGAAATTGCTACGGACATGTTTTGCTGTTTGAGAATACAATTTTCATTGTATACTTTTAACTATCTGCCTACCCCGTTAGGGATTATAGGCGTGAGCTTTTGTATATATGTACTTTTAACTATGTTAACATTGTCAATACTCGGGTAGGCAGGTCAAAATTTTAGAATACTTAACAAAAGTCACTTAAATGATTTTGTTTTGGCAATATTTGCTAATTAGTTAGTTTCTCCGGATATCCAAAAATACGGTTTGGTCGAGTGGTAGTGGTGCTGCCTCTTGATCAATGGGTCCTTGGTTCGGTCCCCAGTCGGAGCAAATATTTGTGTAAAAAGCAGATGTTTGGTCTCGGGTCATTGGTGTTTGTGTTTGTCTTTATGTGTGTTCCGAGGGACCCACGATACAAGGAAAAACCTTAGTGTGGGCCTTTGAGTGTGTAGCGCTTAGTTTAGTTAATCACTTGTGAAAAAAATCACGTCGATCAATTGCTTTGTTTTTTCTGAAATGTAAGACAAACCAAAAAACAGAATTTCACACTCATAACATTAGTAAGGATGTATTTCAAAAATCACCAAATTAGTCAATCTAAAGTCCATCCATACAAAGCAATTGAAATCTTAAACCCTGGTTGTAACGGCTTATAGATTGAAAAGGTACTTTATGGGAACTGGGCGTTTTCCGGAATCAATTAGAAAGTAACAGATTTCAGCTCAGCTGGTGAAATGAGCAATAAATGTAAATGTCCGTGATAAACGTTAAGGTAACAGTGAATTTTCAGAAGATTAATATAGACGGAACCCTGAAAAACTTTACCAAAGTAAAAAAAAAAAAATTCTTGACTTATCATGAAATTTATTACTAAAAATAAGCTTAACCTTTTATTCTGTGATTATTATTAGCGTGTTTTCTTTATTCATGCAACTTTGTTAAAAAAAAACAACTAACTTGTTCTTCTTATCGTGTAGGTTGGCACAATCAATTATGTGGCGAACTTGACTAACCCTGTTTTCAAACCGCCAAATTTCCGCCGACTTGGTTTTACCGACTGTAGTCAATCCACAGCTGCCGGGAACGTGCCCTCTGAAGCACGGAAACGCTCGTGATATAGCCACTTTGATCATCCATCAGGTTCCCTGTCTCTGTTTACGTTGCCCAGTGTGGTCAAGCTCTTCCACAAAAGCAGCAAAAAATCTAATTGCACAAGTTATATGAACAAGAAAATGTATTCAATTTTTCTTAAGTTCTTTGGGAAAAGTTCACCAATTTAGTAGACTAACTCACATTACATCTCAAGTTAAAAATAAAGACACCAAACTAACCCCGAACAAGCACTCATAACCCGACCAAATCAAATTTCCCAAACCCAGTTCACATCACAAACCACGGCACACGACGTTATCTCGCCGCATTATAATAACAAGATTCCAGATTTAATATCAGAAAGAAGTCCCTAAATTCCGTATCATGTAAAAGAACACTTTCAATATTGGGATTGGTATCCCTTTGGCCGTAACAGGGTTTTATTAGATCCCACTAAAGGGCATCCCCGCACAAAGGTAGCAGAAACCCTTTTTCTACTTCAAATATATTAACTGTCCCACTACCTCTTGTGGAAAGGATGTTGGAAGGACAGGATGTGGCATTTTGGCGCAACATTTTCGAAGGAATGTTAACCTTTTTTTAATTGTTTAAGAACATTGTTCAATGTTACAAATTGTTAAGAAGCAATAAAGTTTATCTATCTATCTATCTTGAAATTACAACATCTTATATTCCACTAGTTTGACAGGCGAGACTTCGTTCCGGTAAGAATTTGGAAAAATTATGTAGCCTATGTGTTCTTCGGAAATCGAAACTATGTAACTACACAGTTTCATCAAAATCCATTTAGTTGTTTTTGTGTGAAGAAATGACTAACTTCCATCCATCCTAAAAATCTTGTACATTTAAAATATTAAAAGGATTCTAAACTTTATTAACGTTATAATACTACCAAAAGTAGTATCTTACAATTATACAATTAAACGCGCCAAAAACTTGCCTCTGCAGTCTGTTTCCTAATGTGTTGTATGCTACTTGCTCTCATTAGATGTTTTATTTCGCACTCACAAAAAAGTGGTGAAGGACTACGCTAAGGTGACAACTGACAATGTTACCGATACATACGAAAGTCTTGTAGCTCAAACAAAACGTCTATAATACCATAAATCCCTAGCAAGTTGTTTGTCAAATGTCATGGTGAGATGGCAATATAAGTCTAATACCACAAGAGGCAGACACTGTCTGGTAATGGACAAAAACTCGTATAAAAACTCGAAAGTTTGTATAAATGGATGTATGGAAGTTTGTTACTCTTTCACGCTCAATCGTCTGGACCAATTTTCATAAAATTTGGTATAGAGGTAGCTGACACCCTGTACTCACATATAGGCTATTTTTTTTCCAAATTTCTACGAGAACGAAGTTCCGGCCGGAAAGCTATAATTCATAATCACAGAAGGCCTTTTTTAGTAGAGACTAAAATTATATTTAAAAAAATTAATTGAGAAATCCATTACTTACCTTATCCAATCCAGTAATTCTATTCCTTGTCGGCTATTTGTACCTCGTACTTTTGCCAAGGGAAATCATATCTTATACCTATAGGGATATAGACTAATGCCGTTGCTTAGTAATCGTTGCGATGGTGACCAGACGAGATGAGGATCTTTCCTCTTGCAACCTGCTTGCTTTATGAAAAATATCATCTGGTACTTAAAAGTATATATATATGGCTGTTATTGGAAAAGGATTACAGAGTACTGGAAAAGATTTTGTACAAGAAATGCTCTCATTTCGAGATATAAGTATACATACATACCTATACAGGGTTACTTTTTAATCAGTACACAAATTTTTCTTACGGTGTCAGTAACGTTGATAGAACGTAAATAAGAAGGAAAACATTTTTTTTTCCAAAATGTTCATATTTTGATACCCTTTTTTTAACGTCTTAGAGGATAAATTTTGTAAAACGCAGAAACACGGGTGTCACAAATTGTGTTGAAGAGTACTATTACCAAGTTTCAAGTCAATTGGACGAAGTTATTTTTTTTTTCATACAAAAAAATTGATTTATTTTCATGTTTCAGACGATCTAGCTTGAAATGTTTATATGAAACGATATAAAACAAAAAAATATGGGTCTGTTAAATTTTCATAAAGATTACGTACAAAAAATTTGTGTACTGATTAAAAAATAACCCTGTATATAAAAATAGGTAGACCTAGACAAAGTTATCTTGACTAGCCATAAATTGATAGCGTAAATGAGGGTCGGAATAAGCCCACAAAACTGAACAATTTTCCCCATGAAAAATATTTTGCGCCTCTCCGTATGAAGATCATCCGTGCGATCAGTTTCTCGAAATTCATCCAAGTGATTTAAGTTACGTGAATTAAACAGACTTCAGGGCTCGGATTCTATAACTTAAGTTGTATGTCGATGGAACGGTCTCCATTTCATCCGTTCAGGTGGCGAAACTGAGAACTATCCAATTTCATACATCTGATGACAGCTGTTTTGACTAGTGGCTCCACCGTCAACTAAATTTTCAGTTACTAAGTAGTTTGCAACTTTACGTTCGGTTGGCGGTAGCGCTGCTGGTCGGGGTGGTTGTCAACAAGTATATGAAAATTAAATAGTTCTCAGTTTCGCCACCTGAACAGAAAAAATGGCCTCCATTCCATCGACACACAACTTATGTTACAGAATCGGGGCCCTGGTCAGCTGATAGCCTAATTATGAGTGAGAGGTAAACAAATTTGAAGTGGCTAGATTAGTTAGCGAAACTCTGGGGTCATTCTCCTTATGAAACTGAACAACTTCCTGTAAGAAATCTGTATGAAATTCTCAAAAAAAGTTGTTTACTTACGACCTTTTCTTTGTTTGTTTATTACGCGATAACTCCGCCAATTACCGGCCGATTCCTAAAATTATTTTTCTATGTTTGAAAGAGTATACTCCTGAGGTGGCGCCATTTAAATTTTATCGATTCTTTCAGTTATATATAAAAAAATATATATAAGACATTTTGGCTTGTGGTTATCGGCTAATAGGCACTATTGGACTTGGTGATTCATACGTTTTTAATATGGACATTTAATTTCCTGAATACATTTTCTTTTTTTATGCATATTGCATAGACTGCATATTACATCATACTACAAAAGTTCTAAAGAACAGAGCACATTATACGAACTTCCTGAAAGTAAATGGTGCGTTTCAAACGAATGCATATAGTCTCGAGCCAATACGTTGTTTATTATGTTCTACGATTTCTTTGAAAACATAGTTACTTATGTAATGTGTCTGTGTTTAAAAGGTACAGGGACAACAGTACATCATGATATCCAAAACTGTCAAATTTCTCCAATCGATTTTGCAATTTTATCTCCAAGCATTAAAGTTTCCTATCCTTTGAGGAAATTTGACAGTTTGTGGTAACCTGATGTGCCGTTGACTGTACAACATTCGTGATAGTCAATAAAAGCGATTTACAAAATAATAAATCCTGGGTAAATTGGTAATCCTGGGTGTCAGCCACCTCCGTACCAAATTTTATCAAAATTGTTCCAGCCGTTTGAGTGTGAAAGAGTAACAAACATCCATACATCCTCACAAACTTTCGCATTTATAATATTAGTAGGATACTTCCTTGGTCGCGAGGCAATGTAACCCAAAATTTAAAAAAAATATTTTATTTTTATTTTGGGTGCTGCCTATATATATTTTTTTAAGACACAGTTAATTTATTTAAATTTTGTTTATAAACAAAAATCCACAGCATTTACATCTAGTGTTTAAATCTATAATCGTATTTTAATCTTATTACCAAGTACGGATTTTACCATGTACACGAAACAGAAAGTAAATTACTGCCTTGGTTTGTTTAGAAGAAATCGCTAAGATAAAGCCACCCTTTACACACTTTTATTTAAGTTTCTCCTCTGAGGTACCACTAAAGTGTTTCTGTTTTCTGTCTATCTATCATTCTAATAGCAAAATGTTGAATAGCCATGTAATGCCAATTCGATATGAGTGCTTCGGAAGGCACGTTAAGGGGTTAAACCGTCGTCGGTCCTGGTTGTTGTTGATTAACTAAAATTGTTATTTAGGTTTATAGATTCTTTATTCTCATTGAGAACAATATTCGCTCACATGAGATATGGCTATATAAAAAATCCAAGTCAGTTTAAAAGCTCTGACGCCAGGGTCCGCGAACTGGATCGTACCTACACGATAAGAAGAAGATAGCAAAATGTCCACATAATGTCCACTATGTTACGACACATACTCATCGAAGGAAGGTGGTAGGACGCATGCGCGACCCGTGGCCGAGACTACCTGACCGCGGCCGGACACTGATCAATATTAAAGTCCGAGGGAGGATGCCGGGGGATGTCTGTTTGTCTGTCACAATTATATAAAGCTGAGGAATACCCTTATGAAATTAATGGAGGTATTTTTTCTGGATTTTCATATTTTATCGAAAAATCCAGAAAAAAGACCTTTACGTTCGGATTTGAAAACTACTATAAATCAGGCTTTTGATCAGACTAACCACAAAAATTTAAAATATTAATACGTCCGCAGAAAGAAACACCAATTCTTTATCTCATACTAACAAATAATACATACGAGTACATATATACAGATACATATACAAACACTGGCTACAGCACCCACAAACACTAATACGCCATTATATGGTGCTCTTGGCAATTTAGTTTGACCGCAGAGTTATTGACTATATCGAAAAATCGTGGCGTAGCGTGAAGACTGACCAGTTTCCAAAGCTGTAGGGTACATAAAACGCTTTCTCGCGTGAGGGATATCCAAAAATAATTTTAGAGAAATATTCGTGCCGGATATATTTCTTTTTCCCTAAAATTATGTGTGTGGTACAGTTCGGAAAACAGTATATTTATATGTGTACAGTGTAGAGTTTTTCGACCTTTGCGCCGGCTCACCAAGTTCTTGGTAGTGGTATAGTTATGTAGGTGACACGTACTTCGGAAAACAATAAAGTTTCTTTGTTACACTTACAAGAAACAAAAAATAAATAAATGTTTAGGTAATATCAACTCTATATAAATTCGTGTTAACTCACCTTTCTGCGGACACTACGGGGAGGGTCCAAGAGAAATGACGACCCTTAACTAAAACACACACATACACACTCACGGCGATCGCACACACACAGACACACCACTCTCATTTTACACGACTGCTATTTGTTTGTGTGAGACCAGAGAGTAAGATAAAGGATTTGCATAGGGTTGCCAGTTAATTAACTTAAACTTAATATTTTTCTTAAGTTTAAGTTAATTAACTGGTCAAGGGTGTAGTCAAGGGTGTAGCCCAGTGGCTCTCGCTCGTAGCCCAGTGGCTCTCGCTCATCTTAACCAATCAGTGAGGTTAAGCAACGCACACAGAGGCAGATAACCTGATGGGTGACCAAAGTGGCAATTTATCCCGAGCGTTTCCGTGCTTCGGAGGACACGTTAAGCTGTCGGTCCCGGCTGTTGTCGATTGACTACAGTCGTTAAAACCAATTCAGAGGCCATTGTGGGGTTTGAAAACTTCTTCTTATCGTGTAGGTATAGTCAAGTGTGTGGCGAACTTGACTAACCCTGGTGTCAGAGTTTTCAAACCGCACAATGGCCTCTGACTTGGTACCTTAATATTGCTGTGTTCAGAAGGAGTATACAGTATACATCCTTACTAATTTTATAAAAGCGAAAGTTTGTATGGATGTTTGTTACCCTTTCACGCCCAAACGGGTAGACCAATTTTGATAAAATTTGGTATGGAGGTAACTGACAACCTAGATTAACACATGGGCTACATAATTTTACCAAATTCCTTCGTGGACGAAGTCCCAGGTGAAAAGATAGTAATTACATATTTCTATTTTAATAGAGAGTGTCTGGGATTTAATTTCGTGGAAATTTCATAAAATCCTTCTTTGTTCTTTGCCTAATTTATTAAAAGTACCTTTGTTCTTAATTTCAGATTTCTAGGATTTGGGCTGGTCGTTGATGAGTTAGTGAGTCCGGACCTTCAACATTAATAAAGTATACAGAAGATTTAAGGCATAGATTTTCGGTTGAGAATAACACCACCCCATCTCTTTCCGTGGGTGTCGTAAGAGGCGACTGCCTCCTATAATCTATCCCAGGCAACGAAACTTCATTTTTTTTGTGAATCTGAGGTGTCGTCCTATGGTCTCGTGCGGTGTGGTAGGCTCTGTAAAGGGCCCTCTGGTTCGCGTCATCCTCCTACCGAAGTCCGACGCCAAACAGCTTGCTGTGTTCCGTCGGTGCGTGGGAGTACCAGTGCCTTTATAGGCATTTTCTGGGTTAACTCACTCCATCGTCGACCTTTGAGGTCAAGAGTTAATCCATATTATATTATAAAAAAATATATAGATTAGGAGATTAGTCAACTTTTTCTTTTGATGAATACCATTAGTTTTATAGGAGTCTAGGATAAAAAAAATAATAAACTCATTCAATTCCTTAATTTTATTTGGTCTTCTGTATTGCGTTTTAATTACTTACGGTCTTATTAATAATAATTTATACATTGCGTACACATTTGCAAAACACAGTTTTCCTTTGTTTTTAGTCGTTATAACCTTGTATCACATTGTGAAAGTTTTATTAGAAAGATTGTTAGCAGTAAAGCAAATCATTAGGCTCATTAAAAACTTAGAATTGAAATAAATAAACTAAAAATACGTCCTATGGCATGATAAGCTTACTACATTATAAGGTAGTAGCTTTCCGCCCGCTGCTCCACCCGCGTGGACTACAGATTAAATCTTATCCATCTGTGGGATAAAATGTAGCTAAAATGTAGACGTCTAACCTGTCTGTGCACCAAATTTCATCAAAACCGGTTCAGTTGTTTAGGTGTGAAAGCGTAACAGACAGCCAGACATACTGAGTTACTTTCTCGTTTATAATATTATAAAGTAGGGAAGTGTAGAGATTCTAATGGAAGCCTCTGTTCTTAAGATTCTCTAGGTCCAAGGATTTGAGCCGCTTTTTGCTTTCTCTAGAAGCTTGAGTACACGTAATGCACCGTGGTCCTTTGTCAAAATGTCAACATTGACAACGCCAGAGGGCGAGCAAGCCTTGGCCCTCGCGCAATCATAGTGAAGTTTCAGCGTCAGTTTGTCGCCATCACGCTCTAGCTACTGATTTTACTAAACGTACATTTTAATTTCATCACAGTGCCAGCCCTGAGTTATGTTTGTGTGCGTGTCCAGTTTCCGGGCGCCTGAGTTTTGCTAATTTAATTAGAGGTACAAAAAGATTAAGGTTCTAAGGACGTGAGCATTAGCCGACCGCTTTTGTTGACGGTACTCCTAATGCTTCTGCTGGCTGTACCTTTAGTTAGTTATATATTTTTGGGATGGGGTCTTTGTCGCTTTGACTATTGGTCGTGTTTAACGTGTTTTTGAACTTCGTTTGCGCTTTTGCGTTAGGTGACAAACGCTGCATATATAGATAAACTCTCCACTTCTTACATACATACACTTACATAAGCTCACGCCTGTAATCCTATATGGGGTAGGCAGAGTATCACTGGTTTTGAACCACTTGATGCCACGTTTGACATAAATTCTAAGAGTTATTAGATGGAACATACTACTTTTTTTACTTTTTTGTTAATGTATAAGAATAACAAACTATTTTCTCGACTTTTGACGTTTTTTTTAATGCATGAGAATGTTATTTATTGTATTGTGGTATTAGGGAAACTGTAGTTTATGTTAGCTAATACTCTAGCCTGGATTTGTTACCTCAAATGAAATATGGAAGGTCTATAAAGTCCTTTGTTGAAGTCTAATAATAATATTGTCTCTTTTGACTTCCCATATTAGTTACTCGTGTATATCATAGTAATGGAAATTATATATTGAAATGTCTATTTGTGTCTGTGTTTAATAAAAAGTACAACTTTTTGGGTAGTCAATCAGAGCTCGTTACATTAACAACTATATCTCCAGAGTTGTACCTTTCTATTTTCACAGTCACTGTTTATTAAAGAAAACCGTTTTATTTTTCCGATTTACGTGTTTGATTTTCTCGCCTAGTTTTTTTAGACAAAACATTAAGTAAGTATTAAGTATTATTATTATTCATCAATTTGATCATCTACGAAACTGTAACATAAATATTTTTTCGTTGTAAAATCACACCTTTCCCGTAAACAAAAAATATTGCTGATAAAATTGATAGCGGCAGAGATTTTCAGAAAATATTATCTTAAGGTATGCGGGTATCATCGCGTGTTTGCCTTCAAAACAGTGGCCCATTGGAAGCCACGACTCCTTTGAATATAAAAAGTAAGTCGATAGCTTACCGGAGGAATTTATACATTCGGATATTCGAAATATGTGCCACAAACCATTACAATTTGACCTCCCCTTCCGTGCTGGTTTTAAGCTTGATCTAGGCGTCAAAGGGGTGTTGTAAGCAGTTTGAGGTGTCAAATAAAATTGGTGCGTTGAATACAGAACATATCGTATAAATTCAGCCCACGGGTGAATATAACGTGGTAGTATCTGGGTTGTTTTCACATAATAGAGCCATTTTCTTTTGTTTTTGTTGCGCAACGTTCCTTATAGGTACGCAGACAATGAAAACAAAAGATGGTGTCTTATTACAGACGGTTTCTTTCGTTTTTTGATAGGGAATTTTATTATATTATACTTAAAGGTTTTTTACTAGATGTGGTAAAGGAATATAGAAGTTTGGTTGCTAGGTAGATTAGCAACATTTCTTTTCCAACTAAATAATTTTGTACGTACAAATAAAATGTAAAAAAGTATAAAAACAAAGTGCAACATTTTGTTCGTGAAAAAATAGTACAAGGATTTTTTGAGGATTACAGTGATTTTTACTGTTTTTCTTTGGATTTTTTAAGCCGATCAACTTTTTAGTTTTCGGATTATGATTTTGTATTCCAATACCATAATAAATTAATGAATAAAAAAAACATATCTTAAATGTTAATCTCAGATAATTCAAGAGATTTGCTCAAAAGTGCGACAGAAAAAACATACCTAGATCCCAATCAATATTGATTACCCAAAATTTATATACGAAAACTAACTCCAATATGTTTGTCTTCACGCTAGAATTCCGTCGGTAGTTCCGTACGGGTATAACATTAGTACGACCGATAGCACTGCAGTATAACAGGATTCCGAAGTCCGGTCCGGCGGCGGACTGTACCGTACGTTCGGAATTCAGTTCCATTCAGTTGCCGCTTCCTCCCTGGCCTTTGGCAGCTGCTTTAGATGCTATGACCATGTTTTAGGTTCCTTGAGATACTTTTCAGTAACTAATATTTTTTAAATTTGTAGTTAGGTATCAGTCTCGTGAATGAAGTAATAAAAAAATATTAATGAAAATGTCGTTACCTTATAATTAAAAGCGCCTTTAAATCAATCTTTAAATGAGAATTAGATTTTTGCAATTAAAGTCAGAAGTTTATTTTTTTATTTTTGCTTGGTTTTAACAAAAAAAACAATCCATCGTTTTCGAGTTTCGCGGGTGTAAAAAGCTATGACTTGTTTTGAAAGTAAGCATCGAATTTTGTTAGCGTTCTTTTATCAGGAAGATTGTTGTAATAAACATACGTTTGCAAGTACTTGCAGGCAGTAATATATATGTATATCTGCCAAGAAAACATAAAATTCCAATAATAAAAAAATACACTTTATAAAAATACAACTGAACTTTTACAACCTGTTTTTATCATTGGATATATCTCTATCCATACACTCATGCTTATAATACCTTTCGGGGTAGGCAGAACGTCATGAAGTTCTGGAACCACTTGACGCCTTGGGGATCGTTCTACAATTACGTGATTATTTTTTACCCCCCCCTCCCCCTATGTGATCACAGCGTAATCTTTTGTTTTTAACCCCCCCCCCTCACCTTGATTACTAATTAAAAGTATTTCTAGCTTCTACAACACCTTTTTCATTTTGTAGAAAATTTCTTTAGCTCCCCCCCCACAAATAATCCAGATGTATATACAAGCACCCGACCCCCCCCCTCTTCCGGTGATCACGTAATTGATGAATGATCCCTTGACAATAATTCTGATGGTTTTAAGATGGAACATCAGTATAACGGTGACAGTTTGTCAGCCTTTTTACCCATTATACACTATACAGCATAAACCCTCGCGTCTCCGTTACTGGTTTCTACACTACGCCTGCGAAAAGTTGGCAGCTGGCACATTCAAAGCTTTTCTTGCATTCCTAGTCCAATGAGGAAAAATTTACCACTTACGCTTAAATGAATAAAAAATTAGAATGTCCCAATTTCACCCAGAAATTATGGTCACCCTAGTGATCGGAAACTTCCTAAAACATAGCGCAACTTTACTAGTTACCGGTCCGTTTCAGTTGAAACTGGTAACGCTTCGAATGACTATAGGTATGTATACCACCCCCCTCCTTCCCCCTCCCATTCAGATGGACTTCTCTTTGATGGGAATTATTTTCAAGGATATCTGTTGAATAGTGTCTAACTATTCTATCAAACTATTGGAGGAGGTTACTCTTGAGGAATAGAGTTTGATGAAGTGGTAGTAAATGGTAGTAGGCTTTGAGAGAGAGTTTCGATTGGTTTTGTTGTGCCCGAGCACAACTTGCGAGTCGCGCTGTCAAGATAAATAAATAATTATATTTTTTTCTCACAAAAAAACAAATAAATATAATAAACAAGCTTTCCGCCCGCGGCTCCGCCCGCGTGGACTACAGGTTATATCGTGCCCAACTGTGAGATAAGATGTAGCCTATGTCCTTTCCCAGGCTCTAATCTATCTCTGTACCAAATTTCATCAAAATCGGTTCAGTAGTTTAGGCGTCAAAGACGGACAGACAGACGGATTTATTAATATTAAATTATAAATGGCTTCTTTTGTAAGAGTCTGGTCTGTGTATTAGTGATACAGAGCACTAGACTCCCACCTCTAGTCCTTTAGAGAAATCTTTTGGTTGTAGTATAATAGGTACTTACTTGTTTTTGCAAAAAAAAACAAAAAAAAAACAAATATATTTTTATAATGGTTCCACAATACAAAACTTTTCTTTCCCTGAGATAGCTGTCAAATAATAAGAAGTATAATTTGTAAAAAATATTGATGGCTGACAAATACACACATCAACACAGTCCAGGGATATTGCACGATTTTTCATACGAAAGAGGTCTGTTTGAGACAAAATAAATTGGGTAAATTCGACCATTCTCATACAAAAAGCAGGCAAAAAGTGCATTTTTGTTTTCGTTTCCGTCACATTTTCAAAAATTTCAAGTAAAAAAAAATTTATTGACTTAGAATTGAAAATTAAAATTTAGCACTTGCTCGCTTGAAAATTATAGACCTCCATGAGTATAGCTTCTCAAACAGACGTCTTTTGTATGAAAAACCGTGCAATATCCCTAGACCGTGTTGATGTGTACAGTTACTCGTAGATACCCACAATTTTAAAAATTTCTAAAGAATTTTCACAGGTTCCTCAAGACCACATTTTTTTCTCTATTCTTAAGAACAGAAAAGATAAAGCTATATCTACATTTGCAACTGTATCTTTTCTTTGAGCTAGACTGGTCAAGAGCGAATCCATTTGTTATAAAAAAGTAACTTATTATAGTTTTTAACCCTCGTCAAAAAAGCGGGTTGTTATAAGTTTGATGTATGTATCTGTGGATGTATGTAAATGTGTGTCTGTGTATCCGTGTGTGTGTCTGTGGTATCGCAGCTCCTAAACTAAACGAATGGACCGATTTCAATGCGGTTTTTTTTTGAAGTTGATGTAATCGAAATGGTACTTAATTATATTTGATCAAAATTTGTTCAGCCGCTTAAGAATTATGAGCTATGGAATGTCGTGGGTTATAATTTTCTTTTATATATGAGAATATAATTAATTTTTTGCAGTATTTTTTTTATTTCTTACATGTTAAGAAATGAAAACGGGATAAAAATCGCCCACTTGTTTGAACCTGACAAAGGGTTGACTCCTTGTCTCTAAATATGAAAAGTGCCAATTTGGGAATGACACAGAGCTGTCATAGAACCTGTGACCGCGAGATGCCGCAGGCGTCTTGGCGATAGCGGATGACGAGGGTCAATGGGAGGACCTGGATCATGTTAAGGTATTTGATAGGAATGTTTATCCGTGGGTTAAAATAAAGTCTGGTGTGTTATTCCTACGAATCCGAATAAGCAAAATTGGTATTTCTAATGAGAAATTAAGTTCTTATTAAGGAATTAAATGGTATTCGTTTCATCTCTCGTGTTATCGGTTAAGAATCAGCGTCTGTAGTTCCGAGCTCATATAACCCGAATCTCTTTAAAGTTCGAGTGAATAGATATTTTCTGGATAAGCTTAATTAATCCTCGACTACATCTTTGCTCCTAATCTAGATTATGGTCAAAAGAGAACCTATAAAAAAATATGGCGTCGCCCCATGTCTTCTCGTTATTGTCGTAAACAACAATAAAATATAATTGAAGAATTAATTGAAAATTATTCATTCGTACGATTACAATCTGTCTAAATTCAACAGTATTTTTTGAGTAGGTATTTAACAATTGAACTGCACTTACTCTCAAACAATTTGAGAGTGGCCTTCCTTAATAATGAGAACCAATAACAAATATTTTTATTTATTTATAATAAATTAAAATACTTTTCTGTATCAAAATACATGCTTGTTCAAAAGATACATTAAACCTTGCCGAATCACCGTTATCTGTTGCTAGTTCTATCTTGGAAGCCCACCACACGTCCACGCAAAAAATGCAACAAAAAATAACAAAAAAGGGGTGTAGGGTGGCACGTCCCACCCACCCCTTCATATCTGCGCTAATCTCTACACTTTACGAACGTAATTTGTACGTTTACCTCGCAAATAAAAACCAACTTTATTCCTCCTTCCATAAGACATAAACTCCCCTTTTTACTTCCAAATGCGTGGGTCAAAACAGACAGGAGGTGATTCCACCTAATATAGAACCCTAAAAACGTGGAAACGCTGATGAATGTCTCCCATTAGATGTTATTTATTTAGACTGTGACCAGAAAGGGAAGGTTAACTTGCCTGAAGTTTACTTAGGACAGAGTATTGGGTTAAGGGACGTCTTACCGCACACGAGACAAATTGTAACCAGTTATAGGGGTCCAGTTTTTTGGCCATGAACGACGGTGTTTTGTCAAGACTGACTTCTCGCCATAACTCAGAGGGCCTTCTGATGTGTTTTATAGAGTGCGGCTTATCCTTAAGATGTTTTGTTGGTTGAGAAATTGATGCCTTTAAATCTGTATAGATAAAGTACAGGCAACTTCTAACTATACTTTATAAGATAAGAGATAAAATAAGATATTTTATTCCATAAAAACTTAAGCCTAAATACAAAATTTATAATGAACAAATTTTTAAATTATCAACTTAATTAAGTAGTCCAAATGCTTATTAAACAATGCTACATACAAATTTTTATAACAAAATGGTTAGTAGGTCAGGTATGCTATACAATGATAAAAGGCACAATATAATGATATTGTGCCGTGTGGTGGCCGTTTGAGAATAACACCACCCCATCTCTTTCCGTGGGTGTCGGAAGAGGCGACTAAGGAAACACAAATGAGACCTGCCTCCTAGTAATCCATCCCAGGCAACGACACTTCATTTTTTTCTGAATCTGAAGTGTCGTCCTATTGTCTCATGCGGTGTGGTAGGCTTTGTAAAGGGCCGTCTGGTTCGCGACCACCCTCCTACCGAAGTCCGATGCCAAACAGCTTGCTGTGTTTCGTCGATGCGTGGGAGTACCAGTGCCTTTATAGACATTTTCTGGGTTAACTCGCTCCATCGTCGATCTCATCTTTGACCTTTACGGTCAAGATTGAGGTCAAGAGTTAACCCACCTTATAAAAAAAAAACCTAAACTAAGTAAAATGTTTACTTGTATCATGGGTTAGTAAATATTAAAATTAGTGGTTTAATTAACAATATTTCTTATAGAACAACAATAAATAATAACAACTTAGAATTAGAACTTTAGTGTATTTTTGTGTTTATACATTTTTGCCGTGTGGTGATCGGTTGAATTACTCGATCTCTTTCCGTTGGTGTCGCACAACCACTAGACAAAACCGGCCGTGATGCATCATGTAAACAGATGACCACTCATAGACCATCTTCTGTTATCTATTATGTTTAATATCGTCCTCTGTAGAGTACAAACGATGTAGGTATAGCCCATAACAAGATTATTGTTTTCGAATTAGATTTTGGAAGGATTTAGTACAGGGATAAGACACAAAACGTCTAGAGTTTCTTTTCTATCTGAGCCGAAGTTCCACTAAAACTCCAAACCACATTAATCTTGCAGACGTGGCCCCTACCACTGTCCCAATCCTACTAATATGATAAATGTGAAAGTTTGTGAGGATGTATGGATGTTTGTTGCCTTTTCATGCTCAAACGGCTGGACCAATTTTGATAAAATTCGGTGTGGAGTGGAGGTAGCTAACACCTTGGTTTAACACATAAGCTACATACTTTTTCCGTATTCCTACAGCAACGAAGTCCAGGGCAAAAAAGCTACATACATTCATACATACATGCGCTCACGCCCACAATCCCCAACGGGGTAGGCAGAGCATCATTTCAATTAGGCGAAAAGCTAGTGTTTCACATTTTCGATATTAAAATCTATGCTTTAAAATAATATAATTAATTTTGTCGTATATATCTCGTTCCGTCCTATAGTTTTATCGCATAGCGTCAGAATATGCGGAAGATATCGTCATGACAAAATTATATCACGCGTATGTGTTAATGTGTAACTAGGCTGAGAAAAAAAGGTGAAAGTAGTGAGCTGGTCATCCGTGCAAGTAGTCTAGTCTTCTCGAATATTAAAATTTACCCTTAAGAGATATTACCTAATATTTTAAAGTTTGTAAAGATAGATGGATGGGTGGATAATGTTGATATTCACTTAAAAACTACTGAACGGATATTGATAAAACTACAAAAATGTAGTTTATACATTATTTTCATAGATGACTGGAAAGGATTCGAGTTGTTTCCATTAGTAGGGGCTTTAAAGGACAACTGGCACGCGGTCTGTCTGTCTGTGTGTCAATAGGTAACTAATGGCCGTTCTCCAGATAGACTTTGACGGAGTTTGTGGAGGAAAAATGAACTGATACCAATATTGCATTTAAATTCATTGAGATTTATTCTTTTATCCATTTCAGGTTTGAACACAGATTAAAGTCTATTACAGGCACCAGTCTCCACACGTATGTACAGAGGCCAGCGCATCAGGTTTTTTTTTAAATTATAAGATGGGTTAATTCTTGACCTCAATCTTGACCAAGATCATATCTATGAGGTCGACGATGGAGCGAGTTAACCCAGAAAATGCCTATAAGGCACTGGTACTCCTCTTCTCTTCTTCTTCAATTTAAGAGCTTTGCTCTTGTCGGTGGAGTATCTGCGGAGTATTTACGTCTTTCAGCCAGTCCTTTGACTTCCTGGTACTCCTGGAAGACTGTTTTGACTGGTGCGTAGGAGTCTACGCACTCCATTTTCACTGCAAAACCGTTCCTATAACAACAGCATAGAGTGCACGCTTGTGGTACCTTTACCTGATGTGCGGCCGTCCGTACATACCTTACCCAAGTACATATGTTGTATAGAATAAGGTTTGAGGTTATTTGGAGAAACAAAATAAGCATTTTTTTAATTAAGTAGATGACTGATATTGAATATGATTTATTTATTAAGATAATATTATATTAACACTAGCTAATGCCCGCAACTTCGTTTGCGTGTTAATTTTTTCTTTTGAACAGATTACAAAAGTTTTTTCCCGCTAACTCCCGTTCCCGTCGGAATTTTGCAATATCCTGTTGCAACTAAGCTTTAAGTTTACTAAGGTACCTGCATGCCAAATTTCAAGCGTCTAACTTAAGCGGTTTAGATTTTTCATACAAAAGGATTTTCCCGCTAATTCCCGTTCCCGTGGGCATTTCGGGAATTCCTTTCTTAGTGCACCTCTACGATACCTAAGCTACGTCCCTTCCAAATTTCAAGTGCCTACGTTTAGCCGTTTAGGCTGTGCGTTGATATGTCAGTCAGTCAGTCAGTTTCTCCTTTTATATATTTAGATAGATAATAAGATAACAGAATATGATTTATTTGAAAATATACGAAAAATGAAAAAACGTATAGTTTATCAACGTTTCTTACACAACGAAATTTCGTATTGAATTTATATGGCGGTACCTACTCAACTGTGACGTTATTGTTTAGTATTGCCCTCTCTGTCTAATTGAGAGATTTAAGCGTTCATATCTTTTTTATTTTTAAGGTTATTAAAAAATATTTACCCCAGGCTATTTATCAGGTACCTAAAGAATCTTTAAACAATTTAAAAAAAAATAGTTATCTACCCCATTAGTTAACGAAAATTGAGTGTGTGGATCAGCCAATTAAATTAAACAACTTTCTCCAAAGAACATGGGTTCAAATGTAAAAAAAAAAAAAACATTTTACGGTCAGTTGATATACCTTCGTGTAAAGAGTCCAAAAATTTATTTGAGCATTTCAAATAGGTTCCTTTGGGCGTTTTTATAATTCAAACGGCACGGCACGGCAAAATTTGAATTATCATTGCCCCCTACCTAACCTAACCTAACCTAACTTTTAAAATCACTAGTACGTACTAAGCAACGGTAATACAATTTTGCCGTGCTGTTTCCGAATTATAAAAAGACCCTTTAGGGAAAGTTTTTTTTAAATTATAAGATGGGTTACTCTTGACCTCAATCTTGACCATAAGGTCAAAGATGAGGTCGACGATGGAGCGAGTTAACCCAGAAAATGCCTATAAAGGCACTGGTTCTCCCACGCACCGACGGAACACAGCAAGCTGTTTGGTGTCGGACTTCGGTAGGAGGGTGGTCGCGAACCAGACGGCCCTTTACAGAGCCTACCACACCGCATGAGACCATAGGACGACACCTCAGATTCAGAAAAAAATGAAGTGTCGTTGCCTGGGATGGATTACTAGAGGGCAGGTCTCATTCGTGTTTCCTTAGTCGCCTCTTACGTCACCCACGGAAAGAGATGGTGTTATTCTCAACCGATCACCACACGGTTAAAACATTTATATCCCTACATTGGATATAAAAAAAAAACATTTGACTTGTACAAAAACATTCACATAAAAGTAACTTTTATTTGTCAACACAATTTCCTACAAACAAACGTACCGGAATACAAAATCAGGGTAGATTTCTGTCATACCTGTATGTCACAAAGCGTGAAGCGGCAAATCACGAGTGGTTGTGAACTATAGAGTGTTCCGTAGCAATATTACTCCCGTTCATGTCTAATGTATACTATTTTTTAATACATCTACCTATCAACTCGCATTATGGACGACTGAACAGGTACCGTCCGCAGAAAAATCTTCATAAATCATGGAGAGAAGATTTAAGTGACACGAGATACAAAATTTTGGGCACGCCACTGATTGACAGAGCACAGATATAGAACACTTATTATACATACTAGTAGACAAATTAACAAAATTCTCTATGCAGTTACTTCTTACCGTATAGATATTACCGCCGTGGGGTGATCGGTTTAGAATAACACCACCCCATTTCTTCCCGTGGGTGTCGTAAGAGGCGACTAAGGAAACACAAATGAGACCTGGCTCCTATTAATCCACCCCAGGCAACGACATCTCAATTTGTTCTGAATCTGAGGTGTCGTCCTATGGTCTCATGCGGTGTAGTAGGCTCTGTAAAGGGCCGTCTGGTTCGCGACCACCCCTACCGAAGTCCGACGCCAAACAGCTTGCTGTGTTCCGTCGGTGCGTAGGAGTACCGTGCCTAATAGGCATTTTCTGGATTAACTCGCTCCATCGTCGACCTCACCTATGACCTTGTCAAGATTGAGGTCAAGAGTTAACCCATCTTATAATAAAAAAAATAAAAAAAATACGTACAATCAAGAGTGTGGCAAACTTTTGTGGCAGAATTTTCAAACTGTTTAACGCCTGTAGTCAATCGACAATAGCCGAGACCGACTGCTTTACGTGCCTTCCGAAGCATGAAAACGCTCGTGGTAAATTATCACTTTGATCACCCATCTGGTTCCCTGTCCTTGTATATAATGCTCAACCCCACTGATCTGTTCAGGACGAGTTCCTCATCCTCATACTAATCGATTTGGTACAGTGAGTGCTAGTGGGCTATGAGTGATATAAAGCGAGTGCTAAAAAGGTGATCACCTTTTTAATACGAATCAAGATTCTGCTGTTAATTTGACCTGTATAGACCCAGCAATCATAGTCAAGTTTATAGTACAGGACATAATTTATAAGGGTCTTGTAAGAAAGTACTTGTTGGATTTTACAAATCTTAGATGTTGGTTTTTTTTCAAAAATAAAATGTTTCGCTCTTGACCACAATCTGGCTCAGGGGCGAAGACGTTGTTGGGGTTGTAGGCTCGCCTCAATCCCTTTTCTATTTTTACTCATTTTAATTTTACTGAACTGTTTAAAATGTCATGTATTTTGAATATTAACTTTTGTGTATTTTATTCTGCTGTTAGTTTATAAAATACTAGCTTCCCGCGCGGGACTTCGTTCCCGTGGGAATTCGGGAAAATCATGTACCCTATGTCCATCCCGGATAATGTAGGATTCTAATGGTGAAAGAATTTTCCAAATCGGTCCAGTAGTTTCGGGGCCTATTCGATGCAAACAAACAAACAAACAATCAAATCTTTCCTCTTTATAATATGTATAGATATAGATATAAATATAGAAAAGAAACAAATTATCTTGTAAAAAACTATAAAATAAATTGGCACTGAACTCAAATGAACTTTTTTGCATGCAGTACCGAACCAGCCGTCCCAAGCAAATGTTGTGGTGAATTTCATATTTTTGTAAGTATCTACTTCGTCTGTGTGGCCTCCATGTGTTTTGGTTCACATGGGTTTTTTTTGATTTCGTATGCTTTCATAGGCTTATGTGCTCAGTGGTTTGAAAACTCTTTACATGTGGAATATTACATGAAAACCACTTTTACTTTTCTCATTTAGGTACTTACTTTTATATTTAATTTTACTTTGGTTTTTGTTACTTGTTAGGTTATTCTTTTTAGGACATTTGATTTGATTTAGATGAAAACTTAGAATGTGCCAGCTACCTAATCTTCCCAGGTATACAGTAAAATTCTGTAAGAGGGATGCGAGGGTTTTGCTGTATAATGGGCGAACTGCTGACCACCTCTCACTATTATGCAACTTGTTCCATCTGATAACCCTCACAATTTGTGTCAAACGTGGCATCTAGTGGTTCTAGAACCACTGATGCTCTGCCTACCCCGTTAGGGATTATAGGCGTGAGCGTATGTATGTAAATGTCCAATTACTTATTTTGAAAAATGACCTGAAGGATTTACTCTTATCCGAAATGTCATTTCACCCTTCTGCCACAAAACCTGCCTCTGAAGCGAACGAATTGCCGCGCACATTGTCTAAACAATTCTTAAGTGATCACGACAACCATTAAAACATCTCAAGAACCATAAACCGTTGAAACAAAAACCAACTTTAACATCACAATTACAAGATCTAATTTCGTCAACGACTACGCAGAGACGCTTTTAAAATTCCATATTTTGAAACTCAAAATGTTTTAAACTAAGATACGACTGGCAAACTAAAAGCGACACTGCCAGATGAGAAGAAAGTTCGAAATAGTTTGTTAGTGTTCACTTTAAAGCGTCCGATGGAACACTGTTTACTTGTTAACCCCTAAATGCCGTAAGAGCCATCCCGCTGCCAAATTATTCGCAATTTTGAATTCGCGGAATAAAGTTCACTTAATGTTGGAGTGTCTCGAGAATCCGAGCCATCTATTTTGTGCACGGTTGGCTGTCGGTCCATAACAAAACACATAAATTAAGTGCTCAATAATAAATGGAAATGTCCCTTGCAGAGGACAGGGCATTAGGGCGGGATTATGAGGACTGTGGCCCTCTGTACCCTGGACCCGATCGGCGTCCGTTCTCTATTGTTTAATGGAATACTAAAATATTCTATGACGAAATTTAGGCCGTTCAATTTAATTTCCACGGGTTTCTTGCCATGCGTGCTAAGTGCTGGGTAATTAACCGCAGAAATTCAACTCATATAACCACTCTTAAAAGAAAAAATCAATTAATGTGTGAAAATAAACGATGATACTTTAATTATAAAAGGGTGTTTAAAACCTAAAAGGTTCACAATGGAAGCTGTGGATTACCCCACAAAATAAATCTCAATATCTTTTTCATCCCATTATTTACAGACCACTCGTATTGTTTGTTTTCGAACCAAAACAGGTCTAACACGCGTCAAAAATGCCGTCATAAAACGTCGCGTTTAGGGAGAGAGATCTTTACAAAGTATCATTTTATCCCCTGTCAAGTTGCGGCCACTGAGTGGTCAAATATATGTCCCGTGTCAAACTTCCCTTTGAGTACCTGTGTCGGATTGACAAAAGGTTGTTTATCTGGTAAGTTGAGCCAACATCCGAGGTCCATAGTCAATTTATACGCTATAAGAAAGGAATAAAAGTAAAATGTATCGATCGTCGCGTGGCTCCCCTTGGTATAATGCTTTGAGTGGTCAAACTGGCCGGGGCACGCGCGAGGGGTTGAAACCGGCTGGCCATTGGTCAGACAAGGGTCGGTGACGTAGCACGCTCTGTCGCGTTCTGATTGGTTGCAATTTTGCCAGGTGCGGTCAACGTATCATTCGCTGTTTGAACTTAAAAGTTTTTTAGAATATTTTTGCAAGAAAAATATTATACATACGTAAAAATTCAAAAATGTACTTAAAAAATTTACAGTACCTTTTGAAAGCTTAAATAAATTAATATTTAAGTGCTTCTTTTTCCGCTCAAAACTGACTTTTAATTATTAAACAATCAAGTAACGTTTGTCGACTACCAAACAATTATATATTATCTGTTAATTTAGTCGTCATAGATTTAACTTTTAGCAATAATAATATTATAACAATAGAGAGGCCCCTGCATCAGGTTACTCCATCTTCATTGCAAAACCGCTCTTATCACAACAGCAAAGAGCGCGTGGTAACTTGAGTTGCGGCCGTCCGTACCTATTTAAAATAACATAAAATTTAAAAGTACTTAATAAAATATTTATTACAGGGGAAATACGAAAACCACAAAGGTTTATCTTAGTACTAGAGTCTTGGCAAACGTAGTGCAGGACGCCCCCCAGCCAGATGGTCAGATGACCTAAAGAAGATAGCGGGTAGTGGCTGGATGAAAACAGCGGAGGATCGTGCAAAGTGGCGCATCTTGGGGGAGGCCTATGTTCAGCAGTGGACTGCAATAGGCTGATATGATGATGATGATGATAATAATGAGTACTAGAGTCGTTCTTATAAGATACTTTTCACAAACTTAACTTCTTACTAACGATGATTAAAAAGTTGCATTTAAGCCCCCGACAAAAGAGGGGTCTTAAAAGTATTCCTAAACGAATGGACCGATTTCGATGCGGTTTTTGTTTGCTTGAAAGCAGCAGCTCTAGCACGATAACGACAAACTCGCGCTCGGCTCACGCTGAAACTTCACTTTGATTGCGCGAGGATCTCGCGCAAATTCTTGCTTGCCCTATGGCGTTGTCAATGTTGACATTTTGACATAGGACCGCGATGTTGTTGCGGCGCTGTCATCGTACTCGGCCTGCTGACTTACAATAATTGAGATGGTTTTTAGGTATATCTATTTTAGTAAGCTGTCAATGTTGGGGCGATAAAAACTTTTAGTTTTACAGTTATTATTGTTAGGCATGCATATCGCAATGATATTTTACCAAAAAATTTCACCTTATACAAAACGAAAACGAAAACAGGAATCCATTCTTACTAAAAACGTTTCCACAGCTAGACTGTCACGCTAATGTCATAGACCAAATGAACCCAGATAAGTGTTTTTCGAGGGATCACACTGCGTTGCGTAGATGAAATATCTGCCTCTCTAAATGTACTGCAATATCGTGTAATTATCCTTAAAAACTATAATCAATAACGCGCGTCTCTAAAAAAATGTAGGTAACTGTCTTTTTAACGTTTAAATCGATGCAAATATAATTGACAGGGGTGCATCGAGTCCGGAGTGCGTCAAACGGGAGTAAATCCGTTTGAAATTTAATATGTTGCACATTGAGTCGGTCTGAGTATGCATGCATGCACCGAACGTTCCGCGCGAGTTAGCTGATCGATTTCCTACGTGAATATATTGAGTGGGAGATTTTTTTTATAGTGTGTTCTTGGAATGTTTTGTTGTTGATGTTTTGGGTTACAAATATAAATTATGTAGGCATATGTCATCGGAAAATTGTAAAAAACGTAATATTTCCGCAATACTGCTAAAACTTTAAGGGCCGCCTGCGTGAAATTAGGATAAGTTAGGTTATGTTAGGTTGCATTAATTTAAAAAAAAAGTTCGTCAATGTGAAAAAAATGGCTCAGTTCACAAAGTACCGAGAGTTTATGATTTTACTAAGTCAAATTACAATATTACGGGTTTGACAATGTTACGGTGACAATATACAAAAAAAAACATATTTCGTCATGGTTTCCAACTTTTAAAGTTCAAAGATTTGTTATTATTATCACATTATCTGCCAGAAGAGGTATCCTCAGAATCTCTACAAGTTTACAATCAATAAAGTACCAGTAATATCCGTTGGGTTATACAATTTGGTTAATAAAGATAAAAATTAAGATTTATTAATATTATTACTTCTAAAAAGCTATACTCGGTTCATAATAAGCTGAGCTGATGCCACTTGAGGCGGCAATTACTGTTAACAATAGACATGGGTCCAAGTCAGGTACAAAATTGCAGAATAGTATGGACTGCTCTCGGTTTAAAAAATGGGTGTTGTTCAACACTACAATACAAACCACTTGTAAAACAATAGTAAAACGAGATAGCAGCACTTACTACTTTCAAGTGGCATCAACTCAGCTTATTGTGAACAGAGTATACATTTATACCAAAGCTACTTACGACTAAGCTAAGAAAGCACTTGAGCATGTCGATTTTTAACACCTCTTTAAAACAAAGATTCCTAAGATATCGCTTTGAACAACTAAAACTCACTAAAAACTCACTTTAATATAACAAAAAAAACAGATAACAACAAAACACCTCATCTCGCCACTAAATTACAATTGGAAGGGTCGTTTTGGGAGAACAAAAAACATTCATATCAATGGCGGCTCGGTTCTAAATTTACCAGTCATTGACAGGCCGTAAAGAGGCAGTCGGCCCTAGAGGCTCGTTCGACTATAGACGTGGAGTAAGTAGATAAGAAAACTGGAGATACTAGCCTCCGAACTGCGCTCTGAGAGGGAATTTTAGAGCTGATAGATACCCTTAAAAATTAGGTGTCTGACAAATCTGTCTCTTGTTTTCTGAGGAAGTGCTTTTTGGGGCATTTTTGTCTGACATATCTGATTGAATGACAATTAAGGGTTAAAACCAAACTGCACCTTAAAATAAATGGTACGGAAATAGATAATGCCATGCGTGGCTAAGTACATCTTCTTCTTATCATGTCGACCTTAGGCTAAATCTTGTAATAAATCTGAGTACTAATGCAACAAGATTTATCCTAAGTGGTTAAATCTTATTGTATCCCTCGTTTTTGGTATCATCAGTATAGCTAGCACGGCCTGCGACAAACTCGCACGTCACGCCACTTGGATGACGCTGAAACTTCGCGCGAGTGGCTTGCTCGCCTTCTGGCGTTGTCATTTCGACACTTTTTTGACATTTGAACGCGTTATTTTCACGTTTGAACTGCCGTTTAATTGCATCCCAGTTGGAAGTTTCAAAAGTTTTTGCAAAAGAAATGACCCTTGTTTTAGAAGAACAAGAAACATTTATATCAATGGCGGCTCGGTTCTAAATTTACCAGTCATTGACAGGCCGTAAAGAGGCAGTCGGCCCTAGAGGCTCGTTCGACTATAGACGTGGAGTAAGTAGATAAGAAAACTGGAGATACTAGCCTCCGAACTGCGCTCTAAGAGGGAATTTTAGAGCTGATAGATACCCTTAAAAATTAGGTGTCTGACAAATCTGTCTCTTGTTTTCTGAGGAAGTGCTTTTTGGGGCATTTTTGTCTGACATATCTGATTGAATGACAATTAAGGGTTAAAACCAAACTGCCCCTCAAAATAGATGGTACATAAATAAATGATGCCGTACCAACGCCATGCGTGGCTGAGTACTAATGCAACAAGATTTATCCTAAGTGGTTAAATCTTATTGTATCCCCCGTTTTTGGTATCATCAGTATAGCTAGCACGGCCTGCGACAAACTCGCGCGTCACGCCACTTGGATGACGCTGAAACTTCGCGCGAGTGGCTTGCTCGCCTTCTGGCGTTGTCATTTCGACACTTTTTTGACCTTTGAACGCGTTATTTTCACGTTTGAGCTGCCGTTTAATTGCATCCCAGTTGGAAGTTTCAAAAGTTTTTGCAAAAGAAACGAACCTTGTTTTAGAAGAACAAGAAACATTTATATCAATGGCGGCTCGGTTCTAAATTTACCAGTCATTGACAGGCCGTAAAGAGGCAGTCGGCCCTAGAGGCTCGTTCGACTATAGACGTGGAGTAAGTAGATAAGAAAACTGGAGATACTAGCCTCCGAACTGCGCTCTGAGAGGGAATTTTAGAGCTGGTGGATACCCCGAGAGAAAATTTTATTCAGGTGTTTTACTAATAAACGATTCGTGAGCGTTACACATCTAAAATAATCTACACTAATATTACAAAGAGGGAAGATTTGTATGTTTGTATGTAACAAATAAACTTAATAAAACCGGCCAAGTGCAAGTCAAACTCGCGCACGAAGGGTTCCGTACCATTACCTATAAAACCGGCTCAGTGCGAGTCGAACTCTATAAAAACCATTATCTCTATAAAAGCGGCAAAAAAATCACGTTTGTTATATGGGAGCCCCCTTAAATATTTAATTTATTCTACTTTTTAGTATTTGTTGTTACAGCAGCAACCGAAATACATCATCTGTGAAAATTTCAACTGTCTAACTATCACGTTTCATGAGATACAGCCTCGGATAGACTTTCTATAAAAACGAACAAAAAAACACTTTTTTGTATGGGAGCCCCCTTAAATATTTATTTTATTCTAGTTTTTAGTGTTTGTTGTTATAGGGTCAATAGAAATACATCATCTGCAAAAATTTCAACTGTCTAACTTTCACGGTTCATGAGATACAGCCTGGTGACAGACGGACGGACGGACTGACGGACGGACGGACAGCGGAGCCTTAGTAATAGGGTCCCGTTTTTCCCTTTGGGCACGGAACCCTAAAAACTACTGGACCGATTTCAAAAAATCTTTCACCATTAAGATGCTACATTATCCCTGAGTAACATAGGTTCATAATTTTCCCGAATTCCCACGGGAACGAAGTCCCGAGCGGAATGCTAGTAACTTATAATTTAAACGGTTTTAGTTACGTTACTAAAAATCGCGCATAACTTGCCTCACTGTTTGATAAAGGTCTTCGTATAAGATTGAAACTGTCGGCCAAATGTAAATTTTTAGTAACTTGAGTAAAACCTTTTAAAATATAAATTAATTCAGGTGTCTGACAAATCTGCCTCTTGTTTATTGATGAAACACTTTTTGGGGCATTTTTGTCTGATATATCTGGTTGAAGGTCAATTAAGGCTTAAAACCAAACTGCCCCTCAAAATAGATGGTACAGAAATAAATGATGCCGTACTTACGCCATGCGTGGCTGAGTACTAATGCAATAAGATTTAGCCTAGGTGGTTAAATCTTATTGTATCCCCCGTTTTTGATATCATCAGCATAGCTAGCACGGCCCGCGACAAACTCGCGTGTCACGACACTCGGATGACGCTGAAACTTGACTTTGATTGCGCGAGGGCACTGCGCAATAGCTTGCTCTCCCTCTGGCGTTGTCATTTCGACACTTTTTTGACATTTGACCGCGTTGTATTCACTTTATGCTTTTTAAATCGCATCCCATTATGGAAGCTTTAAAATTGTGTTTTTATTGACCGTTGTTGAATTATCCAAATATATAATTAAACTATCTTTTCGCCCGGGACTTCGTTACCGTAGAATTTAGAAAAAAAGTTGTTTACGTCGTTCTCAGACCTACTAAATATAAACACAAAATTTCATAGGAATCATTCAAGCCGTTTCGCAGGAGTTTTGTTACAAACACCGTGACACGAGAATTTTATATGATAGATCGTAAATTGAGTCTAACAGCTCTTTAAATATACTTCGTAGAGGGTCAAAGGAGAAGTTTTCGGCCGGCGGCCGCCCAAGGGACGTGGGTTCAGGCCCGGGATAAAACTCCGGGTAATTCTCACGTACTACCCCGGTATTTGTCACAACGCACCGATATGTATTTGTTTTTCAGTGGCGTTAATAAATTCTGTTTATAAAGAATAGACAGAATGTAAGGGAGAGCTGAGCAAATACTTAAATGGTGGAATCTAGACATAACTATGATCAACTACAAGTACTTTATCTCGGAAAAGTCAAGTTAAAGAGTTTTCGTAATTTGTTTATTTTGGGCCATAAATATAACATCAGATGCGATGTTTTGCTGGCTTTCGTGTTTTACGCTGTTATTTTGTTGTTTTTTTGCAAAATTTAGTGTTTTCGAATTAATAATTTAATCTTAAAACAGAAAGTATTTAAAAACATGGACAAAAATTACATTTTTTCCCAAGGAAAATTCCACTTGAAAATAATTTAGAATGCCACTGGACTATCATCTGAATTCAGAGTTTCAGTTTTTCCTAAACTGTCCCTTACACTCTGTATAGGGTACTTGACTTTACCTACAATTGTTATGACTTGTTTCGATTGTGAGAAATTGATGAAGTTCAACTTTACCATGCGTGATTCAGTCAGTATAAAAGAACATTATATAAGTAAGCCTGCTTCTCTCGTTTGCAATCCTAAAAGACATGTTAGACATGTTCAAATTAAAGCCTATATCAGGTTTCTCCGAGCCGTCGTGAAATATTCACAGTGGCGTAGGTTAACCCTTGCGCTGCCGTCCGTCAGACCCCCGGCCTCGCGGGACCGGCCAGGTAGACCCCCATCTAGAAATGGACAGAGATGACTGGGAAAACTAAATAAAAAAATTGCGCCTTTGCGAATAGGCACAAAGTTAAAAATGCTAATTGAATGTAATTCACTATTTTGACTTATTTTAACTAATATTCTGAATGTTCTATGAGATAATGCTATTTTTGACTTTCACTTGACCAAATAAAAGGAAATATAAATTCAAAAGTGAAATAGTCTAAATAAAGTAATCACTTACACGGTTTGGCATCTTTCAAAACGAAAGTTTCATATACAATTAATGTGACGTGCTTGATATACACACATCAACACGGTCTAGGGATATTGCACGATTTTTCAAACAAAAGAGGTCTGTTTGAGAAGCTTTAAAAGCATACTCCACATACATGGAGCGCTATAATTTTCAGACTAGCAAGTGCTAAACCTGAATTTTCAGTTTTAATCAATACATTTTGTTTTGCTCGAAATTTGTGAAAACGTGAATGAAATGAAAAAAAAATTTGCGTAAATTCTACTATTTGCATACAAAAAGCAGGCAAAAATTGCATTTATTAACTAGAATTGAAAACCCAGGTTTAGCACTTGCTCGTCTGAAAATTATAGCCCTCCATGTATCTCGAGTATGCTTTTATAGCTTCTCAAACAGACCTCTTTTGTATGAAAAATCGTGCAATATCCTTAGACCGTGTTGATGCGTGTAGTTGAAATAAACCTGCCCATTAACATATTTTTTTTATTAATTTTAGATTTTCTTTTCATTGGATGTTTATGAAACACGTCGTATAATAAAAAAATACAATAAAAACACTTTTCGCGTCATGGCATTCATTTAAATGTAAAAAATAGATATTCATTTAAAAAAGGTCTATAAAAAATACTCACTTTCAATGTTTTTCTTTGTTACAGGTACAACGGCGAAAGCGTTCCTGAAAAAAGTAGAAACTGAAAGCAGCAAGAAGATTCCGTAAAAGTTTGGAAGACTGATTGAATATCTGAATTCGTAGGTAACAAATCAATAATCATTCATTGATAAACTAACCACGAGGTTTTTTGTTTTTGTGAGAATTTAGTAAAACCATGAGCTCTGCATAAGCTGTATCACTTAACAGTTTCATAAATATTAAACAATACACACTCAAAAGCCCACGCTAAGGTTTTCCTTGGTGTCGGCACGAACACCCATGACCTGAAAACAAACATCTGATTCTTAAACAAATGTTTGCCCCGACCGGGAATCGAACCCAGGCCCCGTTGAGCAAGAGGCACCACTACTAATCGACCAAACCGGGATTCCACTAATCAATGGCGTCTCAATGGCGGTGGACTGCAGGGCAATCGCGCTAAAAAAAGTGGATTGAATCTCAATTGAAACGTAGCTGGGGAGCTACCACCTAAGCGAAGCTGATCCTGGGTAAACGAATGAAACGTAGTCGATTGCTTCTTTATAAGGAGACCTTGATTAACGATATGAACCAAACACAGCAATGTACATCATTCCATTCGTTCAATCAGCATCAGCTTCGCTTAGGTGGTAGCCCCCCAGCTGCGGTTCAATTGCGATTCAGTCCACTTTTTTTAGCGCGATTGCCCTGATGATAACAATAATTTTCCACGTCAAAAACGTAAGAGTCACAGACTTCAATCCCAATAAGACAATTTTTTCGAGAGTTTACCTCAATTTATTCATTATTCCACCATCAGATCCTGGTTTCCTTACCATGGGACCACCCTTGGAATACTCCCTTTCCAACAAAAAAAGAATAATCAAAATCGGTTCATAAACGACGAAGTTATCCGCGGACATACATAAAAAAATACATACGGTCGAATTGAGAAACCTCCTCCTTTTTTGAAGTCGGTTAAAAATGGTTACCATTTTATGCGTTCAGGTGGTTACCATTTTATGCGTTCAGGTGGTAAAATTCAGAGCTATCGAAACCTGATCGCTTGATGACAGTCGCCCCGACCAGCAGCACCACGTTACGTTAAATGACGACTGTGACGCGTCACGCGAATTCACGTAAAACATACGGCCGTTATGTCTTATCCCATTTTTAGGGTTCCGTACCCAAAGGGTAAAAACGAGACCCTATTACTAAGACTCCGCTGTCCGTCCGTCTGTCACCAGGCTGTATCTCATGAACCGTGATAGTTAGACAGTTGAAATTTTCACAGATGATGTATTTCTGTTGCCACTCTAAAAACAAATATAAAAAAATATATATACAGGACTTTAGGTTAATCACTTTCAACCTCTCGGGTGGTAAATCAGTCCATGAAACTGAACAATTTTCCCAAGGAACAAAGGTCGAAGTATGAAAAAAAATTTGAATTCCTATAAAATGCGTCAGCTGACGCAATTTGTATGGGAACTAAATAAAATTTTTCGTATTCCGACCTTTGTTCCTTAGGAAAGTTGTTCAGTTTCATGGACTGATTTACCACCCGGGAGGTTGAAAGTGATTTACCTAAAGCCCTGTATATTTTTCGCACTTGGCCATTTTTATTCATTTATTTAAATTACTCTTTTTATGCCTTTCCCAGTCTAAACTTTCCAAGTCTATTTAAGTCCAAGGGTCATCCCAAACCCGCAATAAAATATGCGCAGTCGACCGTCGGATGTAAAAATGTTGTTTTTAGTAGGCCCTCCATAACGTATCCTGCTGGGTACGTTAAGTGCTCCTACTTACCTATGTTCTCTACCCTTTTTCAAGTGGATACTATTTTCTTTGCATATGTGGAAATTACGAATGTATGTGAGCACGAAACTAAATAAAATGTAACACATAAACTGGGATCTTTTTTTTAATTTTTATTATAAGATAGGTTAACTCTTGACCTCAATCTTGACCATAAAGGTCAAAGATGAGGTCGACGATGGAGCGAGTTAACCCAGAAAACGCCTATAAAGGCACTGGTACTCCCACGCACCGACGGAACACAGCAAGCTGTTTGGCGTCGGACTTCGGTAGGAGGGTGGTCGCGAACCAGACGGCCCTTTATAGAGCCTACCACACCGCATGAGACCATAGGACGACACCTCAGATTCAGACCAAAATGAAGTGTCGTTGCCTGGGATGGATCACTAGGAGGCAGGTCTCATTTGTGTTTCCTTAGTCGCCTCTTACGACACCCACGGAAAGAGATGGGGTGGTGTTATTCTTAACCGATCACCACACGGCACAAAATCCTGTAAATCCTAATTCATAAGTTCACCCATCCATTCAATCTCACAAACTTTCACATTAAGGATGTGAAAGTTTGTATGTATGAATGTATGGATGTTTGTTACTCTTTCACGCTTAAACGGCTGCACCAATTTTGATAAAATTTGATATTGAGGTAGCTGACATCTTCAGCCGTGTGAGTCCCCGGCAGAGTAGAATACCCTCTTCTTACCGAGGTGTCGTACAAGGCGACTAAGGTAAATATGCAAGCAAGTTCATCTGCGCACAGAGAAGGAAAACTCTGCAATTATATCAAAACCCTCGCCAACCCGTCTGCCAAGAGTGGTGAGTATGGCATTTACCCCTCATGTTCTTGAGGGAGGCCCGTGCCCCAGCAGTGGGGACGTATATGGGCTGATGAATTGAAAATGAAGTGACGTCTTGGGTTAACGAATAGACTTAACTATTTTTTCCTAATTCCCACGGGAACGAAGTCCCGGGAGAAAAGCTACTTTAAAATATTAGTTAGAAGATTCCAAAGGATCGAAGACTGACTGTGGGCTTTTCAGTGTCCGATATTATATTTCTGTAATCGTAATTTTTTTTTTGACGGCCGGTTTGGTCGAGTGGTAGTGACGCTGCCTCTTGATCGGCGGGTCCTGGGTTCGATTCCCAGTCGGGGCAAACATTTGTGTAAAAAGCAGATGTTTGTTCTCGGGTCATGGGTGTTTGTGTTTGTCTTTATGTGTGTTCCAAGGGACCCACGACACAAGGGAAAACCTTAGTGTGGGCCTTTGAGTGTCTAGCGTTTATATATTGTTATGTATGTAAGTGTTTTTAAAGTTATACTTTATCAAATTATTCGATAAAAAATTAATCAATAACAAAAAAACAACTACCCCAATTCCTTCACACTACCCCCTAGAGACTAAAGCGCGGGAATTTTAGAAAAACCACCGTACAGACGCAAGTTTGTAATCGATACGGCCTTAGGGCTTTGGATAATAATTTAGCTATTCCATCGATCACCGGCGCCCTTTGCCCAGCATATCGTACCTTCTGATAACTTCTGTTCCCCTGGTACCGAAGAGCATTAAAGTAGGAGTTGGCTGGTGATGATGATGAGTATGAAAGTTTCTGTCATCAGTGGTACAGCCTAGTAGGAAGCTGATTTTAAGTAACTTTTTAGTAAAATCGTTTATAGAAAGCTGTTTGCAATGTTGCCAAGGATAGATTTATCGAATTTTCCTCGGGAACAAAACACCAAGATTATCGGTATTTCGTATTTCACTTCCCGAACTTGTCAACTCCAAAGATTTAAATAGACAATAATTATCCCTCAAATCCAGGGCGTTATCTTTTAATAAACTATATTTTTTAAAAACAATAAATACCAAGCATGAAGATGAAAATATTATCTCCCATGTTGCAAGTTGCAAATGAAGTACCAAGTGGCCTATTGTGCTGTTTTAACATCATGAATCATGACATCATAGGATTAGCCAAGTTCGCCACACACTTGAATATATCTACGCGGTAAGAGGAAGTACAAACACGCATGGCCACTACAATAAACGGGACATAAAGAATATTAAAATATCAGATGACACGACTCAAAAAAATTTACAATCCAACAATAATGTTAAAAACCCAGCGACACCTTCTAATTTTCTCGCTCTGTGTTGATAGTTCTAACTTTACGTTAACTGGAGCGTTATTCTTGAAACTTGTGGAACATCATTTATGTTAAGTTTTTCAGGGGTAGATATTTGGGTTAAACTGGGATATATACGTATCTATTTTAAGTAGTAACAACCTTAGCAAAGTCACTCAGATCAGTAGTTCGAATACGGTGTTGATAGCGCGCGTAATGCGCCGCGGTGTATTTTGTATTCCTACTCTTAATCCTGTTTTTCTTTGTTTGTTCTACGAAGTGCGCGTATAGTTTTAAAGGCACTGACAGAATATCAGCGTTGTGGCTCCAACCACAACACTATGCTGAGTCAGGACCTCTTCCTTGACCAGCGTTTCACATCACGATTCCCCTTGATGTTTTTTCTTTGTTTATATTTGTGTATTGTGTGAAGTTGTTTGTTTTATGTAAGTTGCTGGTCACTGAATAAACGTATTATCTATCTATCTATCTAAAACGTCAACATTGACAACACCAGAGGGCGAGCAAGCCTTTGCGCGGGGCCCTCGCGCAATCAAAGTGAAGCTTCACCATCAGCCGAGTGGTGCGCCGCGCGAGTTTGTCGCGGATCATGCTCGAGCTGCTGCTATTGGTGCACAATGCTAAGTCTAGTTTTCTATATGAATAAGGTTATTTTGACATTGTTTTAGTTGGTCACCTGCATTGGCAATACACATGGTAATATTATATTAAATTTTGATATTCTGGTTGTGAAAGAAAAACCTAGAATGTGCCAGCTGTCAATCTCTTCTCAGGCATACTGTAGTAGACAATAAGTGGGACGCGACAATTTTCGTGTATTGTGGGCAAAAGACCAATAACCTATCACCACTCTACTAAATTTCTAATAACCTTTAAAGTATGTTAAACTTGCGTTTTACCCGGGACTTCGGGACTTCGGGAATTTTCTTAATTTTCTTAATTTTTTTAATTTTCCAATGTTTTTAATAGTTATTCTACTATTTGTAATGGAGACAAATACAACAAATAAAAAACCATTAAAATCGGTTCAGCTGTTCTCGAATTATAAGTGTTCGAACAAACCCGACTGTGTTTTATACAATTTTGAGTTCCCAAACAAACTTCCTCAGCATATAACGCAATTTGTATGGGAGATCAATTTTTTTTAAAGTATTTTGACCTATGTTCCTTAAGGAAAGTTGTTCAGTTTCATGGACTGATTTAGCACCCGAGAGGTTGAAAGGGATTTACCTAAAGCCCTGTATATTACTAGCATCCCGATCGGGACTTCGTTGCCGTAGGAATTTAGGAAAATTATGTAGCATATGTTACTCAGGAATAATGTAGCATCCTAATGGTGAAAGAATTTGTCAAATCGGTCCAGTAGTTTCGGAGCCTATTCGTTACAAACAAAAATACAAATCTTTCCTCTTTATAATATTAGTGTAGAAGAATTGTATAAGATGTGGCGGTGATAGCCCAGTTGGTAATGAGCCAGACTTGTGTTCGGAAGGTCACGGGTTCAAATCCTGGTGCGGGCCTGTACCACTAAATTCGTCTTTTCGGATTTATGTACGGATTTATAATTGTCACTTGCTTAACGGTGAAGGAAAACATCGTGATGAAACCCGCCCGTCCAAGAAAATTCATTTTCGAAAGTCGAGCGGTCCACCAACCCGCATTGGGCCAGCGTGGTGGACTATGGCCTAAATCCTCTTCGTGTTTCGAAGGGAGGCCCGTGCCCCTCGGTGGGGACGTATATGGGCTGGTAAGAAGATGTGGCGTCAAGTAATTCCAGAAACCATGATGTTCTGCCTACCCTGACAAGAAATACAGGCGTGAGAGGATGTATGTAATTTTGATATAGGGCCTTTTTATGATTGGAACGGCACGGCACGGCACTTCAAAATTTTAATTACCATTGCCCTTTATGTTCTCAGCTTCTAGTGTTACTAGTACATAGAAGGCAATGGTAATACAGAGTGGATGGTCCAATACTGAAGCATTGGTCATCCCTACATGTGCTGAGCAATGTTAATTTTAAATTTTACTAACATAGTTATAAGATTTTTGTTACTAATAAAATATGGACTTGTTGGTCTGAAATTTCATTCATTCAATACAATTTTGGCGTGCCGTTTTAGAATTATAAAAAGGCCCATTTTCTTAATATTTCCTATAACCTTTAAGTGAATTTTTCTGTGTCAACAGAGTTTTATTTACCCAGGTAATATTAACATTAGATATGAAAGATATATCTTAATAAGTTTTTCTAAGAAGTTACCTCTTCAAAGATATTTATGAAATTCACTGGAGTTGTAAGCATGTTGCTTATAGTCATACAAATAGAGTACAGTATTGCCGTAATATTTTCAAGTATTGGATATTTTTTGTCAATATACAGTCTGCCTACGACCTCTACTAATGTGAGATTACTTTGTATAAAGACTTTATGGAAAACGTTATACAAAAACTGTCCTAAATATTAACAGGTTTGTTTTTATTTTTACCAGCATAATTAATGAAAAGATAATTATTGTTAAGATTAATAAACGCCCGTGCCCCTCGGTGGGGACGTATATGGTCTTGTAAGAAGAATTGTTAAGTTTGTAAATGCTCAAATGAGAAATCCTTAAATTCTCAAACGCAATATATTACATAGTATATTAATGAAACTGTTCCAAGTTGTAAGAATACTTAAATAATTAAAAAATATACAGGGCTTTAGGTATCTCTCTTTCAACCTCTCGGGTGGTTAATCAGTCCATGAAACTGAAAAACTTCCCCAAGGAACATAGGTCAAAGTACGAAAAATAAATTTTGATGTCCCATACAAAACGCGCTATATGCTGATGAAGTTTGTATGGGAACTCAAAGTTTTTTTCGTATTTTGATCTATGTTCCTTGGGGCAGTTGTTCGGTTTCATGGACTGATTAACCACCCGAGAGGTTTAAAGAGAGATACCTAAAGCCCTGTATATAAACCAGTCGCGAGCTTGTATACGGCGCGTGCGATACAAATCCTGCACACGCGGGTGTGCAAGAATTGCGTGAATGAGGTTGAGCCGTAGCGAACTAATTAAAGTCACCCAACACGTATTTTGGGTGACTTTAATTAGCTCGCGAAAATTAATCAGATCCGATTTGCCTTTAAATGGGAAGTCAAAACTTTTTTGAGTATTTCATACGGGTTTTCATATCTTACGATAAGATGTAAAGTTTCATAGGGATAATCTCCCCCTAAAATTTCACTTACTACTTATTTCACATTTAAAATCACCCCACCCCATATGCAGCAGATTTTATTTTAGATAGCATGCCGCCCGGGACTTCATTCCCGTGGGAATTTTGGAATGTTATGTAGCTTATGTCCATCGGGAATAATGTAGCTTTCTAATGGTGGAAGAATTTTTCAAATCGGTCCAGTAGTTTCGGAGCCTATTCAATGCAAACAAACAAACAAATCTTTCCTCTTTATAGTATTATAAACTTCGTTCCCGTGGGAATTCGGGAAAATTATGTAGCCTGTGTTACTCAGGGATAATGTAGCATCCTAATAGTGAAAGAATTTTAAGTTTTTTAAGTTCATTCGTTACATACAAAAATACAAATCTTTCCTCTTTATAATATTAGTATAGAATCTATATCAATTACGGTCGTAATTTATCATGAGCATTTTCATGCTTTGGGAGGCACGCTCTCTCTTTTTCTCACCTCTGTGGTCAATCGACTAATACGTTATTGACACATTCGTCTGAATATTTTACAGTCTGCAACTTTGCCATTTGTACATACATAACAAACATTACGCTCACGCCTAAAATCCCTATCAGGGTAGACAGAGCATCAGTGGTTTTAAACCACTTCATGCCATCTTTGACATATTTGATGCCACGTTTGACATAAATATCATTTTTGCCTGCTTAAAAAAATAAAATAAAGATTACTACCCTTATTAGGTACTAGCTACCTAAAATCAAGTAAACACCGTTAGAAGTAAGTGAATTAGCTAGGGTTATCCTATGGGGTAGACTTGAGGCATACCCTGGGTAAAACCCGGGAGTAAGGACGATACGGATTAATTAGAGAACAGGGGATACATGTAGTGGTCGGCGACGGGTACAGGTGCTTACACAAGTGAATAATGAGTAAATAGCCTCATTAAATGATTGTTTGTTTGGTTTAAATAAATGGTGGTAACGCTGCATCTAAGATGGTGGTTCTGGGTCCCATTTGTGGTCGAGAAAATCATTTTGGAAAAAATAAATTTCTTTCAAGTCTGGATGCACTTGCGTTTGCATTTGTGTAAGGGACTCACGATACAAACGACGTTCGTAGCGATGTTTCGTAAACATAGTGACCAAGCAAAATTTTCCTCAAAGTAATTGGTTTATCGTATGAAAAACTTGCCGCAGGTTTACTTTATTACAATAATACCAAATTTTATAATAATCATACTTCAATGTTACGTGTGTTGTTCCCTTTTCTTATATAGCTTTGTCTCTGTTTCTCCTATAGTAAGATTACTTTAATATTGTTTTAAGACATGGTGGTAACACA
Source organism: Aproaerema taeniolella (assembly GCA_949987775.1). Lineage (NCBI taxonomy): Eukaryota > Metazoa > Arthropoda > Insecta > Lepidoptera > Gelechiidae > Aproaerema > Aproaerema taeniolella. The sequence goes on along the minus strand of OX465259.1, from coordinate 2,849,653 downwards.
GCTGGATATTTATTTTTTCTTTTTAATAATAAATATTATCTGGTATAGGATACGATAGCAAAAGCGGTGATAGCCCAGTTGGTAATGAGCTAGACTTGTAATCCGAAGGTCGCGGGTTCAAATCTTGGTGCGGGCCTGTACCACTAAATTCGTCTTTTCGGATTTATGTACGGATTTCTAATTATCACTTGCTCAACGGTGAAGGAAAACATCGTGATGAAACCCGCCCGTCCAAGAAAATTCATTTTCGAAAGACAAGCGGTCCACCAACCCGCATTGGGCCAGCGTGGTGGACTATGGCCTAAGTCCCCTTCGTGTTTCGAAGGGAGGCCCGTGCCCCTCGGTGGGGACGTATATGGGCTGGAAAGAAGCAAAAGACTGAAAATAAATTTCATGCTAAGAGTGCTTCATAAATTTTTTATATTCATGGAAATTGAAAAGCAAATAATTTTTTTTAGGGAAAGAAAAATATTCGAAGCGAATGGGACTTGAACACATGAACCCAGGATAAGATCTCCTGGTGCTTTAACCAACTGAGCTATCGAGTCTTAAAGCCAAGCGGCGAAATTTCTCATTGCCTTACTAAACACATACGATTTGCTACAAGCAGTAAAGCACTTCTGTCCTCGCATGTACCGTTCAGAAGGTATTCGTCCAGTAACGTACTAACTGAATTACCTATCATTTTGATTGAGCGTTTGAGAGTCTCCGGTGGCCCGATTAGATTGAACCTCTATTTGCTACCTCGGGGACGTAAAGACTTTTACTGACTTTAGACTAACTTAGACTCAAGTTAACGACTTGCTAAGTAATAGATGTAGAGTTTGATATGATTAAATATCGATATTTGTTAATGACTAGATTTACGCCCGAAATTTCGTTTCCGTGGGGATTTAATATTATTATTTTTTTCCAGAAATAATCCGAGTCAGAAAGAAAAGACCACAAGATTTTAATTTTTAATATTGATCGCGTTAAAGAAAAAAATATGGTTTGGTCAAGTAGTGCAATTGTTTTGTATGTAAACAGTTTTCCAAGCTGAAACATTTGTTGATTTGAAATGGAACGTAAAATGACCATTTTATAAAGCGGAGCGCACATTATATGAATTTATCATCATCATCATCATATCAGCCTATTGCAGTCCACTGCTGAACATAGAATATATGAATTGTATGACTTTAATTAATTATTATTTCTATGAAACTGAACAACAGGAACATAATGTGAAAAATAATTCAACTTAGTTCTGATAATAGGTAATTCAGTTATGACGTCCGGTTTGGTCGAGTGGTAGTGGTGCAGCCTCTTGATCGACTGGTCCTGGGTTCGAATCCCATCGGGGCAAATATTTGTGTAAAAAGCAGATGTTTGTTCTCGGGTTAGGGGTTTGTGTTTGTCTTTATGTGTGTTCCGAGGGACCCACGACACAAGGGAAAAACCTTAATGTGGGCCTTTGAGTGTATGGCGTTTTATTTATATTATTTACTAGCATCCCGCTCGGGACTTCGTTCCCATGAGAATTTGGGAAAATTATGTAGCCTATGTTACTAAGGGATAATGTAGCATCCTAATGGTGAAAGAATTTTTGAAATCGGGATAAAAAAAGTTCTCATATTAAGCTGCAACTCGAGTACGATGGTGATAGCGCGAGTAATGCGCCGCGGTCCGATATCAAAATGTCAACATGTGCAACGCCACACTAGAGGGCGAGCAAGCCTTTGCGCGGGGCCTTCGCGCAATCAAAGTGAAGTTTCAGCGTGAGCCGAGTGTGGCACGCCGCGCGAGTTTGTCGCTATCGTGTTTGAGTGCTGGTGGCTCACGTTGAATGGACAGGCGAGACATTATTTTCATATTCCGATTTAAATTTTGGCTTAGCAATTAAGCTGGAAACGATTCTTAAAAGTTATTTTCACCGTTAATACCTATTTGAACAATACAAGGGTAACAAAGCACAACTGTCTAAGATGCCCGGGAAACACGGGTAAGGGGTAACAATACACATCTTAAACAAATATAAGAAGGTCGGTTGGCCGGTGACCTTTGTCCCTTCTGCGTCTGTGTGCGTAAGGGACGAGCGTAACTACGCACTAACACTATGAAAGCCGTTTGTATTTGCAAATGTGCTTCGTAGAGTTAGGAAATGTTGAGAGAGGAGCACAAAAAGTTTTCTTGAATGGGATATTATGTGACGTACGACTATTTTTTATTTATTACTAGCTGTTTAATCGCGACTTCGTTCCCCTGGGAATTGTCCCGGTGGATTTTCAGTTATAAAAAAAATTTAAACCTGATCGTGACAATAAGGAATACAACAAAAAAAGAATCATCCAAATCGGTCAAGCCATTCTTAAGTTATAGCGTGACCAGAAGAAATAGGGGTTAATTTTCCTTGACCTCAATATCGACCTAAGTCATAGATGAGGTCGACGATGGAACCAGTTAACCCAGAAAATGCCTTTTAAGGCGCAGTTACTCCCACGCACCGACGAAACACAGCAAGCTGTTTGGCGTCGAACTTCAGTAGGAGTGTGGCTGTGAACCAGACGGCCCTTAGAGCCTACCATCTCATATGGCTCTTACGAAGAAAATATTGGGAAAGCGTACGTATTTACAAGACTGAAGGTGTTACATTTTAGATAATATACATAACTAGCTTTCCGATATATTTTATTATTTTATTTTGTTTTTATTAGCCACCCGCTCTGCTTTATATTTTTTCCATTATTTTCCTACCCAAAGGTTGCCTGGAAGAGATTGCTACCTTAGCAATAAGGCCGCCTTTTTGTACATTTCTGTTTTCTGTCTTTGTCCTGTTATTGTAATGTGTTTGTGTTATCTATGGTGTGCAATAAAGTATATGTCTATGTCCGACCGGGATTTCGTTCCCGTGAGAATTTGGGAAAAATATGTAGCCTATGTGTTAATCCAGGATGTCAGCTACCTCTATAACAAATTTTTACAAAATTGGTTCAACCGTTAGAACGTGAAAGAGTAATCAAACGTCCATACATACCAACTTTCGCGTTTAAGATATTAGTAAGGATAAGGATTCATTCAGTTTGGTTATGTTCTTTTGTTAGCAAGTTCAGCCGAACAGATTGACGACTCCACAAATATTATGTAACACAATTACTTTCTGATCATTTTTTTCTGATCATTCTTGCTACACTAGCATAGGCAATGAGACTTCTCTCTCACCAGAGTATAGACTTACGAATCAACACAAGGAAAATGAACAATATTTGTATTTCTAGAGGTTTTCATTTCTCTTGCGTTTGAATGTTGACATGCATCCCTTAAGCAATTCAAGATGATTTGTCAACGTCAATCAAATGCCTAAATTATGAACGAAGCAAAGGTTTTTTCTTCCTGCTGCGTCTGTAGAAGATCCGAACGGAAAATTACAAGATTTTAGGCCCCATATCTACCCCTGCCTAACTCTATGTTGTAAGCCCGTTAAGGCCGGGCCACCTTCCGATACAATAACAGAACCCTTTCTTCTGCCGTCCGCTTATAAATTGCGGTGTCCATTGCGCCCTGTCGCACGGATAGCTTGTTTGTTCAGAATTTAGAATATTGCCGCCTGTTTTGTCCTTTATAAAGGACAAAATGGGATTACATTTGTAAATTCGATGTTATTATGGATTTCATGTAAATTTTTGTTTTAGACTTCATAGTTTTCTTCACTTATTAGCTATTTTTATAATCCCGACACCATGGAACAGAATGGCAAAAATGTATTACCATTACCCCTTATGTTCTTGGTGATGTTACGAGCTAGGAACATATGGTAATTCGTTGTCACTTCAAAAATTTTTTGGCATTCGACAAAAAACATTTTGACACTTCAGCAGTTTTTTTCCGTTGTTTTCACGTTGTGCTTGAGCTGTAGAAACAATCTCATAGAACTTTTCTCGTCTGAGAACAAGAAAATTAGTACTTTACACTTTGATCACATGTTTTTAACAATCTATAGGCAAAACGTTGCTGTATGGTCAAAGTTTCGAAGACTTGAAAATAAAATTACGGAGTTCAGAATATAAAATTTACCTCCACATAAATATTTACCCTCTGGCACAGTGGTCCGGGCAGCTTTAACCGGGTAGTCATGTAGCCGGGTATACCCGGGTCCGCTGAAACAAATATTGGGCCATTACGCGACCCCTGCCCCTCAAATTGTAATAAAAAGTCAGGACGTCTTGTTCTACTGTAGGTAACCCGTGTTATTTACTTTGGCTAGTGAGGTGCATTTGTTACTTTTTGGCTTGGGGCTTCTAAGGTTTTATAGAACAAAATGTTTATTAAAAGGAATTTGTCAGAAATTCGCTTTGCCCTTGCTTCAATTAGGCTCACGTTACTCATTACTTACGACACTTGTTTCGTTAATAACTACATATATTATGGTTCGGCAAATTTCATTTTCGAATAAGTAAGTTAATTTTCAAATGACAGGAACGAGACACTGTTTGCCGAGAGACATTAATAAAATATAAGCATTAACAATGATGGGTGACCAAAGTGGCAGTTTCTCGCGAACATTTCCCGGCTGTTTGTCGATTGACCACAATCGTTAAACAAAGACAGAGGCCGTTTAGCGGTTTGAAAACCTTGATACCTGTCGCCACTCATTGGACTAGACTACACTTATACGAATATGAGATTATTTCCTAGCATTTATTCCCAGGGTTCAACAGAGCAAGTAATTTCAGTGGAGCGACTACCATCTGACATCAATGACACTAATAGGGTAACCTGATCAGATGGGATCATGGTTCCACATTCAGTCGCCTGAATGTGAAGGTTTCTTCATGATGTTTGCCCTGATCGTTAAGAAATGAAATAAAATCATATTTATTGCTAAAGTTAAATCTATGAAACAATGAGTAAATTAGCAGTATCGGTAGTGTGTAACTCATGTACGTAACTCAGAAAATTTGTCATATTGATACATTGCCGCGCTGGGGATTGAACTCGGTACCTCTCACTTACTGTCCGCTAGCTGATAGACCACCTACGCTGTCATTATGAATTAGAAACGTGAGGTATTTATTGTTTTTCCCTTCATCATCAGCCTGTGTCAGTCCACTGCTGGACATAGGCCTCTCCTATGGCACGCCACTGAGCTCGGTCTTCAGCTCTCCTCCAACCACTGCCCGCTACCTTACGAATATCGTCACCCCACCTAGTAACAGGGCGCCCTACGCTACGTTTTTCGTGTTTTTCCCTTGCTGCTCTACAACTTTAAAAGATTTTAATGAAGGTATTGATTAACATATTTACCTATCTATCTATACACTCACGCTTATAATCCTTTTCGGGGTATGCAGAACGTTATTGCATTTAAATGAATAACTTCTTTTTAATCTTAAGAGTCGCGGTCTAGTCGGTATAGCTATAGCAAATCTTGGCTAATCGGTGATATGCCGTAATTGAGTGAAAGTTTAAATTCGTCCTCTATTTTAGGTCGCATTTGTGTGAAAAGTTCAGTATTTGCAAAATTTTTAGGCACTTACTGTTGCGGGCAATTTAATTTACTCTGACTTCGCAATTTTTCTGTAAAATAAAGTTCAGCTACCTATCACCGATTAACCAAGTTTTCCCGTGCTTCCATTCCATTCGGTTTCTGTTCTCCAAGAGTTGACACTGTCATTTTTTCTTTCAACTGGTCGCTGAATCGTCTTCCTCTCCTTCCTTCTACCTTGCCTTCCATAAAGTCTTTGAAAAAATCATCATGCCGAAGGATATGATCAATCACAGACCATCTTATTTTATTTACATAGTATAACAATAATTTATCTTAGATCTCTTAAACTACTCAACGAATTTTAAATAAATAAATATAGTGATTCAAGAGAAAGGTTTATGTGTATAATTCATTCCCGATATTCCTACGGGAACGAAGTCCCGGGCTAGTAATTGATAACAACATTTTTTAATGTAAAAAGTAATGGCACGGAAATTTAATATATAAAAAAAATTACAGGAACATCACTAGTACCGGGCGGTGGCTACCGTCGTAGGATCTTTTTCATTTCCTCACAAAACATGTCGCTTTTATTAAAATGCTGTTTGGGACGACCGCGGTCATTCCTCGCTCGTGTTTACCTTCTACTAGTTTTGTTTGCTTAACTTTGTTTTTATTTACATTGTTTTTGAACTGCTGTTAGTCTGTTCGCTTTGGTTTTGGAATTGTGGGTCCTTTGGGCTATATTTGAAAACAAAAATACATCCAAACCCGAATGAAGTTTTTGTAATTTGAGACAAGCATAGCCAATTGTCTTAATTGCTTTTTAGTACGAGTAATAGAGCCGCTTCATTCATACTACTAATATTTTAAATGCAAAAGTTTGTGAGGGTGTATGGATGTATGGTTGTTTGTTACTCTTTCACGCTCAAGCGGCTAGACCAATTTTGATAAAATTTAGTATGGAGGTAGCTTGCACTCTGGATTAACACATGGGCTACATATTTTTCCCAAATTCCAACGGGAACGATTCCGGGCGGAATGCTAGTTATGTATATTATCTATCATGTTTACACCTTCAGTATCGTACAAATTTGGTATGGAGGTAGCTGGTACCCTGGATTAACACTTAGACTACATAATTTTCCTAGTGCAATTATAAATGGTTTTCCATTATAGCAAAACCTGGGTTTGGAAACAACTACGCAAATAAGTTTGCTAATTTAATCCTACCAAAAAGCTTTGCGATATCTGTGCTTAATGTATGCACGCCGGATATACCCTTGGTGCCACGTTTTCATTGGCAACTTGACTCTCTAGGTCAATTACTTGAAATGTTGCTTTGGTGGAAATACTACTTTATGTAGCTCTTAGTATTTATAAAATATAACCTTTAATATCCTGACGCTAATGAGGTTATAGCACTGTATATCAATATTTTGTACTTCATACTGAGCTATGGCCTTTTTTTGCACTCTGACACAACACTTCAAAATAACTTTATAATACGTGTATTTGTACCTGTGGTTGTCCGTGTTTTAAAGCAATGAATACATTTTTTATCTGTCTGTCTGTCTATTATTACTTTATAATATAACAAGTAATTTGTAACACATATACTTTTTAATGTGCTTTTGATTTTCTAAATAAGTTAAATTAATCTTTGATCCAAACGACGTTTCCATTTTTTTTGTACGTTTTTAGGGTTCCGCAGTAATCTACGAACCCTTATAGTTTCGCCATGTCCGTCTGTCCGTCTGTCCGCAGGTTTCCTAAGAAACCGTTGGTACTACAGAGCTGAAACTTAGCATGATTATACATATGAATCACGCCGACAGAACTGTAGAGTAAAATCTTGGGAAAAAATTTTTTTCGGGTGTCTCCCATAGACGTGAAAGGGCGATGATTTTTTTTTTCTCGCCAATATCATTGAATTGGGTGTCATAGGATAGCATTTTAAAAGATAGAAGGGGTTTACTAAGAACGTTTTTCGATTCAGCACTCCGTTTGCGAAATATAAATTTTTAAAGTGAAAATTTTTGTCAAACACAAGTGTCCCCCCCTATACCGGCTAAACGGTTGTTTTTAAAAATGTGGAAAAATTCACGTTGGTAGATTATACAACGAAATTAAAAGGAAAACTATCACACATAACTTGGTCCTTCAAGTTTGCGAGTAATAGTCGACCAAGTGCCAAACACTGCTGGGATTAATAAGAATATATTTACTAATATAAGATCCTTGGTACTACAGAGCTGAATTTTGGCATGGTCATGGATATTGATTGCGCCGAGAGATCTAAAATATAAAATTTTGAAAAAAATTTTTTCGGGTGTTTCCCATACACGTGAAAAGGCGATGGTTTTTTTTCCGTAGTTCTACGGAACCCTACAATGCGCGTGGCCCGACACGCTCTTGGCCGGTTTTTTAATACAATTATGCCACATCTAATTCAAAATAATTAGTTCTTTAAATTATTACATTCTCTGTTATATCTTCTTGATGAGATTATAATAAAATATGTTTTAATAAACATTTTTATAATTAATGTTATTAAAACAATAAACGTTGAATAAACATTTTTATTAAAACATAATATAATATAAAAAACATTTTAAAAATATGATGGAAAGTTTTGTAAGAAGGTCAAGCAGTTTTATCAGAAAAATTCAAGGTCCGATGTATGGAACACTATCATGAGCATAGATAGAGTGTTCCAAGCTTGATGTAATCTTCGACGTATTCACAAAACAGTCAACTGTTATCATTGGGCCATAACGAAATATGTACTTAGTCAATCGGAAGAAAACTACTTAATCAATTTGTGATTTAATTAATGTGACGGGACTTTTTATCCAAAACTAAATTTCAGCTGAAAAAAAAGTAAAAAAAAGAGTGCGTGTTATGATAACTGGTTACCTGTCAAAAGGTTTCTTTTTGAAATGTTGGAAAAAAAATGAACATTTAAAATGTCTTTTTTCAAAACCATATCCTGCTTTTTTGAAACCATAGTATCTGACAGTTGTCCTATTACTCCATCAATTTAAGGAACACTTATGTTCAAGTTTAAAATTACAAAACAGAGTCGATGTGAACGAGGCACGCCGGCGGACCCTTTGCGGACAGTCCTCCCTAACTGTGGGCAGTACACCCTCTAAACAACCTTGGCTACCAAAAAACATTGTAACCACCCTTCCGCACTACCCATAAACCAACCCTAACCCCAAGAAATAAAGCAGGTTTTGGATTAACAAGAGAAATCTGCCCAGTGGGTAGGGGGACGGTCGAAATCGACCCATGGCTACTATACTCCGATTGTGTAGTTTTGATTTGTAAAGTTCGTTATTTATTTTGGTTATTTTTATTCTATATTGGCTGAGTGGGCGAGAAAAGTTTTGTGTATTTGACAGACGACTTTCTTACACAGGTTTTTTTTCTTTTGTTGTTAAGATTTGTTCAAAAGTTATTGATTGTTACCACCATAACTTAAACGAACTTATCTTCTAAGCTTTTAAGTTTTTTAAATTTTAGTTTGACTATGGCGAGACATATCTTACACTCTTTGCACGAGAACATTTTTTTTAAAGTTGAATAATTGAACTGTAGATAGTTTCATTAACTTGAGAATAAATCTAAAGATTTTTTCAATTTTCATTATAGTTTTCAATAGACACACAGTTTTATAGTGCTTTGTTTTTCCGAACGGAAACTGGGGTATTTTTCAATTGCTCGCCTCACACCCGAATTTCGAAAAGAGCCATTATGTTTTATTGTTCAGTAAACTGTTAATATTAAGTAAAAATTTTTAAACATGATAAAATTTATAATATTAATAAGGATTTCCACCAATTCTCACAAAAATGTTAACAAACAGAGCTCCGAATAGATAACCTTGTTCGTTTTTCAAACATGACACTTTTTTAAGTGCCGCAAACTGTTTACACACGTACCACCCAGTGGTACCACCGTACCACTGGGTGGGAGACGTTGAAATAGCCCGTCATGTGTAGACGTTAGCTGCTACAAGGCACATTTGCACTGTGGGACAAGACGCCAGAGTCAGCGTAACAAAACACTTTTCTACATTTAGGCAAACAAAAATTACAAAAGACTTTAAAGATATGCCTTTTTGAGTAATTTTATCGAGTGTTTTTAGGGATTTTTCTTATAAGTGCCATGCTTTTTTTGATAAACTGATTAAGTGAAAATTGGCATATTGTAACTCAATACTCACCGGAGAAATAATGTTGAAGTCAGTTATAGTGAAAACATGTTGTGTTTTACCATTTTATTTTTATATTTACATGTAATATAGCAACTCATAGCTAAGCTATCATTTTCCAGACCCATTAAATTTCTTATTGGAAAATGAAATGGGCTTACGCCAAACAATATTTGAAATCCAATTAGACAAAAATTTTACATTCCAATAAGATATATGAACAGAAGTACTTACCCAAGAACATTTTAGTTCTAAAAATTACTAGACAAATTTTTGGTTAATTTTGGGACATATACTTACTACAATTATTCAAAATTAAAAAAAAAACACACACATACTAAAGTTATAAACAACACACTAATAATTATGTTTATTATTATTTATATTTAGTTTTGTAAGTAGGTATAATGTTTATAATGTAATATTTTATCTTTCACCTCGGATGCGGTGTGCACCTACCACTCACTCTCACCAATCACCCTAAGGTAGACTGGTAGATAATACCATTGGGCATTAAGTCCGCCCGTGTACTTTTAGTGCAAAAAGTTAAATAAAATAAAATGAAAATAAAATAATTATTAAAATTATTAGCAGTCGTATTTGTCATTTTAATAGTGAGAGGAAGAGACAATCAATTAAGTATGGATGTATGTAAGACACTGATTAAAACATAAAGCGACTTTTGATACAAAGGCGGACCTATTCCACAAGGGGATCTCTAACAGTAAACCTAGTAATAGTCCTAGTATAGTTTAAGACTAGAGTCTCTTTCTGTAAGCCTTAAAACTCAGCCTCTAGTGACTTAACCCCCTGAGTGTGGTGGGCCTCCGGGGTGGCCGTGACAGAGTGACGCGGGTCCGAGAGGTCCGAAATAGATATATTTCGCGACCGGCGACAGTTGTGGCATTTCCGAACGAGTTACGACAAGCTTTGTGTCGCGGCTGAAAAGTTGCCTTTTCTTTCCGTTTTTGTTGATGGAAATAGTTTTGTGGATATTTGAATTTCGCGAAAATTATTTGGTTGCATTTGGCGATCGCCAACTGTTCTGCTTAGCGTAGAGATGATAAACACGCTCCTTTTACTTTGAGAGAGACTTTTAGTAAAATAATTATTAAAAAAGTATATGTACACAAACGCATTCGCAACAGGCTTCATCTTACATAACTAAAAACTAAGACAAAAGTAATCAGCAACATGCTTCGTCAGTTCCAATTAATATCCTAAAAAAATACAAAATTAAAGAAAATTTAAGGATACTGTAATTTGATAGATAGATAACAGCTTTATTCACTCCGATGACATGATTTAACTAACAAACAGCAAAAGTCATAATCTAATACAAAGTGACACAATTAAACAACATTAACAAACAGTAAACAAAAGAGTCAGTGCAGACACATAAGTACATAGATTTTAATACAGGCATGTAGGTAGACATATAACAGACCGAAAGATTACTTGATAAGCATACATTTCTACAATTTGTTATACTAAAAAAAATAGTCACTCATTATTAATACTGTCATAATTTATCATTATAAAGGTAACTACCTACTCAATAAAATTACTTACTTTGTGGAATTGTTGATAAATGCTCAATGTTCTAAAAATTTCTTTGTTTATCTATAACACATTCGTTCTATTAACGTTATTCATTCACAGATCTTTAGTAACGAAAATTGTAATTTTCCAACAAGAGAAATTTTCTAATAAGAATTAGGAATAGCGCCATCTATCGTTGAGTAGCGTACGAGCTGTAGCCACTTTCATGAACGAAATGTGTTGCTCAAGTCTGCTACAGAGGGCGCTAGCGCTATGTCTACGAATACTGTAGCAACTTGCTACGGGGGCTCGGAAATTAATTTGATAGGCTGGAATTTTTAAGAGTAGATAAACATAGGCATGTAATTAACAAATAACCTAACAGAACTTGAAAGTTTTCTGTTATTCTCATTGAATGAACAAAAAATTGACTACTTTTTTAAGCGTTGTAGCGTTTCATTTGTAAATACTCGTAAGTACAGAAGATACTTGTAAGTTCCGACCACCATTTGTAGCAAATTGTACTATCTGTAAGTATCATAACCCTGTAACTCTCTGTAAACACCTTAACTGTAATCTGTACCAGACAAAATAAACGCCACTTAACTTTCAAGGTCAAAAAGTAAACTTTTAAACGCTCCTAACTAAAAAAAATCTTGTAAGAGTTTCAAAGTAGCTCGATAAAGTGGATGAAAAAAGTTGGGGTAGGTCTGAAAGTTCAGAGGAGAAAGCCTTCGGGTAGTGAGGGGTAGGGGGAGGAAGTGTAGAGAAAGAAAGTGCAAGTGAAGACTTTAGATTTGCCAGGAGTTTTATCTTAAGAGATATTTTTATTAAAGTATACTTTTCTAGGGCAAGTAAGATTGGGTATTTAACTGTTTTTGTTACTTTCAAAGTAAGAGCTTTTTACCTTATAACCCGGGCCTCTTTGCAGTTCGAGTGAATAGGCATTTTCTGGGTGAGCTTGCTTCATCCTCGACCGCATCTTCGTGGTCGAGGATGAAGCAAGCTCACCCAGATTGCTAGATTGTGGTCAAGCGCAAACCCATTATTGAACCCTCACGCGATTTTTGCACACCCTTGTGTGCATGATTTATATCGCACGCGCAGTAAGTTAAACAAACGCGAGACGGGTAACTAAAAATAAAATTGCCTGGTATAAGTACTTTTACAATACAATACAACCTACATTATTTACACACAGAACATATACAGATCTTTAGGTATCTCTCTTTCAACCTCTCGGGTGGTTAATCAGTCCATGAAACTGAAACAACTTCTCCAAGAAACATAGGTCAAATACGAAAAAAAATTTTGATCTTCCATACAAAATGCGCTATATGCTGATGAAGTTTGTATGGGAACTTAATTTTTTTTTCGTATTTTGACCTATGTTCATTGGGAAAGTTGTTCAGTTTCATGGACTAATTAACCACCCGAGAGATTGAAAGAGAGATACCTAAAGCCTTGTAGTATAATTAAAAGAACATAAAACACAGTGTACAGGGATAACAGCACATCATGCTATCCAAAACTGTCAAATTTCTTCAATCGATTTTCAATTTTATCTCCAAGCACTAGAGTTTACTATCCATTGGGGAAATTTGACAGTTTGTGGTAACCCGATGTGCCGTTGACTGATGTACAAGGTGGCCTTGTTGCTAGGTAGCATTTTTTGCTAGGTAGCCTTCGATCAACTATATAAAACTAGATACACAGTCCCATACAAAATGAAATTTAAAAGTGTCCTAACTACAATACGTACTTAGATAGTTGTATACCACTTCATGTATTATGAAAGAGTTCTAAAGTGTCAAACATTTTAATCTAATTTAAACCTTAACGTAATATTATAAGGTCGAAAATAAAATCTGTTTAATTTGTAAAATACCACTTTTGGTTTTGAACAAAGGATAACGTAAGACAATTTGATGACACTGGCTGTCACGTAGAACATGGGAGGAGTGGAGTTGCCTTTGTTAATTTTAAAAATATATTAGTTGGGTCGATTTCACATAAAAAAATCTTCGTCTAAACTTTATAACAAATTCAAAATGCTACGAAATGGTGTGGTTTTCTTTTTAACCCCTGATTGTGTTGTGTATGTATAGGAGCATCATAGCTCTTAAACGGATGATGTTAATGGTGCAGTTTATTTTATTCGAAAGCTTCTTCCTGCGCTGGATTTCATATATGATTTATCAAAATTGGTTCAGCCGCTTACTTTTATGTTAGTTTTTATGTTTTTTTATTATTAAAAAAATCACATTCATTTCAAATTAACCGACGATTAATATACATTACAATTGATAATCACAGCCGCCGCCATTCTTCTTAATTATTGCTTATAAACCTAATATTCTATGCTTATTTTTTTTTGAAATATGAAATAACTTATAAAAAAAGAAAAGAACTGTGTTTTTCCCGATTACACGTATATTATGTTTTGCTTATTAAAAACTTAGTATAATTTTTTGAACAGAAATGACCTATTGAGATTTAAAAGAGGAAATTAGCTATGAAACTAAATAGATATTTAAGTACAAGTAATAATTTATTTAAAAAAAAAGCAACTAACTCAAAAAAAAAACATTTTTCTTCTTCGCTGTCATCATCTTTGTCCTGAAGATGAAACAATTTTTTTTTTTTATTCAATACAAGAAACTCCAAATCAAAAATGATAAAAAGGTACATACTATTTGAGGTGCAGCTGTTTTGTGTAACCTTTTGACTCCTTTTGTAATGACATACGAGTCACTTTCTAAAAAATGCTTGGAGCAAAAGACACTACTTTGCGACGGCTAGAAAAAATCTTCACATCTTTGACGTGCGACCACGTATGTCCACTGTCCACATCGCACAGGATCTCTAGGAAAACTAAAAATCCAATAAAACTTTATGTTTGTAAACGTCACGCACGTTAAATTTTTATAAATTCAATTTTATATGATTAATGGTTTTGCCATAATACCTTTAATGTAAGTATAGAAAACAGAATTAATATATATACTCTTTACACTTAAATTTTATAACACAGATGAAAATGAAAAAAAAAACAATAGAAAAAAAAAGCGTCTCTATTTGTTTTAGAACAGAGTCACTGCATAACCCGAACAAATGATGTTGAAATACAACGGTATGGATTTGTAAGTTCCGCTAGTGTCTATTCAATTTAAAGGGTTATACTCTCGCCGAATGTTATTAAATTGAACTAAAAAAATGTTTTATAACCTTTTCTTGCCCAAATACCAAGATAATTTCAATTCACATATAATAATTACAAAACTACTTATTTAAAAAATGTCATTCCATATTCCTTTAATGTTCTGGAGGTGTGATTTTTATAATTTTTCACTGCGCACTGAGGCATGGTTACTTTCGGAACGAACGAATGCTACTAAACGAAAAGACAACCCAAAACGTCAAGTGGGTGATCATTTAGTGAGGGAACTTTTTTGTTGTGGATTGTGTATCTAGTTCTTTATAGTTGATCGAAGTAGGTAGCACAAAAATATTATCTTTCTAATTTTTTTTTTTGAGAATGTCACATGTGTGGCTTGGGGCAAGTTGTTCAGTTTAATTATCACCCTGTAAAGTTTCGCTAACTTATAATTAATTTAAACCCATATACGGTAGTCTAGAACTGCTTTCCTAATATGATTAAAATTCAAACCCATCAAACAAAATCAAATCAGCCGTTCATAGCCTGGTCTGATCAGTCAGTCAGTCAGTCAGTAACTCAATCATTGGTCGGAAATGACCCTACCTACGCCTGCGGCTCCGCCTATCCCCCCATATCCGGGGTATTTAGTGCTGGCTAGACCACGAATTACCAATATTCGATCAAATAGGCCTTGGCTTACAGGAGATGATGGTTAGTGGGGCCTACCTAATATAATTAGTGGATTTCTTAAGCTTTTTTTGAGAGTTTTTTAGGCGTTTTGTTGGAGTGGATATGTCACTGCTGTGTTATATTTCAGCCCTTTATTATTTAAAGGAATTTTTTCAGCAGTTCCCAATCTTTAAGGAAAATTTTCCAAATATTTCCTGAATTAACCGTGTGGTGATCGGTTGAGAATAACACCACCCCATCTCTTTCCGTGGGTATCGTAAGAGGTGACTAAGGAAACACAAATGAGACTTGCCTCCTAGTAATCCATCCCAGGCAACGACACTTCATTTTTTTCTGGATCTGAGGTGTCGTCCTATGGTCTCATGCGGTGTGGTAGGCTCTGTAAAGGGCCGTCTGGTTCGCGACCATTCCTACCGAAGTCCGACGCCAAACAGCTTGCTGTGTTCCATCGGTGCGTAGGAGTACCAGTGCCTTTATAGGTATTTTCTGGGTTAACTCGCTCCATCGTCGACCTCATTTTTGACCTTATGGTCAAGATTCAAGAGTTAACCCATCTTAGAATAAAAAAAAAAAGAATATGGTCAACAACAAATTAAGGCTTTATCTGATTTATCCGCACATTATGATACATACATATGCTCCCTATAATCCCTAACGGGGTAAGCAAATATCAATGGTTTTAAAACCGCTTAATTACGATGTAGATAAAATATTTAATCCTATACGATAAATAGATAAATAATTAATCCATTCTCGAATTTAAAATTTGAAAGATTTTATATTTTGTAAGGGTTAACAAAACCTTTTTGCGAATAAACCATTTTAATTACTTAACAAACAAAATTCTCCATCCACCTATTCAAAAGGGGTCCCACTTATCCGATAATACCTTCAGGATACTGTTGGGGCTGGCTCGATTTCGTTTGAGCAGCGAAGCACAGCGTTTTCGCATGTTCTTCTTCTTATCGTATACGTATAGTCAAGTGTGTGGCGATTTTGGCTAACCCTGGTCTCAGAGTTTTTATACGATTGACTACAGTCGTTAAAACCAAGTCAAACGTTTAACGACTGTAGTCAATCGACAACAGCCGAGACCGACAGCTTAAAGTGCCCTCCAAAGCACGGAAATGTTCGTGATAAATTGCCACTTTGGTCACCCATTAGATACTTAACTTCACTGATCGGTCGGGATCAGCGAGCGCTACTGGGCTACGAGTTTCCGCATGATTGCCGCGAAACCATCTGTCTGTCCGTCTGCCAACATACCAGAAGCATTGCAATATCGCGGCAGCCTCAACAATATATTAAAGCACTAGCTTTCCGCCCGGGACTTCGTTCTCGTGTGAATTTGGAAAAATTATGTAGCCTTTGGTAATAATCCAGGGTATCAGCTACCTCCACAACAAATTTTATTAAAATCGGTCCTGCTGTTCTCAAGTTATAAGTGTTCGAACAAACCTGACTTTGTTTTTAATATTAGGATTATTGTACTGGACACGCCCGACGCGTAAAGCGTAAAGTAAAAGGACTAGCAATATGCTCTGAAGAGCGTCACCTTTACCTGTTTCGTACCATGTGCAAACTGGGCCCCGATTCTGTAACTTCAGTTGTGTGTCGATGGAATGATCGTCAGGTGGTGAAATTAAGAACTATCGATCTTTAATACATCTAATGACGACTGCTTTGACTGGTGTCGCCACCGCCAACTGAATTTTCGGTTGCTAGGTAGTTTGCAAACTTTACGTTCGGTTGGCGGTGGCGCTGCTGGTCGGGGTGGTTGTCAGCAAGTATATGAAAATTAAATAGTTATCAATTTCGCCACCTGAACAGATAAAATGGCCTCCATTCCATCGACACACAACTGAAGTTAGAATTAGGGCCCTGCAAAACAACGCGTAAAACTTTTGATCGCGTTATTTTCACGTTGTGTTTGAGCTGCCTGTTTAGTTGGACGTATTTTAGGTACAAAAATTTTCTCTTTTAAAGGTCACACAAATAATTGAGTCCATAAGAAACCTTTAACCAAAAATAGAACCATAGAGCAAGATAAAATATATTTCTGAGAAGCACGGATAATTCCAAAGCGAGCAGGATTCTTACACGCGAAAGCACAAAAATAATGAGATGGCAACTACTTACAAGCACAAAGGAAATTTATTGGTAACGGGACGACACAAAAAATATGGCGAAAGGACACAGACGTTATTTGCTTTTGTTACGTGTGTTATTTACGCGCATATTATCGAGCAAGGCGGCTTTTTCGCTAGTCTATGGCGGTGGAATGACAATATTTCCCAAATTTTCTCGAGAAGTACCGGGCGCATAGTTAGTGTGTAATAATTAATTAAAAATATAAGTCCTGACTTCCTGACTCATCATCTAACTCTCATTAACGTCCAGCTCGCAGTCTTGGACCGTTTTTAACCACCAATAAAAAAGGGGGATGTAATAAGTTTGACGAATGTATCTGTGACGTGTCTGTCTGTAGCATCGTAGCTCCTAAGCGGTAGGTCCGATTGTTTGCGTTTAGTTTAATTTATTTGAAAGCTGACGTGATCGAGATGGTTCTTAGCTAAATTTAATCGAAATTGGTTCAGCCGTATAGAAATTATAATTGATGAATATCGGGGGTGATACAAAGGACTTAAGTAATTTTAATTTTATTAAAAAAATTATTAAAATTTTTTAATTTTATATGCAAATTTTGTTCATAAGTTTTTTATTCAAAATCAAAATTCGGAGGACTCATGTAGTGAAACTTTAGTTGGTGATTATACTCACAAAACTCACAATTTTATCCGCAGAGCCTTTATTTTTCAAACAAAATTTTAATTCTTAGGCAAATTTTAGTGCCGTGTAGTGATCGGTTGAGAATAACAACACTCCATCTCTTTCCGTGGGTGTCGTAAGAGGCGACTAAGTAAACACAAATGAGACCTGCCTCCTATTAATCCAGCTCAGGCAACGACACCTCAATTTGTTCTGAATCTGAGGTGTCGTCCTATGGTCTCATGCGGTGAGGTAGGCTCTGTGAAGGGCCGTCTGGTTCGCGACGACCCTCCTACCGAAGTCAGACGCCAAATAGCTTGCTATGTTCCGTCGGTGCGTAGGAGTACCAGTGCCTTATTGGCATTTTCTGGGTTAACTCGCTCCATCGTCGACCTCATCTATGACCATGGTCAAGATTGAGGTCAAGAGTTAACCCATCTTATAATAAAAAAAATCCACGAAGCTGAACAACTTTTCCCAAGGTACACACATAGGTCAACTTATGCGATTTTTTTTCCTATTTTGATCTATGTTCTGTGGGAATATTTTTTTTAGCTTTTTGGGGGATATTCATATTATTAATTTTTGATAACTAACTTGAAGTTACCCAATCTAAACACATGCTATATACATCCTTCGTCAATGTTAAGCTTTAAAAAAAATCAAAGCCATTTGTTTGCTATCATGTTGCTATTATTTCAAAAAACTAGGTAAGCTAACTGAGTTGCGCGTCGTGCGGAAATTTTGTCCCTAATGCAATTCGTCGCGACCGCCTCCAATAACTCAGTTTGTTAAACTGGGCGTATGCAATCGAACCTACTGATAATTTGATAATACAGTGTTTATGAAAGTGTCCAAACTTACAACTCATTCATAGACAGTAAACATAGGAAAGAAAAAAAAAGTTTTTGAATTTATATGGCAGTTTTGTTTTTATCAGATCTCTTACGTCCCCACCGAGGGGAACGGGCCACGGGCACAGGTCTCCCTTCGAAACACGAAGGCTTAAGGTCCACCACGTTGGCCCAATGCGGGTTGGTGGACTGCGCGCCTTTTGAAAACGAATTTTGCCTGCCAGGGAAAAAGTGGTCAATTACAACCTCAGAATGGCGATCAAAAGTCGAGACAGAGCCGTCATGGATGCTTTGAGGTCTGGATGCAACAGCGGGGAACCGTCACTGGTTTAGAAAAATACATTATGTAATATATAAATATATGTATATCTTTATTATAGCTATTTATTTACTGTAAACTACTATGAAAAGTATAGTAAAATATTTTTAAAAGAAAAAGCAAGTATTAACAATAAAACACTTAATCTAGACAAGGGCACGGACATCAGAGAGAGAGAGAGAGAGAGAGAGAAATACATTTATTCATGACACGGTACATGTAACATATCTACAACACAACACAAAAAAAAACAATTAACGAATAAAGTTAAGTAAACATGTATGTAAGTACATGCACCGCATCGGTGAATGGGCTTTGGCCAAGCGATTCATCAAGTCTGTGGATGCTAATATCTTTATTATAAAAAAAAAAAAAGAATTTTCAAGAAACTGTCCTTCACCGCTGAGCAAGTAAATATTTATTAAAAATCCATACATAAATAAGAAAAGACAAACTAAGTGGTAAAAATACAATCTGGGTTATCGAAACAATAAAATGTTTATTATTATGACTTATAAAAATTATGACTTATTATTATTATTATAAATAAAAATAATCTCTTTCCTAGAGTTTCATATAAAATTACTTAAAATTTTAATAGTATACGATTCGCGTAATCTTTAAATTATTCTCTTATTATTTTATTTTCAAAGTATCAGCTGCCTTTAGATGATGCCTGGCTAAAAAAATGTTACATTTGGCTAAAAAAAATTAAACGGAACCGCTCACAACCTAATCTAATAAAAGAAAGGATCTTTCAATTGCATTATAACAGCATGTTATTGTTAGATTAATCTTTTCACCGCCAAAGTCTGATCTATCAGACGTTTAAGTTTCGTGCCCTTGCCGCCAAAGTCTGATATATCAGACAAATAAAATTACCAATTTAACTGTATTTTTTCTAATTATTAATGTCGTGGCGTGTGATGAACGTTTTTGACGAAAACTCTTAGCGCTAAAAAGGTTAATTGTCATGTCTGTAATTCAGAAATTTTGAAAATTAGCCGACAATTGGAACCTCCTCCTTTTTTGAAGTTGGTTAACTATATTATTTAAAATGTCACTAATGTTGATAACAGTATAAGTACCATATGTACCCAGATATTTTCAAAATGTCCGTCGTATAAAGCAGAGTAGCCCCTTGTGTTTCTTAGAAGGGGTGGTAGAGGGTGGCGAGAGGGAGAGGGCTATTGAGAAACAGGGACACATGATGAGTGGACATTAGTTAAAATGGCGTCACAGTCATGTGTGAATTTTTAAATTATAATCAATGTTAATGTTAGGTTTTTTCATAATTTAGATTTTTTGTTTTGTCTAGCTCACAATTACCACTCCAATTACCGATATATCATGACTATAAATAAACACAAATGAGACCTGCCTCCTAGTAAACCATCCCAGGCAACGACACTTCATTTTTTCTGAATCTGAGGTGTCGTCCTATGGTCTCATGCGGTGTGGTAGGCTCTGTAAAGGGCCGTCTGGTTCGCGACCACCCTTCTACCGAAGTCCGACGCCAAACAGCTTGCTATGTTCTGTCGGTGCGTGGGTGTACCAATGCCTTTATAGGCATTTTCTGGGTTAACTCGCTCCATCGTCGACCTCATCTTTGACCTTTATGGTCAAGATTGAGGTCAAGAGTTAACCCATCTTATAATAATAATAAAAAAACGCCGTCGAACCCTAACCTAAGCAAGGGTGGTGCTAGAAAACTATGTATAATAACTATGTTTAATGTATGTATAATTTTCTCTAAATCACTCTTAAGATTAAGACACAAAAGCCCTCGCAAACAAACCCGAAACATCATCGGTCACTGTACTGCATGACGTCATTATTTCCATACATAGCAGATACATACGCATACATAAGTGTAGATTAATTAACAAAAAGCGGCCGCGTTGAGATTGCGGGCGGGCCCGTCCTACAAATGATTAACGACGTTGGAATCCGGCCTGTATCGCATGATTAATACGTCCAAGTGCTTGTGTGCACGAGTGTACGCGTGTATACGCGCGCGATTGGGTGTGGCGAAGTTTGGTTGAAGATTTGGGCGGATTGTTTTATGTCTGGGTTTTAAGAATACACACACATATGTTTTTATGCAGCTTCTGGGTGATTTTGCTACATCCTAGCCATCGAGATAGATTGTAGTCAAGGGCGAACCAATCCTTACTTCCTTACTAACATTATAAATGCGAAAGTAACTCTGTCTGTTTGTCTGTCTGTCCGTCTTTCACGCCTAAACTACTGAACTGATCTTGATGAAATTTGGTACAGAGATAGATTAGACCTTAGGAAAGGGCATTATATCCTACAGTTGGGCACAATATAAGCTGTAGACCACGCGGGCGGAGCCGCGGGCGGAAAGCTAGTTCTCTATAAAAATAATAGGTCAGGGTTTCACCTACATTGGTTGGAAAAAAGGACTGGGTGGACTAAAAAAAAGAGAGGAGGATCTGTATTACGGAAATTACTTTAATATATTGAGTGGTTTTAAATGAGTTAGCAAAACCAAAGAAGAGAATGAGCACACAAAACTGAACAATTTTCTCCACGAAAATTAGTTTAGACTACGGAAATTTAAATTTAAAAATACGACCACCTACGGCTTCGTCTAAATTTTCTCCAAGTATGTTAAACAACAAGTGGAAACATCGGAAAACATCGTGATGAAACCCACCCGTCCAAGAAAATTCATTTTCGAAAGACGAGCAGTCCACCAACCCGCATTGTGGGCCAGCGTGGTGGAATATGGCCTGAATCCCCTTCGTATTTCGAAGGGAGGCCCGTGCCATTCGGTGGGGACGTATTATGGGCTGGTAAATGTTTATGCAAGTCGCATAAATGTGCAGATAAATGTGTGTCCTAACTTTATTTTCCATTGCCTACTGGGAGCTGTTAAATAAAAAAACAGGGGGCTATATATGGTCTTGCAAATAATAATAATAAATATCAGAAAGATTGCAATTTGCCCAATTTATCATTCGGACCGCGACAAAGCGTTTGAGCACACGCAAGCGATTGTGCAATGATGGCGCGTACGTGTTATGTTGGCGATGAGGTTACCATATTTTCGGGTAAACAAGGGTTAAAAAAAATTACATTAGCTGTACATTTGCACCCTTTTAATATGAACTTAACAGTATATGTAAATGCTCTCCTACAGTTTTTATTTACCTTTTTTTCATCTTTCTAGTTTTAAGTACGGAGTTTTTCAATCCGTACTAACCAGTATTAACTATTTTTATCTTTCTAATTTATTAGATCAGCTGCCCTAGCATACGTAATGAGACTCTCTCTCTCATGAGAGTTTAGTATAGATAGACACGGTAAATGTACCCTATTTGAGAAGTTTTAATTTCTCTTTCGGTTGAATTTGGACATGCGTCAATCGAACGCAAAATAAATGCAAAGTTCTGTTATTTCAAGGTATTCCTTCGCGTTTAGCTGCCCTAGCATACGTATTGTAATGAAGCAGGTTAAACTATTTTATTCAAATAATTTGGAATAATTATTTAATAAAACATTTGAAAATATTGTCTATACTATTAGTAATTAATTCACGGACTACAAAGTATTCGAACCACAAAAGTGATGGTTTCCTATAAAAGTGTAATACATACATACATTATAACTCAAAGTTGATTTCCCTTTTACCGAATTCAAAAAAGGACTGTATGTATTTTTCTTTTTTTTTATGTATGTTCAACGATTTCTCCGCCAATTTTGGACCGATTTTTAAAATTCTTTTTTGTTCGAAAGAGAACCTATACTCTAGAGGTGGTCCCATATAAATTTTATCGAAAATGATTCAGCGCTTTAAAAAAATCAACAAAAACAAAAAATACTACAAACCAGAACATCATCTAAATAAATGAGTGACATTTGCGAACTGTTGTTGGGATTGAAGTCGGTGACTCATACGTTTTTATAACGTGGAAAATTATTTTTCTCTGAGTTCTTTTTCATTTCACAGTACAAAATTATAAACAAAAACTCTGCAAGACAAAATAAAAGGTACGAAAATATTCAAACTACGAAAATCCAGATGACATTCCTAATTTGAACGCCACGCTAGACGGCCAGGGGGGCCGTGACCGCAGGGTGCAACAGGGTGGGGGGACAGTTGCCCACCTCCTACGTCCCCCTGAATTCCTGGTGCTACATTCCGCCTGGTCATTCTTGGAGTCATAATTTTCTGCCTACGTGACACATGAGGAAGGAATTGTTTTTAGATATGTTTTGGACAAGGGTCGCGTGCTTGGAATTACTTTAATTTTTTTTGAACATCAGTTATGTATAGTCACGGGCAATAACATAAAAATACCCTTAAAATTCAAATTGATGTAGGAACATCAGATGGCAAAAAAAGTGACAATGTATAATGCATTAATGCTCGTGACTGTACAGACTAATACATCAAGCTCGACAGTTTCAGTCATAAAATAAAAAATATATTTTCTCAAGCATGAAATTGGGCTCTAAATACGAATGTATACGATGTAAAATATAATTATGTAAATAACTTATGACATACGCAGGTAACAATGTTTGCTACCCTTTTGGTAAATGTTCAGATTGTATTTAAAATAAATAGTTGAATCCATTAATTCGAACAACAACCAATCATCTCAAATTCTAATAAGATTTATCCAAAAAACTGGCCAATGCGAAATAAGCTTTACTATTTTTTTTTATTAAAAACACAAATCGCCGGTATTATTTACTATGGACAGCGGAACAAAAATGCATACAATTTAAACAAAGAATAAAGCCAAATAAAGTATAATTAGTAATTCAGCCAATCACAGCATATTCTAATAAGATCTTTCCAGTCGACTGACCAATCAGACGCGTGCTTTATCACGTGATGGCGTCGCTGCGGAAAACATTAAGCGTCCCTCTACTCTATGCTAATACTATTACGCTCCTGGAATTTTGATGCTTACTATTCTGCATGGTCATTGCCATTTTCACAATTTCAGTGCGCACCCTGCGTTTGCTTAGTGTGGAGTAGAATTTTTTTTATATACAGGGTTTCCCAGGAAACCTATACCAGCGAAGGTCTGTGGTCTGGGGACACTAATATCTATCGATTGGACCGCGATTTTTAGTAGGAAGTTATAACACATTTAATGAATTTTTCGGAATTTATCACCCAGCATCGATTTTTATTTTTTTCTCATCATGTTTAAGATTATTTAAAAAAAATCTTTATGGTAGATAATAAGGGAAATATCAGCTACCATTTAAAAAAAATTGGATATCCCTCATCAATATGGAACATTATTTAAATTGAACTTAAAAGATAAAATTTACACTTCAGCGAAATCTTTTCAAAACTTCAAGTTGGTAAAAAAATAATTGAGATGGACTTGCAGGTTTCAAACAGCTTTTAAAAACTTTGGAAGATATTCAGCTTTAGGAATCATATAAAAAAATAGCACTTAATGGGGCTTGATTTTGCGTGGAAATCTTTGTCACTGGGTAAAATAATCCGATGATTTTTAACCTAACCTAACCTAACGGCACTCCACTAAATGATTAATTAATACATAAGTATCATGGTATCATGTACACTTCATTAATCTGTACTTCACTTACAAAGTAAGACAATTCTTGAAAATCTTCTCTGCACTTTTAGAAACCCTGTCAGGTTGATAACGTTTCAAAAATCTTACAGCAAAGTCTCTTTCCATACTCTGAGCTAAAGATATGCGGAGAATGTGGGTCTACAGTTGATATTTTACGCGACTCGTTTTAAGAGGCAGTAACACATTAAACAAATAATTATCCTACGCTCTACCACGTAAGTTTGCACGACTATAATGCTCACAATCTTGCGTTTATTTGTTCAGTAACCTGAGTAGATAGTTTCATTTTAATTTCGTAGGCATCTAAATTAAAAAGTTTTCTTTAAGAAATGGGTATTCTATGGTAAGAAAAATGTCTATTTACGTTTTGAAGTTATTTATATATTTTCTTTGTCTCTTCATATACACGTACACTTCAAACCGAGTGATTTTTTATTATATTCATCTGCCAACTAAAGTAACAAACATAACAGAAATTCAATGTAAGCATGTATTTTAAAAATAAATTAAATTTAATGTTGAACGATTAAACAATGACTATTTGAAAAAAAACTAATATCATATTGCCTAGTAAAATAAATTAAGTTTTTAAAATGATGTTGGTACAGGTTGGTACCACAGATTATTGTTTATTCTGGTAATACTAATTGACTTCGAGGTCTAATTATATAAGAACATTGATACACTTTTTCTGCATAAAGAAATGTGGTTTCAAAACAATTATCCCAAATAAAACCTCAAAAAAACCAACGTCGCGAAATCCAACCCAAATAAAGACAAGAATTATCAACCCATATTTTTGACAAACAACCGACCAAAATGGCGGACAAGCCAGACTAATTTCGCCGAGATCTCTGTACCGTACTAAATCACCGTACCTACCTATTATGTACTGGTGCCTCATCCACATCGGCCTTCTTGAAAAGCCACTCCAGACTAATGTATAAATATTCTAAATATACGGAAATTTCGTACCCTCACTTTTGTCCTGAACATCTCTCATATCTCCTTTTACCTTACATTCTAAAACCAACCTTATCATTTTAAAAATAAGATTGATATTTCTGTGGAACCATTCTGACGTTCGGCCATTTTGGTTTTTGAATAACAGTCCTCACAATCCTTTCTGTTAAACTATTCTCTTTGAATAATTGCCGCATGGATCTGAAGGGTTAAAGCGCATGTTCGTGCTACGTCCTACCCTAGTCCTATCTTTGTGGTCGGATAGGGTCGTGTGCGATTGTTATGTATGGGGTATATGGCCCTATAGTGGACAATGTAGGCGAATCGTATATGTCAGATGAGAATAGTATCAAAGTGATCTAATATTAAACAAGATTGGTGAAGTTTTTGAACTGGGATGGTTGTTAGAATTTTTTTAAAATTTCTTAACAAGATGTCTGTATGTGGTTTGGTTCTACTAGATACTGTGTCTATTTCCAAGAAAATAAACGGGTTTTCAAGAAAATCCGTTCAGTAGTTTTTAAATTTATTATTTTTAAGTGTAGCTTTTAAAGTAATAATCAAAATAAAATCGCGTTCAGACAGACAGACACGGCGGAGAACTTTCTTTTATAATATAGTATGATGATAAAGAGTACTGTATTGTATGTAATCCGAGGTTATAAATACTCAAAACAAGCGCAGAGAAGCTACCATCACGTACTCATAACAAAATACTTACTACTTAGCTTCCTCTTAGAGGAACCAAAAGCAATAATTATAACAAATGGACACAAGTTTCCGGGGCCCGCAGTCGGAGTGCCCTCCGGCCTTTAGTTTTAGAACCATGATACCCTGAGATTAATATGCGAACTGTATATTACAGGACATTGTATTATCAAATAACGATTGTGCAAATTAAATACACATTAAAGTGCTAGCACGGCCCGCGACGAACTCACGCGTCACGACACTCCAATGACGGTAAAACTTCACTTTGATTGCGCGAGGGCATCGAGCAAAGGCTTACTTTTCCCTCTGGCGTTGTCATTTTGACATTTCACAAGTTGCAGCAGCTCGAGCATGATGTGCGATAAACTCGCACGGCACGCCACTCGGCTGACGATGAATCTTCGCTATTATTGCGCGAGGGCTCCGCGCAAAGGCTTGCTCGCCCTCTGGCGTTGTCAATAGTGACATTTTGACATAGGACCGAGGCGCATTCCGCGTGCGAGCACATCGTGCTTGAGCTGCTTAATAAGTACTTCATTTGTTTATCCACTACTATATTAAAACAAAATAAAACGCATGTTTCATTATAGGTAATGTGTTTAACCATTTCTCAGTCGTAGCGGTTTTCCGTCCCACTAAATTAAGATGGCGGAGAACGAGTGTGTTCACGTGCGTATGCGCACCTGAAAATATCCTGCGCACTTGACAGCTTCCGTCATCATCATTTTGTGAGATATATCTACAAAATTAACCCCTCGATCCGAGATGAAATCCAAACCGGTTCCTTCAAAAACGATGTTTAAAATTAGAGGCGACGCATACGGCAAGGGTTAATTCACTATAGCACAAAAGGATGCTGATTTGACCAATGGGCAGAGATCAGGACTTATCTGGTCAACATGGGGTGGTTTATAAAGATGCTGTGTAGCCAATTATGTTTGAAAGGGTTAAGTTAGGTCAACGGTCAGGTGAAGAGTTCAGATTGAGATGCTGAGGGCCGTGAATGCATACAATACTCTTTATTGCTCACAAAAAAAAAACATAACATTAAAACGAAAACAAATGTTCATCATGTAGTGTACAATGCGACGGCCTTATTGCTATAGAGCAATTTCTACCAGGCAACCGGGGGTGAAGGAAACCAAGGTGAAATGGTAGACGTGCAAAAAAGACGTGTGAATGAAAAGGTGTTGTTGAAAAAGATATACCTTTTAAAAATATTTGTTAATTTTTATTTTACTTTTAAAAACGCGAAGGTTTGTATGGATGTTTGTTTCATGTGTTGTTTTGGACCAATTTTGATATAAATTGGTATGGAGGTAGCTGACACCCTGGATTAAGACATATGTTACATAATTTTTCTAAATTCCTACGGGAACGCAGTCCCAGGCGGGGAAGTTAAAATATATATACAACGCTACACACATTCAAAGGCCCATACTAAAGTTTCCCTTGTGTCATAAGTGCTTTGAAACACACACAAAGACACGAGCACAAGTGACCCGAGAACAAACATCTGCTTTTTACACAAATACGTGGGAATTGAACCCAGGACCCGTCGATCAAGAGGCGCCGCTACAACCGTTCGACCAAACGGGCCGTCAAAAATAAATATCTGAAGAAAAACACTCCTCTAACAACTTTATAGAGCTAGGAAGCAACTTTCTCGACCACTAGCTCTAAATCAAAAGCCGGTGCACTAGTTACTGTCAATGAATGTCTAAGAAACTTCCTAATTGCACATGCGTCTCTGTAATTCGATACCAGCAGAAACTCTTCTTGCCGTGCCGTGTCTGTATGTCTTTATATCTATGGGTTTGTTGATGCAGACATTAGCATATGTTTTCGTATTTAAAAATTGATTGTATGGTCGAGTGGTACTGACGGCCGGTTTGGTCGAGTGGTAGTGACGCTGCCTCTTGATCGGCAGGTCCTGGGTTCGATCCCCAGTCGGGGCAAACATTTGTGTAAAAAGCAGATGTTTGTTCTCGGGTCATGGGTGTTTGTGTTTGTCTTTGTGTGTTCCAAGGGACCCACGACACAAGGGAAAACCTTAGTGTGGGCCTTTGAGTGTATAGCGTTTATTTATTTATTTATTTAATTTAGCGACTCTTAGGCCCGTATTACAGAAGAAGACTCAAGTCTTGATCTATACTTAAGTATTGATTGTCTCTACAGACCTATATCGAGATAGACGGTAAAAGTTTACCTACCTTGCCTGTAAAAAGTGTGATCTACGGTCACAGTTTTGTTCGACTTAAGTCAGTCCACTTGAGAACTATGCCGTAAATAATAATCGATTTTAATCGGATCTACATTATTGTTTTACATAATTAAGCGCCTTGAATCGTTTCCGCGCGGTCTTGATTTCCCATGATTAAATCTCGCTCGTGACGTCATTTTAGGTACGAAAAATTCGACACGCTAGGTTCTCATACAGTTTGAAGCGCTCTTTTCGTCTATCTCGATATAGGTCTGTGATTGTCTCTTTCTCTTACTATCAAAACGACAAAGACGGCTGCTATTTCAGAGTCTGAGTCGCGTTCTGTCATATGGACCTTAATGTGATTTTTGGGTACTCAAAAAAAATTTAAGTAGCAGTTTAACTCTACGCCTTTTCGCAAAGGTGCAGTCCTCCCCGGATAATAAGTAATTCGCAAGAAACTCCGAGGGGTCATTACTTTACTTATTTTATAATTCTTAATTGAAATCATTTTAAGGGCAGTTTGAACAGTTTATTCCCATGGTTACTTATCAGTAGCTCTAGCACGATAACGACAAACTCGCGCTCGGTTCACGCTGTAACTTCACTTTGATTGCGCGAGGGTCCCGCGCAAAGGCTTGCTCGCCTTATGGCGTTGTCAATGTTGACATTTTGACATAGGACCGCGGTGTTGTTGCGGCGCTGTCACTATCGTACTCGGCCTGCTGGGCATTTTTTATAACTGCCAGCCAAGCAGTTCGTAGCGGGCGCAGAGCCGAATTTGTGAAGAAATGGGTGAAATTTTATAATAAATATAATATTGAAACGCTAAAAAAAATGTATCGCTATTACCCCTTATCTTAGATAAGTTTGTAATAACCGTTCCTAGGGTCAATTAATACTTGGACACTACACACTTAAACGCCCATACCAAGGTTTTCCCTTAAGTCGTGCCTTGGAACTCTCACAAAAACAGACACGAACACCAATGACCCGAAAATATATCTGCATTTTACACAAATATTTGCCCCGACAGGAAATCGAGCTTAGGACCCGTCGATCCAGAGGCAGCGCCACAACTACTCGATCAAACCGGCAAATTTTTATTTATTTACTTATTTGCATTGAGATATTTATAATCATTAATACAAAGATGCGCCTTCGTATTCGGAAACATTTTCCCTAAGACCCTGTATTCTTCTTCTTCTTATCGTGAAGGCATAGTCAAGTCTGTGGCGAACTTGGCTAGCCCTGGTGTCAGAGTTTTCAAACCGCACAATGGCCTCTGACTTGGTTTTAACGACTGTAGTCAACCGACAACAACCGGGACCGACAGCTTAACGTGCCCTCCGAAGCACGGAAACGCTCGTGATAAATTGCCACTTTGGTCAACAATCAGGTTCCCTGCCTCTGTGTACGTTGCTGAACCTCACTGATCGGTTGAGATCAGCGAGAGCCACTGGGCTACGAATCCTGTATTTAAATCATCTCTATCAGTGTAATTAAAATGAAAATTAATATCATAGCCATTTCAGTTGATTGATAACGCTCACCTCGTCTACCAATTTCGAATCGAAACACAAATCTCAAAACACAATAACAGAATCAAACAAACTTAAGCTTCACCAATTCATTGTAAGTTCGGCCCTGGGTAGTGGCCGAAACTCTACCGAACCCTTTACCCCTCTCCCCCCTCTCTACCACCCCTTAGGTTTGGGTAGGAGGGGGTTACTACCCCTACTTTCTGAATTAATTGCAATCAGAAGGACATGAGTGAAGTCCACCCCTAACTTTGCGAACCATGTTGAAAATTTGCTCCAACTGCGTGTGTGTGAGTTGGAGTTGTTTGTGTGTGTGTGTGTGTGTGTGTGTGTGTGTGTGGGATGTGTAAGTGGTAAGTCTCCATTGTTCTGAATGAGATGTAAGGGTGTAACTTGCTATTATTGGCTACTTAAACTATTTTTAAATAAAAGAACAATACTAATAAAAAAAGAAATAAAAAATGGAAAAAATTACGAACCTGTTTTTAAAAATGTTTTCATGATTTTTATTACAAATTTAAAACTACTCATCCGATTAAAAACGAACAGGATAAAGTTTTTAATATTTAAAAAGTAATTTATTTGTCCCTTAACTTATATTTTATGCGATCAGGTAAAAGTAAATTAATTAAATTAAGTTAATAAAATTAATGCTGTGCACCCAAAAGTAAAAATAAATATTTTCCAATGATGGCAAACTTTTCAGGGTAGACTTGTTATTATTAACTATATTTTTCTTTAAGTACACACGGCAGTACATCAAGCTACACATGTTAACCTTGACGTAGCTCTTATCTCACTCGTAATAGCGGCGGCTTCCGTAGTGCGAATGGGTAACCTTACGTGCTGCTGTCTGTACTTGTAAACCAAGTGGTGTAAATATTAGTATAGATTAATATTAAAAGATCATTTGAACAAACGAAATGATACCCAAACTTTTCATACTTAGCTATTAACCCACCCAAACCTCCACCATCGAAATTTCTGTTCTCAAATATCAAGAAAGCATATACAGATCTCATATACGATTCTGTGAAACTACATTAATATTTCAAGACCGGGTACAACTTTGAGGTCCTTTCTAAACAGCCCTTGGTCTTCCAAAGTTATTCCAACTTTGTTCCCAGTTTGAAGCTTTCGCTCTAGGGGCGTGGGTAAAGATTACTTTGCCGCAGTGGTGCTCAAAATGGGCTGCGAAAACTCACCATATAGACTATTTAATCAGTCATTCTTATTCATAAGCTGTTAAAATGTTGTAAACGTCGTATACTCATAGAAAGCATTTTCTTTTATTAGCCCATAAACATGTTTGGTGGAGAGCTTATTTATCTAAAAAATATATTAATACGATAAGTTAACTAGCAAATAAAGTAAAGGATGTCATGTCTGTGGATGCAAATAATAACTAAACAAAGTACTTACCTATTTAACAATACTAATACTCGGTAAGTTAACCAAGTTTCGTAAATTAAATGAACCAATCCTTTTTGCAAATACATTTATTTATTTATTTTCTTATTGTCAGAAATATTTAAGTGAAACAATTTAACTTTAAAGAGTAATATGAATTAGTATTTTTCATTATTGTTGTGATAAATGTACGCCTGTACTGTACAGTCTTGCGTCTGTACATAATAATTACCCGTTGACAAAATTATGTGATTCTTACGACTCATCTAAAAGTGGGCCATGCATCGTTACAGTTTGAGAAACATGATTCCAGCCTGTACATTGGTTGACTAGTGCCTTATCTTTGTCTTAGTTGGGTGACTAATTCTTATGGAAGTACTTAGTGGGATGTTTTTGTTGATTTAGAACATACGATCAATCAAGACAGTACTTACAGGCTATCATCATCAGCCTGTGTTAGTCCACTGCCCCTCTTATGGCACACCACTGAGCTCGGTATTCAGCACTCCTCTTTCAACCATACGTACAGCTTCAGTATCATTAGTATATAGGAGGCAATGGTAATAAAATTTTATTATGCCGTTGTCGAATTTTAAAAATTGCCCATTGACGACGCCCAAATTTGACAAAAGGTTTCTTGTATAACAGATACAAGGGATAAGGAACGGTTTTACGGAGTCCCCACTGGAACGAAGTCCCGGGCGTCCTCTAGTATTACATAAGATGATTGATCTCTGCTCAATATTAAGAAGGGACTTCTAATGAATTTAAGCGCGAGTATTACTTAATACTCCACCCCACCAAACCGTGCACAGTTAAAACAACATTAAGTACTTTAATCTTAAATCTAGGGCAATATCAATACCCCTCGAGTACACTTAACGTCAATAGTGATAAATCAGTAGGTACAGTCGACTACAAACGCTCTCCAATCTAACTTCTGAGCATATTGTTAGTTACACGATATTATCTTTCTGCTTGCCTCGCTAATACCACTCTTAGAGCCACTAGATTTGGTTGTAGGGTAACTGTGATTTTGTGATTTTTAGGACACGAATTTTCTACGTGTTTCAGAAATCTATCTACCCTAACATTATAAAGAGGAAAGATTTGTACTTTTATATGTTTGTAACTAATAAACTAAAAAACTACTGAACCGATTTACAAAAAATATTTCACCATTAGAAAGCTACATCATTTTCCCGGGTTTCGAAGGAACAAAGTCCCTAGCGCTTCCCCCTAATAAAAAGAAAATCAAAATTAAATTCAAAAGTGAAAGAGTCTAAACTCTAGTAAACAGTTGCACGGTTTCAAAATGAAAGTTTCATATAATTAACGTGACTTGCTAAGCTTTTGAAATAGAGCTGCGCATTAATCTGAACTTTTGTTAATTTTGGATTTTCTTTTTATTCGGTATTAATGAAATAAGCTGTAATTCCTGAAGTCAACTAAATTCAACTAACTTATATTACCTGGTTGAATTAAGTACACTTTTTGTAAACTAAATGCATCCAGGTTTTTTGCTTTGTAACATATTGATATAGCGGTGATAGCCCAGTTGGTAATGAGCCAGACTTTACATCCGAAGGTCGTGGGTTCAAATCCTGGTGCGGGCCTGTACAGACCACTAAATTCGTCTTTTCGGATTTATGTACGGATTTCTAATTATCACTTGCTCAACGGTGAATGAAAACATCGTGATGAAACCCAAGAAATTAATTTTCGAAAGACGAGCGGTCCACCAACCAGCATTGGGCCAGCAGCGTGGTGGACTATGGCCGGCCTAAATCCCCTTCGTGTTTCGAAGGAAGGCTCGTGCCCCTTGGTGGGGACGTATATGGGCTGGTAAAAAAAAACATATTGAGGCTCGTGTTGGTTACCAAGTTTTACATTAGATCGCTCCACCAGCAGTATATTATTACAAAACTTGGTTAATTTGATTATGGCTACGAACATAGAAACACAATTACTTATATTGAAAGTTTAGGTCTTGCAAAATGGCGCAGTCTCAGAATGTGGACGTCAGTTTAACGTTTCGAATTTCTTTTGTTAAATTTTGGGTCAGTTAATTGTTTTTAAAAACATTTTTCTTCTTTACAGACGACAAACATCACACCGAAAAGGAAGATTTTCACCACAACGTAACAAATTCACGATTATCAAGATATTGCATAAAATAGCTACAAAAACGAAGACAACTTTAATTTTTTTAAGAGATGGGTTAATTCTTGACCACGGTCATAAATAAGGTCAGCTATGAAGCGAGTTAATCCAGAAAATGCCATGGTACTCCCACGCACAGACGAAACACAGCAAGCTGTTCAGCATTGAACTTCGGTAGGAAGGTGGTCGCAAACTAGACTGCCTTTTACAGAGCCTACCACACTGCATGGGACTATAATAACTAGGATCTCAATTTCAAAAAAAATTGAAGTGTCGTTGAGAATGGATTAATAGGAGGCAGGTTTCATATGTGTTTTATCAGTCGCCTTTTTACGACACCAAAGAGATAGAGTGGTGTAATTCTCAATCATGATTTTACGGCTTAAAATCTCAAAAAACAAATTGTCCGAGAACAATAAACGTCGTGGTCACCCTACCACTTACGTATACGTGGTACAGTCGAGGAGCCAGCGAGATTTTGACCAATTTACGGCGTGCCAAGTGGAAAGATAAGCTAATGCGGCTTAGTGGGGACGTATTGGACTCCTGTATGCCGCGCATTGGGGTGGCATGGTGTGATAATGCGGCAGGTAGCTTCTATTCATGTTATTATGTGATTGGTGACCATTATAGATATGATCACAGGGACATTGTCTGAGTCCTGGATGAATTAGGTAATGTGATTTATTTGCCGCCTGTGGTCGTATACTACTGTGGAGGAATGAAAACCTGATAAAATAGTTAGCAAAGTTTTTTTTTAACTTTAAATATGCTAACGAATATTTAGGGGCTGGTTTTCCTCATAAAACTAAGCAACTTTCCCAAAAAAAACCTTGTAAAATTAAAAAAAAATGTCAACTTCTCATATTAAGACAATTAGCTGATCGCTTTTTTTATTTATTTTATTATAAGATGGGTTAACTCTTGACCTCAATCTGGACCATAAGGTCAAAGATAAGGTCAACGATGGAGGCATGAGACCAGAGAACGACACCTCAGATTCAGAAAAAAATGAAGTGCCGTTGCCTGGGTTGGATTGCTAGGAGGCAGGTCTCATTTGTGTTTCCTTAGTCGCCTCTTACGACACCCGCGGAAAGAGATGAGAGGTTTTTTTTGTATTTCGGCATGTTTCTTGGGAACAGGTTCGTTCGCTACTTCACTTTCTTAATTTTCGCTAATTTAAAGTCATCCAATGGTGGTAGTTCTTCTTTTTTTTGCGCTGGAGACTTGTTCGAGTGTCATCTTTAGTCGCATTGTACACACAGCAGCACATCAGGCTATACACACAAGTTGATCTTGACGTTGCCCTTATCTCACTCGTGATAGCATCGGCTTTCGTAGTGCAAATGGGTAATCTGACATGCTGTTGTCTGTACGTACGATATTTCAAATTTTTCAAGATTAGAGTAGTCTTAATCCTGAAAAAATTTGGAAAGAATGTTGCGTTTACAGATATCTAATTTCAATAAAACTAACAAATTAAAATAAATTAAAATTTAAAAAAAGGTAAAAGACACAATCGACGCCGCCGGAGAACAAAGTGGTAATCGCAATAAGTAAATACAGGAAAAATTCAAAGTCCCTATTACACACATGTTTATTTCAAATCCTTATATTACATTACATACACTCACGCATGTTATACCATATGGGGTAGGCAGAGCATCACTGGTTTTAAATTCTACTCTCCTATTATTGTGAAATTTATAGAAATTTATATAACTTTCATTAAAGGCTCTCCAAAGAGTAATGAAACTAATACTTCCTTTCAAATTAATACTAAGTAATTCTAACATACAGAGACATAACTCAAAAACAATCAAGTCTCAAGTCGCCCATCGAACAAACTCACAAAGCAATATCCTCGCAATAATGCCCAACTTTACATATTAATTAGGAACAAAACAAACATCGAGCGAAATATTTCACTAACACCCGACATTTCTTATCCCAACCCACTTAAAACATCCGAAGGGCAATGGGCCCACTGAGTGTCATTCATCAACAACTCTCTAAGTTTGTATGTAGGTACCTAAACCTCTTATTATTTGCCACCCCTGACTATAAAATTGAACCAAATGTATCCCAAAACCAGAGAGAACAATCACTCTTATCTGTTTGTGTTAAAGCTGAATTTGGAATAGTGGCGATAGTCGTTTCAAGCATTAATTATCGCGTTCCCCACTTTTAGGGTAACCCTTTTCGTCCCCGCTGGTCACCCCTTGAGGTCCGATGCGCCGTAGTCATTAGTAAGCGCTGTATATACAGAGGTATGGTAAATGGTCTCCTTTTAAGATGATCTTGAGGGATGTGTGAGGGAAAACGATACTTGATTTGGTATACGTAATTTATTCAGCATCTCCCTTTTCGATCGCAGTTTCATTTGGGTTTAAAAGTTATTAACGATACAAGTGTGTTAAGAATCCAAATAAAGCATGAGCGAAGGAATACTTATGCCAGGATTTTATTTAGGTATATTTTACCAATCATTTTAAATGAAAATACATTAGAAGTCATAAAAAACTGACGATAGC
Organism: Aproaerema taeniolella; assembly: GCA_949987775.1. NCBI lineage: Eukaryota > Metazoa > Arthropoda > Insecta > Lepidoptera > Gelechiidae > Aproaerema > Aproaerema taeniolella. Next base: position 2,813,508 of record OX465259.1, on the reverse strand, counting down.
AGAATTTTGTGCTCTCCGAAAGATCGGCTATTTGCTGATTAGTTTACAATTTTTATTTCTTAAAACTACTTACATCACATAATATTTCGGACTTCATAACGTACTTCTTTATCATCGAGCACATAACCTATGGCTCGATGCTCTTTATGTATCTACATAATTACATACATAGTTATAGTGCTATTTTCGAGCATTATACTCGTAGATTATCATTTTGACTAATAAATACAAGGCTCGGAATCTCAATATAAATTTATCGAGACACACTCTTAGAATTTACATAAGTCATTTTATTGCACAATACAACTAACGACACAATTAAACGCTCAAAATAATTCTTGTAACTAATGAACGTACCAATCACTTTTGTGAGCTATCCTTTTATCATTCCTGCCTCTGAGCACCCAGCCTTGTCCGTGACTCTTATGAGTATCTTCCGTCGGCTCATCATCAGCTGCCATGAGCTGCATCAGAAACATGCGTCTCTGCTGGCTTGACAGGTTCTTGTAGCTTCCATGCAACAGCAAATATGAGAAGACCACGATATCCCCTGCTTCGCATATCACTGGAGTTGCACCTTCTATTGGGTACTTCTTCGGGTCCACCCAATGGTATGCCTGGACTTCAGAACCTTTGTATCCGACATCTTCTATTGGTCCAAGTTTGTGGGATCCAGGATATACACACAATCCTCCGTTTTCTATCTTAGAAGGGTCAACACATAAGAAGACAGCTACCATAGAGTGATTCTTGTATGGAAAGTAAGGATAGTCCTGGTGCATTAAGTAAGGTGCACCTGTACGCGGTGGCTTCTTATGAGCTTTAGTGTGATGCAAGCAGATATTTGGAGTCTCCATAATGTCTTCCATTGCTTCTAGAAGGTTCTTGTTTGTAATAAAGTCGGAGAAAATCTCGCTGTGAAAAGATAAGTCATGGACGGAATGTACCGTGAAGTCTTTACTCCCTGCAGCTTTTTCCATCTCTGGTCCTTCCCATGCTTTCTCCATTCCAGGGTTCTTCTTCAATTCAAATATTCTATCATATTCTTTGTCGATTTCTGCAAATTCTTTCTTGGTCAGTATGTTTTTTAAGATAATGTACCCATTATCTTTGTAAAATTGCTTTTGATCTTTTGTAAGCCGCACCATTTTTGTTAAGCTAAGTATAGATTTTCTCAAGTTATTCCTTAGAAATACTAAGGTTAATCTTGATACTGAGTTTATATAAGAGCAGATATCTCTAATGGAGTGTTTTCATTGGTTTTATCAGTAATGTGACACCATAAACAAACAGGTCAAGCAACAGTGTCATGACAAATAAATCAAAGTATATTATTACGTAGTTTACATGACTCTTATCTAAGATATCAGAATATAGCCGCTTAGCCGTGTTTTAAAAAGTTAGTTTTAAAAGTTATTGATACGAACAATTTTATTTTACATCTTGTAAAAATTCAAAGATTTTTTAAATTGCATACTTAGCATATTTTAACTATGTATTTAGCAGTGACAATATACGTCATACGATAAGTAAATAAATAATAATAAATAAATTCATCTCCGAGTATCGTGATTTGAAATGTTTTCGTGTGTCATTTAGTGAAATTTTTGACTTTGATTATTTTAATTAGTTTCTAATCGGCAAGTGAAATAAGACCTTCAGAGGACCAGCTGCCCTAGCATAAGCAACATAAACTTAAATATATGAATAGAAGGTTGCTTTTCTTTTGCATTAAATTGACGTTGTCACATGACCTTGAATTGCTTAAAGGACGTATGCCCAAATCAAATAACATTAATTGATTAGATAATCTGCAATAACATTAATTTATCTTTTATAGTAGGTATATGAGCGGAAATAACCCTAGATCGATGTACCTACCAACTCAAAGTGCAACTTATCGCTATTGTTTAGAAAACGTTTGTTAGAAAACTATGGCTACAAATACACCAAAAAATTTTAATCATGATTAAATGGGGTAAAGTGTGCGGTGAACTTGACTAACCCTCAGAGTTTTCAAACCGCCAAAAAATTCTTTTTACGACTGTAGTCAATCGACAACAGCCGGGACTGACAGCTTAACGTGCCCTACGAAGGACGGAAACGCTCGTGATAAATTGCCACTTTGGTCACCCATCAGGTTCCTTGCCTTTGTGCACGTTCCTTAACCTCACCTCACTGGGCTACGCGCGTTTCCACACTTAAACGTTTTCATACCAAACCCCAAATAGATCATATTCGTTGATTGGATTAATATGCGACTATCACACTCTATGGACTGTGACAATTTCATTAGGCGTAATCTACCACCCCCATGTCATAGATGACTTGCAACCTTCACACTCCCGCCATATGTTAGGAAACGCTAATTATCTTAGTTTCGGCCCTTACGATCCAAGTTTTGTAATAGCATGTTAGTTTTTATTCGAAATTTGAAACTGGCGTAATTAGGGGGAAGGGTTGGCGTTAGGACTATTTTTAATATCGCTTCTTTGACATATGAAGTTAGTTTTTCAAAATTTGCAAACTGCCTTTGCGAAGCCAAAAAGAGAAAAAAAATTTGTTCTAAACACTGGCTGTAAAAAAGAGTGGCATTAGGGAATATGCATGTAATTCAAATATGGGTAAAAATTTTTAAAATAATCTTTACCATTTCAAAAGAAATTAATAATTCAAACGTGCAGAAAAACTGCGGGAAATTCAAATATCCGAAATGCGTTGCTGTTTGTCAGAGTGTGTCATGACGTCAAAGTTCATGACAACAAAATCACTCAAATGAATTAATACTTATGAATTAATAATATTGGTTTCTTAGACCGTTCTATAGATGAAGAATGATGTTCCATGATGAATTAGTTGAAACTTTAGACAAAATTCATTAAAAAAAATTGAAATTAAACCAAAATCTGTGACGAAAATGTGTAATGTGACGTCACGCTAAGCGCGCCAAAATGGTGGCCGTTTAAAGTTCTCGTTTCGGTTAGCTACTTTTAGCTTTCGAAAAAGTACTTATAATTACCTACTTTTCATCATAGCTATTTTTTACGATTATATTTTAGTGATGTAAGCTACTTAATTTAAAAAAAAAAACTATTCTAGACGGGCGTCTAGAATAATACACCTCCATTAAAATTTATAATAGCTGGGCAGTTTTACACAAGTTATTTTTTTTTTAAATCGGTCCAGTAGTTTTTGAGTTGATTCATTTCAAACATGCAAAAATATAAATCTTTCCTCTTTATAATAATAGGTCTTTACCTATGAAATTGCTGATTTTTTCTCAAGCTTTATTTTATTCATAATTTATTTGATTGAACAGCTATTACTAAAATTGTTTTTTTTTTATTTAAAACCTTGGCCATATAACGGAGATATTGAACATATTTACTTTAGATTTATTTGCTGAAAAAGAAGCTCAAATATAGCTCGTCTCATCCGTTGCCCGTTCATTGCTTATTTTTGCTGTACCGTTGTTACAGTTACAACTTTCAACAAAGTAAGTATGATGAAAATTAACTTAACGTTGTCCAAACCTTCCCACAAAATTTTGCTAAATTTGAATTTCGCATTCCCGAGAAAAATCTGAAATAATATTGTATGAAAAACGGCAATTTCATAGGTAAAGACCTATTATTAGTGCAGATTAAATATCTATGAAATCAGTGTTCTTGTATATTTCGGTAATGATAATGAGCGGCAATGCGGAAGGCTTTGATATTAATATGGTTGTTCATTTGACGGTGCCAATATGTCTCCAAGACTACCCAGTCCTATTACCAGGACTACAAAATTAGTGTCGGTGACTATGACTGAACAGTGTGACAGTAACAAGTATTTATAAGACGTTTTAAACAAATAATAAATAAGAATAATTTTTTGTCATTTGTAAAGAGTGAAGTGCGCTTATTCTTAGTTTAACTGCCATACTCACAGACGTTAATTAAAGTTAAGAAGTAATTGAATGTCATGCTATCTTTGTTTATATCAACAAGAATGAAAGAGACCACATCAGAGTTTAACAGTACTTAACTTTAATTGACGTCTCTGAGTACGGCAGTAACACTCCACTAAGGCAATGGTTAACAAAAGTTGTAAATTGACAGCAGCGTATATCTGCAAGAATTAATGTTATTAACATCTTTAACATTTAATCTGCCGTTAAACATTTAAATCTTTGTTTTATTTTTTTAAAGGATTAGGAATTATTTCCGGGCTTATTTTTTTCAAAGGAGGTTTAAATGCCCAATTTGAATAATTATTAAAATAAAAATATTACCAGTAAGTAGTTATTCTTTTTATATCTCGAGATGCATCAATAAATGAATACAGCTAATAAATACCTGGTTTAGATAATCTATAACCAAAAAAAAAAACAGTTTGTAACACTTTTTTTGTAAGAGATACAATAAAATGCAGATAATAGCAACTCCAAATAAATTATATATCTATAGGTAAATAAACCCAAAAGCACAAGCTATGCATCTAAGTAGATTGTATACTTCGATCATTAAACACACAAAGGCTTAGCGGCGCCATTCAGAGCCTTTATGAAACTATGAAAACGTAATGACCATACGTCACTTAAAATACCTAACAAAACAATAGCATGCGACAGGAATTAATATATCATTATGTCAGACCCATGTAGGCATAACAACCCTCACCACTCTTTATATCCGTCCTTTTCTCACTTACAAGTTTCTATATCTCCCATCTTACTCATGGGCGGCAAACTTTGTTATGAATACGCGAATCTCTCTCTTGATTGGGATTTGTTAATCTCGAAATTGCTGAAAGTTAAAATTCGAATGTGTTTGAATTCGGAAGGCGCTCGCGTCATTTGTTTGTGATTAGAACGAATTTATCGTCGTAAGGGTAGTTTGGAGTTGTATTATGTTATTAGGCTTTTGTTTATGGTTTTAGTAGGCAGAAATTGCTACCTAGCAATAAGGCCGCCTTGTTGTACACTATGTTTTATGTTCTGTTGATTGTGCTGTATGTCCTTGTGTGCAAATAAAGTATATTGTATTGTATTGTTTTGTATTGTAATTATAGGTATCTGCCTTTTAAATTATTGTTAAATAACGACTTAAGTTACCTTTTTTAAATAGATCAAACCAATCGATGGTGCTGTTTGCTTATTAATGTTTTTTTTGTTTTTGTGAATTTTAGGGCTATTTTCACCAATAATGTTACTCCTGGTTGAACAGCTAGAAAATAAGATAAAGTTAGAAGAAAATAAGGCAAAATAACAAAAACCGTAGAAAAACCGGTACAGTGAAGCTTACTTTGCTTGCGCGAGGGCAACGCGCAAAGATTTATTCGACACTTTTTTAAATGTTGACCGCGTTGTTTATACGTTCTGCTTCAGCTACTGGTTTTCAGTTAAGCACTACATAAGACTATTGACTATTAGAATTGATCTAATTTATAAATTTTAATTGAAAAAATAAAATGAAAAATACAGAAAAAAATTGTATTAATTTAAAAAATCCATCTGTCAAACATCAAAAGTGAGCTTTGAAATCCAAACTCCATAGAGAAACTCCAACTGCACCTAATTTGCTAATGCCTCTACAAAACTCGGCCGTATAAAGGGTGTTCCTGTTCTGATTTCTCGCGTTCTTGTCAACCCTTTGAGCCTCTCCACATCAGAGGCTAATTTACGCGGCGACCGCACAAAGAAAAAAAATACGCTAATTAAAAACTGAGTCGTCACAAAGTGACACAGCTCGCGGGAAACGGAGAGATGACGAGGAAATGCGAGCACACTGTGCATGTGAGCGTGTTTTGTTTTCAGTTTTTTGTTTCTTGTTCTTTTAGACTTTGATGGTTTTGAAGTTTGTGATGATGAGATATTGACTTGCAATAAGAATAATACACATGGACCTAATATATTACTATAATACTACATAAAAACTTATAATAGCGTCTATTCTACGAACCAATGGCGTTTTAATGGTGGTTGAATAACACTGGTGACAATTTTATCTGTACAGCGGTTGAAATTAAGAACTATCGAAGTTTGACTTTCTTTCCAGGCGGGACTTCGTTCCCGTGGGATTTCGGGAAACTTATAAAGCTTAATAACTTATAAAGAAAATATATAGCATTCTAATGGTGAAAGAATTTTTGAAATCAGTCCAATAGTTTTTGAGTTTATTCGTTACAAACATACATACATACAAAATACAAATCTTTCCTTTTATAATATTAGTATAGATACTAAGTATCCACCTTGACAAGCAGCGCCACCGTCAACCAAACGTTTTGTTGCAAAACTACTTAGCAACTTAACATTCAGTTGGTGGTAACACTGCCAATCAAAGCGGCCATTAGAAAATGTATGACATTTGGATAGTTCTCAATTTCGCCACCAGACCGGATAAAATGGCGACCATTGTCATTACACCGCCATTGAGACGCCACTAATTAGTGGAAAAGTGCTCCAGTTCAACTATTACAAACGGTTTAAACCGAATACAGTGCGTATCGTTACAACTAACTATTAGTTGGTATGGAATGTATGTTAGTTACTAATATAAAAAAGTTTGTGAGGGGTACTTCTGGGCTCCATAATTTTCCAAACAAAGTCCCAGGACAATTGTAATCGAAGAAAGAAGGCGAAATCCCTGAACAAAGCTAGTAAAGAAAAAAATCGTTGGACAAAATTCTAAAAGTTTTGTGCAGGTTACCTATTCTACTACTCTCTCACTTGTTGCTATAATGCTACTTTTCACGTAGGTGTATCGTAGCAGATTTTTTCTTGCATTTCCTTTTCTTTACATCTAGTTTGCTTGGTTTTGTTTGCGTTTATTCAGTTTAGCTCATTAGGGAACTTCTATGGCATTTCCTTTAAACATTCTACTTCCTTTTTTAACCGACTTCAAAAAAGGAGGAGGTTTCTCAATTCGACCGTATATATTTTTTTTATGTATGTCTGCGGATAACTTCGTCGTGTATGAACCGATTTTGATTATTCTTTTTTTGTTGGAAAGGGAGTATTCCAAGGATGGTCCCATGGTAAGGAAACCAGGATCTGATGGTGGAATCCTGAAGAAATTGAGGGAAACTCTCGAAAAAATTGTCTTTTTGGGATTGAAGTCGGTGACTCTTACGTTTTTGACGTGGAAAATTATTTTATCAGCTCACATACATCCAAACCGAGGGGCACGGGCCTTCCTTCGGAACACGAAGGTGGTTTAGGCTATAATCCACCACCCTGGCCCAATGCCTTTCGAAAACTATGCGGATTCCATCACGATGTTTTCTTTTATCGCTGAGCATATGATAATTAATGAAAAATTGGTTCGAAAAGACGAATTGATCCAAATCAGGATCTGAACCCGCAACTTTTTGGTTACAAGACTGGTTCTTTAACCAAATCACTGTTATTCTAGTCGCCATACTTTCATACAATTTACTTCCCGTGTGAAAATGTTAGGTATCGATAGAGTTTGATATTGTAGTGTTTAATTGAACCTATTAAAAAAAAGAACTTGATTTTATTATTAAACTTAGCTCAGAATTCTAATTAGCTTTGACGTTTTAGTATTAATATTACGATTATCGAGATTTAAGCTAAAAAAAATGGTGAGCGAGACGTTCAGTCCGCGGTGTATGCTAAAATCTAGTTCAAATTTCTACTTGATCGATGTTTAAAAATAGGCTATTAGTCCCGTTTCTATGGGATCTCTATCTCTACAAAATTTATAGGGAATTCCAAAAGAGTTATTCGGGGAGTCATACGAAAACCCACAAACTAACATAACTACTCGTAACATTACTAACTCTAAAGTCACTTCAAATATACCAATTTTATTAAAATCTATCTCCCATTTAACCCAAGACATCCATACATAAAAATATAACCTTGTGTATGTTTGTTTCAGGCCATACATCGGCTGTGGAGGAAACATCAAGAATTAAAAGCTTTTTAATGACGCCCTCCGCCTGCGGCTTTGGACAGCGCCATGCGAGAGGAACCCAACTGAGAATTTATGTTTTTGTATTTGGATAAGACTTAAAAAATCAGTGATAAAACGTCTTGAACAAAACAGGATTTCTTTGTTTGAGTTTATGTTTTGTTTGATTTAATTTAAATATTTTTAAAAAACCAGCAATGATTTTATCGAGGCACGCTCCATTTACTGTACAAAATTATGATCCTGTCAAGTATTCACCAGCTACCCTAGTACACAAGGAAAGTGAATCCTATTTGTATTTAGATAAGTTTTCTCTTGCGTTTGAATTTAGACATGCGTCCTTACATGTAAAAGAAATGCAGACTTCGTCTTTTATGTCTAAAGGTATGTTTCATGAGAGAGAAGTCTCGTTGCGTATGCTAGGGCAGCAATTTTACGCAATATTCATCACCGAACACCGTTTCAACGGTAAATATAATTACAACCTGTACAACAATTTCCATTATAACCTGTTGGAAATATTTGTAATATACAACGCTGGAATAGAAAAAAAGAACCAACATCTTCTTATTCATCTTAATTTACAAATTACAATTTAATTAACATCTCAATAAAATGCACGGATATTTCAAATTGGTTGCACGTTTAAGTCAGTAAAATAATTTGAGAACGAGGATTTCATATTTTTAAAAATAGAATAGTCATGATTATGACATCTTGCATAGTACCATCCCCGGTAAGTGCTGTTCGCTCTTTAAAACCACCTATGGTTTTATCGAGGCGGCGCGTTCCGATCACTGCGCCAGATGATTGTTCCTGTCAAATATTCACCAGTTGTACACAATGTTCACCGGAGTACGAATGGGAAAAGCACTTCTTTAGATTTAAATCTCGATTTGTTGTGTTCAAAAATGTGGTTTTGCTCATTTATAAATATGTTTATCTTAATTTCATGTTATTTTTCATTTTCTTTGATATTTACAGTCTGTATATGTTCATTGCTGGTTATAGTGTTGCCATAATGGGAGGTATAATATTATCAGTCACTTTTTAACTTTAAATAAGTTAGCGACACTTTAGAGGATGATTTCACTTTTAAAACTGAACAACTTTCCTCTAGAAAAACTGTGAAATTCTCAAATAAAGAATCAGCTCAAGTAACATGGAGAAACAATTTTGTTTTCACATTTCGACCCTTGGGGAAAGTTGTTCAGTTTAATAAGGAACTAGAGGGAGGCCTTTTTGCCGGTATCCAAAATTAAATCGTTTGAATAACGTATTCAGGAATTAATGTAATAGATACATTGATCTACACTAATATTATAAACAGGAAAGATTTGATTGTTTGTTTGTTTGCATTGAACAGGCTCCGAAACTACTGGACCGATTTCAAAAATTATTTCACCATTAGGATGCTACATTATCCCTGAGTAACATATACTACATAATTTTCCCGAATTCTCACGGGAACGCAGTCCCGAGCGGAATGCTAGTCATAGGAATAAATAGGTAAATATGTTGTAAGGCATACACTTTGATACCTGTGTGTAGTAGACTACTTGTATTAATTTCTATTACAATTTACTCTCTAAATACGGAATAATCTCATCAAAATCTTATGTTACAGCACTTCTTGGGTCTCTGTTTACCCCAATGGGATAAAAGCGTGAGCTTCTGATATGTATATATGTACAAACAGCAGTTCGTCAGGTTACCCACTTGCACTACGAAAGCCGGCGCTATTACGAACGAGATTAGGGCGACGTCAAGGTCATCAGGTACAGCCTGATGTGCTGCCGAGTGGATAGAAAAACAGTCATATTTTAGAAAACGCTGATAAAAATGCCGTCAATAATCGCGAAAATATCACACAAAAGGCACTCGACAAGGTACGAAACAATCATTCATTTTAATTGGCACATCAATCGGTACCGTGATAAATTCATTAAAACGTGTAGAGTGGCAACACTCGCAATCGGTGACAAGTGGCAGCCCCGCCACTTGGTGTTGCTGTTGCTAGAATCGCGCTAATTAACGCAATAGCAACACTAGATATGATTTTTAAAGTTCTGCGTCAGTTTTATTTGAACGACTAGCACTCCACCCGAGACTTCGTTCCATTAAGAATTCGGGAAAGTTATATAGCCTATGTCCATCGGGGATAGTGGAGCTTTCTAATGGTGAAAGAATTTTTCAAATTGGTCCAGTAGTTTCGGAGCCTAGGTATTCAATGCAAACAAACAAATTTCCTCTTTAAAATACTAGTAAAGATAAAAATCGTTTGCAATTAGACTAAGGTCCGTACAGAAGGAGACTTAAGTCCTGATCTATACTTCAGTATTGATTATCTGTTTCTCTCACTATCAAAATTATAAAGACAACTGCTACTTAGGGACCATCCATAAATTACGTCACACGAATTTAATGATTTTTTTTTACCCCTCCCCCCTCCTTGTCACAGCTGGTCACATTTGTAAGACTCCCCCCTCCCTAGCGTAACGTCACATATTTTCAATTTTTTTGTAATTTTTTTATTAAAACCAGTACTTAATAGTGTTATTTTTTTGGGAACTCAACACTCAGTGTCTCAACCAAAGTAAAAACGTAAAAAGAGTGCTTGGGTTTTGACTGAGGAGTTTAAGTTTGTCGTTAATAGTTAACGCGTTTTGATACTAATAACACATTTTGAAATGTGACGTCACGAAACTTATGACCCCTCCCACCCTCTTGTCACACAATGTCACACTTTGTCGACCCCCTCCCCTCCCCTTAACGTGTGACGTAATTTATGGATGGTCCCTCAAGTATAGATCAGAGCCTGAGTCGCGATCTGTAATACGGACCTAAGTAGGTCTACATATTTGATGACTGAAAATGAGTAACCGTAAATTAAGGGTGTGAATCAAGACTGATTCACACCCTTAAGTGGACACTAAACTGGACAAATCTTCTAAATAAGAAACTGACTGACTAACTGACTGACATATCAACGCACAGCCTAAACGGCAAAACTTAGGCACTTCAAATTTGGAAGGGACGTAGCTTAGGTACCGTAGAGGTGCACTATGAAAGGAATTCCCGAAATTCCCACGGGAACGGGAATTAGCGGGAAAATCCTTTTGTATGAAAAATCTAAACCCTTAGTAAACTTAAAGCTTAGTTGCAACAGGATATTGCTAAATTCCCACGGGAACGGGAGTAAGCGGGAAAAAATTTTTGTGATTTGTTCAAAAGAAAAATTAACATGCAAACGAAATTGCGGGCATCAGCTAGTTTTCCTGTAAAACATAGGTCTAAACTAGCTTTCCGCCCGGGACTTCGTTCCTGTGAGAATTTGAGAAAATTATGTAGCTTATGTGTTAATTCAGGGAGTGAGCTACCTCCATACCAAATATTATCAGTTGAGTTGCATACGTATGGGAAGTTGTTTTTTTGTAATTTTAGGTGGGTTTCTTGGAGAAAGTTTTTCAGTTTCATAGAGAGAATCATCCTCTAAAATTTCGATAAGTTAGACCTATAATGTTCGAGCACGATGGCGACAAACTCGCGCGGCATGCCACTCAGCTGACGCTGAAACTTCACTTTGACTGCGCGAGGGCCCCGCGCAAAGGCTTGCTTTGTTAGAATGGACTTCATTAATCTGAGGGCTTGCTCGCCCTCTGGCGTTTTCAATGTTGACATTTTGATATAGAACCGCGCGGCATCGTACTCGAGCTGCTGGGGAAAGTTTTTCAGTTTCGTGAGGCGATTCACATTCTTAATTTTCTTTAACTAATTTTTATTTTATTTTGTATTATAGGATGGGTTAACTCTTGACCTCAATCTTGACCATAAGGTCAAAGATGAGGTCGACGATGGAGCGAGTTAACCCAAAAAATGCCTATAAAGGCACTGGTACTCCCACGCACCGACGGAACACAGCAAGCTGTTTGGCGTCGGACTTCGGTAGGAGGGTGGTCGCGAACCAGACGGCCCTTTAAAGAGCCTACCACACCGCATGAGACCATAGGACGCCACCTCAGATTCAGAAAAAATTGAACTGTAGTTGCCTGGGATGGATTACTAGGAGGCAGGTCTCATTTGTGTTTCCTTAGTCGCCTCTTACGACACCCACGGAAAGAGATGGGGTAGTGTTATTCTCAACCGATCACCACACGGTCACAATTTAAAACGTATATAGAAACACAGTCCAACAAAGTCCCTTTTCACTAAACACCAATCATGGTCCCCGAGTACAAGACAAGACGCTTCGTTTTCCAAATCCTTTGTGCGATTATCAGGTTCGTCGCACTTCGCTGAGTGCACCTGAGACCGACCCTGTTTGCTCACTGAGGATTTTAATTTGAAGCTGAAGGGGTACAGATGGACTGTAATTGACTACGAGTCGCTAAATAGGTTTTTGTACACGATCAGATAATGTGAGGGCTGAAAACCTATAATATTTTCAGCCTATCGGGACTACGATTCACGAAAAACCTGTCTAAATTACTGGCTCATACAGTTTGTCTGGGAAGAGTTGGCAGCTGGCATAATTTAAAATATTTTTTTGGAAGGCACGTTAAGTTGTCGGTTTCGGCTGTTGTCAATTGACTACAGTCGTTAAAACCAATTTGAAAACTCTGACACTAGGGTTGGCCAAGTTTGCTACACACTTGACTATACCTACTCAATAAAATGAAGAAGACTACTTACTAGTATGTAAAGCATTATGTAAATGATATAACACTAAACACGAGTAAGTCAGCGGTCCTCAAAGTGGTGCTCGTTTGTATGCTAATACTAATTCCTGGCTGCGAATACGAGACTATTTTGCACACACTGAATAGCCTGAGAAGTTGTTGTTATAGCCAATACAATATATTTTATATAAATATTCTTTGCTAATTTAAACTAAAAAAATATCAGAATCAAAATGAAATTCCGTTTTCTAAAATGTTTCGAAAGTTGCTTCTGAAATAAGTATTAGATTTTTTTAAATCGGGTAAGTATAGCATTTATAAAATTAAAATCGTATGTTTTTCAAAAAACATTTTTATTTTATTTTACGAATGGTCAAAGCAATAAATTTTATTTACTACAAAAAATAACACTTATAGGTAAAAGATGGAGTCCAGCGCAACTCCGCGAGGCAGCATGTTTCCCAGCAGGTAGGCAAGTAAATACAAGATTTGTTTAATATAATACTACCATGAGTGCTCTTATTTTTTAATTGTGTCTCAGAAAACATCGTGTTTCCGAAATCATAAACATTAAAGTAAGTAAGTAATTCTGGAAAAATAATCACAAGTTTCAAAATAAACCACACTTACAAACAGTTTCTTGTACAACTGCTTTTTAATTTTACTTTCCTCAAAATGATCGATGACATCAAAAGCCGAAACATCAACACAAGCTTTATTTCGTACAAGTAATAATTTGTCAATTCCCCTTCTGTTGACAAAACTTTATCACCGAGAATTAGACAATATTGGACCAAATCGGGCAATATTCCATTTTACGTGCCCACCGCGCGCCGGATGAACTCTAAGGTCTAATTCAAAAGAGTGAACTAGTTTACTGACCCCGGGTCTTTTTTATTCGACAAAAGGAACAAGAAATTCTGGTTTTTGGATTTGAAATTCGGGGGCTCTGTTGAATAATTTTCGAAACGTTTATTTGATGGGTCGCCGTTTTTGTAAAATAATTTACGTAATTTAGTTTGGTGTTTTTAAACCTACTCAAAAAAATTACTTTTAATTTAAGTAAATGAAGTATAACACTAAATATTAACATATTTTAAAAGCGAAATTTTGTGAGTGTCTTTGTATGTTTTTTACTTCTTCACGCTCAAACGGCTGGACCAATTTCGATAAAATTTGGTATGGAGGTGTGTCAGCTATACCTACACAAAGGTTGGATTAAGTTACATAATTTTTCCGAAGTCCCACGGTAACGAAGTCCTGGACAGAAAGCTAATCTTCAAAATATGTGACTGAATATAAAAGTGTTCTTAAATAATGTTTTAATAATTTTTAAATGCGAAAGTTTGTAAAGATGAATGAATGGATGTTTCTTATTCTTTCACGCAAAAGCTACAGATCAGAAACTTTGCAGTAATATATCTTAGATATCAGAATAACACATAGGCTAGAAGATTTTCACAAATTACCACGGGAATGGAAAAGCAAAAAGCAGCTTTTTGCTGCTATTAAATATACTTATTAGCACAAAGGATCTCTTTCAGAATTTCTTCAATGTCTGATAACTTATACCTCTATTTTCTTTTTTCTTCAAAGGAGTATACTCAAGAAAAGTCCGCTTGTTAAAATTATATGAAAAAACCTTAAAAAAAATTCAAGCAAGAATCAATATTTGTCTAGCTCAAACCTAGCGCCATCACATCACAAAACACGTCTCACAGAACAAAACATTTTGAAATTAGAACTAAAAGTCTAAAACAATGCCACGACGGACGTGCACTGCACGAACAATGTGACCATTGTTAGCGTCCATTTTAAATGAACAAAATGGCGGCGAGCGTTCCAAATGCGCGGGAAACAATGGCTCTAATCCTTGAAGGGGTTAAATGCATGCTATTGGTCAACTCAACCCTCGGACCGCTTTTGTTCGAAGTTTTGCGAATGTGTGCGTTTTTGGTTAATATTTTGAGGGAGTTTTGCGAGTTGAGGTGAAAGCACTTTAAGTTTCTGTGGAATTTGAAAGTTAGACTTCGGTCACAGAATAATATTTTGTTAAGGATTTATATAAAATTGGACAAGATTGGATATAAAATAGAAATTCTAATTTTGAATAAGATTGTGATCAATCTTTATCTAAATCTATATCTTCTATACATTTATAAAGAGGAAAGATCTGATTGTTTGTTTGTTTGTTTGCATTGAATAGACTCCGAAACTACTGAACCGATTTGAAAAATTCTTTAACCATTAGAATCCTTCATTATCTATTGATGGGCAAAGGGTACATGATTTTCCTGAATTCCCACGGAAACGAAGTCCCGAGCGGAAAGCTAGTCTATCTATATCTATCTATCTATACATATTATAAAGAGGAAAGATTTGATTGAATAGGCTCCGAAACCACTGGAAAGATTTGAAAAATTCTTTCACCATAGGAAAGCTACATTATCCCCGATAGACATAGGCTACATAGTTTTCCCGAATTCCCACGGGAACGAAGTCCCGAGCGGAATGCTAGTTTGAAATAAAATGGAACTGACCATTTGCTCTAAGTATATGACATTTTAAAATCGAATCCACAATTAATGACACATAGTTGAAGCACAAATAAATACCTACTTAATAAAACTGCTAACGAAAGGGATAGAAGAGGCCAATTTTCCAAAACGATAAAATCGGACCAGAACTGGTAGGCTTAACAAAGGGTAATGTGGACCTAAGTCCAAGTTGACCCTTATCATCACTGCTGTTCTATAAACAAAAAGAAATAACTAAAACACACAAGGCCCACCCAATCCAACTATCCCGCCCTAGCCTAACTATACTCAGACTCGTCACATATTACATGGTACTGGTACCTAAGACCTTCAAACAAAAGACTGTCAGTCCAACTTTCCTCACACTCTCGTGGGGACAATTCATCGAGCCGTCAGCCGTGACAGCCGAATCGCAATCAAAACTTCTCGGCTCTTGTAACACTGCTGCCTACGCACATTTCAATAAGGAGACGGTAATGTTTGAATGCTTTGGAAATGATTAAATGAATTTTAAGGGGCTGTGCTGTTTTATGGTAAAAAAATATGTAAATAACAAGGAATAGAAATATTTCTTAGTAACTTAGATCATACACGCGGCTACAATTAATCGAGCCGTCAGCCGTGCCAGCCGAATTGCAATCAAAACTTCACGGTTCTTGTAACATTTTCATTTTAGTAAGTAAGTAAATGTTAATCCAGTTATTTCTGTTTTGGTAGTTATTGAAGAAATCTGAAAAAGTTAAGCTCTTAATGCATTTTGTGACACAAAAATGTTGACGGAAAATAACAAGGAATATTAATGGCCAGTTTGTTCGAGTGTAACTCTCCTAAAATTCAGGAAAATTAGCCGAACTTCTGGGCTATCTAACACTGTATGACTGTATTGGGTATACATTGAAGGAATTTTGAGGGGGAACCGATCATCCTTTCGAAGAATTTATGTCCGAATTTTATTTGACTGAAAACGGTTAACCTGCGTCTGTTTTGCTATATGCTTTATATCCATATTTTCAGATCATCGAAATGACATTAGACAAAAGTATCATTTTACCGAATTATGTTTCATCCATTTTCAAAATAACTTTTTACTGTTGGTCGAAGTTTCTTTTGAGCGTTAAACTATTGACCGAATTCTCTTTTGAACTTTTTACTGTTGGCCGAAGTTTTTTTTGAACTTTTCACTTTCGGTCGAAATATTTTTAATTTTTTTCATTTGCCTCTCTTAAGCTTCATCGAAACAACAAATGGGACAGGTTAGAACATGTTTTTGCATTCCTGCTTGCTTGCACGCTGTATGCCTGCATGCTGCTTGCATGTTGCATGCTTGCTTGCACAGGGGTGCGGAGCCCCCGAGGGGGGGCTCGGGGGGCGAAGCCCCCCGCAAGAAAAACAAAACAAACACCACTCAAACCGACGGTCTAGGTTAGGTTAGGTTAGGTTATGATTCTGCATGCCTGCTTGCTTGCATGCTAGTAATAACTTGCAAGTAATAACTACTATCGAATGCTTAACTAAAATAATACAGTGGTGAAATGAATGTTTGGAAAAAAAAAGGCAAATGAAACGGTGGTGTAATTAACATATGTGAAAAACACGTGGCAAATAAAACGGTGGTGTAATGAAGTGGTGGCCGAGCATAAATTCGCCAAAAAGTTTTTCGGCCAAATAAAACGATGGAGTCACGAAAAAAATCGAATTAATAATAGGTCAACTGATACAGTGGCAAACGTTAGGTATATCGGCGAATTAAAAAAAAAAACGAAACAAAAAAAGTCGAAAAGTTTTCTGTCAAATGAAAATCGGTCAGCATTTTTTCGAACTTAAGATAGGTAACCATTTTGAGGGTGTTCATTTTTTTATGATACAAAATTGTTGACTTCAAGGATTCTGTTAAAGGTGGAGTATTACTTAAGATACCTTCAAAAACTCTCGAGCCCAGTGGCGCTTCTGATCTGAACCGATCAGGTAGGTTAAGCAACGTCCACAGTGGCAGGGAACCTGATGGGTGACCAAAGTGGTAATTTGTCACTAGCGTTTCCGTGCTTCAGAGGGCACGTTAAGCCGGTAGTCCATTGGCATTAAAAGTCAGAGGCCATTTGGCGGTTTGAAAACTCTGATACTTACTAGGGTTGTGGTTAAGTTTTTCGCATATTTGATTATTCTTACACGATATCTTCTAGTTGTCCTCTGTATTATCATTGTACAATAAATAATAAATACATACATAGGGAAGAAAAGAGGGATCTTCTTCGTCTATCGTGTAGGTACCAGCTTGGAGGCACTGTATTAATTTATTAGAGATTCAAAGAAAGTTCCAACTTATTATCAGGTCCGGTGTCTTCGTAGAAAGAGGACACATGTGTGCATTGACCGTCTTATATAGGCAGCTAAGGTGACGCAGATATTTATACTGTACTAAGTCACAGCGGAAACAGATGGCAAAGTCTTTGATGTGATTGTTGCTTGATTCATTCTAAATGTCAAGAGTCTGTAGTTGACGTTCGGATGCACATATATACATTTGCTACAGGTATAGTCAAATTAGTCAACTATGTGGCGAACTTGACTATAAAAAAAGGATTGTAAATTAAGATTCCCTACTCTGTATAATATACCCATGCCTACTCGTCCCACTTTTCTCCGAAGACTATTATTTGAATGTCTTTCGCTGTGAGAAGGGTCCGCGTGAGTGTGCTACCCTGATAATGTAATTAAAACAACACCTTTATTCCAACCAGCCACATTTTGGAACGAGTTTCGGGATATGTGGGGGGGTGATGGTGCTTCATATAAGGAGGGGTAGGTATGAATAATCATTCTAAAGGATTCTAATAATCTTTTAGAAAGACCTTTGAAACTGTATTTCGTTTCCAAACATCAATCATCATATTTACCATCTAGCTGGCCACGTGATCATCTTCTATGCTGGACTGGGAGTGAAAGAAAAACTTAGAATGTCCCAGCTGCCAACTCTTCCCAGGCGTACTGTAGAAGCTAGTATGTGGGATGCGAGGGTTTTTGCTGTATTGTAGGCAAAAGGCTAACAACCTATCACCATTATACTCATGTTCTATCTGATAACACTCAGAATAATTATCAAATGCGGCGTCTGGATGCCTGTGACGAGTTGGTGGCTGGCATATACCAAGTTTTTTTCAGCGTACTAGTATATAAAATTAATGTTGTAAATAAATAAGTAATATCATCACTACATAGTATAAAACAAAGTCGCTTCCCGCTGTCTGTCTGTCTGTCCCTACGTATGCTTAGATCTTTAAAACTACGCAACGGATTTTGATGCGGTTTTTTTTTGATAGAAAGAGTGATTCAAGAGGAAGGTTTATATGTATAATACATGCATAATATAGAAGAAAAACACTGATAATTTTAGAGGTTTCTAATGTGATGTAGTAAATAAACACATTTTTTTACGCTTACATTCAAACGTTGGCTGAACCCTACAAGATAGATCAAAATAATGTACTACAGTATTATACACCATAAAAAGGTCTACAAAAAAGTTCGCAATGGTGTATGTTTATCTCTTAGGGATAACCCACGATAACCATTTTTTTATTCGTTACTTTTAACGAGAAATAATGACTTATTTACGAAGCGGTTTTAAGCAATACAACATTAATCCTTATCCAATTAAGTACTTTAAATAAATTCTGAACTTAATATAGATCAATATTTCCCTGTACAGCATGTAATTTTAATTAATATTTTCGAAGATATGACAGATTCAAAACGCAGGGACACAGCGGTTAACCGATTTTGATGAATTTTGGAACTAAGATTAAATAGCTTGGGGAAGGATATATGGTTACTTTTTATCTCACAGCTGGGCACGATATTACTACGCGGGCGAAGCCGCAGGCGGAAAGCTAGTAATATTATAAATGCGTAAGTAACTCTGTCTGTCTGTCTGTCTATCCGTCTTTCACGCCTAAACTACTGGACCGACAATAATTAATGAAATTTAGTATAGAGATAGATTAGACCCTGGGAAAGGACATAGACTACATTTTATCCCACAGTTGGGCACGAATAACCGGGCGGAGCCACGGGCGAAAAGCTAGTAAGTAATATAACTGAAGAAACAAATGAAAGGTAAAACTAAGATATCATCATTAGAATAAAATAACACTGTATTTTTTTATGAAATAAAAAGTCGATGATAATAAAGTTGTTTTTATAATTCTAAGATTGAAAATGTTGTGTCACCCCCAACATTCGATTGCTTATAACTTTTAAACGGCTGAACCAATTTTGATCAAATATAGCCAAGAATCATCTCAATTATTTTTAATTATTTTTTAATTATTAGATGGGTTAACTCTTGACCTCAATCTTGATCATAAGGTCAAAAATGAGGTCGACGATGGAGCGAGTTAACCCAGAAAATGCCTATATAGGCACTGGTACTCCCACGCATCGACGGAACACAGCAAGCTGTTTGGCGTCGGACTTCGGTAGGAGGGTGGTCGCGAACCAGACGGCCCTTTACAGAGCCTACCACACCGCATGAGACCATAGGACGACACCTCAGATTCAGAAAAAAATGAAGTGTCGTTGCCTGGGATGGATTACTAGGAGACAGGTCTCATTTGTGTTTCCTTAGTCGCCTCTTATGACTCCCACGGAAAGAAATGGGGTGGTGTTATTCTCAACCGATCACCACACGGTTAAAATTACGTCAGCTTTCAAAAAAAAAACATCGGAATCGGTCCATTCGTTCAGGAGTTACGATCCCACAGATAGACACATAGATACACATACACACGTCAAATACCCCTCTTTTTCGGGGGTAATAAATAGTTTTCATCATAAAAGTAGCGGCAATAAACAAAGCCTCACAAATACTTTATTTCCATAGAACATACAAAGTGTTTCTTGAAAACGTCATAAAAATACATTAGCAAAATCAATATGAATGACAGAGCAAAATAGTAAATTACATTAGCATTTTTGACTTTGCGCCTATTCGCAAAGGTGCAGTCTTCCTCAGGAAAATAATAGGCAAGAAACTCCGAGGGTCGCTCTTTTTAAGTCAATCATATAAATTTTCTTACTTCTAATTAATTGACTTAATATCTGAATAACTCTGGAGCTGAGCAATTTATTCCCATGGATACATGGATACTGTACTTCATTACACTACCATATCCCTGTCTCCAAAAAGGCACATTAAAGTCCGCAAAATTTGAAAATGAACCCGGGCCTGGATTTCCTCCGAATTTTCGGGGTAACATTATATCCGTACATTAAGGCTAAGTGATAGCGTCACATTTGTTGGATTAATTCATCATCTGAATTGCCGTGGCCAGACTGATGGGCCGGAACGCCCGGTTCCCCCTTTTCCCCCCCTATTACCACCCAAGGGGGGTAACAGCTACTTTTCTCGACGTCTCCGTGCGTAACGTGTGGAGAGATTTGCTTTTGTTATTTAATTATTTTGTGTTTCTTACGAGACTGTTCGAATGTTTTGAGGTGTTCATTTGTTTTGGGTTTATTTAGTAAACTGACCCTTCTAGATTCACTTTGGTAAAAAAAAAATTTGCAATAAATAAAAAACTAATATGGAGTACATTTTTGTAGATTGGTTAGAAAAAATGGCCATGATTCTGTGATCTGTGATTGTTATTTATCATTATCAATTCAAGAAAAAAAATGTAGGTAAAAAAGTTAAAAAGATTACAATTCAAAAAATATAGCCTTGTTTGTGATCTCACTGCAGGCAAAGGTGTCCCCTTAATTCTATTAATCCTTCAGCTCACAAATAGCATATAAACTAATGTTTATTTATTATTTTCAAAGAAGTTCAGGTCACCGCGCCATCTTTTTACTTTCTCGCGCCATTTATTTACAAAAAAGTAAACAAAAAGTTAGCAAATCAGTTATCTGTGTCCTATTTGCTTTTATAATCTACATTCGCTAACCTTTTTGTAATTGTATAAGAACATTGTACAATGTTACAAATTGTTAAGAAGCAATAAAGTTTATCTATCTATCTATCTATCTAGCACCCACAGTACTAGCCTTGCTTAGTTCGGGGCTTAGCTGTGTGAGTTGTCTCTAATTTTATTTTTATTTAATAATGATTTTTTCTTACAAGCACAGTGGCTTAAAATTAAGTTTAATGCGCACACTGACTGCACAAAAAACTATGAAGATATTTTTTAACCCCCGATAAAAAAGAGGGGTGTTATAAGTTTGACGTGTGTGTCTGTGTGTGTGTCTGTGGCAACGTAGCTCCTAAACGGATGGACGGGATTCGGTTTGGTTTTCTTTTGTTTGAAAGCTGACGTGATCGTGATGATTCTTAGCCATATTGGTTCAGCCATTTCGGGTCGAAAAAATAATAATTTTAGAGTTATACTAACTTAGAGTCCGTTTTATAGTATAGTAAAAATAACAAATTGACTAAAAAACTGACTATTTTATATGCATTTTAGAAGAATCTTGATAGACATTAAAAAATCTTATAGTTAACTAAGCAGTGACGGGTTAAATAAAATCGCCAGTATTACAGTAAGAGACACAAGTATCGGTCTATACCTACTTAAGTATTTATTGTCTCTTTCTCTCAATGTCAAAATGTAAAAGACGACTGCTATTTAAGTATAGATTAGATTCTGAGTCGCGTTCTGTAATACGTACCTTAAACTTTCATCTGACCAAAGCATCGCATTATCTTTCCAAAGAAGGCCAGTAGCTAATTCGATAATGAATGTCCAAAAATCGGCCACTTACACCTCTATCTGAGATCTTTATTGCCTGGCTTGTAAAAACGTACACCAGCAATCCAGTGGTTGTGCCCCTGGATGTCTATTCTTGAATGTTTCAAAAAGTATAAGAAATATTATTTAAATTGTATAGTCAAAACACGAAAGTTGTTTTCGCAAATAATAATTTGTAATAATAATAGGTCTTTACCTATGAAATTGCCGTTTTTCATACAATATTTTTGGAAAACTGAATTTTTCATACTAACGTTTTTGGATTTTTCTCGGGAATGCGATATCCAAATTTAGCAAAATTTTGTGGGAAAGGTTTGGACAACATTAAGTTAATTTTCATCATACTTACTTTATTGAAAGTTGTAACTGTAACAACGGTACAGCAAAAATAAGCAATGAAACGGGCAACGGGTGAAACGAGCTATATTTGAGCTTCTTTTTCATCAAATAAATCTAAAGTAAATATGTATTAATTTGACTCAATATCTCCGTTATATGGCCAAGGTTTTAAATAAAAAAAAAACGATTGGAGTAATAGCTGTTCAATCAAATAAATTATGAATAAAATAAAGCTTGAGAAAAAATCGGCAATTTCATAGGTAAAGACCTATTCAAAAGGTTTTAATTGGCGTTTGCAACAAATTGGTTACATGTAATTTTTTACTGATTGTTCAGTTCTCACAAATAAGAATTATTAGTAACAAACTTTCTGCCCGCGTTGACTAAAGGTTATATCGTGCCCAGCTGTGGGATAAAATGTAGCCTATGTCCATTCCCAAGGACCAATCTATCTTTGTACCTATCAAATGGGTTCAGTAGTTTAGGCGTGAAAGCGTTACAGACAGACAGACAGACAGAGTTACTTTCGCATTTATAATATTAAGTAGGGATAAGTCCGGTTTGTCCCGTTCCTCATATGGGGTACCTATCCTGACCATGGTACCTGACCATAATCCAGGATTCGGCAGATGAGGTTAACATGGAGCGTTTTTTTTAAATATTTTTTATTACCCGTCGCGTGCTTGTTTACGCCGTGTGCGATACAAATCCTGCACACACGGGTGTTCAAGAATCGCGCAAAGGTTTAATATATTACAGACAAGTTACACAAGTTAATTTTAGAAATCAAAGCTATCAGAGTTAAACTGTCTGGTAAAGTAAACGTGTAAATTAATAGACAGAAATCTGTCAACCTTATTAACAAAAAAACTCAAAAGTTTAAATCTCAAAAAGTAGTAATCTTAAAATATTTACTCGCTCAACGAAATTCAAGAATGGATTCCAAAGCGGTGGCGCCCATTGCCCTTTACCCCCTGAATTAGCGCCCCCCTGGGGGTACCCCCCTACCACCCCTACAGGACACTGCGAGTGTAAGGATAAATGGGAGGGCTGGCTCTTCTGGTTAAGTGTAGATTTTCCGAATGCGGTGTTGATGACGGCTGTGCTGCGTTGGTTAAAATTATCGATATATCGATGATTTCGTTTTCTTTGTTGAAGATAGGTGAATGAAATATTTTTTAAATTGGTTGGCAAAATTTCCAAAATGGAATGCATTTTATTTGTGTTTTAATTTTTGAATTTGGATCGTTTTGAGCGTTTGCATTTAGCGAAAATTTAGCTTATAAAGGCATGGACAGGCGTCGCCACGGTGGAAGACGTTTTCCGTTTGGTGAGAAATGGGCAGAAGTACGCCGAGCTGACTGCCAACCTCCAGTGATGGAGTTGAACGTGAAGAAGAAGAATGCGTTGTATGATGTCGGTAAATGTTATTTTGTGACTTTAAATCAGCAAGCGAAACTTTAAAGGGTGGTCTTAATGTAACTTAACCACTTCTCTCGAGAAACCTATTTCATATTTTTTTAAAAAAATCGACTTTCCCAGTTTAGCGACGGAAGGGTAATAAATTATTTATTTAACCTCATTAATCTTAATGTATGGATAGGTGACTTTAAATCATTTTGCGAAAATTAATGATGTACATCAGCCCACGAAAACTGAGCTATCAGCTGATAGCCTTGTATAAGAAACTAGCTTTCCACCCGCGGCTCCGCCCGCGTGGAGTACTTTTTATATCGTGCCAAACTGTGGGATAAAATGTAGCCTATATCCTTTCCCAGGCTCTAATATATCTCTGTAACAAATTTCATCGAAATAGGTTCAGTAGTTTAGGCGTGAAAGACGGACAGACCGACAGACAGACAGACAGAGTTACTTTCGCATTTATAATATTAGTAAGGAAGTAAGGATTTTTTTTTTTTTGAGAATATCCTATATAATAGGTTCCTTTAAAGAAAGTTGTTAAGTTTTATGAGAAGACTCACATCTTAAAATTTCGCTAAATAATTTAAACAAAGTATGTTTAAGATTTTCACGGTTTATATTTACATAAGATTTGAATATTTAAAAAAATCACAACATCAAAAAAATATATTAAAAACTCATTAATCTTATCGATAACTCAGTGTTGCCAGCACTATCCCGGCAATTTCCCGAGACCGTTGGACAGTGGGTTGTAAATACTCGTGTAAAATTGTCCACATTCCCTCCCTGGAAGCCTTTTGTTATATACTTCTTTGTTATTTACCTTGCTTGTGGGGTAAGGGTGAGTGAGACTCATTTGTACCATTCCATGATATGGGGAGGGTTACCCTAGTGTGTTTTTGAGGTGTTTTAGAGGTTATTCCACGCTGGACTGAAAGTGAATTTTCCAGCTGCCAACTCTTTTCAGGCATACTGTAGAAACTAGTAAGTGGAAAGCAAGGGTTTTGCTGTATTGTGGGCGAAAGGATGATAACCTATCACCACTATAAGTATTCATATTAAGTATGCATATACACACACACATACACACACCCACACACATGCACGTACACACATACACATCTGCACACACTTTGATATAAGTAAATTTAGATATATTTTTGTTTTGTTTAAGAAATTTTGTTATTTAAACTGGGATTGTGCGAGGCACACCCAACACTAGCAAATTAATGCTTACTGGGCTGGCCTCAAGTGAAAATGTAAACATTACTTCTAGAAATAAATAAATTTTCATTTTCATTTCCATATTCCATCTAGTAACTTTCAGAATGAATGTTATATATGGCGATATGTTATGGTTGTAGAACCATATTTATATGGGACCACCACAGGAGTATACTTTTTCGAATAAAAAAAGAATTTTGAAAATCGTCTCGCGTAACAACACACAAAACAAATAAAAAAAAAAAGTCGAACTGAGAATCTCCTTTTTGAAGTCGATTAAAAGTAAAACAGAAAAAAAAATTCATCCTTCTATTGTAGAAAAGTTTGTTGGTAAACTTTAAATTATTTGGTGATAGTTATGAGTGTGAATCAGCCCATGAATCTGAACACCATAAGAAATATAGTACAAAATATGAAAAAAAATTGGACTCGTCTAACAACTAGTCACCGACATAGCCCAAAGAATTGCTAACCTTAAGTGGCAGTGGGCAGGGCATATTGCTCGTAGGACTGATGGCCGCTGGGGCAGAAAACTCCTCGAGTGGCGACCACGTACCGGAAGGCGCTGCGTAGGAAGGCCTCCCACAAGGTGGACCGACGATCTGGTAAAGATTGCGGGAAGCCGCTGGATGCGGGTGGCGCAGGACCGATCGAGGGGGAGATCCCTGGGGGAGGCCTATGTCCAGCAGTGGACGTCTTGCGGCTGACATGATGTACAACTAGTATGAGAAAGTATATGTAGGTAATTTAAAAAAAAAAACACATAGATCACTTTTTTTATTATCAGATGGGTTAACTTTTGACCTCAATCTTGACCATAAGGTCAAAGATGAGGTCGACGATGGAGCGAGTTATCCCAGAAAATGCCTATAAAGGCACTGGTACTTCCACGCACCGACGGAACACAGCAAGCTGTTTGGCGTCGGACTTCGGTAGGAGGGTGGTCGCGAACCAGACTTGGGGAAAGTTGTTCAGTTTTATGGGGAGAATCACCCCCTAAAGTTATCATAACTAAGTTGAAATCACCCCATATTTTTTTCTTTAATTTTTTTTTAATAGAAAAAAAAACTTTAAAAAAATACTTGGTACGACATTATTTTCGTAGTACAACTTTAAAACCACAATAAAGCGCACCGTACATTAGTGCGTACAATTCGGCTCACGGCCGGCGTACGGGTTAATTGCTAAGCACAAACGACTCCGACTACACCACCTGGGTAAAGAACAACTCTCATTGGGGTGCTGTGTTTATTTCCACACCACATATTACAGGGAAATAAACATAGGCGTATATAGAGGGGGGGCCGGGTGGGCCGTGCCCACCCCAGTATGGTCTAGGGCCCACCCCAGAATTTTGGGCTACCAGTTCGAAATTTTATAATTGACGCCAAAATACTGACAAATTCACACAAATATCATTTAAAAAAATTATATAGTTTACAGCAAAGAAATCTACATGATAATGTATAAACTACTATAAGCAGTGATAGCCCCATTGGTAATGAGTCAGACTTGTAATCGGAAGGTTGCGGGTTCAAATCCTGGCGCGGGCCTGTACCACTAAATTCGTCTTTTCGGATTTATGTACGGATTTCTAATTATCACTTGCTCAACGGTGAAGGAAAACATCGTGATGAAACCAGCCCGTCCAAGAAAATTCATTTTCGAAAGACGAGTGGTCCACCAACCCGCATTGGGCTAGCGTAGTGGACTATGGCCTATATCCCTTTCGTGTTTCGAAGAGAGACCCGTGCCCCTCGGTGGGGACGTAGGTATATGGGTTGGTAAAAAATAATAATACTGTATTAGTTACTTTTGAATACACAGCGTATTAAGCCAGAGTACATTTAATTTTTACCAGGCCCCCCCTAGAAAATAAACCTAGATACGCCAATGGAAATAAAATAAATTTTTGGTCCCTTACGTAGTTTATATTATTTGTGGAGGGCTGGTGCCTAAACTAGGTAATCAAACCTGTAGCTATACAATATAAAATAATATAAATATAAACGCTACACACTTAAAGGCCCACACTAAGGTTTTCCCTTGTGTCATGGGTCCCTTGGAACACACATAAAGACAAACACAAACACTCATGACCCGAGAACAAACATCTGCTTTTTACACAAACGTTTGCCCCGACTGGGGATCGAACCTAGGACCCGCCGATCAAGAGGCAGCGTCACTACCACTCGACCAAACCGGCCGTCATACAATCAACAAAAAGTAAGCAAAGACAAGATAGGTTATTAGGTTAGGTGTGTAACGAGGCGGCATGCGCCTCGTCTTCATCCTCCTTCTTCATTCTCTTTTTGCGACCTTTTTACTCTTCAGTTTTGGCATTCCTAATCCAAATTCGAAATTGAACACTTCTAGCTGTCATTCGCTGGGATTACAGAAACCCAATTGA
Organism: Aproaerema taeniolella; assembly: GCA_949987775.1. Classification (NCBI taxonomy): domain Eukaryota; kingdom Metazoa; phylum Arthropoda; class Insecta; order Lepidoptera; family Gelechiidae; genus Aproaerema; species Aproaerema taeniolella. The sequence continues at coordinate 2,786,229 of OX465259.1, read as the reverse complement.
ATTTCCGTCGCAGGCGCACGCCCGCTCATAGTATACTGTTTTTATGCTTTTGTAATAAATTGACATATAAAGTTTAAGTGTTGATATAATCAAATAAATGTAATCCCGATTAACTGTTTTTATTCCTTCATCGTGCTCCGAGTCTCCGGCTTCCGCCGCCAGCCGGCGCAGGTGTAGTGTAGTATAAACATCGAGATTAAACAACAGCAAAAAAGATAAAAAACAGGAAAATTATTAATCATAGTCTTTTTTTCCTTAGCATTTTTGTTAGTTATTTTGGTAGCTTGACATCATAAACTTAACCAACATAGCTAATATAAACACGTGACATAATTTTCTCATATGGAGGCGGTTTTGCCTTTGCCGTATTGACGACTTATGTCAAAAAACGAGAGGGCGGAATGAGAAACATACGACAAAATTATGCCACGCGTCTAGTTAACCATGCAAGACTAATAATGTAATAGTTCTCAATCTAACCACAATATGCACATGCACCATATTGTGTTTTTTTTTTCAAATCATTTTCATAATTAATTTTCTAAGTGATAGTTTTTTTTAAATGTGTTCAAAACACAAAATTATTTAGAACAAAACTAAAACGAAATATCGTTTTTTTTCACCGGCGTGGGACTATTGATTTTATGTTATTTATAAGCGTGTTAAAACATAATAAAGGAATTTTGCTTTGACCAGTAACAATCACATAGACAACCATATCAAATGCTCAATTCCAATTTTACTTAGATTGAATATTCCTCGAAAGACTAATTTTAAAGTTGATCAGTGACCGACGCCCTTTATAACAAAATGTCTCCCTTTCACCTTCTACTTTCGCTTGGGTAATCTTATTTTAGTTTAAGGCGAGGAGCTTTAATCCTACTGGCTTAGCAATAGAGTTGAAAATCGCGTGGAAATCTTGGAGGAGTTAAAATGTATTACCTTTTATTGTGATCCTCAACACGGATTAAGAGAGCGCGCGGTTTTGAATTTTGATTCGGATTGTAGCACGTCCAAGACCATTACACAGAGATCTCTGTCAGATTAACTGTGTCAATTCACGCGGAAATCGTCTTATTCTTCTTATAGTCAAGTGTGTGGTGAACTTGAATAACCCTGGTGTCAGAGTTTTCAAACCGCGCAATGGCCTCTCTGGCGTAATGAAAATTTAACCGTGTGGTGATCGGTTGAGAGGAACACCACCCCATCTCTTTCCTTGGGTGTCGTAAGAGGTGACTAAGAAAACACAAATGAGACCTGCCTACTAATAATCCATCTTAGGCAACGACACCTAATTTTTTTCTGAATCTGAGGTGTCGTCCTATGGTCTCATGCGGTGTGGTAGGCTCTGTAAAGGACCGTCTGGTTCGCGACTACCCTCCTACCGAAGTCCGACGCCAATCAGGTTGCTGTGTTCCGTCGGTGCGTGGGAGTACCAGTGCCTTTACAGGAATTTTCTGGGTTAACTCGCTCCATCGTCGACCTCATCTTTGACCTTTATGGTCAAGATCGAGGTCAATTGTTAACCCATCTTATAATAAAAAAAAGAAGATTTTGAATACCTAGTTGTCTAAGGCGACTTGCAGCAATATCAGAAAAATCGATATTTTGATAATCCTAGATTTATCCCTAAATCGACTTTACTTCGACGTTTTTTGATGTTTAAATCGATTGCTAGGTGCCTTAAATAGATATTTGGTCAAGACCTTACTCAAAATAATCATTGAGAGGTATTTTCCCAATTACCACCCTATAGAAATTAAATTTCTTTTTTCAAATTTAAAAATGTATTTATTTCAGTGAACATTAAATATTGCATATAATTGTTATTCATTTGTTTTTTGTTTCAGGCAATCGACAGATTGCTGTATTTTGAATATTTATTTGAATCGTTTGCTCATAAAAAATAAAACTCCTTTTAATTGCGTTCTTTTTTCAAAATCATGTAAAACTGGTCACAAACATTGTATTACATTTAAAAATGGAGCAATTTTAGTAAACTAATGTTACAGTCTTCTAATTTTGAAAGATTTTTAAGTTAAAAAATCTGGCATTTTATTTAGGTTACCGCATTTCAAAAATTGAATAGTTTAAGAAATGAGTGTTATTCTATTCTTGAATGATTTAATTTTCAAAAATAGGTGCAAATCGGAAATAGTGTTGCTATGTGTGGGAGTTCATTTTATTTTGGTAGTTTCCTAACTATGCACACCTATTTTGTCTATTGCTTTGATTACATTCTAGGGAAGGTCCGTAATGAAGATTTTGAATGTAGGAGGCGTGGTCTTGCTTGTTTAGAGACTTAAGTAGTTGCATTGTCATTGAAATGGTCGCCATTATTTCTAGAAAGTTCTGTTTGTTTGCGTGTTTGTTTTGTATCACATTTTTAATTATCATAAGTTGTAGGTAATAGATTTTTGGTAGTAGACAAAAACATATTGGCTTAAAAAACTTTTACGGTATTTAATCTATGTTTAATTTTAAAGATTAATTGCTTTTTTTGTGAGAATTTGAGAAAATGGTGTAGCCTATGTGTTAACTGTTAATCCAAGGTGTCAGCTATCTCCATACCAAATTTTATCCAAATTTGTCCAGCCGTTTGAGCGTGAAAGAGTAACAAACATCCATACATCCATCTATACTTACAAACTTTCGCGTTTATAATATTATTAAGGAAAGGATTAAGGATTAAGGACTAAACGGTGCGGTAAGTGATGTACTTGCACTGGTACATCACTTACAATGATCAAGCCTGATTACCAAATATCAATTTCTTCTAGAAAAAAAAGTCAACTGCGAAAACTGATTAAAATACTTATTTCAAAAATTATAAAAAAAAATATCGTAGCTTATAACTATTAAAAATCGAAGCGCTTGTAGCCCAGTGGCTCTCGCTGATCTCAACTGATCAGTGAGGTTAAGCAACGTACACAGAGGCAGGGAACCTGATGGGTGACCAAAGTGGCAATTTATCATGAGCGTTTCCGTGCTTCGGAGGGCACGTTAAGCTGTCGGTCCCGGCTGTTGTCGATTGAATACAGTCGTTAAAACCAAGTCAGAGGCCATTGTGCGGTTTGAAAACTCTGGCACCAGGGTTAGTCAAGTTCGCCACACACTTGACTATACCTACACGATAAGAAGAAGACTATTAAAAATTGATATACCATCTCAATCACTTCAATTTTTAAACAAAAAACCCGCATCAAAATAAGTCCATTCGTTTGGGAGCTACGGTGCCACCAAACTCATACACAGGTAAACACATCAAACTTATAACACCCCTCTTTTTGTGTCGGGGGTTAAAAACTTGAAAAGGAAACCTGCGACTTGCCGTGAATTAAATTGTTTTCTATTACAAGAAATAGGCAGGTCAAGTAGAAATAAATTAATGGATTTAATAAGTAAGTACCTAGTAAGTAAAATAATAGGTCTTTACCTATGAAATTGACGATTTTTTCTCGAGCATTATTTTATTCATAATTTATTTGATTGAACAGCTATTACTAAAATAGTTTTTTATTTAAAACCTTGGCCATATAACGGAGATATTGAATCAAATGAATACATATTTACTTTAGATTTATTTGCTGAAAAAGAAGCTCAAATATAGCTCGTTTCATCCGTTGCCCGTTTCATTGCTTATTTTCGCTGTACTGTTCTTACAGTTACAACTTTCAATAAAGTAAGTATGATGAAAATTAACTTAATGTTGTCCAAACCTTCCCACAAGATTTTGCTAAATTTGGATTTCGCATTCCCGAGAAAAATCCAAAAACGTTAGTATGGAAAATTCAGTTTTCCAAAAATATTGTATGAAAAACGGCAATTTCATAGGTAAAGACCTATTATAACATGAAGTTAACAATTTTATAAAGAAACGAAATAGGTAAATACTTGGAAGGTGCTTTCAATGCAAAACTAAAAGAAAATACTAACCGAACTGTGTTATTAAAATTGAACCGAACTTTTTTTTTATAACCGGTTTTTCTGGACTCACGCTCTATAGTTCTACAACTCGCTCGCGTGGCCAGTTATTAGGGCGTTTTAACCCTTTCACTGTCCACCCCTTCCCCTAAAATGACCTCCCCGACCCGTTTCCCTATTTCTGTTAAACTTACCCTCGTTGTGGGGTAAAAATGTTATTTTCTAGTAATAAATTTGTTATTTATAGAGAAACATGTGTCGTCGCCCATTAGTTTTATTGTGATGTTGATGTGTCGATAAGTTATTAGTTTTGAATGATATTTTTTGATGATTGAGTTTTTTGTGGGGTCGGGTGAAAGTGAAGAGATATTGATGTTTGTAAATAAATGTTTTTGTCAATCAACAACATTACTTTTATAAATAGGTACATACATAAAATGTAGATATTATAATAGATTGCTTGTTGAAATATAGTGTTAGAATTTCCAAGTAGGTATTTTGTAGGTACCATACTTATGACACAGAATAGCACATCAGACCATAAAAATGTTGACCTTTACTCACTTTTAGTTGTTTGTAATAGTGACAGATTTCGTAGTTATACATATGTGTACCACCATAACATTTATTTTGCTGTACGTACTTAATCTACTTATAAACTAGGTAATGCAGACATACCGCAAGAACAAGTCAATGTCATAAAGTATTGCGTTTTAATCCATATTGTATTTATTTTTAACCTTCGACGCGATAAAAAAGAGGTTATACTTTGCCCGCTATATGTGCCTATCTGTGGAACTGTAGCTCTTAAACAGATGAACCGAATTAGATGCCGTTTTTTTTTAATTGAAATGCCGGTTTCTTGAGGTGGTTTTAAAAATCGGTTCAGCCGTAACAGTTTTTTCGTTTGAAAGCTGATGTGATCGAGTTGGTTCTTAGTTATATTTTATCAAAAGGTTCAGCTGTTTAACCTTTTAATTGGCTAAAATTCATTATGATCTTGGCTTCTTCCATATTTAGGTTCATAATTAAGTATTTAAAAAGGTAATATATATTTTTTTAAATTAGTCTTATTCGTGTTAAAAGGACGAGGATGGACTTAAATTAAGTAAAATGCTCATATTACTCTTACTTTTACTTTCCCTAACTACATAATATTTTTCTAAACCAAATGGCGCTTTTCAATTTGTGATATTTATGAATGCAAACTTAGAACCAGTTTTTCTAGATCCCCTTTCATTGCAAAAGACATGTGCAGAAAATTGCATTGTCGAAAATAGCAGATGGTCGAAGTGCATTATGTTATGATATTTTGTAACGGCCATTTTTTATTTATTTAAAAACATTATAATTTTTATTTTTTTAGATATAAGTAGCCAGATAGAAAACGGTACGGACACCAATTGAAAGTATGGATAACTAGCTTTTCGCCCGGGATTTCGTTCCCGTGGGAATTTGAGAAAATTATGTGTAGCTTATGTGTTAATCTGATGTCTAAGCTACATTACTGCAAAGTTTCATCAAAATCCGTCCAGTAGTCTTTATGTGAAAGAGTAACAAACATCCATACAAACTTACGCGTTTATAATATTTTTAAATAATAAAATAATAAAATAATAAATAAATAATAATAATATTTGTAAGGATTAAGATGGTATGCGGAAATGTAGTCATGTACAAACAGCAGCACGTCAGGTACCCATTTGCACTACAAAAGCCCATTTGCACTACAAAAGCCGACGCTATGCCGAGCGAGATAAGGGCGATGTCAAGGTCAATATGTATAGCCTGATGTGCTGCTATGTGTACTGCAACGGTATCTCTTGGGGGCGATTAATTAAACAACTTGATTCCTCTTCAGTATACGGTTATAATCAAAAAACTGTACTTCCGTTACAATATTATTTACTTTCCGTCACATCCACAGCTATAGAGTTAGACAACGCTTATTATGTGCTATTGCACGCCTACGAACGTATTTTACAACTTATTCCGCGAGCTCACAACAATGAATTCACAATAATCAATGAATGGCGCAAGACCAGATCTTCGATCATTTCGAATCATGACATCGAATACCAATTCAAACCTTTTAAATTGATATTCGAATTATCTTCTTCGAAATGACCGAATGAGAAAGAAGTTGCGTTATGCCCGATCCTCCGTGAAGGTCTGCATACCACAGTACCTAGGCATCTTCGCTTTTAATGCTAGTGGTCAAGAGCGCACCTGTTCTTAATAAAAAAATAGAGGGCTAATCATAATATCAACTACTTAGTTAAAAATATTATAAATAAACAAAAACAACAAAAACAACAAAAGAAATGGGAACAAATGAACGTGATCTTCTTCTTATCGTTCAGGTATAGTCTAGTAGGTATGTGGCGAACTTGGCTAACCCTGGTGTCAGTTTTCAAACCGCACAATGGCCTCTGACTTGGTTTTAACGACTGTAGTCAATCGACAACAGCCGGGGCCGACAGCTTAACGTGCCCTCCGAAGCACGGAAACGCTCGTGATAAATTGTCACTTTGGTCACCCATCAGGTTCCCTGCCTCTGTGTACGTTGCTTAACCTCACTGATCGGTTGAGATCAGCGAGAGCCACTGGTCTACGAGCGCTTATGAATAGTTTATTCATTTTGGTATCTCACCAACATTTTAAACCCTGAAACTGTCAAATTCAAAAATAACTTGAATTTGACTCAAAAATAACTTGAATTTGACTCTTTATTTAATCTAATTTAAGCTAATGGTTTTGTTATACTTACTCAGAATTTTTAACTTACTGTAATGATTTGGCTAAGTTTATTAAATTAAAGAAAATATATGTGTGTACTATTTAAACTATCTAGTTAAATATTATGCACCATTAAGGGCCACTTTCACCAAAAGTGCTAAACGTATTTAACAGCCTAAACACATTTAACTCAGTTGTCAAAGCAACAAAATCTGTCAAATTAAACAAAATTAGTCTGGCTAAATAAGTTTAGTACTTTGGTGAAAGTCGCCCTAAAAAACACAAAATTATTTACCTCCACGCGCACTGAAGTGATCAATGCTTTCGTTTTATTTCGAAAATAAACATTCCAAAATCAAAATATAGTTTTACTCGTCCACTTTATGGGTGGCCAGTGTCCAAGTGTTGGGCGGGGCTTGGCCCTTACTGTCCATTGGTCAGAAGAGGGTGACGTCACACACATGGCACGCATAGTGGTGCGTGTGTAGTAAGTGAATTCGAAATCCGAAAGTTCTTATTGGATTTTTTATATGGGAAATTAAGCACCTTTTTAACTACCGACAAAAAAAAGAGGCATGTTATAATTTCGACGTGGGCATCTGTGTTTTTCTATTCTGTGTATCTGTGTGTCTGTCTGTGGCATCGTAGCTCCTAAACAAATGGATAAATTTTGATGCGGTTTTTCTTGTTTAAAGGCTCGTAATCGAGATGATTTTTAGCAATGTTTTATCAAAATTGGTTCAGCTTTTTAAGAGTTATAAGCGATTAATGTCGGAGGTTAAACAAAATATTTAATTTTGGAGTTAAGTTTTAATTGTTGGATTTATGTAGGTACTCATCGGCGGTTGTTTCACCACAAATGGCGGAAAAATCGGTAAAAATACAATATAAAAAAATATGTATTAAAAAAGTACATACGGTCGAACATAGTTTTTTAACCGACGGCCGGTTTGGTCGAGTGGTAGTGACGCTGCCTCTTGATCGGCGGGTCCTGGGTTCGATTCCCAGTCGGTGTAAATATTTGTGTAAAAAGCAGATGTTTGTTCTCGGGTCATGGGTGTTCGTGTCTGTCTTATGCATGTTCCAAGGGACCCACGATACAAGAGAAAACCTTAGTGTGGGCCTTTGAGTGTGTAGCGTTTATTTTTATTTTTTTGTAGCGTTTATTTTAACCGACTTCAAAAAACCGGAGGGGGTGTTTTTTAAATTCAGCTTGCAATAAGTTTGAAAGTCATAAGTACGTTATATTGCATATTAAACATATTTAATCTTGTTATATAATATAAACTAGCTTTCCGCCCGCGGCTTCGCGGAACCGCGTGAAGTTTTTTCCCGCTAACTCCCGTTCCCGTAGGAATTTTGCAATATCCTGTTGCAACTAAGCTTTAAGTTTACTAAGGTACCTGCATGCCAAATTTCAAGCGTCTAACTTAAGCGGTTTAGATTTTTCATACAAAAGGATTTTCCCGCTAATTCCCGTTTCCGTGGGAATTTCGGGAATTCCTTTCTTAGTGCACCTCTACGGTACCTAAGCTACGTCCCTTCTAAATTTCAAGTGCCTACGTTTAGCCGTTTAGGCTGTGCGTTGATATGTCAGTCAGTCAGTCAGTCAGTCAGTTTCTCCTTTTATATATTTAGATAATTGGATTCACTGACTCATCAACGCTCAGCCCAAACCCTTAAATCTAGGAAGCTGAAATTTGGAAAAAATGTGTCTTTCATTGACGTGTAGGCAAGCACTAAGAAAGGATTTTTCGAAATTCAACCCCTAGGGTGGTGAAATTTGGGTTCAAAGTTTGTATGGAGAAACAACTTTTTTTAACATTTTAACTCGAAACTTCGTCAAGATATACCTTGAAGCAAATAAACGGACACGTGTTTCGCAATTTTTCGAAAATAATCACTTAAGGTGTTAAGAATGAAATTGGTGACTAAAAGAGTTCTTTGCGCGAGCGAAGCTGCGGGAAAAAGCTAGTTATTATAATAATTATTTCCACACGCACATGCAAGAGTTCATTTAGCTACGCGCCGTTCGAGTTATAAAAGTGACAGAAAGAGAAACGTTCAAGTTTATTCACCAAGCTATCTCATAATAAACTCTATCAAGTCGTCTGTATTATTTATTAAAGCGCAGTGGTCAGTCGCGACTCGGTGGTGAGATAAAATTAAACTTGTAGCGTTGTGCTCGGCGAAACTTCGTTTTGGTTTGAAACATTTTGTTATTAAATAATAACACTGAGTGGCGTTTGAATCCGGATTCGCGCTGCTGTTTTGAAGTTCTATTAATTTTCGCATCATCGGTCTTTTTTTTTAACGGTTAATTTTGTGTCACAGACTTAATGTCCGTGCCCTTGTCTTATTACACTTAAGATTGTTAGTTAAATATTATAATTCCACGTCAAAAACGTAAGAGTCACCGACTTCAATCCCAAAAAGACATTATTTTCGAGAGTTTCCCTCAATTTCTTCAGGATTCCATCATCAGATCCTGGTTTCCTTACCATGGGACCACCCTTGGGATACTCCCTTTCCAACAAAAAAAGAATAATCAAAATCGGTTCATAAACGACGAAGTTATCCGCGGACATACATAAAAATATATATATATATATATCAGTCGAATTGAGAAACCTCCTCCTTTTTTGAAGTCGGTTAAAAAATGGTCTAAATTGGCGTATATATTATGATTTTACCTATTTCCCGACGTTTCGACGCGCTTGCACGCGCCTCGATCTCGGGGGTGGTGGTCCACGGTATTTAATTAGACATAGACATAGACATTTTTAAATATGGCAATACTAAACATAACCGTAAAAACCATAGACATATAGTGTCACCATAGACATAGAAAAAATAAGTTAAATACCACATGTGACTTTCATTGATGTCAGCTTTGGTGAACATTTTTTCTTTGTCGTAAAAAGTTTTGGATTTTTGTTTTATTATAGATTATAACTTAATTTTGCGTTATGGGCGCTAAAAGTAAGCGCAAAAAAAAAGAAGATGATATTGGATATCCAGAGAGCGGTGATTCGGACTCCGATCACGATCGATCCGATAAACATCATGATACTTATAGGTTATATTCAACGCGTTTGTCAATTTGACGGATAACTTAATATTAACTATAACACTAACCAGCCAAAAGTGAGCAGTTACGGTTTCGGTTAAAGTAATGACGTCATTTAACAATTTGTCAACTGCAGGCCGAGTACGATAGTGACAGCGTCGCGACAACACCGCGGTCCTATGTCAAAATGTCAACATTGACAACGCCAGAGGGAGAGCAAGCCTTTGCGCGGGACCCTCGCGCAATCAAAGTGAAGTTTCAGCGTGAACCAAGCGCTAGTTTGTCGTTATTGTGCTAGATCTGCTGGTGAAACTCATTTTTGGCCTAACCGATACCTACTTTAAATGAAAATTTGACATTTGTTATTGTAACAGTAAGATGGTACAACCCACCCTAAGTGAGGAAGGGCTTCCAGAAATTCGAAATAAAATTATTTACTGTCTTTTATTTGATTTGGAAATAAAGTTGGTGTTGGTTTGCTGTGTATATTACGCCCACGGAACATAACGATACCGCGACTCAGAATACAGGGTGCGCCATCTAGCGGAAATTTTTCGAACTTTCGTATATTACGTATTTCAATACGGTAGCTTCGCAATTCTATAAAAACACTTTTTTTGCACCTCCAAGAATCTATCTATACATATTATAAAGAGGAAAGATTTGATTGTTGGTTTGTTTGTATGTTTGTTTGTTTGCATTGAATAGGCTCCGAAACTACTGGACCGATTTGAAAAATTCTTTTGCCATTGTTTAGTGCAATATTTAGTGCAATACTGTTTAGTCTTCTATACATATTATAATCTTTAAGCTAGATTGTCCCCGATGGACAAAGGCTACGTAATTTTACCAAATTCCCACGGGAATGAAGTCCCGGGTGGAATGCTAGTAATAAATATGATTTTAACTCTAACTAAATGAACCCGAACCCATTTAAAGTTCGGCTTCTCCTGGGTGAGCTTGCTACATCCTCGACCGCATCTTTGCCTTTGAGCTTAAGGCGACTACAGCACCCGATAAAGGCAGCACACATAGGAATAGTGCCATCTCCGTCTCTCAACAGGCCTGGGGCGGCAGTGCGAACGGTGTCGATACACGAAGTTTACGGACTATGAAAGCGTGCATGCGTAAAAACATGTTCGAAAGTTAGAAAAATGAGATTTATGGAAAGGTAACAGCTTAAATCGAAAAATACGTTAACTACTTATCGAGAGTGTTCAATCACAAACATTTTGATAGCAAATTCAAGTTCCTGTGTGCATTTTACTATCGTTTTTACAGCTTAAAAGATACACAATATTGGTATTTAGAGGTGACTTTGTGAGCTTTTTCTATCGAACCAAAAGTGCTGAATCATGTTTTCAGCAAACTACTTATCTAGTTTATGTCCTAAATATTACCGTTTTTTTCTTCGATTTGATTCAGTGCCTCATTGCTTATCCACGCATCATAAAATCGTAATTTAGGTGCTGTAGTCGCCTTAATTGCTGTCCAGAGCAAATTATTGTTTTATTGTTAATAAAACAAAACAAATTGTTCAGCGAAACTTTAAAAGGTGAAAGTCTCAAAAAAAATTAAGTGCTCGCACCAAAACAATCAGCTGATTTGTATGGAAAGGCGAATTTTTTTTTCATGTATCGATCTATGTCCATTGAGGGAAGTTATTGAGCGGTGATAGCCCAGTTGGTAATGAAAAATCGTTTTCGAAAGGCGCGTGGTTAACCAACCCCTAAGGCGCGTGGTTCACCAACCTTTTTCAACCGTGTGGTGATCGGTTGAGAATAACACCACCCCATCTCTTTCCGTGGGTGTCGTAAGAGGCGACTAAGGAAACACAAATGAGACCTGCCTCCTAGTAATCCATCCCAGGCAACGACACTTCATTTTTTTCTGAATCTGAGGTTTCATCCTATGGCCTCATGCGGTGTGGTAGGCTCTGTAAAGGGCCGTCTGGTTCGCGACCACCCTCCTACCGAAGTCCGACGCCAAACAGCTTGCTGTGTTCCGTCGGTGCGTGGGAGTACCAGTGCCTTTATAGGCATTTTCTGGGTTAACTCGCTCCATCGTCGACCTCATCTTTGACCTTATGGTCAAGATTGAGGTCAAGAGTTAACGCATCTTATAATAAAAAATAAAAAAATCCCCTTCGTGTTTCGAAGGGAGGCTCGTACCCTTTCGGTGGGGACGTATTTGGGCTGTTAAAAAAAATCTAAAGTCACCCAATACAGACATACCGTCTGTACTAGTTCAGAGCAGCTCCCAATGTTTCAGCCATGGAAAACAGACTTCCAAAAAACAAATGAATTAGGGCGTGTAACAATAATGATAAACATTTAGCAAAGTAATTTCGATGGAGTTAAAAAAGGTTTGTTTTTTTTACCAGCCCATATACTTCCCCACCGAGGGGCACAGGCCTCCCTTCGAAACACGAAGGGGATTTAGGCCATAGTCCACCACGCTGGCCCAATTCGAAAATGATTTTTTCTTGGACGAACGGGTTTCGTCTCGACGTTTTCCTTCACCGTTAAGCAAGTGATAATTAGAAATCTGTTCATAAATCCGAAAAGACGAATTTAGTGGTACAGGCCCGCACCAAGATTTGAACCCGCAAATCTTACAAGTCTGGATTACCAACTGGGCTAAAAGAAAAATGTTCGGTTTGTTTGTTTGCATTGAATAGGCTCCGAAACTACTAGACCGATTTGAAAAATTCTTTCACCATTAGAAAGCTACATTATCTGCGATGGACATAGGCTACATAATTTTCCCGAATTCCCACGGGGACGAAGTCTCGGGCTGAATGCTAGTAATATTATAAAGAGGAAAGATTTGATTCTTTGTTTGTTTTTTTGCATTAAATAGATTAGATTAGATTAGATTTATTTATCTCATAATATAGCTACAAATGTCAAGTTTATAATAAAATATGTTAGTCATTTCAGCCCATAATATGATCGTCAAAAATATAAATTATTAAAATTACAATTAATAATTTAAACAATGACAAATAAAAATAAGAAAATAAATTAATATACAAAAGTATACTATCAAAAATGTCAAAAATAAAATAAAATAAAAAATATGTCAAAATTTATCAATTTGAAATTATTAAAAATTGTCATCAAAATTTGATGTCCAAATATTCTTTAATTGAATAGAATTCATTTTCCAATAAAAAGTTTCTCAGTTGGCAAGTAAATGTTTCGTCATTTCTTTGATTTCTCAAGTCAGCGGGTAGGTGTTCATAATAAGTCGGCCCAATCACACGCGGGTTCTTAGTAGCCATTTTAGTGCGGCGTGGTACACGCGCTAATCGGCCAGTGTTTCTGAGTTTCATTCTACTGTGTTCCAGACGATCGAATGAAGAGATGTTTCGCCTAATAGGCTCCGAAACTACTGGACCGATTTGAAAAATTCTTTCACAGTTAAAATTCTACATTATTCGTGATGAACATAGGTTACATGATTTTCCCAAATACCCACGAAAACGAAGTCACGAGCGGGAAGCTAAATAATAAAAGCCATACACTTAATGCCTACACTAAAGTTTTCTATTGTGTCGTGGGTTTTTTGGACACACTCAAAGACGGTCACGAACACGCAGTCCCCAGAACAAACATTTGCTTTTTACACAAATATTTACCTCGACCGGGAATCGAACCCAGGACCCGAGACGTCGTTACTACCACTCAACCAACCGGCCGTCAAATGTTACTTAATTAGTGATTGTAATATAAGTATGGGACGATTTAAAATTAATGAGTTAAACTTAGGGTGTGAGTCTACCCATGAAACTGAACAACTTTCCCCGAGGAACCCATTTGAAATTCCCAAATTCATAAATCCGTACATACTAACTTGCGCGTTTATAAGTAACTAGCTTTCCACCCGGGACTTCGTTCCCGTGGGAATTCGAGAAATCATGTAGGTACCCTATGTTTATCACAGATAATATAGGATTCTAATGGTGAAAGAATTTTTTAAATTGGTCCAGTAGTTTCGGAGCCTATTCAATGCAAACAAACCAACAAACAATCAAATCTTTCCTGTTTATAATATTACTAGCATTCCGCCCGGGACTTCGTTCCCGTGGGGATTCGGAAAAATTATGTAGCCTATGTCCATCACAGACAATGTAGGATTCTAAGGGGGCGTCCATTAATTAGGTACGTGAGGTGTTTTTGGCGATTTTTCGACCCCCCACCCCCTCTGGTGAGATGTCGTGAGATTTGGCTCGATAGCCCCCCTCGCCCTTTTATCTCACGTGAGTTTTATGAAAATGTTTAGTTTTTGTGTAAATACGTTAATTTTTATGTATTTAGAAAACTTACATAATTTGCCTAATTATTTTTAAACTTTTAATAATCGAACAATAAAAAGCCGCTATGATTTATCAATTTAAATTTGAAAAAAAAAAGATTGTTCTAATTCAGTCCACGGGAACTCAGAGTGGCTCTGGAACAACATGGTTTAGTTGGTTTAACTTAGCTTTCCCACAATTTAACACTATTTCTTTTGGGGGAAAATATTACGTGATATTTGTAGAGACCCCCCCTCTCCCCCACGTGAAATTGAGTGAGATCCGGCCCGACCCCTTCCCCCCCCAAAACGCCTCACGTAATTAATGGACGCCCCCTAATGGTGAAAGAATTTTTCAAACAGGTCCAGTAGTTTCGGAGCCTATTCAATACAAACGAACAAATAATCAAATGTTTCCTCTTTATAATGTTAGTATAGAATAGATTATAGAAGTATAGCTATTAGTAAGGATCCAGAGACATTTTTAACACTCATCTTAGATTCAAACAACATAACGTAGCGCCATCTCCAAGAAGGTTGATACAACTTTTTAAGGCGACCTCTAGCGGTACAGGCGTGAACTTTAACAAAGCCATTGATTTTCTTATTAGATCACAGTGAAAACGGCAGAGTCGAATTAAAGTCTTGTTGGAAAAGACATAAATAGTTTCGTATTAGAAATCAAAAATTATGTAAAGCATAGGATGAAACTAACTTAGGGTTTGCGAGCCGCTAACTCTTCTGAGGCATACTGTAGAAGCCAGAAAATAGGAGGCGAGATTTTTGCTTTATCGTTAACAAAATGCTAACAACCTATTACTACTGTACTCAGTCTCTATCTTTTAACCCTCAAAATATGTAATCTTTTAGAATAAGTACCTAAATTGTAGTATTTTTGGATTAATGAAATGTATTTTTTCAATGGGTAATTTTCAATTTAAAAAAAAAACATTAATTTTATTAAATTTAGTTTTTTATCTTTTTTAACAAGTAAGTAAAGAAATTAAAAGAAGTCATACTCAAATTATGCATTAAGAAACATAAATGGTTTCTTTAAAAATATTTCTAAAGAAAGCTTGCTCCATTGTAATCATATTATTTTTTCCAAATGTTAGTAAATAGTAATTCCTTAGCGTAAAAACAAGTGAATACTAATAGACATGTAAAATAAAGAATACTATATGAAAACTTTTATTTTGCAATCTGATTGGATCATTAAAAGGATTTTGAAAATAATGTCGCATCTGCCTACCCTAATGCGACTTATGAGACAGGCGGCCATCAGCGCTAGCTGATTTTCAGTAACGTTAGTAAAACCGTGTTCCTTACATTGTAAAATGAAGTCTTTTAATTACATGTTGAAAATAACATCATGTGCTTAAATTATATTTAACTTTTTATCTTTTTCACTGCTGGCAAAGGCTAGCAGTACCTTCTTACCAATAAAAAATGGGCTAAAACAGTTTTTTTTTAATAGCAAGCAATCCAATTATTTCTTTGTTATATACTCAAGAAAACATTTTCTTGAAATATTGAGTGATAGGCTCCTGAGTGGGCTTGCTACATCCTCGAGCACATCTTTATGATATATTGTGATCAGAAGCGGTAGCCATTCAATAAAAAAGTTATAAATAGTAAGTTATAAAACTAAATGATTTTCATGTGAAAACCATTATTTTTCTTAACATTTAATATTTTTAATTCTTAAAACGCATTTAAAGTTTCCACTAAATAAACGTGGCAAATACAGAAAAAACTCTAGTTACTGATTAAAAAAAAAATCTAATTAGAAATATCACACTCACAAAGAATAACTTTGTCTTACAATAGTTCCGCTACTCGGCAACAGATGGCGCTAGTATCTACAAAGTGAGCTTTTGCAAGGGCAGACAGATCGTCTCGACTGGCAGGGGGTGGGGTGAAAGGGGTGTATTGTCGCTGTGTACGTACACACTACTACATTGACAAAACTGTGTATGTGTGAGTAGTTTACAGGTGACTTGCTTCGTTTGAGGTTTTTCGTAAGTTGTCTCATCTAAGAAAAAATTGCTTTAAGTGCAATATAGGTACTTGGGTTGTGTTTCTACTTAGGAATACAATAAAATCATGGAGTAGGTAGCCGAATTAATAAAAAGTAGTTTTTCGTAGTAGTAGTAGTTTTCCGTTCGTCGAGATGGAATCTTATTGGAAAGTTACTTTTTAAAAAATTACTCTGTTTTCTTTTTTTTATTATTGTTTGAAGAGTATTATTTCTTTTCATTTTCATTTTTCATAATTTTTGTTTTTCGGTTAACCGAAGTTTAGTGTTAAATAAACCAATACCAGAATGTTTGTATAATGAACCAAAGTTTTGAAATCAAGTGGTTCTAGAACCGCTAAGAACCGCTAGAAGCGCTGGTTCTAGAACCCCGATAAGAATTATAGACGTGACTGTATGTAAGTATGTAATGTTTTTTTTATTATAGTCCGTACAATCCCACAGCTGGGAACGAAATTAAATAGTACTGAAACCGCAGTGGTCTCTTCTTACCAGCCCATATACGTCCCCACCGAGGGGCACGGGCCTCCCTTCAAAACATGAAGGGGATTTAGGCCATAGTCCACCACGCTGGCCCAAAGCGGGTTGGTGGACCGCTCGTCTTTCGAAAATGAATTTTCTTGGACGGGCGGGTTGCACGATGTTTTCCTTTACGGTTGTGCAAGTGATAATTAGAAATCCGTACATAAATCCGAAAAGACGAATTTAGTGGTGCAGGCCTGCACCAGGATTTGAACCCGCGACCTTCGAATTACAAGTCTGGCTCATTACCAACTGGGCTATCTCCGCTCGTCGCAGTGGTCTTTTCTAATGGGCCTTTTTATAATACGAAAACGGCACGGCCAAATTTGTATTACCATTGCCTCCTATGCACTAGTGATACTAGAAGCTGGGAACATAGAAGGCAATGGTCATACAAATTCTATCATGCCGTGCCGTGCCGTGCCGTTCGAATTATAAAAAGGCTCAATAAGATTACATTTTTTGACTTTGCTATTGAACATGCACTTTATTTTAAATAGACTATCTTCTTGCCTAGGACTTCATTCCCGTGGAAATTTTGGGTC
Source organism: Aproaerema taeniolella (assembly GCA_949987775.1). NCBI lineage: Eukaryota > Metazoa > Arthropoda > Insecta > Lepidoptera > Gelechiidae > Aproaerema > Aproaerema taeniolella. The sequence goes on along the minus strand of OX465259.1, from coordinate 2,769,092 downwards.
CCCTTCCTGTTGAATCACTCTGCCCATTTATGAAAACCGTATGAAAATCCGTTCAGTAGTTTTTGAGTTTATCGCGTCCAGATAGACAGACAGAAGCGGCGGCACGGGACTTTGTTTTGTAATATATTATGAAACTGATTAATAACAGTACCCCTTTACTGTTCATAATTAAAATTGATTGATTCTGTTACTTACTAGCTTTCCGCCCGCGGTTCCGCCCGCGTGGACTACAGGTTAAATCGTGTCCAGTTGTGGAATAAAATGTAGCCTATGTCATTTCCCAGGCCCTAATCTATCTCTGTACCAAATTTCATCAAAATCGGTTAAGTAGTTTAGGCGTGAAAGACGGACAGACAGACAGAGTTACTTTCGCATTTATAATATTAGTAAGGATTAAGTTTTGTATTTGTATTGTATTTGACTTGCTAGTCAAACGACAATCAGCAGGCTGATCCATATTTTTAATTTTCTCTAAGTAATTTAAAGTCACCCAGTATCTTGCTTAACCTCACTGATTGATTCTGCTACATACTACGACTTCTACAGGAAAAAATCAAACAACTGCATTTGATTAACAAATCGTGGATATTTATTGAAATAAAAATAATAAAAATGAAAAATAATAAAAACAGTTCATCTTTCACGTAGTTACACAATAAAATTTGTCTTAGTTTTTTTGTTTGCTATTTTGTCTCCGTTCCTCGTCAATTTAATTTTTTTTTAAAGTATTAGGATCAAGTGAACTTGTTCTTTATTGGTAATTCAAGATTTTTTTAAGAACAAATTACATTGGACCTAAAGTATTTAAGTAGTTTAAAAACAAAGTCACTGGCTAATGGCATTTGTGAATAAAAGCATTTTTAAATTATTTAATTGAGGAATCATTTTAAATTCAAATATAGAATGCAACTTACAGAAAAATAAAATACAGCGTGTTGTAATTTTAAATAAATTCTTATAAGACTCCATCCACATGACATAAGTTCTAAATTCGAAATAGTCTTACGTCATCTGAAGAGAGTCTTACTCCAAATTTGAAAAACAACTGAATCAACGAAGAGGGAGACAAAAAGTTTCACTATCATAATTTACTTATAATTATCTAATATAAATTCTATTATAATTTACATTAAGTACGTATACAGATAGATTTCACACATGGACTAAAAGGTACGAGTGAATAGTTCCACCAACCGGGATCACAAGAAAACATTAATTTAAAAAAAAAACAAAACTGGAATAACGTTTCAGTCTTAAAAAAGTAACTTTAGCCTTCGTTCGAACAAAAGCTGGAAAGGTTGGTACTCCACAAAATATACATATTTAAATTAAATACTAAAGTACTGGGTGTAGATGAAGCACTACCTTCCTGTAAACTAAAGTAGAAAAAAAAAACTATCTTTAATCAAACACTCACGAAAACGTATCGTCTTTAACGGATAAATAATTTCAAAAAACTTGTATTAAAAAAATGCAGTACAGACAGTCTCGTCAGGGTACGTAGTTGCCCTTCGAAAATCGTCACTATTGCCAATGAGATAAGTAAGGGCGATATAAAATTCAAAATGTATAATCTAATGTGCCATCATGCGTACAAGACTTCTTTCTGGGTTAGGCATTTTATGATGTTATTGATTTCTTTTAAAATGAGATGATTAAAATATTATATTTTTATCAAGTTACTTCGATCGCTTGTTATTGACTATAACAAGCGAATCACGTTAAAAAATGTGGATTGAAACGCAATTGAAATGCGGCTGCTTCACAACTTTTTGTCAAAAATCCTATCGCGATATACCATTCAAAAAGTTTCAGCAATTGCCTTTCAATTGCGTTTAAAATGCACTTTTTTAGCGTGGTTGGCCTGCTGGTACTTCTGAATTTTGACAATACAAATAGTAAATCCCTTTCGTATTTCGAAAGGAGGCCCGTGCCCCTCGGTGGGGACGTATATGGGCTGGTAATAAAAAAAAATGTTTCCAGGAAGCTAGTATTAATCTACACCCTGTACACAAACACCTCATTACGTATTTATAACACCTACTCTTAAATCCATTCAAATTTTGCTTTCTACAACGCTTACTTTATCGATTACAGGAAACTCACCGTTTTTCAAATTTTGTAATTTTTTAAATTATAATTTCGAAAAATTTCGAAACACCATGTCTATAAATATGAACATCAATAGGTAGGTACTCGATTTACACCATACACTTACATCCATTTATTTACAAAGTATTTTTATCTAGAATAGGAAACATTTTCTTATTATTGTACAGTAGCCTATAATATGAAACAACTTATTCCCAAACACGTACTACTTCGAAACTATTGATGCTAGGAAAATACTGAAGAATCTATTTTAATTGACACTATACAGCTTACAAACTAATTATACATTTAAATCAACGTAGCTAACTTTGGCATTAGTTTCCACAATTTTCTATATAAATAAAAACACGTTAAAACAAGATCGAGAGAAAGTAACGCAAGAATGTAAATATCAAAAGTATTAAAGACAAGAGCTTCCAAACTGAACAAAATCACCTTTTAAATAAACATTAACAATGCAACGAGAACACTGGTCAACACTGGCGAGTTATCTATATGCCACTTAAATTACAATTAATTTATTAATGCCCATAGATTTTGGGGCTGATATTGCAAAGTTTAATCATAATCGCCAACTTATTCAATTCTTAAGACTAGAAATTGAAGGTTGGTTGACCGTAGCTAGCAAAACGTGCGGTAATGATACGGTTGCAGGATTGCAGTTAGGTCTTAGAAGATCTGGCTCTGCGGCGCGGGCGGCGGCAGGCGCAGGCCGCCCCACGGGTAGAGTCACGAGGAAGCCTCGTCACGGCACGCGTTCGAATCATCAGACAACGCTAAAGGAGCACCGTTACTTTGATTCACAACACACTTACGCATGTGCTTCTCCAAAGTCGACGGTACAGAAAACGGCATTTCACAGAACCGGCATCTGTACACGTCCTTCCCTAACCTCCCGTGCGTCTTCATGTGTCGCGTCAGCTTCGAACTCTGCGCGCACGCATACGAACACAGCTCGCACTTGTATGGCTTCTCCCCTGTGTGCGAACGGCGGTGTACCGTCAAATTCGAGCAATTCTTAAATACCTTCCCACAATATTCACATGTATCGTTCCTACGCCCTTCCTTAGATTTCAAAAGAGGGTTCTGCAACAAACCATTGCCGCTATTTTTTAATCCGTCGAATATATTATCTGGTGGTCGTTGAGCATGCAAACTTGGTAACCACCAACCTTCACCCCTTTCCATGTCCAACTTCATACGTTTCGACGCCTCAAAAGGGTTCTCAAAAGGGTTAAAAAGAGGATGCGGTTGCGGTGGCATTTTCGCAAACTCCTCTTTTAAGCGCAAAGCAGCCGTAGGTGTCATGCCATTTGTTTTGTCGCTAGGAGGGCCGTTGTTATTGTCGTGGTTTTTTGCTAGTTGCCATTTTAACGAATTACCAGATTCTTGAAGAGCTTGTTTAAAAGCCTCGCTATATTGAGCTATGTTTGAGAGGCCAAATTTATCCATTAACTCACCCACGACAGATGCTGTAGGTGGATGAGCAGGCATAACGGGTGCTTGTTTGCGAGTAGGAGCCGAGGGAGCGCTACTATTTGACACTGTTAAATCTTCAGCTTCCTCAACATCGTCCCCCTCTTCATTTTCCTCTTCTTCCTCTCCATCAAGATCTTCATCTTCTAATTCATCGTCTGTGTCATCATCACCAGTGTCACCCCCTGATTCACCATCTTCTGTAGTCGCATCAGCAGGCCGATGAATTTTCATATGCCGTTTTAATTTTGATGCTTTTTCAAACGCTTCGTTACACTCTGTGCATTTAAACGGTTTCTCGCCTGTGTGTGATCGGCGATGCACTGTCAAGTTACTTTCGAATCGGAATTTCTTTCCGCAAAACTCACAGGAATGTACTGCTTCATCGTTACGTTTGACTGGTGGAGTTGAGGACGGACGTTCAGTGTTTGGTGGAGCGTCTGCTGCCAGTGGTTCCGTGCGACGCTCTGGTGGCGTCGAGCTGTGAGGCCTCGTGGCTTCTCGAGGCGCGTCCACCGTTCCGGGTCCGGCGCCCGCCGGTGGAGTCTGTCCGACTCGGGAGGGCGACGGGGAAGCGAACGGAGGAGAATGCTTCCTGGGGCTAGGAGAGCTCGAATTGCCTGTGGCCGCCCCTGGACTGGTCGTACCGGCCAGTTGCCGCAAGCGCTGCGAGTAAAAATCCAGCTGGGGTTCAAGAGAGAGTGGCTGTGATACTGGTGGTGCTCTATCTCTACCTGACACTGACACCGGCACCACAGGCGGTCTATCCGCCGGTGATGGGAAGGTCTGGTGAGGAGGTAGAGAGTTGGCTGCCACAGCAGCCGCCGCCGCTGCGAGATTTAATCCGTGGTGGCGAAATTGCTCGGAAACCAGCTGTTCCATCCGAAATCGATGGTCATGGTGGTTCGGGCGCGCGAATAGAGGCGCGGGTGGTACGGATGGATGAGCTAGAGGTGGCAAACTGCCTGGTAAAGGCATTCTCAATAAGCCACCGACCCCAAAAGGGGAATGCATGTCAGGTGGTGGAAGCAATGGGTGGTGACGGAGCGAGTGTGGTGGTAGAGGAGCATTGTTAGTGGAGCACCCTGAGCTTGAAGAGGAGGTGCTTGATGATGAATGATTTTGCTTGTTGGGCTGAGACTGCGGAAGGGTTTCCACGTAGATCTTCACACCGTGCACGTGTTGTACGTGTTGAAGGAGTCTCCAGGCAGAGTGCACGCGCGCTTTACACGTTGAACATACGTAGTTACTCGGTTCTGTGAACAACGAGAAAAGATTTAGTATGAGTATACTTAATTGCTTATTGTTAGTTGTTTAGAGCAAAGACGCTTCAATTTGCGACATTTTGTGTGAGACAAAGTGTTATAGTAAAATGTTTACCGATATTTTTCGTAATAGCGCCTTCTCTAAAAGTCTGCCTATAATATATCATTATGATTAAGTTTGTTTTTCTCATCACAAAGGTTTCATAGTGCCTATATTTTTTTCAAAAACGCAACTAGGTAGCCTTTGTGAGAGACTGGAACCCATACTAGGTATATTTATACACTGTGTGGTTTTCATAGTAACCATGAGGAAAAAAAACATACCGAAGCCTATGTAACTACACATTCATTTACTAACACCTAAGGTGAACTGTTTGTAATATAATAATTAACACGTAATAATTATGGAGTGATTTTAAATTAGTAACCGAAACTTTAGAGGGTGATTCTCTCTATAAAACTAAAAAAAAATCTCAAGGAATCTTTATGAAAATCTCAAAAAAATATTATACTTCCTACTCCTATCAAAAAACCATGGCGGTTGATCGTACAAGTTCTTTTTCGAGGCGTTTTTTGGCCTATCTTCCTTGGAGAAAGTTGTCCAGTTGTATGGACCGATTCACATTTTCATATTCACTAGCTATAACTTTTAAGGTATACATAACATACATATAACTTCAAACTGATGCGCAAAGATGGAAACGCTTTCCAATGGAAGATTTACAGCAATATTAACACGGGCAAAGTGTCTAGTGATAGCTCTCACATATCGTAGTGTTGGGCCTAGGGAGGGCGCGTGGTACGCATGCTAAGGAGGGCCAAGGGTTCGGTCGCGGTGAGTGATAGCCCTTGCGTGCCCCGAGTGATTCATGCACCTCTAAAATCTTATGAAATATACGCAGACTGGAATCACGTACGCACGCGGGTTAAGACTGTTGATATTGAAATCTATGTGTAATAGGAAAGGTTGTTACATTTATTTTTGTAGGTCAAATACATGTTCTTTAGAAAAATATATCAGTCCAGAAATGCCTACTTTCGAAATACAAGGGGGATTTAGGTCATAGTCCACCAGGCTGGTCCAATGCGGGTTGGTGGACAATGCGGGCCTTTCGAAAACGAATTTTCTTAGACAAGTGGGTTTCATCACAATGTTTTCTTTCACCGCAGAGAAAATAGTGAATAGGCTTCTTCTGGGTGAGCTTGCTACATCCTCGACCACATCTTTGCCCTTGGGCTAGATTGTGGTCAAGAGCGAACCCTTCATTAATAAATAAATAAATAGCTTCTTTTTCCTTTCTTTTCAATAAATTTTGTTTTAACACAGGGAATACATTCGTTTTCTCGTAAGCATTACTAGAAGTCAGAAGTCTATTGGCGGTTTGAAAACACTGACACTATTTGCAGAATTAAAGCAGGTGAGAGCGTCATGAAAGTAGAAGTTGTGTAGTAAAGAAGAAATGATGAAATTAGAGATGTCATGAAACCAAAGAAATAATATATTTTTTATGTGCAAGTTTTTTTTTTTACTTTTTGAACTTGACTAAGATCATAGATGAGGTCGACGATGGAGCGAGTTAACCTAAAAATACCTATTAAGACACTTCCACGCACCCAGTAGTCAAATGTCAAAAATGCTAATGTGATTCACTATTTTGCTCAATGATTTACATTGATTTTGCTAATGTATTTTTATGACGTTTTCAAGAAACACCTTGTATGTTCTATGAAAATAAAGTATTTTTGATTTTGATTTGGAGTAGGGTGGTTGCGAACCAGACGGCCCTTTACAGAGCCTATACGTATTTATGTATTTTAATGTATGTTTGTATGTATTTGATTGTAATCTTGACTTGTTTTAAGTGGCACCCTGAATGTCCTATAAAATAAAGATTTTTTCTATTTTATTCTATCCTATTCTAATAGGACGTCATCTTAGATCAGCACACGGCATAAATTTGAGCTGGTCATTGAATAAACGTAGTTTTTATCTATTTCAGTGTTTTTCAATCTTTTTGAATTTGCGACCCCTTTGGATCATATAAAGTTTTGGCGACCCCCTAAGGTCCCTAAGACCCTTTTAGGCTAAATTTGTGTCCTCTTCGGATATTTTAAAACACATAATAAAAGAGTTGCCGCGGAGTAGACGCGGAAAGCTGCGAGAGGCATCATTATACAGACACAGCCTTTTCACTGAAAAGGTTAATTGTCTTAGTTTAGTATAAGATTTATAAATTTTTGTCTTTTTATTTTACCTGCGACCCCCCGAGTAAGTCTTCACGACCCCCGTGGGGGTCGCAACCCACAGTTTGAAAAACACTGATCTATTTCATACCGACCTATTAACCTTTGGGCACACTACCGACACTCCTTACGCCTCATCTATCATAAGTATATACTAATATATATACATTTTTTAATAAAACCCCCCAACCGTGAAATAGTCTATTCATGGCCTAGCTCTACCACATGGTCAAGGCATGCTTGGGTCATGGACTGGATGTGCTCGTATGGATTTGACAGTAATTTGATTGCTCATTGTCATCCCGAGACAAATTTTATTGTGGAGACAATCGGTCTTAGTGATCTTGTAGTGTTGTGACGTGTTCGGTGTTCTAATCGATGAAGAAGTCATACACTACTTTTGGGGAACTGGGTGAAATGGTCCCAAAATAAGTAGACTTATTCACCCGCCTGTGCCTGACGGGCGTCCACTCTTTATTTTAGATATATAGATAGAATCGATGTTGATGTCGATATTGTTGACTTTGGACGTTAAGTCTACTGAATTTTCGGAACATTTTGGAAGTGGCAATGTTTAGGGCAACTAAGATAAATAGCAAGTACATTTTTGTGTAAAAAAAGTCGAAACAAAGAACCATTGCCATTTCCAAAAAGGTCCGAAAGTAAAAAAAAAATACGTTTCTGTGTAAAAATGTAACTGTCCGAAAGTTTACGTTTTTGTGTAAAAAAAAGTCGAACAAAGAACCACTGAATAATTCGGTATTTCCTCTTCAATCCAAGATAGTGACCAAATAAAGTATGGTGAGGCGAGGCAACAGGCCGAGCTTTGCGTAGGACGCAGCCCGGTGCTTTTCCCCTTATAATAATGGACTATCTTTTGGCTCTCGAAGTCACGAAGTCGTTTCCGTTTGAATTTTGGAAAATTATGTACCCTATGTGTTAATCCAGGTTGCCAGCTACCTTCATACAAAATTTTATTAAAATTGGTCAAGCCGTTTGAGCGTGAAAGAGTAACGCACATCCATATAAATCCTAAATACAAACTTTCGCATTTATAATATTAGTAAGGATTTTCTATATTGGTAATTTTGTAGAGCAGTAAGGGCGTGATAACCTCATAACGATAGCCTTTACTTCAAAAAATTCCCGATTTGTAACTTTACAACATCGATAAAAAAGCATCGAATAGTACAACACTATTAATAGGTGCGGCTTGATAAACATCTCGACTGTTAAGACGATTATTGAAATGTAACGGTCAGATTGTGACCGACCGGAAAGAAGATACATACAGCATGATACAATACAATACACTTTATTGCACATCACTACCATTATTACATGATACAGCGAAAAAGTTACATTATGGAAAAAAATAAAGTTAGGGTACAAAAGGTGACCCCATTGCTAAGCAGCAATCTGTTAATTAAGTAAGACATTATAATTTTATCGACTTTCTAGTAAAAAAAATCTTTCGAGTATATCTACGAAGAAAAAAGTTAATGCAACAAAAAAATTATGAATGGCGTTCAGAATTTTTTAATGCTATCCAAACTATAGTATAATACATTCGAACACAATATTTATTGTAAAAAAAAAATAAAAAAAAAAACGCCATGCACTCAAAAGCCCACAATAAGGTTTTCCCTTGTGTCGTGGGTCCCTCGGAACACACATAAAGACAGACACAAACACCCATGACCCGAGAACAAACACGAATAAATAAAAGTACGAATAAATAAAAGGAACTGAACAAAATATTACAGAATCAATTATCAAGGTTCAATACAATTTTAATTTCAAAGTAATTTTGATATTTTCAATTCACTCCGTTAACTACTTACTTATAAGATTTTTTTTTAAACAATTAGTTTTACAATCACCGCTTTTAGTAAAAAAAAGGTGACGGTTATTGACGGTTTGTTTTATGTGATAATAATAATATTTTTAATGTTAAAAAGCTGTAAAGAAATAAAAGCAGGTAAAAAATTAAAAAAAAAACGGAAAATGAAAGTTAGATAATACCAAATACTACAGAAACCACCTCAAATCACTTAAAAAAATGAAATCAACTCTAAAATTTCTAGTTTTTCAAATTATTTTTTCTTCTTCATTTTTTTCTTAATTAAATAATATATACTATAAAATAACAAGAGCACCCTGTAGTTACGTATACGATATCAATATTGTGACCTTTTTGTCCAGAGCATTGTTCATTGTGTTGCGTTTTGGTCATCACACAGTACGGATAGCATAAAAACATTAAATATTAATCGTTTATCTTAACATTGATCTAGCGTTTGAAATTTAATAGGTAAAAAGTAAGTATGTAATGCTAACTATTCTATACTGATCAGTGTACGTAGCTTAGCCTTACGTCACAAAACATGGTTTGAGTTGTTTACGTCAAAATAAAAATAAAAATATTTATTTGGTGGGGCTTAAAATGCGTTAAATTAGGTTTTTTTTTAATGTATGTCTGTTCGCTAAAGTGCAGTACGTCTGTCTCAGAATGAATATCAGACACTCCATTTTGCTATTTAATTTTTCGTTTCAGCTAATAATAAGTTAAAGCGTCTCTCAACTTGATTCTGACACTAGCTGGTATATGAATTCGTTTCTGATTTGATAACGTGATCATTTTAATATGTACTTCACCATGACGTCACCGTTTTAAAAATAGCTCTCCATTGGAGGCTTTAAAATTATTTATTGTAAAATAAACAAATATTGTACAGAGGCCAGCACATCATTTTCATTTCAGTGGCCCTCTATACTTCACTTTCAGATTTTTTTTTAATCTATTGGCATATTTTTGTAGAACTTAAGATTCCAAAAATTATAGGGAATTTTTTAATAAATCTTATTGGATTTTTACAGCTAAGAAACTTGAACCACTTATTTTGCAGCCAGTACCTCACAATCATACATATCTTGTCATGTAAGTAGGGTCAACAAAATCAGTAGCGGTATTCTCAGATCGTTCGATACGGCTCACGATTACTTGTCAGATGTGTGCTATCGATTAGAATTCGTGAAGCGTTCGATATAATTCGATCGGTTGATAATGGTGATAATTAAATTTGACGCGTGGGTGGGCTTAAACGGTAGTCGGAATTAGAATGAATTGATGTTTTGAGATCACTAAGAGGTATTCAAAATAAGTAATTACAAAAAATTTAGTATTAAACGAGTAGATTGAAATTTCCGGGATTCTGAGATGTAAATTGGAATTCTTTTAAAAATTGAAATGTTAAAAATGAACAATATAAAAAAGAAATGTATTTGTAAAGGTTGAATCGTTTCTTCATACCGTGTGGTGATCGGTTGAGAATAACACCACCCCATCCCTTTCTGTGGGTGTCGTAAGAGGCGACTAAGGAAACAGAAATGAGACTTGCCTCCTAGTAATCCATCCCACGCAACTACACTTCATTTTTTTCTGAATCTGAGGTGTCGTCCTATGGTCTCATGCGGTGTGGTAGGCTCTGTAAAGGGCCGTCTGGTTCGCGACCACCCTCCTACCGAAGTCCAACGCCAAACAGCTTGCTGTGTTCCGTCGGTGCGTGGGAGTACCAGTGCCTTTATAGGCATTTTCTGGGTTAACTCGCTCCATCGTCGACCTCATCTTTGACCTTTATGGTCAAGATTGAGGTCAAGAGTTAACCCATCTCATAATAATAAAAAAAATGTTTAAAATTGAATGGGTCTTTTTATAATTCGAACAGAATTGAACGATACAGCAAAATTTTATTGAATCACCATTGACCCTTATGTCTATAGTGATGCTAGAAGCTGCCAACATACAAGGCAATGGTAATACAATTTTTCTGTACCTTTCCAATTTGAAAATCGCCCAATCTTACTCGAAGTGCTTAGTTCTATTTGTCATTCGGGATACGCTTGACAATGTTTCAGGATTTGGCAGATTCGATAATTACAGTTAAGTAACTCCAGAAACGAAGGTTTTTTTAAATTATAAGATGGGTTAACTCTTGACTTCAATCTTGACCATAAGGTCAAAGATGATGTCGACGATGGAGCGGGTTAACCCAGAAAATGCCTTTAAAGGCACTGGTACTCCCACGCACCGACGGAACACAGCAAGCTGTTTGGCGTCAGACTTCGGTAGGAGGGTGGTCGCAAACCAGATGGCCCATTACAGAGCCTATCACACCGCATGAGACATAAGACGACACCTCAGATTCAGAAAAAAATTGTATAGTTGCGTGGGATGGATTACTAGGAGGCAAGTCTCATTTGCGTTTCCTTAGTCGCCTCTTACGACACCCACGGAAAGAGATGGGATGGTGTTATTCTCAACCGTTCACCACACGGTTTCCTCAAGTTGTTTTTCTTCGCCTTAAAAGCGTATCGGTTAGTTTATAACTAATACAAAAACACAACTTACAAAAACAATTGATACTTTTTGGCACTGAGCATCTAACTTAAAGCCGAGTTTAATAATTAGGAGTTCTGACTATCATTCACGGCCCTTACTGTAAGAGACAAGGTGGTATCATTCGTAACCACAAGCAACCTGAACCTGAAGTTAAAAACAAAAAAACAATCGTTTGAATGTAACAACCGTTTCTATTTCAAAAGGCAATAGCTGATTACCGACCATTGTGTGGGTAGGTTCAGTGGGGGGTGAAATTTTTAAACACCCCCCAGTCTGGAGGGTTAGGGGGGTTTGATTCCGGTCGGTGCAGGACACTGAGCATTAAAAGGTACCTAGGGGGTGATACTGGACTTTATAAAATTGGCTAGGTTTGTGTCATGTGGTTTTGTGTTTTTGTTTTGTTAGAGTTGCGACCAATTGAATTGAATTGAGTTTCTGATTTTCTTTTCATTGGGTATTTTTGGAACACATAGTTTATACAGGATGTAAAGGATTAGAAAAAACTTAAATTCTGAATTCAGGCCATAATTCTGAATAATTTTTTACGGAAACAAAATCCAAAACTAAAATTTTGGATCTTATTTTCATGTTTTTTAAGTATTTTCCGCTCTAAATATAAAAAATAATTATAACAGCGTAAAACATAAAAAAACCGCATTGGGCCGGCGTGGTGGACTATGGCCTAAAATCCCTTCGTGTTTCGAAGGGAGGCCCGTGCCCCTCGGTGGGGTCGTATATGGGCTGATGACCAAAACATAAAAATACATCGAATTCTGACAGCGGTGCGGAGCGGGGGGATCGCGCGTGAGGCGCGGTTTCGCGAAACATTCCATCCTTTATTCTCACTTGTCCTGTTGAGTTGTCCTGTTGACCGAACAAATGGGACATAGATTTCCCAGTAGTCCTGTTCAAGAAAAAACACACCCTTTTACTTAACCCTTTAATCGTAGCCCCAAAGAGGTAAATAATGAATACCTACTCCTTAACTAGGCGTTTTTTTATTGGTTTGTTTTACTTTATAGATGGGTCGATTTCACCATTTAAGGCGACTACAGCACCCGATAAAGGCAGCACACGTAGAAATAGTGCCATCTCCGTCTCTCAACAGGCCTGGGCCGGCAGTGCGAACAGTGTCGATACACGAAGTTTACGGACTATGAAAGCGTGCGTGCTTAAAAACATGTTTGAAAGTTAGAAAAATGAGATTTATGGAAAGGTAACACCTTAAATCGAAAAATGCGTTAACTACTTATCGAGAGAGTTCAATCACGAACATTTTGATAGCAAATTCAAGTTCCTGTGTGCATTTTACTATCGTTTTTTACAGCTTAAAAGATAACAATATTGGGTATTTAAAGGTGACTTTGTGAGCTTTTTCTATCGAACCAAAAGTGCTGAATCATGTTTTCAGCAAACTACTTATCTAGTTCATTTCCTGAATATTACCGTAGTATTTTTTTCTTCGATTTAATGCAGTGCGTCATGCTTATCTACGCATCATAAAATCGTAATTTAGGTGTTGTAGTCGCCTTAAGTATTTGCTACACTGTCTCTTACACCCAGTATACCTCATTTTATTTTATTTCATTACCTAATACTAAAGGTTGGTTTTTTCGCCGTGTGTTTATGAAACAAAAGAATGATTCGCATTTTACTGTACACTTTAAGTTACCGCATACTCTAACAAAGCTAAAAAACAAAAAGTTGTGTAAAGCGAAACCTAAAAAAGGTCTTAAAAATTCACAAAAAAGTTTAGAAGTTGCACAACACTTCAAGTGATGTTGACACCTTGACTTTTGAACTTAAAGGTCACAAAAAGGTCAAAGTGGGTACAAAAGAGCGGTCTGACCAAAGGTTTTTCATTAATCAAATTGAGTAACTTTGGTGTTTCTGTTTTACGGTCAACAACCTTAAAAAGGAAGTAAAGAAACGTGGAAGAAGGAGTCTTGTTTGGACATTCCTTGATTTTTTAACCGACTTCAAAAAAGGAGGAGGTTTCTCAATTCGACCGTATATTTTTTTTTATGTATGTCCGCGGATAACTTCGTCGTTTATGAACCGATTTTGATTATTCTTTTTTTGTTGGAAATAGAGTATCCCCATGTAATAGTTATCAGCGATAACTGATTTACCACAAAACATCAAAACACCAAATTATGTATGTATGCAAGTATTTGGGAAACAGGATGATAAACTTTATAAACTACCTTCAAATAAAAAGCAAAGCGTTTGTGTTTTTTTTAAATACGTAGCGAATATTGTAGATGTGAATCAGTCGACGAAACTTAATAACTTTTCCCAAAGCACAAAGAAATAGGTCGAAATGTGAAATAAAAAAATCGTCTCCCCATACAACATATGCGATCTACTGATTAGTCTCATAGCGATTTTCAACAAAGTGCTAAACGTATTTAGCAAGACTAATTTTGTTTTATTTGACAGATTTTGTTGGAAAAAAAAACTTAGAATGTGCCAGCTGCCTACTCTTCCCAGGCATACGGTAAAAATCAGTAAGTGGGACGTGAGGGTCTTGCTGTGTCATGGGCGAAAGGCTGACCACCTCTCACCATTACACAACATGTTCCATCTAATAACCCTCACCATTTGTGTCGAACGTGGTATTAAGTGGTTTTCTAAAACCTCTAAATAGGCATAGAGTCAATAGGGTCACTAGAACGAATGCGTATGTATGTATTTAAATCCTTTAATGTATTTTTGTATGTATTTTATGTAATCTTGGCTTGTTTTAAGTGGCATCCTGAATGTCCTATAAAATAAAGATTTTTTATATTCTATTCTGATGTTCTGCCTACCCCGTTAGGGATTACAGACGTAAGCGTATGTATGTATGTATGTATGTATTTTGTTACTCTTACATCCGAGTTAAATGTGTTTAGGCTGTTAAAATACTATGGCTTATACTATGGCTCCGTGATATTCTGTTCACGTACTCTTTTAATTTTTAATTATTTTGGTATTTATAATTTTACTATTTCTATACGTTTGATGTGTTTCTCCGTTAGTGTAATTATAAGGCCGTGGCAGAATAACAGCGACTTAAACCCTCCATAGGTTTTAGTCAGTCTGAGGCCACAGACCAATTTGTCCTTAGAACATTATAAATATTGTTTTGTTGTCATAATTGTTATATGTTTTTAATGGACAAATAAATGCTTATTATTATTATTATAACACTTTGGTAAAAGTCGCCCTAAGTTAAATATATATATATATATATTATTTCATGAAGATTTTTCAGGAAAATAGCTCAGTTTCAATAAAGTTTCACTTACTTAAAATCACCCCGAATAAAAACAAAATCATCTTGCGCTTCCGCAATAAAATGTAAACAAAACCGTCGCTAAAATTGAAGGCTTTCGAGGGAAAATCGTATCCGTAGTACGTAGTCGTAACGCCGTAGCGGACCGGAAGCCGCCGCGCTACTTCCGGTACAACGACTGCTGTTCGCGCCTACGAACTAAACTATCCCCGTCTTGCTCTACTGATTCTAATTTTAAATTTTGTCTGTTTTGGAATATTTTTTTTTTGCAAAATGCATTTGAGTACTAACTGAAAGGTAGGGGTTTAATAATTATAGTTGATAGTTAATTGCAACACATCAAATTCGGTTTTAAAGGTTTTTTTTTAAATTATGACTTAGGTTAACTCATTCAGATAAATAAATAAACAAAATTAGCTCGTTTTTAAAGTTTAACAGATCTTATTTTTCTTTTCATTTATGTATTTATTAGGTGAAATACGAAAAAAAAATTTTGATCCCCCATACAAAATGCGCTTTATACTGATTAAGTTTGTATGGGAACTCAAAATTTTTTTTTCGTATTTTGACCATGTTCCTTGGGGAAGTTGTTCAGTTTCATGGACTGCTTAACCATCCGAGAGGTTGAAAGAGACATACCTAAAGCCCTGTATTTAAATAATTTAAAATATAAAATAAATGAAAAGTAAGTATGTTAAAACAATAAGATACAAATATTGGATACAAAAAATCTCGATTTAGTGGCATTTAAAATCGATTTTAGAAAAAAACTCGATTTAACGTCATGCAGACTATTGGTTTAGCTTAAAGCGCGATTGTATTTTTTTTTAATTTAGCCCGAAGGGAAATAAACTACATCAATGTCATTAAGACCTCACTTTTAGTATATAAAATGGCGAAACTATAAGATTACTAAAATAGAAAAAAAAAGATAAAAAGAGAAAAAAAAATAGAGATAAAAAAATTATTATTATTGATTATTTATTTGATTATTTTAGATAAAATAGAGATTTTAAATAGAGAGACTAAAGAATACCTATTACGCAAATGGAAAACATTATTGTATTTTCCGTGTTAAGGTGAAAAGGGCAAAGATGTAATGTTTGTTTATGTCACTAACGACAGTTAAGGTCAGGGTCAGTTTTCCTTCATATTTAATTCCATAATTTATGCTTATAGAGTTTCTTCCCAGCTGGACTGGAAGTAAAAACAACATAGAATGTGCCAGCTGCCTACTCTTCCCAGGCATACTGTAAAAGTCAGTAACTGGGACGCGAAGGTTTTGTTGTATTGTGGGCGAAAGGCTGATAACCTCTCAACATCATATTTCATCTAATTACCCTCTGAATTTATGTCAAACGTGGCATCAAGTGGTTTTAAAACCACTGATACTCTGCCTACCCCGATAGGGATTATAGGCGTGAGCGTATAAATAAACGCTACACACTCAAAGGCCCACACTAAGGTTTTCCCTTGTGTCGTGGGTCCCTTGGAACACACATAAAGACAGACACAAACACCCATGATCCGAGAACAAACATCTGCTTTTTACACAAATGTTTGTCCCGACTGGGGATCGAACCCAGGACCCGCCGATTAAGAGGCAGCGTCACTACCACTCGACCAAACTAATTTAGTGGCATAAGCATAAAATACATACATACATACGTATGTATTTTATGCTTATGTCACTAAGTTAGGGATGCCTACTTTAAATTAAGTCTAAGTATATGGAGTGACTTTTAAATTAGTAAACGTAACTTTAGGGGGTAATTTCCCCCATGAAACTGAAACACTTTCCCTAAGGAACCCATATGAAACTTTAAAAAATGCACAGATTTCGTGCCTCACACGACTATCGAGCACATTGGAAATGAATCTACGGAATTCGAAAAAATGTCGTTCTGACTTTTTGACTTTTTTCAAAAAGGTTAGGCTACAGGGCAAACCCTTAACCCGATCATCTTTGTTTTAGGCTCAAATTGTAGCTGACTTTATTGTCCAGATGAATTTTTCTCAATTTTTTTAAAATCATTCTTCGTTTCCAAAATATCGAGCGCCAAAATCAAAAATTGGGAATTTTTTTATTTTTTTTCACTATTTCGGCCATAACTTTTTCGTTTTTGACTTTCTCGAATAATTCTTTTTGAATCTTACAGTTCTCGTGAATACGCGTCTTTTGAGCCGTTTTTGAGTATCATATCTCGAAAATTCTCCGAGATATAAGGGGATCACACTTTTTCGTGAAATCGGAGCCTATACTGGAGCGAACAAAAAGACATTTCCAATGTCAAAAGTTTCGACTTCCCATACAAAGGCAAATCAGCTGATTCTACAAGTTGTATGGAGAGGCGAATTTTTTTTTCATATTTTGACCTATGTTCCTTGGGGAAAGTTGTTCAGTTTCGTAGGCCGATTCACATTATTTATTTTCGCTAAGTTATTTAAAGTCGACCAAAATAACAAGTACCTACATCATACGACGCATTAGTAAAGCTAAACGCAAACCTTACGCAAACATCAATAACCGCTAAAACGATTCAAATTCAAAAATTTGACATAAATACATACGCTCACGCCCACAATCCCTAACGGGGTAGGCAGAGCATCAGTGGTTCAGAACCGCTTAATGCCACGTTTGACATAAATTCTGAGGGTTATTATCTAATACATAATGAAACATGACGTATAGTGGTAAGAGATTGTCAGCCTTTGGCCCAAAATAAAGCAAAACCCTCGAGTCCCTGTTACTGAATTTTCAACCGACTTCAAAAAAGGAGGAGGTTCTCAATTCGACGGTTTTTTTTTTGTATATTTGTTACGCGATTACTCCGGCAACTGTTGTCCGATTTTCAAAATTCTTTATTTGTTCGAAAGAGTATACTCCTGAAGAGGTCCCATATAAATTTTATCGAAAATGATTTAGCGCTTTTAAAAAAAATCAACAAAAACAAAATATACTACAAACTAGAACATCATCTAAATAAATGAATGACATTTCTGTTTGTAGTTATTTGCTATTAGGCATTGTAGTCCGCAAAAAACTAGATTTCTATTTTGTGCGAACTGTTGTTGGGATTGAAGTCGGTGACTCATACGTTTTTAACGTGGAAAATTATACAGTATGCTTTTGTAGAGTAGGCAGCTGGTACATTCTAAGTTTTTCTTTCCCTCTCAGTCCAGCGTGGAATTTTAAAATAAGAACTCGAATAAAACAAACGCCAAACGCATTCCATTTTGGAAGTTATTCGAAATTTTGAAATATATGAGCGTCGGGGTGGCGAGTCGCCATCGACTTGTTATGCGGCGGACGTCCGTCGCGCCGCTGCTGCTCTGAATGACCGTCTTCCCCTTCCGCACCCTTCACCCCCGCTGCGCCCCTGCTACAGTTATAACCCGAACGGTGCAAATTGTGACCTATAAAGACGCGTTGGATACAAAACGTGTGTTTGGTGTTGCATTTCCTTTATTGCTCTTGTAGTACGCCATTTGATAAGGGTTTTAATATGAAATTTTATTAAAAATTGTTAGCTAAGGAAATTCGCGCACTTCCCACTGAATTAATAATGCGCTTAATAAAAGAAGCATGACTAGACCCTCACTATTTGTGTCAAACGTGGCATCTAGTGGTTCTAGAACCACTGATGCTCCGCCTACCCCGTTGGGGATTATTGGCGTGAGTGTATGTATGTATGACTGGATAGCACGATAGCTCAGTTGGTTAGAGCACCAGAAGATCTAATCCTGGGGTCGTGGGTTCAAGTCCAATTGACACCAAACATTTTTCTTTCCCTAGAATAATTTGTGAGTAATGAAAGATGTTTTGATATAGGCAGCTACTTACTTACTCCTCTCGCTCAAGGACCCTAAATGAGTCTTGGCCTCCGCTAAGAGTATATTGGAAGGGAGGTACAATTAATTCTACCTATAAACCTTCTCTGAAACTTGCGCTGTGAAACTTGGACATTAACATTGAAGGAGGAAAATAGGCTCTTAGTCGCAGAAGGGAAAATCCTCCGAAAGATTCTGGGACCCACAAGAGGAGATGAGGGAGAGTGGAGGCAAAGATATAACAAAGAAATAGAAGAGCTAGTGTCCGAGCCAAATATTATCGGAGAAATAAAAGCCACCCGACTTCGCTGGCTCGGCCACGTAGAGAGGATGGAGGAGGATCGCGCTGCCAAAAAAGCATATCTTGGACAACCTTCCGGGCGCCGCCCGGTGGGTCGTCCAAGATATCGCTGGAAAGATGAAGTCGCCAAAGACCTAAAAGAACTGAACGTGCCCGACTGGTTAATATTGGCACAAGATAGAATAGAATGGCGCGCTTTAATGTCGGAGGCCAAGATCCACTTTGGGTCGTTGAGCCAGCGAAAATAATGTTTGACACTCATTGATTGATTCTTGAATAAGTCTTATAAGAAAATAAAAAAGTAACGCCTCTACGGAATCAAAAACAGAGTAATGATTGTGGTGTACACTCAAAAGTCCACAATAGGTTTTCCTTGTGTCGTGCTTCTTTTAGACACAAAAAAGTGATACGTAGCTTCTGCCCTGACCAAGAATCCAACCAAAAAACCGCCGATTCAGAAACGCATAATTTCCACTGAACCAAGCACATATTCGTAAAGACAAAAGACAAACCTTTAATTACAAAACAATGACGTCACAGTTGTCAAAGAAACCAAGATGGCGGCGCACCCAACCGGCTAAAATTGTGATTTTGTAAACTATCGCATTACGCAAATTGTCTCGCCTCACCCTCCCACAATTCGGTCACGCCTATAAAAGTTAGCCAGTGTTATTGATGCTTTGATATTTTGTTGTTTTTGGACAGCCTTACTTTATTTTTTTTAATCAAGATTTTGACTGAGGCGTCAATTTTCGCTCATGTCAGCCTCACAGGTAACCTGAAAAAGTCCTAAAAATCAAGAAGCATTCCTTGTTTCCAACTCATACATTTAGAACCATTTCCATATCTGAAAGAGAGCTACTGAAATATCTCCACTATTTTCAATGCACCCTAATTATTTCACCAAAAACCCGCCCTCACACAATAACTGCAAAGAGCGATGTTGGTAGTAATTGGCTAATTTTTTTACGTAATATTATTTAAGTGATATAAGTAATTTTTTTACATAAAATTCACGTCTAGAATCCTCATCGGGACTGGCAGAGGATCATGTGATTCTTTTGTTGTATAATAGTATTTCTCTTTCTTACACACGCTAGTAAATACTTCAGTCGAACTTTTGTTCTTAATAAGTATAAAGATGCATTCTGTAACTCCCTAACTTACTCGCAATACATTTCTTATTGGAAGCACGCCTATCCTAATTTAAATAATATTATTAAATATTATTATTGAATAACGCGAGAAAGACTTTTAAAAAAGACTTTTAAACCTACTTCGACATCACATCTGGCATGGATAGGTATAGTGACCAAAACAGGAAAATCCACGCACCAAGAACTTTCAATAAGTATACAAGCACGCAGACACTATAATATGTATAACTAAATTATATATCACGGTAAAGTTGATGCCACGGTATAACGAAATGAAAAAAGCAATACGTAAGTTAAAAAAAAACCTAAGTCGAAAGGATATAAAGAACTCCAAACTGTCCGAGTTAACTTAACTTATACATACTCCATAGTAAATTATAAAATGTGAAGATAAAAACGAACAGCCTTATTAATAACTTGCGCAGTAAAATCTTACAACGACCAAAAACCTATGGAAAATTGTATTTGGCGCATGTTTAAATACGCAGTTTATAATGTATTAAAAGGCCGTCTAATACTAAAATCAATCTTAGACGAAGAGACAGAAACCCAAACATCTAAGCAACCCTCTTTTAGAGGGAATCTCAAACAATTCTAAATATCCACGCATATAAGACAGAGAAATTGTGATCTCCAAAATTGGTCCGCGACCGTCGCCCAGATGTGCTAAGCTATTTTAAACTCGTAATAACCGTTGTCAACACGTGTGTCGACCATTACCACATATTACAAAAAATGAAGGAAAAACAATAAAATGCCGAGGGGAGGACCTTGGTGGACGCGGTTTAAAATTGATTTTTAAAGCCTTGTGTCTTGGTTGAGTGTGGAACGGGATTAGATAATTTTGTGGTACGATAGAGAATGCATGTGATGCATTTAATTTTGTTATGAAGAAATTAAATTGACACTTACTCTCGTGGTTATTATCGCGAGGAAGCTTAATTTTTATACGGCTCTTAAAAGATGTTAATACTTGAAGCAAGATAACTGCAAAGAACTTGTCTTTAAAAAGCCAAATTTTTTTTTTTTACAAAGCATGGGTAAACTCTTGACCACAATCTTGCTGCCCAAAGGACTAAGATTAAAGGATTTTCATTTTAAAGCAAGTTTTTTAAAGGTAGCAAGTTATTCGTAAAATAATTAAAACATACGCTGTAAATTGTTTTACTAATGCCCCTTTTAAAACTATAGTTTAATTTTTAAACAGTGACCAAAGTTTTCAAGTCAACACAGTGGTAAAGCTCTAAATAGAAATACATTTCCACTTGATCAAAAACCTTTAGATCACTAGCGGATCCCGCAAACAAAATTGTTTAGTCATATCGGTTCGCACAAAAAGAAAAAGGATCAATTGAATCACGAATTTTAATTAACGAATTCCCTCGCCGGTCAATCCGAACCCGTGGACCCGCCACAAAGCAACTATGACAGTTATTCACTACCCGCAGAACATAACAATCAATATCTATACAATCCTTTAAAAACGAGGGGACGCCAACACATTCCTACTTATCAATAACCACATCTGAAAATTTCAAAACCTATCCTCAGAAATATAAATATGAACTCCCAACGGTCCTGCCAAGCAATCTATCATAGCGTAAATCTGTGATATATTTACACACAGTGAATGCATTATCACCATTCCTAAATCAGCTATCAACGGACTCTTTTCACTAAAAGGGTGAACCTCACTATAGAAAAGGTTGACCCCTCATAAAGACTTATCACCTCATATACAAAATAAGGTTCTACTAATCCTCAAGAAGTCGAACGAGATGAAATCTTAAGACAAGACTGCTAAGGATCAAAATCGAGTAAGCATCTTGGTGCAGATGGGATCTCGTCAAACTTAGCGGTAGTTTTTTCACAACAATCTCCTCTCGGACTTAACTTACGTTATCTCACCCACGAACGTCACGAGGAATGGAAACCCGCACGTACATAATAAGGACGATATTTCTAAAGAAATTTAAATTTGCCCGCAAAGGTCCCGAGATAGGATTAAAGATTGGGTGCCGAGATGGCCCTTTTGTGGCCGACCCTTAAGAAAACATGTCTTGATATGGAAATATCTTGGACGGGACTTAATCGAGGAATCATTTGCGGGGGCGATTTATTTATCAAGAAGACGTTCTATGAATGCGTAATTAGTTTCAAAAAGGCCTTCGTCTTTTATGTTGACGTTTATTTTGCATGAGTGGTCAAGTAAAAAGCGTATCGTTGTTTAGCAGAATCTGACCGCGGCTATTGCGGTGCGGCAGAGCATGCGAGCTCGAGTTTAAAGGATAATTCTATCTGTGGCGAGGGGCGCAGAACGCAAACGATATGGCTACAACAGTCACTGTCCAGACCACATAATTGTCATTGAACTATCAAGAGTACCGTGTATTGATTTCTGTTCACTCAAAAATAACTCAAAGTTGCGGTGTGAGACACTTAAGGTTCAAAACATACTTTAAATTGTCGTAGAAAGAAATAAACTCCAACAAATACGGTGACGTTCATTTGTATACTAAACAGGTATCCAGCTCGACAATCCTTCATTAATTTGTAAGCCAAACAAAAGAGACCAAACACTGGACCCAATGCAATGTACACTTGATTCAATATTTGGTTTGATACAAGTATGTGACGGCCATGTCGGCCATTGGTTCTCTCAGTATTGTGATGGTAATGAAATGACTGTGGAGACATGTTGTGGACATAATACCAACGTATAATGATAAGTCTTTAGTTAAAATACCAGCAGAAAATAAAGTAAAAAAAAGTTATTTTACCTCATCAGTAAACAATTGACAACCAGATTTTTAGACAGTGATGAACTTTTAAGATATGTAAAAGGTGAAACGAAAAATGTTTTTTTTTTAAGATGGGTTAACTCTTGACCTCAATCTTGACCGTAAAGGTCAAAGATGAGGTCGACAATGAAGCGAGTTAACCCAGAAAATGCCTATAAAGGCACTGGTACTCCCACGCACCGACGGAACACAGCAAGCTGTTTGGCGTCGGACTTCGGTAGAAGGGTGGTCGCGAACCAGACGGCCCTTTACAGAGCCTACCACACCGCTTGAGACCATAGGACGACACCTCATATTCAGAAGAAAAATGAAGTGTCGTTGCGTGGGATGGATTACTAGGAGGCAGGTCTCATTTGTGTTTCCTTAGTCGCCTCTTACGACACCCACGGAAAGAGATGGGGTGGTGTTATTCTCAACCAATCACCACACGGTTGAAAATGTGTATTGGACTAACGTATTGCAGGGCATCTTTCTAAATTTAAACATTTACCGCATAGTCAAAGGACACGCGGTGGGCACGAGACATCTTCCCCTCACCTTTCAGTGAATACGACGTCACATCCAAAATTAAAACCCACTTATTTAAAACCCGCCACTTAGCATCCCGTCGGTACAAAAACTAAAAATATCCTCCACCATTGTGTCACGCTCAAAGAAGTTCCATAGGTCACGGCAATGTATGAGCTGATACCACGTGTCAGGAACACGCCAAACATTTTTTATCTTTGAAAAATTATAAAAGGCCATTCCTAACAATGGAACTCGGTAGCATCTTTGACAATTATAATATTACTGTCACTAGTCTACCATAAGTCATTAAAACCGTTGAAATGTCCTTCTAAAATCGACTCTAAATAAATAGCAAAAAAGAAGGTATTCAAATGGCCGTTTTAAAAAGTTGAGCTCTTTTGTGAGCCTTCCAATTCACGGTTACACAAGGGTCATCACAAAAGGCAGTAGATAACAATGCTCGCACGTCAATCGTGTGCTCATGCAAATATTTTTTTCTTCCAAAACATCCCCTTTATCTGTTCATAGAGCGATGGGGTTAATTAATATGTACAAAATAATACAATTAAAATTAAGATCCCTTTTTTGAGCTGGCACGAGGTCGCGACTTACTGTCACCATTAGAGTTATGTTCATGTTGTGACAATACGCTTCCGTATGAATGCGGTTTTAGTTTTAAAGATTTATAGCTTAAGCCTTTTGTTTTTGGCTATCAATTTAAATATGATATTTTATTGTGGCGGGACCCTCATGGGTTATTGGATATAGCCGGTTTGACAGCTCACTCGAAGGGTTAATATGAACGTTAAGGATAAACGCAATAAGCCGAAACAACTGGTGTTGAAGCCGAACCTGCAATTGACATTTGGATGATAGCGTGAACGGATTATTGCGTTCTATTTCAGTGTCGCACTTTCTACACAGCTTTGTTTATCAGGTGAAGTCGAGACAAAATTTGGTCCGTTAACTCCTAGTTTCATTACAAAGCTGCTGGCTAAATGCGGGCAGGAATTTTGAGCGGTGCACAATTTCGGGTTTAAGAAAGCCTTTTGTTGTGCAAAGGTTTAATACAAAAGTGTCAAATGACGGCACATCTGCTCGCACAAAGGGTTACGGAGCGGATAGATTATTTTTCGAACCACCCCCACAAGATTGCTCGGTTATACAGATGTTCCGAGATTCTGCTCCTTTTCGAGTTTAATTTTATAAAGGATTAGTGAAGCGGGACTTAAAGCTTAACCGTTTTTGTTCAAAAAAATAGATTTTGTTAAAAAACGGTTCGTGTTTGACCCTTGAACGCTTATGTAAGAGTAAATGTTTTGCAGAATCATTATATTTTTTAAACACTGCTAGTTTTATCGAATAAACTGCGTACTTGAGTCCTCTTTGCTTGTTCACCTCGAAATCATTGCGGCAGATAAATTTTAGCGAAAAATATATTTGACCTTAACAATTGGAATCACCCCATCTACAGCACTCATAGACCAGTAAAGTGACAAGATTAAGCTCCAATCCAAAATGTATGGACCGTCAGTGACGTCAGCAGTTTCATACGTCCAGTATTGTTGTTGTGCAGCATCTTGCACAAATAGGACAAAGGATACAATGTAACGATAAAATTGTCTCAAAATCCTTTGATGCCAAGATTGTTGGAGTCATTAATAAAATACTAAATACCGGACCGTGAAAAGGCGATGACGTGGAAGATACAAATAAAGGAATTCATCTGGGAGCACGTGTCCTTTCCGCTTAGTTAGCTATGACTATGACTGATCCTACCAGACCGTGAATCAATTCCTCATATGGAATTTCCCTAAATGGATTACATTTCTTTGAACGTATTTGGAGGTAAAAATTTGGATTCACAAAAAAAACTGATTATGTACACTGTACAGTAGGTACAGATGTCTTGAAAAGTGTAAGATGGTATGAATGTGATGTTATGTAATAGATAGTAAAATAATGGTAGATATGAAATTATTATTTTGAGTTAGGTACTTTCATTTGCTTTAGGTATGTTACTAAGCTTGCGACGTCTTCATTTGATATAGGAAAACTCTAGGCAGCTGTATAAAAATTAGGGCTAAGTGCTGGTGCGGACAAAAGGATTGTTAAACACTCAATGGGTTGACTGGAAGAAATCCCCTCGTGGGATAAGTCCGCCTTTTTGCTGTTTTTCTTATTATGTGTTTTGAATAACTTTTGCTCATGTACAATAAAGAATAAATACATACATTGTTATCATTCCTATCCTATGTTATAAAAAGACTCACCGCTATGCATCGTATTGGACTCAGCATCAGCTACTCTGGACTTCTTCTGCTCATCAGGAGATCCTGAAGTGTCCATGTGCTCCTGCTTGATCTTGGGTTTAATGTCTTCATCAGGTGAACTTGACGGCATTGGTGATGTTGATGCTCGTCTCTTTGGGGTTGATGCGTCTGCGTCAGCTTCTGTGGAATAATTGGCTTTTGGAGATAGGAAACTTCAAAATTTGATTGTCATTTCCAAACTTAGTCCAATTTTGATTATCATAACTCTTGTTAGTGAAGACATGATCTTGAAAAAGTCTAAGTGGGTACAATGAAAATAAAATCTGAAATATACCTATTCTGAATTTATTCTCGGTCCATGCAATATTGGAAGTTTTTAAAAAGGTGTGGATTGGTTAGTTTAGGAGAAGATAATTTATTTATACTAACTTCAACCAAGATTTGACTGTAAAGGCACTTACACTGACAAGTTTTATTAAAGTAATACCAAAAATTGTTGAAAGTTCCTTTGGAGTTGGAACTCGGCAGGTATCTCTATTAACTCACCTGTTGCTGTCAGTAAAGCAAACGCTTTGAGCTATTTGCATTTTTATTCAAGGCACTTAGTGAAATCTTTAAATTTGCATAAAAATATAGGTCATGTCTTGAACTGTTTTGATTGAGTTGACTTGTACAGTAAGCTTAGATCATGGGAGGATTTTTCAATTACTTGTAGGCATGGACTCTGTAAGAGTAGTTAACATGCTGTCTCTGCCTCCACATGGTGAAATGAAGAAGTATCCAACCCTACATCAGTGTTGTCAATCATCATATTTGTTGAAAGACTTCGACTGCTGGTCTTCAAAATCTCAACAGACAGAAAAAATTTAGGTTGGAAATTGACTGGTTAACAGTAAATTCTCCCTAAATCGATATGTATAATAGTATTGGATGGCCATCGAAAGTTTGAATACGGGCCATTACGAGCTGGTTATGGCGTAAATAAATGCACTTATGCAGGCTGATGAATTTTAGAGTTTACAACACTATATTTTAGTTTACGTTGGGTGCATAAGCATTATGGTTGGATATCATCATCATCAATTTACAGACAGACAGACAGACAAAGAATTTATTCATTGCTTTAAAACAGACACACAACATTCAAAACAGTCAGAAGTACAAATACACATAAAAGGTTACAGAGTTATTCTAGTGTTGTGTGTGTGTCAGAATGCAACAAAAAGGCCATAGCTCAGCATAAGCTTTGTCCAAAGGACAAAATACTGGTATTCAAAGCAAAAGATTGGTCTAGTTAGGTGCTAATTTGATAAATCAAATTGAATATTTAAGGATAAAGTCGGATAAAGTTGTCTGTTGAAAATTACATATTTCACGATCTTTAAGTTGAAGGCAACATATTGCTCCTGTTCTAGATTGTGGTTAAGAAAGTGATCTTACCATCCAACAACCTCTTCGGCGTGCTGGACGCTCCTCCATCTTCAATGAGATCAGGTGGTGCTATGGAGGGGCTGGCAAGAGGAGGCGTGTGTATTCTGCTACTGGGTGGCCTCCTGGCTGTGAGGAGTGATGGTCTTCGGCTACTGTTTGCGCTGGACACCTGCCCAGGTCGCGAGCCATCTTCTGCGTCTGAGTTTGGACCTAAGAATTTGAACTTTATTAGTATTTGGTTTTCGGAATGTTTTGAAGATTCATTATGCAAATTTTCATTACACGACACTGCAAAATATGATTGGCGCTACTGCAGAGAGTAGCGCAGTATATTGTAGAGACGCTTTTAATGCGGTTTCGTTTTATAAAGTTTATAAACTTATAGAACATTTTTACGTTAGCGTTGTGTCAAGCTTAGTAAATATGGTAACCTTTTATAACCATTGTTGTCGGTTTGGTTTTATCTTCTGCATCTTAACAAAGTATCTTTAATTTAACTTGCTTGGACTCTATAAAGTGTGTAAGAAGCAGCCTAGCAAAAACTGAGAACCTGTCATAGATTGGCGACAAATTGCGTAGTGCTAAATTAGGTAAATAACGAAAACGTTTCCCGGAAAATAAATTACTTCTAGACAATCATAGTTAGTTATGGGTAGATTCTGTCCCTATATGTATAAAAATAGGTACTACAATAATATTGGCCGTATGAATCCCACCGGTTAAGGAATAGTTTTAATTCTTTCTCATATCATGGTTTTCTGCCATCTAATAGCAGACTATACCATCATCAACATAGATAGGTAACTAATTATGTATAGTGCAATTCCTATCAAATTTTCTAGAAATACCAATATATTATTTAGAAACTTACCAGCACTATAGCAATGGTAAGAAGTGAGGTCCTTATCACACGAGGAGATTTTATGCTGGATGAATCTGACGATGTCAGCCAACGCGAAGGCCCGTCGACAGGCCCCACAGGTGAGGGTGTCTGAAGGGACCCCTGGTGGGGACCCTCCACCCTCGGCCGCGCTGTCCGCATCCGCTGCGAAGAAGAGAAGGAAATTAAAAAAAACTTGGTGGTTGTCTTTATAGGGTATGAGAATTCAATCCTTAAGTATAGATCAAGTCTTGATCTATACTTAAGGATTGAATGTCTCTTTCTCTCACTATCAAAATGACAAAGACGACTGGTACTCAAGTATAGATCAGAGTCTGAATCGCGGACCTTAATATTACGTGTTGATTTTGGTAATGAAAAAAGGACTAGTTATTACGCTAAATAGAAAAGGCTTTTTTTTTACTACAATAATTATTTTAGACTTTTATTGAACTTTTTTTTCCATTTTTAGACCAACTACATACATACATAAGCTCACGCCTTTGCAAGATCTTAATACACATAATTTGTGATTTAGAATATTTACGTAACATTGAACCTATGGTGCTATGAATAAAAATAAGACGCTGCTGTCTGTATGTAGTGTGACCATTGTCGCTGTACTGCGCCTTAGATATGCGGGGGGAAGCGGGAGGCAGAGGGCAGCCGCTCTGTCAGTTATTCCCGCTGTATAATTTTGTAAAGAACACTATCAAGAATTTATAAAATGTGAAATTAAATCAGGTGGTCTAAAACAAAATAGACTTGGCCTATTAGGACTCGTATCCAGGCCATAAATGTTCAAAAATAAAAACAAATTAGCGATGCGAACTGACAGAGCGGGAGCGGCCGCCCTCTGCTCCCCGCTTTGCCCCGCATACCTAACGCGTGGTCACACTATAGCTATAAACATGCAAAGACACCCAATGTTTGACCAGATGTTTTCTTAGCATCATTTTAACAAATTCAAGACCAATTATTTATTGAAAATAAATTGTGAAGCAACAGGTCGAAACGACATATGGAGAATGAAGGACAGTCGTACGCCATGACACTTTCTTTCACCCTAAGTGTTCAATTACGGTAATTATAGTTATGATGGTAATTATGGTAATTTTTGCTACGGTCTTGAGGTGTCAGTTGTGCCACTGACCACTTATTCCGACACAAAGGTTTAAAAAGATAATATTATATCTCAGAACCCATATATTCCTTTATAAAAGGGTTATTTTGTTTGGTCCGAAAAGATAATACGAGTTTTTGTTCGTTTCTGTTTGGAAACAGATGTCTTTTGTGTTTTCTGTAATTAGAAGGATGTTGGTGTGAATCGTTTAATAAATGAATCAAATATTTTATTAGTGTCTATAATTAAGGGGTCATTATTTTTTAATCGTTGATTTATTTTGACCAATGTGGAGTTTTTAATTACAGCTGTCAGCATTTTGTAACGTGTTTTGCATTTTATTATTAAACTAGCTTTCTGTCCACGGCTCCGCCCGCGTCAACTACAGGTTATATCGTGCCCTGTGGGATAAAATGTAACCTATGTCCTTTCCTAAGGTCTAATCTATCTCTGTACCAAATTTTAACGAAATCGGTTTAGCAGTAAAGACGTGAAAGCGTATCAGACAGACAGAGTCACTTTCACATTTATAGAGTATTTAATAAAAGCGGGTTAAAAAAAAACTCTTAAACTTCGTAAAATAGGGCTTCGGTTGTTACAAAAATTTTATCTACCAAAACTATTTATAACATTTTATTAATTTACTTTAAAAGTAAAATCTATTATCATAAATGTGGTAACAAAAAAAACCGGAAGTATTTTTCCGGAACAAACCGCCCGGATATGACCATTAGCAACGAGCCACGCGTTTAACTGAACAAATCTGTAAAAAACACGAGAATGTCACGACACATTTACATAATCAACCCTCTACAAACGTAGTCGGTAAACATAGCGGTGAAATCGCTGTATTAATTTAATACTCAGGTTACATTCTACGGCATATACCCCTGTAAATGTCCCTCAGATCGTGAATACTGGAGGTCGTGTCTTGCTGTCGACGCGTACCGTTACTGTTTTCAAATAAGTTTTTGAAAATTATTTTTATTTTGTTGTCTACACTAATATTATAAAGAGGAAAGATTTGTATTTTTGTATGTAACGAATTAACTTAAAAACTACTGGACCGATTTCAAAAATTCTTTCCACCATTAGGATGCTACATTATCCTTGAGTAACATAGGCTACATAATTTTCCGGAATTTTCCCACGGGAACGAAGTCCCGAGCGGAATGCTAGTTGTAAATAGTTAGATATATAATTCATTTATTTTATTTAAATTGAAGTTATAAAACGTTTACATCGCTTGCTATTAATGTTGTCACTTCACAGTTTTCAAATGAAAGTTTGTAAACTGGATTGTTTATTTTTTATCATAGGCTTAAAACAATTATTATTATAACTTTGTAAAGAACACTATCAGTGAAAATCTGATGAAAAGAAAAAAGGCTCATATGATTGTTATATATATATACAATCATATGAGCCTTTTTTCTTTTCATCAGATTCTTTTTGTTTAAGAATTCATGCCATGATTGCCCATGCGAGATATTAATAACAATAATAAAAGATTTATTATCAGGCAACTTGGCACATATACATATAAATACTTAACAGACTAACATGTGAACAAATAAAGTGTTACTTAGGGTTTAGTGTTGCTTATTTTAAATAAGCGAGAAGCACACCTCTTTCACGTGGTAAACTCTGAAACTACTCTTATTTGAGCTTTTTAAAAAGAAAGCTTTATGAGATTTTAAGGCCCGTGTTCACCAAAAATATAACCAACGGTTAAACCGCGGTTAGAAGCTAACCAGACAAAATGTCAAAAAAAAAGTATGAAAGTGACATTGTCAAACCTCTGGTTAGCTGCTAATCGTTGGTTAAATATTTGGTGAACACTGGCCTAAATCATTTTACGACACATCCCGCCTCAAAGCTTTAAGGCTTGTATGGCGTACTTACATTCAAAGTACGTCCTACTTTTTAAAAAGAAATCGAAATAATAATAAGCGGACCGAACATAAGGGCGTCTGCATAGTACTTATTCGAAATTAGCTCGTGAAAGACTTTGATCTGCGCCGCCCAATTGTGCTCGAGTCGAATGTAAAAGCCGCTTTATAATTCTTGGGCGTTAATGCCGACGCTATATT
Organism: Aproaerema taeniolella; assembly: GCA_949987775.1. NCBI lineage: Eukaryota > Metazoa > Arthropoda > Insecta > Lepidoptera > Gelechiidae > Aproaerema > Aproaerema taeniolella. The sequence goes on along the minus strand of OX465259.1, from coordinate 2,737,913 downwards.
TATTTCGCCATACATATATGTATATATATACGTTATGCGTATATGCATTAGATACATAATTGCTTACGTATATGTCCCATTGAAAACGATCTTAGAACCTTCTAGGAGTTTCACTTTTATATTCTGCAGAATAATTAACGATATATTTAAATAAAACTTGTTTGGTATAGCGTTGATAGTTTTTTTGTATCATGGACGATATACACGATACTCTGCATACTCCTATGGATCACGTAGGTGTGAATGTATTTAATTAATAATTAACGGTAATTGCTATAAAACCGAAATTATTAAAGTATGTATCATTTATGTAGCTACCTACATTTATAATTTTATTGAAAAGCTAACAAATCGAAACTAATTCATATGTAGTTACAAAATGAACAACATAAAATTTTGTTTAAAAAAACTTAACATATTATGTGTCTTAATACAAAAGTTTTCAACCCCCAATCGAACCCTATCGGATCCCATTTACTTCAAAACACGGATTTTGACGCACAGTGGTTAAATTCTAAGTAAAGCCGGACAAATAGCCCCTCCCACTGGCACGCGACTGGACAGTGGTCAGTTTACACATGCGCCGTAGACAAAACTTTACACCCACAACTCGTCTTTTGAGTGATTTATTGGTATTGGAAAATGGTTTGTCTATAGAAGGGATATTTCAATGGGTGTTTACGGCTTTTATGAGCCTCATTTATGAACGTTTGCTTTAGTCATTCAGACATTTTGTAGCTTTGCTTTACTTTACATTCACGCCTTTATCCCATTGGGGTGGCAGAGATTTCCACCTGGTACGATCTAAACAAACCTCTCACTTCTTATCTACATCACTTCTTTCGCTAAAAAAGTACTGCAACCTTATAATGGCTAATTTAACGCATGAATGTACCCATAATATTGGTGGCTGACCAGAATAGATAAAAAAGAATAGAATATACTTTATTTCGCCACAACACAGACATTAGCTACTTGAGAAATATTGAAGACACTTTACAAATAAAAATACAACAACAAAAGATAATCTGATTTTCATTTAGAATGAATTAATAAAGTCTCATTAGAAACTTCAAAAAAAAACGTAAGTTGTAAACCCAATGAGTAGTTTACAAGAAAAGTACAAAGGCATAAATTTTTTATGACTTCACTTTTATTGGAAAGTGTCTGGTCGCAAGGAGAGTCCGTCGCCTCAGGTGACGATGTGGGGAGTGCCACCCTCCGAAAGGACTGAGGACCGAAAAGTTTAAATTAGCTCGTTACACACGGCAACATGCCAGTTGTACGAGTATTCCGAGTTTTTGTTTTTTTCTAGCAAAGGTCACACCGGGTTAGGCGGAGTGTCGGGAAGTTTTGAATTAGGAATGTAGCTAACGTCCCTAATTATTAGTTGCTTTTTGTTCTGTTGCAGACACGATGCGGTACACTGTGCTATTTTCTACTGCGGTACTTAGTAATTTATTCTGAAGTTGCATTTTAGTGAATACTATTTTGTATGTCTGTAGAGTGAGATATCTGTAAGTTTTTTTAATCCACTTATGAATCTCACTGCGGAAACTAATTCAACCATTTTTTAAATTATTTACATCCTTTAATAGATACATTTTTTTGTTTACCCAAATAAAATACAATAAAAATGTTTATGGCGCGTGCGATTTAAATCCTGCATACATGGGTGTGCAAGAATCGCGTGAGGCTTTAAAGTGGTAATAAAACTTTTTGAAATCTAAAGTTTAGAATCTCAGAGCTTTGGTTTTCGTAAAATTATTAGGCAAAGATATGTATAATATATCTAGCTTCCAGAATAGTAATACTTTTTGTAAGTATTACCAGAATGCATTCGATTATCAATTTACGATTCATAAGCCCGAAAGATTGATTATAGTCTGATCCATAGCGTATTGGACAAAACGTCGAAGTTTGACGTTTTTCTGACCACCATGACCAATAATAATTGGCAGGGGATCCTGCAGTCCTATTGTGCCGCGTTCATACAATCTAACGTTTTTCGGCGCGAATAAAAATAATAATGAATATGATCGAATGTTGCGGGGGTGAGCATTGAGCATTAACACTAGTATTATATTGTTAGGCAAAATTACTACTTTCGAGTATTGATTTTATTTATGATTATTACTCAACTGTATCCTCAAAAGTGTATTTTACTGTTATTAATAAAATTATATAGCATACAACTTACACAGTTTTAGTGGTAAAGAGTATTTGATAAGTAGTGCATCCCATTTAGTTATTATTATTATTATTTAACTCTTTATTTGCACACACATAAATATAAACTGACAAAACCAAACAAAAACAAGAAAGTGTACAGAAGGGCGGCCTTATTGCTAAAAAGCAATCTCTTCCAGGCAACCTTGGGGTAGAGGAGAAATAATAAAAAGGTTAAACAGAAGCGGGTGGTGCAAATATTAATGATTAAAAAAAATAAAAAATCAATAAAAATAAAAACTTAGTATTTGATTTCTATTTCTACGTATTTAAAATACGTAGAAATAGAAATCAAATATAAGTATATAAAATAAATAGAAGTATATACCCACCTATAACAATAAATATATATATATATATATATAGTTGCTAATTTCTGACGCTTACGTTATGACGAAACCTTGAAATTTGACTCTCATTGGACGCAAAGAAGTTTTTCTTAAAAAAAAATATCCCACTAATTCAAAATAGTTCTCCTATCTAGGCAATCGAGGTCAAGGAGTCTCAAGTAAAATTCCTAAGAACATTTCTTATCCTTTTTGGCCTTAAATTCAAAGACTGAATAGAATCCAGGCATCGGTCTCTTTATCCTGTGCTTCAAGACGTCGGAAATGGACATTCGGTTGAAAAGACCTTTATTTAAAAATCTCTGTGTCGGCAAATTGCGATTACGGTTTTAGTTTTTGTCTTTTCGCGTTTGTGCGCGAAACCAGTGGGGAATGGTCAATGTGCACTTACTAATTGGAGCTCTTTTATTTTGTTTGCTTTCGTATTTCTGATATTTTGAATCGAAAGAATATTCCTTATAGTCATTAAATTTTATAACTCTTTCACCCTATGTCATTCATTACGTATATTTTATTCTCTAGAACTCATTATAAAAAGAAAGCTCTACCGAAGGGATTTTGATGAATATTTACAGCACGTAACAATTGTTATAAGTATCTAAGTACGATCACAAAGCTGATAAATGCACATTTGTCAAAAAAAAGTCTCTTCATAGATTGTATTCCTCATTATCGTATTTTTTCAAATAATGGTATTGCTCTGAACCTCAATCTAGCACAGATATAATTATTGACTTTTCTAGTTAAGTTAAATGAGTCTATAATTTTCAAGATTAATTTACATTGCACTAATTTACATCAAAGACAGTGCAAGAAATCATAAAAGTGTAACATTTAAAAATGTGCCATTAGAAAGCGGTGAGACACGCCCAGTGCTGTATGGAAGGCGGGTTGTGTCAACACGAGCCTAATGACGTCATACTTCTCTCAATATGGCTACTCGGCAACGGCAACCCTTGCTTTTCAACTTTTTCATTTTTACCTATTACACGACACAGTAACAGCCACAGTATGACGGCCGGTTTGGTCGAGTGGTAGTGGCCCTGCCTCTCGATCGACGGGTCCTGGGTTCGAATCCCAGTCGGGGCAAATATTTGTGTAAAAAGCAGATGTTTGTTCTCGGGTCATGGGTGTTAGTGTCTGTCTTTATGTGTGTTCCGAGGGACCCACGACACAAGGGAAAACCTTAATGTGGGCCTTTGAGTGTATGGTGTTTTTTTTTAAGTGAACGCTGATCATAAAGGCTGCGTTTATGCTAATTCTTAACGAAGAATTAACAACAGTATTCAAAAAAATGTATTAATTTAAGTAATGTAGAAACAAACCATCTTCCCCTTTGGAATCGGCTGATTTAATTTTTTTTTATAAATTGGTTTCATTCATCTATTGGTCACTTTCAGAAATAAAATTATTTTAAAAGATCTGCTTAGCTAAAGTTTATTTTATTAAAACTTAATTTGTACCTAGATTTATCACTATCACCTGTTGTTATTTTCATATGGATTTTTGAAAAAAATAACTTTTAAAAAAATATTAAAAGCTATCATCATATCTCACTTAAACGCATAATGTTTATTTATTCAAAAATAAAATAAAGGCCCAGCTGTGTCAAAACGTATAGAACGAAGTATAACTATAAAACTGGATTACCTCTTAGGGGCGTCCTACCACCAATAGCTAATCAAATTATCCCCTGTAATGCCGAAAGACAAAAACGCCTGATTATCTTTTGTTTTTTCTCCAACCCTAGGGAACCGAAGGATCGCTGCCCAATGCCATTTTTTTCCTAAATCAACTTTTTTTTCGGAGCTTTACAATTTAAATGGCCAGTTAAAAGGCGATTTGAAAGATAATGGAACGTTATGTTTGAACAAATGCTTTTATATTTAAATTAGCTGTAGATTACCGATCGGAATTCCAAATTTAAAAATGGGAATAAAAACTATTTTATTTTTAAGAATTATTTAAGACGATGAAAATGATTGGGTTTTTTGACGAATTTCACCAGTGTGCGAAAGTATTTCCGCGCCAAAAAAAATCTTTTTTGGAAGGACGAAGAAAAAAACAAGGACAGCCACAGTGGTGGCAGATTAAATTAAGGTCGGGTCAGTAATCGTGTTACAGATACCCAATACTGGAATATTCGAATAACTGGAGGAAAACAGAGCCCTCCAGTGTATTGGCCTCTTCGTTAGAGGGATTTGAATTTTTTTCTCTTTTCACTTTTTTCGCTCTAGGTGTGTAACGCGATACAGCGTCAAGGGACTTTGGACAGCTCGCCGTAATAGAAAAATGTCGGGTATAAAATAAAAATTGATGATGAAAAATCGATTTAGCGGTTTCAATTACAAATTATAGGTTCGTTCGAGCGAGGTTCGAGTTGGTTAAAAAATTGCACCCTTGGAATAATTTTGAGGGTGGATTCATGTGTTAATGTGCTATGAAATAACAGTTGTATGACTTCAACCGAGAAATTAAAAACTGAGACGACAAAAGTATTTACAATTAAATAAAACTGGTTTATTTTGCGGACTAAATACACTGTTTGTTTACAGACTTTACTAAACTTTATCTATATACATATTATAAAGAGGAAAGATTTGATTGTTTGTTTGTTTGCATCGAATAGGCTCAGAAACTACTGGACCGATTTGAAAAATTCTTTCACCATTAGAATCCTACATTATCCGGGATGGACATAGGGTACATGATTTTCCCGAATTCCCACGGGAACGAAGTCCCGCGCGGGAAGCTAGTCATCACTAATCTAGGAAAGATTTGTATTTTTGTATGTAACGAATAAACTTAAAACTACTGGACCGATTTCAAAAATTCTTTCACCATAAGGATGCTACATTATCCCTGAGTAACATAGGCTACATATTTTTTTGGTTTATAAGAGGTTTTAATTTACTTCACATCCAAACAAATAAAATTCCTGGAAATTCCAAAACAAAAACAAATCAATCATAAAATTATAGTGTAAGAGCTGACTACTAATCGGACAATACATCTCAGGCCTAGATATAAAATCTACAAGTCGAATATGTAGTTATGGCTAGTATAAGAGAACGCGTCTCTCTTTCCCAAGATATTTGTCACGGCACGAGTGTCAATAAAAATGCCACACCGGACTGCTTTGCCACTACACTACTGAGAGCTAGGGATGGGATACTCTATTAACGATATCGATAGATTGGCAGAAAAGGATAGCTATTACGTTATTGTTTCGTGGTGATAACAAGCATGATTGTAGTGTAGATTGAAAAGAATTTTCAGATGAACCTTTTTTACAAGCGTAAAGTTTTTTTTTATACGATTTAAATATTTTTTTATAAATGCGAAAGTTTGTGAGGATATAATTTGTTACTCTTTTACGCTCAAACGGCTGGACCAATTTTGTATGGAGGTAGCTGACACCCTGGATTAACACATAGATTTAATATTCACATAATTTTCCCAAATTCCCATGGGACTGAAGTCCCGGGCGGAAATTTTCCAAAATTCCATCAGACATTTTCAATAGTTTTGTATCAGTGATGAATTTTAGTTTGCATTTCAAGCTATTTCAACTGCATCCAACCAGTTCTCTTCAATTTTTCTACTTTTGGTTGTACCGAGTCATTTCTGAACTGTTTTATGTTATGGCTAAAAGAACAGTTTTAAGGTTATGGCCAAAATAAGATTATCATATTGTTTGCGCCACAATTGACTTTTTCCCCACACTACCTCAATATCCGTTAAAGCGGACACTTAACCCCTAATCCCCGGCTCGGTTTTATCTCCCGGGCATTTACGGCAAAAATCTTAATTCCGCCCTGTCGTTAACTGCCCCGGAGTAATTATTGCCACGACTGTTTCTATTACATCAAGTGCTTTCCAGCAATATGTATTTATACTCAGTACTGAGTTAGGAAGTTACGTAGCTACTTATGATGAATCTAGACTCTTATGGAAGATAATATGGTGACGAATTTGCCTCTGAAAAGTTATAATTTGTAGACCGACATTTTCCGAAACCAACTACGAATAATATCATTCAAATCTATCTACATAACAACAGCAACGCACCTGATGGGTGATCAAAGTGGCAATAAATGACGAGTGTCTCCGTGCTTCGAAGGGCTCGTTAAGCCGTCGGTTCCGCTTGTTGATGATTAACAGCTGTTGTCGTGAAACCAAGGCAATTTGCCAGTTTGAAAACTCTAATACTAGGTTAAGTCAAGTTGCCACATACTTGATTATCCTACACGATAAGGAATGGGAAAAGAATCTATCAAAGAAGATACTAAATAAGTGCTTTTTAATAAGTTCTAGTGAAAAATATCTTTCACGGCATTTGTTTTTCATTTGTGTGAATATTACTGAAGGTTGTTTCATTTTATTCAATGTAGATTTAAAACCATTCAACTCTTCACTATAATTTTAACTTTTAGAATTACACATTAAGATTACAGTAAAGAATAAATATGATTAGAAAATAACATACATACACATCTTACTAGTTATTTTAATTACTTATTTAAACAAAATACATACATACATACACATCTTAATACATACATACACATCTTACTAGTTATTTCAATTACTTATTTAAACAAAAGCAATAATAATTTTATGCTTTTGTATTTCGTAATATAGTGATTTTATTTTCACGTCAACATAACCAAAACATTTTAGCCAAGAGACATGCAAAAAGAAACTTAACTCAAAAGTTCCACCCATTAATTTTTATTGGGCCAAACAATACGATGTTCTATACTCTAGTAAATAAAGTATATTGTCCTAGAAACATGGAAGCTTGGGCAATAACGTAGGTCATTGCAGACGTCCGGTTTGTTCGCCAGGGCCGCCTCAAGGCCCACTGGGAAATGTTGCTACGAGGGTGGTTTAGCTACGACATGGGAGCGGATTTAGAACTACTTTTTTAGTTTTTTCTATTAAAAATTAGAATAAGTAAAGTAAGGTTTTTTTAATGACATATGTGTCTTTATACGAGATTCCTTTTCATTAAAAGAGTCAAGCTAAGGTTTTCGTTGCATCGTGTGTCGCGTGGGGCACCAAAAACACGAATTAACCCATAACCGAAATCAAAGATCATAAATATCATTCTAGGCCTTGGTTTACTAAGAAATTATGGGTTCAGGATTACTTACAAACTTGTCATTTTACAAAGTCACTATACTTGTAAAACTCAAAAAAACGTAAACAATGTAAGTAAAATCCCACTCTTAGATTTTTTTTTCAAACCAGCTATTACATACGTACTCGCGAGTTTAAAATATATTTAATAAAAGCCTCCGAAGGAACATAAGAAATAAGTTTTTGATTTGTAACGGAGTCGAAAATTTAAAATTGCATCTCAATTTATAGAACAAATAGGAGATAAAATGGTACCGCCAGGCGACTGCAAGCCACAAATCTGGCATTCTGGCTATAGCTCTGTGGGACAGGATAAGATCAAACAGTAAGACATCTATATTTTCTCGTAAAATGAATTAACATAATTTAAGAATAGCATCCCCATAAAATAAGTTTTCACTCAGAGACCATTCGTATTCCTGCAGATATTATTAAAAAAAATTTCTCCCACTGGTAAAGTTTACTTTCGTTTTATCTCTAAAACTGATAAAAATTGTTGTAGAACTTAAGAATCTAAATTAGGATACCTTGTTTTATAAAATTGGTCGAAAGAATCATAATTTTGAGTAATAAACTGCCTGCTAACTGTTGCAATTTTGGCATCTCCTAACAAGAATTTCGGGATTGATTTTTTCTCGGGATTGGAAATTACTCCATACTTATAACTCTAAAATTAAAAATTTTGTATCACCCCCGACATTTGTCGCTTTTAACTTTGACTAAATATAAGTACCTAAGAAATATCTCGATTATTCCAGCTTTCAAACAAACGAAACCGCATTGAAACCGGTCCATCCCTTTAAGAGCTACGAGTACGATGTCGCAGACAGACACACTCGATAAGTCTTTTTTGTCGAGGGTTAAAATTAAAAAAAAAATTAATTACTTTTTTCAGTATCCTTTTTTGTACACAACTTTTGAACAAACATTTTACAGAGAATATGAAACAAAATGGCGACCTTAACTCAAAATGAGTTCTTCTAGCTAACCTTACTTTTTATGTGATATATTTAGATAGATAGATAGATAAACTTTATATGGCTAAACCGAACTTGGCCCTCAAATCTGTACACACGAAACAGTTATTTTGTATGTTTAAGTAAAACATTTATTCATTAGTTGAGCAAATAGGGAAACATTTTGCTTACTTTACCTACTGTGCATTCTCTGGCATGCACTTTGCGGTCATTATTTTGACATACAGCCTCCGCGGCGGGGCTGCGGTCAATGCAGTGGGGTGCAGTTTTACTCCGATGCATTTTTACTATCCTCACGCATATTTGTCTAGCCCGCTATTTTCAAGACATGGGGTTTTGTGCAGACAGATTTATTTACTATTATGCTATTTGTATTTTATGTAAAAAGTTGACATACATATACAACTGAAGAAGAAAATGACTTTAGGTATGCAAGACAAGAAGAAAAGTCCATATTTACCTGACCTTATTTACTTTATCCATCATCGATCGTTAAGTGCTTTAGGACCCCTAACACTTAATTTAGGTGATTTGTGTTGCAATTTCACTGCTTATTATGGATTCGTATTTAGTAAAAAGTATAATATGGTTTAGTTACAATCGACTCAAATAAATTGTATACTTTTCGTTATAAAAATCACATCGAAAACTAAAAAGTTATGTTTTTAACAGATCATACGTTTTATACCACTAAATTTGTCAAAAAAAGTGCAGAAAAGTTTTTAAAAAGCGTTATTTTCTAATCATAAACAAATCTAAACTTTGCAATAGGAAACCCTACATTAGAAACTAGAAAAAAAGCATTTTCTTCAATCAATTGGTACTAACATCACATAATAGACTAATGAAATCTAACACAATTCCCTATCTCCTATTTTATGGCAAAAGCTTCCAATCTATAGTCACGACATAAAATAAGTATAGCTACATAAAAGTGTATAGTTTTCCGTCCACTTACGTACTCATTTATATGCTAATGCTTTCGGCAACAGAAATAGTTGAGATTCATACAAAGATATCGCCGACCAGATATCATTTTCACTGGCTTATTATTTTCCAATTTGTCTTGAGCATTGGTTATTGCCTCATTTATTGGCCGCCCCCTATCTCTATTAGCTTCGATTTGTGTACTGTTGTATATAAAGCAGAATTTGTTGTAGTACGATTTGTTTTCCCAAAGTAACTTACACGTTATAAGCTGGTTGTGGAATTAATCACTAGCAAAGTTTATATATTTAAGAATACCCGACCCAATTTAAGAGACCCGTATTTTTTTAACATTTCACACAAAAAAATCAAGTTTGTTCAACTGAAATATGAAAATATGCTTAAAATTTTGAATGGGAAAAAATTAATATGGTTCCAATTTACTTGAAACTTGGTAATAGTGCTCTTCAACATAATTTCTGCGTTTCTAAAAATTCATCCACTAAGACGTTAAAAAAGGGTAACAACACTTTTAAATCTCTGAAAAAATTTCCAAAAATGTCATCTGATATTTTTTTTAAATAATTTTGTTTGTTAATGAGTTCTACCTACTTTAAAGTGAGTGATAACTGATAACAATACCTTTTCGCCTTAAGTCGATGCCAGAGTCGAAAAATCTTGACTTACTCCTTGAAGACAGGTCCATTTTCTTGATAAATATCCACGAAAAGTTCACTCGTAAGTCCAAAATAAAAATACTCTACTCCTAAAACTATAACTTAGAATTAAAACTAAGATTATTGAAACTTAAAACTATGATGAAGTAGCACTAATTAAAATTAATTATGAAAAATGTCCAAGTGGATTGTCCAAGGACCACTGGGCACTGTCAAGCTCCTTGAGGTAATAAAGCATGTGATCATCTTCGCAGATGAACACAGACTGACTGGCTAGCGCTATAAAACTGTAGTCCCGAAAAAAGAACCCCTGGGTCCCAGGTAAAAAAATCCCGTATCAAAACCGCCGTTTCCTAGTGACCCCGATCGCTCTCCCATCCCTTTGTTGGGCTCCTTTTATTTATAATAGCACATTTTTTTCACACACACCACCCCTAATAACGTGTGAGTAAAAATATGCGTAATCGACTACCCAGAGTCTACTACGCGTCCCTGCTACGACAACCCCATACAGAAAAAATACAACTGTCCCCCATTTGAATGGCAAAAAGTTGCATGTCACTACGAAAATGGTATTAGTGGATGAATATGATTTTGCACAGATCTGAATGGATGGATGACTTATAATTGTACCGCGTTATATTTAGCATGAATTATTGGTTTGACGTGGTTTTTGTGAGCGTCTCTCCGAACATGAAAAAATGTCTGATTCACTGGACCGATGCTAAAATGTAGGTATAAAATAAATAATCATCTTTTAAAATACTGCATTGGACCAAACTACGCTCCAGTAAGTTAAACTTTATGAAACAAATCCCCTGGATTTATCAGAATATGTATTTATAGCAGGACTAAGTTATTGCCTCAGAGATTTACCCGAAGTTGGAATAGGAATAATAAAATTATGACAATCAAATTTGGCGACCAAAATGCGAAGAGTGACCCCAGTGAGGATTGTATTTGTTATTTCTAGGTAAGTAAACATAGGAGATTGACGTTGAGTGTACATCTGGTAGACTGCGGCAAATATTAGGGGATATATAAACAATATAATTCGATTTTTCGAGCGACAAATTGCGCATGATGGTACGTGGTCGTGGTTCCACAAATATAGATATAGACTAAGGAAATTGGGCCTTTTTATAATACGAAAAAGGCACGGTAATATTGTATTAGCATTGCTTCCTATGCACTAGTGATATTAGAAGCTGGGAACAAAGAAGGCAATGGTAATACAAATTCTGTCATGCCGTGCCGTGCTAATTTTATTCTAAGATCTTTCTTGTTCAGTTCATAAACGTCCTTTTCGGCTTACTATATAAAGGTAACCCTAATAAATCCCGGCATTGAAAATTCTTCACTAACAATGAACTAGATTAAAATCCTTGCAAATATCTAGTAGAACGTTCTATAAATGCCTTAGATAAAGCTTAGAGTACCTATAGTTTGAATCCAAGGTACATTTTGAACCTTGAAATGTTTATTTCAAATAAAAGGAGAAGAAGAATATTTAAAACTCAGTTTAAAGTCTTTGACGCCGTCGATTAAGCTTAAAACTCGATTTAAATTAAAAGTCAAACATCAAAGTCGATTTAGAGCTCTATTGCTCTATTTGCTGTAAGTTGCTCTTAGGTTCGTATTACAGAACGCGTCTCAGACTCTGATCTATACTTGAGTAGCACTCGTCTTTGTCATTTTGATAGTGAGAGAAAGAGACAATCAATACTTAAGTAGGTATAGACGGGCCTAAGTCTTTATTTGTGACGAATCCTGTTGTGAATATGTTCAAAATTAATAAATTAAAAAGTAAGTTTTCATATTCTCTTTACGCGAAGATTCCTTTAAAATTCTCAGGCCTTTAGCACATGTATTGTAGATCCTTCGTTCGGTTTACTGACTGTCAAGTAGTGGTGACAGTTTACGAGTGCTACGACATTTGCTATGAAGAACGATGTAAGATATGTCAAAAGCCCAACTTCTTAGATACGTCCAATTTTTAATTTTTATTCATGAATGTAATATTACAATTCTTTTTTTGTTTCCAGTTAAGGTGCTGTAGTATTCTATTCTATAAAAAAAATAAGTTGCAGTCGTCTTTGTCATTTTGATAGTAAGAGAAAAAGACATATAGATATTGATCAAAATGACAAAGACGACTGCTACTAAATTTTTTTTATAGACATATTGATATTGATTGTCTCTTTCTCTCACTATCAAAATGACAAAGACGAATGCTACTCAAGTATAGATCAGAGTCTGAGAAGCGTTCTGTAATACGAACCGAAGAGCAACTTACAGCAAATAGAGCAATAGAGCTCTAAATCGACTTTGATGTTTGACTTTTAATTTAAATCGAGTTTTAAGATAAATCGACGGCATACTACAGTATAGATCAAGACTTATTAAGTCTCCTTCTGTACGGGTCTAAGATTATTAAAAAAAAAAACTAAAACCGCAAACCATCGCGTACACAACTTGACGAATTCCGACCTCCGGAGGAAAAAAAATGAGGAAGAGCAAAAAAGGATACTGTTACCTCACGAGTGTGTCCGAGATTGGGGCAAGCGTACCTGTTGTGACCGTGTGAAAACAGAACAGGTGGCTATGGTCTTCCGACCTGGTAATTATAGAGAGTTTAGTGATGGATATTATTTTGCAAGCACCTTTTGTACTATTTATGGTACTGAATAAATAGTGTATATTGAATAAATATGAATATCTTATCTCTGACTTAAGGTGAATAGCTCGAGAAATTTGTTGATTATTGGATACCTCTAATATCTGTAAGTCACAATATCTGTTAGATATATTGTATTTTAGTAAGAGCGCCTCTTTCTACTTTTTTATTAGAAATAGAGTTAAAAACCAATTGTAACTAACTGCCTTTCATCAAATAACATTTAACCTTTTAAGGACTGATGTCAGGGGAAACATAGTTTACGTTTATAATTCGATCTGTTAGTACTAATGTTCACTGAAACAACTATAATTTTTAACTTCAAATTTGAATTTAACTTTTGAGTTTCATCAAGTTAGCATTATTTTGTATGACTTTAACCCTTTTACATTGACATTGACGTGTCAATCAAAGGATTGTAATTATAAATTAACTTGGGGTATGTTGACCATGATCGAGTGTTTGTAAAAATATTTTTTTTGTTTTTGCTTAGTCTTGAATCCTTGTAGCCAATTCGATATACGTGCAGTCAATAAAAATTCTGACCGGGAAATCCCAAATAGAAATTTATTGTGGGAGTAATCATAATGTTAGAGCTTTAATTTCTGGTATACCAGCACCATTCATCCCATCACTAGTTTGACGGACAATGGTGCGAGCGTGCGCGGGAGTGGATCACGTCGCGGTTTTCTCTGTTGTGTGAACATTTGCGGACGAACGCATATTACGCTGTGTGTGTTACTGTTTTGATTTGATTGCTCTTCTGACCGCATACGCATTTATCCTAAGAATGGGGGCATTGCATCTAAAATGAGTTTACTTCCTGCTCTAACATAATTTTGTTGTTTCGGCGTTTTACAAGACCAACAATACACCAATTAGATTGTGTCAAGTACGATATCAAAGTTAAATGCTGTCCGTGTGAATATGTTTAAAAACAGTTTTAATTTAAACTTATTACAACCATGGCAATTAGTAATAAACTCAAAAAATATACCAAGACGATTTCTTTTGTTGATCGATGGCATTTTTGTAAAATTCAACAGTATGAAATTTAGTCTCGCACTTTGTATGGACCTTCAAAATTATTAATATGTATATATTAATTGCATTTCAGTATGGAAGTCAAACCTAAGAAGTGGGAATGAACTACCATTGAAGTTACTATAATTTAATTTAACAAAAAAGACAGCAAACTACTTTTCAACTACCACGACAAAGAAATGCCTATCAAAACCCGGAAGACCCATAACCGAGTCAATTTATCAAACATGCAGAAAAAAAAAGATTCTCACATATGCTCTGATTCTGGTCAAGGCATCCTTTGTGGAGTCTTTGTCAGTCCATTGACGGAAGATTCTAAAGGGTTGCTACCTTGGAACAAAAAAATATTTGACAGCGTGGGATAGCGCGAAAGGATATTTGGCAAATATTGAAGAGATTTTGGTGACCGTGCAAAAAATGCTCGATATGGATTTCATTTTCATAGCAGGTAAAGACAAAGGTGAAATTGTTTTGATAAATTTAGGATTATCCACCATTAATGTGACATACCTATATGTAAGCAATATAGTGAGAGTGAATAAAGAAAGTTTATTTATTTTATATATAAAAAGCGAAATATGAAGGCAAATGCGAACTCATTACTCTTAGAATAAACTAGCTGATGCCCGCAACTTCGTTTGCGTGTTAATTTTTTCTTTTGAACAGATTACACTTTATTAAATATTGATTTAGTTTAAGATTTAGATTTTTACATACAAAAGCTTTTTCCCGCTAACTCCCGTTCCCGTGGGAATTTTGCAATATCCTCTTGCAACTAAGCTTTAAGTTTACTAAGGTACCTGCGTGCCAAATTTCGAGCGTCTAACTTAAGCGGTTTAGATTTTTCATACAAAAAGATTTTCCCGCTAATTCCCGTTTCCGTGGGAATTTCGGAAATTCCTTTCTTAGTGCACCTCTACGGCACCTAAGCTGCGTCCTTTCCAAATTTCATGTGCCTACATTTAGCCGTTTAGGCTGTGCGTTGATATGTCAGTCAATCAGTCAGTCAGTCAGTCAGTTTCTCCTTTTATATATTTAGATATATAAAGAGTGAATAAAGAAAGTTTATTTATTTTATATAAAAAAAAGCGAAATATGAAGGCAAATTCGATCTCCCGACTTTTAGAATAAAAGTATTTTCCGATCTGTCAATTGTATCATGACATTATTAATTCGACGATAACAAAAACAGAATAATCTCAATATGAACGCATCAAGAATAAACGATCAGTTTTAAACTATGTAAAACGAATAGAAAGGATATAGTTCCAAAGCAGCCTTACAATTTGGTAATCATGGAAATGAACTTTCGAAACACCTCAAAAGCTGAAAACGTTTAGGACTCCGTTTAAAAAGACAAATATGGAACTGATTTGATTAGAGGAAACCAAATAGATATTGATCTAAGTTAACACAAACACATTGAGTAAATATCTTCAATTAACAACGTTTTTACGGTACTATAATCATCCAGCTCTTCCTATAATCTGTGAGAACTTTCACAGTTATGGCCACTATTGTGAAAACTTACTAATTATTATAAACCGATTAAAAGCATTAGACACAAAGCTTTTAACTACCATTGTGTGAACGGTCACAGATTTCTTTATAGTAAAAACTGGCCAGGTCGAACTCATTGATCTTATTCTCATTACTTTTTATGGATTTGACAAGTTTATTTTGATCTCTGACGTTTTTAAGGAAAGGTCCTTTGTAGTTTTGATTATTCAGCAATCGTCTAATGATGATAATGCGGTTAGAAATACAAATAAACCAGCTCTTTATTTTTTTATGAGGGACTCCAAGATATTTGGCTTGCTTATGTTGGTTTATTTAGGTTTTGTTTGTCACTGGTGTGCAATAAAGTAAAATTAATTAATTCATTCATATGCAGCAATATTGACGGAACTAATTGTATCTTAACATAGCAAATCAACATGTATCTTAACATTTTTTCTTAATGTTGGGTTTAACTAAAAATTGCCTTGTGATTATTATATTTAGAGATATCAAGACCCAATTTTACCATACTCTGTCAGTTATTTAACAGACGATTAGTAGTTAACATGAGGTTAGACAATTTGTTTGATTAACTTCTTAATTGTGAATTAACTAACTAACAAAGTTTGCAAACAACGATAGAAATATTTCTGTTTTGGGTGTGGCTAGCAAAGACCTATCAATATCATAGATGGCGATGTTTCTTCTTATCGTGAAGGTATTTGCAAGTGTGTGGTGAACTTATTGCTGCAATAGCACAAGTTATCTTGTCTGCCAAACTAAGATCATGTTCAAACATAGAATAAAGAAGAATAGAGACCGAAACCATATTTTATTGCTTTCAATTGTCTGTAATCTGCATTATATTAGTAGGACACCTTTTAGCGGCAGGGTTCAAGTTACAATGGACATCGTAAGGTAAGGCACGTTGATGAAACCAATTATCTGTGGCGTGAATTAAGTCGCGCAGTTCACATAGAGCTAAGGGCTTGTAGACACGATCTTTCTTGAAGATAAACCCAAAGACAATAGGCATGTTATCAACTATTAGTTTGAGATTGTTTTGAATTTTTTTTTCAAATAATCGTTTATTAAAACTACAGCAACATGGACATTATAAGACGTAGTGTAGATACTAGATATTATTTTTCAAAATCTATGTAAAATTGTTATCTTAATTACCTAATTCGCCTTTCCGCCTTTGCTATTAAATTACCTTTTAAATTTATTATATTACACTGTTTTTGATAATTAAAGAATTTACATACATAAATAATTAATTTAAATAATTTATATAAAAAAAAATACCTAATTTAAAGTTTGTATTGGTAAGTTTAAGTTTAAAATGGATTTAGTTATAGCGCCCTTACAGACTGTCATAATAAACTCCCCTTTTAGCGCAAAATTTTGTGTTTTGTAACAAGTAATAAAAATATGAATAATCTATAATTATTTGCATTGTTTCGGTATTCAATTTTCAAAAGCAAACAATAAACATCCTATAACGGATCCTTGCGGTACTCATGTGAATGGAGTAGATATCGAAAATGACAGTGATACACTTTGTTCTTTTTCTTAGAATGTTTTTTTCGTAAATAATTTACTTATTAAAATTATTTGATGTTTCCTTTATTAAGTTGAAAATTGCATCAGTTGGTGATGTTAATTCAATAAATGGAACGTGCTTCCATCTAACCATAAAATACGTTTAAATACTTCAGTTTTATCAACAAAATCGTAAACAATATCAAGATCACGATTTTAGAATTCAGCTCTGTAGCTTCCACAATCGTCGTTGGCTCAGACAATGGGTTCTCGACTTCTCGCACGCAGGTCACTCGTTGGTTATCTGCGGATCCGAAGAAAGGCGATCTGTGGCCGCGACGTCAAATTTATCGCACTGTTCGCCTCTGCGTTTACAGTTAGTTGTTAGGTCTGTGGGTTTACCGTGTGAGGGGTTATGTGATGGCTATGGGAATGTTCGCTTAGAAAATTCTTAGGATTATGTTTAATGATTTCTATTTGCAAATTGTTTTTCTTGATCTGATTTTTAAAGGAATTTAAAACGAAATGATGATTTTTTTTTAATAACGTGTATTGGTTTCAAAATAAGAAACCGCATGGCAATCGTATATTCGTTTAGGAGCTACAATGCCACAGACAGACACACACAGATACACACGTCAAATAACACCCCTCTTTTTTGTGGGGTTAAAAAATGTATAGTGTTAGAGTAAATGCAATACTCTTTAAGGATTCAATTAAATTTTTAGTCTATGACTCTCCTTTGTTAAAAGGCCTTGGCTTATTTAAGGACATCAAAAACAAAAATGATGATTATACAAGACAGTCAACAATCAAAATTACAACACCTTTAATCAGACGGAACTATCAAGATGCAACTAGCTGATAGAGTACCTCTTATTACTGACCCCACTTTACCTTTCATTCATCAAACAAACCTGTTATTGAAATTTGTTTTGTATACCATTGAAATAAAGTCCAATTTAGCTTCAACTGACCCAGGTCAAAGTGCTTAGGAACTAACTGACCATGAAGATGAAAGCGATAGCAAGCTACTCGGTTTTAATAATTAAAATACTAATTAGGATGAAACTTTGCATAATGGGAAAGGTCATGTATTTTCAAAGTATAGATTAGATAACTTTTGTAATGGAATTTCGAGATTACAATTACATATGACATTTTCTTTTCTTTCTTGTTTTCTATAAGCCGTGATTATGTTTTAGCTTATTTTTGTATTTTCTGTTTAACATGGCAACCGGTTTGATTTAGTGGTTACTATCGCTGCTTCTGAGTCAACTGTTCTTGGGTTTGATTCTCGGTTAGGAAAAAACATGTTTTTGGTCTCTTCAGTTTTGGTGTTTTTTCCAAACTCAATGTAGATGGAATTGGTACCTGAATATAGATCTAATAAATCAGAACGACGTCGATATGTCACCGTGAGATTGTCAAACCCGTGATACTGTTATTTGCCTTAGTAAGATTATAAACTCTCGGTACCTACTTTGTGAACTGCCCCATTTACGGACGGAATTTTTATAATAATAATGCAACCACGAAGCCTAAATTATCCAAATTTCAAGCAGACGGTCCTTAAAGTTTCGTAAATTTATAATTTTACTAGCAAATCGTAATATGACGGTTTTTACAATTTTCCGGTGAGAGATACAAAAAACTTAAGACCTAGGTGTCAAAGTACGTCTTAAGTCTTCAGTCTCCCAAGCCATAAGGTCCTAACTGCATTTGTATGCTGGGAGCTTTCCCAGACCGGGCACTCGTGACCGCTCGCCTTGTTACGGCGATGACCCGGCCACAGATTGTGCACTTACATCCGTCTGAATGATGACTGCTTAATTGAAGCCATGCGATGTGAAGAAAGTGCCGGCTTGCGGGGATTTTGCACGGCTAATGTTAGGTGTATTGTCTTCTGTTGAAGTCTTTCGGCATATTTTGAACTGGCTTCTTGCTCGGGATTTCGTTCCCGTGCAAATTTCGGGAATACACATATACCTTCCTCTTGAATCATTTCGTTTATTGGTGAAAACCGTATGAAAATCCGTTTGGTAGTTTTCGAGTTTATCGCGGGGGACTTTTTTATAATACAGTATGATGATTGGGTGACTTTAATTAATTTAGCTTTACTTTCCTTAAAGAATTCGTGTCAGAGCATTATTCTACCCTAGTGTCAGACCATTTGACCCAATGTCCGTGGTGAGAGATATTTAATCAGTGAAAATTAAGAATGTATTAAACGCTCTAAAGTAAAAAAATCCCTGGTAAAAGCGAAGGGGCGTTTTTCATTTCCAGAAGAATCAGTACAGGGTAAAAAGACATTATGGATCTTAATTTCATAATAGTGATAAGATGCCACATAATAATCTAGTAATATTATAAAGAGGAAAGATATAACGAATAAACTTAAAAACTATTGGGCCGATTTCAAAAATTCTTTCACCATTAGGATGCTACATTATACCTGAGTAACATAGGCTACACAATTTTCGCGAATTCCCACGGGAACGAAATCGCGACCGGATAGCTAGTATGTAAATAAAGATCTGATTCCTGGAAATTTTTATGGTAAAATCGTAAGTACATGATATATATTAAAAAATAACAAAATATTTAGTAAATCAGAAACATCGATCCAAGAAGATTTCCTTATTCAAACGTTTCTAATGAAGACAGTGAATAAAACTAATCCTATTTAGCGAAACCAAAGGGCGAACTATTATAAATCTAGTAAATCGCCTACGTACAAACTGACAGACGAACAATACTCCAACACACAAAACAACACGAGATAAATCATAAGCGAACATAAGCTATCATCTTTCACTCCTATGGATATGTCTTATGATTTTTAACACCCACTTAATCTGTTAAGTGAAACAAAGGCATTGCAACATGAAGTTAAATACGCCTTAACAGATGGGCAATACTATGAGTTAAGAACTGAATTACTATATGCATCTTAGAAAGTGAAATTCTCATTAATTTGGCGATTTAAATTTTCTCTGCCAATGTGATTTTGGAATCTCTTTTGGGTCATTGTGATTTGGAGTAGAAATTTTAGGCAGTAGTTTGAGTTGTCAAACACGAAGACTTAATTAATATGTAGTTTGAACTCAGTTTATTTTATACTGACAACACTATAATTATAACTATTATAGAAGTGAGTCGGGTGAGCATCTTCATTTAGATATGTTATCGCCATTAAATGATGTTAACTCTATAAAATCGTGTTTTAAGTGAGACTTTTGAATTGAATTCTATGATAAATTATGATTGTCATGACATTTTGAATTTTTGCGGAAAAGATTTTTACTTTTTAGAAACTACATTTCAATATTTAGGTTGGAATGTTTTAACAAATCTTAGTTTTAGTATTAAACCACAAAGTTTTAAAAACGAAAGAAAGATGAAGGCAATGTACCAATTTTGCGGTTTCAATGAAATTCGCTTAGAAGAACTAACAACAACAAAAAAGAAATTAAACAAAAAACAAAATCTATCTCAAGTGAACACAATACAGGACTCGGTCTATTAAGGCCCGCGTTTGTCCAACCTGACAAGTTTCCAGCGGCGATCAAAGAAAATAAAATTCCAATTCTAAACGATCAAAAGACGTTGGACAATGGTCACGAAGGAATCGCTCACATGATAGACAGCTTCGGATGAAGAATGGCCGATATAAAGATCAGGTAGAATTTGATTCGCGGCATGTTTACCAAAACTATGAATAAAGGTTGGTCTCGAATGCATGTTTGCTAAGTTACGTTTGATGTTTGCTGAGTAAAACAACACTGATGGCAAATGTGGAATTGCGAATTTAATAAAAACCAATGTAAAAAAACAAAAGAAGTCTTGCTATCATCCTGATTACGACCTCTTTAAGACAATTAATGAAGCATCCGATTTATCCTTCGGCATTTAGCAAAGAGCCTTACAAAATAGTGAACGGATTAAAACACGACGAAACCAAACAAAAGACGGTAGCCAAAAAGCAGAAAGTGACACTTGTAAACCCTTTTCTATTAAAATTGCTGAAAGGACATCACATAATGACATACAATAGTTATTTTGCCTATGGGCTTCGGATACCAACCCTATAGGGCATTGTTAAAATATTATCGACAATTCCGTTCATGTGGGTGCGGACTTCTGAGCCTGTTTTGCCCAAAAAAAACCTTTTGACCAATTGTTTGTCAAAGGTGTTTATCGGAGATTGACCATGGGAAAAATTTGGAGGTTCAGGTGCCTCTATCGAATTCGGGTCCATTGTCACCTGTTATGCGAACTTATTGGAATTGATTTTCTGATAAAAGCATGTGCATTCTTGTAGAAATTTGATACTGTCTGTTTTATTTTTAAGGTTTTTTTAAAATAATATATAACCAAAAATATTATATTCTTTAAGACTAAGATTGTATTTTCAATGTGGGATTTCATGATTAATTGTGATTATTGTACGTATTGTTTTGACAGAAATAAATGAACTTTTTGGTCTTCTTTAAGTCTATCACAATCTTGATTACGAAGCTTAAATATTTAAATTTGACCTCTGCCACTTTAGATTTTACTTTTGAGGACAATGAAAAGTCCGTGTCTTTGTACAAAGACCTTTAATCCAATGAGTTTTAAGCCCGCTAACACCTACCAAAGTTTAAATCGTCTTCAGCGTTGAAAGGCCGACAATAACAAATTGGTATCAAAGCCTGACAAAGATGGACTCTTCAAAAACTGTCCACCCACTCCCTGGCTATTGATCGCGGACTGCTCACGATAAATTAATTCTTGTTATGAACATTTTTTATTCTATTGTGTTTAGGCAGAGTATTTATTTAACAGACTTAGTAATAGACCCTAATAGGCGGACATTGGTCAAAAGAGATTTGGGACAGAAAAAGTGACATTTAACTTTTAGGCCTGTATTACAGAATATGACTCAGACTCTGATCTATGCTTGAGTTGCAGTCGTCTTTGTCATTTTGATAGTGACAGAATGAGACAAAAGATACTTAAGTAAAGACTTGAATCTCCTTCTATACTACGGCCTTAGATTCTAAAACGTCGGTTTCATATTCGGGGTGAGCCATGGCCTTAAAACCTTTGAAATCATTTTATTGTATTGTAATCGTTATTTGAATTATCTGAAGATCAAGAAACTTAAAATGTGTGTTCCTAAACGATTTTTGTTCTTAACATCTGTACTGTAAGTAGTTTTAATGATCACAATCAATACGTCAAAATATAGTTGAACAAAAAAGTACAATACTGATTATTCGAAACAGATAGCTTTATTTGAAGCGTTACAACTATCTTCATGTTTCATCTAAACTTTGAAGATTATGTTTAAACCTTTCACAAAAACATCAATATTTGGCTACTGTTTTTATTGTTTGTAATAAGATTTGTATTGTTGTTTCTATTAATCCTTTTCTTTGAGAAAGGATTCTTTACCTGCTCTCTTTAGAGAAATTTTACTTTCAATAAATCGTTGCATGTGTTTGATAGTATCATCTGGTCCCTGATTCTTTAACTTAAGTTGTGTGTCGATGGAATGGAGGCCATTTTATCTGTTTAGGTAGCGAAATTGAGAACTATTTAATTTTAATAGACTTGCTGACAACCATCCCGACCAGCAGCTCCACCGCCAACTGAACGTAAAGTTGCAAACTACCTATCTAGGAACTGAAAATTCAGTTGGCGATGGCGTCACCAGTCAAATCAGCTGTCATTAGATGTATGAAATTTGGATAGTTCTCAACTTCGCCACCTGAGTGGATAAAGTGGCGACCATTCCATTGACACATTACTTTCAACTACAGAATAGAGGCCCTGATTCTTTTATTGTGGCGTTTATTTCTTCAGGAGCTACCTCCAACGTCGCCTCGTATACAGTTTAATAGGACCGGACTAATAAATCCAATTTAAATGTTCTCCGGTTGACATAACATATGTAAATTCATACGTCTTTATCTTCAGAATCACAAATACGACTGCCGATCGATGCGGACATTAAAAAAAAAACAAGCAAGTCCAGTTTGAATTCAGAACGGGTGGCCGCCGTCCGAGACTCATTATTCTAAATGCGAAAATTAACTTCATTCCCATAATTTAAATATCAACTGGTTGTCCTTCTTTAAATAAATTATCTGTACATCCCTTTCTTCGGGTTTTTGTCTTTCTCTAATGGACGTAAGATGTCAATTGTTGAATTTATTGATCTGCTGACGAATTAAATTTATTGGATCTTCTCTGTACGCTTAGCCGCGACGTTTCCCACGGCTCTTGGGCTAGTTGGCATAATTGCTGCACAGTCTATTCAAATGTTTTAATAACAAGCATTAATTACTTTACATTGTTTTACTAAGTAAATCACTGTTGCTATTAGAAAAAAGTTCAAGCTTTATAATTATTATTTAATTTACTCAATGTTACTCTGTGAGTCAATGGCCCGTATTACAGAATTACACTCAAGTCTTGATCATTTTTTTTTATCAGCCCATATACGTCCCCACCGAGGGGCACGGGCCTCCCTTCGAAACACGAAGGGGATTTAGGCCATAGTCCACCACGCTGGCCCAATGCGGGTTGGTGGACCGCTCGTCTTTCGAAAATTTTCTTAGATTTCATCACGATGTTTTCCTTCACCGTTGAGCAAGTGATAATTAGAAATCTGTACATAAATCCGAAAAGACGAATTTAGTGGTACAGGCCCGCACCAGGATTTCAAACCGCGACCTTCGGATTACAAGTCTGGCTCATTACCAACTGGGCTATCACCGCTTTTGTACTTAAGTATAACTATCTTCGTGTTTGTACTTAAGTATATATTGACTCTTTCTTTCACTATCAAATTGACAAAGACGACTGCTGTATAGATCAGAGTCTGAGTCACGTTCTGTAATACAGACCTCTGAGTGAAACATTTAATTTTACCTTGTTCAAAGGATTTCGCTGACCATTCAGAGCGGCAATGTGGCCAGTATCATGGGAATCTTTGAGCGGGGCGAACTTCAGGGGGGCTTTTTTGACTAGGGTTTAATTTTTTTGCGAAAGTAACTGTGCCTGTCTGTCTGTCGGTCGATCTTTCCGTCTTTTACGCCTAATTACCGAACCGATTTTGATAAAATTTGGTACAGAGATAGATTAGAGCCTGGGAAAGAACATAGGCTACATTTTATCCCACAGTTGGGCACGATATAACCTGTAGTCTACGCGGGCGGAAAGCTAGTTTTGTATAATTTTAGGTTTTTTTTCGAGGCTGACGAAGTATGTCTTAGTTTTTAGTTATGACGAAGCCTGTTGCGGATACGTCTTTGCATATTTTTCTGTTTTTTTTTAATACTACTAATAAACAATTTTATTGATACCACTGATAGTATAAATCTAATCAAGTATCTTAACAAAGTATCAACAAATTCTTATTTAAAACATGAAAGTACCAAGATCAATGGTAACGCAATAACTTTTGACCAAGGACCAAGATTGAGAGTTCCGCCCGTGAATGCGATGCCTCGATATTCGCTTAATGAAGACATATTGAATCGCTAAGCGGCGAAAGACAAGATATAGGCAATGTTTAAATTGACATGCGGCTCTTTTATGTTGTATCCAATTTTTTAATCGACTTCAAAAAAGGAGATGGTTCTATGTTTGACTGTATGTAATTTTTTTTAATGTATGTTCACCGATTTCTCCGCCAATTATGTACCGATTTTCCAAATTTTTTTCTTGTTTGAAAGAACATACTCCAGAGGTGGTTCCATATAAATTTTATCGAAAATTAAAAATCTACAAAAACTTATAATACTACAAGCCAAAACATCATCTCAATAAATGAGTGACATTTTCGTTTGTGGTTATCTGATAATAGGCATTGTAGTTAGCAAAAAATACTAGTTATCTACTTTGTGCGAACTGTTGTTGGGATTGAAGTCGGTGACTCATATGTTTATAACGTGGAAAATTATTAAATGAATAAAATACAGACAATAGAGTCAATCATTCGCAATGTTGGCTTTTTTAACCCCCAACGCAAAAAGGGGGGTGTTATAAGTTTCACGCTATGTTTGTGGCACCGTAGTTCTTAGACGGGTGAACGGATTTTGATGTTTCTTTTTTTAATTTTAATTTCTAGTTTTCTAGTGGTGATTCTTAGAGATGATTTATCAAAATTGGTTTAAAAGTTATAGACGATAAATGTCGAGGGTGGTCCGAAATTTTTAGAAATTAAAAAAAAAATTTAGAATTTTATTTCAGATAAAATCACCAATAACGAAATTCGAAGTATGTGTTAGACACACACATTTAATCCAAATTCGTATTTAAATAATAAAAGTGAACAAAACAATAATTCCACAAAAGTAGAAACAACAAAGCAATTTCAATTAAAACCCTGACGACGGACACGAAAACCCTTGTCAATTAATGACAAACGTGAAACAAAAACAAATCGGTGCGACAGTTAATATTTTATTTAGGTCCCTTTCTACGCGCGGTAGAAAAGTTAACTTCGATTTTTAAAAGTTTGACCGAACTTGGTACCCCTCTTTCGCCCCTCGCACCTGATAAAGTAATTTCGCCATTTCACACTTTTGAGTAGGGTTTTAAAAACCGAAAGGTTCCCAGCTTGTAGACAATTTGGAATCGGTTAAGAGATCATTTTAATTTTTAATTCCGAACGCTCTACCCTTTTCTGCTCCGTTTGTAAATTGATTACTCTTTCTTTTTAATTTCTGATGTCAAAACTAACAGTTTTGACAGTTTGTGATTTGGCCAAAAAAATTTATTTTTGTTTAAGGCCCGTATTACAATAGGAGACTCAAGTCTTGATCTATACTTAAGTATTGACTGTCTCTTTCTCTCGCTATCAAAATGACAAAGACAACTGCTACTCATGTATAGATCAGAGTCTGAGCCGCGTTCTTTAATACAGACCGAAGACCCCCATGACTTTTACCCGAAAAAAAATTAATTGCAGTAATTACCAGTGTGTAGCTCCACTCCGATTAGAAGTACTACATAAAAGCGTCCAATTTCATGTACTATCAACCCCAGTTCCGCCTGACCACCTTAAGGATCAGTTATGTTTGCATCGTTCGGCGCCTTGCCCAAATTGTTCGTTTTCGGCAACTAATAGCGCTTTGTTCAGATCATTAAAGGCGGGTTGAAAAAACTATTCCTTTCTTGTTAATTGTTTTTTGTTCACCAAAAAAACGAGAAGTTCCTTTGTTTAGCAATAAAAAAAATGTCCAGTTCTGTGATTGCTCAATTTAAGACGAGGGCGGGGCTTGTCTTTCTCTTCGCTTGCAAGGGATAAACATTTGAAACTGGTCAGGCGGAACTGGGGTTGATAGTACAAAGGGGACTCCATTGTAAACGCGACAAAACCAAGTACTCGGAACTGCTTGCATTCAAAATAAGAACAAACGTGTCATCGACGAAATGACGCGTGTCGACCAATCGGGCGCGACGGCCGCAGACGGTGATGACGTCATGGTGGCAGCGGCCAATCGGCGTGGCCCGTCGCCTCCGGTCAACTTGGACTAATTGCCCATGTGTGCGATAACACTTGAGAAAAATCATGCGCAAGAGTTTCGGTACACACAGTCACACATGCTCCGGCTACATGCTTTGTTAAAATAACGGACGATTTTGCTTACCTTTTCACAGCAATATTTTATTGAAAGTATGAACTTACTTTATTAGCACTAGGTTAAATTAGATGACTACCAAAAAGTTTATAATTATCTTTGTTAAAAACATTACACTAACATAATTTTAAGATGCATTCAATTTGCCAGGTCGGGTAGTAGTTTGTATAGAGTTCAAATCTAATAAAACAGCAAATAAAGCCTTCAAAGAAATAAGCATTACTGTCATACAAAAGGTTTTCAAGTAAAAAGATGATCTGCAAAAATAAAGTTCAAGTTCCGTTGCAAAATTTGCAAAAACAAATTCTCATAAATGACGCCCTCAAAACCCAAATGCTCTCTTGTCTGGTCATTTAAATTATAAACAGGGTAAAGCATGTGAAATTAACCTTCTCACTTTTGCTTATAATAAGTAATTAGAATAAGTAACTGTTGGGCAGTGGGAATTCAAAGTCGAGACAATGGCAAGACAGAATTTTTATTCACTAAACAATTTCTAACATTAGCTTCAGAATGGTCACAACATGCTTTGAGAATAAAAATTATATTTGTGAATCCATTTTTAGTGTTTTCTTTTTAAAGACTTTTTATAGCTCTTTGTGAGTTCTTGTAGGGTCAGTTTTTGTATCTAATTAAAAATTTTTTAGTCGTCTTGCTGGACAGGTATAAATTACATTACCTATTTTTAGTTTTTTAACATCAGTAGATAGATAAATACAAACACTATATTGCACGCAAATGTTACAAAAACTTTTCACTTAATTTAATTCAATTCAATTCAATGTTTAGGTATGAAAATGTGCAGAGGCGGCCTTATCGCTTAGCGCAATCTCTTCCACGCAATCTTTTTAGATACAACGGATCAATAGTAGTGCAGAATGTTTTTCAAATGAAAGGTTTAAAATTATGAAATTATCCTTTTTTGTTTTCAAATTTTTGAAGTTTATATTTTGTTTCATTTTCACCCTTTCAATATTTTATGCATTAAGTCATTTAATATGAATTTATTTGGTAAATACTTAGTGTTTGTTAAAGTTAGTACGTATTGTATGTATATGTCTGTTAATTCATTATTGCTCGAAAACACAGTAGAATATTATTAATTTAAAAGGCAATTCAGTAGCAAAGATGGACTTATCCCTGAAGGGATCTCTTTCAGTTCACTTTAGAGAAGTTGAGAGAATTAAAACATTAAAAAAATATATAACAATAGTCTTTAGTCATTGTATAAATGAAAAAAAAAAACAAATAAAATTTTAAAGAAATCTGTTGCGTCGTTTTCATTTGGTATTTCTGCTAGTATTTGCTTTAGAGATCTCAATATTTCTAAAGTGATAATAACAGTAAGACAATGGTGCATTTATGATCCTAGATAATAGTTTAACTGCACTTAGTAAATTTACTATGAACGCAAACAGTAATTTATCAACATTGTGCCTTTATGATGACCTGTCTGGGATCTAGGTTAATAAACGTGTAAATAATGGGTCAAAAAGTGCTAATTTTATTAAATACCAAGAAAAATACAATTGTCAAGTCGTGATCTTTAATGAAATTAACGATTGCAATTTTGCTGTTTTTATCATGCTGGTCATTACTTTACTGACCGTTTATTTT
Source organism: Aproaerema taeniolella (assembly GCA_949987775.1). Classification (NCBI taxonomy): domain Eukaryota; kingdom Metazoa; phylum Arthropoda; class Insecta; order Lepidoptera; family Gelechiidae; genus Aproaerema; species Aproaerema taeniolella. Next base: position 2,709,587 of record OX465259.1, on the reverse strand, counting down.
AAATTTATTTTTCGTGACTAGGTTATTATTTTTATCTTTACTAGTCGTTCTAAGTTTACTTGTTGCAACTTTCTCTAGTATTTTTTTTTCATTCTTTATTTCAATAACATTATTATCATTGAACATCTTATTTTCTTCTGTCATTACTTAATCTTAAAAATATTTTCTTGAATATTTAAAATAATTGGTCATCTGAACAAGAATCATCCAATTTTTAAATATTTTTAAAACAGTTAACTGTGCATCCACAGACTTGATGTAAAGATTTTAGATTTAGATCTTTGGCTACTCAAAATTGAAGATGAATTTTTAAACAGTGGCTACTGAAGTTTTCTTTTGACTAAGCCCTCGTCTCTGCTTGTCCATTGGAGCTGACCACAATCGTGCTGTGTCAATATTGACGCACGTCGCTGGCATTAAGTAGCTCGTTCCAGGATGAATAGAGTCCCACCAATGTGAGGAATAGCCAGACAGATTGCACATCTATATGCTTATATTTCTATAAAACTAGCTTAATAAAAATCTAGTCGTTCTCTTGAAATTTCAGTTTTCCAAAAACGGTCGCGTATGTGGATGACTTTCTTAGTGGATCATGCATTTAAGACAAAATGTTTTGCACACACTTGAAAAACTTACCTTGCGCGATGCGTACAGCTGGCATCTTGATTCTCATCTTGATTTGGTCACCTATTTTTAGTTCTTCAACAACTCTTTTATCCTCAGAAATCTTTATCTTAATATCTTGTTATCTGACAACAGTTCTTAGCTCACTTCACATATGCCGCCGTCGGTCAGGCGGCTTATCGTCCTTTTAAAACGTTCCTTGATAACGAAGGTCGAGTCACAGAATCTCGTTTGAAAGTCCGTCGGCAACAAACATTAATAATTTTAGTCATCTTCTTATTATTTCCATCATCAGCGTGTCGATGTGTCACAATTTCGTCTCTTACTTTTTCCTTTTCATGTTGTGGTGAATCAGTTCACACGTCGGCTGCCAAATGTTTACTCGCCGAATTCGACTGGTCATACAGTTTCTTATCAACACTTGAAAGAGTTCTCAGTGTCCTATCTAATCTATCCGCACCTATTGGCGATCTGGTTCGGTCAACAATTCTGTGATCACAGCTGATTTTAAAATTTATTTTATTATTCACATTTCAGTTCAGAAACATTTCAAAATTCACTTTGTCCGTAATGTTTTTATTAAACTGAAAATAATTCTTATTGGTATTTTTTAAATTAGAATTTGGATGATGATTGGAACTAAAACAAATAAATTTTTGAAGTTGGTGATAATGTTTACGACGATATCGAAGTATCGTATCGCGATTGAGCTCGTCGCGTGGGAGCGTGTTGGCAGGTGCGCGCCGGCCGCCCGCTCTCGCCCGGTGTCCGAGAGCGTCTGTCCTGTGTCCCTTCGCGCGAGGGCTCCGCGGCCTCCACATGTCCACAACTAGTGCCATCTCGCTCGGCCGGCCGACGACGGCGCGTGCGAGTCCGTACGAACTAGCCAGGGGTTACTCGCGGTCGCCGCCGTCTCGGCTGCTCGACAGAGACCGTATCACGCGTGCTCTATCACCTCCCCCACTAGAGCGAAAGAGACAGTCATACATCATAAGTGCCGTGCGTCGGTGTGCGTGCGCGGGTGGGGCGAAGATGCAGCGTACAAAAGAAAAGGGATAATATTTGCTTGCATATTTCATGACTCGATTAGGAGATGGAATTTTTAATTGAATGGACTATGTCGCGCGGTCACTACGCGTTTTAAGGGTAGTTAGTATTTTTCTTTATGGATATTTTTTAAACTAAGTTTTATTAAACGTGTAAGTATCAGAAGAACTTTATTCAGCTGTGTAAATAAATTGTGCAGCATTTATGAAAGAAATTTTGAAAGAGTCGTTATCCATTACAATGACTTAATTTTATAATCTAACTCTTGAAATTAATACATTCTTAATTTAGCAATTTTTTTCTAGGACATTATCGTAGCAATAGCGCTACGAACGTAACTGCTACGCGGTTCGTAGCGCTGGAAATAATTGACAACTTTGTAAGATTCATTCTAAATGTTTGATAAATATACTAATCGTCATATTTTTTATCTTTTTTATTTTGTGTAGTTCTTCTTTTTTATCTTAAGGTAAAGAAAAACTAATTAAAGGCAAAATTTATCTAAAATTATTATTTTTTATAACCCATTATTGTGTATAACTTTTAAACGGCCGGCTGAACCTTATGATGAAGAAAACTAAAAATAAAAACAACAACAATAAAACGAGATCAAAATCGGTCATTCGTTTAGGAGCTATTACGATGCCATAAAAGGCCCACATATACACAGATACACACGTAAAACCTTTGACACCCCTCTTTTTTTTCTAGGGTTAAAAAGAAAGTGGTTAGCTAAGAAAACGAGCCCTATAAAAAACTCTTATCAATAAACGCAACACGTAGCTACGCGGAAGCGAGAGATTCACTCTCACTTGAAGTTCGCGAGCACATTTTTTCCCGTCGTTATTTTACTTAAGACGCCACCGAGAACTTATCTCGGCGGTCCTTGACTTTAATAAGTTTTATGAGTGTCAGTCGAGACTTAACTGGCGCGAGAACTGGCGAAAAAGAACTTTTTCATAATTGTTTCTGAACTCACTCCGCGAAGTTCGCTTTGATTATTGAAATTCGAATTTTATAATTCTCATTCACCGCTTTAGAACGTTTATTTTGGAGTTCGAATGTTTTCATTGCGAGTACTGTTTTGTTTTCGAGATTTAATTGGTTTTTCTTTGCGTGAAAGCTGAATTTATTGTTCTCGGTTTCTTGATGCTATTTGCGTGGATGACTTTCTTAGGTTCGTATTACAGAACGCAGCTGAGACTCAGATCCGTACTAGAGTAGCAGTCGTCTTTGTCATTTGGATAGTAAGATAAAGAGACAATCAATACTTAAGTATAGATCAAAATCTAAGTATAGATCAAGACTTAAGTCTCCTTATATAATACGCGTGCCTTAGAGACTTTCGTGAGATTAATTAAATAGTTATTTTTTTATTCATCCATATACTCACGCCTTTCAGGGTAGGCAGAACGTCTTGTAGTTCGAGAACCACTTGTCGCCACATTTGACATTAATTCTGAGGGTTATTAGATGGAACATGAGTTAGTGGTGACAGGTTGTCAGCCTTTCGACCATGACACTGCAAAACCCATACTAGCTTGTACAGTTTGCTTAGGAAGAGTTGGCAGCTGGCAGCTTGTTGTTAAATTGTTACTTAATTTTATTTTGGAAGTTATTTTATGTGATTTTTATAATTCACATGAATGAACTATTACTTATTATGAGATTATGAATTGTTTTTAAAAACAGATAATTATGAATGGTTTACTGCTAATTGATAATGAATTTCACATTGTCGACTTGGGTGTATACCTGTAGATGATGTATTGAATTTAAAAAAAAAAATTGATTGATTGAAGTTTTTCGTTCACTCCCAGTCCAGCATGGAAGTTGCTGAAAGTGGAAGTTTTTATCCACTAACAGAAAAAAAGAAAATCACAATACTAGGGGAATTTTCACCCCTCAATGCTTAGTATGTACCACAGTATATGCTTGACCAAACACGTCCGGATAGGTTGCAGAAAAACGCACTGAAACCACCGGTCACTCATGTCCAGTTGTGAATAAAACCTTCAAAATATCCCTGTCTTTCTCTAACACATGTTTTCTAAGGGTGAAAATAGAGACAGATAGGGTTGTCCATTTTCTCGTGTGGAAAGCCTGGGATATAATGACCGATATATGGCTATCTCATTCATGTGTAACAGTGTGTGGGAGGGGTGAGAGGGATGGTGGATTTGGGGCATATGTGTGGGGTTTTCTTTCGCCGCTACTCGACGCTAGGCGGCGTGGAAACTGTGAGTGTGACAAGAAAATTTCATAGGAGCTGGAAAATATCTTATTTTTATACCTTACTTAGATTTTTATCTTATTTACATAATGATTTCCTAAGTGCGTATTTGAATGGAGGAAATTGCTTTTGTGAGATGACAATTATAAGGAAAGAAAGAAAGAAAGAAAAAATGTTTATTGATGTCATTAATTAACATTAAACTAGATTGTAAATATAATTTAATGACGCCAATGGGCTCCCAGCTCAGCATAATAGTTGTGGTTACTGAAGAATCCACAACGATAGTCTTCCGTCTATTTAAGGAAACAAAAACATGTCCAGATAGAGTTAAGAAAATGGACGCTACTCACTCTAAGGCACCAAAAAACAATTTTCATTAAAAAAAAATCAAGTGCAAGAAAATAAGGGCCCTAGGATTAGAAATTCAATTGTTAAGCCATGTTTTCACCACTGTGTGTACGCTAATTAAAGAAAAATTAAAAAAAAATATTTCTTTACAATCAATCTTTATTTGGCCTACTTCTTCAGCGAATGTCACCACACCATCCCTAAAGGATGCATGTTACATTTTTTGTTACTTAACCGTAATTGAACGTTTCGACAGTAACTTTTTCTGTCTACCCCCGTGACAGATGCGGGACAGGATATACGAAATTGCTCAATTTGATACTTGTAACGTTATATTTGAGAGAGTATCAAGTTAAAAATCAGTGTTGACATGCTACTTTTTTTTCCTTCTTCTTTAATTTGCTATTTTTGCACATGTTTAGTGTGAAATGGTGGTGCTATGAAATCGTTTACTGAGTCGCGTAAGTCTTGTTGATATTTATTACTGACATGGTATCTATTTATTTAATAAAGTAGTATGTGGTGTATCCTACTACTGGGCAAAGACCTCCCAGATTGCCAGATTGTCTTATTTTAGACCACCTTTACCCAATTGTCGAGGGTGGTGAATGTGGCTAGGTCGTCTTGCTATTGTCTCCGTGATTGACCGCGTCGTCTATGGCCATCTGTTGGGGTCCAAGAGGTGACCAAGTTTGCCCAGCGGTCGGAATGAATGCGTCTGGCATTTTTTTTCTTTTTTTTTTACTTGATTATCTTTATATCTGGTCGGATTTCGGTTGTAAACTTTTTTTTACTTGGAATGAGTTCGCTCTTGATTACAATCTAACTCAGGGCAAAGATTCGGTCGTAGATGTAGCAAGCTCTACCATATAATGTTAATTCACTCGATCTTTAAAGATATTCAGCTTGTATGAGCTTGGAAATACAGATGCAGTCAGAGAATTCCATTCCTTGGCAGTGCGTAATATAAAATATGAAGAATAGCGCTCAGGGATCTCGACTAGACACGGGTGGTACCCCGCAGTCGGTCTGGACATCTGATAGAAAAAAGATTAAGGCGGGATGTGCTTATGCAGCTCCTGAGCATACTTCCCTAAGTACATCTCATAAAAACGCACAGGCAGGCGCTACTTTGAGTCTATGAGCTAGATTTTGGGGATATTCTTTACTAGCTTATCACCAATGAATCTCCTGGCTCTGTGATCCGCCCAGGTATTTGGCCGAAACATTTCAAAAGCGGCTGCAATACTCTATACACGATCGGATTTACACTTTGTAAAGCGAAAGAAGTTGTCTAAATGTCCAGGGTAGCCCTGCTCAGTGCTACTGTTTAGTTCTTGTTAGCCACTTTAATCGCCCCCTTTCTAATAACCCGATTGTTTTTGAAAGTGTAACAACGTGTCCATAAATCCTAAGTATAATTACCTTAACGTATCCCGTCTGGCTTAAAATAGCCGACCCTATCCAAGGCCACGCGGGTGTGTCGCACGTGTGACCAAAGGGAATGGGAATACTTCTCAGGATACAGGAATACTTTCAGTTTTGTAACAATTTGGGATAGTAATGTTGAGTTTATGTGTGGAATTTTGCCCGCTTCAGTTGTATTTCTCTCTCATTTGGTTTAGCTGGAAGAGATTTGAGTTAGAATAGAATAGAAGAAATATTTATTTTATAGGACATTCAGGATGTCACTTAAAACAAGTCAAGATTACAATGAAATACATACAAACATACATTAAACGATTTAAATACATACATACGCATTCGTACCTCTGATCCTACTGACTCTATGCCTATTCGCAAAGGTGCAGTCTTCCTCAGAGAAGAACAGGCAAGAAACTCTGAGGTTGCTCTTTTAAATCGCATTACAAATTTTCTCATTTACTAATTTTAACTAAATCTGAAATAACTCTAGAGCTGAGCAGTTCATTCCTTGCCATTGTGCACCACCTGTAAGTATACAAATAACATGTATTTGTTATTTTTTTTGATATGTAAATTTTTTAAATTGTTAAAATAAAAAAGTCTTATGTCTGTGATTGATTGTATATTTATATATTTGGATTAGTCAAATTCATACTAGTATTATAAATGCAACAGTGACTGTCTGTCTGTTACGTCTTTGAATCTAAAAATGTTCAAAGGTGGTTTCGAAAATCTGTCGACCCATCGTCTTAATGTTGTTACCACTTATATCTTATAACCCTATAAATATTTTCCACTGCGGTGTTTTGGGATTTTTCCTATGACTATGATGTTTTTCCTTTCCCAACAAAAGAAAATGTGGGCGTGAGTATTGTTTTATATTTCACAAAGGATATCTTATGTTCATTATAAAGTAAGCATATACAAGTATCTTGTTTGCCTACGTTATATACGTGCACACTTACGCAAAAAGCCTTAGGTAGATATATTGATTTACGTTACGTGATTGAAAGTTGATCCTTCGTAAGGCTCTATACGTAGATTAGAATTTGCTGTAATCCTCACTCACGTCATGAATAACCCATGAGCCTTAAACAAGACTCTAAGATTGAAAATACATAAGGTTTCAATAATTTCAGGGCTGAAATTGATATTATTACTTTGCGCTTAACCTTTCACGTTATTTGGATGGGTAGGTAAGTAAAATTAGAGACTATTTAAAAAAAAAATTAGAATAAGAAAAAAAGTATTTTGTTGTTAGAATAGGGTTATGGAGTTTACTCTACACATCAAAAATTACTGATAAAATATGATCCCTAATATCTTTGCATATAAGATCGTCGCTGAGCTGTTTCAGCGACTGTCGGTTTTTTGTGGGTAGACTTCTAATTTAAAAAAAAAACACGTATATTTTATCTCTGAGAGCTCAACTCTAACAATTTTGTCAGAGTTATCAAACAGCCAGATGGCTGTTTAATGTGCTCTCCGAAGCATGAAAATATAGTAAAATAAAGTAATAACTATAAAATTAAAAATATCAATCGCTTATTATTTTTAAACGGCTAAACTAATTTTGAATAATTATAGCTTAGAACCTTTTCGATCACGTCTACTTTCAAACGGAATATACTGCATCAAAATCGGTTCATTTGTTAAGGGGCTACGATGCTACAGATACACACGTCAAACTAATATCATGCCTCCTTTTTTTATCCGGGGTTAAAAGAGCTCGTTCAAATTTCATATCATCTTCTAAGGTCTGAGATGGATTAAGCCACACGATCGTAGGCGCAGGTTGACTCACTGAGCTATCCATCCTAATTAACACCTAGGTAGCTTTAATACCTAGATAGATCTTATACCCTAGGACTCCTAGACTTGTTTAGTATACTGTGGGACGACTAAGTGGCTGAGTCATAGAGTATGTTGATTTATATTATTGTTTGTTTTGTTAAGTAATTGAACAGTTATAGCTAAGCGACTGTTTAGATTTCGTTGAAATTGATTGAATTTAGGAAAGCTATATAACATAGTTTTATCTTATAAAATGTATTTTGAAATATCTAACTGATATATGTAGTCTAAAAGATGCCCGGAACTCCGTACCCGTGAGAATTTCTTTACATCCTTTCTTATATCTTTCCTACGTTATAAAAGGAACCTTTTGGGCCAAATTTTAGCTTTCTAGGTCCAAGGGTTTGGACAGGGCGTTGATGAGTCAGTGAGTCAAGACCTGTAATTTATTTATTTATTTATTATAAGATGGGTTAACTCTTGACCTCAATCTTGAACATAAAAGTCAAAGATGAGGTCGACGATGGAGCGAGTTAACCCAGAAAATGCCTATAAAGGCACTGGTACTCCTACGCACCGACGGAACACAGCAGGCTGTTTGGCATCAGACTTCGGTAGGAGGGTGGTCGCGAACCAGACGGCCCTTTACAGAGCCTACCACACCGCATGAGACCATAGGACGACACCTCAGATTGCCTGGGATGGACTACTAGGAGGCAGGTCTCATTTGTGTTTCCTTAGTCGCCTCTTACGACACCCACGGAAAGAGATGGGGTGGTGTTATTCTCAACCGATCACCACACGGCAAAAATGATGCTTTTATAAGATGATGCTTTAAGTAAAATTATATTAAATCCACATGTTAAAGCCATCTACTACTATTTGCTAAGCACTAACGAAGTGTCAGATTAGAACTGTATTGCATAGTAAATGTACTATCTTGAGGATCTATGAAAAACTGTCACATCCATGTAACATAAAATTAATTAAAGTCGAACGCTATAAACGCTACACACTCAAATACCCACACTAAGGTTTTCCCTTATGTCGTGAGTCCCTCAAAACATACATAAAGACAGACACAAACACCCTTGACCCGAGAACAAATCTGCTTTTTATACAAATATTTGTCCCGACTGGGAATTGAACCCAGGAGTCGTCGATTAAAAGGCAGCGCCACTACCACTCGACCAAACCGGCCGTAAATTCTTTATTATTTCATCTTTTAACATATTTAAAAACATATAAAAATACGTAACTCTTAATAAAAAACACGTAACTTAAAAACATATAAAAATACGTAGCAAATATTTCCAAACCAATCAAAACAACCAAAACCAATGAGATTACTTAATTACCACGCTAGGCCCACCGGTGGTACTTCGCAACGCATCCGTTGCCCACGCCCACGCCGTCGATATTCTCACCGCTCCCGAGTTCTGACTCATCAGACCTCAGTTGCATCATTCTGACTAGCGCGCGAAAGGGAATCTGACATTTGACAGCTATGGATAAGCCTGGGCTTTGTTTTTATTTAAATTTGACGGTTGCTGTCATTTGAAGGTGTGCTGATTGTGGTCTCCATCATCAGTCCGACAACTATTTGTAAATCATGTATAGTATACATAATATGTATTCATTTTAAAAAAAAGTGATTACGCATGAATTACCTAATAGTTATCTAGCCTTGCTTAATTTGAGGTTAGATAGAGCTGTGGGAAATGTTCAGATCTATTTATTTATTGTTATACCAGGATTATTAGCTATTGAAACCATCCTAACTACGAAAAATGCAATATTACAGACGCTAGACGAAAAATTACGAAAAAAACCAGTCACTCCGAAAAGAAACTGCATATCGGCCTATGACATAATTATACACCAATGACAAAAACAAAATTTTGTCTCAATCTGTCTTCTAGCAAATAGTCCCGTTTCTCATTCGGGGTACGCTTGACCATGATCCAGGATAAAGCAGGTAAAGTCATCTATAGAGTAACTGCCATCTGACCTCTGTTACCCTGCTAACAGTGAAAACCTGACTGGATTGCATTATTGTCTCTATATCGTTGTGATCGAATAATTAATTGAACTCAAGTAATCATTGTCATTTAGGTAAGAAAATATTTAAATTTAGTGTTTGATCAAAACTAATATAAAATTGGTTTAACGTAATATTAACGCCATCTACTGATTGTATTATGATCTAAACTTACTTTGGCTTAAAAACAAGAATCTATGACCTTGGTCAAGATTGAGGTCAAGAGTTAACCCATCTTATAATAATAACAAAAGTATCTGTTTTGTAAGACACCAACCAACTTACGACTGATACTTGTCACTACCTGTCACTGTCATCTTAATATCACACGAGAGAAAGGAATTGACTTCCGAAGGTCTGAAATATCGATCTTAGCCTTACATTTCCTGGTTACAAGGTTAGAAAAAATAATAATTAAGTAAAAAAATATATTAAAAATGAAAATAAGTAGTAAGTATATGAGTTATCTAGCACCCATAGTGTAAGCCTGCAAGATGGCGCTGCGTCAATTATTCAAGAATATTCATTTTATTTTTTATTATATTAACAATACTTTTTTTAGAAATCAAATGCTGCTCTGCATACCTCGACAGGGATATAATGCATGAGTGTATGTATGTATACATATTTATGTTTATTATTTAATTTTAAAAGGCCTATCAACAGCCATGATAACGTAAGGCAATGGATCTCTTGATTTTCTAAGCGTTGATACAATACAGATTTATGTACGAGTAGGCTTCATTCAAATAACATTGTCTGGGAATCCGTTGAATACTGAATGCCTGAGGCTTATTTTATCATGATGGACTAAGGTTTGAGCAGCTATAGGAAGTATTGGTGGTTGCTACTTGGTTTGAAGAAGCCACTTTCTCTCTTGTTACGTAAACACACTTTTTTGTTAAATCTAAATATATAAAAGGAGAAACTGACTGACTGACTGACATATCAATGCACAGCCTAAACGGCTAAACGTAGACACTTGAAATTTGGAAGGGACGTAGCTTAGGTACCGTAAAGGTGCACTAAGAAATGAATTCCCGAAATTCCTACGGGAACGGGAATTAGCGGGAAAATCCTTTTGTATGAAAAATCTAAACCGCTTAAGTTAGACGCTTGAAATTTGGCATGCAGGTACCTTAGTAAATTTAAAGCTTGGTTGCAACAGGATATTGCAAAATTCTAACGGGAACGGGAGTTAGCGGGAAAAAACTTTTGTATGTAAAAATCTAAATCACGTAAGATAGATGTTTTCAATCTGTGTACTCTGTACAAAAAAAAATTTACACGCAAACGAAGTTGCGGGCATCAGCTAGTGTATTTATAAAGAGAAGGTTATAATCACTAACACTGTCTTATCAAAGCTTATCTTAGAGGTCCCTTTTGCAGAAGGAGGAATTTTCAAAAATAAGTTTCAGTATCGTGAAGTCGGTTTCAATAAAAACAGAGGGCGGCGCAACAGGGTTGTTATAAGCGTGCGCTCTTTATTACAATGAGATCAAATTTTGCAATGAAAATAGGTAATTCGATGCGCAATTTTAACTTTGTTTTTTATTGACTTTGAGTGTCAATAAGACCGATTAATTTCACTTATAAGTCTTATAACAGTACATTCCATTTAAAGGACTACCTCCAGAATAGTCTCTATTAAAATCACAACTTACTATGAAATGAAAAAAAAAATGAAATGAAATGAAATGAAAATTTATTTATTTCTAAAAGTAATTTTTACATTCTCACTTGAGGCTAGCCCAGTAAGCATTAATTTGCTTGTGTTGGGTGTGCCTCACACATTCCCAGTTTAAATAACAAAACAAAGGTTACTAAAAAGGTTAAAGGTTAAAGGTTACTATATCAAAGGTTTTTCAATTTCTACAAAAATAAACGTTAATAAACAATTCCACCTCCCTTCTTAAATAAACAGGAACCAATATAAACTCAAATAAACAGGCACCTGTAAAAAAATAAAGTCATTATTCCTGGTAAGTGGTCATTTGTCCACTAGTCAACAGTTTATGAAAAAAATAGGGTAAACGTACAAGTTAAGGGCCATTATCGTAAGTTGTATCGCCCACACGGCACGCGTCGGGCTCGGCTTTTGTCTAAACTCGCTTTTGTTTTTAAGAGTAGCTCTTGTTATAAATGTTCTGGTTTTGTGAATTGTTTTAATGTAATCGGATTTGGAGGGAACTCGAGATAGCTTTGAAAACAAGGCGATTTTTTTGATTCAAATTTTTACGGTGTCGTAGAAACATGATTTTTTAATGGTTGACCGAATGTTCCAAAGATAAAAATAATAATTAAAGACCTTCTAGGGATATACAGCTTTTTTGCCATGGATCCAGTGAAAGTAAAACATTAAATGGGCCAGTGGCCAATATTTTCTAAGAATATTGTAAGAAAAAGATTGACAACAATCACAAAGTGTGGCATTAATTCATTTTTTGGCCCGATTGATTTTTGCAGAGGTATATTTCACTCTTTGCACTTATTTTAACTAAGTTAACTAACTAACTACTTGTAGCCTCAGAAACAAATTATTAGTTTAAAATATAACAGAATTGTATTCATACATTGATAAAATCATAACAAATAAAACAACGGGATATATAAAACTCAAACTTGTTCAAACCCAACCCCTAAATAAAAATAAAAACCGGCCAAGAGCGTGTCGGGCCACGCGCATTGTAGGGTTCCGTAGCAGCATGGTTCAAATATGCAGCTGGCTTCTTAATTCTACAAGCATATTGTCATAGTTGATGTTAAAATCCCCAAATACTATACTTAGTATCATAAACAAATGTACCTATTAAAAAGTTTGGCCTAAATATAACAGAATGGAAGTGTTTAATGCGCGAGCGAAGCGAGCGTGAAATTTTTTTTTCTTTTTGCGACAATTTTATTGTAAGGAATAATATAATAATATCAAGCTAAGCAGGTGTATATTTTTAATGTCATTTTCGTAATTAGCACCCACAAAAACCTATTAAACGACACCTGAAATGTCAATATGTTACAGCTTGGCTTTCGGCTCGCCTCACTTTTAGCGTGGAACCTTGTATGTCAACCATTTTGGATTAGGGTACACTTCGTCGTAAATGCTACCCTCGTGAATTATTTCACATTTTTTTTCGTTATAAAAATTAATGTTTCCTAAACGGATTGCTGAATCGAAAAACGTTTGTAGTACACCCCTTCTATCTTTTAAAAAGCTATCCTATGATAACGCACTCGATGATATCGGCTAGAAAAAAAAACCATCGCCCATTCACGTTAATGGGAAACACACAAAAAAATTTTTTTTCCACCATTTTATTTTTTAGATTTGTTACCACAATCAATAGGTATGTATGACCATGCCAAATTTTAGCTCTGTACTATTAAGGATCTAATATTAGTAAATATATTCTTATTAATCCCAACTAAGTTTGGCACTTGGTCGACTATTACTCGCAAACTTGAAGGGCTATTTTATGTGTGATAGTTTTTCTTTTAATTTCGTTGTATATACTACCACCGTCAATTGTTTTACATTTTTAGAAACAACCGTTTAGCTGGTAGAGAGGTAGACACTTGTGTTTGACAAAAATTTTTACTTTAAAAATTTATGTTTCGCAAACGGAGTGCTGAATCGAAAAACGTTGTTAGAAAACTCCTTCTGTCTTTTAAAAAGCTGTCCTATGACACCCCATCTTATGATATTGGCGAGAAAAAAAAATTCATCACCCTTTCACATCTATGGGAGACACCCGAATGTTTTTTTTTTGTTTTTTTACGGCAATAATACTGTTAAAAATAATATCAACCTGCTGTTAAAATAATTTGGATGTCATTTTCGTAATAAACACCCCCAAAAAACTATTTAACGACACCTAAAATGTCAATATGTTACAGTTTGGCTTTCGACCTCCCCTCACTTTTAGCGTGGAACCTTGTAAACATATTCTTATTAATTCCAAAAACGTTTGGTAGACTATTACTCGCAAATTGAAGGGCCAACTTATGTGTGATAGTTTTTCTTTTAATTTCGTTGTATATTCTATAACCGTGAGTTTTTTCACATTTTTAGAAACAACCGATTAGCTGGTAGTGTCCCCCCCGGAAACTTGTTTTTAACAAAAAATTTCACTTTAAAAAAAATTTTTTCTCAAACGGAGTGCTGAATCGAAAAACGTTCTTAGTAAACCCCTTCTATATTTTAAAAATCTATCCTATGACATTCAATTCGATGGTATCGGCGAGAAAAAAAAATCCATCGCCCTTTCACGTGTATGGGAAACACCCGAAAAAAAATTTTTTTTTCCAAAATTTTATATTTTAGATCTGTCGGCGCAATCTATATCTATGACCATGCCAAATTTCAGCTCTGTAGTACCAAGGATCTTATATGAGTAAATATATTCTTATTCATCCCAACAGTGTTTGGCACTTGGTCGACTATTACTCGCAAACTTGAAAGACCAAGTTATGTGTGATAGTTTTCCTTTTAATTTCGTTATATATTCTACCAACGTGAATTTTTCCACATTTTTAGAAACAACCGTTTAGCAGGTAGAGGGGGGGGGGACACTTGTGTTTGACAAAAATTTTCACTTTAAAAATTTATATTTCGCAAACGGAGTGCTGAATCGAAAAACGTTCTTAGTAAACCCCTTCTATCTTTTAATATGCTATCCTATGACACCCCACTCAGAAATATTGGCGAGAAAAAAAAAATTCATCACCCTTTCACGTCTATGGGAGACACCCGAAAAAAATTTTTTTTCTAAGATTTTACTCTACAGTTCTGTCGGCGTGATTCATATGTATAATCATGCTAAGTTTCAGCTCTGTAGTACCAAGGGTTTCTTAGGAAACCCGCGGACAGACGGACAGACGGACAGACGGACATGGCGAAACTATAAGGGTTCGTAGATTACTACGGAACCCTAACAAAAGCGTCTCCAATTTCGAATTAGGCAAGTACCTACCGCTATTACTTTTTTAATCTAATCACGGAATCAGAGCGGCCTCCCCGCATGGTACTGGCAGGCACGAGCTATTGACCGGTGCGGTGCCCACAATAGGTGCGCCTACCCTAAACAGTTCACGGGTCACTTATCTTAAAGCCTAATCTTTTTTTTTTAATGCAGGTAGAATTTTTTTTTCGCGTTGTTTTATTCAAGCGCATTCTTTCTTCTAATTCTTTTCACATAAAAAAAAACACTTTTTAGCTTTACTTATGTCACTAAAGATTCTAGATACAAATAAATGTAGCAACGCATTAGATTTCTAGTTGGTCTATAATAAAATCAATAATTACTTATTAATTAAGTTCACGTAAGTATCAACATTTTTCTTGGATTTTTTTTACGATTCCTGATTTGGTCCCTGCTATTTTAAAATAAAAACAAAAATTAAATTAATAAATTTAAATAAAATCGTTAATGTAGTAAAAACTTCCCCAAAACATTCAGAAACGCAAATTTTTAAAGTCATCAATGTCAAAAAAAATATAGTTCTTTTCAATTTTGTTTTGGTAGCAATTTTTGAAAACAGTGTTGACGTTTGTATGTCACTCAGTTTAGAGATAATAGGCGTAATAGTATGAATAAATTATTAACATTTACAATCTGTCGCGTGTCCAAGACAGGTAAATCAAAAAGTCCCCCACATAAGAAGCAGTGGACTGAATACAGGTCAATACCTGGTACCATCCAGTGCCCGACACATCTCCACTGCGATTTGGGGTGGAACGGACGACGCAGACGTAAAAAAATTTACTTAAAATGCGGTAAACATATTGGATAGGCGTTGCCATGGTATAAGAACTGTTCCATTTTGTGAGAGATGGACAGACATACGGAGCTGACCGCTAAGCTCCGTAGGGGAAAGGAACGCATAGGAGAAGAATGTGGTAAAGGCAATGAAAAGGGCTAAGCAGAGAGTTTCTTTGTGCTATCTTAGTCTTGAGATTTGTCAGTATCTATAAAACTTTTTATTGCAGTTAAAATGAATCGTTTTCTATGCAAAAAATATGCGAAGCAAATGTCTTTAACAGAATTGTTAGTTTGTAATCGAAGGACATTTGGTTTGAAATGAATTAAAGAAACGTTAAAGAAAACCAGAAATGAATTGGGAATGTGTGACCTTCAGCTAAATGATCAAGTTTTCAATCATTACAGAAACCGTCCAGTCACCCTAACTTGGAGACATTGAGATGTGACGGGCACTGCATGGTACCAGATTCGTCCACTGTTGGTGATAGGGGTGTTCAAACTTTTTTAATGTAATTTAGGGAATAATTTTGATTTACCAATTATAGACACGCTAGAGGTAGATAAGTAGATAGTGGTGACTCAGTTTTTGTAATAAAATAGTGGTGACTTAGATTGGGAGGTATTAAATTGATTTTAGGGGCTTTTAACCCTGGACCCGTCGCGTGGGGTCTTTGAAAGCCCGAGGTTTAGATAAACAAGATTTTTGGTATATTAAAACAATTCCATAAGTCCGATTTTTTCCTACCTTCCTAAATATGATTTATGAAGGCATGGATGACATAACACGTCAATTTGCGCTCAGCGCTAGTTCAAAGCAGACGTGTTTTCACATTTTGTGTGATTGTTTTTGTTTGATTTATTTTTTCAATTTTTTGTCAATGACTTAAATGTCATTTAAAATTTATTTTCTGTCATGTTTCTTATTGTGTACAATATAAATATATATATATATATATGTTTTATATTTAATATATTTTATATATTGTACACTAAAGAAGACAAATTTTTGTTCCTTTTGCTCTGAAGTCTCCTAATATTAATAATTAAACAAAACTGAGTTGATTTCAATTATTTATTTTATTGCACACTCCTCTTTTAATAAAATACAATAAAAATATATCATATTCCTAGGAAATATTTAATTTAGAGGCTTTTAAATTTTGGGGTCTTCTGGGACCCCACGCGACGGGTTGCGCTATTTTAATCGCGCGACTGGTCTAGGGTTAAGCGTGAGCTTACGGAAGAAGATGATAAATCTTGACTATTATTAGTTGACCTCTGTTGGTGGCCATTGTACTTTTTGTCTAATTGTTAAGAATAACTTTTTTTATGCAATAAAAAAAATGTATATAATATACTACCGATAAATAACCTCTTCATAAAAAAACTGCTGACTTAAGCAGGAAATACTTTTAAAAAGTACCACAAAGTACTGATACATGAAAAGCCTTGAATGAAGAAAGATGTCACATGTCCGCATCGCCGACATTAATTATGTGCCCGTATGTCGCTTTATTGTATTTGGAGCCTTGGAACCACCACTGAAACTACAGACTTGTCGTTTTTTGTAGTAAGGTCACGAGACACAAATAAAAAAAAGAAAAGGTAGAATAATTACAAACTATGAGAATTATACACAAATTAAACAAGTATTTGCCCCCATTTCTAATAATATCGACTAGGCTAGATAAAATTAAATAAGGTAGGTTTGTTAAGTGTCACAATGGACTGCCATCTGACCTCCATGATAGAGAACCTGACCAAATTGGATTATATTTACACATTCATTCTCCAGAAAATGCAGGTTTTCCCACTATGTTTCCTCGTGGTATAGAATAGAATATATTTATTGCTAGAAAACAGTATAAATACAGGATGTTCACATAATACAAGTGCAGTGTTTTCAGTTTATATCGAAGCGTGCAAAATATAAGGAAAATTAAATTAAAATTATGTCAATCAATACAATACAATGTCCAATAGAAAAAATCAAAATATGCAATTCAATTAAAATTATGCTAGTCAATACAATGTCCAATGGAAGATAAATGAAATGAAATGTAAATAGTAAAAGTAATAACAATGTCAAGCATGGTCAGTTAGCAAATCATTAATGTCTAAATTCAAGATATTTCTTAGTACTATAGAAGCAATGTTGAAGTAACCATGTTGTCAAATTAAGTCTAAGGGAGTCTGCGGTCATCATTTTGAAATTGTCAGGTAGTTTATTAAATAGTACATAGTAATAGTAATAGTACATAGGTAAGAGCATCGATTACTCTGCAATTAATGTACTTATCTCAGAAACAGAGTCATTTTACATGGTGGCACTGGAGATCGTACTCGATACCTCTCAGGACCCGCTAGTCGCCGACGCTAAAATTTTTATTATTTTATTTACGAAAAACCGTTTTTTCTTTTTCCATTTCTGGTGATTTCGTTTCTATCGCGGGTTTGCGGCTAAAACGATAGAGGAGTTTTGTTTCATCCAGTATATTTATAAAAATATAATTTAAAAAATAACAAGTCCCCAGTTTTAGAGTTCCTCTATAGCTTGAACTTTTCCAGTCACCGTTGTCGGGCTTACAAAAGATTTGCCTTCACATGTTGGCATCACATCAGCTTTCTTTCAGAATAGCTTTATTCAGATTAATGGGTTCTATTATGTACAGTCTTTTGTTGTTCTAGGAACCCTAGGCTTGTAATAAAGAACCTAAGGTTGCCGTTATGTTATTAATATTGTTGTAGAATTTATTTTGTTAGCTTTCTGCCATGGGAATTCGGAAAAATTATGTAGCCTGTTTGTGTTAATCCAGGGTGTCAGCTACCTCCGTACCAAATTTTATTAAAATTGGTTCAGCGGTTTGAGCGTGAATGAGTAACAAATATCCAAACATCCTCACACACTTTTACTTTTATAATACATATTAGTAGGGAGTAGAAAATTGGGTTTGGTTCATACCTATCACTAACCCATCTTTGCACGATCTTTGGCATCGCCCTTTGTAAGGTTATTCTTTCTCAGATCGGCTCATGTCACCACCAACCATGCTTTATAAATACGCCTACCGCGAGATCTTGTGTTATGACAAAAAAAAAGAAAAACAAAGTAAATTTTTATGTGAATTGTTTGTATTTTAACTCTAAGACGATCCTTAATGTAAAATAAAAAGCGTCAACCAGTTTTAAGTTCAACTTATATGGATGATTGGACAGTTACAGTAACTTCTACGGAATGAGATTCAATTCTCATGAGAGTGAAACATAACCTTAAATATAATAGATAGAATATAACAGTAGGTAGTATATAACATTTTTTTAGCATTCTATTGACTTAATAAATGATAATTAATTGTTAAAAGGACGCATATCCAAATTCAAACGTAAAATAAAAATAGGGTTAAGGAGTCTATATTCTCACGAGAGAAAGTCTCCTAAGCAGTGGCATAGCTACCGGAGGGATAGACGGGGCAGTGCCCAAGCTCAGGGGGCCCCTCAGACTCTGATTTACAAACTATAAATTGAACTAGTGAAAATTTCTCCCACATTTGGAATATAAATAAACCAAATTCCAGGAACGCGACTTTAATAATGCCCACTTATTTGAAAAAATACAGGGAAATTCTCAACAAGTTTCGAACATCTTTGTGGATTACGACAAACCTGGAGTACGTTGAATTCGGAACACGACGAATATCGAACAAATAAATTTAAAAAAATCGTTATTAAATAGTTATTAGTTGGGGCCCTAGTTTATTTTTTGCCCCAGGGCCTTTGATTACCTAGCTACACCACTGCTCCTAAGCAGGTGCCGTGTGGTGATCGGTTCAGAATAACACCACCCCATCTCTTTCCGTCGTAAGAGGCGACTATGGAAACACAAATGAGACCTGCCTCCTAGTAATCCATCCCAGGCAACGACACTTCTTTTTTTCTGAATCTGAGGTGTCGTCCTATGGTCTCATGCGGTGTGGTAGGCTCTGTAAAGGGCCGTCTGGTTCGCGTCCACCCTCCTACCGAAATCCGACGCCAAACAGCTTGCTGTGTTCCGTCGGTTCGTAGAAGTACCAGTGCCTTATAGGCATTTCTGGGTTAACTCGCTCCATCGTCGACCTCATCTATGACCTTGGTCAAGATTGAGGTCAAGAGTTAACCCTTCTTATAATAATTAAAAAAAGGCATCTTTAAAGTCTGCTGTGAATCTGCTCTACCGAGAGGTGAGAGCATCGGATATCATTATATATTAATATTTTTGACAAGTGGCTGTCTGTGTTGCCGCCATTCTGTCAACATCAAGTAGTAACGTCTCTTTCTTGCGTCGTACAGATGGTAGTGACAAGAAATGACTAGTATGGGTCGTATGTTATGTCGGTCGTGGATTAAAATAATAAATGCCCATCATATCTAGTATAGCCCGCGACAAACGGCACCTCACGCCACTCTGATGACGGTAAAACTTCACTTTGATTGCGCGAAGGCACCGCCCAATCCACTTGGAATGGAATAGAATAGAAAAAATATTTATTTTATAGGACATTCAAGATGTCACTTAAAACAAGTCAAAATTACAATGAATATAAATTAAACGATTTAAATACATACATACGCATTCGTTCTTTTGACCCTACTGACTCTACGCCTATTCGCAAAGGTGCAGTCTTCCTCAGAGAAGAACAGGCAAGAAACTCTAATGTTGCTCTTTTAAATCGCATTACAAATTTTCTTATTTACTAATTTTAAATAAATCTGAAATAACTCTAGAGCTGAGCAGTTCATTCCCATAGCTGTCTGTCTGATAGATAATCTGAAATTTTGTAATAGCCCTTTTGCAAAGTTTTTGTTTAATTACTCTGGCG
Source organism: Aproaerema taeniolella (assembly GCA_949987775.1). Taxonomy (NCBI): domain Eukaryota; kingdom Metazoa; phylum Arthropoda; class Insecta; order Lepidoptera; family Gelechiidae; genus Aproaerema; species Aproaerema taeniolella. Next base: position 2,689,457 of record OX465259.1, on the reverse strand, counting down.
TTGTCATTTCGAAATTTTTTAAACATTTTTAACATGTTTGCTTGTGCTGCTGGTCACTATAAAATAAAATATTTAAGTAAATGTATTTACACGTGCAGAAATGACAGACGAACCATGGACTCTGAACAAAAAAGCCTTTAAAAATAAATACATTTCTTGGGTAAACCATAAAACAAAGACGACAACGTCCATCGTCACAACTAAGCACGTAACATTAGCACTTAAGATCTAGGTGTTAATGGTTATAATAGTTTGCAGGTAAACATACGTCAATGTAATTAGTAAAACGCCACAAAAACTTGACCCCTATTGAATGCCTGGTCATCTACACTAATGTTAATAATGAGGATCGTATCTTTATGTAAGATTGTTTATTTTTTTAATAGATACTAGCCTTCCGTTTCTGACTTTATTGGGAATCGATCTAAAAAATTATTTATCAGTCTCTCCTTAAAAAATGCTGTCAACCCGATTTTTACGATATTGGGTGATTTCAAAGTACCAGAGCTGCTGATATTCATCCTCAACTGAAGCATTCAGGAAACCCGTAAGAAATATGAAAAAAAAAACGATTTTCGTGACTGAAATATTTTTAATTTTTCGACCCATGTTTTTTGAGAACAGTTTTTTACAAGTAGTTTAGGGAGCTGACACATCCTTAATTTTCGCTTATTTAAAATCGCACAGTTATGTCCCGTGTGAATTAAATAACTGCTTTTTGGTTCGAAAACTATGTCAATTTGTACTGTTTCACTACTGAGTAAAGACCTCCCTAATAAGGGAAGAAAATATTCTTCCAGAAGTTCATATACAGCACTATTTTATATTAGAAATAAAATAAAAAATCTTATTCTAACCTATTTCGTACAGAGGCCAGGAAATCAGGTTCCCACAATTTATTGAAAAACCATTCTTATCGCAACAACACAGAGTTCCCACATGGATAACTTCATGTGTGGCCCTCTGTATATCAAAATCAAGCAATCAGGAAGATTTTTAAATGTTATAAAAAAAAATTCTACTGAAGTGATTTTTTTATTTTCAAGAGTCTTAAACAAAACTGTAGGAAACGACATATCACACTAGGTACTGTTTTGTATGTAAATTTATTCTCAAGTGACCTTGACTGGAGTCATCAGGAATGAATTAGGAATCGGACTTGACCACGGGGTCAGGTGAGAGGTCAGCCATGATTGACAACTGCTTTGTTCCTAGTCAAGACCAGTTTTTTACACCGTTGACACTTCGCCTGCGTCATTTGTCTTACAAACAGTGGGTAATTGATTTTATAATCCTTGATTTTATTTTATTTTTATTTTTATTTTCATATTATTATTTCTTTATTGGTTGGAAGTAATATCGGGTGACTTTTCCCTTTCGGGAAACGCAAATGAATTTATGACAATACAACCATTTTTAAACGTTGTCTGAGTTTTAGTTTTTTTTTTTTAGCAAGGCCCTTAATCATATCAGCCTATTGCAGTCCACTGCTGAATATAGGCCACCTCCAAGGTGCGCCACTTTGCACGATCCTCCGCTTTTTTCATCCAGCCACTACCCGCTATCTTCTTTAGGTCATCTGACCATTTGGCGTGGGGGCGTCCTACACTACGTTTGCCAAGACGTGGTCTATTCGTTCCTAATTATAGGGGGTTAAACACAACTTTTAGTTTTATAGTTATTATTGAGCCTCATTTTCATATATTTTTTCTAGGATGGTACGTGGGTTTGTTCAAGTCGAGTTGTCCATACTATGAGAAATGGACTTGTTTAGTATTTTTAAAACGCACCCGCGTGAGGGATATTCACAAATAATTTTTAGAGAAAGAAAAATATTTGTCGCGAATGGGACTTGAACCCACGACCTCGGGATTAGACCTCCTGGTGCTCTAACCAACTGAGCTATCGTGCCTTCAAGTCAAGCGGCGAAATTTCTCATTCCCTTACTAAGCACATACGTAGTGCTTGTAGGTTAGCTCAGTTGGTTAGAGCACCAAGAGATCTAATCCTGGGGTCGTGGGTTCAAGTCCCATTCCCGCCGAACATTTTTCTTTCTCTAGAAATTATTAATGGACTTGTTTTTTTTCGTCTAAAAAGACTCTCTCACACGTTTTTGCAATAGTAAAGCTGCAAAAATCGTCTCGAATTAAACAAGACACTTAGAAGAACACTGCAACTCGATACAGTTGTTATCTTAAGATCGATCTCGAGATTATTGATAATCGAATCTCGAATAACGCATGTTGTTACGTAAAATAGAGACTTTGCGAGAGACTGGGAAGATAATTGGAGCTATGTCCATGAATTATTTTAAATAAATTAAAAAAATAGTAATAATATAATAAATCAATTATTCAATTAAATTCAATAAATTAAAATATTAAATTACAATGTCACAGTATGTTGTCTATTAGATGACTTTTAATTAGTTTGCGAAACTTTATGGGTTGATTTTTCCCATGAAACTGAACAGCTTCCTCTAAGGAACCTATATAACATTCTCAAAAAAATAAATTTCAACTCCCCATACAAAAGCAAATCAGCTGATCGTACACGTTATATGAGTCGTATAGAAGCAAAGGTGGCTATCTGACTTATGGGTGATTATTGGCAAATGTCAAAATAAGGTATTCCATACAAATTTTAACTTACGAATTATTCATCGTAATCTTTAATATGTATTGTAAACAATATTACTTTTAGTTAATTAAGTAGGACACAATATATACAATATGCAATAATGTTTTATTTTAGACAACAGTTTTTTTTAAGTTAAATTTTACAGATTGCCGGATTTGAAACTGATTTCATACTTTGAAGTGGTTTTTCTATAAGAAATAGCCGACTTTGATACGAATTCTGAGTGTTGCTACATTCAAAGCTCATTTTTACTTTAAATGTCAGATAGCCGCCTTTGACTCTATTCGACTCATATGGAAAGGCGAAATTTATCTTTCTATTTCGACATTTGTTCCTTGGGGAACGTTGTTCAGTTTCGGGGGCTGATAATCCTTAACTTTCGTTAGCCTATTTAAAGTCGCTCAAAAAGTCATATTATTTATAAGAGATTAGTTCAAGTAAAGGATGCAAACAACCTTTCTGTAGAATAGATTTTTGTAATAAATTGTGGTTGAAAGGATTTCAGACTAATAGCATAAAACATTTGAAGTTTATGACGATACAAATTGTCTTTTGTGTGGAAATAGCACTTAGATATTGATAATTAAGATAATCTGTTAAAATTAATCTCTCTTAGATCTTTCTGTACCACAATTCAAATAATTTAAGTAACTTTTTATTGGTGCAAATTTTGTCATCACTTCGAATTTGATACTTTATTTTCTTTCACCTAATACTGAGTCCTGAACATCTGATCTCATCCCAAAAGTAAAGAACAGTAGAAATTAAAATGACAATTACATGCCGTTTCGGATTTGAATGCATTGAATTGCATTATTAGCGTTAAGAGGGCTATTGTGTAAAATCGACGGCTAAAGTAAATATTTTGACAAAAGTCCGTTGCGCCGTATTGAGTTACTTAAAGGACAATTGGTACGAATTGTGACAGTAAATGGGTGGCAATGTTATTTTCATAGAGCTTCTATTTTTGGTGTTTCATTGTAATAGAAGTAATGTTTGAAACAGGACAACATTAGGCTAAAACTATACAGGTTGAAAAAGAACCTCCTAGCTTTATTGAAAATCCTGAACTAGTATTACTTACTTGCTAAACACTTTTTTTTTGGGGGGGGGAATTTTTTTCCCCTAAACGTAGACACCACTCGGGCGCACCCCCCGAGTGCTACCCGCACCCCTCGCGTGCCTACGTTTAGGCAAAAAATGAATTATTCCCATGGAAAAAATATAAAAAAAAGGATTCTGAATATAGCTAGGATGTTTTTTTTTCACCCAGAATGTCGGTACAAAAAACTGAACTTTATTAACCTTTTTAGGTCACTAAGCCAGCCTCACCCTCAAAATGAATGTCGAATGTGGCTTCAAGTGGTTCTAGAACCGCACGACGTCCTGCCCGAGTACGATTAAGTATTGTGTGGTTTTGCCTACCCCGATAGGGACTATTATGAATCTGCCTTCTATCTTGAGTAACTCAGGTGTCAGAATTTTCAAAAAGCCAAATAGCCCTGACTTTGCGACAGTTTAATTTAAAGTGCCCTCTGAAGTACGGAAATGCTATTTGATATATTGACACTATGGTCACTAAATCACCAGGTCTACTACCACGTCCTAATGAAATTAAAATAATCTTACTTTGGTGTTATTTGTAGAACATTGTCTCTTTTCATCTTAAATTTTTGTCTCTATTTCTCCTAAAGTCAGGTTACCTAAATATTGTTTTTAAAATATGGGGATAGCCAGGTACGCTGCTAAGCTAGCAAAGTTAAAAAATATACAGAAAGAAGAATATAAGGAAAGTGTTGACCTAAAACTAAGTTTGATTTGTTGCCAAAACGCCAATCATTTCACCATACAATTCCACAAAGCATTGAAAGTAACAATATTCGTCACTTGACCACAAACAAGTTAGGTATGTCCAGATTACCTTGATCTTTGTGTTGTAAAGTCACTTCCAGTCAAGTAAGTTATTCATTGCATCAGAATAATTATCTTCTTTTTAAGATACACTCAACGAATCTATTTAAGACAGTAATTAAACAAAAACTTTGTAAAAAGGGCTATTATAGAATTTCTGATTATCTATTAGACAAGCAACCATGGGAATAAATTGCTCAGCTCCAGAGTTATTCAGATATCAAGTCAATTATAAAGCGGACATTTAAAAAGTAAAAAATAATACCTTTCGTTGAGCCATCAAATTCATTTCAGAAATACCTATATATATATTTTAATTATCGAAATCGATGGATGGCACGATAGGGTTTGCTCATTAAAATGGCGCTATAATGTCGCGTCGGGGTACCGCTTTAGTGAATCAGACCCTTCATTTGATTGACTATTCACTGATTCACTAAAGCGGTACCCCGACGCGACATTATAGCGCCATTTTAATGAGCAAACCCTATCGTGCCATCCATCGATTTCGATAATTAAAATATATATATAGGTATTTCTGAAATGAATTTGATGGCTCAACGAAAGGTATTATTTTTTACTTTTTAAATGTCCGCTTTACTTTTTTGCGGGGGGGGTTTTTTAAATTTTTAATTTAATTTTTATTTCAAAATTTTTAACTTATTTTCAAAATAATTAAGAGTGTACTAGTGTGCTGGATATCCTGGCCGCAGCATCAGCTCACGGTGTTGCCACCATTGCATTGTATGCAGAATCAAATACTGATCAAAACGAGTCCAAACACGACATATCTGCTATTATTTTTTCAAGGATGTGCTAGTGTTCTGGATATCCTGGCCGCAGCATCAGCTCACCGTGTTGCCACCATTGCATTGTATGCAGAATCAAATACTGAACAAAACGAGTCCAAACACGACATATCTGCTATTATTTTTTTAAGAGTGTGCTAGTGTTCTGGATATCCTGGCTGCAGCATCAGACCAAGAGTTCCATAACCCTGCATAGTTATTAAGCATACATGAGTATTTCAAGTTTTAGGTCACATGTATGTTTGAAAGTAAAGTAAATACACATTAAGAGTCTAAGAACCCTACCGCAGCTAACAAAAGAGCTGATGACCTTGAAACGGCTGAACCGATTTTGATAAAACGTATCTAAGAACCATCGCCAAAAACCCTGCTTGTAAATAAAAAAAACCGCATCCAAATCGGTTCACCCGTTTGAGAGCTACGGTGCCACAGACAGACACACAGACACACAGACACACAGACACACAGACACACACACATAGCGGTCAAACTTATAACACCCCTCTTTTTGCGTCGGGGGTTAAAAATGAGAAGTAAGAAAATTTATATGATTGACTTAAAAAGAGCGACCCTAGGAGTTTTTTGCCTATTCTTCTCCTGAGGAAGACTCCACCTTTGCAAATAGGCGCAAAGTCAAAAATGCTAATGTAATTCACTATTTTGCTCAATTATTTATATTGATTTTGCTAATGTATTTTTATGACGTTTTCAAGAAGCACTTTGTATGTTCTATGAAAATAAAACATTTTTGATTTGATTTGAACCCTAGTTACCAACTAAGTAAGAAATCTCATACCTACATGTTAAGATAAATGTTTATTTATTGTCACAATGTACAAAATTAATTAAAATACAAATTACACACGAACTTAAAAATAACAGAAACAAAAATAGAAATTCACATAGGAGTCAAATAGTCACACGGTATTGTATATAATATATACTGTGCTTATGAAACTGACTCAGCATAAAGCTGCATTACTGCAGAACCGATTTTCAGTCATAACCGGGATAAGTTTAGCTATAAAGAAAATCGAAAGCTATAGAATATATGGGATTGATAAACACAATAGAAAAGTCACGTGGCCAGTCCGTGTCAATCTCATACACTTCAGAATTATCGATCTTTGTAACAGAATATGATTTTGCCTAGACCACCTTTTTACTAGTCCATACGGCCTTACTAGTAATAAATTACTTCGTTTGCCATGCGCGAATACAATGTTTCATAGGTTTATGGTAGTTATAAGCTTGTACTATGCATTTTTTTCCAGTATTACTAGTGAGCCCGTTAGTCTTTATTTCATTATTATATAAAACGATTTTCCGCCCGCGGCTCCGCCCGCGTGGACTACAGGTTTTATTGTGCCCAACTTTGGGATGAATTGTAGCCTGTGCCCTTTCTCAGGCTCTAACCTATCTCTGTACCAAATTTCATCAAAATCGGTTCGGTAGTTTAGGCGTGAAAAACTGGCAGACAGACAGACAGACAGAGTTACTTTCGCATTTAGTATGGATTTTTATTCAGGATTTATAAATGTGAATAGTTTTAATTATTTGGTTTTTTATTTAATTTATTCTCATTAAAATTGGTCAAAAGGTCATTATGCTTTGTAAATAACCATAGAGTTAAAAGAACATAATTTAAATGAAATTCACTAATTTGACGTATTTTAAGTAACTATATGACCTACAGAATAAATTATTTTCTGACTTTGAGAATAAACCATTCAGAGGTCACTTTTTAGCTGTGTTTACTATAGAAGCTTACCCTGGGACTATAGAAGCTGACCCTTTTATGATATATTCCTCTACATCCTTTCGGTTCATAAAGTCTATATTATCAAAATGACAAAGATATCGAAATTCCCATGGTATCAAAATGACGTATGTATGAAAATGTCTAAGTATTTAAGTAGTTGACGAAATTGTCAAAGGTTTTAATAAAATGGTCGACACAAGTATGACGTGCAAAGTTGTCGAAATATCGGAAAGGAGTGAAACAATGGTGGTGTGTTTGGAATCGCAAATGAAGAGGTGGGCTTGCATGTGGGCCGGAGGTCAAGCGGACTCGGCATTAAATACATTTAGGGAAGGTTTAGTAGGGAAACGGCACTTTATGCTAAAAGTATGTTTAATATTGGATATAATCTGGACTTACTTAACGGTGAAGGACAACATCTAAACCCGCCCATCCAAGAAAATTAATTTTTGAAAGACGAGCGGTCCACCAACCCGCATTGGGCCAGCGTGGTGTACTATGGCCTAAATACCCTTCGTGTTTCGAAGGGAGGCCCGTGCCCCCCCCCCCGGTGGGGACATATATGGGCTAGTAAAAAAAAATCTAGAAGTCGTATTATTATAATACAGACTTTTGTGGTTGTTTCCAGGCTCTATTATACATTTTTTTTAAATATATCACCCCCGACATCTCGGCAGTGGGATCTGACAGGCTAGTAAAAAAAAGATAATTTTGGGTTGGTTACCTAAGTAGTATGTTTACTTTAAAATTTACTTTTTGGCTTTTTTGAGGTAATACTTAAAACCATCAAAGTTTGCACACTGTTCATTCTTGGAATAGCACAACGGTTCATAATTTGGATTCTGTCTTCATTTTTCTTCAGCCGGGCTCAATCGAAGGATCAAGCTTAGTTTTCTTTCATTTATAATTAATTAAAAGATAATTTTTTTTAAAGTTAAAAATGTGTTACGTCATGTCACACTTAAACTTGTCTTCAATTTGGTCAGCTTAAAACCAAACTCGACTATCTTAAACTTACAAATTAATCCAGTTTTTTTCTGACACATCATAAAAAGATAGCAGAAAAAAATTACATTCTGATTTTAACTTAAAAAACTTTGTGGTTTAAAGAAATTGAGTAATATAACATTAATAATACACTATTTTGATTTTTAATGGCTCAATTGGACTCTTTTTGAAGGGCCACCAACATAAATATTTCAACACGACAAAAAAAATCTTTGTCATGATAAAATGTCTTTATTGTGCCTCCTACGAACGAAATGGTGGGTTATTACCATTGTAACAATACGCTCGAAAATAAAGTCATTCGATAATAACAAAAAGAACAATGACTGTACATGTTAAATCCCACTTTCGCGATACCGTGCGGTCACCAAATGGTACCTTGTGGTCAGCAAAATATGCTATTAACATGTCTTACTTAAAAAAAAAAATCTTAAGGCTTCTCCGGATATTAAAATAATAACTCAATTATATATGACCCGTATGCTGTATATATTTGATTGATTTTGCAAATGTATTTTGTTAAATTAAGGTCCGTGTCCTTTGTTGAGGCTGTATGGTCCATGACGATAATTTCAATATGGTTTTACCAATCGTATTTCAATTTTTTAAACTTAACTTCTCTAAACTGTGAAATTTTTTTAACGCTTCTATGAAATACATACATACATACGCTCACGCCCATAATCCCTTATGGGGTAGGCAGAGCATCAGTGGTTCTAGAACCACTAGATGCCACGTTTGATACAAATTCTGAGGGTTATCAGATGGAACAAATTTTATAATGGTGAGAGGTGGTTCTACAAAATCTTGTAAGGAAATAAGAAATGCGTCTTCAATAGAGTTTGCTTTATCAAACTAATCAGTTCATTTAGCTTTTAACTACAAATAATTAATTATTTTTAAATTTGTTTTTGAGGTGAAGAATTTTTTTTATATTATTGTGGTGAGGACAATGTCTTTTAAAAAAGTTGTCAAATTCACATCCTTGAATTTCGTTAACTAAATTTAAGCAGTAGGATCTAACAGGCTAGTAAAAAAAATTAAACTTTCCCAATATGAACAATTGCCATATTACAAGGCAGAAGACTCACTCTCTGTCTTGTAATATGGCATCAAATGTGGACGCTGCTTTATAAATCTTCAATAGAGCTTTAACCTACGCACAGTGGGCCGAAGTCCATTTAGCAACCAAACCTCTCCCCACATTAATTATACGCCACTTATCTCTCATTATAAATAGAGAAAACCAATTATATCTTTCACAACACTATTGTAATGGATATTCCGTGATTTATATCGCTTTTTGTTTTTGATGACTGCACTATTTAGCCGCTAAAGAGATTATTGAGTAATCTTTTGTGCAGTGATTTGTTGTTTTGTGTTTGTAACTTACTTTTTGTAGCTTATAAATCACTATTGGCAACTTAGTATGAATCAAACTACCAAAGTAAGTGCACCATTCTGTGATGTTAAAAGTAAACTGTTAAATTTAATTTTACGAATTATTACTCTTTATTGCATAAAAAAAGTTATTACATACAATTAGACAAAGAGTGTACAGTAATGTGCTTATCTCGTAAAGAAATCTCTTTCAGCCAACCTTATAACTAAGAAATAGTATAGTAGATGTGGCAGAGAGATCTTAAATAATGCATTTATTTTTATTAAATAACATTATTACGTATTTTAAACAGTTATTTTATATTGAGCATAAATTTATTTTATTCCAAAGTATACTGTTTTAATATTGATTGACGTCGTGATGTTACAGTTAAAACTAGTTAGTAGTTAGAACGCGTTTTTCCTAGTTAGAACTAGTTTTTACTTGGTGCCTTTGTTAAAACTAGAATTGACTAATGTCTGAATCAAATATCAGTTAAAACTAGTTTCTGCTAGACAAAACGCGTTTTCCCGAAGCGAGTCAGTTAAAACTGTTCCGACCGAGGTTAGAGTTCATCATACCTTATTCTGATTGGCTTGAGGTTATGTTGTGGGTTATGTAGTTGTTGTGCTTACCGTTTAACGCAACCAAAGTCTTTTCTGGCACTTCGCCGGCCGTTGCCGCGGCACGCTCGCTTCGCACGCTCGGCTCGTGCGTGTGGGGTCGCAGTTCTAACCTTTTTTTTTTTTACTTGGGGAAATGCCCACGCATACCCCCCCATCGCAGGGGCGATGGAAGGGTTATGTCGGACTCGAACCGACTAAAACCCCAAGGTGTTCCTTCTCCCGCCTGGGGTGGGGTCACAGGTATCGCGTTAGCATTCGTCTGTGACCCCACCGGGCGCTGGACCGCTTATATCAGCGGACCCCTTCTCGCGGGGGGACCAGTGCCCCCCATGTAGCCTGCTGTTTGAAGGCGTGCATGGAACACGTTGCACGCCTTCCGTCTCAAGGCCTTATTGGTGACGGTCGCCCCTGACGGAGGCCTCTTCTATGGAGGCATCAGACGGGCCTCGGCTCGTCTTCTGCGTCCAGGCCTTCTGCGGCGGATAGCGGGAGCACTAGCGTCCGCCTCTCTTTCTCTCTCCGCCGCCTCCTTCTGGGAAATTATGTCTTCACAGAAGGAGAGGACACTGTTCCATGACGTCTCGTTCTCGACCATAGTTCGCACGACAGTCGCCAACGAGAGGTCCGGGCCTGCTGTTCGCAGTTCTAACCTAACCTAACCTAACCAACCCTTAACGGATTGGTTAGGCTAGGCTACTAACAAACCTAACCTACTGTTTCTGCCCCGATATAATCTCCGCGGGGGGGGAGTTTTAACTATAGCTAGTTTTAACTATAGCTCGATGTGACAACTAGTTTTATCTGAAAATCAAATATGTCAATGGTAAATTCTAGTTCTAACTGATTATTTCTAGTTTTAACAAAGGCACCAAGTAAAAACTAGTTCTAACTAGGAAAAACGCGTTCTAACTACTAACTAGTTTTAACTGTAACAGTGATATTACTATATTTCATTTTGCTTTTTAATACTTTAACTATCCAAATAAAGTACTTACTACCTTTAAATGTTTAACGGTAGTATTTTTTTGTTGTATATAAAACCTTAAATCAATATTTTATTATTAAATAAAAAATAACTCCAATTATGACAAAAACATTTGAATTCGTGTCTCAATATTGCAAAAATTTGTCATATAGTATAAAATCTAATTAACACTGATTTATTCGACCTCTTCCAGTTAGTTAATCAGGTATTTTTGTACTGCATATTTTTAATTATTTAGTGCCAATAAAAATTTTAGATTATCACAAAATTCATACAAATACAAAAACTATCTGTATTTACTTGAATATATCGCACAAAAAATTGGAACTAATTCAGCATTTTTCATTTACATATGATGAGAAAGTGCTAACAAAACATTCTGTTGAAACTAAATTAAAAAAGAATTACTTAGTAAAGTGCCAGTTGTGATTACAGCTTATATCAACTGTCAATAAAAAAGTATAAAAAAACATGAAAGGCGATAGAAACATGAATGAATCAAACTTATGAATGACGATGACCCCTGCAAGTTCAGAAACACGTCAAATAAAGGGGTGTGGATACAAATATGTAGAGTCATCAACAAAAAATAGTCCTTATTGTCCAGAGAAAAGGTTTAATTTATGATTTGTTTATTTCGTCGGTCCTTGGAATGATGAAAGAAAGATGTAGCCAATTTGATTTTGCAAAAACCATTTTGCTAAAGAACAAATGTTTTTTAAACAATTAGTGCATTTATAGTTGGATCTCATTTTCATAAACCTTTTTAAAAGGATGTTTTAAAAGTATCTATGGATTTTAAATGGAATATATGGATTTTAAAAGTAAATAACATTAAAAATCTGAATAAGTATTAATCTGGAACATCCCATCTGGTTTTTCTATAGCAGGATCAAGGAGGTAAACTAGAAGTCACCTCAAAATTAAGCAAAGGTATCCTGATAAGAAAATAAAATAAGTCCAAAATTTAAAAAAAATGTACCACACCCAACATAAATCGCTTGTATCTTTCAAACGATTAAACCAACTTTATTAGATAAATTCAAGCACTTTCTCAGTAACATCAGACTTAAGTACAAGAAACTGCATTGAAATTGGTCCTTTCGTTAAGGAGCTACGATGTCGTAGACAAACACACAAATATACATACACAAATATTCACATGTCAAACTTTTATAGAGAAGAAGTTGTTACACTATTGGCACCTCTTTGACATTTTCTACTCTATGGACTGGACCTTCGTCACCGTCAACATCATCAGTTTGACATTTCGGTATTGTTGTTAAGAATTAACATACTGGTCAATCGGACGCCTCTGTACACATTTGAATTTTTAAAACTGCCTTTCACCGTTCCGTATTTGTGTCCGAGTGATTGAAAACATGACTTTTTTTGTGAAGGTGCTAGGACGGTTAGGCGTTTCTTGTGCTGTTATTAACTATATGTAAAAATATGTGTGGCTGTCTGTTTGTGGCATCATTACTCTACGAATGGACGGATTTCTATGAAAAATTTAAAGTTTTAAATCACCTCCGACTTTCGAAAGCTTACAACTTTTAAACGGCTAAACCAATTGTGATCAAATATAACTTGAAACCATCCCGATTACGTCAGCTTTTAAACTCTTTTTCTGTTGGGGGTTAAAAAGACAGGAGATATAATATGATCGTAATCTTAAATTGTCTTTTGAATTTTCATTTGATTTAAAATACCATAAAAAAATGCCACTGGTAATAATACTACTTCTAAAATATCTTAATTTTTCTAGAAATAATAAGACAAATAACCAAACGACATTTTATTACAGAAAAAAATCGTAAAATATGCAAAACTACGCCCAAAATTAAAATAAAAACAGAGTGTCACAACTTGCAAATAAAACAAGAGAAAACAAAGATACGTACAGTGACAAACAAAAGTTACATATTTATGAAACACGATGTCGTAAGCGCACTTCGTCCATTGCGCACGCGTCGATGCCAAACACAATAATTTGAGAACGCGTTCGAAAATGTGAACGAAAGTACACAATGTATTTTATGTAGTGTTGAAATACAGCAAAGTATTTTTAAAACTTTAATTTTTCGAAAACAAGTCACAAAATTATAGAAAAAAACTTAAAACCCTGATATCTTAGAAACTGGTCATTTCGGACCCCGGTTGATAGGGTTTAATTCGATGCAAATAACCTGCATTATATCCCCCTTTCAAGCAATAGGTCGAATCTCCTGTCACCCTCTATAGTCCATGATTAAATAAAATTCCTTCTACAATATGCAAAGTAGAAAAAAAAATATTTTGTGCTTTAAAAAGCGTTGGAAGTGAATTAAACATGAGTACCTATAGTAGGGTTAAATTGTTAGCCTTTCGCCCATGATACAACAAAACCCTAACATCCCACTCACTGGCTTCTACAGTATGACTGGAAAGAGTTGGCAGCTGGCACATTCTAAATATTTCTTCCACTCCCAGTCCAGCGTGGAAATAAAGTTCCTAATTACTAATATTTATTATATTGTTTTAAAATCCCGAGTTCTTCTCGTTTTGAAACGAGCCTTCTCTAAAGGAGGAGTGGAGACAGATCGCGCGTCCGCTAATGACAGGCCGGGGCGCGCGTGTGTCCATCCAAAGACCATTCAATGCTAATATCCACGCAGACGGAACTTTTAGACCAGGCAACACTTCAATACTTGAGTAAACATCTCTTATAACAGTTGCTTTATAAAAAGTGCTTTTACACAGTTAGCGAATTTTTAGCGGACAATTTGAATTTATATTTATTATTATTACGATCACTTTACCTAACATAATAATTTTTAACATTCCTTTTTTATACTATTATTTTATTTGCATAATTAAAATGGACAAGTTACATTGACAACCTAACCAAATTCGATTATTACAATATTTATTATTAACATATCTTTTGACATCCATTTATTTATTAATTATATTATTTAAATTGCATGACTAACTGAATATGACATTAATTTATTTTAACATTAATTTATTATTAATTATTATTATTATTATCGCATGACGTACCGGTTTAAATTTTTTACTATAGATAATGAAATAAGATTTAGTTTAATTGACATGTGCTTGTTTAGCCAGATAATTTCATTTTATTTTCTTCTTACTTTCTATTTATTTTTGTTGGAATGATTCAAGGATTGAAATGATTAGATTATCCTCCTCCCTCCTACATTGCTGCGCCCAAACTGGGTCCATGATTGTACCACAAACTTGTATTTAGACCTAAAAGACCATGGAAAGCAATACATTTTATGATTATGATTATGATTAGGTTCGTATTACAGAACGCTACTCAGACTCTGATGGATAGTTTTAAGAAGCAGTCATCTTCGTCATTTTAATGTGAGAGATAGAGACGATCAATACTTAAGTATAGATAAGAGTCTGAGTCGCGTTCTGTTATACGGGCCTTAGGCTTTGTCAGCTATTCCTCTAATCAATAGCGGTTAAAAGATAATGGTGACCATTTTACCCGTTCAAGTGGTGAAATTAAGAACAATCAAAACAATCGCGTGGCTAGTTAAGTTGCAAACTACTGTGAGCAACTTAAAATCAACTACTACTTAGCAACTTAATGTCATCAAATGTCATCAAATGTATGAAATTTGATAGTTCTCAATTTCGCTAACGGAATGAATAAAATTGCGGCTATTATCATTCCACCGCCACTGAGCCGGCATTGATTAGTGGAATAGATATCCAGGACGGCAACCTACTAGCAACATATCGCTCAGTTGGTGGTGGCGCTGCTAGACAGGCAGGGTCATTGAATGTTTGAAATTTCGTTAGTTCTCAATTTCGCCAACTAAAGAGATAAAAAATCACTATTACCATCTGACTATCATATTTACCACAGCCGCAAGACATCATCAGCTGGTAGACATAAACCTTCCATAGGGATCTCTACAATTATCGATCCTGAGTCCGCTTTTGTAAACTACTTAATATTGTAAACTTGTCATCCTTTGTATATTCATTACTATAAATAAAGCATACATACAAACAAAAATTCAGTAATTTAACGTGTTTTGCATAAAGTAATGTAAAAAAATTGACATTAGTATTGAAAGTTTTTGTCACAGGTTTCAAATTTTCAGTTTTTGCAGCGAAGTATGACTCAATATGCATAAAGTGCTGCGAAAGTGTAGATAAGTTCGAGGACAATGCGTACCTGTGGCCTTTCTATCAAATACACCAGTCTTCATGCCTTACACAATGACCCATCGCGATGACAGGGACCGGCCCACGCGCATACTCAGTGACCAGTACTGTTACTAAATTAGCAGTAGCAGAGGTTCTGCGATTCTGCTAAAGACATCTTCTTCTTAACACTAAGGTTCGTATTACAGAACTCAGAGTCTGATCTATACTTAAGTAGCACTCGTCTTTGTCATTTTGATAGAGAAAGGGCCTTAGTCTCGTTTTGTTACAGGGTACGCTTAACCATGATACAGAATTTGACAGATTAGGTAATTACAGTGGAATGATTTCCGTCTGATCTTTATAATCCTGCTAGCAGTAGAATGTGACCGGATTTACATTGTTTCTCTTGACCTCAATCTTGACCATAAGATCAAAGATGAGGTCGTCGATGGAGCGAGTTAACCCAGAAAATGCCTATAAAGGCACTGGTACTCCCACACACCGACGGAACACAGCAAGCTGTTTGGCGTCGGACTTCGGTAGGAGGGTGGTCGCGAACCAGACGGCCCTTTTCAGAGCCTACCACACAGCATGAGACCATAGGATGATACCTCAGATTCAAAAAAAAATGAAGTGTCGTTACCTAAGATGGATTACTAGGAGGCAGGTCTCATTTGTGTTTCCTTAGTCGCCTCTTACGACACCCACGGAAAGAAATGGGGTGGTGTTATTCTCAACCGATCACCACACGGTTAAAACCTAACGTCTCTTTTTCACAAATTTCGAGCTAGAAAAAGTTAATTTATAGGATTTGAAAATTCAGGTATAGAACTTGCTCACACTAAAGATTTTATTCAAATACCTGTCTTAGATACTTTTCATAGGCTTCTCAAAAAGGCCTCTGTTGTATGAAAAATCATGCATGTTGCTTAGATTTTTTCGTGTGTGTATAGTATAATTATGTTTTTAGATATTTTAGATTATATTCTTTTAAATCACTAGTTATTTGTTTACTTGACACATGGTTTCTCTACTGCTTGAATATAATATCTACTGTCCTCGTTCTAATCACACCTATCTCCGTACTCGCCGAGTCCATTCATACATATTTGGACTGTTTTTTTATTAGTTTTTAAACGGCTGTGGGCAGACGATTTGTTTTGTTTTATTGTTAGTTATGATGCCTCGTAATCATGAGAGATTAGAATTACTGCTGTAGGAGCTTATGGTTGTGTAATAGTTTGTGTTATTTAGTAATGCTTCAAAGCGAATCGAATGTAACCATACGATTTTTCTATGCTCCATCTTCGTGATTTTTTTATTTTTTATTATGAGATGGGTTAACTCTTGACCCCAATCTTGACCTAGGTCATAGATGAGGTCGATGATGTAGCGAATAAACCAGAAAATGCTTTTAAGGCACTGGTACTCCCACGCGCCGACGGAACACAGCAAGTTGTTTGGCATCGAACTTCGGTGGAAGGGTAGTTACAGAGCCTACCACATCGCATGGGACCATAGGACGACACCTCATATTCGAAACAAATTGAAGTGTCGTTGCCTAGCATGGCTTAATAGGAAACATTTGTGTTTCCTTAGTCACCTCCTACGACATTCACGGAAAGTGATGGGGTTGTGTTATTCTCAACCGATCACCAAACGGCACAAAAACGTCGTACATCTGTTGATTTTTGCAAATAGCAAGCTCTATAACTCTAAAATTTAATTTTTTTATTGTCCCTGACATTTGATTGCTTATAACTTTAAAACGGGCTGAACCATTTTGATAAAATAAAGCTAAGAACCATTTCGATTACGTCATCTTTCAAAGCTTTCAATTGACGGCCGGTTTGGTCAAGTGGTAGTGACGCTGCCTCTTGATCAGCGGGTCCTGGGTTCGATTCCCAGTCGGGGCAAATATTTGTGTAAAAAGCAGATGTTTGTTCTCGGGTCATGGGTGTTTGTGTCTGTCTTTGTGTGTTCCAAGGGACCCACTACACAAGGGAAAACCTTAATGTGGGCCTTAATGCCACAAACAAACACACAAATACACAGAGACATA
Source organism: Aproaerema taeniolella (assembly GCA_949987775.1). NCBI lineage: Eukaryota > Metazoa > Arthropoda > Insecta > Lepidoptera > Gelechiidae > Aproaerema > Aproaerema taeniolella. Next base: position 2,672,094 of record OX465259.1, on the reverse strand, counting down.
TGTAAAACTTATAACACCCCTTTTTTTCTGTCGGGGGTAAAATTTCAGGTATAAAAACGACAGGATCTTCATTCCTTCTTCAAGCAGCAGCATCGAAACCTATACGGTCATCAGAAAAAGCCGTATTAAAAAGCTCTTTGTGCTTTGTCCACTATTTTTTATCGTCCTACCCTCATTTTTACTTTTTTGCAATGAAAAAACGGTTTTATAAGGACTCAAAGGAAACGATGCGAATAATTCCACGTTTCATGTTTCGTTGAGTTTTTTTTAAGGTCTACGTCTAAACGCCCACGGTCTTTGTTGGTCCTTATCGATCTAATCTCCTTTTGATAGACCTCCTTAGTAAAAGATGGACCCATTGCATTGTCCACTATTTTTGAAAAATGTTCTATAGTTGATCGAAAAAATTGAGAAAGAGTTGATGGATGGTAAAAAGTTTGGTCTATTCGTGGAAAATTAGATTTGAGAATGATTTTATCTAACTTTTTTCTGAATTTTACTGTGCGTTTGTTGATTTTTGTCCCCTTGATGTATTTTTCAAATCAGATCCGTATTTTGATCCATCTTGTTAAAAAATAAAACAAACAATAACTTCAAAATTTCATTTGCTCTATTTCTCCGTTTTTAACAAAACAGGCAAGTTTTCTCTTTTTTTATGTCGAACACTTGTCTTGGGACTATTTTGTCTCTTTTTGTTCTTTAACTACTCCTCGGAACATTTTTTTTTTAATTTCAGACGTAATCAATTTTACAAATTTTACTTTTTCATATGGCACCATACGGAACGTTCCATTCGAGACTAAACAAAAAAACCTCCTAAAAATCTAATACAAGCTACCGGCTGCAAACGAATTAGTAAAGAACCATATCGTAATAACAAGGACTATATCAGATATATCTCGCACAATTTATACGCGGTCATCTATATATTTGTCGTGGCCATTTTTTGTTGCGACAGCGGCCATGTTCCTATAAACATTGTTTTTAATGGTTTCTGCTTTGATGGTATCTCGACACATGTTGTGCAGACTAATGATCGAGAGGACATCCATAAAAAAAATTGTCTCCAGATCATTGTTAATGAAAGCTTAACATACTGCTAAAAAGAAGCGTAAAATAGAAAAATATCGTATATTACTTCAGTTAATTGAAAGTTACTGGAAAATTTGATAATGTCAAATTTTATATGTTCTTGTTAGGTTAAAAAAATTAACAAAAATTTAAACAAAGTTATTTTCAAAAACAGCGCAAAGTTTAGAAAAACGACAGTTACATTTATAAGTAAATGTTTTTGGACAATTTACACAGGGCCATCTAACCCTAAACTAAGCAAGATATCATATTATTATGAGGCAGATCAAAAAAAAGTGAGCAGATTAAAAAAAAACAGTAGTACCAGTTCATAAATACACAATAAACACACTATTGCACTTTCATAATACACTTACACTTTAACAAAGTAAATTCACCCTAACTTAAACTTTCTGAAACCACAATATCTATTCAAATAAAGCCGTTTAAAAACTTGTCAAACCAAATCTAAGCCCACAAGCAACCACTCAAGATGATTTATGCAAATCGCGTTGGTGTCCATAACGGTACACTTTTTTTTCAAGTTTTTTCTACTTTCAAGAAGTTGAAGCAGAAAAAACATTTCACTTTCAAGCGCCGAAACAGCCGTAGGGTTGTTTTGATTTTTGCTACAGATAAGGTTGTTGAGAGTTTGGACTTCATATTCAGCATTTTAATGCTTTGATGTTACTTTATCTTCTGTTATATTTTTGTTTGTGGTTCTGATAAACAATAATCATTATGTTTTTTGGATAATAAAGAAAGAAAAGTCAAGAGAATTAGGTACAGAAATATGCTATATTTTCTGTCTTCGATCAAAAAAAAGTTCCCAAAAATTGTATCGAAACTGCTCGCAAAATTTCACGACAATGGGTTGAGAAATGTGACCTGAAGAGTAAAACAGTCAGATAGATAGCCGGACAACTCGACATAAGAAAGCGTTTTGGTCCAATAAAAGATTTTTTTATTATTGTCTTTCAATAATAATTGATGGATAAGACAATTTAAAATTTCATTTGCAAGACTTTTTATTTGATAGCTTTTAGGATGAATACGTGAAAGGTTTTTGATTGTATTGTATGTTTTTATTTTTATTTTTTATTATAAGATGGGTTAACTCTTGACCTCAATCTTGACCATAAGGTCAAAGATGAGGTCGACGATGGAGCGAGTTAACCCAGAAAATGCCTATAAAGGCACTGGTACTCCTACGCACCGACGGAACACAGCAAGCCGTTTGGCGTCGGACTTCGGTAGGAGGGTGGTCGCGAACCAGACGGCCCTTTACAGAGCCTACCACACCGCATGAGACCATAGGACGACACCTCAGATCCAGAAAAAAATGAAGTGTCGTTGCCTGGGATGGATTACTAGGAGGCAGGTCTCATTTGTGTTTCCTTAGTCGCCTCTTACGACACCCACGGAAAGAGATGGGGTGGTGTTACTCTCAACCGATCACCACACGGTTTAAATGTAGGTAATGAGTTACATTTTTTTAATATAAAGAATGGGTTTACTCTTTTATTAAAAGATATAACTTGGCAATAATCATAACTGAACAAAAAGGTACATTCCTTCCAGTTACAAAATCATCCACATACAACACAAGCTACCCCTACATCAAAACGGGCTATTTTTTGCCCCGTTTTTTTATAAATCTCCGTTGGATTCGTCAAAACGCGCGCGCGGGTCGAAAGTTGCGTATTATGATATTTTATGATTTCCACGTAGATGACCACGATTTATAGTCTAACCTGACAGGTTCAGGTGTCAGAATGGAAGATGGTATCACGCCCTTTGTGGTGGACATAGAATAGCTATAGATCATTTTTATAACGGGATTAGTTTGTTTTTTTATAATTAGAAGGAAGAGGAAGCTTATGAATCTTATGATTCAAATATGTTCAGTTTTACTTAGTAACATGATAAACGCGATTGTGCTATTTTATGTACCTAATTATCTATAAAAATCTGATTTAAACGAGGCCTTCATGACTAGAACATCTTTGTAAGTCTACGACTGACATATATGGAAGTGGTTTAAAATTAGAAAAACTTTAGGGGATGTGATTCCCTTTTCCAAGAAAAAAAACATAAATTCCCCAAATATATGTTTTGACTTTCTAAACAAAGGCAAATCGGCTGATAGCACAAGTTATTTAAAAACGTCAAATTGTGGTGTCAAGTTGGGTTAGAACCACGTAATGCTCTGCTTACCTCAACAGGAATTATAGGCGTGACTGTATGTATGTAGGTAAGGGGGCGTCCATTAGTTACGTGAGGTGTTTTGGGGGGGGAGGGGGTCGGGCCGGATCTCACAAAATCTCACGTGAGGGAGAGGAAATATCACGTAATATTTTCCCCCAAAAGAAATAGTGCCGTGTGGTGATCGGTTGCGAATAACACCACCCCATCTCTTTCCGTGGGTGTCGTAAGAGGCGACTAAGGAAACACAAATGAGACCTGCCTCCTAGTAATCCATCCCAGGCAACGACACTTCATTTTTTCTGAATCTGAAGTGTCGTCCTATAGTCTCATGCGGTGTGGTAGGCTCTGTAAAGGGCCGTCTGGTTCGCGACCACCCTCCTACTGAAGTCCGACGCCAAACAGCTTGCTGTGTTCCGTCGGTGCGTGGGAGTACCTGTGCCTTTATAGGCATTTTCTGGGTTAACTCGCTCCATCGTCGACCTCATCTTTGACCTTTATGGTAATATGGGTATCTTATAATAAAAAAAAAGTGTTAAATTGTGGGAAAGCTAAGTTAAACCAACTAAACCAGTAGCCACTCTGAGTTCCCGTGGACTGAATTAGGACAGTCTTTTTTTTTCAAATTTAAGTTGGTAAATCGTAGCTGTTTTTTATTGTTTGATTATTAAAAGTTAAAAAATAATTAGGCAAATTATGTAAGTTTTCTAAATAATTAACGTATTTACACTAAAACTAAGCATTTTCATAAAACTCACGTGAGATAAAAGGGGGAGGGGGGGTGTCGAGCCAAATCTCACGACATCTCACCAGAGGGGGTGGGGGGTCGAGAAATCGCCAAAAACACCTCACGTAATTAATGGACGCCCCCTAAGTATCCTTATCGAGTGATGGTAAAGGCTCAAATTGTACAAACTATAATTTTGATTCGTAGTAGAGTAATTGGTTAAGTAATTTTTAAAATTAGTTTATCGCGCTAATTCGCCGATCTTGCAATTTGGCCTCCTTTCGTTTCTCTCAAGAGTTAGCTGGAAGAAATACCTCTAATGGACTAAGTTCGCCTTTGTACATTTTGATCCATGTTTTTACCCTCCTATCTTTTATCTTTGTTTATCTATACTAATACTAATATATACTAATATTATAAAGAGGAAAGATTTGATTGTTTGTTTGTTTGTGTTGAATGGGCTCCGAAACTACTGGCTGGACTGATTTGAAAAATTCTTCCACCATTAGAATCCTACATTATCCGTGATGAATTCCCATGAGAACGAAGTCCCGGGCGAAAAGCTAGTCTATATAAATATTATAAAGATAAAATATTTGATCGTTTGTTTCCATTGAATAGGCTCCGAAATTACCAGACCGATTTGAAAAATTATTTCGCCATTAGAATGCTACATTATCCCTGAGTATACTGTGTTTTTTATTCTCAGAGACTAAATTGACATATGCAAATGTCAAATTTACTAATATTCAGAAATATTACGAGACTTAAAAACTGTGTTTTTTATTCTCAGAGCCTAAATTGACATATGCAAATGTCAAATTTACAAATAATGTAAAAAATATTTGTAAATTTGACATTTGTATATGTCAATTTAGTCTCTGAGAATAAAAAACACAGTTTAACAAAGGCTAAGTACATTATTTTACCAAATTCCCACGGGAACGAAGTCCCGGGCGGAATGCTAATGTGGAATAAAGTGTTCACATACGTACATACTACATATTTTAACTTAGACTACGAGTGTGCCTATTTAAAGAACACCTCCCTCACTGGACTCATGTTTGGCTACTAGTTTTGTTCATGTTTCTTGGAGTGACATGCGGAGTGAAGCAGGAGGGTCCGGGAGGGAGGGGGGGTCCACACGTGGTCTCCAGAAACACATCTGGACACACGTGACGAGGATCGGACGGTCATGTGAACTGTGTAGTTATGTAGTTAGATGACATATGAAGCTGAGTGTTTTAAATTGTCCGCAAGGGAGAAAACAAGAACCGAATCAAGAAGAAAAATAATCTTTAAAGGAGAATGGGTAATTTTGTATGGACACTGGACCCAAAAACAAAAATTTGAATGTAGCATAATGGTCAGTGTTGTTTTTATAGCCCTAGTGTAGAAGTTTAATTATTCTAGGAAACAAGTTTGATTTTCATTAGAGAAAAAAAAATACATAGCGTGTTATTTTATCATTATATTGGTTGTTAATCACTGAATATTGATGTTTAGTAGTAAAAATAATTTTTATTACTGAAAGTGATAGTAACAGAATATATTTACAATAATAATTATTATTTATTATACTTAATTATTATTGGAGAAAAAAAAATGCCAAATAAACACTTTATTCTCCAATGGAATTCAGATGTGCCGCCTTAGAATAAATTAAAATACTCCATAACAGCAATGATTACCAATATAGGTCATAATCCTACAATCAACTTTGTATTTGGGTACGCTGTTACCCATTCTCCTTTGCACAGTGAACACCTCAATATGTGAATGTGAAAATGGAATGGTACCACTTTGGGAGAAGTCGTAAAGATGCACAATTTGACGGCCGGTTTGGTAGAGTGGTAGTGGCGCAGCTTCTTGACCAGTCCTGGGTTCGATTCCCAGTCCGGGCAAATATTTTTGTATAAAGCAGATGTTTGTTTTCGGGCCATCGGTGGTTGTAATTGTAATTGTAATTGTAAGACGGGCTGGTTTCGGCAACTTGACGTCAACATGCGCCTATTTTGCGTGACTTTTGTTTATTAGGATGGCTGTCAGTCTAGCCACCCTAGCTCCTCCAGAAATTGCAGAAGTCCCTTAGGATCGCCATCGGTGGTTATGTCTGTCTTTATGTATGTTCCAAGGGACCCACGACACAAGGGAAAACCCTAGTGTGGGCCTTTGAGTGCGTAGTGTTTATTTATTGTGATGAGCTTTGTAAATCGCTCTCATTGACATCCCTGCAAGTTGTAGGTAGCTTTCACTAAACACAATCACATACAGTTTATTACATCTAAAGAATTGTACCAGCAGTACGTATTATTTGACGACTCTAAGTTGTTATGTTAGTATGTAAACACATCGAGAATGCTTCTAGCTCTATCTATTCAGGTTTGGAGCTTTTATCGATTCATTACTGTACTAAATCGACTGTTGAAATCTCTAACGACTCTAATGACTTAATCCGGTTGCATTAAAAATAAATGTAATCTTTGGGTAATTCTTTCAATGTAAACAAAAAACCCAAAAAAAATCAGAAGCAGCCCAAAAAACGTCTGCTTACATGACCCTCTAGTTATAAATAAAGAAACGGCAAAAATTAAAAATTTCAGTTCTCAACCCCCGATTTCAATCTTCGCATGCACAGTGGTACGCGACTCCGTCACGGTGGACAAAAAACTGTGGTGAAATACCGCTAGTCAGCGCATCTGGATGTCGTTGCCGCTCTCACCGTTACGCAGCGCGCCTGCGCCTGACCCGGCGAAGCAAAAAACGTGTGCGTAGGAGTGCTCCAACTACGCCACAATAAAATTACCACGCTATACATGTAATTATGCTCGCGTGTCTTACGCCGCCGAGAGAAATGACATGGAACCATCGCTTGGTCTGTGCAAACTCTATTTTGCCACTTTTTTAAATCTACATCTCAGTAATTACTGTCTACCGTGGACTAGATATTTAACCCAACAATCTTTGTAAAACATCTCTTCTTTGTAACATAAGTACATTGTTTACATTCATTTGAAATAAATTCGAAATCAGAACACCCTGTACACAGTCCCACAGGATAAACTGAAGATAAAACAAATATCCGCTGGTTATAAGGGTCAAAAACCATATTGCGTAAAGTTGGCCCACATGAGACGAAGTTTATGTTGTTTTTTGTCCATCTCCGCGACTATTTTTAGTTACTGTGTTTGGTCTCCTGAGACACTGATGGCACTTTTAAAAGTCGGTCGGTCAGAGTTTCGTGCTCATTACTTGCTTAAATTATTTAAGTGTAAATTGTTTAATACCTAAATCATATTTGTTTGAAATTGAGTGACTTAATGAGTTTCATAGATTTTCGATTACCGCTTAACGTTTACTAACAACTGAAAAAATTGGTGTTCTATGTGTGTTTTTGAAATTTTTTTTTAAACTATTGCTACATTTTTTTTCTAGCCCATATACGTCCACACCCTCCCTTCGAGACACGAAGAGGGGATTTAGGCCATAGTCCACCACGCTGGCTCAATGCGGGTTGGTGGACCGCTCGTCTTTCGAAAATGATTTTTCTTGGACGTATCATTACGATGTTTTCCTTCACCGTTCAGCAAGTGATAATTATAAATCTGTACATAAATCCGAAAAGACGAATTTAGTGGTACAGGCACGCACCAGGATTTGAACCCGCGACCTTCCGATTACAAGTCTGGCTCATTACCAACTGGGCTATCACCGCTCAGATAGCCATTAAGAGAATTAAACTTCCTAAAATAACGGAATAAGTTATCAAGTTGCAATCAAACCAAACTACATGTTTGTTGAACAAATACAAAACACCTTTGGATCTAAAAACTACAGTTTCCTTTATCCCATAGCATCAATACGACGAGCCTCGTCCGTTTATTTTGGCACCAAAGGTTCCGTTAGAGCCGTTGCACCTTGCTATGGCAAATAACCTGCGACCTATTTATCCGGTGGAGAAAAAACCTGGATAAAAACTAATTTGAATTTACTTGTAACAAAATTTGGAAACCGCTTTTTATGTCCTATCCCTTCGACATAAGAACCCACTGTGCCTGATATTGAAAAATAAGATGTAAAGTTAACTTTGTTAGACAAGACCACATGTGGGAAAGATTTTGGTTAGTTTTTATCCTAAGTTTGGTTTTCGGCGGATGTTTGGTCGCCGTTAGTTATTAATTAAGTTGTAGAATTTTCACATTAGCATGTTTTTCAGAGAGTGGGTATGCAATTAAAAATGTGTGAGGTTGACCGCAAAACTTTGGGACATTTTCAATGTTGTTTTTAAATCTTAGCGCCTACTTGAGATCTTTTGTTATTTTTTGGAGATTTTGCAATGGCAGGTCTTAAATTTTTATTCTCATCAAGTGACGTATATTGATATGTATTAATAACTAATGCTAAAACTCTGATTATTGAGCTTAAGCCTTTTATTTACAAATTACATTTCAATTAAATGAAATTCAATTTAATGAATTAGATGGCATGAACAACTGCTACTAATTATAGGCGCTTATTAAAGAAGGAAACTCAAGTCTTGATTGTCTCTTTCTCTCATTATCAAAACGCCAGAGATGACTGCTACTTAGGTATAGATCAGAGTCTGAATCGCGTTCTGTAGTAAGGACCTCAGACTTTCTTACTGTACGAGCACTTGTCAGCTCAGTTCATTAGATGAATGAACAGGAAAACTTTTGATAAACTTCCGTAAATTATTTTATTTGTCTTGATACAAACTTGTGTTGATGAGGCCGACGATGGAGCGAGTTAACCAGAAAATGCCTATAAAGGCACTGGTACTCCCACGCACCGACGGAACTAGCAAGCTGTTTGTCTTCGGACTTCGGTAGGAGGGTGGTCGCGAACCAGACGGCCCTTTACAGAGCCTACCACACTGCATGACACCATAGGACGACATCTCTGCTAAACTAATTAAGATTGTCTCTAATTGCGCGCTGATTACGATTATATGATAAATAGCCAAATGTGCGATGTACTCGTATATTTACAATACATAAACAACCAAAAAACAATGTTGCATAAGCTGCAAAAATGGCAAAAGAACACGTTTTGCTGGAGACAATAAGTCTTAGTGTTACCTGTACATTTTCCTCTCTTTCGTCTCATCTCAGAGATAAGGTTACTGGTGCGCATGCGTGATAACCAGGTGATGGACGATCGCGTTCAACTCGGTTCTCACGGTGGACTAGGAATGGATAGACATGGCACTGTGCCTGTTACATTGTATCAAGACTCTGTTATGCATTTCTTGTTTGAAGCGAAATTCACTTTACATTGGTGTCAGGGTTTTCAACCGGCAAATTACTTTAATTCTGATTTGTTGTCATTCGATTAAGGTCGTTGAAAGTTAGTTCGTTTGACGATCTACGAATATTATACAGGAAAAAGAATATCTTATTATGTCCCCTCTGCCCTGTATCCTGCACACTGGACGACCTAAACGAGGCAAATGAGAAGGCTGTAGAACTGGACATTTACTTGGCTGGTCTGATCTAAGTGTTCACCGACACGAAAAGAAGAAAAAGGGGCATGATTATAGGTGCTCCATACAGAGCACTGCAGCCACAACGTTCTTCGTCTGACAAGTTCTACTTTATACTTGAAAATTGATAAATTACCAAAAATGATTATTAGGAATTATGCTTGCAATTGTCACTTGGTTTCTTAACAAAGAGTTGTTTAACTATAGCTTGTAAAATATTGAACACTCTTTAAAACCGGTTAAAAAAGTACGAAGTACACCCGGCAGCACATTAGTCCATACATGTTGACTTTTACGTCGCCCTTATCTCGTTCGTAATAGCACCTGCTTTCGCAGTGCATATGGGTTATCTGAAGTGCTCTCTGCACATTTTAGTAAAACGAGTAAGCACAAGTATTTTTATAATAAACAGCAATCAACTAGTTTTAAAAACTAAAGCCGCGTCTACATATTCATAGCCCTTGCCGCGGAGGCGGATACCGGCTGATAATGCTCGGCTTGATGGAGATTGATCGTGTCAGGTTAGTATAAACACACCTCTAGGTACGTGGGGACTACTGGACCTAGTTACGTGGCGTATACGTTTGAGGAGGAGCTTTGAGACCTACTTTTAAATAAATAAATAAACAAAACACACTCAAAGGCTCTTTGCGTCGTGGGTCCCTTGGAACATACATAAAGACAGAGACGAACACCCATGACCCGAGAACAAACATCTACTTTTCACACAAATGTTTGCACCGACCGGGAATCGAACCTAAGACCCGTCGATTAAGAGGCAGCGTCACTACCACTTAGCCAAAGTCTGAGTACGGACCTTAGAGAGAGTATCCTTTTTTATTGAAAAACACAACAGCTTAATTACATAACAGGTATGAAATGAAATGAAACACTTGCTAAATCTATTAGTTAAGCTAATTACAGGCATATACATAATTTTTTTAGGTTATGTTAGGTTCCATTAATATTATAAAAATATCCGTCAATGTGAAAAAAAATTGAGGCAGTTCACAAAGTACCAAAAGATTATTAAGATTATTTTCCAGTCGGGGCAAATATTTGTGTAAAAAGCAGATGTTTGTTCTCGGGTCATGGATGTTTGTGTCTGTCTTTATGTGTGTTCCAAGGGACCCACGACACAAGGGAAAACCGTAGTGTGGCCTTTGTAGTGTATATTGTTTATTATAATCTTACTAAGTAAAATTACAATAATAATAAATCTTTATTAAAATCTTTATTTACTCTACTATGGGTTCTTTAGTGGCAGGTGCCACCCTTAAAACTCATCCTAGCGCCTGTATCAATATTAGGGGTTTCGCCATAATATGGTGACATATACAAATCTACAATCCTTTTTTTAAACGTGCGTGTATCCGCTTATTTAGGGGACGTAAAGTGAAAATCTGTATTAATGAGAGTGAAGTCTTATTGCGTATGCTATGACAAAAGTAGTGGTAGGTATTGACAAGAAAGTAGTAGCAAAAAGTTTGGCGAAGTTTTTTTAGTTTTCTATTCATTCCCATCGATCCATCCATGCACTCACACTTATAATCCCTGTCGGGGTAGGTAAAGCGCCATATTTGGTTCTAGAACCATTTGACGTATATTCTGAGGGTTAGAAGGTAGAACATGAGTATAGAGTGGTGATAGGTGGATTCAGCAAAACCCTCGCCTCCATTACTGGCTTCTTCAGTATGCCTGGGAAGAGTTGGTAGCTGACACATTCTAAGTTTTTCTTTTACTCCAACATGGAAGAATTTATTTCACTGTCATTTAATGCCAGGTCTGTAGTAGTAAGCAAAATATGAAGGTATAGCCACATTTTACAATCGAATTGTATTTGAAATAGCTTAGTAATTTCCCTGTTAATTTTTCATCACATCTTCTGTTACAATAGAAATCAAGATAAACATATAAAATGCTTACAGAAGTGACAATCACGTACCGTCGTCTGCGCAGGTCACGTTTTACGTTGCCTCTCGTAAACTACGACACTTTACGGCCCCGGACCGAATTGTGACAATTCTGACAGTCTGACATACGAATGGTAGAAAGCTACCGTGGAGACGATATCTTGTGAATGGTAAGCATTGTTTGACTAAGTTAATTCAAGATTTCTATATTACCTACTTCGAATAATCTTACTATATTATTCTTGTTCTTAACGTTCCACTCCATCACTGGAGATTGGCAGTCAGCTCGGCGTATTTCTGCCAACTTCTCGCCAAATAGTTTACAAGTTATGTGAAAATGCAGAGGCCTAACTTACTTACTGAAACATCAACGTCCAGCCCAAACCCTTAGACCTAGAATGCAAAAATTTGGCTCAAAGGTGTATTTTATAACGCAGGCACTGAATAATCAAGGAGTTTACGAAGTTCCCACGGGAACAAAGACCTGGGCATCCGCCAATTTGTCTAAAATCACCTCGGGATTCCTCAAAACAGATTCGGTAATTAGCTTCACAGGTACAGTCCCTAAGTTTCTCTTTTTAAAACATGTATGTATGTATAGTGTACAGTCTAAATGAATAATACACTAACTTTAGTATATGTTCATAATTAGGCAATATTAGAGCCGCCATTGAGATGACCCGTTCTCATCCCCGTTTAAAGAGCGGGAAACAAAGTAACGTATCTCAAAAAAAATTTTTAAATTTTAATTTTAAACATCTCTATATTTTCCTAGCTTTCATCATAGGACTTCTTTCCCGCTGGAAAGTAGCTTATATCACAAAATATAGGTCTCAAAAGCGACTTTTATTCATACTTTGTCTTTTAAGAGCAGGCCCATATAACAGTTCATAAAAATACACGGTTAATCCTTTAATCCTATTACCTTTACACACCAAGCTAAGTGTATATTTCATAATAATAATAGTGATGACATTATACCACTCAGTTTGAAATACTGCCTCTAAAACCAAAATGTAGGCCTTGACTCCAGCCGTTTCATGTAAAATATGAATTATACCAAAATAGAAAGGAGTTATGAGCTCCGAAAGCTTGTTTCATTGTCATTATGTCACCATCAAGTCCGCCAACACAACTGGACCAATGCTGATATATTGGCCCAACATTCGAGTTATCGGAAAAGATAATACTTGGTTTCAAATGAGCCTTAGTTACTATTTATGTTAATGATTGACCAATGACTGTCTCTTTAATTTAATTCAAATAATGTATTTCATTTGGTGAGCTTATTTATTAACTTGAAGATAAGATTCGTATAGTGTGTTCAACAAACACTAGAAATACTAATGAAATCACACTAGCAAGTTTTTGCAATAATCAAAGATCTCAAACTCGCGCGGCGCGCCACTCGGCTGACGCTGAAACTTCACTTTGACTGCGCGAGGGCCCCGCGTTGTAAATATTGATATTTCGACATAGGACCACGGCGCATTATTTTCTGCTTTATGTAGAATTTAAATGATATAAAAATAGATAAGAATTTTTACTAGTGCTATTAGTTATACACAACGCTTATCTCTTATTTGGCTAAATATGGAGTTCTGACAAAATTTTTAAAAAATTGAGTTACCACCTTTCATCCAAAATTCGAAATATAACGCTCTCATATGAATCTCCGTATTTGCCATTCATTCTTTGACAACTATATACAGCAATAATTCTTTTTAATGCTTCATTTGATTAGAGGCGTTCAGTCAAAATCCGGACAAAAGGATTCAACAGACGAAGGCTATACACAAGGTTGTACTCTATGATTTATAAGTAGTTTAATTCAAATTTCGTGTCTCTTTGCTTCTTGGAGGTTGTGAAAACGGTTTGGTTACGTAATTTTTTGGATAAACAAAAGGAAGCTGCTGTAGAGTGAAGACTGTAGCAGTCGCTAGATGACGATTCGTTTCATAAGCAGCAATGACCTGGCTTTCACTTTAAAATAATGTTATTCTAAAAATAATTGCCAAATGTCCTTTAGTAATCTTTTTCGTAATTGCCCATAATATTACCCAAGGGCGAGGATCGGTCGAGGATGTAGCAAGCTCACCCAGAAATGTAAAGTGATTCAATTTCAATTGCTACTACACCCTATATTCCTATGAAACCTGATTCGACCATTCCTATGAAACCTGATTCGCAAAACAACCGAGAAATCTAATCTAAAATAAGTCACCCAAAAGTCCTTAAAAATCAACCAAATGTCCAAAAATTGCTAACAGTCTTATTTTATGAGACAGCATGGATGATACAGCAAAACTTGGAGTCGCCACCTGTTGTCCGACAATAAATCCTGTTATATCAAAATATCATCTTTTACTCCATTAATTATAGTGAAATTTATATGTAGGAACAAATCGTCATGGCGTTTCTTAGGAACTTGTAGCGTCGGCAAAGTAAGACAACGCTAAGAACCGTTAGACGAAAAATAAATTTCAATAATGATTAATTTTTCTTTTCTTTTTTTGTAAAAATCTACGACAAAATGTGATTTTTAATGTACAATCACCAAATTTTTATATTAACAGTGCAAAAATTTCTAAACGAAACCTTACAATATCTTACCAACAATTACAAAAAGTATTTTACGAGGACCATTTTTCTGAAATATCCACTATTTGCGAATAGGTCTGTACTGTGTCGATATTGTGACTCAAGTTGTGAAGCAGACATTTAGACCGCGCAGGTTTTTATCAAACGTATTTTTAGTGGCTGCTGTTCTTAATAATGTAGCCGAGGACCATTTTTCTGAAATATCCACTATTTGCGAATAGGTCTGTACTGTGTCGATATTGTGACTCAAGTTGTGAAGCAGACATTTAGACCGCAGGTTTTTATCAAACGTATTTTTAGTGGCTGCTGTTCTTAATAATGTAGCTCAGTGGATAAACTTTGTAAAATCTTTTATTTGAAAATGTTGTAAATTGTAAAAGGTATAATCTCAGAGAAAATTTTTTTAAGTGTAACTTAGACGAGGAAATATAAACATTTACCCTGCTATCCGTACTTGCACAAAATTTGGGCACGCTCAGTTTTTTGTTGCTAAACGCGCGGGACGCGGGCGGCCATCTGGTAAGGATTTTTTATACACAACACAGACGCCTGACCCTTTCCTACCTTTGTGCCGGCCCTCATTTTTTTAAAACCACCCAAAGAAACCCAGACCCCTCACAATATGTTGAATTAGCGTATTAGTAAATTTCTAAAGCTCTGATGAAATTTTTGATTGAACCGGCTAACGGATTGTGTCTTAACGGTTTTTGTGCCCTTTTTTGCTGACCCTATTAGGAATTTAATAACTTTACAATTATACTGCTTCAATAGGAACAATTTACGATTACATATGCTCAAAATGTTGCGCACCTGTAATTTAATTGAAAAATAGAAAACGTAATTGCATAATCTTTGTAAAAACGTGTCTTATAATTATAACTTTTGAATTTAAGTTTAATTAAAATAAATAGGTATACATGAATATAATTAGTACTAAATTTATTTTGTCTCCTTCATTATAATTATTTTCACTGTGCAATATACTGATAATCACGGTTCAATTCCGATAATAGGCGAGACAGTGATAGAACTATACACTGATAAATAGTGGCAAATTTTATTTATGGCAGCTATTAACAGTAATATAGGTACTTGTTCCCGAGTCCCACATTTAAGGTAAGTACGTCCCTTTTACGCCCACGAAAATATACAACGACTAAGTAGCTGTCACAAAATTCCGTGAAATAAAATAAATTCACGAAAGTATGATTTTCTTTGCGTATTTTTGATCGATGCGATCGGACGTATTTATAGATCGCTCTTACATCAAGAGTTCGCATAATCTGTCTTCATAATCAAGGCGGAGGAGGCAGAGATTTCGAGTTTTCGTCCAACTTCAAACGTCCGCCGCCATAAGTGCCAATCGAAGAGTGCTTACAAAAAAATTTGAAGACCGAGTGAGCGAATGAGTGAGTGAATGAGATATCGGACCGCGGATCTCTGTGTTTATTCCATTAAGTGCATTACAAAAGGTCATACAGCTTTGTATGCATTGCGGGGGTTGCAAGAATGCAGTCCATAGAAATTCTGCAGTAGATTTGCGGGGGGAGTTACTTTTAAATGTTTAGATTGAAGTTTTATTGTTTTGATTAACATGTTCCGGTATGGTGGGAATATATTAAATTAAGTTTTTGTATAATGTAAATCCTTTATTGTACAATAAATATTCTTACAGGAGCAAAATATGGTACTTAAAGTTAGAATACATTTAAGGTACAAAGGCGGACTTATCCCACTAGGGGATCTCTTCCAGTCAACCTAACGAACATTGAGAAGAAATCTTGATTTTTCTGTTAGTTTTGCGTATATTTTTAGACATAGTCTCCAAGGCACTGTCTAGGTAAAAAGAGGAAGGGACTAAGATACATGGTTCGTAACGTGATCACTGATTATGATTATGAGTAAGACAATTTGCCCATTTTTGACAAAAATCGTTCCATGTGAAATATGAATCGATATTTATAATTAATATTAAAGAAATAGTGTATCAACTCCACTGTAGTGACTTGATCCGTCAAATCCTGGATCATGATCAAGCGTGCCCCGAATGAGAAACAGGCCTATAAAGCGCTAGGAAGAAGTTTGCAGTCATACGAAAAAATATGGAAGAGGAGTTATTATGGCTGAAGGATCGTGTCAGAAGACCGAGGTCTGACTTTTGATATTTTGAAGTACTATACATTTAAGCACATTTTTTTTTCATCATTTTGTATCATATATACAGGGCTTTAGGTACAACCTCTCTCTCTCTCTCTCTCGTCTCTCTTTCAACCTCACGGGTGGTTAATCAGTCCATGAAACTGAACAACTTCCACAAGGAACATTGGTCAAAATACGAAAAAAAAATTTTGATCTCCTATACAAAATGTGCTGAAGTTTGTATGGGAATTTTTTTTTTCGTATTTTGACCTATGTTCCTTGGGGAAGTTGTTCAGTTTCATGGACTAATTAACCACCCGAGAGATAGAAAGAGAGATACCTAAAGCCCTGTAGAGCCAACATCGTCAAGTCTCACATCATATCTCATGTTCCATCTAATAACCCTCTCCATTTGTGTCAAACGTGGCATTAAGTGGTTTCTAGAGTCACTGACGCTCTGCCTACCCCGTTAGGGATTGCAGGCGTGAGCGTATGTATGTATGTATTTTTTATATAGAGCAATACATAGTACACAGCGATACAGCGCCATATCTCGGCTATTTAAAGTGGCTTAGTCGCCATAGATAGGGTGTTTTACTGCTGTCATCCTAGCGGTATTTCCATCGATTATACTCCAGTAGCTACCCACTGTGACTATCTAGGTAGTAGTGGGTTCTGTCCGAGGGTGAGGCGGCGACGTCCGTACCATGGCGCGTGACCTGTGGCCTCTGCCCACCTGGCTGCCCATTCGACTGGCTAGAGTGCGATTTTTGAATCTAGAATTATTTTCCAATTTTTAATTATTTTTTTTGAAAAGTGGCGTCACCAATCGTTATTTTGTCAAAGTGCAAAATAAAATATAGAATGGCAAAGTCGCCAATATTAAGTAAAGAAACTTACGGGTTCTAGTTCATCAGAGCCTCGTCTATTGATCAGCTGGTTACACCGGATTATTATTATTTATTTATTTATTATAATGTGTTTGCTCTTGACCACAATCTAACTCAAGGGCAAAGATGCGGTCGAGGATGTAGCAAGCTCACCAAGAAGAAGCATATTCTCTCGAACTTTAAAGAGATTCAGGTTATATGAATTCGGAAACACAGACGCAGGCAGGGAATTCCATTCACTAGCGGCGCGTAATACGAAAGATGATGAAAAGCGCTCAGTGCGAATCCGCCGGATTTCAACAAGATAGGGATGGTACCCAGCGGTGAGTCTGGACGTCCGATAGAAGAAAGGGGCAGGCGGAATGAGTACATGCAGCTCTTGAGCACACTCCCCGAAATACATCTTATAAAAAACACATAGGCAAGCTACTTAAATTGATTAAAGGCAAGTTTGATTAAAAATATGTGTTTTGTAGCAAAATAAAGACAGTAATTCCATTCTAATCCTGTAAAAATTTACAAATATCGTTCAGCGTCCATTAGATATTCTTCCATTCCTAATGTTTTCATGATGAAACACAAAAGTTTTCACACATATCAATCGAAGGTAAAATAAAGGTGATAGCAGCGTGTCGCACGGAACGTTTCGATAAATACAGCAGCGAAACTGCTCAGTCAGTCACGAAGGCCACTGGATGTGCTACATGCGAACTTATATATCTATAGGTACATTATACTAAAACTATCTTTCCGCCCGGGACTTCGTTCCCGTGGAATTTTATAAAAATAATATGTTAGCAAATAATTTCATTAATTCGCATAAATAATTTCGCATTAATATTATGTACAAAATAATTTTCAAAAATCGGCGCGAATATTCGGAAAAAACCACAAAAATGTCTATACATTAGCTTGAGCAAAGTCAAAATATGTTTTTGAAAATTTCGTAAGGGTTCCTAAAGGAAAGTTGTTCAGTTTTATGGAGATAATGACACCCAAATTTTAGTCAACCAATTTAAAATAGCGGTGATAGCCCAGTTGGTAATGCGCCAGACTTGTAATCTGAAGGTCGCCGGTTCAAATCCTTGTGGGCCTGTACCACTAAATTCGTCTTTTCTGATTTATGTACGGATTTCTAACTATCACTTGCTCAAAGGTGAAGGAAAACATCTTGATGAAACCCGCCCGTCCAAGAAAATTCATTTTCGAAAGACGAGCGGTCCACCAACCCGCATTGAGCCAGCGTGGTGGACTATGGCCTAAATCCCCTTCATGTTTCGAAGGGAGGCCCGTGCCCCTCGGTGGGGACGTATATGGGCGGGTAAAAAAAAACACCCGAAATGAACTCTAAAAAACATAGGCAAAGAATTCCTCTCTTGTCGCAACGAAACTGCGTTAAGAGATACTAAACAAATAATAATTTCAAACATAAAGATCAAAACAAAAAACCACCAGACAGTCGCATTTTCCCCCATTCCGTGCAGAGGTCATAGGGGGGAGATCTACAGACGTAAGGGGGTAGGGGGTGTCCATAGTACTGGGCGGCGACGGCACGAACTTACGTGGCCGGTGGCCATTGCCGCCCGCCCTCCTAAACCGCCCAAGGCTTTGCATGATTTATGGATCAACCGCTTAGGTGTAACCTGGAGGTTTGGATAAGCGGTTTTTCTGTGGAACTGTTTTCTTCAGTTTTGTACCTTCTGCACAGATTTTTTTGTTGAAAAAGAAATGAGAAAACTGAAAAAACTATACAAGCTTTAGACGCTTTTTGAGAATATCGTCAAAAGTTGTTTAAGTAACGCGTAATTTACGGATTTGGTAAGCAATAGCATATCAAAGGCAACAGTAAAATTAGTATTGGTGTATTTTCAATCCTATCCAGATGGATATGCTTACCATATTGGTTGGATAGAGACAAACACACATACATACACTCACGGTCACATAACTATTCCCTAACAGGGTAGGCACAGCATTAAGAGACCTCAAGACCGGTTGACGCTCTCATCGAAAGTTCGATGGCTTTATTACGGTGTCTGAAAATGGTTACAGGTTTGTAGTCTTTTCTCTATAATCAACACAGCAAAACTCTACGAGTAAACCGAGTTTTTATTATCTTAACTTCGAGTACTATGTCATTATATTAAGGTTCTAGAAAAAGGGTGTTTGTTTGGTATTAAATTTTTTTTGTCACAATACCGGTAAAACTGCACACTAAACGAATTTCCATAAAAAAACCTGCAAATTACACGGTGCTCAAATCCCCATTCGCACAACTTTTGTTTACAAAAAAACCTACAAAAAACATTGCAATGGTATAAATTGCATTGTTAAAAAAAAGCTGCAGCTTGAGGTTTTTTTTTAAACTAACTTTGATACCGAGATAAAAATAATGTCGTTATATGCTAATTTATAATTTTTTAACGGTAAGAATGTTTTTAAATGTCTTTCCCTACAATTTGATTAGGCGTTTCTTTCGGAAGTTTGAAAATGATATAAACTAGAATTTGGAAAGAAGAAAAAATACACAATTTTTTACAGATTTTGCCGTATGGTGGTCGGTTGAGATTAACACCACCCCATTTCTTTCGTACGAGGTGACTAAGGAAACTCAAATGAGATCTGTGTCCTTAAAATCCACCCTAGGCAACGACAACTCATTTTGTTTTGAATCTGTAGGTAGGCTCTGTTAAGGGTCGTCCAAACAACTTGCTGTGTTCCGTCGGTGCGTAGGAGTACCAGTGCCGTAACGGGCATTTCCTGGGTTACGTAACTTGCTCCATCACGTCGTCGACTGCATCTATAACTTTGGTCAAGATTGAGGTCAGAAGTTAACCCATCTCAAAAAAAAAATGTTAATTTTAGGTAGAAATAAAAACAAAAATCATTGGCCTGTTTTCTGTTATTCCTAGACTTATTCATAAGTTGTAGACTTTCTTCGTCATAGGTGCATAATAGGTAGGAAACCTTGTGAGAATTACAATTATAAATTAATACAGTCCCTTTTTAACTCTCCTCCATGAAAAAATTTGTTTCTTTGTATGAAGACAATCTATATCTATACATATTATAAGGAGGAAAGATTTGATTGTTTCTTTGTTTGTTTGTTTGCATTGAATAGGCTCCGAAACTACTGGCCCGATTTGAAAAATTCTTTCACCATTAGATTGCTACATTATCCCCGATGGACATAGGCTACATCATTTTCCCGAATTCCCACGGGAACGAAGTCCTAAGCAGATGCTAGTTCTTTATAAGACAGCTCATTTTACTTGTTTAGTGTTCCCGATTTTATAGACTCTCTAAAAGCCATGTGGTACTACTTATGAATTAAAAAGTTAACCTATTGACCAACTTTTTTACATCCTTACTTCCGGTTAATTTTAATCCTTTAGCTAACATAAACAAATCTTTACCGCGTGCCACCTACAATTTTTTTTTTAACTTTTTCAAGTTTTTGATAGAACAGCTGACGTTTTTTTTTCTTAAAAAAACACTGGCCTTTTGCTCAACGTTTGTCTTGTAGGTAAGTAATATTTTGATCATGACTAAGAAAAACTTACTTCAATATCTGATCAAAGATTTGAATTATTAATGAACTAGCTTTCTGCCCGGGACTTCGTTCCCGTGGTAATTCGGGAAAATCATGTACCCTATGTTCATCACGGATAATGTAAGATTCTAATGGTGAAAAAATTTTTCAAATCGGTCGAGTAGTTTCGGAGCCTATTCAATGCCAACAATCAAATCTTTCCTCTTTATAATATTAGTATAGATAAATTAAAGTTTTTTTTGATGATACCTTCCTCTGTTGCTTTGTCTTATTAAATAATTGGACAACTGGTACAGTGCCACCTAACCCCAAACCAAGCAAAGACTTGTACTATGGGAGCAAATAGATTACTGAAATACATACATATGATTATGAAAATACTCAGACTCATCATAAACACGTACTTGAAAATACTTATTTCCAAATATTTGTGTTGATCAAGAATCAAATCCGCAACCTGCTGATCAGTAAGCTAGGTCATACCAACTAAGCTATGATTATTTTTTTTACAAATATTGGTATCTTTTATTGCTAGCGTTAGGAATATGTTTTAACATCATGTAATTTTAACCAATAGAGCTTATATTTAATTTATAATTATCCATGTAAGTGTAACTACTCGTACTATCTTGTCTGTATTCAACGGAGCATGAATTGCCAAAAGCAAACGAATTTACGAAACAAACAAAAATCTATGGCAAATTAAATTTAACTAAACTAGGTTTATAATCTATGGCACTGTCAAATGTTATGACAGAAGTGTGACATGTGAATGCAGTGACCGCAGACCATATAGCACGGTGGGCGAACTAATCTTCTATACCGTTCTGCGATCTTATGAGCCCAATTTACCTCTCCCGTGTTCCATGGCTTGCCCACGGACGCTAAAATGTTGCTGATATTTTTAAATGAAAAATGTTATCCGTAAACAGCAAAAATTTCAGTTCCGCTTAAAGGGACTTTAATGACATAAAAATTTAATTGATATAATAGAAACCATTTTATTAAAACCGTTTTAAAGAAGTTATCCCAAGAGCTAACAATTAAAAAAAAAGTCATACACTCCAAGGCCCACATTAAGGTTTTCCCTTGTGTCGTGGGTCCCTCGGAACACACATAAAGACAGACACAAACACCCATGACCCGAGAACAAAAATCTGCTTTTTACACAAATATTTGCCCCGACTGGGATTCGAAACCAGGACCCGTCGATCGAGAGGCAGGGCCACTACCACTCGACCAAACCGGCACTCGACCAAACAATAGTTTTCAGATTCCATTTTATTTATTTATTTTTATTTATTTTTAAAAGAAGCGTGATAAATACAGCGTAGCACGTTTATTAGTACCTAGTTAAATAAAAGTAAAGCTCTAAAATAATAATGCAATTTCATAAGATAGCAAATAACTAGTTGGTAGAAAACAACCAAATGTCTATGATTCATCCATAAGCTCACGCCTACAACCCCGGTAGGCAGAGTATCATCACCGACCAAATTTTTCTATTTTGATTTGCCTCGTAGCTTTTTGAACTATCTATCAGAGATACAGGTTAACTAAGAAACCGTATGCAACATTTTACCTCCACAGCCATTGACCAAAGTTGACAGCCGTCACGGTGAGTAGAGACGCGTGCGCGGGCGCATGGACATAGGAAGTCGTTTGTCCTCCGTCACAGATGGAACTCTCATTGTCTACACCGTTAGCTGCTTAGCCCACCGTTTGTTATGGCTTTTATTGACCGGAACAATGGGTCATGATCATGAGTCATGACCTTGGTAACTTCTAGGATTTTTCTTATAAGATAATTGAAGTGAAAACTTCTTTAGCGGCGTTGTACTCTTTGAAGAATGGGTAAAAAATGTTAAACTCGCGTCAACTAGCGTCAACTATCGCTTAGCGCGATCCAATTTAGGACCTAAACAAGTCTGCAACGCTTATTCGTACCATGATGGCTTATAAGCGATTCAATTTTGGCACTGTTGCGATTCAAAGGCAGACCAGCGACAATTATTTTAAAAATAAAAATGGACCATAGACAACCGGGCAGTTCAAAAGCAGCGCCATCATGGTACCATTTTAAAAAACATTCCAATTGCGAAGCAGTTCAAAGTTGGATCCTAAATAGAAATGCTTTTAAACGATCGTGGTAGGTACCCTGATCTGAAATTCGTAAGACGGAGGGAGAGTAGATCGCAAGGAAGTAATATATGTTCAAGTTTTCACTTCTGCCGGCACTCCTGGAGTGCAACCCGTTCTTTTTTTATTGATTAGTTTTGTTTAACGAGCGATAAGCAGAAATATGCAGAGCTGACCATCAACCTGCAGTGAAGGATATTAGCTTTCCGCGGGACTTTGTTCCCGTGGGAATTAGAGAAAATGCTGTAGCCTATGTAATCCAGGGTGTCAGCTATCTCCATGCCAAATTTTATTGGTCCAGCCGTTTGAGTAACAAACATCCATATACAATACAGGGTGTTAAGTAATTCGATCTTATCCTCTCGGGGGGTGAATCAGCCCATGAAACTGAACAACTTTCCCTAAGAACAAATGCCGAAATACGAAAAAAAAAATTAACTTGCCATACAAATTGTATCAGCTGATAAATCATTTTGTATGGGAAGTCAAAAAATTTTTTTCGTATTTCAGCATTTGTTCTTAGGGAAAGATGTTCAGTTTCATGGGTTGATTCACCACCTAAGAGGATAAGATCGAATTACTTAACACCCTGTATAAAAACCTTCGCGTTTATAATATTAGTAAGGAAGTAAGGATAAGGATGAACGCAGATAAGAAGAATTAATTTATAAAGGAACTAGCTTTCCGCCCGCGTGGACTACAGGTCATATCATACCCAGCTGTGGGACAAAATGTAGCATATGTCCTTTCCCTAGGTCTAATCTATCTCTGTACCAAATTTCATCAAAATCGGTTCAGTAGTTTAGCCGTGAAAGCGTGACAGACAGACAGACAGAGTTACTTTCGCATTTATAATATTAGTAGGACATGTTCGATTAATTGGGTGTGTTTCAACACCATATTAGGTGACTTCAAACTGTAGAAGCTGGGTGGTAACTTCTCGCAGGCATACTGCAGAAGCCATGGTTTTGTTGTAATTATGTATGTATGTATTTATTCTTTATTGTACAATGATAATACAGAGGATAACAAGTTTACAGTAATAGGAAGTTTACAAAGGCGGACTTATCCCACGAGGGGATTTCTTCCAGTCAACCTAGTAAGAGTATTTAAGAGAACACAGTACTACTCGGCGTAATGACAAAAATTATTATTTTTGTACATAAAAAAAAGAGAAAAAAAAACCGGCCAAGTGCGAGTCGGACTCGCGCACCGAGGGTTCCGTACAAACCTAACTTAAAGGTATTATAGACCTGAGTATTGAATATGAATTTCAATTTAATACCTCTACGCGTTCATAAGGAAAGGGGTAGTAAGTTTAAAATTATTAAAAATATTTTTATTATATGATGTAATTAAAAATTTACGGTTATCGCAATTTTTCCTTTATCTGTGCTATAAGACGTTGCTTCGCACCAAATTTCAAGATTCTGAGTTCACGGGAAGTACCCTGTAGGTTTTGATTCCTTTGCGAGTGTCGAAAATTTGCGGAAATTTGCGGCATAAACGGCTGTATCTTTTGATTGCGTTGGCTTAGAAGTTTGATTTTTTCACAGCTTCAAGGGACAGTAGACCTGAGTAATTGATATAAATTTCAGCTTCATACCTCCACGCGTTCCTGAGAAAAAGGGTCTTGACAGACGGACGGACGGACGGACAGACGGACAACAAAGTGATCCTATAAGGGTTCCGTTTTTTCCTTTTGAGGTACGGAACCCTAAAAAAGATGAAAAACATATCAGTCAGTAAGTAGGTTGATACTTATTTAAAATTATAGTAAGTATAATTATAAAAACAAATATTATATTATGTATAAGTTTATACTATAATGAAAATATACTACAAATATATATAAATAACATATACTACAAATACATTGTATTGTTTGTCCTATCTTCGGAATGATTATCAAATGTGGCATCAAGTGATTCTCGAACTACATGACGTTCTGTCTACCCCAAAAGTGATAATAGGATGAATGAAAAAGTTATACAGGGCTTTAGGTAAATCTCTTTCAACCTTTAGGTAAATTTCATCTGTTTTACTATCTTATCCCATTCGTGTTTCGAAGGGAGGCCCATGCCCCTCGGTGGGGACGTATGTGGGCTGGTAAGAAGACTATCCTAAGTGACAAATTCTCAGTGAGTTATTTATACATTTATTGCTACAGCTAACACTTACACTTACACGTACTTACACGCACTTTCACTATCTCACTTGAATACATACTGGTACACATTTCTGATAAGTTACTTCATTATATTTTTATTTTTTTTACACCAGGTACGCGCGAAAAAAAAAAAAACTCTAGGCACAGCTGAAAATCAGTTTGTTATCTGTCATAGACAGCAAGTATGCTGAGTTCTGTGTCCTATTTGCTTCTACAATCTACGTCACACATTTCGCTAACTTTTTTTTTAATTGTATAAGAACATTGTACAATGTTACAAATTGTTAAGAAACAATAAAGTTTATCTATCTATCTATCTATCTATCTCGGGTGGTAAATCATTTTGGTAAGCATTTTGTATGGGAAGTCAAATTTTTTTTTTATATTTCGACCATTGTTCCTTGGGAAAGTTGTTCAGTTTCATGGGCTGATTTACCACCCTAGAGGTTGAAAGAGATTTACCTAAAGCCCTGTATAACGAAAGCTATAGAAGTACACATCACATAGATATAGAAAGTGGTTCACATGAATGGTGGTACCATCCGCCGCTGACCGTCGTGTGCCCCACGCGACCTTTCACCTTAGGGGACAGCACAGGGGTGGATAGAGTGGCTTGACTATAATATTTAGATTTACCTATGAATTTTGGTGTGAATTTTTATTGTTAAGGCAGAAATTTTTATATAAAGCAATACAAAGAGTCTGGGATATTGGCGAGATTAATTGTAAAACTTTTTTTTTCGCTATATCTAGGTCGATAAAGTAAGCATGTAGTGAGAGTGTTAAGTCGATTGAAAAATAAATTATTAAAGTAAAAACAATTTTGTGATTTAAAAATGTAAAAGAATGTTTTCGGTTACAAAATTAGTATAAAGAAATCCCTTGAACAGTTTAAATATTAACACACATAGGTAAAGTTAAGTTTGTCTCAGTAACACCGACATTTTTGTAAATTAAATAACTATGAACTACTTTATAAAAAACTATAGTATTTAAGTAAATTAGATAAGTTTAACATTATTCTGTAATACTGTTGGTTCTAAAATATAAAATGGTTTTTTCCAAGTTTTGTGAAAGCGACTCCATAGATGCAACCTGCCAATAAATTGCGCTCGATATTAATAACTATTGCAGATTATGCCATTGATAAATTGATGTTCACCGTCGGAAATTGGGCAGAGCGCATAAACTACTTTGAATAATAATATTAATAATTATAAACGGTAGCTCGACCAGTTTTTTGGCAGAAATTCCACCAAATTTGGGCTGAAATATTTCAAGGAAGAAAGAAGTAAATGTATTTAGGTTTACAATTATAATCATCATGCGTCTTAGAGATAAGGTTTGTGACCCCCGCTCCGGGATTCTCGGTGCCTTAATTGTCATGGGCACCTTTCACTAGGGATAAAATTTTTTGATTAGAATTCAGTTTGACGATTATATTTATATTACAATTTAGTGACATTAAATAAATTATCATAATGTATAAAATTACAGGTCCTGATTCACTGACTCATCAACGCCCAGCCCAAACCCTTGAAACCTGAAATTTGGCCCAAAGGTTCCTTTTATAACGTAAGAAAGGAATAAGAAAGGACTTTACGAAATTCCCACGGGAACGAAGTCCGGAGCATCGTCTAGTGATCTATAATATGTTCTCATAATAATTAACCAAAATATCTCTAAGAACTTTTACTTGACATTACCTGTCCTTATTCATACATACTTTTTAATAACCGACACTTAAGGACAACCAAGATTTTTCATAGTAGGTATGCTTTTAATTGAGTTAGACATAGGAAAGACTATGATATGATGATATGAAATGCCTACGATACCCTGCTAACTAATGAACTAAAACACGTATATCAGTAACTAGCTGATGCCCGCAACTTCGTTTGCGTGTTAATTTTTTTTTTGTACAGAGTACACAGATTGAAAACATCTATCTAACGTGATTTAGATTTTTACATACAAAAGTTTTTTCCCGCTAACTCCCGTTCCCGTGGGAATTTTGCAATATCCTGTTCAACTAAGCTTTAAGTTTACTAAGGTACCTGCATGCCAAATTTCAAGCGTCTAACTTAAGCGGTTTAGATTTTTCATACAAAAGGATTTTCCCGCTAATTCCCGTTCCCGTGGGAATTTCGGGAATTCCTTTCTAAGTGCACCTTTGCGGTACCTAAGCTACGTCCCTTCCAAATTTCAAGTGCCTACGTTTAGCCGTTTAAGCTGTGCGTTGATATGTCCGTCAGTCTAGGTATAATTTCTTCCGTTTTTTACACATTTACCACTATATCTTTGCTCCTATTGGTCGTAGCGTGATGTTATATAGCCTATAGCCTTCCTCGATAACTGGAGTATCCAACACAAAAAGAATTATTCAATTCGAACCAGTAGTTTCGGAGATTAGCGCGTTCAAACAAACAAACAAACAAACAAACTCTTTAGCTTTATAATATTAGTATAGATTTTACAAAATGCATAATAAACCGTCTAGTTTCCACCAAGGAAAAACTTACCAAAAACTAGAATTCTACTTAACATAGTAATACCAATAAATTACTGCACGTTATGGCAAAATCCACGCTTCGTTGCTAATGGTAGCGCTGACCATGGGGTCTTTTATGGCATTTTTTCGATAACGATTAATGAAACGGGCCCATGATTTCCGTAGGACAATAAGTCACATAAATTATGTTGGACAAACAAAATGTTTCCGCGTTCGATATGCGTAAATCTAATGTTTTGTATGCCATTGTCTTTTTGGTCCAGTTTTTGATATTGATTTTGCTGTTATAAAATAAAATTATTGTCTGAAACGTCTAGTTATAGTTGTTAGTCGCGGGTTCAAATCCTGGTGCGGGCCTGTACCACTAAATTCGTCTTTTCGAATTTATGTACAGATTTCTACTTATCACTGCTCAACGGTGAAGGAAACCATCGCGATGAAACCCGCCCGTCCAAGAAAATTCATTTTCGAAAGATGAGCGGTCCACCAACCCGCATTGGGCCAGCATGGTGGACTATGGCCTAAATCCCCTTCGTGTTTCGAAGGGAGGCCCGTGCCCCTCGGTGGGGACGTATATGGGCTGGTAAGAAGAAAAAGAAGAAGAAACGTCTGATAACCTTTAGAATAATGGAAATCAATAGGTGTGTGTCACTGGTCAAATGTTGTTACTGTGTCTTCTTTAATAGCCTATCGATTACCATTCACTTGCAGAAATCTAAGGACCTTGCCACAGAACCTTAGACTACAGCTTAAACTTTGTCTTTATGTCATTTATTGTATCAATAAAATTGAGTTTGAGACATGGTCTAAGTGATGTTTTTAATTTTTTGGTTTTGGTCTAAAATTCGAAAAATGAATGAATACGATATTCTTTTTTTTAAATTATAAAATGGGTTAACTTTTGACCTCAATCTTGACCAAGTCGACGATGGAGCGAGGTAACCCAGAAAATGCCTATAAGGCACTAGTACTCCCACGCACCGACGGAACACAACAAGCTGTTTGGCGTCGGACTTCAGTAGGAGGGTGGTCGCAAACCAGACGGCCCTTCACAGAGCCTACCACACCGCATGAGACCATAAGTCGCCACATCAGATTCAGAACAAATTGAGGTGTCGTTGCCTGGGGTGGATTAATAGGAGGCAGGTGTCATTTGTGTTTCCTTTGTCGCCTCTTACGACACCCACGGAAAGAAATGGAGTGGTATTATTCTCAACCGATCACCACACGGTCCGATATGCATGTTAAATGTGGCGTTAAGTAGTTTTAAAACCACACGATGCTCTGTCTACCCCCAGAGGGGTTATAGGCGTGAGCATATGGATGAATTCAACATTTGACATTTTGACACAGTAACAGTATTTCTGTCAAATCTCGAACTAAATTCGTAGCTTGTGTTTTTCTGTTTTCTATTTTCTTCGGTAAAAATTCTCATACATTTTTCGTTAGTAGTTTACTCGTATGTCGTTATCTAAGCTCAGTGATAAAGGCCACTTTTAAGTAAAGCAGAGGATTGCATCGGTACTGACAATGCCTATACCCAATGGAAGTTATAGTGCCATGAAATCACTTATTTTTAAAGTGAAAAAAAAAATTCTAAGCAAATTTGTATGTCCAATTAATGTGCTTCATTTCATTTGTAAAATCATATATTTTCCGTTACAATGCTACAATTGCAATAGCAACTTATGAGGAAAATGTTCCTAATATGGGCAGGGTTTACACAAAATTGACGAGCAGAGATTACGCTTGCCAAATACGAAAATTGCGCAATCTTGCCGCCGCAAACATCGCGCCATCATCATTATAACCAATGATATCTAAAGTAAAAGGGGTAGACTATCCTTCCTTCTGAGTAAGAGTTTTAAAACCACCTAATTTACTTGACAGAGGCCGAGATCGACTGTTTAACGCGCCTGCCGAAGCACGGAAACGTTTGTGATTTTCAAGTTTGATGAGTCCATGGGAAAAGGGCCACACCTGGACAAAAGCTTTAACGTAAGACGATATATCTAGTTTAACATACATATAACAACATTGTCTGAATTTGGGCATTGGGCCAGCCTGTCGTGCTATTACCGAAACCTCCTTCACTGCTTTGGAGGGAGCCCATACTTGTGGAGACGGATATGTGCTGATAATGACGACATGGGCAATCAATTTGTAGGTATAAAGAAAGACTGTTACAAAAAATCAAATCAAAGAATAATCAATCTTATGGTGTTGATAAGTTTCAGTGACTAAGATTACATGTGGTAATTCCACTTATAACTGGCATTAGAAAAATTACCAGATTTCAAGAAACAAAAACCACTCCATCTACATTTTTCACATCGAATATCATTGAAAATACCTGACAAATGGGACAGCAAGACTCGACAATTAAGAATTAAATCATAAGACTGAAGGCTCCACTAGCCTCCACAAATATCACTATCTCAGATAAACAGAGAATGTCTCAGTAAATACGATGTGTTATCTGCGCATACGCAACCAAAACGGACACAGGCCTTACTATTTGATTTTACGTAATTAGACTTGATGAATTGATAAGATTTTGAACACGTATTTTTATGCAAATATTTTCCTTTGCTGATTTCAGTCGAGTACTGAGTTTCTTGTTACTGCTTTCTTTATTTTTAGTGCTTATTTAAGATACACCTTGCCAAATAGTGGAAGTCTTTTAGGTGAAGTTATAATTGATTTTCTAACCTATCATTGTATTGTATTGTATTGTATTGTAAAACCCTTTATTGCACATTAAACAAAATAAATACATTTAAAACAAAAGAGATAAATATTAAATAAATTTAAGGTACAAAGGCGGACTTATCCCACAAGGGGATCTCTTCCAGTCAACCTACGAGAGAGCGAGATGATTCATGATACGTAGGCGTACAACAGGAAAACAGTAGAGACAGAATAGGATTGAATAATGTCATGGAAATAGATAAATAAATATTTAATATGTTGTATCCAAAAATATTTAAATAAATACATAAATATAGTATAGATATATACACATAATATAAACATATACATATAATATTACGAGAGAGGAATAGTATTAACTCAAAGCATCAGCGGTATAACCAAGGTGTTTTTTTAATCTGATTTTGAAGCAAGCTGGGGATGGAGCCTCACGGACAGAGACAGGCAGTTTATTCCACAGCCGCGCTGTGTGGACCGTGAACGACCTGTCATACGTGGAAGAGCTGTGCGTAGGAATGCTCAGTGAGAAGTTTGAGCCCGAACGAAGGCGGTCACCAGTGATCTCAGATCGGAACTGAAACTTTTCTAAATTCTTCAAGTTACCTACATCCTCCCAATAGACCACAAATAATCTAAATGGTTCACCCCCTTGCAAGGTTTCGAACTCAAGATTTCTTGGATCGACTTTGGCAATTCCGCCAATACGTTACAGTTTCCTAACTTTTTTTTTCATTTTGCGATTCTGGATACCATCATTCTGAAGTCTGTTTTGTCACATTTGAGAACTATATCCCACTTTGCAGACCAATAAAACTGTAACAATTAGCAATAATAATTAAGGCAAAAGCAAACTCGCCTCATATTTGCTTAGCGTAAGATAAGGAAAATGTGATGAACAGTTGTTGGCTGTTTTCATGAGATAAAGGTTATAATGAAGCCTCTTTATATGTGGTCAAAGGAAACGACGTGTTTGCCAGAGCTTGTTTGATTTATGATTGTTTCCTGGGGTTCATCTAAGGTGCCTTTGGGGTGGGAATTGATGTGTTATTATTATTCTGAATTTAGTTTCATACAGTGTCGGTTTTTTTGCACTTATCTGCATGTTAAGATAAGGTGTTACGGACTTAATTAAAATGTATACAGCTGTAATTTGGCTGTCGCTTTCTCAGCAGTGGAGGAAAACATTGTGATGAAACCGGCTCGTCTTAGAAATTCGCATTGGGCCAGTGTAGTGGACTATGGCCTACCTAATCCCCTTCGTGTTTCGAAGTTAGGCTCGTGCCCCTCGATGGGGAAGTATATTGGCTAGTAAGAAGAATGTAGCTGTATCTTTCGTCTTTCTGTTTGCACTTTTAACATCCTTGTGTTTTTGATCGTTCTTAAGACTGTTCTAGATATAATTTTCTTTGATTAGTAGATATATGTATGTATGTATGTAAGGCTGACAACCTCTTACCACATATTTTATCTTAGAATTATTACCCTCTGAATGTATGTCAAAAGTGGCATTTTAAATCCACTGATGCTCTGCCTACCCCATTGGGAAATATATGCGTGAGCGTATGTATGTATGTATGTATTTCAGTCAAGCAGTAAAGAGGCTATAGATTGGACGAGGATCGAATCGGATAGTCCCATTTAGTTTTTTAATTTCGTTTATCGTTTTTTTTTTTCCTTTTCTAGATTGTATTCTAGATTGCAAGAAAAGAGTGCTTTCTTTTCTTGCAATCTAGAATCATTTTCAAGTATAATTAAAGTCCACTAACCCGCATTAGGCCAGCGTGGTGGACTATGGCCTAAATCCCCTTCGTGCTTCGAAGGGAGGCCTCGGTGGGGACGTATATGGGCTAATATTTTTTTTTATTAAAGTAAAAGGAAAAGTAGAGATGTCAAAATACTTGCAATAAATAATTAAATAATATAATTATAATTTGAACAAAATTTCCGAGCACGGTGTTATTACAATTGTCCCTTATGTGTCTAGTGACATTAGTGAATTAAAGGCCCTTTTGATAAGAAAAAATATGTGTGAAGGAACACACGTACTTATTCAATTACATCTCCAGATGTTTTTCCTAGCAGAAAATAGAAAAAGCGATGGTATCATTTGCGGAACAGACGGACAAACAGTCCCGTTGTCAGGTGCCGTGCACAGGGCGTTGGTCTTTGGATAATTTGAGGGGCAGCAAAGCGTTAAGATCGTTAACTCTGACATCTATCATTTGGAAGGTAATGCATATTGTCAACTCTGCAAAAGCTTACCTTGATGATTGTGGGTTAATCGTGATTTAAATTTTAATCTAGAGCAAGTGGAATGAGTTTGGATGCTATTTTCTTGTGGTGTTCGGCCGGATCCGTAACGAGAACATTAAATGGTTGACTGGAAGAAATCTCCTTGTGGGATAGTACTGTTTTTCTTATATTGTGTCTTGTGTTACTTATGCTCGCTCATGTACAATAAAGAATAAATATATACATACTTACAGTAATGGGGTGACTTTTAATAAGTAAGCGAAACTTTAGGTGGTGATTCTCCCTATGAAACTGAACAACTTTACCCAAAGAACCCATATGAAATTCTGAACAAAAAAAAACAACTTTGCATCATGCCCAGATGATTGCAAAAATTATGGTGAGGCAAACATTTCTGTTCATATTTCTCAACCTGAGATTTTGATCTATTTTCTTCGAGGAAAGTGTTTAATTTCATGGGAGTTAGCTTGCGTTTGTGATGCTAGACACTGGCCTGAACTCAACCAGTGAGTACTTACGGAGTTATCCAATGGGTATCAGACGAACATCGACATCGTAAAAGACCGTGCAAGAGATGGCGTGATGATATTGGCTGAACTGTACAGAAAATATAGAGTAACCTAGAAAAAATTTGAGATAAGAATTTTGCCCAGCAGTAGGAAAATATACGCTACAAAAAAAAGGAAAGCTACTTAAACGCAAAACGGCTCTTCCAAGTTGCGAGTTGGTGAATAGCATATGGCCGAAAGCTAAACATTTTGTTAGTAGACAGTAGCCTTCTGAGTTTCGTTAACCACCCCCAATTTATCTAGCTACTGCATAAAAATAGTAATTCGGTAATGGCACGGCAAAATAGTATGACCATTGCCTCCTATATACTAGTGATACTAGAAGCTAGGAGCAAAGGAAGCAAAAACAAATTCTGCCGTGCCGTGCCGTGCCGTTCGAATTGTAAAAAGGGCTATTATAGAATTTCTGATTATCTGTTAGACAAGCATCCATGTGAATAAATAAATTGCTCAGCTCCAGAGTTATTCAGATATTAAGTCAATTAAAATTAGAAGTAAGAAAATATATATGATTGACTTAAAAAGAGCGATCCTCGGAGTTTCTTGCCTATTCTTCTCCTGAGGAAGACTGCACCTTTGCGAATAGGCTCGAAGTCAAAAATGTTAATGTAATTCACTATTTTGCTCGATTATTTATATTGATTTTGCTTATGTATTTTAAGACGTTTTCAAGCAACACTTTGTATGTTCTATGAAAATAAAGCACTTTTGATTTGATTTGATTATAAAAAAGGGTTTTTTTAGTATTTTATTCAAACTGAACATTTTCAAGAACAATATGAGTATGGAAATGTTTGTCAGTTACAATTTGCATTATCTACAGTCACTGATCGGTGACCAGTCATCCGTCTACATTTACATGACTATCTGAGCAAGTGGCCTATTGTACAAACTTGTAAAACTACCGGAAAAACCACTACTAAACAAAGCATTACCACTCTTATATCTTTAGAAACACAGTTGAAAATTTCGTGACAATTTCACGCGAAAAGTTGAGGAAAACACCTTTAAAATGGTAGTCTAAAATGTGTTGTTTGATCATAGGTTTTGAGTTGAAATTTGAATGGTAGTTGAGAAAAACGGTTAGCAACAAAAGCAACTATGTACCCGCACGTCCTCTTTAGATAAGATAAAGGCTCATGAACCGAACGACACTAATACGTTTGGTGTTACCGATATGAAGCCAGTACCGTCCCGTAATTAATTTGCCGATAAAATACCGGTTTTCTGCAGCAATTATTTAAAAAGTAGACTATGAATATTAAGAAGGACTAACGCTAAAAATGAAGACTTAATTCACGCTGTATGCTTTTTTAGGTAAAAACTTAGACACCTTGGCACCAAAATTGTTCCAAAAACCTACTAGGTAAAGCCTTTTCTAAGTAATTCGAAACAATATACAGGGCTTTAGGTAAATCACTTTCAACCTCTTGGGTGGTAAATCAGTCCATGAAACTGAACAACTTTCCGAAGGAACAAAGGTCGAAGTATGAAAAAATTTTTTGACTTCCCATACAAATACGCTACCAGCTGACGCAATATATATGAGAACTAAAAAAATTTTTTTCGTATTCCGACCTTTGCTCCTTGGGAAAGTTGTTTCATGGACTGATATCTTTAACTTACTCCCGAAATGTAAAGAAAATAAAGCCCATTCATAATTTGTTCTAGACAAAACATGTAGGTCCAATCTTAAGGCCTACTTCCTAGCCCTCTGCATTTGGTTCTTAGAACTAGAACCTAGGTCCCGCGGCCGAAGATTGCATAATGATCACATAAAGCGACGCGTGCGCACTTGATCGGGTTAGTTAGTAGAGATGTCCCAAGTCTATTTTGACTTTGATCCGAAATTATATTATATATAATCATTACTCTTAAAAACTTCTGGTTAAAATCAACGAAGAAGCTAAATCCCTACCATAAATTATAAATGCGAAAGTAACTCAGTCTATCTGTTTGTTACGCTTTTACGGCTAAACTACTGAACCGATTTTGATGAAATCTGGTACAGAGATAGATTTGACCTTGAGAAAGACATAGGCTACATTTTATCCCACAGCTGGGCATGATATAGCCTGTAGTCCACGCGAGCAGAGCCGTGGGCGGAAAGCTAGTTTACGATAAAAGAGATGCATAATGTTACAAGGGAACTTCTAAACAAAAACTGTTTGTTATAAGATGCGTTTCAGGGAGTGTGCTCAGGAGCTGCATGAGCTCATTCCACCTGCCCCTTTCTTCTATTAAATGACCAAAAGCTCTGCAGAGCACTGCCTTACCTTGTTAAGATTCCTCGGGTCCGGCGTACTGAGAGCTTTTCTTCAACTTTTGTTTTGCGCACCGCAAAGGAATGGAGCTCCCTGACTGCGTCTCATTTCGAGCTCATGTTACCAGAATCTCTTGAAAGTCTATGTGAAAAGGCATCTTCTGGGTGAACTTGCTACGTTATTATTTACGGAGGTCGAAGGTTTGGGTCAAGCAACGCAGGCCACCGTGTCACTACGACCTTTGTAACGATTGTACGACCTTTGTAAGATCTATTGTAACGGTACCCTTCTTTGTAAGATCTATTGTAACGGTAACAGGACATCCTGGAGTCCTATGCCAACCGCAAAACTTGCTTCATCCTCGACCACATCTTCTACGATGAGCTAGATTATACTTTTAATTGTACCCATACCATACTCTATGAAAAGATGACGAGTTTACAGTGGGGCTTTGATTTGTGTGCCGTTAGTTAAAAACAGAATCATATTCTTCTAAGACTTAAAAATCTTGCACTTAAATGTAAGCAATTAACAAAATGATGTAACTTAGGTTTTTCCAGCCGTAACAGCCATAATGATAACACAGTCTTGTTGTTTCGAATATTTCAGTATTTGTGTTACGTCTGACATCGTAAAGCCTACTATTTGAACAAGTTTTGTCGTGATTTGCCCACTTTTGCTCTACTCTACGTATTTTTGAAGACCACGCCTTATTACATCATGCCAAAATATAAGATTTTAATCCTTACTAATATTTTAAATGCGTGTACTCGTTTGTTTGTTTTTATTCACGTTGAAACGGAGACTGACAACTGGACTACTATTACCAGAGGGAGTTGGTGGGCCGGACAGCGACATACAGTATTTTTCTGCGCGAACGAAGCCGCAGCCGGAGATCTACTATAAAAAATAAACGTCATATTTAAAAGCAACATAGCTAGGTATCACAACTTCCTCAATTTAATTTTATGTGTCTACCAAGCACTCCAACAATCTCGTACCGAATATAACTCTAAAATTAAAAACCAATTTTAATCATATTTCATATTTCTTTATTTGCCTTCAAATGGTACCTACAATAAGTTCTTAAGCTAATTATCAAGTTCATCATTTGAAACCTTGTACAAGATACAGCAAACTTATAGTCATTTAAAAAATACAATATTTTTTTATTATTATTATTTTTATATATAATCATCTATGTCATCAAATGATCAAATGTAACTAGGAACAATCTCGATCACGTTAGCTTTCAAACAAAAAAAAAACCGCATCAGACCGATTTCGATGTGGTTTTTGTTTTTAATTTAGGAGCTACGATGCCACAGATTGACACACAGATATACAGATACACACTTCAAACATGTAACACCTGTAACACTTCAAACATGTTGAAAATATAAAATTAGTATTAAAAATATAAATTATAATAAGACAAAGGCACGGACATCAAGTCTGTGGATGCAAAATTAAGTGTAATTAAAAAAAAAAAAAAAAAAAAAAAAAAAAAAAAAAAAAAAAAAAAAAAAAAAAAAAACATGTAACACCTCTCTTTTTTGTCGGTTTGAGTAATTTACTGTTAATTAATCAGTCAAACGTCAAACTGTTTAATTAACAGTAAATTACTCAAAAATTAAAACAAAGTTTGGCAAAAAAAAATGAAAAAAGAAACAAATTACTTTCACAATTTCTTTTTAAATGTATGATCACTGATAGTCAATAATTCAAAAAAATAAAACTAAAACTGCTTATCAACCCTGTGCTTATACTTAAGCACGGTTTTGGCTAATGTTTTATTGTCTTAAGACTCAGGTCCACTCGTATATAGAGCTAAACCTTTCCCAACTCTATTCCTCATCCCTGCACAAGATTTCCATGGCTAATTGCAAATTGCGCGCCTGTCACCGGCGTGATAATGCGTCAGAACTTACATGCGCGCGCGCAGACCGGCCGGGACGCCACGATATTACCATGGGCTGACCCTGGCAGGACTGCTTACGGGAATTTGACTTGGATTTGGTCACATTATGTGAACATAGTTTCATCTAGACAACTAGCTTCTCCAGAGTAAGTAATTTGGGAATTAAATGAATATTGAAACGACTGAATCAGCGACAAAACAGGGCCCCGATTCCGTGACTTTAGTTGTGTGTCAATGGAATGGTCGCCATTTTATCCGTTCAGGTGGCGATATTAAGATCTATCTAAATTTCACACATCTAATGACGGCTGCTTTGACTGGTGGAACCACCACCAACTGAATTTTCAGTTGCCAGGTAGTTTGCAACTATACGTTCGGTTGGTGGTGGCGCTGCTGGTCACGGTGGCTGTCAGCACGTAGGAAAATTTAATGGTTCTCAATTTAGCAACCTGATCAGATAAAATGGCCTCCATTCCATCGACACACAACTGAAGTTAAATAATTGTTTTGCGTTGCTTTACACATATGACATCTTTCCCTTTAAATAAATCATGTTGGGCATGACTGAAAGTTGATTTTCGACTAGCTTTCCGCCTGGGACCTCGTTCCGGTGGGAATCCAGGAAAATTATTTAGCCTATGTTCATCAGAAATAATTAAGAATTTTAACGGTGAATGAATTTTTCATGACGGTCTAGTAGTTTCGGAGCCTATTCAATGCAAACAAACAAACAATCAACTCTTTCCTCTTCATAATATTAGTGCACAATCGCAAAACTTTATAAGGTTTCACTTTCCGACAGAACAACCCATATGAAATTTTCAAAAAAAATTGTTTGGCTTCTAGTTCTAAGGCAATCGGTCAAGTTGTGTGAACAGGCAATTTTTTTTTAATATTCTGTTCCTTGGAGAAAGTTCTTTACTTTATATTTCAGTTGGCTAATTCACATCCGAAATGTTTGCTAAAAATCTTAAAATTATCCTGTAAGTACAAATAATAATCAAAGCTTACTGCATACCAACATTTAACTTCATAAAGTACTAGGCTACTGTAGTACACACCGAATACACTGAATAGTTTCACGTAGACAACTTTAAACAACATGATACTTTGTATATTTTAGGAATAAGTTCATATCATATTTTGTGTAGTCTTTGGCGGCAATCACAAAAAAACTAACAAAAGTAGCCGCCAACAGGCCGACAGATTCATCATACTTCGGATCTAAGAAATTTAACACTATTATTCTATCTTGGCATAAGTTTATGCCATTTTTGGGGGTTTGTTAGGAATTTTAAATTCATCCTGGCACGGACAAACATTGGTCAGGACAAAATACTTCGCGGTTCGTTTAAAGTTTTCAATAGAACTTTGCAACGATCAAACCATGAATAACTTGCAGTTCTAACTTCCAAAACACTTGAAATTTCGACTCTATATCAAGAACTATAAGGAAACAGAGCCGTATCCAAGGAGGTAAATTATAAACTGGTATTAATATAAGAAAAAAATAATCGCGTTACCGCACGGTAGCCGAATTATTGGAGGTGGTTTTCGGCCCTTTTGCATCTGTGCAAATAAAAATGGATCTGATTTTTTTGAGAGCATTTTTTTTAAACTCACGTATACAGGGCTTTAGGTAAATCTCTTTCAACTATCTCTTAGGTAAATCTCTTCAACAACTTTCCCAAGGAACATAGGTCAAAATAAGAAAAAAAAAATTTGAGTGCCCATACAAACTTCATCAGCATATAGCGCATTTTGTATGGGAGATCAAAATTTTTTTCGTATTTTGGCCTATGGGAAAGTTGTTCAGTTTCATGGACTGATTTAGCACCCGAGAAATTGAAAGAGATTTACCTAAAGCCCTGTATTCGAATGTTGTTTTTCTAATCTTAAATTGCTTGTGCTGCCTTCGCAGGGTCTATATTAAAGTATATTTTAAATACTTCGATTTCGATGTTTGGAATCGATCTTCATTAGTATTGAGTAGGCGACGGACTGATACCTATACATATAGCTAAGTACTTAACTAATTGCATAGTTTTAAAAGAAAAAAAACAACGAGTTGCACTCCGGGAGTGCCGGCAGAAGTGAAAACTTGAACATTAACGTTGTGCATTAATATGGAAATAAAACAAAATACACAAAAAGAGTCCGTTATTCTCACAGGATTCGATCCTTCGACGCCTCGCCTACGATCTGATAACTTCAATACTCGGTCAAAAATACAAAAAACTTTCTTGAGTTCACTTCGTGGTTTCGCACTTTCGACCTGTTGCTTACAATCTGGCAACTTTTCCACTCGACCAATCAGGCCTCCTGACGGATAACTCGACTACGTCATGATGGTTAATCAGAGGCCTATCTTTTTTTAAATTAATAATGGGATTGCTCTTCACCACAATCTAGCACAAGGGCGAAGATGCGGTCGAAGATGAAGCGAGCTCACCCAGAAAATGCCTATTTTCTCGAACTTTAAAGAGGTTCGGGTTATATGAGCTGATCACGATCTGGTATCACGATCGGCTTGATAACTCTGATGCTAGAGATAGTAAAAAGCTAAATATGGCCACTTTTTTGGCCCACATAGATCACACAGCAGAATAATATCCAGATTCCCTGTTTCTCTCCGCTCCCTTTACCGATTTTGAACTATTACAATGGTTTTAAGTAGTAGGTAAATTTTAAGCAAACATTCCATTAATTCCATTAATCGAGTGTGTACTCGTGCCTATAATCCTATTCAGGGTAGGCAGGACATCAGCAAGCCTGTTGCACGAATATAAAATGTTTTTCCGTGGATTTGTAAGTATATTTTTTTTATTATAAGATGGGTTAACTCTTAACCTTAATCTTGACCAAGGTCATAGATGAGTTCGACGATGGAGCGAGTTAACCCAGAAAATGCCAATTAAGGCACTGGTATTCTCACGCACCGACGGAAAACAGCAAGCTATTTGGCGTCGGATTTCGGTAGGACGGTAGTCGCGAACCAAACGGCCCTTTACAGAGCCTCCCACACCGCATGAGACCATAGGACGCCACCTCAGATTCAAAATAAACTGAGGTGTCGTTGCCTAAGATGGATTAATAAGAGGCAGGTCTCATTTGTGTTTCCTTAGTCGCCTCTTACGACCCCGACGGAAAGAGATGGGTTGGTGTTAGTCTCAACCGATCACCATACGGTATTTGTGATTGTCATAATATATATATATTGCATCAAATACTCTCAGACCCTTTAAGCTTTCCAAAATTTGACATCAATGCAGTTTTTTTTCCAAATTTTGGATATAGAGCTTACATTTTTCTTTCCACGTTAACTCCCATATCAAACACTAAGCGCTTACAATCGCCTAAAGCCACTCAAGAGCGACTAGAGCACACGTGTCGATGTGATTTAATCCTCAGCTTTACTATAATCCGACCACCCATGCAACTCGCGGCCAGCCATTATAATGCTGCCCACAGAAATGGTACCCCCATTATTATATAGAACAGAACACATAGGTGCCCTTATTATTTTACACTATAAAACCGACCACCTACGTCACGCTTAAATGCAAAAAGGTAGATGCGAATGTAATGATGCGTTCGTGATTTTTCGGAGGTTTGCGCTTGCACACGTTTTCTGCAGTTTTTTGTATGGACATGAATTGTTCGCACTTCAAAATGATTTTGATGTTGGTTCTGCAAAAGGTAAGCTGAGAAATTTTGCGCAAAAAATTTGGTTAAATGCAAAAAAACGCATTACTTAAAATATCTTTATATGTATACAAAAGTTTTTTTATTCTTGACCTAATAAAAATATTTTTAACAAAAAATTTACCCGCCTTCAAAAAGGGTTAAATAATTTTTAAAGCTATGTTCACGAGTAAGTAGTGGTTACGGGTAAAACAGTAAATAGGTGAATTCATAGCGGAATATGGTAAATAGAGAGGAATTTTTTTTTACGTCGGCCTATCACTACCTACAACACAATAACACAATAATCTAGAAATATCAATTCCTTCTTAAACATAAAATATCCATAAAAACAGTAATTGAATATGGCTAATGAAAGTCCAAGGACGACAAAAGCAAAATACAATCAGTCACACAAGATACTGTTGATTAAAAGCAAAGCTACATATCGTGCACAATGAATCCTTAATTCATTGTTGAAAAAAGGTGAAATTAATTCATCCTTTTTCTTACAACGAGAGACCAGTTGCGTTATGTGGCGCCAGTTTCCAATCTGACCGCTGATTTTCGCGTACGGGATGTTTAATGACAGCTTTAGTTCGGTTTGTTCAACCTATTGGCGACCTGCCACGCGCGGTACCTATTACCCTTAACCTTCTCCTGCATAACAAGACGTTCTATGGAGTCTTTGCTACGACGCCGACGGGACGTGTCACCAAGGAAAGCAATTATGCAGGCCTAAACAATAGACGACAGGCGCTATTTAATTTTCTTCTTTTTTTTTTTTCCTACAGAACTCGGTACTACCACCATCCTCCTCCAGCAAATTCGCACCCTAGGCAAGCGGAAAGGTGTCAATAATGACGTCAAAATATCAGTTCGTTGTCAAATAGACTCAAGAGGATAATCTCAAAGCTTTTTACAGAAAATACTTTCACTTTTGTAGGGCACTGTACCTAAAATATCTATGTTAGTGCTTACTCGTCCATATATTGATGCGTATTAATGATGTTTCGGACCGGCGATTAGTCTCCATCTGTTATGACGACGCCTCTGCTCTGTCCCTGGAGAAAAACAATCACATTGCTACTGTATATTTTCTTCCATAACGCTATTCGGGAGCCATCATCAATTGTCATTAAGATTTGCCGAGGAAATTGTGTTTTGGGATCTAATTTTTGTTTTGTTGACAATTATCATGAGCAAAGACATCTTTTAGTTTGCTTTCATTCACTCGTAACTTACGATACGTTACAAAAAAAACTCAATTTTAAACGTCAGCGTTTATAAGGTCATTTAACTTTAAACTATGTTTATGAATAAAGGGGTAAGTATAGGATACAATTTTAAACAAACAAATATTTTGCGCCTCGTGTCGTGTCAGAAAATTATATTCAAACCATATGACCGTCAATCCAAAGCCATTCGTAAAGTGTTTGCGAACACTTCGTTGCTTTCTATCTTATTTGTTATCTCTAACACCCTCTGTCAAGTTGTAGCCAGTGAGCAAGTAAACGACATAATTACACATATCGATTGTGCCACATGCATATATTTTCAGCGCTGAGGCCAGGCTGTTTTAATGTATGTATTGAGCACATGGGCGACCACTTGGTGACACGTTACATTTACCTACCGATAATTACTAGGTATGTCAGGAATTTGATCCATTTGTCCTTTCTCATTAGTACATATATTCTTTACATTGTTATATTTACTTGAAATTACACTTGACAATACTTCTGTGGGTCATTACTAAGATCAAACATGGAAACTTTGTCATCCTTTCGCCTTCAATGCAGCAAAACTCTCGCAGATACCTACGCTTTTGAAAAGAACTGAATGTAGTTTTAGCTCTATAGTTTACTGGTAAGGGTAATACAGTGCTGAAAGAAACAGTAGGTAAACTGGTACGGACCTACGAAAGTAACATGTAAAGAGTCAATAAAAGATAGAAGACTGCCAAAATCGACTATTTATTGACGTATTTAGAGCAATTTGAATGTTCACTGAAATAAACATATTTTCAATTTAAAAATGCGAACGCAAAACCTCAAGCCTTTCTTCTACATCTATGCCGTGTGACACTTGTTTTCTACATAGGGTAGGGTCGGTTGGCCAAATTTTTCTGCTGCAAGACATCTGCCTAGAGTTGTCGGGTCGCTTAGTTTTCCCTACTTACAAGTACAACATTCATCTGATTATGATGAAACTTCGGTGAGTTGCACTGCATAAAAAGGTTAATGGAAAAAATCTGGAACAGAGTCACAGGGATCACCTAGTTGTACATAACTTAACATGGATCTTATGTGACAATTTCTGATAAATACGTTAATGAACTATAGTATGTTATAATGTGTGCTGACAAAATACAGAAGTGAGTTTATGTCATTAAAATTATTTGTTTTGAACATGAACAGCGTCCCTTTCGTAGGTGGATTTTCTCTCGTCATTCGTAACTAATGTTTGCCGTCGTGATATTCGAGTAACACATCATTTACATAATTATCAAGACTGTTGTGACTCCACTTGTTTACTTTGTCCTTACTTTAGATGAAAGTGGTGTTATTGTGTCCAACGAATCGGTAAATTTCTATCAAAATCTTGGCTGTTACATCAGATCTTTAATTTTATTAGTTTCATTAGTTGTTGAAATTGATTGCTGCGGCATTAGTAATATTTTTGAGCACATTAAACTTAAGTCTAGCCTTGACATATCCTCTCTTAATAAGGAGACCTGTATGTCTATTCCAATAATCAATGTCATCTCAATGGCGGTTGCATGAGCATTTTACCAATACAGGTGGTGAAATTGAGAACCATAGGAACCTCATACATTTGAGGACAACCACCCCGACTGCAGCGCCGCCGCTAACCGAACGTTATGTTGAAAACTCTTACCAAATTGACATTCAGTTGGCGGTGGCGCCGGCCGCCAGTCAAAGCAGCTGTCATCTAATGTATGGAATTTGGTTAGTTCTCAATTTTGTCACTTGAACTAGTAAAATGGCGACCATTGTCATTCCTCCGCTATTGATCAAATAGCTCTGAAGTTGGTAGAATTGAGGTGAAGACTTCTTGGTTTAGTGGTTGGTTTGGGTCAGCCTATGATGTTAAACTATTTGCGAAACATACTTAGACATAACATAGGTATAACATAGATATAATGCTCAACCCCTGATTACCTGATCAAGTAATCAGAAATTTTGTAATAGCCCTAACTGACAAGCAGCCATGGGAATGAACTGCTCAGCTCTAGAGTTATTTCACAATTAGTTACAATTAGAAAATAAGAAAATTTGTAATGCGATTTAAAAGAGCACCCTCAGAGTTTCTTGCCTGTTCTTCTCTGGGGAATAGGCGTAGAGTCAGTAGGGTCAATAGAACTAATGCGTATGTATGTATTTAAATCCTTTAATGTTTGTTTGTATGTATTTCATGTAATCTTGACTTGTTGTAAGTGGCATCCTGAATGTCCTATAAAATAAAGATTTTTTATATTCTATTCTATGCTGTCAGTCATGTCTCGATGGCAAAGCTAGTTAGGTACAATGTATGCTATGTTTTAACATTAGCATATATTTTTTTAAATTTATATGGGATTTTATTTCCAAAAATGTGACGCTTTGCCATATAAACCGTCCTTCGAGCCGGATACGAGTATGAACCAGTAATATATGTAATATATGTTACCAAGATCAAATCTCAGTAACTCTGAAGAGTTTCGTTTAACGTAAACAATTCCCTGCCTCCTTTTGGCGGTGCGCATTCACAAAAGTGCTCAATTTGTGCAAAATGCACAGCGGTAAAGGGACATTGCAGTTGGTTGCGGATAATTCTTGTGTTGCAAGTGTAACCGCAGCCTAATTGCGTCCATCCTAACTTGTGATATTATACTGTAAGGCTGATTCTACATTATTTTTCAGTACCGATTTATCCCGTTAATGTATTGTTGCAAGCTGACAACCCATCCGTACTATACTTACTCAAGTTCTATCTAACAACCCTTAGAATGTGTGTCAAATGTGAGGTCAAGAATTTCTAGAACATTATGACGTTCTTTCTACCCCAACTG
The DNA here is from genome assembly GCA_949987775.1 of Aproaerema taeniolella. Classification (NCBI taxonomy): domain Eukaryota; kingdom Metazoa; phylum Arthropoda; class Insecta; order Lepidoptera; family Gelechiidae; genus Aproaerema; species Aproaerema taeniolella. Next base: position 2,627,193 of record OX465259.1, on the reverse strand, counting down.
AGATTATGCGCGTGAGACTATGTGCGTATGTGTAATTAAGAATTTATTATATATATTATTGCTATCCCACTTCCAAGCTATTGACTTTCTTTATCGTGTATTGTGCCTTCTAAACTATTCTTTCTTTTCCTTTTGAACTTTGTATGATGTGTCAAAAATCGTGTATGTTCGCTAGACTTTTTTGATAAGTGTAGTTCGCGGATTAGCAAAGGCGTAAGCATCAGTGTGACTCCACCCCAGTCAGCGGTCGTGCCTGGACACAGAAACAAATTGAAATTAAAACTAAAGTTGATTAGAACCACAATTGCAGGGGATTGCACAGTACTTGTGAAACGGCGGCAAGCTTCTTTTGTTAAGTTCTGTGGTCTAAAGTTATGGTCGACTAACTGTGGTGGGTCTTTCAATGCCAGCTTGCTAAAAAAAATGTTTTTTAATGCATGATGAGTAACCCTGTGGACTATCGATGGGACCTGATAGGTGATCAAAGCGGCAATTTATTATCTATATAAAATAGAAGACCAATAGACAATAGACCAATAGTTTGTTCCCTTTGTATCAAAATATTGTATTAAGTTTTTTTAAAAATGAAGAGGTTTTTTTTTTATCACGAGAGTTTCCGTACTTCAATGTAGACGATTGACTACAGTCATATAATTAATTCAGAGGCGGTTTGGTCATGGGGTGTTTGTGTCTGTCTTTATGTATTTTCCGAAGAACCCACGACACAAGGGAAACTTTAGTGTTGGCCCTTGTGTGTGTAACGTGTATCGTCATTACTAAAACTAGTTGGGCTACCAATATTTTCTTTCTTTGAGATTCTAAGCATTGGTGCAGATGAGCACAAAAGAGAATTTGATCATTTCAATAGTGAATAAAGTTTAAAATATATATTCCATAAAACTTTCAAACTCTTGTCCTTTTAAAGCAAAAAGTAGCCGCAACATTTAAAACCGAGGAGCTACTAGCTAATTACATGGCCAAAATAAAAACGACAAAGAGTAATAAAGTCAACAAAAACGACCATAAATTGTAAGGATTATGCAACGGCACGATGCTTCTCTTCCTGACTCTCATAGTGATGGGAACTTATGCATTTGTCGATGAAAAGGAGATATCATGTTATATCTTTTAGATCTCATTTTATTGGTACAGAACTTGTTTCACAGTAAGAATTTTGTTGTTGTTAAGAAGATTATCGAGATAATAGAAATTAAAATACAGTTAATTTTTCTATCGTGTCTTTATCTTTACTCATTTTATTATAAGCTATTCTCAAAATGTAACTTTTTTCTGAAGATAATATTCATTTTCTTGTTCGGAATTTGGCTTTCGGTGAAATGTAAATTTTTAATCCATTATTTTTTTTAAGGCAGATTTAATTACAACATAGGTAAATGATTTTTTACAGCATTATAAATAATTAAGTAACGTCTCTATATAGGTTTGAGTGCTCGTAGCAAAAAAGTAAGGGATATACAAATGATATGAAAAGATCTGCACTGATCTAAACCCCATGATCCAGTTCTTGGTTATCGGAAGCCACCTTAGCTCTTAAGCTATAAATATTCGCTGCAAGGTGGTCTGACAAATTTGCGGTCGTCGCTAACTACCAACCCAGCTTATATTCTATTATAGACAAGCTTTTTTTTTTGGGAAAAAAATTCTACTGTGCTACCTTCTATGTGAGTTATATTTGAGAGTTTAATATAGAAAGACAGACTTATTATTTCGGACATCACAACACATTTAACAGGCAAGATCACACAGTAATACAAGATACACTAGATAGAAACATAAAAACAATAACCAACAAGCTTTAGATCGCTATGTGTTATATAAGGTCTGAGACAAAGGGTCCTCGACGATATGAGACCGCGAGCCACAACGCTGGTTTTCAGTGAGTCCTATAACCGATTTGTAAGAACGACATAATACATACCTAATTATGAAGAGTTGCAAAAATTCGTAAACATACTCACAAAAAGCATTAAATGTATAAATAGATAAATAAACAAGGTACGGACCTCTTGTCTGTGGATTTAAATAACAACATCAATAAAAATATTAAGTTAGTAAGTATACATACATATAATATGTTGTATACATATATAAGACATTGATATTTAAGACATGTCGAGGCATTCGTTCTGTAAATGTTGTAAAGCCGACTAACGTGCGTTTTACGTGTACAGTAGACCCAAGATATTTTAAACTTAATATTTAAGATTTCAAAATATGGCTTATGGAATTTTCTTAAGTTCTTTGCCAAATGGTCTTGACCAATAGTTTTTGCCAGGACAGGATTTACGTTAAATGAAATGCAAAAGTATTTTCGGTTTACCCCGCTTTAGTACGAGTATAATCACAGTACAAAACTGAATGGTCAACCTCTTCAAATTTTTTTTTTGTTTCTTTTTTTGGGTGTTACCCGTCAGTGGTAATTTGTTTTGTAACGTCGATAAGTATTTGTTTATTTTTGTTATGACTACTCGAACAAAAGCGCAGTAGTAGACATTACAAAAAACTTTCTAAGGGTTCATTTGTCCCAAAACTGCAATGAATATCATCGATAGTTTAACTTTTGTCAGAAAGAGCTACATAATTCACTTTTTGTTCTACGCTGGATTGTTCAGGCTGACATGTATGACAGCTTTTCTCAGGCCTACATTACATATACTTAAGAGTCAGTGATGTCATTATCATTCTAAAGTAAAAAAAGTTGTATCACCCGCCTGTCTCTTCATGTAACCTGTGACTGCAGCGCACTGCACTGCAGCAGGAATTGGTACCTTGGAGGCCACGACTTGTCCTACCAAGACATTAAGGATGTGCCCGCTAAGGACATAGCCAGATTCGCGGTTGGCACAGGACTCCAGGATGTACAGTGATAACACAGAAGGGTACGTCACAATAGATCTGTCAAGGTTGCAGGCCTGCGTACACGCTTGACCCCAACTCTTCAAACTCCTTACATAATAATCACCCCCCCCCCCCCCCCGACATTCATTGCCTATAACTTCCTTTAAATATACCCAGGAACCATCTCGATCACGTCAGCTTTCAAACAAAAAAAAACACATCGAAATCGGTCCCTTCGTTTAGAAGCTACGTTGCCACAGACATACATACAGATAAACACGTTAACTTATAACACCCCATTTTTTGTCAGGAATTAAAAAGGACGCATGTCCACACCAAACGCAAGAGAAATGAAAACTTCTAAATAAAAATAGGGTCCATTTTCCATGAATTGATTTGGAAATCGATACTCTCTTAAGAGAGAAGTTTCATTGAGTAGAAAAATGAGATTCATGGAAAGGTGACAGCTTAAATCGAAAAATGCGTTAACTACTCATCGAGAGTTTTCAATCACGAACATTTTGATAGCAAATTCAAGTTCCTGTGTGCATTTTACTATCATTTTTTACAGCTTAAAAGATACACAATATTGGTATTTAGAGGTGACTTTGTGAGCGTTTTCTATCGAATCAAAAGTGCTGAATCATATTTTCAGCAAACTACTTATCCAGTTTATGTCCTGAATATTACCGTAGTATTTTTTTATTCGATTTAATTCAGTGCGTCATGCTTATCTACGCATCATAAAATCGTAATTTAGATGCTGTAGTCGCCTTAAGAGAGAAGTTTCATTGAGTACGCTAGGGCAGCAAAAAATGTTTTATTATTTCTCTCCTCAAACTAAAGTACGACAAAGTAAACACAACCTTTCTCTATCAATTTCCTCAACCGCTATTAAGCCGAGACTCTAACCCAGTAGTCTTGCGGTCCACATGACACTTGCAGTAATGACAGAGATGAGCTGCGCCGGCGCCGGCTACCGACCGTGACGCCTGCGGTCGGTGTGCGTGAATTATCCGTTTTGCTGACCCTACCACCCGGGCAATTAGGCGCATTCCGCTTCTATGTTACTGTCAATCTATATCAATCTTTCTGTACATCACGCCACAATCCCTTTTGGGATAGGCAGTACGTCGTGTGGGTCTGAAACCACTCGACGCCACATTTGACATTCATTCAAAGGGTTTTTGGCTACCTGAGCTATAGGCTCTCTTCACCTAAATAACTGAACGGTATTTTTTTTCTATATCATTTTTTTTAGCTACCCACAGAACATGAGCTTGTGTGTGTAAAATTTGTGTGTAACTAGGTGGGTAATTATAGAACTTCCATGCTGAACTGAGAGTGAAAGAAAAGCTTAAAATGTGCCCGCTGCCAACTCTTCTCAGGCATACCGCAGAAGCCATTAAGTGGGACGTGACGGTGTTGCTGTATTGTGGGCGAAAGGCTGACAACCTGTCACTACCATACTAATTTGTAACCCTCAGCGTGTAAGTCGAATGTAAATCTGAGATACTTGATGTTCTGGCTACCCCCTTAGGGATTATAAGCGTGAGTGTATGGATAGGTAACTATATAATCTGTGACGCAAGTATAAAGCTATCGATACTAAAGGATAAATTAGTATTTTTATTTTATTTTAAGACGGGTTAACTCTTGACCTCAATCTTGACCATAAAGGTCAAAGATGAGGTCGACGATGGAGCGAGTTAACCCAGAAAATGCCTATACAGGCACTGGTACTCCCACGCACCGACGACAGAACACAGCAAGCTATTTGGCGTCGGACTTCGGTAGAAGGGTGGTCGCGAACCAGACGGCCCTTTACAGAGCCTACCAGACCATAGGACGACACCTCAGACTCAGAAAAAAATGGAGAGTCGTTGCCTGGGATGGATTACTAGGAGGCTGGTCTCATTTGTGTTTCCTTAGTCGCCTCTTACGCCACCCACGGAAAGAGATGGGGTGGTGTTATTCTCAACCGATCACCGCACTGCAAATAGTATCAACATTGAATGAAGCATTGGTAGTTCAAAAGGTCGTCCTCATGGTGTCTATTCTACTAACCAATGGCGTTTCTATGGCGATTGAATGACAATGGTGTCCATTTTATCTATTCAGGTGGCAAAATTTAGAACTATACACGTCAACACGGTCTAGGGATATTGCACGATTTTTTATACAAAAGAGGTATGTTTGAGAAGCTACAAAAGCATACTCGAGATACATAGAGCTCTATAATTTTCAGACGAGCAAGTGCTAAACCTAAATTTTGAATTCTAATCAATAAATTTCGTTTTACGAAAGCATACTCGAGATACATAGAGCTCTATAATTTTTGACGAGCAAGTGCTAAACCTAAATTTTGAATTCTAATCAATAAATTTCGTTTTACGGGAAAACGTGGTAAATTCGACTATTTTCATACAAAAAGCAGGCAAAAAGTGCATTTTCGTTTTCGTTTCCGTCACGTTTTCACAAATTTCAAGTAAAACAAAATTAACTGACTAGAATTGAAAATTTAGGTTTAGCACTTTCACGTCTGAAAATTATAGCCCTCCATGTATCTCGAGTATGATTTTATAGCTTCTCAAACAGACCTCTTTTGTATGAAAACTGGTGCAATATCCCTAGACCGTGTTGATGTGTGTATAATGTCATCTAAATAGGCGCCGACTCAGCGTTCATGCTACAGCAGTAGGCTGTAGCGCTGCTATTCTGTTTGTACATTTACTTTGGTTAGTGGAATAGATGCTCAGGTCATAGGCTAGGCTAGGCTTGGCTAGTAGTGATCGGGCAGTAGGACAACGCTCGTTTCTTAGCCTCGCAGTCACGAGGGGTTAAGTTAAATCGTCTCGAACTTTCCGCGTGTTGTTTCGTGTTTGGGAAATTTTTGTATATAGTGGTTTTGGTTTTAGAGCTGCGGTTGTGTAGTAGTGAGAGGGTCGCTATATTAAGTGATAGTCCGTGTTCTATTCCAGTACCGTCATTTGTCGATGACTTGTTGAGATTTGTTTGTTAATTGTTGTAGATAACAGATAATTTAAAAAAAATGCTTCATGGAAATAAGTTCCTATGTCGATCAAATATTGCTAAGAACTATCACATCAGCTTTCCAAACAAAAAAACGCATCGAAATCGGTCCATTCGTTTAGGGGATAACATGCCACAGACAGAAGCACAATACACTGATACACACGTCAAACTTATAACACGCATTTTTTTTAGAACAAGTATCAGGACGTTAGGGAACCCATTTACACTACAAAATTATGAGCGAAATAACGCTATGCCGTGTATACCTAGCTAATCATTGTATTATTTTATGGTTGAATACATTTTTTTAGGGTTCCGTAGTAATCTACGAACCCTTATAGTTTCGCCATGTCCGTCTGTCCGTCTGTCCGTCTGTCCGCGGGTTTCCTAAGAAACCCTTAGTACTACAGAGCTAAAACTTGGCATGATTATACATATGAATCACGCCGACAGAACTGTAGAGTAAAATCTTAGAAAACAAAATTTTTTCGGGGGTCTCCCATAGACGTGAAAGGGCGATGAATTTTTTTTTTCTCGCCAATATTTTTGAATGGGGTGTCATAGGATAGCATATTAAAAGATAGAAGGGTTTTACTAAGAACGTTTTTCGATTCAGTACTCCTTTTGCGAAATATAAATTTTTAAAGTGAAAATTTTTGTCAAATACAAGTGTCCCCCCCCCTCTACCTGCTAAACGGTTGTTTCTAAAAATGTGGAAAAATTCACGTTGGTAGCATATATAACGAAATTAAAAGGAAAACTATCACACATAAGTTGGTCCTTCAAGTTTGCGAGTAATAGTCGACCAAGTGCCAAACACTGTTGGGATTAATAAGAATATATTTACTAATATAAGATCCTTGGTACTACAGAGCTGAAATTTGGCATGGTCATAGATATTGATTGCGCCGACAGATCTTAAATATAAAATTTTGGAAAAAACATTTTTTCGGGTGTTTCCCACACACGTGAAAGGGCGATGGATTTTTTTTTCTCGCCGATACCATTGAATTGAATGTCATAGGATAGATTTTTAAAATATAGAAGGGGTTTACTAAGAACTTTTTTCGATTCAGCAATCAGCACTCCGTTTGAGAAAAAAATATTTTTAAAGTGATTTTTTTAAAAAAAAACAAGTTTCCGGGACACTACCAGCTAAACGGTTGTTTCTAAAAATGTGAAAAAATTCACGGTTATAGAATATACAACGAAATTAAAAGAAAAACTATCACACATAAGTTGGCCCTTCAAGTTTGCGAGTAATAGTCGACCAAACGTTTTTGGGATTAATAAGAATATGTTTACAAGGTTCCACGCTAAAAGTGAGGGGAGGTCGAAAGCCGAACTGTAACATATTGACATTTTAGGTGTCGTTAAATAGTTTTTTGGGGTGTTAATTACGAAAATGACATCAAAATTATTTTAACAGCAGGTTGATATTATTTCTAACAGTAATATTGCCGTAAAAAAACAAAAAAAAAAACAAAAAAAATTCGCGAATTTTATACTTACATTCGGTTGTATTTAGACCAAAATAAAATTTTTTCCGAAATTACAAACTCTTTAATAATACATTTGTTTTTAGGGTTCCGTAGTAATCTACGAACCCTTATAGTTTCGCCATGTCCGTCTGTCCGCAGGTTTCCTAAGAAACCCTTGGTAGCACAGAGCTGAAATTTGACAAGGTCATACATATAAATTACGCCGACAGAACTGTAGATTTTTTTTCGGGTGTCTCCCATAGATGTGAAAGGGTGATTAATTTTTTTTCTCGCCAATATCATAAAATGGGGTGTCATAGGACAGCTTTTTAAAAGACAGAAGGAGTTTTCTAACAACGTTTTTCGATTCAGCACTCCGTTTGCGAAACATAAATTTTTAAAGTAAAAATTTTTGTCAAACACAAGTGTCTACCTCTCTACCAGCTAATCGGTTGTTTCTAAAAATGTAAAACAATTCACGGTGGTAGTATATACAACAAAATTAAAAAAAAACTATCACACATAAGATGGCCCTTCAAGTTTGCGAGTAATAGTCGACCAAGTGCCAAACTTAGTTGGGATTAATAAGAATATATTTACTAATATTAGATCCTTAATAGTACAGAGCCAAAAATTTTTTTCGTGTGTTTCCCATTAACGTGAATGGGCGTTTGTTTTTTTTTTAGCCGATATCATCGAGTGCGTTATCATAGGATAGCTTTTTAAAAGATAGAAGGGGCTTACTACAAACGTTTTTCGATTCAGCAATCCGTTTAGGAAATATTAATTTTTATAACGAAAAAAAATGTGGAATAATTCACGAGGGTAGCATTTACGACGAAGTGTACCCTAATCCAAAATGGTTGACATACAAGGTTCCACGCTAAAAGTGAGGCGAGCCGAAAGCCAAGCTGTAACGTATTGACATTTAAGGTGTCGTTTAATAGGTTTTTGTGGGTGCTATTATTTTATTATTCCTTACAATAAAATTGTCGCAAAAAAAAAAATTCGCACTTCCATTCTGTTATATTTAGGCCAAACTTTTTAATAGGTACATTTGTTTATGATACTAAGTATAGTATTTGGGGATTTTAACATCAACTATGACAATATGCTTGTAGAATTAAGAAGCCAGCGCATATTTGAACCATGCTGCTACGGAACCCTACAATGCGCGTGGCCTGACACGCTCTTGGCCGGTTTTTTATTATTCTTTATGGTCAGAGGAATCCCCGAAAAAAAATTAAGCAATATTTTTTTTTGAGCATAGTTATAGCGCAAACGATTACAGAACCCACAAGCAGACATGGACTCATTCCCAACATTTCCAATAACAAATATTACTTCCATCGAAAGATTCTCATGTCAAACTCGACAATTACCCCTACTACGGGTCCAAGACGTGTGTTCCGTTATCGTCTGCGGTCGGTTTCCCTAAGTCGTGAGAATGTTTCGTGCACCATGGTTTCTGGTAATTGATGTCAAGCAGTAGGTACTGATTCTGTGGTAGCTGCTTGATAGAGTCCGTGGGTGATGGTAAGCGGGTGGTTGGGTAATAGGGTCAGATTTTTATTGAGTTGGAGTGTTAGAAAGTAGTGATCTCCTTGAAAGAAATGTGGTAGTTGCTAGGCGCTTATTTTAAGAGCGAGCGGCTTAATCCAACTAACAGGGCTAGTTTTTATTACTTACAATAATTGTTCACGTTAAACGTAATAATTAACCGACTTCAATCTTAAAAATGCATATCAGCAAATAACCACAAACCAAACGGCACCTGGATTTTATGTGTGTTTTTTTTTTCAAATCTTTCAAAAAGCACTGACATAAATGAGGTGGTCGTTGACGTAAATGACCACCTCTGAAGTATTTCCTACCATTAAAAAAAACAACAATCAATTCATTATTTACGGAGTAATCACGTATTAAACATACAAAAAAACCATGCCGTGAATTTAGATTGTTTTCCCTAACCTAATTATAAAACTGAGCTTGGCATAGTTATTTATGAGATCTAATGTTGCTAGTCAATTTCAATTGTAAGGAGATTTCTAAGTTATTGCTCGTGACTGTACTGAAATTTTTTCACATTCCAATTATGTCTTCTAATACATTGTAGAGTTGATAATCCAGCTAACACGAAACCTGCCCTGTAAATCTTTCAAAAACAACATGGCATACGCAATCTTTACGTCATATGATCCTTCCATCACATTCTTCGAACAAAAACAATAGGCAGAAGGTGATATTCAAGAGATAAATTATACAACGCCTTGTCACTATCAACCTGGACTATGTAATCAGATGTGAGGCGTGCAATGAGTTGTATTTAATTAAGGATATGATGACCGCGAGATAGAAGCCGCAGTGAGCCAGAGAAGACAGAGCAAACATGATATAATACACGTCCTGAGTTAGAGTGAGGATAATGTGATGGGAGAAGAGGTTTTTGTAAGTATAAACGCTATATACTTACCCACTCAAAGGTCCACACTGAGGTTTCCCTTTTGTCATAGGTCTCTAACATATACTTACACAAAGACACACACGAACACCCATGACCCGGGAACAAACATATGCTTTGACACTAATATTTGGCCAGACCGAGTATCGAACCCAGGACTTTTTTTTTATAAGATGGGTTAACTCTTGACCTCATTCTTGACCATAAGGTCAAAGATGAGGTCAACGATGGAGCGAGTTAACCCAGAAAATGCCTCGATCAAGAGGCAACGTCACTAACACTCTACCAAAAAACGTACCGGTAGTATTTCTCTTAAAGATCAAGTTATTAGCCTTCTACCGGGTGAACTTGCTACATTTTCGTTCAAATCTGGGCCCCTGGGTTAGATTGTGGTCAAGAGCGAACTTGTTTGTCTTAATGTCATCAAAGTAGGTTTAAAATTGTTAGGTCATCCATCAAAGACGACCTAGCCATTTATAGTCGCCATTGACCAGAGCATCTGTATTTTTACAACCGATACTTCAGAACATCGGATGTCAATTTCTCTTGCGCTATACAGTTGACAGTGATAATCACGCCACTCATGCCACTTCGAAGACGGTAAAACTTGAAAGAGTAACGAGCATAGGTTTGCTCGCAATCTGGCATTGTTATTTCAACACTTTTTTGACATTTGTTTACGTGGTTTTCACCTTGTGCTTGAGCTGTAGATTAATAAAAACCTTATTCCCTCGTTACATTCCATCGTAAAGTCATAAATACACCTATGTGGTAATTCAAAAAGGTGCTAGGTGTCACCACACATGAATTAACGCAGGCTCTCCCGGCCACCAGCTTCGACGGCGACAGTGGCAAGCGCTTTTCTGATCCCATGCTTGCCGCGTATGGGTAAGCAATTTTTTTTATCGTCACAGCGAACAATGGACGCAATAACTCTAAAATTAAAACTTTTGTGTAAATCCTATTTTGTTTAATTTTGTATAGCTTTTAAACGGCTTAACCAATTTTGATCAAATTTAGCTATGAACTATCTCTATCACCGCATCCAAATCGGTTCATTCGTTTAGGAGCTACGATGCCACAGACAGACAGACAGACATATATACAGAAACACACGTCAAACTTTGAAAATTATCTTCCTTCGTCGGGGGTCGAGCCGTATGGTCAAAGATGACTTGTATACGTGCCTATCATTGAGCATTAAAATCTCTTCAGCACATCAGTATCCTCTACCTTAGTGATAGTCTCCAACAGAACTAATACTTTCACAAATATTAGCCAACGCTGTCACCTAGACCACACACAATTGTCTTGACATCTAATAGCTTTACAGTGTCAAGTATTATTGTTATATAAATTGTCGTTACGAAGGCGTTGTGGAAAATACCATGATGCGGGAATATAAAAAGCGGTTTTAAAATTTATCTTTTTATCAGATTTATGGCAAATTGTATGAATTTTACTAGTTGTGCTGATAGCAGGGGAGGCCATTGTCCAGCAGTGGAGCAAGGGAGGCCTTTACCCAACAGTGGGATCTGACAGGCTAGTATTAAAAAAAAGTGCTGACAGCCTTATATGCCTACCTATTTAGTCTATAGAAGTTCACAGCTTGACAAAGGCCTCCTCTGTAAAAAAGTAAATATATATTAAGCTGTTATAAACCATACAAACACTAATTCAAGACATGATAACGATTACAGGTTTCGAAGGATCAAACAATAGGAGTTTTTTTCGTCTAATTTCTCAATTATACATGAATATATTTCGTTTAATTACTTAATGTTATATTGATAATTGATATTTACATAATGGTTGTGTACATTTGTTGCAAAATAATCATAATTTTATTAAATTAAAAGAAACATATTATTATGTTTATACCTCTTAGTGCGTGTGTACAAAATGTTTTTTGGATTATTTAAGAACACGTGAAAAAAAAGTCACTTATGATATGTCTTATAGATCTCTGCGCATCAAATGCAATTATTTATTATGCTCAATGGATCGGAAGTGAACAAATCAATAAAATCGATCACACAAGACTATCTACAGATCAATCACGCCCATGAAAAATCGTATTCAAAATCTGCACGTGAGGCGAACTTCGGCCCTCGAATTAAAGAGAGGAAATCCGGGAGGCATTGTTATATCCCACACTTACGTAACGTACCTGACCCATGGATAAAGGCCCAATAAAGGACCCCATAGCCTTCCGAAGCTTTTTTCTATAATTATACGGTGTCAGAGACTTCCTAACTCAAAAACTGGCTCAAAAAATGCTGATGCAAATCTTTGAAAAAAAATCATGCAAATGATTGCAACCGTTACATCATTGTGCAATACCGGTTTTTGTTTTTTAAAAAAATGTTTAATTTTCTCACGTTAGCGAGTTTTTTTTTAAGAAATTTCTAATGACGTTTTAATTTGAAGAATACTTTGGGGTTTGATTCTGCGGATTTTTTTCCATTTTTTTGTTTTTTCATTGTTTGTAAAACAAAGTCTCGTAACACGGTTGTCGTAAAAAACTAATTGCGTTGCTGATTTATGCATTTACGTTGCATAAATTTATATTAACCGACGGAACTATTATTCTGTTCGTCCTTAATACAAAAAGTTCTATTATGATTTTTTTAACTTGAAAAATTGTATTAAAAATTATAGCGTCACTTATTATCGTAGTTACTACACTGTACTCGGTAGAAACTGCTAATTATTTACTCAATATTTTTGTATATTATATGAAATAACTCCTAGATAAATTTCTTATTGGGATAAATAGACATACTAGTATAATGTTGAGTGTAAAGGCCCAGTCTTCAAATATAGTTTATTGTCGCGGTTTTAGTCTAAAACTTTCGAAATAATAATATTTAATTAAATGAGTTCACTTCCCTTCAAGCATAACTAAGTATTTAAAAAAATAAAAGAGCTAGGATTTACTTGTGTAATTGCTAGAAATCAATAAAAACTCAGCAGAAAACACAGGTTCTAGAAATCTCCCGCCAAAAAACGCGTGCACCGTTCGCAATTCGAAAAAAAATCACAAACAAAAGACAACCGCATCTTCCATTGTGCATCTTGAAGGAAATAAATTAAACTATCCTTAGGGGAGATTTTTACCGTTATATCTAATCTACATTTAAAAAAGTGGGTAAAAAACTGAGGGCCGTGTGGGAACGATGAGTGTTAAAAAACTCCGGGCAGGAAGTTTTACGGTACTGTAAATATGAGAGTGACATAGAAAGTTTATAAGCGGATACTTATTTGAAAGATTTATTTGTGTCATCCTTTGAGGGTAGCCGTGGATCTTAGTGAGAAGTTGAGTTGATAATCACGTAATTGAGGCTTTAGAGATCAATGTATTTAGGAGTACAATGCATGTCATGCAAAACCAAATCCTTTTTCATTAGAAATCGCGCGCAAAAAAAAAAAAAAATAACCAAAGACTTCTTGAAACAGGCTGTTCTTATTTCCAAATTAGGTAAATCTACTTTATTAATTGAATAGGCTTCTTTTGAATCTACATATTTTCCTCGGTGAAAAATTATAGTCATATGTGTTTTGCATGCACCACCTTGTACAATTGTTTACGCTTAACGTCCCATTGGGATTGGCAGAGACCTCACATCGCCATTTTGACCGATCTTTATAAGAATCATAATGAATCCTAACAAAAAAGCTAATATAATTACCACATCGGCCTTAATAATGAGAAGTAGAGCACACAAAGTGACCCGGAAGCCGACAGTGTTTACTTCCGCCAAAAAAAAAACTCCTAAAACCCGAATCTCGACGGAGAAATATATAAAAAACCTCCGTGGCTGGATCTATTTTATTTGGGACTAGGGTTCCCAACATTGCATGTTTGAACTAGGTACCTATTAAATGAAATTGTGTTACATTTTAAAAAAAATCATTATGTGTAAAAACACTTAAAAAAAACATTTTGTCAAATTTTATTGTGATTTGTTAGTATAAAAATTTCTAAGAACTGAAGGTTAAATATCAATAAGTTAACAAAGTTATATGGTAAAATTACTACCTTATTAGGCATTTTCTGGGTTAACTCACTCCATCACTGACCTCTCCTATTGCCCTTAGTCAAGATTGAAATCAAGAGTTAACCCTTCACGTAACAAAAAAAACTAACTCAGATATAAATATCTACTAGCTATGGCTAAGTATAACTAAATCTTGTAAAAACAGTAATTAGGTACCTTAAACACAACATTAAAAAAAATATCTCCCAAAACTTTGAAAGTCACTGTCGTATACAAGACTCGAACTAAACGCACCCCTAATTTTTTCAGACATCCTTCAAATCCCGTGTATGTTTATAAAAACATATTATGCACATTTTTTTAAAAGTGCATCTTCGCAGACCAAGGTGCGTTCGCGCATTGTGCAAGGGACATCTTGTAGGGGTCTTACTTTTTAATAATTCATTTTTTATCTGTGTGATTTTTTTGTGTGAGTACGTTTTTTAAGTTTTCTCACGCAGCGGGCTTTTGAAGATGAGATCTGTGGGTAGATACATCGGAGTTTCTTTGTCGCTATCACGCTTAAGTGGAGGTAATTGTTGAACTACGAGCAAAGTATGAAAAAATTATATTATTGGCTGTTTAGATGATGGGTCGGGAGTACTAGTAATTTCTTATTTTTGATCAGAAGTTTAAGTCATTATCGTTCGTGTATTTATTTTTTGTAACATTTATATGGGAATTAGGCTATGAGCAAAGGAAACGAAGTAGTCACATTTAAATCAATTAATATATTATTTGACACTGGGAAGCTAATACACGTCCATCATTGAAGTCGAAGAACAAGAGAATAAATGAACGAGTGAAATCTAATTAACCAGTCAACTCACTCATAGTTTAGTTCGTTCTCTTAATACATACTCCACAGTAAAGATAATTTTTGCTATCTTTAAATTCAACACGCCCCCTCAAAAATTAATCGGTACTTTATCTTTATACACAATAAATTATAATACTAATTACCTAATTAGGACATGCATAACTTCCGAGTGTGTGCTGGGAGTTAAATACATTATGACCCAACATTTGTTGTAAAAAGTAAGGAAAAACCCAGAAAAACCTTACCAGGTCACTTCAATTGTATCTCAACATATAACCAAACAAAACATTGCATTTGCATTTTAACATAATATGTAACCCACTCATTAAAAACAAAACAAAATCAATAATTCTTAAACATAATAAATTAATGAGTTACAAATGTAAACCCACTTTTTCTGAGAAATTTTTAAATGCGACAACTGGCAAGGGTTTCGTAAGCGCATCCGCCAACTGCATACCTGTAGGAACATACATTAACTTTATTATATTTTTCTCAATTTGTTCTCGAGAAAAATGATATATTATGTCGATGTGTTTAGTTCTTTTATGATTTGTGGGATTATTCGCGATACTTATACAACCGTTGTTATCCTCATAAATAATTATCGGTTTTGATATTGCAACATGGATACTGGTCGCTAGAGACTTAAGCCACAAAGCTTCGCGAACAGCTTCGTACAATGCCATGTACTCGGCTTCCGTAGATGAGGTCGCCACCGAAGTTTGCCTCTTTGTACCCCATGTTATAGTACATTCATCAAACATTTGGAATAAATATCCAGTTGTACTTTTTCTGTCTCTCGTATCACTACCACCCCAATCAGAATCTACATACCCACACAATATATTTTGGTAATCACATCGTTTATAAGTTAATTTTAAATCCACGGTTCCTTTTAAAAATCTGAGCACCCTTTTTAAACATTGCCATAACTCTTTATTATTTTTGTTTGTGTATTTGCTCAAAATATTGACACTAGTACTTAAATCAGGACGAGTACATAACATTATATACATTAAACACCCTATTACATTTCTGCAAGGTGCACTGCATTTATCGTCCGAGTTTAACGCTTCATAGTTCAGTTTACTCTCCAAAGGAGTACTAACTGAATTACAATCGTGCATTTTAAATTTGTTCAAAACATTTTTTATGTATACACTTTGGTCTAGCGTTATTACGTCATCGTTTCGAGATATTTTAATACCAAGAAAATGTTTTATCTCTTTTAAATCTTTCATTTCGAATTTAGACATTAAATAGCTTTTAAAATTATCCATCGTGTGGATATCAGCGCATGCAATTACTAAATCATCAACATAAAGAACTAAGTAAATATTCTTAGTCACATCTCCTTTATCTAACACATAAATACACCTATCAACAGAAGAGTTCTGGAAACCTTTTTCTTTCAAACATTTTTCAAACGTTTCGAACCAACAGCGAGCTGCTTGTTTAAGTCCGTACAATGCCTTATTTAATTTACAAACGTTATCACCTTTATTTTTTACGCCCTCGGGTATCCTCATATAGATTTCTTCTTTTAAGTAACCATTTAGAAAGGCAGTTTTTACATCCATATGGTGAATTAATAAGTTAAACTGATTTGCAAAACAAATGATAAATCTAAAACTAGAAATCCTGGCGACTGGCGCAAAAGTTTCATTATAGTCAGTAAGATATTCTTGACTAAATCCTCTGGCAACTAAACGCGCCTTATATCGATAAGGTTTCCCAAACTCATCATGTTTTATCGTAAAAATCCATTTGCAATCTACGATATTTTGGTTATCAGGTTTTGGCACTATTGTCCATGTTTTATTTTGAGTTAAAGACATCAATTCGCTATTTATGGCTTCCTCCCATTTAGACCTATCAGCCCGATTTTTTATTTCTTCAAAAAAAGTCGGTATGTTACAAACTGAATCAACACACATCAGATAATCATCGGTCTCTCTATAAGAAATAGGATCACGACCTTTAATCCTGTCACTCCTTCTAAGCTCAAGACTGTTATCTGACTTTTCCGGATTTTTATTTGACTTCAAATCACCTATTTGTTCAGATTCGATTGCTTTGTCATGGTTTTTCTTACACAACTTTTCAGGATATTCTTGTTCATCAGTTTTATCACTCCGAGACTTTAACGACACTGATTTAGACCAACTGTCATTATCAGTTTTGTCACGAGAATTTCGCATATTCTCTTCAGGCTTAAACACAGGCCTGGATTCAATAAAATTAGTCTCTTCAATTATGACATCTCTAACAACAACAAATTTACTGATTTCTAGGTTCCAAACTTTGTAACCGTTTGGTTCATAGCCCACAAGAATACCTTTCCATGACTTATCATCGAATTTATTTTTACAGGTTTTATTATGTACATAAACAGTGGAACCGAAAACCTTTAAATATTTTAATTGAGGTTTTTTACCGTGCCACAGCTCGTATGGTGTTTTTGACGATCCTAAAGCCTTAGTGGGTGATATATTAATTAAATGAACAGCAGTCAATACTGCTTCACCCCAGAAAACTTTTTCTAACTTAGCACCGTTTAACATGGCACGAGCTTTTTCAGTTATCGTCCTATTCATTCTTTCAGAAACACCATTTAATTGCGGAGTTCTTGGAACTGTCAAATGATAAGTGATTCCTTTCTCAACACAAAACGTTTTCATTTCAGTGGATAAATACTCTCCACCGTTATCACAATACAACGTAACTAACTTTAAGTTAAATTTAGCTTCACTTTTTGCAACAAAATCTTTAAAGACATTAAATACATCCGATTTATACATAATTAAATACGTTACACAATAATGCGTAAACTCATCAGTAAACGTCACAAAATAATTTTTGTAGTCAATAGTAGAAGGAGTGATAGGGCCACATACATCTGAATGAACAACATATAGAGGTCGGTTAATATAGCTTTTATCTTTAGCTCGGTTAAACGGAAGTCGACACTGCTTCCCTTGTATGCATGGTTCACAAAGACTGTCATTCGGTATAACTAACTCAATTTGACTCAAATCCTCAACCATTTGTTTACTTTTTAATTCCAAAAATTTTTGTTTACTAATATGACCTAAACGTTGATGCCACAACTCATAACTTTTAGCACTACCATTGCTTATTTGGGAAACAGATCGACAAATATTTACAGACGCCACCAAATCAACAGCAATTAAGTTATTTAAAGACGTACCTTGCATAATAGTTTTACCATCTTTACATATTTGGGCACCCTCTTGTCCGAAAATGATTGTGAATCCAGCACGCTGCATCTTGGAAACAGATAGGAGGTTATAAGGAACCTCACGGCAGAACAAAACATCCTCCAGTGTTCCTTTAATGCCCATATTACTGGTTACATATATGGAACCTTTCTTTGTGGCTGAAATAAATTCACCATTTTTAGCGACAGAAATTTTTAATGGTGTTGTTAAAGAAGTGAAATTACTAAAAAGATCTTCCCTGTTTACTATATGGTCGAAAGCACCCGAATCCAGCAAAAAAGTAATTTTGTTTTCGTGACCATTAACTTGGTAGTCACCGTCACTGGTCATAAAAGCAAATCCAGAAAAATCATTTGACATTGACTGTTGGTTCGTCTCAACCGCCTGTAAAGTCCTGTCTGAATTTTTAAGCTGATTATTCATCCTTTTGAAAAAATAGCAATCGTTCCTCATGTGTCCCCTGCGTCCACAGTGATGACATTTTATATTTTGTAATTTTCTTTTATTATTTTTATTATTATGGTTGTGAGTTCGTTTTTGTGCATTATCAGACTTCCTTTTACGATTTGATATTTTATGTGTCTCCGCATATTGCTTAACTTGAAGAACTTTTGCACTAGTATCAGAAGACTCGTTTTTTAACTTTACTTCATGATCGAACAATCTTGTTTTTACGAACGCTAAAGTTAAGTTGTCTTCGGACAATGTTTCAATCGCCGTTACAACTCCATCGTAACTCGTAGGCAGTGTTAGCAGCAAATGTGCTACTTTATCAGTCTCTTCTAATTTTGCTCCAGCTGCTAGCAATTCAGTGAGCAAGTCGTCATAAATAGCAAAATGTTTAAGCAGTGCTATATCTCCTTGCAACTTTAAAGTTAAAAGCTTCTTTCTAATCGCCAATTGCGTTGCCATGCTCTTACGTTCATAAAGAGCATCTAAACTCTTAAAAATTTCCTTCGCCGTGCTACCTTCACATGCAAAACCGAGAAATGAATCTGATAGATACTCTACAATAGTACTTTTCGCAATTCTATTGCACTCCTCCCATTCCTCGTCCAATGTTACCGGGTCTTGATCAATAACTTTTATTACATCAATTTCGGTTAGTAACGCGCGTATTCGGAATTTCCAAACGCTGTACTTCTCACCGTTAAAAGCTTTTATATTTCTTTTAGATTTTATATTTTCCATTTTATAGAAATTTTATATCACAACAATTTTTACAATGACACAGAACTGTCAAAAAATCAAATTTTGAACTGTTCAAAGCAAGAACATAGACGTCAAAAATTTTCACATATTTTTACAACACATATATTTTATATTATATTATATTCGAAAATCACACAGAGCATCCTGGGCCCATAACCTATGGGAATTAGGCTATGAGCAAAGGAAACGAAGTAGTCACATTTAAATCAATTAATATATTATTTGACACTGGGAAGCTAATACACGTCCATCATTGAAGTCGAAGAACAAGAGAATAAATGAACGAGTGAAATCTAATTAACCAGTCAACTCACTCATAGTTTAGTTCGTTCTCTTAATACATACTCCACAGTAAAGATAATTTTTGCTATCTTTAAATTCAACACTACTGGATGTTCGCAGGGAACCGTGAAAATACCTTTGTGCTTTAATATCCATTGCATTTTGCATGATAACTACTTGATTGATTTTAAAAATTCTTTCATCACTGAAGTTGAAAGCTGTCCGTTATCAGCGAGTAAATAAAATAAGCTACATAATTCTTCGAAATCCCCACAGGAAAGAGCCCCAGGTGGAAAGCTAAAAATAAAATAAAAAACAAACTCAAATTGAATAAAAACAATTCAAAGTAGAGCTACAAAAATAATATACGTTACAGCTAATATTTCAAATTCACCAAAAAAATGTACCCTCCCAAAAACAATCTCAGTTATAATATTCACTACTTTTCAGTTAACAATTGCATAGATAATGGACCCCGCATATTCATTACAATGCAAAAACGGTAATTTAATATAAACTAGATGACAAAAATACAGCCAATGTATGAAAAAAAATACCTAAAAAAGTACAGGGTGCTTGCTACTGTTAGTTAAAAAAAAAAGAAAAAGGGGTGCGCAAAAACAATAATAAAAAACCCATTATCAAAGCCAACAGGGCTTTAGGACAAGCGGTTAATTTTGTTTTAAAGAGATTTATAGCTGTTCTAACCAGAAAGTGTTATTTTGAGACCTATTTTTAACTAATTTATATTATTCAGAGGTCTCTTTATGTCTTTATGTCCAATGTGGTCTTTATGTCCACATTAAAGGAGACGGGCCTGCATAAAAACTGTGAAGGTTTCTTAATAATTACAGACGAAAATATGAAATAATTTCCATTAAAAACTTTTTGATAAAACTAACCTAAATGTATAAAAACCAAGAGCATCAATATTCGAATTTTACAATAATTATGTGACAAATTGGCAATATGATAAAACTCGGCGTCTATTCTGTAACTCTACGACCGACATAAGTACGTAAATATCACTATCACCTGTATAATTGATCACCAATGCTCCAAAAAATCAGTTATAAACTTCGTCGTCATCAGCCCACACACGTCCCCACCGAGGGAAACGGGCCTCTCTTTGAAACACGAAAGGGTTTAAGCCATAGTCCACCACGCTGACCCAATGCGGGTTGGTGGACAATATAGGGGTTGGTTATAGACTTACTGAATAGTTTTTTACAACGAATGGATTCGCTCTATTCACAATCTAGCTCAGGGGCTAAATGTAGTCGATAATATAGTGAGCTCACCCAGAAGAATTCTATTCATTTAAACTTTAAAGTGACCCGGGTTATATGAGCTCGGAAATACAGACACAAGCAGGTAATTCCATTGCTCAGCAAGGCGCTTTATAGTTACATTGCTCACGCCTGTTGGACAATTTTGTGCAATTTTTTTTAATTAGACCACATATTGTCACTTCATTCGATCCAACCATATCTTTTACCAAATAAAGGCACTGTTTTGTTATAGTTTTATTAGTTTTGTTTTTGTATCAGAACTCTCCTTAAAATTGCATAATGAAGAAACGAGAATAGCAATAGTAATTAATTTAATTAAACACGATTAGTCGATGGATTTAAGGGCAATATTCCTTCTTAAACATATATTTATAAACCTTTATTAGTCGCAATCGGAGTAAAGCTTTCGCAATAGCCTTCGACACTGAGAATGACATGATCTTTGGCGCTGCGCTGGCGCGGGACATTACAATGAATAAAGGTTCAGGCACACATAGTGAAAAACTTCCCTTATAGTTGGGCGGAAATTTGAAAAATTGTTCGCCGAGTGATAAAAGTATGAAATTTTTACCATGCTTAAGGGATACCATAGCGATTATTTTAAGATGTGAAGGCAAGCTTTGGTGATTTAGGTGTCATTAGAAAGCAGGTGATGTGTAGATGTGTTTTCATATGTAAATTTCTAATACCCCTCCAAAATGGATTCATAAAAATACATAAAACGGAGTAAAACGTCATCGAAATTACAATTTGACCTCTAAAATGCAATAGGGGTCGAATCCAGCTTGCCTCCACATCTTAAAATAATTGCTATGGTATCCCCTAAACATGGTAAAAAATCACGCTTTTATCACAATGAGAACAATTTAAACGAAAACATTAATTTGCCGCCCCACTATTAGTATCCTCTTACGTACAGAAAAAGTTATTGGTCAACTACGGCCGTTTTGGTCGAGTGGTAGCGGCCCTACCTCTTCATCGACGGGCCCTGGGTTCGATTCCTAGTCGGGACAAATATTTGTGTAAAAAGCAGATGTTTGTCCTCGGGTCATGGGTGTTTTGTCTTTCTTTATATATGTGTTGTGAGGGACCCACGACAAAAGGGAAAACCTTAGTGTGGTGGGCCTTTAAGTGTGTGTCATTTACAGTTTACATAATTTATAGTAATAATATAACAATACATAAAAAATTTCGTAATATACGATGTCAAGTGATCGTTCGCCAGCTAACGTCACAAATAGGAATACGTTTGCGTGCTAGCAAGAAGAAATTTGATGGAAGATGGAGTTTTTTTCGGAGTCCGAACAGCATTACTTGATAACAAAATGATTATAGAATATTTTCAAAAGATGTAATAACAGTGAGAAGTAATTCTCGCTGAATTGGTGAGGTTTTGAGTTGCAATTGTAAAGTACCGATAAATTTTGTATTCGTTACTAACTTTAGTCCCCTAGATGGTTTCTCTCGCTGTATCTCTACCCTAAGGCTGTATACTGTGCATCCTTTCACTTTCCTCCTGACGTGTCAATTGGAACTTGTACCTTATTGTGTTGTAGCAAACGTTGTACCATTGTCTATTTTATTGGACACCACTTCAATTAAAATTAAAATTAGTTCTAAAAGTTCAAAAAATTTTGAAAGAACTTATGAATGAAGAGGAGTAAACAACTCCTGGTTCGTTCTTATTTATCGCCGAAAATAAAAGGGGTTTTCGTCTGGGTTAAAAATAAAACTAGCGAATGTTTCAAATGTTTTATAGCAATGACAACATTGACAACACATTGTTAGGGTCCCATAAAATTAAATTTTGAGTAAATGTTTGAGTACAGGTTGAAAAGTTGTACAAAAGTAAGATCGTTTATGAGTTTTAAAAAGAAAAAAAGTAATTCCGATGTAATGCTGATAATAATGCAAATTTTCCGAAAATTGCCAGATGTAAAAGAAAATTCTGCATCTAGGATGAAGTTGCGCGAACGCAGAAGTTACAGCGTTTACATCAATAGTGAGACAAAGTGAGGTTTTTTATTTATTTTTTCTTATATTAAATCAACAAACCCGTATCACAAACAAAAACTGTCAATAAAATAAATAAGTAATTATTATAAATCTTTTAAGCAACTCCTGCGCACGCCTGCAGATGCCAAACTAACGAAGTGAGGGCCATTCTGAACATAAATTATTTAAATTTGACTTGTAATATTGTACGGGTGACACAGGATATGCTAAAAGGGTTGAAAAAAATCTGGGGTGACCTTTTTTATGTTTGAGGGGTCAGAGTGACGGTAACTGTTTGGGTAACGTTAGTCACAGCTTGGATTAACGAACTATTGAATATTAAATAGATTTCGCACGATCATTTTTTCTATTCAAAGTTGTTATCATCATTGCTCTCTGTCTCGTGAGAAATGGTCAGAATTGAATTATATGTAGAATTTGTATGTATTTTTAAATACATGGGTGATTTTAAGTGGTTTTTAAAAAATAGTTAAACAAAAATGACTGGACCAAATGAAGTTCTAGAACTTTCCAATAAACTTTTTGTAACCAGCAGAAAACATATTTGTCCACCAACCCGCATTGGATCGTGGTGGACTATGGCCTAAATCCCCATCGTGTTTCGAAGGGAGGCCCGTGCCTCTTGGTGAGGATGTATCTATATGGGCTGGTAAGAAGAACCAGCAGTTCAAGCAATGATGCACGACAAACTCGCGCGGCACACCACCCGACTGACGGTGAAACTTCACTTTGATTGCGCCAGGGCCCTGCGCAAAGGCTTGCTCGCCCTTTGGCGTTTTTTGACATTGAACCGCGGCGCATTCCACGCGCGAGCACATGATGCTCGAGCTGCAGTGCATCTATTCCACAAATCTATGGCATCGCAATGGCGACGGAGTGACAGTGGTAGTTATTTCAGAATTACTTAAAATTAGATTTTTTCTATTCTATTCTATTCTATTCTAGTCGTAGTTAGCAACTCAACGTACAGTTGGCGGTGGCGCTGTCAGTCAAGATAGCTGTTTTCAAATGTATGAGGTTAAGATAGTTCTGAATTTCACCATCAGAATGATGAAGTTGTCACCATTATAAGTCCACCACCATTAAACGAATGAATGAATGAATGAAAACGTTTATTTCGGATAACAGGGATCCATAGACAATGTTAGTATAATATTAGTAACAATGTTTGTCTTATAGCTAAGTTAGTAGGTTAGTATTTCTTAAAGCTAATTGAAATTTTATTAAATTAATAACTAACACCTTGCAGCACTTAGTTTAGGTAGTGACTCCAATCACCCGCCTCACAAGATGCCAGGTGATCGATGAGTCACACCTACTAGCAAGTACTTCTAGAATGCTGTTGGTGCCTTGCTAAGCAGGGATGCAGTCCTCTTGCGTATTACTGCATAAAAATCATATGTTGTATTCAACGCAAAAATTCCCGAGGCACTACAATAGCGGGGCAGCCTCAGCAGCATTCTGAAGCCATTATTATATTGGACGCGTTTGATTAAGACACCATTAATTAGAGGAATAGACAGCCAGGATATCTGAGCCCAACTAAACTCTTTACAACTTCATTTCTTTTTGAAGCCACTTTTTTATCATACCTACACAGTCCATATTTTCATACTTATTACAATATTTTCAAAACAGAACAATGTGACATAATTTTATCTCCAAACCCATGCATCAACCAATACCCTCATTGATAAGCACTTATCAAATTCTATTATACCAAAATCTGCACCCCTAAAATTTAAAGACTACTACCCTTCTAAAGATGCGTTGCAGTTTTTTTAACTGACTTTATCTATGACGAAGCTAAAAAATGTGTAGCCAGGTGCTGTGTGCTAAAAAACCATTAAAAAAAATACAAAACATAAAGGACAATGGTCTTGATAATCCTTTTTATGGAAGGGTATCTTCGATTCGCAATAGACATCTTAAAAATGGACGCAACCTTTCAATAGAATGGTTTTTAAAGGATAAATGCACCAAATTAAACGGATTTGTTGATTTAGTATGTAACAAAGTTTGTTGTTGTTGGTATAGGTAAACTACATCTTCGTGTGGGTATGTATTTGTCAAAACATATTTGTTGAACCAGGAAGCTAAAGCCCCGGGGATATTAATACATTTTTATTTTCACTGCCAAGAAAACTCTGCAATTTTGTAACTGGCAGCTTAGCATACAAGGCCACTGACAATAATGCAATGTATTTATGTATACTGAGTCCCTACTGGTCTACATAAGTTTAACTTTATAGTAGGTCTACATAAATTTAACTCACTCAAAAGAAACCATATTAAGCTCATTGATACTAAATTGTCTATGCATAGTTTTGCTAACTCCATATTTCTAAGTAATTAATATTTTTCTTTTTCTTTAAATCTAGATATATAAAAGGAGAAACTGACTGACTGACTGACATATCAACGCACAGCCTAAACGGCTAAACGTAGGCACTTGAAATTTGGAAGAGACGTAGCTTAGGTACCGTAAAGGTGCACTAAGAAAGGAATTCCCGAAATTCCCACGGGAACGGGAATTAGCGGGAAAATCCTTTTGTATGAAAAATCTAAACCGCTTAAGTTAGACACTTGAAATTTGGCATGCAGGTTCCCTAGTAAATTTAAAACTTAGTTGCAACAGGATATTGACAAATTTCCCACGGGAACGGGAGTTAGCGGGAAAAAACTTCACGCGGTTCCCGAAGTTCACGTGGGCGAAGCCGCGGGCGGAAAGCTAGTAAAATATAAAATGGGCTATGTTTATTTATGATCAAAATTATTTGATATCTTTTTTGTTTGAATATGGGACCTTAAACCTGCTTAAAATAAAAAAACAATTTTTTTTCAAAATATTGCACATATTGCAAATATTAAAGGTCCTAACTAACTTATCAACGCCATCATTGAACCTACAAAGCTGAAATTTGGCATGAAAGTACCTTTTATAATGTCGGCAAGGAATAAGGACGAATTTTACGAAATTCCCACGGGAACGAAGTCCCCGGGCATCCTCTAGTATCTGATAAAAAAATAATATACTTGTGATTACTTTGCGACAGCCGTAGGGGTAAATAAAGGTTCAGTGGGTCTTATACCAAACGACACAGATACAGCACAATTAAAGTGAACTTTCCATGCTCTCTAATGATACGCATTAAAAATATAAGTTTTCAACTGATACTGCATCGCAAGTCAGTAACTCACTCACTCGAGCGTTAATCTTCTTCTTTTTGTCGTGTAGGTATAGTCAAGTGTGTAGCGAACTTGGCTTACCCTGGTGACAGAGTTTTCAAACCGCACAATGGTCCCCGACTTGGGTTTAACGACGTAGTCAATCGACAACAGCTGAGACCGACAGCTTAACGTGCCCACCGAAGCACGGAAACGCTCGTGCTAAATTGCCACTTTGATCACCCATCAGGTTCCTTGCCTCTGTGTACGTTGCTTAACTTCACTGATCGGTTGAGATCAGCAAGCACCACTGGGCTACGAGTGATAGACAAATGACGATCGTATAATAAGGTCAGAAAATTTGTGACTGTAACCTAAAGCGCGTCATACCACACCAGCGACCAGCATGCAACGGACAAAAACAAAAACGCAGCGCGGCGTGACGTCACTGCGATATCTCATTTATGACTACCCGCATGTTTGCAAAGAGGACATTGTGAGGACAATCGATAATGCTAAACGCGGACACGTGTGCCCAATGTCCTTTGTTTTTGTTTTCTGAGCGGTATGGCTAATGAATATTCTTTTATGTAGGCATACATAATTATGTAGAGTCTGGGTTGATACTCGTAGTACTATGGTATATGTATTTACTTATTCCTAGTTTTACAGAGTAATGGATGTGAAAATATAAAAAAGTGTATGAGTACCAATTAATTTTTTAATCGTTTCTCATGTAAGTTTACGAAAAAATGCTTGATTTTTTAATTTAATTAACCCGTTGCGCGCTTGTTTACGGCGCGTGCGATACAAAACTTGGGTGTGCAAGAATAAAAACAACATTATTTGCCAAATATGGAAATACAAATTACTTAGATTTTCTGTATCCCGTGATAGTTTGTAAACTGTGTTACGGAATACAGTGTCTTCCCATATAGTCGTACATGTTAGGAATCTTTTTTTTAATTATAAGATGGGTTAACTCATGACCTCAATCTTGACCAAGGTCAAAGATGAGGGAGGAATCGCGCGAAAGTTTAAGGTAAGTAAATAATTTTTAATTTTTCATGGTCAAAATATGGTCAAGATTGAGGTCAAGAGTTCACCCTTCCCACAATAAAAAATAAAAATTGATCACGACGATAATTTGTCCCTCCGATTTCAGCTATAGCGACCTCATCGACTTTACTGCTGAAATAATTATTAATAATAAAGAATACACTCTTAAAGGCCCACACTAAGATTTTCCCTTGCATCGTGAGTCCCTTGGAACATCAAACAGACAGACACAAAGGTCCATGACCCAAAAACAAAAATCTGCTTTTAACACAAATCTTTGCCCCGACTGAGAATCGAACCCAGGATCCATCGATCAATAGGCACCACCACTACCACTCAACCAAACTAGCCGTTAAACTTTGTTATTGCACGCGTTTTTAAAAAGCGTTTGAAAAGGTCGCACAAACGCCTTTTCCCACGCGAAAAAATGCATGTATCTTTTTTGCAATCAAAATTGAAAGACATCTTGTAGATAGACAGATGTTCAAAGATAGAGAAAAATATTAAAAAACCCATGAGAACCATCCTAATCCTCACCTATGACCCGAGGCTACTCCTGGACCGTTAGAAAAAATAAAAATAAATTACTTACACCAAGAAAAGAAACCATTGTTTGCTAAAAAACTTAGGGAGAATTTACCTTGCAATTTGAATAAGCCAAAAAAATGTGTGCCAAAAACTGAGGGGTGGCACACAAAAAACGTACCCCATAGTTTTGTTCGTGATTTTTTTAAGACGTGGGGCAGTAAAAAGCCAAAATGTATGCATAGTTAATATTCTGCAAATTGATTTTGGTCAAGTTCTCACGGAGTTAGTATGCATCTGTATTTGTTATTGTTGCGTTGGGTCTACTAGTCTCTATAAAAAGTTTTGATATGAATAGTTATTCACCTATAGAAACTATCGGCAGCTGATCAACTTGCCTATTAAGTAGGTATTGAGTATTGATAAGACGGATTTTGTTACATAATTGTAGCTGTGTTGTCGATTACAACGTTCAGTTTGTGTGCACTAAGCTGGTTTTGTACTCTTTCTCTTTATGATTTACTTATTAGAATCTCATAAAGAGACAAAAATTTTTAATATTTTTTTTGTTTGAAAAACTGTTAGATAATTAAATGGATAGGTATCAACTTTGTCATATTAAACTGTGGTCCAGCCATTCCTGTCCCACTATTGGGCAAAGGCCAGCCATATAAAATTATAGCAACAAAAATTCTGCTAGTCTCTCCAATCGCGTCCGACTCGGACTTGACTGTTTTTTATATAATTATGCACACAAAAAGAAACCAATGCATCATAATTTTAGTGGCATAAAAATCGTGGGCCTTTGTCATTTGATAGCATAGTGGTACCTTAGTCAAGTTACCAGTCATTATTGTCGAGGAAAAAAAAGGAAGTTTTTGAATATCGAACGCGGCGCGTACGCAGATGTGCCGTCTACTTTTTATGGGTTTTATTGAAATTATCGATAGTCCCGTTATTTGTAGTTTTTGCGTGTTACATGATAGATCAAGTTGTTGACAGACGTATTGTGATTGTGATTTGTGTAAACGATTGCTATTTTCTGTTAGGGGGTCTGTTTCGATGGTCCATTTTTAACCCCTGACAATAAAAGGGTGTTATAAGTTTAACATGTGTATTTTGTATGTCTGTGTATACTTATTGTTGAGGTGTTCCAGTGGCTATCTATAGTAATCTGTATTATTTTCACTTTATCGAATTATACTTTTTCAATGCAAGTGCTTAGTTGCTTAAAATGCCAAAATTGCTACATACTACAATTGGTATTTTAGTTAAATAATAAATAAACGCTACACACTCAAAGGCTCCACACTAAGGTTTTCCCTTGTATCGTGGGTCCCTTGGAACACACATAAAGACAAACACAAACACCCATGACCCGAGAACAAACATCTGCTTTTTACACAATGTTTGTCCCGACTGGGGATCGAACCCTGGACCCGCCAATCAAGAGGCAGCGTCACTACCACTCGACCAAAGCGGCCGTCAAAACTTCCTTAACTCTTCATAAATCCCGAGAGGGGTTTGGGCGGAATAGTCAGATGTGAGACCTATCTTACTACGTATGCTTTCAAATAAAATAAAAAACTACAGAGTAACATAATAAAAAATAACTGAATGGAGAGGACGAAGATTAATCACATCAAAACTACAACATATAATAGACAGTCTCGTTCAATTCAATTCTTGTAAAAATTGCGTCCACAGTGGTGATTTTGCCAATGTCAGACTATTTTAATCAAAATTTAAAAAAAGAAAAACTAAGGTTTCTTGGGTCATACACAAAGACAGACTTTGAGTGTGTAGCGTCTACTTAGACGCTACATATAACTTTATAGCTATAACTTTATAGTAACACAGAATAATTTGCCAATTCCTAACTTCCTATCTGTCTGTAGGCTGCAACATGACTCATATTATCGATGTATCAAAATCTAATAGATGCATTGCAACACTCGTAGGCGGTGGACGCTGCGCTGGGCCGTAGTAGGATTTATTACCATTAACTCTAAAACCATTAGGTATTGGCACTGAACCCAATTAGACTTGATGTAGTTGACAGCCTGGCCGAGATAGACGCGGGGTTTTGTTTTGATCTGCCTACGATTGGGATCAGGAGATATTATAGAGTTTTGAGTGTTTTCTAGCTAGGAAATAGGATTCTTTGAACCTATAAAGACAGGGATTACCGCGGTTGCTTTTACAATACTGCGGTTTTAATTTAAATGAATTTTTAAAATCGCATTGATTAACAAAATATGAAAATACCGTAGTTGAGATGACAAAAAGTGAAATTAAAATTAAAATCGGCCAAGAAATACGGCCGATATACGCATTTAAAACTATTAATTACGCACCGATTAGACAGAGAGATCCGACATGGACTGTGACGTCACATGTCACTACGTCCATACAAAATCCGTGTTAAATTTCGTTTTGTTAGAAAGAGATAGAAATAAATCTTCGATGGCTTATATCTTTTTTAATTTCATAGTTATTCGAAAAATAGTTTTACTAAACTGTTTATTACATGAATGAGGATTAATTTTTAAATAAAAAAAATCATGCATATTCCCTATTTTCACTATGTTGAAAAATTTAGCAACATATTATGTGCACCCATATATTTAGCACACGACAACTCATATTTGTTTTGTGTCAGTTCTTTTTTTTATTACAGTTACTTGTGCATCTACAGACTTGATTCCCTTGTCTAAATTACATCAACAATTTCTTTAATATTACTTATTTATCTTTATTAACTTTTATACTCTTCATATAAGTAATTTCGGGGCATCCTACAAGTATTATTTATCTACACTAATATTATAAAGAGGAAAGATTTGTTTGTTTGTTGGCATTGAATAGACTCCGAAACTCCTGGACCGATTTGGAAAATTCTTTTACCGTTAGAATATTACATTATCCCTGATGAACATAGGCTACATAATTTTCCCGAATTCCCACGGGAACGAAGTCCCGGGCGGAAAGCAAGTGTTAAATATTTTCACAAATGTTGAAGAAAATTTGATGGGTTTATCGCTATTTACGTTTCAAACTAGAGTAAGGTTATTTTAAAACTGTGTGCACGTTTTCTAAATTAGTATAAATTGGAATAGTGCACAGCGATCAGCCAATGTATCGCTTTTGGTCCGAAAGTTTCTAGTTAGAAAATGTTGGCCTCCCTATATTTTTCTTATTGGAATTATGACGACTGAATTATGACGATGGGCGGGAAATCCCTTCCATAATTTAAAAAAAACTGAAGTAGGTAGGAAATGAACATAAAACGAACGTTATATGGTTCCATTTAGGTCGATTCTAAAAAGACCTTTTAACATAAGCATATCTAATTTATTCGGCACATTCATAAATCGTCAATTGCATCTCTATCACCGCCTCTTCTTTCCTATCTCATGCAAATTCGTACTACAATGAGCACATTTACCAACTTACATTTGCCGTTAGCACTTTCCATTCCGTTTTTGACGTAAACCTTGACACCCTAGACATAAGCATTAAGAATAAAGACGTAGTAATTTACGAACGGTAAAATTAAGTTGGTAAATGATATTAATATTGTAATGCAAAGACGGACAGACGAACAGAACAATAAGAGGCGTGGGTCGTATTAACTCATTACTGTTAACAGGCCTGGACCAGCCATAACGCCTTGACCG
Organism: Aproaerema taeniolella; assembly: GCA_949987775.1. NCBI lineage: Eukaryota > Metazoa > Arthropoda > Insecta > Lepidoptera > Gelechiidae > Aproaerema > Aproaerema taeniolella. The sequence goes on along the minus strand of OX465259.1, from coordinate 2,596,017 downwards.
ATATCCATGCCTAACTAAAGGTTAAACATGTAAAGATCTATGCTATAAATAAACGCAACTAACCATACTCATAAAATTGATTATAAAGTTATCTTTTGGTATAATATTCACAATACATAGATATTGGATTTTTCGCATATCACTTCTTGACAAATCAATAACGCTCACATAAAAAATAACTTCTAAAGTTACTCAGAGAAGAAAATAATCTACAGGTTTTTTTTCTAAACGACTACACTGTTGGCCGCTGGTGGTGTTCACAGCTTCACCGAGCAAGTGGTGAGCGCAGATGGCTCTCAGCCCGATAATCTACAGGTGTATATTGCCTTTGTATCAAGTCAATTTTTTTTTAGAATATCATATAGGTATGTTCGGGAAAGTTGTTCAGTTTCATGAGGAGAATCGTGCCCTAAAGTTAGTTTGGCTAACTAATTAACCTTCACGCGATTCTTGCACGTGTATACAGGATTTGTATCGCCGCGCCGTAAACAAGCGCGCGACGGGTTAATATACGATTGAGTCTCCTGTAATACAGACCTTAAATTGCCAATGAAAAGTGTGATATTCCCATGGGAATGTAAATAAAATCGCGTGGATCCTGCGGACGTGTACAGTGACGGTCATCAGTGAGTCGCACAACAATTGTTGCCAATAGGCCAATTGCCGGCCGCCCGCGCGCCAATGGTCGCACCATTATCTCTTACACTGCGGGACAGTAACATAATAAAAAATAAAAAATAAAATAAAATTACTCCTTATTAAATACTAACAAAAATGAGACAATTCCAGTAAGTAAACACTGACAAAGTTTTTTTCTTTTTTATATTAAAATCAAAGTCAAAAAATTGCTTTATTTTAATAGAACATTATTTACTTAAAACATAGAACATTCAGAATATATTAATAAGATACCTAATCTGACTTGACTTGCGAAATCCTGGCTTAAGTTTATATTCCTGGTTTACGGTCAATAAGACAAAGCAAAATGCCTTTTTATTCTACCGAAACTATGGCTTTCCATAGACTTATCTTATTAATATTATAAATACGAGAGTTTGCAAGGATGGATGTTTGTTATTTCTTTACGTACAACTACTACTAAACGGATATTGATGTGTGCGTCATCAGCCCATATACGTCCCCACCGAGGGGCACGGGTCTCCCTTCGAAACACGAAGGGGTTTTAGGCCATAGTCCACCACGCTGGCCCAATGCGGGTTGGTGGACCGCTCGTCTTTCGGAAATGAATTTTCTTGGACAGGCGGGTTTCATCACGATGTTTTCCTTCACCGCTAAGCCAGTGATAATTAGAAATCCCTGATTATATTAATGTGTAGTAATTCTCAAATTTCCATGGGACAAAGTCCTTAGCAGAATGTTGAATGATGATTCAGTATTTAGCAGAAAATGTGTATCTAGTGCAAGAGAACAACTAAAAGAACTGGTGCGTTAAGGCAAAACGGTTTGAAATGCCTAGGATTTTAAAAATTTGGATTTTAAATTAACTAATTTAAATTTATGAAAAAAAATTATGATTTTTTTTCAGTTTACTATACCTTAGTGACTTAGTAGGTAAACTGCAAATAGTCGATTTTTGGAATAATAGTAAGGTGAGGAAAGTGGTTCGGATTAATTGCAAGAATGTTGAAGTTTTTCCAGCTTCTTCATACAAATCGTTACGAGAATTTAAGTGTTCCGCTATTCTCATGTCCCTTATTTTGTCGGGTAGTGTATAATGGACTCGGGCACGCGGTGTGATCAGGATGTCCCGTCGGAACGCGACCTGTATTGGTGTCGCATATCATTTCATATCATCACATCGTATCATGTTTAGCAGATATACCCTACCTACTAAGTGATAACATCTAATATGCCTCAACAGGCAATCTGGCCAATTTGCTTCTGGCTGGGTTATTTTGTTGTCCTAACAGGGGCCAGGAAGGATGGATTTTTCCACAGAGACGAAGTCCCGGGCCTCCTCGAGTGTATTTTTTTATTTATTATAAGATGGGTTAACTCTTGACCTCAATCTTGACCATAAGGACAAAGATAAGATCTACGATGTAGCGAGTTAACCCAGAAAATGCCTGTAAAGGCACTGGTACTCCCACGCACCGACGGAACACAGCAAGCTGTTTGGCATCGGACTTCGGCAGGAGGGTGATCGCGAACCAGACGACCATTTACAGAGCCTACCACACTGCATGAGACCATAGGACGACACCTCGGATTCAGAAAATAAATAAGTATGAGGGATTTAACGTCAAAATGATTGCTTGACATTGGCACTTTAACAAATAAAGCAGACTTGGTAACAAATAATTTTCCACGATAAAAAAACGTATGAGTCATCGACTTCAATCCCAACAATAGTTTGCACAAAGTAGATAGCCAGTATGTTTTGCAGACTACAATGCCTATTAGCAGCTAACCACAAACGAAAATGTCACTCATTATTTAGATGATGTTCTGGTTTGTAGTATTTTTTTGAATCATTTGAAAATTTTGAAAATCGAAAATTTTCAAATGATTCAGAATAATTTTGAAAATCGTCCATAATTGGCGGCGAAATCGGTGAACATGCATAAAAAAAATGCTTACAGTCAAACATAGAACCTCTTCCTTTTTGAAGTCGGTTAATAACTTGAGGATGTATGGATGTTTGGTTATTCTTACACGCTCAAGCCGCTGCTGGACCAATTTTGATAAAATTTGGTATGTAGGTAGGTGACACCCTGGATTAACACATAGGCTACATACTTTTACCAAATTCCAACGGGAACAAAGTCCCTGGCGGAAAGCTGGTTTTTATATGTATACATATATAACCCTATGAATTTATGTCAACCGTGGCATCAAGTGGTTTTAAAACCACTGATGCTCTGCCTACCCCGATAGGTATTATAGGCGTGAGCGTATATATGTATAATTCGTGCTACATTGCTTTTGTCTTCTTAGTGAGACACAACTTCAAGTATTTATCTCTCCATTTTTTGTAAGGACCTTCCTTTCTCCTTGCCAGTGTTAAATGATCAAGAGGTATCGATGGTGTGATATACAGCCAATAGGGGTAAAAGGGCAGGGGTTACAAATGACCCCGGGGGTCGTAATATGAATGACCGGGGTAAATAAGCTCGCCACTGCCAGTTTTCGCACGTTCGTCAAAATTAATTAGGTAATTTTCTTAAGTATACCTAGTGTATTGGAATGTTTTTTCTTATCAGTCGTTTCATCCTTACTAATATTATAAATGCGAAAGTAACTCTATCTGTCTGTCCGTCTTTCACTTGATGAAATTCATTTTGATGAAATTTGGTACAGAGATAGATAAGAGCCTAGGAATGGACAAATGCTACATTTTATCCCACAGTTGGGTACGATATAACCTGTAGTCCACGGAGGCGGAGCCGCGGGCGGAAAGCTAGTTTATTTATATTCCTTACAAAAAACTTAGTTCGGCTCCAAAGCCTAGCTCATAAACACAAAGTAGTTTGCCTATGTGTTTTTTATAAGATTTACTTCGGGAAGTGTGCTCCTTTTTTATATCGAACGTCTAGACCAGGGTTTCCCAACCAGTGAGGCGCGCCCCCCTTGGGGGGCGTCGAGCGGTTCCAAGGGGGGCGCAGAGGTCCCTGATTTCTGCCTATAAAAAAAATACTTTTTTATAGTTGATTGTCTATTGACAAGATTCTATTCTATTGTCATATGAATAAAAATAAACACCCTCATTTTTATCACTTTATCATTGTTTGTTTAATTTTCTTATATAAACTCCCAATTTCAGCCCCTACAGGGGGCGTAGGATTTTAGCTCAACGTTAGGTGAGGCGTATAGGTTAAAACGTTGGGAACCCCTGGTCTAGACGCACCGCAGGGTACTATCCCTATCTTGTTGAAAAGTCGCGGATTCGCACTGAGCGCTTTTTTATATGAGAACCCGCGGGATAAGTCAGAAATTGCACTCATGCGAAATCATATAGAACTTAAATATCTATTAATTTAAGACTAAATTTTTTTTCAAGGTTTTTGATTGAAAGTATCTCACGTAAAACAGCGACGCGAGATAAAGAACTATCGCTTTTTAAGGCGACTACAGCACCCGATAAAGGCAGCACACATAGGAATAGTGCCATCTCCGTCTCTCAACAGGCCTGGGCCGGCAGTGCGAACAGTGTCGATACACGAAGTTTACGGACTATGAAAGCGTGCGTGCGTAAAAACATGTTCGAAAGTTAGAAAAATGAGGTTTATGGAAAGGTGACAGCTTAAATCGAAAAATGCGTTACTACTTATCGAGAGTGTTTAATCACGAACATTTTGATAGCAAATTCAAGTTCCTGTATGCATTTTATTATTGTTTTTATAGCTTAAAAGATACAAATATTGGGTATTTAGAGGTGACTTTGTGAGCTTTTTCTATTGAACCAAAAGTGCTGAATCATGTTTTCAGCAAACTACTTATCTAGTTTATGTCCTGAATATTACCGTAGTATTTGTTTTCTTCGATTCGATGCAATGCGTCATGCTTATCTACGCATCATAAAATCGTAATTTAGGTGCTGTAGTCGCCTTAATGCAAGGACAGCAGAATCGATATTAAATCCCTTTTACACTCAAAAACCTAAAATAAATGTAATAACAATGTGCAGTGAACCATTTAGATCTGTAATCCAGCTTATCAAGTTGTCCGGCCATCCATCACCATTATAAACCCATCGGATAGCGTCACAGGCACTGACAAGTACTTATTGGACTCCTATTGGTGCTTTATGGTTAATCAGTTTGACATTCACAAACCGAGAGATTTGCTGTTGGCCAAAACATGGGCGAAGATTCTAGTGTTCTTATTGGGCAGTTGAGGACGTTTCAGTAGGAGAAAATGCTACACAAAAAAAGAAAAATAAAAAACTAAAATAAAAGTTTTATTGAATTATTTTCCGGGCTCTAAAAAAATCGAGTTAAATATAATTAATTTATTTGTGATATTTTTATTACACTATGACAAATAAAGATAATGAATTAATTTGTAATATAATTCTTGTATATGTGACAAAAGAAAAATGGTTACATAACAATTTATATTTACATGAAGAAATTAAATTAACAAAGGACGATAAAAAAACGAATTTTAAAATATTTTGAGTGTGTGTGCCAAAGTGTCTCAAAATGATTTTTCACTACTCATGCTCGGAAAGTGCTTGTTTGTGCAGCTTATAGGCTGCACAAAATCGATTTTTGTGTTCTAGAGCACAAAACAAAACGAGGAAATAATAAAATAACATATAATTTGTTACTATATGTTATTTTATTATTTCCTCGCAATCAAATTGAAAAGCAGAGTTTATAACTCGTCCACAAAACCATTTTTATCCTCGACGTTACTATCAGCCCTCGCCGGATAAAAATGACTCGTTTTGTGCACTTGTTGTAAAATCTACTATTCTAATTAGTGTTTCTTACTCCAGACACAACACAAACCAATCCAACATCCGTAAAATGTTACGTAGAAACCGTAATTACATTAGCTACGGTCTTAAACTTCAGTATCTACCCATTAAACAGCAAGTATAAGTAGTTAGAAAATATATGTGCGTAAAAGCTAGAGGTGAAAATATATACTTCGGAGGCATTAGCATCTTGGCAGAATTGTCCTTAAAAGTCATGCGTTGGTCTCCGTAATGAAAATGTACGACTCTTTGATAACCTCTTATGGTCTCACGGAACCCTTTCCCGCCACAAATTGGCCCGCGGACCCCTAATTTAATGCTTTTGTCCACTTTATTCCATTTGCACAGAATGGTGTTAGATTGTTAGCAAATTTTGCTGGTTTTGGCTACTTTGTTTATGATAATTTGGTTTAGTTTTATGGGTAGGCTATTCCGTTTGAATAGTCTGTTTTATAAGGCTCATTGTTTTCTCTTGTATAAGGCTTTGTTTTACAAATGGATTTACCGTTTTCTATAAATAATGTAGCAAATAGACGCATTGAAACTTTAGAATGGCTTGTTTCCATCGATATATGAACATCTTATTCCAGAATACCTATGCAATAGCGTAAAGAGTCTGAATTTACATGTAAAAATATAAATTCGTGTATTTACAGTTGGTCTCATAGTAAAAGTGCCCTGAGTCCTATAAAAACATGTCAAAGATTTCACAAAATAGTTTGTTGATAGTTGGTAGCTCTCATTTCCGCATTTAGGCTCTTAGATGATCCATTACGCGTGTGGGTTGGTGGCCTCACCTTCGACCAGAAGCTTCACACAATAGGTATATTTTTATTATTTTATGGACAATTTTTGAAGTGAAAACTTCTTAAGCGGCGTTGTGCATTTTTAAGTATGGCTAAAAAATGTTAAACTCGCGTCAGGACACGTGACCCTGATCGAAAATTCGTAAGACGGAGGGAGAGTAGACCGAAAGGTAGTAATATATATTCAAGTTTTCACTTCTGCCGGCACTCCCGGAGTGCAACCAGTTGTTTTTTTTTTATATGTTTTTTTTTTTATGATTTTTAGTTCTGTACCCTATAATAACTTTTTATTATTTGTACGCCGCAAGGCAAAACATGCTGAGACACTTTCTATTTGACTATTTGACCTGTATTTTCCATGTAACCGTGTGGTGATCGGTTGAGAATAACAACACCCCATCTCTTTCCGTGGGTGTCGTAAGAGGCGACTAAGGAAACTCAAGTGAGACCTGCCTCCTAGTAATCCATCCCAGGCAACGACACTTCATTTTTTTCTGAATCTGAGGTGTCGTCCTATGGTCTCATGCGGTGTGGTAGGCTCTGTAAAGGGCCGTCTGGTTCGCGACCACCCTCCTACCGAAGTCCGACGCCAAACAGCTTGCTGCGTTCCGTCGGTGCGTGGGAGTACCAGTGCCTTAATTGGCATTTTCTTGGTTAACTCGTTCCATCGTCGACCTCATCTATGGACTTGGTCAAGATTGAGGTCAAGAGTTAACCCATCTTATAATTAGAAAAAAATGTTTGACAAATAAATGACCTTTACTGATAAAAATAAGCCTTGGAAACTGATTGCTACCAGTCATTCAGTCATCAGATGGTGTGGCAAATAAACACATAAAAACCACAAGCTTTCTAGGCGTATCTCCCGGAAAAACTCTAGAGCCTAGCCTATAGACATATTGACTTGCATCGCACTAAATTGAGACGTTTATTCGAGTTGACAGTAAAATGGGAATTGACGCGCGGCCGACGTCAGCGCCGGAGTGAAATTTATCCCGTTATGGCTGGACAGACGGGCGGTCGGGACGCTGCGGTTTGGAAAGTCTAAGGGCCGCCGCAAATCGGCCACGTAAGGACGATTTGTGGCCGCTACAAGTTGCGGACACGTTTTTTCATACATCGGCGTACAGTGAGAGTTTAACTGGCCGTGTCCAGACAACAAGCTGCCAGAGTCGTCCACGCTCGCTAGAAACAGACACGGAATCCAATGGCCGCAGTAAATAAAACTTGCGCACCCGTTTACTCTCGCAACATAGAGAGCACCAAATTGTTTATTATAATAAAGATTTCTGGTACTTATACAGATGGCCCTTAGGTACCCTATAATAGACATTGTGTTATAAACAGTGTAAAATGACGATTTAATATTTTAAAACTTATAAGACTTAAAATAATACATATAATTTTTTTTTATCTTCTTCTTATTATGTAGCTTGGCTAACTTGACTAACCCTGATGTCAGAGTTTTCAAACCGCAGAATGGCCTCTGACTTGGTTTTAACGGCTGTAGTAAATCGACAACAGCCGGGGCCGACAGCTTAACGTGCCCTCCGAAGCACGGAAACACTCGTGATAAATTGCCACTTTGGTCACCCATCAGGTTCCCTGCCTATGTGTACGTTGCTTAACCTTTTTTAAATTAAAGTATTTATACAAATGTTTTTTTTTTTTTTAGAAATAAAAAAAATGAACAAAACATTGATAATTTTCTAACAATCAGGGTTTTACTCTGATTATATTATATCTGAAACACCTAGCCAACAAAAACTACAAACGCGGCTATAATTACAGGATTTTCACAGACACTTTTTTGGAGGAAAAACATTTTAGCCGCGTTGAGCAACTACTAACGCGGCTAAAATAAACGCGCGTGTGCACGCACAACGAATACATGACCATGATTCGGAGTGACTTGGGAAGCTCCAATACCCATCGCCCACTTGGTGGCGTCGCTGATTTATTGCAAATAGCGCGAAAGCGAAAACGCTCGTAAACCGCGCGTTTATGACGCGTTGTTTGGCCGCGGCCGATTGCGTCGCCGTAACTACCCTTTACGCAAATCGCGCGGTTATTAGAATAGGATTTGATTATGTCTTATGCAGATTTTGTGTCCGTGGTTTAAGAGGATGTGTTTGGATTTAACCTGGCAAGAGATTTTGGAGTGATAGACCAGTTGGTAATGAGCAAGACTTATACCCGGAAGGTTGTGGGTTCAAAACCACTAAAATTCGTCGTTTCGGATTTATGTGATGGACTAAATCCCATTCGTGTTTCGAAGGAAGGCCCGAGCCTATCGGTGGGGACGTAAGTATATGGACTGATAAAAAAAAAGATTTCATTAAATACTGAGCACATTTTATTCAGTAATTCTACAGGATGTTAAGTAATTCGATCTTATCCTCTCGTGTGGTGAATCAGCCCATGAAACTGACCAACTTCCCTAAGAACAAATTTCGAAATACGAAAAAAAAGTTTGACTTCCCATACAAAATGATTTATCAGCAGATGTAATTTGTATGGAAAGTTAAAAATTTTTTTCGTATTTCGGCATTTGTTCTTAGGGAAAGTTGTTCAGTTTCATGGGCTGATTCACCACCCGAGAGGATAAGATCGAATTACTTAACACCCTGTATATAAAATATGCTCAGTATTACGATCTACGGCCGACATCCGACCGATATTTGTTAATTCCTGTCATTGTCATCTGATTAACGTAAGAGAGAGATGTACTGACATCCGATGCTACGAAGTACCGGTCGTAGACTTATAGAACAGAGTTAGTAATTTTAATGATCACAGGATATTTAAAAGTAATGACTAGTTCCCTAAATTCTATGAAGAATTTCATATATTTTAAGCAAAATAAATTACTGGCAATAGAGTTTTTTTTTTTACTTATAAGGAGATTACAACACCTTACCTTACACTATAAAATTATAAGTTATTGAAATATTAATATTATTATTTTTAAATTCAAGCGATACACAGATACGTACCTGTCCACAGATACGTACGCAGATGTACAGGGTCAACAGCAAATCATGCTATTCAAAACTCTCAAATTTCTTCTATCAATTTTATAATATTCTATCTAAGTCAGAGTTTACTATCCATTGGGGTAATTTGACAGTTTGTGGTAAACTGATGTGCTGATGATTGTTCATGTCTATGTCAATATACTTTGCTGCACGCTCTCGAAAATACGGTGTAATTTAAGTTTTTATTAATGTAGGTATTAATCAGTGTTAGCAAACCGATAGGAAATGCATTTAACATTTATATTTCAATAAATTCAGAATTAAATTAAAACTAATCATCATATATTCTCCTTTTTTTTGCATACTATCTGTCAACATACATCCAGATTCTCATAATCTCGTATCTCATTAGCCGTGACCTAAACTTGGAACATTTGATTCTCCAATCAGTTGAAATGGGATACTCTAATGACTTGAGAGGGAACTGCGTGATAAATTTCCCGACTGCGCAATGACATAACAAAGCTTTGCGAATCGTGTATGGATATGACCATGAGTTATTTACTGAAAGCAGGATAACTGTGAAATAATAAATTATCTGGTGACACTTTATGATCGCTTGTTTATGCTCGTTTCCTGCATGTAATTTAGTAATTTTTCTATACATATTATAAAGAGGAAAGATTTGATTGTTTGTTTGTTTGCATTGAATAGGCTCCGAAACATCATTACTACTGGACCGATTTGAAAAATTATGTCACCATTAGAAAGCTACATTATCCCCGATGGACATAGGCTACATAATTTTCCCGAATTCTCACGGGAACGAAGTTATTATTTTATTATTTAAAAATAAAATAAAAAATAAACCATAACGGGATTGTTATTATTTTAAAATGAATAATGAAAGAGCAGAACCTACTGGAACAGGCATACTTCATGCTTAAAAAGAGGTTCCTGCAACATAATTTGTAAGGCCTTAGTAATAAAAAATATATTTTTTTGTTTGATTTCTTCACACTATTATAAAGTTATTGAATATGAAATTGGAAAAAAAAACTGATACACAGTACAATTTAGATCTCCTGGTGCTCCAATCAACTTAGCTATCGTGCCTTCAAGTCAAGCGGCGAAATTTCTCATTGTACGTTGTGCTTGTAGGTTAGCGCCATCTGTGTCTCGTACGGAGATTTACCGAATTATACCACTTGTTGCAAAGTAGACTATGACAAGGGCGGAACATTTTAATGATTTCCATCGGTTTTGACTGTATGAATTCTCCAAGAACATTTAACAACTTTTCTTTTAATTTCGAATCAGGACTGGAACGTAAATGGTGGCCACATTACCCGCAGAAGTATAGAGATCGTGCTGGACCGCCGGACTCTCTCACGCGGTCGAATTATAACTAGTCTGCCGTGTGTGCCACTTAATTTATGCCTGCCTGGGAAACGGCATGCCCTCAGAGCACATAAAGGCTGCATGCTAGTAATACCAAACTTATATGACGAGATACATTGCAGAAAAGGTTTGTATTCCTTATTTTTAAAACAAATAACAATCCATCTAGCCACTGATTCTTTGACTACCCCGACAGGGAACCACTTGAAGCAACGTTTGACATACATTCTGAGCGACTTACCAAAATTTTTTCCAGATCATCAGTCTACACGTTACTAGCTGATGCCCGCAACTTCGTTTGCGTGTTAAGTTTTTTTGTACAGAGTACACAGATTTAAAACATCTATCTGACGTGATTTAGATTTTTACATACAAAAGTTTTTTACCGCTAACTCCCGTTCCCGTGAGAATTTTGCAATATTCTGTTGCAACTAAGCTTTAAGTTTACTAAGGTACCTGCATGCCAAATTTCAAGCGTCTAACTTAAGGGGTTTAGATTTTTCATGCAAAAGGATTTTCCCGCTAATTCCCGTTCCCGTGGGAATTTCAGGAATTCCTTTCTTAGTGCACCTTTACGGTACCTAAGCTACGTTCCTTCCAAATTTCAAGTGCCTACGTTTAGCCGTTTAGGCTGTGTGTTGATATGTCAGTCAGTCAGTCAGTCAGTCAGTCAGTCAGTCAGTCAGTCAGTCAGTCAGTCAGTCAGTTTCTCCTTTTATATATTTAGATTACGCTCTCCTACGCTTCGGCGGTGCATCAGTATGTGGTCGCCATTCGAGGACTTTTCTGCCATTAGACTTACAATCAATGTGCTCTTCCACTGCCACTTAAGGTTTGAAAAATAACTTGTTCAACATTGTTCACATTCAAGATTGTAAAAGCCTTAACAACGGCATCCCTCTTTCGAACTCTATGGGTTTCATGGTCTATCTGAAAATCAGTACAGAAGCGGAAAATAACAGCCATATCGTGAATGCAGTTTTCTATGAGTCATTTACTTTTAACGATGATTCGAAGTATTGTCAAGTTTGAAGATTATTATTAGTTTTACTATATTTGATCATAGGAGAAGATTTCCTATTCCGTTGTGGGAAATTTGATTATTTTCTCCTTTTTACTATTTTAACTGACTTTAAAAAAGAAGGAGGTTTGTCAATTCGGCTGTGCTTTTTTTGTTACGCGGTTACTTCACCAATTATGAATGGAATTTTTTTTGAATGAGATGTAATACTTCAGCGGTTTGTCCGATTATACTTTATCGAAATTGGTCTAGCGCTTTCTGAATAAACTAACAAAAACTATTCGGTTCCCAGGGGAATGAGGACGTAGACGGAAAGCTAGTAAGTTATAACTAGTGAAGTTGTCGGAACATTCTTCCCGCGGAAATTATAAAAATGTAGTCGTTTCTTGTCAGTTTTAAATTTAAATTTTGGTATCTTCTAGGTTCCAGAGTTTCGACTTCTATTAGCGTTAATCAGTCTATGAGTAAGTGGGTCAGGACTTAAATTGTATTATAAAAATCAAAGTTTTTTCAAGAGTTTACATGATTGACTTTAAACTACATAATACGGGAGCTTTGCCTGAAATAAATGAATTTTAATTTTATTTGTTTTGTTTTATAATTTATTATAACTAATTATTGCCTGTCTATCATTTCATTTGCGTAGCGTTAATGACTATGAGTGAGTGGGTCAGGACTTAAATGATATTAACTCGTGCTAAATATTCTAATATAAAATTTAGTCCAAACAGGTCCTTGCTCCAATTCCCGAGTCCGCAGGGCGTCGCTGCCGAGGTTGCGAGACGTATGGGCCATCCCATCGATCACGAACAGACCGGCCGACCATTGACAAAACACCGAGAGCCGACAGAAACACGGGCTGTTGTAGGGAACCAAGAATTTTGTTTCAAAAATTAAAATATATTATGGGATCTTTGCTTGAAATAAGTAAGTGAATTTCATTCGCGTGGAGAAAGTACCCTATACAAAAGCATCTTCCAGCAATCCAACTGGGATAGTCCCAAAAAAAAAAACAGAAAGAAGAAAGGACAAACAAACAAAACGAAAACCTATAGGATGCAGGGGATGGTACTGTATTTTGTTATCGCATTGCCATACAACATTTTATATTAAGATTGATATAGTTTACGTGTAAGTTACACCACAAGATCGGTTAAATTAATACCTACTTAGTTGTCAGCTGTCAAATACGTTCTTTATGTTTCTTTTGACAGCTGATTTGGCTTCAGTTAAATTATTGTAGCGCAATACAACGCTCACACTTAAACGTTACTTGTAAATTATTTTAAAAAAATGTTTAACAGAGATAAATTTTAACTTATTTCTAACAATTGCCCTGTAAACTGGTGTCTTGATTCAAGTAGCAAAATAATATTTTCTTTCTTAAATTTTCATTGCGAATGGCTCACTCTCGCATAACCCTTTAAGCAATGTAGATCACAATGTTCGAAAGTGAATTGATTGACAAGCAAGCAGAACACAATGGCGGTAAACAATTATATAAATTCAAATTCGAATATTGCTATAATCGGTCGGCGATTGCGATATTGAATGCTAAACGGAGTAAAGGTCGCAAACTTTTGACTTTGTTTTGATGGGTTGTCAGATAAAGTTTAGTGAAGGTTGCGCAAGCGCAAGGTGTGCGATGATACCGTTCAGAAATTAGGGGTTCGAGGAAAAAGCTTATTATTTTGTTTTTTCAATAGCAACAATGGGAAGAACAATTATTAGATATTCATGATTCATGGAAGTTGTTTCACATGAACATGTTGAAGCCCTGTGTTCGTAAATGTTATGGCGTCTGCTTACGTCATTATTGTTTTTGTAATGAAGCTCGGGATGTTCCGTCCCTTCCACAAACTTCTCAATCTCAGTTGTGACATTGTTAAGGTTGTCTGAAAGAAATTACTTTCAAGTCATAAGACCGCCCTGTTGTACACTATGTTCTATATTATACAAGCTTTCCGCCCGGGACTTCGTTCCAGTGGGAATTTGGGAAAATCATGCAGCCTATGTGTTAGTCCAGGGTGACAGCTACCTCCATATCAAATTTTATCAAAATTGGTTTAACCGTTTGAGCGTGAAAGAGTAACATATACATGCACTTTCGCGTTTATAATATTAGTAAGGATATTTTGTGTTGTGTCTCCTTTTGCAAACAAAGTATGAAGTATATTGTATTGTATTGTAGTGTCCTTCCACGCTGGACTGGGACTGAAAGAAAAACTTAGAATGTGCCAGCTACCTACTCTTCCCAGGTATACAGTAAAAGTCTGTAAGAGGGATACGAGGGTTTTGACTGACCACCTCTCACCATTACGCAACTTGTTCCATCTGATAACCATTAAATGGCTACCCATTCGTCGACGTAGAGATCTTCACATCCTGTCCCTACTTTACTCTATCCTCTTCAATACACATATATATATATATATATATATATATATATATATATATATATGTAATATTTAATGTTTTTCATCATTTATTTGTGTGTATGTATATGTTATAATATTTAGGTATAGATATGTATAAGGTATATTACTCTTTGCACGTCTACCGCTTCACCTTCTGTGTCGGTTCCTTCACCCCCCGGTTGCCTGGAAGAAATTGCTCTATAGCAATAAGGCCGCCGGATTGTACACTACATCATGAACATTTGTTTTTGTTTAATGTTATGTTTAATGTTTTTTTTTGTGTGCAATAAAGAGTATTGTATTGTATAACCCTCACAATTTGTATCAAACTTGGCATCTAGTGGTTCTATAACCAGCGTATATATGTTGTAGTGTCCCATGCTACCAACTAACCAGAATACCCTCAACACCATCGATGGGGCCACGATAGGCTTACAAACGCCAGGGACGTTTGCGACACGTCCAAATGCCAAAATAAGGTTAAAGGTAATAATTGTTGGTTGCACCGTGGCATTCCGCCCCGGTAGATTTATGCAGGAATGCGAAGATGCGCACGATTGGGCAATTGAAGAAAGATCATGCGTTTGAGGAGTTAAAGAGAGATTGTGGACTGTTTATAGTGATTCCTGACCTATTTCTATTGAGTGATTTTAAATTAATCTTCTTCTTCTTCTTATCGTGTAGGTATAGTCAAGTCTGTGGCGAACTTGTCTAGCCCTAGTGTCAGAGTTTTCAAACCGCACAATGGCATCTGACTTGGTTTTAACAACTGTAGTCAATCGACAACAGCCGGGACCGACAGCTTAACGTGCCCTCTGAAGCACGGAAACGCTCGTGATAAATTGCCACTTTGGTCACTCATCAGATTCCCTGCATCTATGTACGTTACTTAACCTCACTTATCGGTTGTGATCAGGGAGTGCCACTAGGCTATGAGCGAATAATGAAAATTAAAGAATGCAAATTAAATAGTGAATCGGCCTACGAAAATTAAGTTTTCCAAAGGAACTTTATGTCGAAATCGAAATATCATCGCCTCTCCATACAACTTGTGCAATGGTGATGTGCTTTTGTACGAGAAGTCAAATTTTTTGGTAAATTTTAGATAGGTTCCTTGGGGAGAGTTGTTCAGTTTCATAGGGAGAACAACCCCCTAAAGTTTCGCTAACTAATTTAAGGTTACCCCATATATCTGTACGTAAGCATATTTTTACAAGCTTTTATTTGACTTCCCCTGTTAGTTAGTATGTGTGGGACAAATCTTGCAAGTTAAATTTGATCCACTTCCCGGTTTCCGATTGAGCTGAAATTTTTCCTGCATATGTATAACGCGTGACAATGTAATATTATGATGACAGGGAGCTGATCTGACGCTGGAGATGGAAGGTGGCCATAGGAACTCCGCAATAAAACGACACAACTCCATCGAGTTTGGGCTCGTTCGATTTGTATTGACGAGTACTTTATTTATTTATTTATTTATTTATTTATTTGTAAAAGTATACATGACAGATCACAGTCGTTACAGATTACATTGTATAAATATAAATTTTGATTCTGGACTACAATCCACTGAGAATGTACACTAGTAAACAACATTTAGGTGAATACAAACGAATAAATACTTGTTATTTTGACAAAAGAGATGTGAAATTACTATTAAAACCTGTTTTGTAAATAAAAAATTGATTTTAACTTAGGAGAACTAGGCAGAAAAGCTTGTTAAAATAAAACCGGCCAAGAGCGTGTCGAGCCACGCGCATTGTAGGGTTCCGTAGCAGCATGGTTTAAATATATTCTTATTAATCCCAACAGTGTTTGGCACTTGGTCGACTATTACTCGCAAACTTGAAGGACCAACTTATGTGTGATAGTTTTCCTTTAAATTTCGTTGTATATTCTACCAACGTGAATTTTTTCACATTTTTAGAAACAACCGTTTAGCAGGTATAGGGGGGGACACTTGTGTTGGACAAAAATTTTCACTTTAAAAATTTATATTTCGCAAACGGAGTGCTGAATCGAAAAACGTTCTTAGTAAACCCCTTCTATCTTTTAAAATGCTATCATATGACACCCCATTCAATGATATTGGCGAGAAAAAAAAAACATCGCCCTTTCACGTCTATGGGAGACACCCGAAAAAAACTTTTTTTCCAAGATTTTACTCTACAGTTCTGTCGGCGTGATTCATATGTATAATCATGCTTAGTTTCAGCTCTGTAGTACTCGTACCAAGGGTTTCTTAGGAAACCTGCGGACAGACGGACAGACGGACAGACGGACATGGCGAAACTATAAGGATTCGTAGATTACTACGGAACCCTAAAAAATGGAGTTATGTATTATTTAATTATTTTCGAAGTCTCCTATGACGGTGATAGGTATGAGCATCAAATCTTGTCAAAAACAAGTAAACAAAAAAATATCCACATGCTTGTAAATTAACTTCTCACATCTCTAGAATGTGCCAGCTGCCTACTCTTCCCAGGCATACTGTAAAAGTCAGTTAAAGGGACGCGAGGGTTTTGCAGCTGTATTGTAGGCGACGGGCTGAAAACCTCTCAACACTTACTTCATATTTTTCAACTTAACCCTCTGAATTTATGTCTAACGGGGCATCAAGTGGTATTAAAACCTTTACTGCTCTGCCTACCCCGAAAGGGATTATAGGCGTTAGCGTATATACGTATGTATGTATGCATCTCTTTACAAATAATTTCCTTCCAGCGAACCTTTCTATAGAATAAAAATTCTGTTCCCAGATTTCAAAGATGGCCGCCGCTCTCAGAAACAAAACACGGAAGGGCTAAAACAAAAGCGCATCGGGACGAACCCAGTAGTTTTTCACCGAACTGTTCCAGCGTTTCAATTACAGCAGAATGAGGAAGGTCGATAATGGTGTGATCACCCACAATAACTGTCCAGCAGTCCATAGTAATGAGACGGTAGGTTTCCCAGCTTCTTGTGCAAGCATTGTGTGCGCTTTTCCTCGTGAAAAACTTATGGGTACGCCCGGTTGCATGGTTGGGTTAATCGGGGTTCGAGAGAGGTCTATTTAGTTAGATAGAACGGATCGTTTAGCGGTAGATCTGTTTCCTTTAAAAATTTTGGATAAGTTTTGTATATATAATATATTATATAATAATTTATGTCATTTTATTATAATCTTTATTTTAAATATTTTTTATTGCAACATTCTGAATAAATGTGGGCAAAGCAAGTATGAATATAATTACGTATAAGTGCCTATTTGCTGATCTTTAAAACCTTTAAGTGCCTATAAAATATCAAAGTGTTTTGATATTAAAATAAATAAATTTAGATATAATTTATTTGTGTAATTGTTTGTTTAGAAAACCAACTGAACAATAATAATATATTTATCTTAAAAACAGTCATCCTAACATAAGGCCTACCTAAGGGCCAATTTCCATAAATTACCCGAACATGTTTAAGAGTAATGTGGAATACATTCTGAACTAATAATATTAATAATTATTTAGTTTAGAATTGATGTTTGTATATTTTCAACTCAAAAAGTAACAACGACTTCAAATAAAGTACAACTGCAGCCAACCGTAGTTAACCCAAACCATTACATTACGTTCAATTGTACAACCGGCCCTTCTCATATCACAGCGTACGAGTTGCACCAGTAATTACGATCGATGAGCGCTCTTTCGACCGAAAAAAAGCGCATCTCTCCCATTGTTCCCCCTTTCCCACATTTCGCCTGTTACCGTTACACTTTGGTTGCATGCGCCTTCCTGAATGGACAAAAACTGCATTAATTGCATTCTTCAATCTTTGTGCTTAGGCTTTTTGTGTATATGAGGAAGTTGGAACATTAGATCATGCTTTGTCTATCGTGAGAGATGATTCTTCGAAATATAGCGTCCGCGTAGTATACAACGCTGCCTCTTTTGAGACTGTACCGCTTCTTCTTCCTAGTGCTTACTCCCGTTTCTCATTCGGGGTACCCTCGACCATGATCCAGGGTTTGGCAGGTCAAGTCATTACAGTGGAGCGACTATCATCTGATTTCAGTGACCCTGCTAACCAGGGGAACCTGATTCAGTCTCCTGAATGTGCAGGTTTTCTTATGATGTTTTCCCCTTACCGTAAGAGCATCGGTTAGTGTGCAACCAATGTACATAACTCAGAAAATAAGTCATTGGTACATGGCACCACTGGGGATCGGTACCTCTCGCTTACAAGTCCGACCCAGTAGCCGTTTTGAGACTGTATCTCTATTCTGTAAATTTGTTAAAGTTAAGTATAATAGAATCAGCCCACAAAATAATCAACTTTCCCCATGGAACATAGGTTGAAATATGATGAAAATAACTAACTACTCCATACAACTTGTGCAATCAGCTGATTGCCTTAGTGTGGAGGAGAACCAAATGGAACTTTTATAATTCGACAACGGCACGGCAAAATTGTATTAACCATTGCCTCTCATGTACTAGTGATACTATAAGCTGTAAACATAGGAGGCAGTGGTATTGAAAATCCTGTCGTGCCATGCCGTGCCTTTCGAATTATAAAAAGGCTCAATTTTTATTGGAAATTTCGTATGTTTTCCTTAAGGAACGTTATTCTGTCTTATAGGGAGAACTACTACTGATCTCTTAAAATTCACTAACTTAAGGTAATCCATGAGTTCTAGGGTTCGATGTGTAGTGAATGTAAACACAGCAGCTCATCAGGTTACCCAGTAGCACTAAGAAAGTCGGCGCTATTATGAGCAAGATATGGGTGACGTCAAGGTCAACATGTATATCCTGCTGATGTTATGCCGTGTGTAAGTTTGTGATCTAAATCTAGCGCATTAGAGTTTTTAGTGAGTTTGTCTATTTTATAACGGACCCTACCTTCATTTCATGATCCTTCGAGCCGGACAGCGCAGTACACCGCGACAGTCCGTAACGTCGTAACGTGACGAATAGACGCAAAGTTAAAAATGCTAATGTAATGCACTACTATTAAATAAATCTGAATGCTCTGAATGTTGTATGAAAGAAAGCTATTTTTTTTTACTTTGACATGTCCAAAACAAAACTTTCCCGCTAATTTCAACAACATGGCGAATCGTGCCGCGAAGATTCACATGAGAAACGACCACTGCATACACGGTGAGGTATCAGTCAAACTACTACTTAAACATCTGCATAAGTCACGTCTCACGATTCTGGAAGAGTAACAGTTTAATAATGTCCGCGCTGGCGACCCCAGCGACCTCTGTGAAATACGGTTGAGCGGACTTAGGGCCATATTTTCCCCCATGCATCGAACCGAAGTCGTGTCTTCCTCCGTGGAAATAAAACGCGAGGTCCATCTCTAGGGCCATCTTCGATGCGCCATTTTCTTTTCTATTCCCAAACGCCTCAACTCCAATTACTTAGCATTCAATTCCCAATCGTCCCACTTGCAAAATAGGTCTCAAAATCGCTTGTGTTTACACATGTAATTAGGTAAGAAGTATCTTTATAGAGTGGATAATGTCATGGGAAGAGCGCCGCGATCGCGTGGACAGTGGTGGACTGCCGTTCTGTTTGCAAATAAATTCGAGCTGTCGAGCTAATGAATTTTGTATTTATATTTTATTTTATTTTTATGCTTTTTGTTGTGGTTTGACATATAATTTTACTGTACTTATAATTTTTAATTGTTCACTAATTTTTAATTATTTAGACCCATTATTATTTAGAAATATTTGCATGCCAGGCAGTGGCCGAATATAACAGACCCACATTTTAAAATAGGCCCATCTTTGTACTCATATTCAGCAAATAAATGATTTGATTTGATTTAAATTGTTGTAAATACATCCTTTAGTAGATTAAAATTATAGAGTGACCTACATTTTTTTTGGCTTACAATAAGCTTTTGTTGTTTTAGTGAAATTTTCTGAAGTTTCGTTATTTACCTCTATAATATGAGGTCTATAAAATGCAAAAGCAAAAAATTTATTAATTATACTTACTTAACACGATTATATAAAAACTTGCGAACTACCTACTTACCTAAATAATTAATAAATTTCACAGACACGTAATGAGCGAGACTATATTGCTTCTGCTTTGACATAATAAAGGCACATTTTATAATAATTTGCATTGGTGATGTCAGCTCTATAGTCATCCATTCCCTACGAAGCGGAGCGGTTTAGTAACCTAGTGGTTTTTATTGGTTGTATGTCCTTTAAAGTGTTTATATTTTTAGAGTATTTATTTTTAAATTCAAATCAAAAATAGTTTGACTTTATAGAACATTTAAAATGTAGCTTAGAATAATTCGAAATAGTGAATAATATTTTTTAACTCTAGCAAAACATTTAAAAAAAGAAATCATTTTTTTAAATGTTTTTTAAAATCATTTTTGAATGATTAGAAGATGCCTGGTACTTCGTTCCCATGGGATTTTCGTAAAATGTTTTATTATTCCTTGCTTAAGATATAAAATGATCCTTTGTGCCAAATTTCAGCGTTCTAAGTCCAAGGGTTTGGGTTGCGCGTTGTTCAGTCAGTAAGTCAGTTTTCATTGATACATCAACCAAAAAACCTGGTCCGGTGAAACTGCCCATCTGGGGTTGTTACCCTCATTTTGTGTTTAATTGTGTTTTGTTTTATTATTATTTATATTTTTACTAACATAGTATTTAAGTTGCAGTGTTACTAATTATTCTATGGATCATTTGGTCTGAAAATAAATAATTTAAAAAAAAAAAGCTTTCGCGTTGTGTAATGGTTATCTGATCGGAATAAATAAATCATTTTTATCTCATCGATAATGGGACAGAGCATCAAAACCACTACTCATAACTTTAACTTTACTTAAAGTGCCGTGTGGTGATCGCTTGAGAATAACACCACCCCATTTCTTTCCGTGGGTGTCGTAAGAGGCGACTAAGGAAACACAAATGAGACCTGCCTCCTATTAATCCAGCCTAGGCAACGACACCTCAATTTGTTCTGAATCTGAGGTGTCGTCCTATGGTCTCATGCGGTGTGGTAGGCTCTGTGAAGGGTCGTCTGGTTCGCGACCACCCTCCTAACGAAGTTAGACGCCAAACAGCTTGCTGTGTTACGTCGGTGCGTAGGAGTACCATTGCCTTATTGTCATTTTCTGGGTTAACTCTCTCCGTCGTCGACCTCATCTATGACCATGGTCAAAATTGAGGTCAAGAGTTAACCCATCTTATAATTAAAAAAAGTACTTTTTCCTTTTCTCATTTTTTGTCATAAAATCAAAACTAATAAAGTATTATCTGTCTGTACTATTAACATTACATTTATTAGTTGGAGGTAATATCAGCTCTACATGTGTACAGGATGACATTTGCCCTTTCCCGCAGGATGCGACTCGGTAACCCAGTGCCAAGTACAGTACTATTATAGTAACTACTTATTACATGTTACTGTGTTTGTCTGTGTGTTCAAGTAATTAAATAAAATATTTTGCTATTAAATTACTAAAAAAGAGGTAAAAGAGTTATGTTTGGATCGTAGCAAGTGGCAACCTGTGGTCTCTGCCTAATCAAATGGGACAAAAGTGAGCTTATGAATGTTTTCACTACTCATGCTCGGAAAGTGCTTGTTTGTGCAGCTTATAGGCTGCACAAAATCGATTTTTGTGTTCTAGAGCACAAAACGATCTACTATAGGCTGCACAACATCGAAGGCTGCACAAAATCGATTTTTGTGTTCTAGAGCACGAAACGATCTACTATAAGCTGCATAAAATTGCATTTTGTGCTTTAGTGCACAAAGTGATCTACTCATAAATGGGTCTACTTATAGTAAGGCATAGAAAACTCCATACAGCCAAAATAATCAGAAGCTTAAAGATAAAATTTGTTACTATATGTTATTTTATTATTTCCTCGCAATCGAAGTGAAAAGCAGAGTTTATAACTCGTCCACAAAACCATTTTTATCCGAGACTTATAGCAGCCCGAGCCGAAGGCGACTCGTTTTGTGCACTTGTTGTAAAATCTACTATTTATATGTATTTTTTTGTCTATAACGCTTTTTGAAAGGGTGCATTGAGGACACAAGCTAAAAAAATTACGAGAACCTTTTTCTTATTGAAGTCAGATGAAAATAGAAACTCAAGATCATTCAAATTATGGACCATGGTCAAGTTACCCCGAATATAAATTGGGGTACATTTCCAGTTCATGCGCTCATTATTCATACATTCTTTACACTAAATTGTAAAGAGTTTTCACGTCTCCCACGAAATGTACTCTCATTATACATTTATTCACTTTCATGGAATTCCTTTAGTACACCATCTTTACCAAACTAATATTGTAAATGTATTTGTGTGGATTGATAGATGGATGGATAGTTATTTGCCACTCTTTCACGTTAAAACTACTTAACTATACACAGATTTTGATGAAACTTGGCAATAATGTAGTTAAGACATCAGAATACCACATAGGCTATAGTCATACATAACTTTCCCACATTTTTACGAAGTCCCGGGCGGAAAGTTTGTAAAATAACTATTAGTAAGAAGTAATAAAAGTGGGTATGTAACCATGCAACTTATGTTTTTTCCACGTAAAAACCGTAGAATATTATTCAAAGAACTGCATTTCCTCGATTCGTTGCGGTAAACTAAGTGGTGAGGATTGATAAGTTTCTACATAAAGTAGGTATAACACATCACATCACACATAACGATAGTCGTGCAGTACCTATGAGAACTGCTAGTATATGTATAGTATGGGTTACAGCCGGACACGACTAATCTACGATATTTGAAATAAGTTAGAACGTCTAACACACAAATCTGTTGTCTATAACAAAGTTATTTTTCTTCCACGCTGGATCATCAAATAAAAACTTAGAATGTGCCAGCTGCCTACTCTTCCCAGGCATACTGTAAAAGCCAGTTAGTGGGACGCGAGGATTTAGCTGTATTGTGGGCAAAAGGCTGACAACCTCTCATATTTGCATCATATTTCATCAAATGACCCTCTAAATGTATGTCAAACGTAGTAGCATCAAGTGTCATCAAGCATCAAGGTTTTTAAAACTACTGATGCCTACCCCAATAGGAACTATAAGTGTGAGCGTATGTATGTAAGATTTTTCTAAAATATGGGTATTTTTAAACGTCTTTATAACAGCTCTATCTTTGTACGTTTTTGATCCTCACGCTCTTTAGGATACCTAAGTACCTGCCTAGATTCTCTCAGATGACTAGACATCCGTAATCAAATGCCAAACTGCAAGACAATAGATTTGTAAGTATGATTGCTGCTAATATGCACATTCCGTAATAGCAATGTTGCTAAGCGGGCTTCAAATTTAGGCAAGATCTTATGGTTTGCTCACTAATAGATAATATTGTCACACATTCAATTAAATAAACTACATTTCTAAATATATAAAAGGAGAAACTGACGGACTGACTGACATATCAACGCACAGCCTAAACGGCTAAACGTAGGCACTTGAAATTTGGAAGGGACGTAGCTTAAGTACCGTAGAGGTGCATTAAGAAAGGAATTCCCGAAATTCCCACGGGAACGGGAATTAGCGGGAAAATCCTTTTGTATGAAAAATCTAAACCGCTTAAGTTAGACGCTTGAAATTTGGCATGCAGGTACCTTAGTAAACTTAAAGCTTAGTTGCAACAGGATATTGCAAAATTCCCACGGAAACGGGAGTTAACGGGAAAAAACTTTTGTATGTAAAAATCTAAATCTTAAGCTAAATCAATATTTAATAAACTAAATGAAGGTCCATTAATGGACCGTCAATAAAGTGTAATCTGTTTAAAAAAAATTAACACGCAAACGAAGTTGCGGGCATCAGCCAGTTATTTATAACTTGAAAAGTTGAGACACTTCAATCCTTGATAAGATTGCGTCCACGAATAGAGAAAGGAGAAATAGCCAAAATCAAATCAAGGAACTCTTTTAGGGTTACTGATCAGAGGGTGCACTGCTAGCACGAGAGGATGACGATTTTGTAGCATTAAGGCGACTACAGCACCTAAATTACGATTTTATGATGCGTAGATAAGCATGACGCACTGCATTAAATCGAAGAAAAAATACTATGGTAATATTCAGGACATAAACTAGATAAGTAGTTTGCTGAAAACATGATTCAGCACTTTTTGTTTGATAGAAAAAGCTCACAAAGTCACCTGTAAATACCAATATTGTGTATCTTTTAATCTGCAAAAACGATAGTGAAATGCACACAGGAACTTGAATTTGCTATCAAAATGTTCGTGACTGAACACTCTCGCTAAGTAGTTAACGCATTTTTCGATTTAAGCTGTTACCTTTCCATAAATCTCATTTTTCTAACTCGAACATGTTTTACGCACGCACGCTTTCGTAGTCCGTAAACTTCGTGTATCGACACTGTTCGCATTGCCGGCCCAGGCCTGTTGAGAGACGGAGATGGCACTATTCCTATGTGCGCTGCCTATATCGGGTGCTGTAGTCGCCTTAAGATGTTATGACCCTACACACCCTATTATGCAGATTAAGAGAGCTGGGCCTTCTGAATCCAGTGGCTGCTCACAATCTTTCCCAGATCGTCGTCTTCTCCTTCTGATTTTACGCTTCGCTCCACTTCTTTATTCCGTTTCGATTTAATATGCTCTATATTTTAAACAGTAAGGTCATTTTGAAAGTAAAACGAGCTCTGTTTATACCTGTCAAGAAACTCGTACCATTCACAGAGCTACTAAAAATCCAAATAATTGCTTGCGTGTGCGCACGATCGCCCCGAGCTATTGACGCTAATAAACTCAAATTGACGCCTGATTTGTAGCAAGAAACACTTGAAACGTGTCCATTTTGAATTAATATAGCGCCATTATTGACAGCGTGGGTAAATTGTGTGTTTTAGCGGATTAAGTAATAAATCTGGTCTGTCACGATGTGTATTGAAACTTTAACTTGTCTATATTTTTAAAAAAACTAGAGCGACTGAGCTAAAGCTTAGAGTCTTGGGCACCATCTTTTATCGTATTTTTGGAACTAATTGTTTTCATATTTTTGCTATCATAATCATGAAATGAAATGAAAATGTATTTATTTCTAAGAGTAGTTAACATAATCTCACTTGAGGCCAGCCCAGTAAGCATTGATTTGCTTGTGTTGGGTGATTAATTAATTTTTTGATTAACCATAAGTATGATTAATAATTTTTTTACTCAACCAGTTAATTTCATTTTAGATCTAATTGTTTTTTGTAGCCCACATTCATCCACACCAAGCCCTTACCGCGAGCCCATGGACCCCTTCGACTCACGAAGAGGATTTAGGCCACAGTCCACCTGGACCAAACGCCTTTCGAAAAAGAATTTTCTTTGACGTGCGGGTTTCATCACAATGTTTTCCTTCACCGCTGAGCAAATTATCCAGTCTTATTATTATTATCTTATATATTTCAGTAGTTACTATCACAGCGTTTACAGCTATTTGTTCAAGTCATTAGTCGAATGATGCGCCAGCGTCGCTGATATTTCGTCGCCCGCGCCGCTTACGCCACTCGCGGATGACACGATTGCGATTTACGCCGGCGCCGGTTGCACCATGTAAATATTTATTTATTCGGGAAACCATTACTTTGTAAAACGATTTAGAAACTTAAATAACATCGAATAACTAATAGTAATAAATTTTATCTAATTATCTATGTATTGGTTTGGATCATCAGAAAAGTCTTTTCAAATCCTTTGCTCTCTCTTCATTTTTTCATGAATTTTCTTCTCTACTTTGGCAACTGAAACCCTGCCCAAAAACTGTAAGAATCTTACCATGTAATCGCTTTAACAATACAGCAATCAAGGTTTTATAAAGTATACACGAACGTACCGGAAGGCGCAGCGTAGGAAGGACTCCCACAAGGTGGGCCGACGATCTCGTGAAGATTGCGGGAAGCCGCTGGATGGGGGCGTCGCAGGACCGATTGATATGGAGATCTTTGGGGAGCCCTGGATTCAGCAGTGGACGTCTTGCTTCTGACATGATGAAGATGATGATACTCAGAAAGAGGAACGGGAAAAGCGCTAAGAAAAGAAGCTCCAGCAGTGGATATCTTGCGGCTGACATGATGAAGATGATACTAAGAATGAGGAACGGGCAAAACGTTAAGAAGAAGAAGCTGTACACTTCTTCTTGGCGCATCAACTTCCCATTAGTTAGGTGTGAGATAGCTAAGACCGTGCAACTGGCCTTAAAGACCCTCCCGGCGACTTCGTGTGGTCGTGCCCGCAGCCAGATTAAACTATTGCACCTCACCGACATTTCGGTCGCCATGGCAACCGAAACACGACTTAACACTCCCACATCGCTCAACTTTGGTCCATTTAATTTGGGACATGGTTCAGCAACCAGAAAACATTTCATCATCAGTTTTTTTTTCAAAATAACTTCAAATTTAAAAATTTTGTATGTCCTCCGACATAAACGGCTGAACTAATTTTAACCATTTTGATAACGTAATTTAAACAAAAAACCGCATTAAAATCGGTCAATTCGTTTAGGAGATACGATGCTACAGACAGACACAGACCGGAGTTTCTTTCCTATTCTTCTCTGGGGCAGACTGTCCCTCTGCGAATAGATGTAGAGTTAAAATAATAAATGTAACTCACTTCTTCGACATATTTTCAGTAATATCCTGGATGTTCTATAAAAAAATATATTTTTGACTTTGACGTGAAAAGTTGTCCAATTAAAAAAAAAACATAGATAACAATAACCTTGCATCCTAATCACTGACTCTTATATGCCCGGGAAAAGTTAGCAGCTGGCACATTCGAAGTTTACAAAGACTGTTTAGTAAAACAGTAACTTGAAAAAGTCAGTTTCTTCCTTTACTAACTACATCAACATCGAGTAAATTGAATATCACGGATTTCAATTTTGCGGCAAACGCCTTTATAATGGAGAGTATTTTATTTATAACGCGAAAATTACGTAGACCGGCTAACATTTCATCGACAATCGTGAATTGTATGCAAGCGGCTATTGGTGGTATGCACTGTTGCAATTACTTGAAATTATAGAGTTGATATTACCACTCAAAGTCAATAACTTATTTAAAAAATTTGGGCCAGCCCCGATATTCACCGCTTATTACTCATTTTTATCAAATGTAGCTAAAACCATCTCGACTACGTAAGCTTTCAAACAAAAAGCGCATCAAAATCGGCCAACTCGTTTATTAGATATACACACGCAGATACATAGATACACACGTCAAAGTTATAACACCCCTTTTTTTGGAGGGTATTGTAAGTTTATCGGGGGTTAAATAAACAGAACGACACTATTACTACCAGTAAGTATTTATGAGAAAATTATAGCTACTGAATTAAGGCAAATTAATTAGAAATTAATAATCAGTGAATTTAAGAAAAGTGGTGCAATTTTAGTACCTATCATGAAAAAAACGAATAAAATATTGTTTTTTTTATAGTATGCCAACCTGTTAAATATGACACAGGTAGTAGTGACACAGGTAGTAAACAATATCATACCTATGCTATTGCGACATATTTCCTTCCAAAAAAATATGAAATAAAAATTTAAATCAAACATTTTTAAAAATATATAGAAATAGAAATAAATTTAAAAAAATGTCATGTCACACTGTCACACTTAAGTAACTCTTGTCACACATAAACAATTCTATATCATTCGTGTCGTCTTCGTGACTGAATGAAGCTAATGTGTGTACCCGCTAAGGTACAGTCCGCAATGAAGATAGCAATGGCACTATTAATTCATCGCGGTGAACCGAACATGCCCGTCGGTCATTATCTGCGCTTGCGCCTCTTACGGTCTTTACATTTCTAACACCCTGTATTGGAGTGTTCTCACGGGGTTCGCCTAACTGTACTTTGTTTAAGTAGCGCTTGATAATGCTTTTGATTTTTTACTTTTATGCATGGTCATTGGTTTCTTTGGCTATTATTTGACTCTATCTTGTACCTGTATTTATGTCTGCTATATATAACTATCTCTATTTTCACTATTGAATATCGTTTAGTTTTCTCCTGAGAAAAAAATATCTTTGCTCTGAGTTGAAATGTGGTATTTCTTCTGGTCACACCATAACTTGAGCACGGCTTGATCGATTTGGATGATTCTTTTTTTGTTCTTATGGAAGAAAAAATCAAGAAAGTTGAGCGGAACATAAGAAAATTTAAGACCGGACAACGTCTGTCAGGTCAGCTAGTTATCATTAAAAATAAAACAAAAAATATAAGTCATTTTTCACTTTTTCACATATACTTTTTTATTTAATTTAAAACAGTAATAAGTAGGTGTCAGTAACAAATAAACACTCTGTCAGTTTAAGCCATGGTCTGCTTTAATCATATCTACAGCTTTTCCTGCCAAAGCATTAACTGCCGCTTTAACATTTCCACTGATCAGTCGAGGGATAGCAGAAGAATCAGCTACCCTTAAGTTTGATACTCCATATACTTTCAATCTAGCATCAACAACAGAACCCAATGAACACGTCCCAACAAAATGATAGACAGTGCCAGCCATGTTCACAATATAACATTCTAAATACTCTTTGGTACCAAATTCAGTATGAGAGCATTGAGGTAACTTCAAATCTACAAGCTTAGCTCCAACATTTTTGAAGTAACTAGTATTTTCCAAGCGGCGGTAGTCTTCTACATACGTAAGCTGGCTATCCAAATCACTCATTTCTGAATAGGAACCAGAAATTACCCAAGGTTTATCTAAAGGATCAGAACTTCTTAGAAAAACTGATCCTCGAGACTTAGGATGAAGTTGTTGCAAAAAAGTCCATAGAATGTTTCTGTTTTTACCAGCTTTGGCAACTTCTTCACAAACCCCATCACTTAAACCTACAGCATTAGAGCAAAATGGTATAAGACCAGGCGAATCGTGTGGAAAAACTAAGCCTATAACTTGATAGTCTGAACAGTTTTGACTTTTATCTAAAGCAATATTTCCAATAAAAACCGGAGCAGGAAACTTAGTTGGATCAGATGGTGGCTGAGGACTTTCTGATTCTTCCATAGCATGTATCACTGTAGTAGAGAAATGGTCTTGTAGGTTTTGTCCAACTGGTAAATCAGCTATTACACTAATACTATGATGTGTTAAATGTTCTTCGGGACCTATTCCTGAAAGCATTAACAGTTTTGGGCTATTAAAATTCCCAGCTGTTACAATAACTTCTTTTCTTGCTTTTACGGTCAGAGTCTCGTTATCCTTTGACAAAATTTTGACGCCTGTAGCTACTTTACCATTGAAAGTAATCTTAGTCACCAATGAGTTCAGCATGAGATGCAAGTTAGGGTAATCTTTAATTGGTGTTATATAAGCCAAAGCATTACTTTGTCTAAAAAAGTCATTTGAAAGAAGTGGTTGAGAAAATCCTTCAGTTTCATTAATCCCATTTAGATCCAAAAGTGTTTTATATCCCATTTCACTGAAAGACTTGAGATAAGGGTTAATAATGTCATCATGGAGTTCTCTTTTTAGCTTGACGTATCCGTTTGTTCCATGAACATTTTTGAAGGAGGATTCAAGTATTTCAGGGTCTTCTACTTTTTCATCAGCTATAAAATATTTGTAAAGTCCATCAAAATTCCAAGTAGTGTCATTGGCTACCGCTGCCCAATAATCATAGTCGGCTGGGCTTCCTCTAACATACGCAAAATGGTCCACAGCACTGCTACCACCGAGTAATTTGCCTTGTGCGAGTTGTATTACACCATTTCTCAAACTTTGTGAAGCAAAACCGTCGTTTTCTGTGGTGTAGTTCCAATCTTTTGGAGAATTTGGTAGAAATGATAGGAATCCTGCAAACTTTCAAATATGATTAAAATTATCTGTTTAAATACCTAAAGTTTATTTGTTATCTTATTTTCATTATCTCATTTTGTTAGGTTTTTTTGTTTAGTGATACTTTTAAGCGTAGCTTTTGATGAATGTAGTATAATGCAAAATGCGTATTAAAATTACAGACAAGTTCTTATTTTTAATTAAATGTCCTTACCAAAGAATCTATATTTGGAATATCTCCTGCTTCTATGAGTAATACATTGACATCTTTATTTTGAACAAGTCCATGTGCAATTTTGGATCCAGCGGTACCAGCACCAACTATGATGAAGTCATAAGTACTGTTATCTGTAAAAATATTAATTTCTTAGACTTCTTAAATAATAAGTACGCTAAAGTTCAATTTTTTTATTAAAAAAAATAGGATGGAACCATAGTTTCTTTTTCCTATAAAAAATAGTACAGAAAATAATCTTGCTCAAGATTGTTATATTGTATTCTGAGTGTTACATCCTAACAAAGGATAAGAGTCAGTTTTCTTTATAAAACGTTTATTTTTAAAATCAATGGAAAAAAAAATTCGTTCATCTGGAAATACGTCCTGTCAAATCGTCCTCTGTTTTGTTTTCTGTAAAGTCTTAGTCAAAAACTATGGCTATGCATGAAGGAATTCGCAACACTTAGACTCTTGGTTACGTAAGTAAAAGGAAAAAGTCAAAATAAAAATTGCAATAACCTTCTACTGAAGCAGGTTGAGGCCAAAATGAGCTCCAGAGCTGCAAAGCT
Organism: Aproaerema taeniolella; assembly: GCA_949987775.1. Taxonomy (NCBI): domain Eukaryota; kingdom Metazoa; phylum Arthropoda; class Insecta; order Lepidoptera; family Gelechiidae; genus Aproaerema; species Aproaerema taeniolella. The sequence goes on along the minus strand of OX465259.1, from coordinate 2,565,330 downwards.
GAGAGCACTTGGACAGCTCCTTGTATGCCCAGCGTCATGTTGATTCCAGCTGCCACATCCATATTCTTAATAATTGACGAAAAAAGGAGTAAGGTTCCGTAAATTTTTTCCAAACTATATTAATTATCAAATTTTACATCATTTTAAAAATATCAGTTTGAATGATACGTATCTCATTATGTTATATGCAGTGACCTACATATCAAATGATCATTTGTGTCCTCTATACTTCATACAATATACTTTATTACATATATAGGAAAATACAAATAATTTTAACATTAATTTTAATACAATGCATTCCAAATCGGTGGCCTGATTGCTTAACAGCAATTTCTATCAAGCAACCTTATGGTATAAGAGAGCAATTCAGGTATTGCAATCGAGAAAGGTGCAAATATTTATTAAATACTATTAAATACTTTTTACATAGATGATAAAAACTCAATTGCAACAAAATTGGGTTAAACAGATGCATTGGACACTTTAATACAAAAAAAAACTCACCTGTTCTCACTAAACAAGTAATATCTGTAATACTTTGCTCACTGGCTATTAATACACGAGTGAAAACAAACACATGAAAAGATCTTCAGATAAACAGGTATAAATTAACATATCAAAATATTGCCAAATATTATTACATCGTCTACGTAAATTTGATCAAGTGTTTTGCTGTAATATTGTTCTATCAAGAAGTTTGCTTTAAAAATACTTCGGTAATGTCTCGTAGGCTTCAGCTACCATAGCATGCCAATGAGATTTCACTTTCATGAGAGATGATTGCCAAGGAAAACAATACCTTAAATGTAACAGTAGAAGTTTGCATTTATTTTGCGTTTGATTGACTTTTACAAATGATCTTGAATTAATATATTTAAAACTTAGGGAGAATTTGGAATGGAGAAATTTGGCCGCTTGACTTAAAGGCACGATAGCTCAGTTAGTTAGAGCACCAGGAGATCTAATCCTGGGGTCGTGGGTTCACGCTCCATTCGTCACATCGAAAATTTATCTCTTCCTAAAAAATATTTCATCTGAATATGCCAAAAGGACCCTTGTCTTTTAAAAGTAAAAGTAATAAAAATAACTTCTCTCAATACGTAAGTATTGAAAGACTTTAAATTTTGCAAAAAATTCTGACGTTGACTCACGCCTACCTACTATAAACTGTACAAATTTTCCCAAGGAACATAGGTCGAATTCCTTTCGACGTATAGTTCTAGAAACTCAAATTACCGTACACACAAACAATCGTATTTCAAATTCACAACTTATAAGAACACATTTTTCTCCTTTAGCGGTTTGCTGATTTACTTTAATTTTATTTTATTTTTATTAGATTATTATATACAAGTAGCTTTCATGGGGAAAGTTATTCAGTGTGATGGGGAGAATCACCTGTAAAGTATCGGTAACTAATTTGATGTCACCAATTTAGGATCCAAGTTTCCTTGTGTTGATTTTGAAATCTATACTCTCATGAAAGAGGTCACATCGGAGGAGACCTTTTCTGGTACACTCTATCTCATCTTAAACTGAAATTTCATCCCTTATCAACAAATAATTGAGTCCAACGCAAAGTATCAACCTTGACGTATGACAATTATTTATATTTTCAAATGAAATAAATAAAACAACATTACTTCATTTAAGATATGTATTTTTTTAATAAGTCATTAAACAATACCATTGTCTTCTTTCATCATATCAACTGCTTTTCCTGCTAGAGCATTGATCGATGCTTTCAGAAGTCCACTGATGTGCACAGGAACAACGGAAGAATCAGCTACTCTTAATTTTGATACACCGTGTACTCTCAACCTGGCATCTACAACAGATCCTAACGAACATGTACCAATGAAACGATATGTAGTACCCGCCATGTTAATAACATAACATTCTAAATACTCTTTGCTTGCAAATTCCAACTGAGAGCATCGAGGCAATTTGAAATCAACAAACTCAGCTCCTACTTTTTTGAATAAACTAGTATTTTCCAGACGGCGGTAGTCTTCCAAAAATGAAACCTGGCTATGTAAATCACTTTCTTCCGAAAAAGAACCAGCAATCACTAAAGGTGCATCCAAAGGATTCGAACTCCTTAATAGGACAGTCCCTCGAGATTTTGGATGCAGATTTTGTATTAAAGACCATAAAATTGTTCTGTTTCTATTAGCTTTTGCAATTTTTTCACAAATGCTATCACTTAAGCCCGCGGCGTTGGTGCAGAATTGTATAAGTACTGGCAAATCGTTAGGAAAAACGAATCCTATAGTTTGGTAGTCTGGATAGTATTGACTGTTGTTTAAAGCTACCTGTCCTACAAAAACAGGAGCCGGAAATTTTGTGGGATCAAACGGTGGTTGGGGATTATGTGATTCTTCCATTGCGTAAACAATTGTGGTAGAAAAATGGTCTTGTAGGTTTTCCCCTACCGGCAGATCAGCTACCACATTAATGCCATGACATTTTAAATGTTCCTTTGGACCAATTCCAGACAGCATCAACAATTTCGGGCTATTAAAGTTCCCAGCTGTTATTATAACTTCTCTTTTTGCTATCAAGCGCAAAGTTTTGTTTTCTTTTGTTAAAAGTTCGACACCAGAGGCTACATTACCATTAAAGATAATTTTAGTCACCAAAGAGTTAAGCGTGAGATGTAAGTTTGGAAAATCTTTTATTGGTGTTATATAAGCTAAAGCATTACTCTGTCTAAAGAAATCATTCGTGAAGAGTGGTTGAGCAAATCCTGTTGTTTTATTTTCTCCACTCAAATCTAAAACTGATTCATATCCCAGTTCTCTGAAAGCATTGAGATATAGATTAACAATCTGATCATGGGATTCCCTTTTTATTTTGACGTATCCTTTTGTTCCATGGATGTTTTTAAAAGATGAATTAAGAATTTCAGAATCTTCTAATTTTTCGTCAGCTATGAAATATTTGTAAAGTCCGTCGAAATTCCAAGAACTGTCATTGGCTAAAGCTGCCCAAGAGTCATAGTCAGCTGGGTTTCCTCTCAAATATCCAAAATGATCTACAGAACTGCAACCACCGAGTAATTTGCCTTGTGCAAGTTGTATTGCACCATTCTTCATTTCTTGTGAAGCAAAACCACTGTGTTCCGTGGTGTAATTCCAGTCTTTCGGAGAATTCGGTAGATATTGTAGGAAGCCTGCAAACTACAAAATTATATTTCTATATTTGAGTATTTAGTAAGTTTAATGTGGTTACAAGGGGTTCTAGAAAGACAAGATACTCTTCTATTCCTTTGAAGAATATAGTCGAGAGGGTTCGATATTTTTTTTTTTCATCCTATACTGCTATTGTTATTGTTTAATAGAGCTTAATAATGTTGCTTTCGACTAGGTACTTGATAAAAGTTTAATGATCAAAGAACATGTTACGTATTTTTGACACCGATAACTTCTTAATAGTCACAATATTGTGACAATCGCAGAAAATAATAATATATTTGTATCGAGGTTGTTTTGCTCATTTCCGTGACATTTCTAACAAAGTCTGGGCCCTAATCGCGCTAATTTTAACGACTTTACCAAAGAACAATAATCGTTATATTTTTCATTTTTGATCACGATTTTGTTCAATTTTGTTACGTTCATAACAAAAAAACAATCGTTCATAACAAAAAAAAACGGCCAAGAGCGTATCGGGACACGCGCATTGTAGGGTTCCGTAGCAGCATGGTTCAAATATGCAGCTGGCTTCTTAATTCTACGAGCATATTGACGGTTAAACCGCTAATAATGTCTAAAAACGAGGTCACAAAGAAAGAAGGTCACAAAAAATTTTAAATTCCAGCGCCACAAGGAAAATGAAAAAAAAAACATCTGTTTAAGAACCACCACGCGTGGATGCAAACGGTTGTATAAAAATCGTTTACATTACGTATTCATTTAAAACTGGTATACTATCGTTATGGTCATAGTTAGAGATGAAAGAGACTAAAGTCTTTTAAGGCTTATTAAAAAGACTCGCCTCCATCTTACAGGACTTGACTCTAAAATTAAGATTGAAAGTTCGAATTTTTATTAATAAGACTTAGTCGTTTTATTAAAAGACTAAAAACTGAAACGACTCGAGTTGTTTTTAATAGACTGAAAGACTTAACCAACTCCAGTTGATTTTAAAAGACTTAAACGACTCGAGTTCTTTTATGTAAAAGGGTTCACACCGCAGCTTGTGTGTGATATTCAATAAATCTTTTGTAACCTATCAACCAAAAAGAATAATTCACGCCTAAACCACTAAATACAATTTGATACAATTTAACAAGGGGATAAAATTAAATATTTACGTTCTATCAACACATACCTTTTTTATATAAAGTTAATTTTGCATCCACAGACTTGTTCGTGCCCTTGTCTTGTTACATTTAATATTATTATTACCTATTTAACCTTTTTAACACATTAACTCTCCATATGTCTTAATGTATTGTGCAAAGCTGATTTGTTTAGTGTAGTGTCCATGGTGATTTCAACTTCCATTCTAGCAGCTGCGAAGCGTGGGCAATCTAGTAATATGTGCCACACAGACTCGCTTACGCCGGGATCAAACTCGCATCCGGGATTGTCCTTTAATTTGAACCGATGTAAGTACTCCGCGATCCCTCTGTGACCTGTCATACCTTACGACTGTCGCCTTCCCAGACAATGAGTCGCCAGTCTTTTAAGTAATTTAGGGCGACTACAGCACCTAAATTACGATTTTATGATGCGTAGATAAGCATGACGCACTGCATTAAATCGAAGATTAAAAATACGGTAATATTCAGGACATAAACTAGATAAGTAGTTTGCTGAAAACATGATTCAGCACTTTTGGTTCGATAGAAAAAGCTCACAAAGTCACCTCTAAATACCAATATTGTGTATCTTTTAAGCTGTAAAAACGACAGTAAAATGCACACAGGAACTTCAATTTGCTATCAAAATGTTCGTAATTGAACACTCTTGATAAGTAGCTAACGCATTTTTCGCTGTTACCTTTCCATAAATCTCATTTTTCTAACTTTCGAACATGTTTTTACGCACGTACGCTTTCATAGACCGTAAACTTCGTATATGGACACTGTTCGCACTGCCGGCCCAGGCCTGTTGAGAGACGGTTATGTTATGTTATGTTTGTCGGGCGTTTTCCGCACTTAGCCTCTCAATCGGGCCATTGTGCGTGATATTGTTTGGACTAGCTATTCCAGCCAGCCAATGTCCTCCCAGAAGCACGCAAGACTTCTCACGTTCCTGCATGCCTCTGATAGGGATCCCGGGTTATGCAGGATCTGTACTCGCTGTGCCTCCACGCTGTGGCATTCCATCACGACATGCGCTGGAGTCTCTTCTGCCTCCATGCAACCGCGGCATAGGGGACTGTCTGTGATGCCCATGTTAAACATGTGCCTGTTTAGCGGACAGTGGCCTGTCATTATTCCTACCACTCTTCTTAGGTGTTTCCTGGGCAGGTGCAACAAACTTCGTGTTAGGCGTTTGTTTAGTGTTGGCACGGCTTCCTTGGATTGCCGGCATCCTTTTACCACTGTCCATTCCTCATTATGTCGTCTCCTGGTTCTATCTCTCAGCCAGGATGTAAATTGTTTGTAAGGTAGAGGCATGATTGGTTCTGGTCCAGCTAGTAAGGTGCTGGAACCTCTCCTTGCAAGTTCGTCAGCAGCATCATTACCTAGGGAACCACTGTGACCCTTTATCCATTGCAGGGTAATTTTGTTTTCCGCTGCGATGTCCTCCAGCAGATTGTGGCATTCTAGGATTAGACCCGAGCTGATGCTGTTGCTCTTTAGTGCCTGAAGTACTGAGGCACTGTCGGATATGACACGTATTTTTTGGCCATGTATGTTCCTTAACTTTATCGCATCAGCAGCTCTGGTTATGCCCACACATTCCGCTTGGAATATTGTATTGTGTGCACCCAGGGTGGTTGCAATGTTAATGTGTAGTTCTTGTGAGAAGGCTCCTGCTCCTGTACCGGTTTCCGTCTTTGAGCCATCTGTGTATATTCTGACCTCGTTTATGTCCGAATAGTCTTTTTCTTCTGCTAGAAGTTCTATGCTGTAATGTCGTTCAAAGACATACGTTTTCGGTATCCTATCACAAGGGGCATCCATAATAGGGAAGTCTCTAAGAGCTTCCTCTAGGATGCGTGTGTGAGGAACTGTAGGGTATTTCCTCCATTCGTTGGCCGCCTTGAGTCTTATTGCGGCAGCTGCCGCTTCTTGTTGTACAACTAGGTGAAGAGGTTGTAGATCAAGTAGTACTTCTAGCGTCACCGTTGGAGTTGTTCTCATGCAACCTGTAGTGGCTACGCACGCCAGTCGCTGTAGTTTTCTTAGTTTGTCCGTTACGGTGCTTAGTTGGGTTCTGGGCCACCACACTAGAGAGCCGTATGTTATGGTTGGCCTTATTACGGCTTTGTATAGCCATAGGGTTATTTTTGGGTTCAAGCCCCATTTTTTCCCTATTAGTCTTTTGCATTGCCAAAAGGTGATGCAAGCTTTGTTAAGTTTCGTGTCTAAATGCTTTCCCCAGTTCAACTTGCTGTCTAGAATGATGCCCAGATATTTGACTTCAGTTGATAGAGAAAGTTCGGTGCCAAATAGTTTTGGCAGTTTAAGTTTTGGAAGTTTCCTCTTGTTTGTGAATAGTACTAGTTCCGTCTTCTTGGGGTTTACTGATAGTTCGTTTTCAGTGCACCAGTCTTCAATTATTCTAGTAGCTGTGCGCATAAGGTCACATAAAATGTTCTCAAAGGGACCGCTAACTAGAATTGTTAGATCATCCGCGTAGCCAACAGTACAGTGGTTTCTTTCATTTAGACGCCTGATCAGGTCGTCCACTACCATGTTCCAAAGGAGGGGTGATAGAACTCCTCCTTGGGGGCACCCTCTTGCCACAATACATCTAGTGGTTGAGTTGACTGTTACTTGGATGGCTCTATATCTGAGTAGATTGTGTATCCATTCGCAGACCGTGTCTTTTACGCCATATCTTTTTAAAGCTCGGTTTATGCTGCTGAATATTGTTTTGTCGAAGGCTCCTTCAATATCAATGAAGGCTCCTAGAGTCGAGTTTTTACATGAAAAAGCCTTTTCAATATTCTGCACCACTGTGTGGAGGGCTGATTCTGTTGATTTGCCTTGTCTGTAGGCATGTTGTTGGGGGTGCAGTGGTGATTGTTTCAGGGCACTATCTCTTAGATACCTATCTGTAAGCCTTTCTAAGGTTTTCAGTAGAAAGGAGGTCAAGCTGATAGGTCTGTATGATTTTGCTAATGTGTAGTCGCTTCTTCCTGGTTTGGGGAGAAAGATGACTTTAACTTCCCTCCATTTGAGCGGTATGTATCTATGTGCTAGACAAGCTTTGAAGATGTCAGAAAGTTGTGGCACAAGATGTTTTAGACCCCATTGTAATAGCCCTGGGAAGACACCATCTAGTCCTGGTGATTTGTATGGCGAAAAGCTGTTAACTGCCCAGCAGACTTTGGCTTCAGTAACGATCTCGTTTGCTATGTCCCAGTCTGCGGGTGTGGTTTGTGTGGTTGTTTCGTCTGCCCATGCCGTGTCATTGTTAATAGAGCATCCTGGGAAGTGTGTTTCCAGTAGTACTTCGCTTATCTCTGTTGCTGAGTTAGCGTAAGTGCCGTCCGGTTTTTTGAGAGTGCCGAGGTTGTGATTGTCGTTTTTCGACAGGATCTTTTTCACTCTGGCAGCCTCGTTGGTGGTATTGATACTGTCGCAGAAGTTCCGCCAGCCTTCGGTTCTCCGGTACCTGATACGTTTCTTGTAATAGTATTGGGCTTGTTTGTAAATTTCCCAGTCTTTTTCCGTTCTCATGTTTTTAGCCCTATTAAATAGTGCTCTGAGATTTTGTCTTAACCTTTCCAGTTCTGGCCCCCACCAGTTGTTAGGGTTTGTTAATCTAATAGGTTGTAATGGACATGCTTGATTATAGCAGTTGTTAATGCAATTTGTTAGTGTTTGCACATTGTGTTCGATGTTAGTAGTGCTCTCAGTCATGGGTTTGAACGCATGTTCAGAGATGGTTTGGCTTAGAGCTTTGGTGTATTTGGGAACGTCAGTTTTGCGGGGGTTGCGACGAGGCTCTAACCTATGACTCGGCACTGTTATTTTGTAGTGAATACGTCTGTGGTCGGCGAAGGAGGGATTGTCGGACACGTGCCAATCGGTTACAAGTCCTGTTGCTCCGTCCGACGCTAGTGTGATGTCCACCACCGTTTCGTACCTTGATGTCACAAAAGTCGGTTCCGAACCGACGTTCATGATTCCAAGGTTTGTTGAGAAGAGATATTCTGTTAAGCACTCACCCCTTTTGTTTGTATCTTTACTACCCCACAGAGAGTGATGTGCGTTGCTGTCAGCCGAGATAATGATCTCCCAGTTGTGTTGTTCGCGGAGACGGAGATGGCACTATTCCTATGTGTGCTGCTTTTATCGGGTGCTGTAGTCGCCTTAAGCTGTTTAAGTAACAGCTCAGCTTTCTACGTTAAAAGACCTCGACTAAAGAAGCTAGTCTTATAACTAAAGGTTGGGAACTAAAAGACTGAGTCAGTCGTGAGGCATCAAAACTAAGGCGAGTCTGTATTAAAAGCCTTAGAAGGCTGAGTTTCTTTCATCACTAGTCATAGTCAATGTTAAAATCTCCAAATAATATAGTATCAAAAAATGACATTCCATTCGATGGTATCGGCGAGAAAAGAAAAACCCTTTCACGTGTATGGGAAACATCCGATTTTTTTTTTCCAAAATTTTATGTTGTAGATCTGTCGGCGCAATCAATATTTATGACCAAGCCAAATTTCAGCTCTGGAGTACCAAGGATCGAATATTAGTCAATGTATTTCTTATTAATCCCAACAGTGTTTCGCACTTAGTCGACTATTACTCGCAAACTTAAAGGGCCAACTTATGTGTGATAGTTTTCCTTTTAATTTCGTAGTATATTCTACCAACGTGAATAGAAACAACCGTTTGGCAGCTAAACTTAATTGAATTAATTAATTTATTTAATTGTCATTTAAAATATTAGAATACAATTTAATTTGTCATTGAATTTCGTATTGAATATTATTACTATTGATTATATTAACATACCTTGAATTTATTAGAATCTACCACATTGACTTAGAAAAAAAAAACTGACATAGATGATTGTACTCGTATATAAAAATAATAATAATGAGAAAATATTGTATTTTTTAAATGACTATAAGTTTGCTGTACCTTGTACAAGGTTTCAAATGATGAACTTGATAATTAGCTTAAGAACTTATTGTACCATTTCAAGGCAAATAAAGAAATATGAAATATAGTATATATAGTAAGGAAGTAAGGATAAACAACAACTATAAGGTAAACCGTGCTGACACATTCCCGCCCACACCTCTCTCGGCCCCCTTTACTGCGGGGGCTTAAAACAATTTACGCTTAAAAATTAACAACAACAAAAACAAACAAAACATAACAACAAATGAAAACCCTCAAACTGCAAAATTTACTGATCGCACTCGCACACTTGTGAGAGAAGAGTGACGTTTGACCTGTGCCGTGACATTTTATGTTTGCAACCTCTGGCTTCAATTTTTATGTTTGAAACTTCAAGAATGAAGTCTTTTATAGGTTAAACTTTTCGAAATGAATATTTTATTTGTATTAATTTAAGTTTCGTAGTATAAATTGTAATTACAATGTAATATTATTAAAAATATGAATAAACACTCACATTATTGAGCATTTAGAACCTAAAAATATAAATTAAAAATATAATATGCAATTATTAGATTTTTTTCGTTCGCCACACATTAACGTGACAGATGAAAGACTCAAATTTTACAAGATTCTAATGCTAAAAAAATGAAACGTATAGTTGTTTTTAAAAGTTTATTGCGGCGACCTCATTTGCTCGATTTCTAAAAAAGAGGAAGGAAAAGAAGGAAAAAATGTTTGCTTTGTAGTGGGATTTATTTGATGATGCAATGGAAGAGGATGCGGCAGCGGAGAGAGCCGCAACACGGCGGAATAATAACGCGGCCAGGGAAGGGCTGCCTGTGATTTCTGAGGCGAAATTCAGGAAAATATATCACCTCTCACACCAGCAGTTCCTAGAACTGGCCGAGGAAATAAGGCCACGTATGTCTCCCGTCTATCGCTCGGATGCACTAGACATGGAGACTAAGGTGAGCGTTTGTGTTAAGTACCTTGGATTATCCTAACTAAGCACCTAAGTTCCTAAGCATGAATAAAAATTATCTTGCTCCTATCCTGATGAATCAAAGAAAACACTACTAAAATATACGTAGTTGCCCATTCAACATTTAAAATAAATTTAAATATTTTATTTCATAAACACTTTAAAGACAATTGTATTAATAGGAATAGGGAACTCCTAGTAGGCAATTAATTTGCCTGATGTTGGAGAACCCGGCTCTTCCATAGCTCTTAAAAACAACAAAACGAAGAGAGTAAAAAGTGCAGTACACGTATTGATCTTAATTTACGCGTTGTTTTTTTTTCAAGAAGTAAAAATTTGAAGGTATATAAAATCATATAAATTATCATCAAAGCTCAGTTTCTTAAAGTAAGTGTAGGATACACTTGTTTCCATAATAATCTTGGCTCGGCAATGCACCACCACAACATCTTCTGCCGGCGGCCATGACAGGTCTAGTCTTCCACCGACTGTGACGTATGCACTCGAGTATAGAGATTCAAAGTGGCCGAAAAAGCATACTGTTATTCTGTTCGTGTTTACATGGGCGATGTGATGCTGATTTGAACATCAGACTTCTCACAGCCGCGGTCTTCCCATGATAGTAAGGTTTGGGAGAATAATTACCTGATATTTAATGTACAAAGGCCAGCGCATCGGGTTACTTAATTTTCAATGCAAAACCGCTCTTATCACAACAGCACAGAGTGCACTCATGTGGTAACCTGAGTTGAGGCCGTCCGTACAAAATTACATTATTATCTAATGTATTTTTATTCATAGGTGATGTGGGGGGGGATCCCTTAAGAAAAAGCATGATGATTCTAATTTTTAATGCAGAGCCGGAATCCCCAGAAAGTTATTTCACGGATCTCCACGTTTCTGTACGTTCCTTGGTAGAGCGATGCATAGGGGTGCTGAAGGCTCGGTGCAGGTATTTATATAGTAATTAAATAAACTTTCATTTGATTAAGGGACTTACTAAACTACTTATTTTCAAAAATTATATATTTTTTAAGGTGTCTTTTGGCTGACAGAAAACTCCATTGTGCGCCAGCGACTGCAGCTCAAATCGTTAGTGTCTGTTGTGTTCTACACAACATTGCACACGCAGGGGGCATCGAATACGAGCCATTGTCGGCTCAAGAAATACACCGCGAGCGCGAGTTAACCGCAAGGGCATCGTTCCCTCCACCTCGAGTATCCCGCTCCCTCCGTGCTGGGAAAACAATCGTTCAGAGTCCAGCAATTTACAAACACTTTGTTTTTTGAATAAAAAGTTATCCGTAGTTGATGATTAAAAACATTTCCACATTTCTTGTAAAGTGGGTTTTATTGCCTTTGATTTATTATGTTTATCTATTCGTATTCGCAGAATATTAAAATCGTTATTTCTATTCGGATTCGTATTCGTAAAAGTGGTATTCATTGCATCACTAGTTGATAGCTCTGATCCAAAGGTTGCAAGTTTAATTCCCGACTCACAAACATATTTGGAAATCGTTTTTTCAAATATATATATATATATTTGTGAGGGGTTTAGGTAAAACCCACCTAGCATTCCATCTAGGACTTTAGTCCCATAGCAATTCGATAAAGTTATGTAGTTTATGTTATCCAGGCATAATATAGTATACTTGGTGAAAGATTTTTTTCAAATCAGTCCAGTAGTTTCGGAGCCTATCTATTTAATGCAAACAAACAATTAAATATTTTCTCTATATAATACGTATTACTGTAGATGTAGATATTAATAATAAAAAAACGCTACTCACTCAAATTATATTCCTTTGTGTTGTGGGTCCCTCAGAACATACACAAAGACAAATACAAATACCCGTGACCCGAAACATCTGCTTATTACATGATTGTTTGCTCCGACTGGGAATCGAACCTAGGACCCGTTGATAGAGGCAGCGCCACATACCAACCAACCAAATCGACCATTGTAAGTAATGTATGTATTTACAAAAAAAAGTAACGCACCAGTACCAATCCTTGCTTAGTTTCAGATTTTAGATGGCACCGTGTAATTTGTCCAGGATCATCTCATTACCCCCGACAGAAAAGAGGGGTGTTATGAGTTTCACGTTTGTATCTATGAGTCTGTGTATCTGTGTGTCTATGTCTGTGGCATTGTAGCTCCTATACAAATGGACCAATTTCGATGGCAGTTCTTTTGTTTGAAAGCTAACGTAATCGAGATGATTTTTAACCAACTTCAAAAAAAGGAGGTTTTCAGTTTGACCTGTATGTACAAATACAAATACAAATATACTTTATTGCACACCAACATTTAGGGTACAAAAGGCGGCCCCATTGCTAAGAAGCAATATCTTATCGGCAAACTTTGGGTATGTATGTATGTATGTTTGTTCGCGATAATTTCGCGTTTGTTTGAACCGATTTTGATGTGGTTTTCAGAAAAGTATTTGTTACATTCAGGAGAAGGTTTTAGTATATTAACCGACTTCAAAAAAAGGGTGTTCTCTGTTTAATCAGTGTGTACGTAAAATAAATAATACATTATAATGATTCGCTTAAACTTTTGCAAAGCTTACACTTCGTTTTATTAACCGACTTTAAAAAAGGAAAAGTTTATAATTTGCACTAAAAATGTCTTTGCACCGACTTCAAACAGATCAGTAGGTAGGTACTACATAGCACATCAAATGATATGATTGTATTTATTTTTTGCTTTTTTGAAGTTGGTTAAATTTTTTTATAAAAAGTTTTTATAGTTACATTTGATCAAAATTGGTTTAGCCGTTTAAGAGTAACCTATAAGCAATAAATGTAGGAAGTGACACAATTTTTTTTAATTTATCCTTACTAATATTATAAATGCGAAAGTAACTACAGACATAGTCTGTCTGTCCGTCTTTCATTTCTAAACTACTGAACCGATTTTGATGAAGTTTAGTACAGAGATACATTAGAGCCTAGGAAAGGACAGGCTACATTTTATCCCACAGTTGCGTACGATATAACCTGTAGTCCACGCGGGCGGAGCCCCGGTCGGAAAGCTAGTAAATGATAATAATGTTATGTACCATGGTTATGTACCATGACTATTTCCATGTAATTGATTCCTTTACGACGCCTTATCTTGTACGTGTAACTCTCAAGGTTAATTATTTTGTTTTGATGATTGAAAGGATGTTGAAAGAATCATTGTTTGATATGCTAATTGACCATTAATATGACCTTAAGGTTATCTGCCCTAAATTTGGCATAATTATATCATTGTATTATTGTTTCAAATCATATATAAGGCAGATCCCTTGGAGTCATGAACCATTCGTATTCTTTACCTCTTCGTGTTCACATCTTGAAGTAACCTAAGTCACCGCCCTCTCTAACAATTATTGTATTGAGTAAATTAATAAATATATTTATTCAAAACATTCGACTTTTGTCTCGGACATAACAATAAGAAAAGATAAATGGTAAGTGCCAAGATTAAGAGTTCAATTTAGAAGTCAAGAGGCCTACTTAGTCATTTCTATTCTACACTATAAGCCAGTATTTAAATAGTGCCCGTATTAAAAATAATTGTAATTTTTCTGGGTACTTTGTGAAAGATGAGTTACAAGCCTTATGTTTAGACAAATATGATAGATAAAAAGCATAGACTTAGGATTGTATACCAAACTTATTAAATAGATTTATTAAGTTTGGTATATATTTTTTTTTATGTTTAGACAAATATGATAGATTAAAAGCATAGACGTAGGATTATATACCAAACTTATTAAATAGATTTATAGATTTATTGAATAAATAATGAAAATAAAATTTACCTTACTTATAATAAACCTAATCCCTAATTATTGTGGTTTGTTTACTGTGTCGAACATTTTTGATAGTTATTAAAGGCTTTTATGTTATTGAATTTTCACGTGTTCTATGTTATAATTTAATTAATACATTTTCTTGATTTATTATGTTAAATAAATTATTTTATTCAAACCCTCTGTATCCTGGATAAGTGTTGTAATAGCTTCTCAGTCAAAAATCCTGAGGGCTTAAGTCGTTATCGAACTGCTTAATATACACCTAGGTACTTAATGTTCTTAACTTAAGTCAAATATTTCTCAATTTACCCCAAAATAGCAGAAAAAGCACTTCAATTGTACCTATTTACCCTTCTCAAGTAAATATTTATGTGAAAGGGGATTTTCTGCTGTAGTTACAAAAAAACCAAAGTATATAAATAAAGACATTGGTTGTGTTGTGCGATTTCTATGGTTAAGCCAAGAATTGTAAACCTCGTCAAATCCATGCAAGCTCATCTATCACATTCCCAATAAGTAGGTTCTACTTACCAAATACCTTTTGTATGATTTTTGTAAAACTTTAATTAGCATTAAAAATACTTATTTTGTTATTTAATACTTTTTTATTCTAACCTAATAATCTGGACTGGAGCATGGGGGACGCGGAATTTGTTTTATGGTCGAAAGGGGGCGCGTCTCAAATAAGTTAGGGAACCCCTGTTCTTACGAGTACTTAAATCCTTGTTAAAGCTATGCTAATACCTACCCACAAATAGTGAAGAAATTTGATATTATATTGACTAGTTTCACTGTCTTATCTAAAATATGTGAGTTTATTTGGTAGGAAATAACTACTAAACTGATTTAAAAGTTCTTTCACCAAAAATAGCTCTTTTATCAGCGGGTGACATAAACTACATAATTTTCCCGAATCCCCATGGGGACGAAGTCTTGGGCGGAAAGCTAGTTATTAATAGTATTTCACTATGAAAACTCAAGATTTGGCTTTCTTTAGCCTTCATTTAAATTAAGACTTTGAGTAGAAGAAATTACTTAAGAAAGATTTGACTGTATGGCTCCGACCTTTGCCTATCCGGATGGATGAAAAAAATTACTACTCGATATGATCGTTACGTTGGAAAAGTACCTCTTGATGAACTTTTACTCTGAGCAATGTAATCGTTATTTTGACGGATAGTGAACGATTAAAACTATCCCCCCCTTTTTTTTTTTGAGGTTTTTGGCCTGGCTACCAGACGTTTGGGGATAATTTTGCCACTTTGCTCTGTTATCGCGAGAAAATACGGGTCTGTTTATTTGGTTAATAAAATAACCATTGGTTTGAATTTTTCACAGCAAAAAATAAATCCAAACGATTATAGATTACTATTTTCTCGTTTTTCATCTTTGTCACACCCCGGTGACAAAAATGAATACGCAATTTTAAACCAAACGAACGATAATCGTTGTGCAAAATACCGCGATTAGGGCCCTGGGTAGTTTAGGTAAATATAAAGAAGAGGGGAAAAATTCTACTGTAAAGCATGTTTCCAACTGAATTATATTATAATCTTTTCGTGTGTTAACGTGTCTGTGTGGTGTATATGTTTGTGTGCGTGTGCTTGTGTGTGGACTTATAATAAGAAAAGTATTCTTACCAATGAATCTATATTAGGAATATCTCCAGCTTCTATAAGCAATACATTGACATCTTTGTTTTGGACCAGTCCGTGCGCAATTTTACACCCAGCTGTTCCTGCGCCAACTATGATGAAGTCATAAGTACTATTGTCTGCAATTTGAAAGTTCTTATGAATGTCTATGTATGTTTATAAAATGATACATCTGGAAAAAATTAAGAGATATTTTTAAACAAACAAAACTACGGCAACAATAGCTTGCCACATATCATGAAGATTTCCTTTTCATACCTTAATGGCAAAACTTTTCAGCATGGACACTTGACGTAGTTTTGTCGTATGTATCACGCTCCACCCAAACCGGGATTTTCATACGATGAAAACCTTATGAAAATCCGTTTAGTAGTTTTCAACTTTATCGCGTTCATACAGACGCAGCCATTTTAGTATCAAATGTGTTTAAATCGCGATAGTCAAAAGTGGCTTTGTTTTATAATAATAGTATTATGATGTAGAAGTGGGATTGTTTGTTTGTCCTTCTTTCACGTAACGAATCAACTTGATTTTTTGCACAGAGATTGTTGATTGGCTGGACAGTGACATAGACTTTTCCACGCGAACTTAGCCGGCAGAAAGCTAGTTATTTATATTATAATCTTTGTATTTTTTTTCTAACGCTATTCACACTCAAAGGCCTACAAGATTTTCCCTTGTGTCGTGGGTCCCTTGGAACATACATAAAGACAGACACAAACACCCACGACCTTAGAATAAACATTTGCTATTTACACAAATATTTGCCCCGACTAGGAATTGAACCCAGGGACTGCCGATCAAGAGAAAGTGGCACTACCACTTTACCAAACCGGCCGTCAATCACCTTGTATTAAAGCAGGTTGAGGCCAAAAAGAACTCCACAGCTGCAAGGCTGAGAGCACCTGGAACGCTCCTTGTATGCCCACTAGAAAGTTATTTGAAGCTGCCGCATCCATGTCCTTGAACAAAGAAAAATATTGCGTTTTTTTTAAATTAGCTATCAAAAATAAATAATGAGAATCGGCCTTACTGGAAAACTTTTCACGAAAAAAATGGAACCCACGAGTATACTTGTGATGATTCAGTTATACACTTGAAACAGAAGGTCTGACGTACGAAAATGTGGTAAGAAAAAACCCCTTCAAAAATTGTAGGATAAAAAAGTGGTAATAATATCTAGGCAAAAGTTAGCGGCGATAGCCCAGTTGGTAATGAGCCATATACTCCGGTAAAATTAGACCCTTTTTTCTACAAACCCGGACATTTATAATTACTGGTCGAAACCTTTTGGAATTTGTTCTTACACCTTTCAGGATAACACTCAGGAAAGTCCCACAACCTCCCGGGTGGGATAGCTGAGATATCCTGGAAAAACTGGAATTTGCAGGAGCGAGGTATCCCTATCAAAAAAAAAGAAATATCAAAATCGGACTACTATGTAAAAATAAATGCGTGGTCATACGTAAAAAAGTATATTAATATATACGCGTCGAATTGAGAACCGCCTTCGTATTTTTTTCGTCTATTAAAAATAAGACAAAGAACTTTAAACAATCGAGTAAATCGGTCTCTTCTGGGTAAGCTTGCTACCTTCTGCACCTCATCATTGCCACATGAGCTTGATGTTGGCCAGAAAAATAGCCTTTTAATTAAAAAAACAATGGATTTTTATTTTATAAAAAAGCAAACTTACATATATTGTTCGTGGTGCCAGAAATGACTATGTATCGCTCCACACGATAGACTCTGTTTAATTTTAAAAACTAAAGTGGAAAAGGTGTCTGTTCTTATAAATTTAATAAACATAACTTTATAATAGTGTGCCTTAATTTGTACAAGTGCTTTACTGAAACCGTTGCGAAGCGGAAGGTTAATTTTCTTTTTAAAATGGAAACTCTTATTACTTTTTCAGTAAAAATCAACACATGTTAAAGTAAGACTGTGTACCATACCAACAATGTACACACAACAGCACATCAGGTTAAACAGTTACATTACGAAAACGGTCAATATTACGAGCGTAGTAAGGGCGAGCTGAAGGTCAAAGTGGGGTAACCTGATGTGCTGCTTTTTGTACCTAACAGTGCTTTTACACCAATTTTAACGACGAGAAGTAGTGATTACTCAAGAATACACATGATTTTATTAAACTGAACAATTATAGCGTGTAGCGTCTTTGGGCCATATATTTATTATAATCATAATATTTATAACGGGGACTTCGTTCCCGTAGAAATTCGGAAAAATTATGAAGCCTATGTTACTCAGGGATAATGAAGCATCCTAATGTCGAAAGAATTTTTAAAATTAGTCCAGTAGTTTTTAAGTTTATTCGTTACGTACAAATATACAAATCTTTCCTCTTTATTATATTAATGTAGATGTAGATACTGAAAGAGTATAAAATAAGAACTTAAATATTTTAAAAAACCCCGGACTTTCTTAGTCTTTTAAATGCGAAAGTAACTCTGTTTCATTTTCACACTTAGAATCGATTTTGATGAAATTTAGTGTGTACCTTGTACACACGGCAGGCTAAATATGTTGACCGTGAGGTCGCTCTTATCTGGCTTTCGTATTGCAAATGGGTAAACTGATGTGCTGCTGTCTGTACAAAGATGGACATACAATATTTTTTTTTTTAAGAGTGCTTTTGTAAGCCTGATATAACCGAATTCCTCGCGTTCGGTAAGCTGTGTTTTCGTATAAAATGATACTAAGAACAGTTTTCTAAGTTTATCTCACTTCCCCTGAAGTAAATATATGGTCAGCACTTAGATTTAAACCATTGGCGATTTAAACTTATCCTAAAGACCTTTCTCATTTAAGGAGCAAATACTATACAAGTTTATCATTGCTTAAATGTAACATTGTTAGCCCCTGACAAAAAAACCGGCCAAGAGCGTGTCGAGCCACGCGCATTGTAGGGTTCCGTAGCAGCATGGTTTAAATATATTCTTATTAATCCCAACAGTGTTTGGCACTTGGTCGACTATTACTCGCAAACTTGAAGGACCAACTTATGTGTAATAGCTTTCCTTTAAATTTCGTTGTATATTCTACCAACATGAATTTTTTCACATTTTTAGAAACAACCGTTTAGCAGGTATAGGGGGGGGACACTTGTGTTTGACAAACATTTTCACTTTAAAAATTTATATTTCGCAAACGGAGTGCTGAATCGAAAAACGTTCTTAGTAAACGCCTTCTATCTTTAAATGCTATCCTATGACACCCCACTCAACGATATAGGCGAGAAAAAAAAAATCATCGCCCTTTCACGTCTATGGGAGACATCTGAAAAAAATTTTTTTTTCCAAGATTTTACTCTACAGTTCTGTCGGCGTGATTCATATGTATAATCATGCTTAGTTTCAGCTCTGTAGTACCAAGTGTTTCTTAGGAAACCTGCGGACAGACGGACAGACGGACATTTCGAAACTATAAGGGTTCGTAGATTACTACGGAACCCTAAAAACTGGAGTGTTTTTTTGTCAGGGGCTAACAATTGACGTGTGTATCTGTAACAGTTTGACGTGTGTATCTGTAAGTCTGTGTATCTGTGTATGTGTGTCTGTGGCGTCGTCGTAGCTCCTAAATGAATGCACTGATTTCGAAGCGGGTTTTTTTGTTCGAAAGATGACGTAATCGAGATAGCTCGTTCTTAGCTATATTTATTATAGTCATGTTATAGTTATCTATATCTATACATATTATGAAGAGGAAATATTTGATTGTTTGTTTGTTTGCATCGAATAGGCTCCGAAACTACTGGACCTATCTGAAAAATTCTTTCACCATTAGAATTCTACATTATCCGGGATGGACATAGGGTACATGATTTTCCCGAATTCCCACGGGAACGAAGTCCCGCGCGGGAAGCTAGTAATCGATAAAATTTAAAGGTGATACGAAGTTTTAATTTTAGAGTTATTGTTAAGTATTATGTTTCAGTTTTATCCTAAAACTAGCATTCCGCCCGGGACTTCGTTCCCGTGGGAATTTGGGAAAATTATGTAGCTTATGTCCATCGGGGATAATGTAGCTTTCTAATGGTGAAAGAATTTTTCAAATCGGTCCAGTAGTTTCGGAGCCTATTCAATGCGAACAAAAAATCAAATCTTTCCTCTTTATAACATTAGTATAGAAGTATATAGAAAGAGCTAAATAAATTGTACGAATATTAAATGTAAAACAGTCTTAATAACGGGTATATCTTGAATTAATACGCAGCATTAGACACATATCTCGTAGAGCAGTAAATATGGAAGTCGTGATGCGTCGGCGCAAGGCAAAGTGCGGACTATCCCAGAAGTGAGGATTGATGCTGGACCGAGTTGATACTGAGACACATGTAGCCTACTTAGTAGTTGTTTAACAGTTTATGTAACGGTGTTTATAGAGTTTTTATTATTATTATTTTTAATATTATTATAAGATGGGTTAACTCTTGACCTCAATTTTGACCATAAGGTCAAAGATGGGGTCGACGATGGAGCGAGTTAACCCAGAAAATGCCTATAAAGGCACTGGTACTCCTACGCACCGACGGAACACAGCAAGCTGTTTGGCGTCGGACTTCGGTAGGAGGGTGGTCGCGAACCAGACGGCTCTTTACAGAGCCTACCACACCGCATGAGACCATAGGACGACACCTCAGATCCAGAAAAAAATGAAGTGTCGTTGCCTGGGATGGATTACTAGGAGGCAGGTCTCATTTGTGTTTCCTTAGTCACCTCTTACGACACCCACGGAAAGAGATGGGGTGGTGTTATTCTCAACCGATCACCACACGGTTTTATTAAAGTTAGGTAATACGACTTGTTTAGTGATTTTAAATTAAGGAAATAGGTGTTTCCTAAAGATCCAAACAAGAGACTCAATTATCTTTGCATGAAATAGTATGTTCGATCAGCTGATCACATTTTTTTTCCTGAAAAAAGTGTTTCTTTTTTTTCTAAAATAGTGTTCAAATCCTTTATCTGTTTTTCAGGTTTATCGTAAGTACTTTTTTTCTGTATTTATTTACACATTTTTAATTAATCATTTGTTTTAATGTGAATCGTGTGGTGTTATTCTCAACCGATCACCACACGGCAATGTCCCCATCTCGTTCCGTGGGTGTCGTAAGAGGCGACTAAGCAAACACAAATGAGACCTGCCTCCTAGTAATCCATCATAGGCAATGACACTTCATTTTTTTTCTGAATCTGAGGTGTCGTCCTATGGTCTCATGCGGTGTGGTAGGCTCTGTAAAGGGCCGTCTGGTTCGCGACCACCCTCCTACCGAAGTCCGACGCCAAACAGCCTGCTGTGTTCCGTCGGTGCGTGGGAGTACCAGTGCCTTTATAGGCAGTTTCTGGGTTAACTCGCTCCATCGTCGACCTCATCTTTAACCTTTATGATCAAGATTGAGGTCAAGAGTTAACCCATCTTATAATAATAAAAAAAAGAATGTATTAAAACGTGTATTTTTTTTTCTACATTACAATATGAATTTCAGTAGCTCTTTTATAAGAAAATCAAATAATTTCTGCTTCACTGTATTGTTAACTAACTTAAAAAATATACTAGCATTGGAACTATTGAAGAGTTTCTTTGCCAATTAAAATTGTATAAACAAACACAACCTTTACAATTTATAATTTAACATTTTCTTACCTCAATTACTAGGACTATCTGTAAATGTCCGTCTTAAATGCCGATATAGGTTTGAAATTATCTACAGTTGGACATGGTCAGGACGAAAATTAAAAAGTAGGATGTGGTAGGTATGCACTGATACAAAAACTCTTAACCACACAATAGTTATTTGTCATACAAGAGTGCAAAGTAGCTTTTTAACCGCGTGCTCAATTTCCCGTGATTCAAAACTTAGAAACCTGAGCGTTAGCGAGGGAATCAAAAGAGCACGAGGTGAAAAATCTTTGCACTCGAGTGCAACACGTAACTTTTCATCCCACCTCCAAACATCCCAAAGCTTTTAATATGTCATATACTTAATTGTCATAATTTGTCATTTATTATATTGTCATATAATAAATGACAAATTTGGCACCATGGAGATCTTATGGAGATAGAAGTAGATAAGTTTAATGATGTTTGAATTCACAAACTTAGTGCACACGATGTTCTAAATTCAATTTACTTTATCTTCTAGCGGATAAAAACGCCTTTTGCACTTAGATATCGAAGAGCAAGAACACTCTTTCCGAGATGGGGGGATGAAAAATAAGTTATAGACTCTTTTTTCATCACATTTTTACATTTTAAGACTCTTCTTTCATCCTACTTTTTAAGTCTTTACTTAAAATATTGTTTAATGTGCAACAGAAAACTTCACCTAACACAAAGAACTAGGTACTTTAAAGTTTAATTTTACAAAATACAGACAAATATTTACGAGTACCATTATTTACCTCTGATGCTAAAAAAGATGCTCTTCAAATACTCGTATTGTCATCAGATATTAAAAACAGAAATACTTCAACCATGAACTTGCCAAATCCTTTGTTATAATAATAAAAAATTTAAGGCGTTTGTAAACCGACTTCAAAAAAGGAGGAGGTTCTATGTTCTATGTTCGGTTCTAGGTTCTATGTTGTTATGGAGTTAGGTTATATGACTCTATGAATCTTTTTTTTGTCTGTTCACTGATTGCTCCGCCATTTGTGGACCAATTTTCAAAATTTGTTTTTGTTCGAAAGAGTATACTTACTCCAGATGTTTCTCATGTTATTTCTCTTATTTACACAAAAAATTTAAAGTTATATTGAAAAATAAGAATTCAACTGACTTTTAAAAAGCCAAAAATAAAGACAACTTTATAAAATGTGTTACGTAGTGCCTACTGATGTGTTTGAAGTAGGTGCAAAGCCAAATAAGTTTTGGTAGGCCGCCTTCGCTTTTTGAAGTGGGTTTAAGATGGGAAGGTATTCAAAAAAATACCTTCCCAACTTTCATGCTCTAAGAAGCCAGGTACAATTTTACACCATTATATGCGGTTTAAATACAAGCTGATTGATTTATGGTGGTTAAGATGACCGTGTGCAGGCGCATGGGGCCATCCAAACATATATCCATGGGTATTTTATAATATATCTTAAGGTAAATTACATCGATTTATTGTGGTGACTTAATATTAGTTGATATATTTTAAGATATGTATCACTTAATGAATTTGGAAAGTTTTCCCAAGGAACCTACAGAAAAAAAAAGACTTTCCACAGTTCATCAACGCTTTCCACACTTCGTTTGCTTGGAACATTAATTAACCTTTATTTCTTCTTATCGTGTAGATATAATCAAGATTGTGGCAAAATTGACTAATCCTGGTGTCAGAATTTTGATACCGCCAAATGATTCCTACAGTCAATCGACAATAGCCAGGACCGATTGCTTAACGGCCTTAACGTGTCCTCCGAAGCATGAAAACGCTCCTGTAAAAATTTCCTCTTTGGTCCCCCATCAGGTTCCTTGTCTTTGCGTCCGTTACTTAACCTTACTGATAGGTTCAGATCAGCGAGCGCCACTGGGCTACGAGTGCTTCATCTTTACTAACAAACATACGATCACACTTTTACCTTTAGTACCATATTTTTTATTATTTTATCCAACCCATTTGCAAATATTTTAATTACATGTACAGAAAGTCAAATTATCTGGTAAGTATAACATTTTAGTACATTTTGGATTTAATGCCAGTAAGATGCCAGTATATGCAAAATGAAATGTAATGTTGGATTAGAGAAAGTCTCATGTGGCCGGTAACAAATTGGCCGGGACGCGCAGGGTGCGAGGTCGAGCATGCAACGAGATATTGTGCACAGATTGTACGCTATAGACAACCTGAGGGTAAGTGGAGCAAAATAAAATAAATTACTTTTTGTCATAAAATAATACAAAATTTATTTTATTTTGTCTCCCAAAATTGGTAGCTTCCCATTGGTAAAAGAATTTATTAAATCGGTCTTGTAGTTCATGAGATTTGCGTTTAAAAAAACAAACAAACTCTCTCGCTTTATTATACTAAATAATAATTATTATATACAATTACATAATGTAATGATATTACATACAGTCATTTTATTCGCTTTTAAACCGCAACTCTATCTGTTTACTGCTCCCTTAACTGATACATTATATGACTCTTGTAAGAATTCGAATAGCAATTCCACACATACAGCCATTGATTTCGATGATGCCCCCTATGGAATATTTAATTACATATTTTTACCAATATTTGGACTTACCTACTTTTCTTTTGCTAGATGAGTATTCTCCTTTTGCCACACAGAGCAGGTTTTTACCTTAACCTAGTTTTGCAGACCGATCTGCGATTTTGCTTAATGTCTATACTCTGTTATCTGCGTGCCCTGACCGCGCTGCGCGTGAGTGGACGCACGCCGGTCGTGCTTTGCGCACATATTCGTCTTCTGCAAGTCTTCTGCTTGTCTCTGGAGTTGCCCAATTTTGTTAACAAGCCTCCAAGGCTCACCTCTTGAGTCGATTATAAAGGTTTAGTTTAGTCGTACTCTCTCAAACCCTTTCAGTGATGTTTCGTGCTCAAGTTATTTACGGTATTTGTGCAATGCCTTTAATATCATTAGTTTGAAGTCCTGGATCTCTATTTTAAGTCTCGTACATAGTTAAACTGTGATATTTCTGTGAATTGAAATTGTAAATCAGTATATTTAACACTAATTACATGTATAGACTTTAAGTAAGGTAGTGAAACTTTAGGGGGTGATTCTCTCCATGTAACTGAATAACTTTCCCTAAGGAACCTATAAAAATTCTTTAAAAAATTTCAACTTCCCATAAAAAGGAAAATCAGCTGATCTCACCAGTTGTATGAAAAAGTTTAAAAAAAAAATTTTATGTTCCTTGGGAAAAGTTGTTCAGTTTTATGTGCTGATTCACACCCTTAATTTTTGCTAACTAATATAAAGTTACCCAATAAATTAAAAAATGTATTAATTCATTATAAATGCGAATTTCTCTCAGTCTGTTTTTCGACTTCCTATAAAAACAAATCAGCTGATTGCAAAAGTTGTATGAAAAAAAAAACCTTTATATTTTAACCTAAGTTCCTGGGGGAAAGTTGATCAGTTTAATGGAAAGCATCAGACGAGAATCGCCCAATAGAAAACATGGGCGGAGCAAAAAACTACCGTCACCGTGTTGTCAATTTCTCGTCATCCCATTTCGTATGTATGAGCCGCCATTTCCGTTACATGAAAATTAAACCAACACGTCAATAGACAAAGGCGATTGTGGCCAAGCTCTCTTTCTGCCCACACTTACAAGTTAATCACTGCCTAATGGATTCAATATGAAATTGAAAGGTTCAGAAGGCTGAATCCTTCAATGAATACTTGTTGCTTTACCCACATAATCTAGTTTTAATTAATTCTGTATAATAAGACTTTTCTCAATTGGTCCACCAACCCGCATTGGGCCAGCGTGGTGGACTATGGCCTAAATCCCCTTCGTGTTGCGAAGGGAGGCCCGTGCCCCTCGGTGGGGACGTATATGGGCTGGTAAAAAATAAATAAAAAAATAAGACTTTTCTCAATTGGCAGAAGAAGAAACATAAAACTAAAAACTTATATTGTGTCGTTGATATAACAAAAATCTAAGGTTTTGGTGTTTTAGTCTTCAAAACTAAAAAAAATTACAGAAATACTTTATTTATACATCGTCTCAAACCGGATATTACATTTACGGTTGTAGTTTCCTAATGACTGTAAAACAGGAAACGATGAATCATTTTCGACAAATTGTTTATATCCGTATTTTATAAAAAAAAATTTTTACCCTCCAAATTCTACATGATACCTTCTAATTGTTACAATTCTGTGCAAATGGATTCAGATGCGTGGGCGCAGCGTTTATGCGAATGTGGCGGCCATTGTGGGACCTCGCCCATGGTATGTTTACACGTTCGATACTTTACTTATTAGTATACTCGAGTAGGTACGAGATCTATTTTTTTAAATGTTTTTTTAATCTGTTTTTTGAGGGAATGGCTCTAGTGTTACTTAGTGGCAGTTGAGTAGAGAAGTACAGAAGAACCGTGGTTGTGGTTGTACTTCTGTACTTCTCTACCGAAGTAGAACCATAACCATTTAACTGGTATTGTCTAAGGGCTAGAACTAGATTAAATATAAACGCTATTTTTTGCACTTTCAGCGTTTATCGTTTATTATGATACTTTAGCTAAGTTATCGAGTCATCTACAAAGACATGCTTGCATAGACTATTATTTATTTTTTACTTTCTTTATGTATTCCTTTAGCTTTAATTTGTTTTATTGTTGACTAGAGAATGCCGGAGAGTTCGTTCCTGTAGGAATTTCGTAAAATGCTTCCTTATTCCTAGCCTTCGTTATAAAATGAATCTTTGTGCCAAAGGACATCATTCACGGCCCATACAAATAATACCAAAATTTTTAAAGTGGCGGCCAAAAAAAGGTAAAGTTATTATTTCGAAATAACATATTATTCTTATTTTTTTTAGTATGATAGCTAAGCTGTACGACCATTACTAGATTTGTTCTTGACACTTATAAATCTGGATTTTAAATTTTCCGGCCATAGAAAATAGTGTTTCAATAGATTGTGATATAAAACATTTTTCGTTTAGGTTAAAGGTTAAAATTCTAGATTTAAAAATTCATTTAAGCTTGAAAATCTAGATTTTTAAGCTTAAAAAAGGAAAATTCGTAAAGGTCGTACAGCTTATCTGTCATAATAAAAAATAGTAAAAATAATGTGTCCTTTTGAAACAATAACTTTACTTTTTTTGGCCGCCACATTTATGGTACGTTTTGAATGATGTCCTTTCAGATTTCTGGGTTTGAACTGAGCGTTGATGACTCAGTAAGTCAGGACCTTCAATTTCATTCATGTTTTATAAACTCAAATCTCGGTCGTTTTGGTCGAGTGGTAGTGATGCTGCCTCTTGATCGACGGGCTCTAGATTCGATTCCCAGTCAGGACAAATATTTGTGTGAAAGGCAGATGTTTGTTATCTGGTCATGGGTGTTCATGTCTGTCATTATGTATGTTCCAAGGGACCCACGTTACAAGGGAAAATCTTAGTGTGGGCCTTTAAATGTGTAGTGTTTCTTTATTTAAATCACGTACCACCATTAGAGTATAGTCAGAGAGCCTGCAGACGGTGTGTCTCAGGCGCGCTCATTTGTCCGAAGTAATTATGCACGAATTGGCCCGTGTGTATAATTTATGCGGTACCCTACAGAGCGGTGCATTGTACTTCATTGTGGGGCAACGGGAAAGTCGATGTCGCATTTATAAGGTACTGTAGCACCTATTCCGGGGGCAAGGAATGAAACATGTAGATCTTCTACTAGGTGCTATATTTCCAAATAATTATTGGCACTTCTATTACACTTATTGTTTATTGTAAACGTATACACAGTTATTTATTATTATACAACGCTTGGGAAAGTGCTATTTGCACGCCTATGATCGCATACAAGAACTTATTCCGCGAGCTCTCTACAAAGAATAGCGGAAGACCAGATCTTCAATCATTTCGAATGCTGACATCGAAACCTTTTAAAATGATATTCGAATAATCTTCTTCGAAATGACCGAATGAGAAAGAAGTTGCGTTATGCCAGATCCTCCATGAAGGTCTGCATACCACAGTACACAAAGAAGGAGCTACGAGAATGAAGGGTTTGGTTTTTGCTCGTGAGTAATCGTGACATTTTATTAAAACGTTAGGTAATCGTGACCTTTTATTAAAAAGTTAGGTATTAAAAAGTTGGTTTTCTGGAGCCACTGATGCTCTGCCTACCCCGTTGGGGATTGCAGGCGTGAGCGTATGTATGTATACGGGGTGACTTTAAATTGTGTGTCGTTAGTCTCGCTAAAGCTCGAAAATTTATACTCAAAGTTATTTTTGGAAAGTAAGTAACTTTTTAGAAAAATCCACCTGGAAAATTCTCACGGGAATGAAGTCGCGTGTTAAAATCCAGTGTGATATAAAAATAAAATCATATTAAATATATCTAAAATAAAATAATTTTCCAGAACCCCCCCATTTCGCGACCTATGCCAAATCACCCTGTCTACAAAACTAAATTACTTAAAAAACATATTTTTTTTATTATAAGATGGGTTAACTCTTGACCATAAAGGTCAAAGATGAGGTCGACGATGGAGCGAGCTAACCCAGAAAATGCCTGTAAAGGCACTGGTACTCCTATGCACCGACGGAACACAGCAGGCTGTTTGGCGTCGGACTTCGGTAGGAGGGTGGTCGCGAACCAGACGGCCCTTTACAGAGCCTACCACACCGCATGAGACCATAGGACGACACCTCAGATTCAGAAAAAAATGAAGTGTCGTTGCCTGGGATGGATTACTAGGAGGCAGGTTCATTTGTGTTTCCTTAGTCGCCTCTTACGACACCCACGGAAAGAGATGGGGTGGTGTTATTCTCAACCGATCACCACACGGCAAGAGTTTTTCATTCTTTGCATAAAACGACTGAGTATGCATAAAACGACTTAGGAACATGTGTGGTGAATTAACATATCAATTATTGTTAACTGTAGTTTAAAACCTTTTGTTACAGCTCCTAGGAAAGCATAACTCAGAAGTACTAGGGTAAGCTCATTACCGTAATAGGCATCCGATTAGCGCGTGAAGTGATAAATCCCTTTATTCTCTTCATTGTACCCATAGCTCTCTGCCTACGGCCATGACTCACTACTTAGTACGTTCGAATCTACGTCTAGAAGCTTGGGAAGCTCCTTTTAGGTGGTATGTAATAAATTTCATCCATATATTCACGCCTATCCCTGGTGAGTAGCGGGGTAGGCAGAGCATAATATGGTTTTAGAACCCTCAGACACCATCAATTGATAATCGCTGGCAAATCCAATTGAAATAGAATGCGAAAATTGAGGACGTGAATTAGCTCACGAAACGTGTATTTGCGGAAGTTGCTAAATACATATTTACCTGCCTAACTCACTGAGTATAGATTTCCATCAAGTTTTCCATCAAGACGGCCGGTTTGATCGAGTGGTAAGTGACGCTGCCTCTTGATCGGCGGGTCCTGGGTTCGATCCCGGGGCAAACATTTGTGTAAAAAGCAGATGTTTGTTCTCGGGTCATGGGTGTTTGTGTTTGTCTTTATGTGTTTTCCAAGGGACCCACGACACAAGGGAAAACCTTAGTGTGGGCCTTTGAGTGTGTTGTATTTTTTTATAAGTATAATAACTTATTTATTTATTTATATAAAGTTATTATTTTCTTACATACAAAGTTCATACTGTATCGCGCTATTTGTTTATCTATCAATGTTGGGTTGGCCAATCTCAAAATAACCTAACGCAATATTTAAATAAATAACATATTTTATCGAAATATTTCATTTCGTCCAAAACGCCTGGCATTTTCTACAAATTACTAGTTGCAAAACGACGCCTACGCATCTATTGTTTCGTTCACTTATTATTTTATTACTACATTTAGCTAGAATCAGCTTTTGAAATGAAAAAAGCTTCACTGATTTGTAAATAGGTGCAATCTCAAACTGGCTTTAAAATTATTATCCTTGTTTTGTTCAGTAGATGAAACAAGTGTATACAATTTACACAAATTTTATATGAAACTATGAAAAAGGTCAGGATACCAACGAAAGAAAATTTTGTATCACTCCCGACTTTCATTGATTATAACTCTTAAACGGCTAACCCAATTTTGATAAAATTTGCCTTAGCACCATTTAGATTATGTCAACTTACAACCAAAAAAACCGCATCGAAATCGGTCCATTCGTTTAGGAGCTACGATGCCACAGAAGACACACATATACACTTGTCAAACTCATAATGTTATAATTGTCATAAAATGAGATGGTGGCCTAAAAACTTATCATTGGCAGCGCTTGTTTGATTTATTGAAGATAGAAGAACACAGTAATCTCATGATTATAAAACACCAAACGATTTTCAAAAACAACTCTTAATAGTACAACATTGTAAAGTTTCCCCTAACACCGAGTTGTCGTTGAATAAAACATAGTGTTGAATATATATCACGTATGTATTATGTTAAGATGTCAACTTAAAAGGACACAAAATCTTATCTGTGTCTTTGTTCTCTCAAAATCTTGCTAAAAAGCTTCACTGTTCCATCTCTCTGTACTGTCGAGAACAAAAGTGTTGTTCATTTCTGTTTAGACTTACTTTTTGTTTACGAGCTTCCTGGCACTTTATGACAATTTTTGATTTTACATTTAAATAACGATTTTTAAAAATATGTATTTTTCTGCTACATAAAGCGACAAAGACGGACAAATGCCAACATTTTCACATATTTTGGCTTCCCTAAAGGTGATGTCACAATGATGACTATGATGACCATACTCAGGTTATTTTATTTACTATCACAACATCGGGAATTGTTGCGACCAGATGGGTCTTCTTATTTCTTATCACTATGATTTCACAATAGTGAAAATAACTACGAAAACTTTTTAAGATTATTTTAACAATTTAATATGAAATACAATACTTTTCATTTGCCTTTTTTATTTTTGAAGTCTTCTTTGAGGCTGTCAAATTAGTCGCCCTTAGCCTCGCCAAAATCCAGATTAAAACAAGTGAGTTCCAGAACTGTGTCACTTTACTTTTGTCACGAAAACACATTCTTCCTCTGCAAGGAAATCAAGTTCCTCTTTTCTGTGCTCTGCGTAAACCGAACCGAAAGTACTCGCACTACGAAGGTTTTCCTATCCGTTCTTGATAGGATATTTAAAATACACTTTTCTAGCTCACAGTGCCGGCGCTGAGACAGAGATGACCATCGCGGGCCATCTCTGACCCCACTGCGGTCATTTATAAACACTGCCTGGGAACTAACAGATAACGCATCGCACGTACTACGCCATCAGAATGGGAACGGTTTCGCCTGCAATTAGATGGTACTGGAAACTGGTTTAATTAGATCAGTTTTTAGTTATTTGCCTTGAAGGTTTTGTTGAAAGTTTTGAGCTAAATCTGAAGAGAGTGGCTCTTAGGCGTACGTACTGTGAAAAAAGTCAAATTACTATAGACTGCCAGAACGTATTGTTATCATATAAATTGTTGCCTAAACTATAACTTTCTTAGCACCTACTAAATTCTAGTAATTACTATTACTACTTCAGTTTTATCTGGCTGTCCCATACAGCTCAAGACGTCTGGTTGTTTTTACGAGATTTTTTTTCTCCACGTATATTTAGATCCAATCAGTGACGAATCCGATGAGTATGCATAAAACGACTTAGGAACATGGAAGAAGCGCAAGAGTTATATATGTATTTTATATGTGTCACTGCAAGATTGTAAACATTGCTAGTTTGTAATCTATCGCGTAAGATTATAAACTGTAGAACAATTGAGAACTGTATCAACCGTTCATATAACTTAACGCGTTTTTTTCTGAGAGTTAAAAATCTATTAACGGCAATCGTAAAATCAAGCCAGAGGGGCGGGCGGTTTGTAAGCTCTGACGGGCGGGTCCTGGGTTCGATTTCCATTTGCGTCAAATATTTGTGTAAAAAGCAGATGAGTTCCAAGGGACCCACGACACAAGGGAAACCTTAGTGTGGGCATTTGAGTATGTAAAAGGAAGGAAGAGAGGGACGAGGAAGGGAAGGGAAGGTGCGATATTGTCATAAACCTATATATGTTCACCAGGTGGACGACTACACGAAAGTAGAATGCGTAGGAGCTCTTAATTGACACACAAAACGAACCTCCTTATAAAGCAGTGAAAAAAAAATCAAAGTCTATGGCTTATATACTTTGACACTCACAATTTGTCAAAACAAATAAATAACGATGGACATCTAGTGTTTCGTCGAGTAGTGATGACAGGACGCGTGGTACGCTCGACCACGAGTCCGCTATCTACATCTCTGCGTGCGCGCAGATATCATCAGTTCTCAGGCAGGCTTGGTACGCTCACGCGCCACTTCCGAAAGTTATGTTTCCTGCATTTCGTTGAGGAAATAATGGAATTGTTGGTCATTTTGTCAACCTGTTTTGGAAAGGCGAATATACATTTTTACACTCGGTAGGTACTGAAGAAGATTCAAAGGCCAACCAGTTGCCAAAATATGGCGATAACATAGTTACTGCTTTAGAAAAACGAGCATTTGTAGATGCGTATAAGATAATAATTATAATTTATTGTTTTATATACCACCTGCATCTGGAGCACGTATTATACGTCAAGTATTCTATTTTTAAAAATAAGCCATTAAAACTTAAGGTAAATAAAATTGCATGGAACTTCCCTTGGGCATTAATGACATTTAAATATGGAACGAAAACATTTCAACAAAAACTTCTATCAAAACTTCTGATAGAACTAACTATATTTAACATATCACAGAGATTTAACTTTATTAACATGACATAGAAACGGAGGCTCAAAACATTATTAGTGGGATGAATTTATAATTTATTTTTATTTAACCTCACAGTAGGTGTATAAAGTAGAGAAAGCTCATCGGGGATAAAAGTGTCTTAGTCTTGGGCAGACTTGAATCTTTCGCTTCATTCAGGATTCTTAACATAATTCAATCGCTCCGCTCGGGAATTAACATCTTAATTCCCTCACTACGTTCGGGAATTAACTACAGAATCCTTCATTTCGCTCAGAATTCAATATGCTGCCCGTGACATAATACACTGTTTTATCCCCTTGTTACTTAATCTACTATTAAGAGACTACATAAGATATTTCAAATTATCAACAATCACGGCCAGGAACACTGGAATAGTATTCATTACAATGTCTAGGTAATCTAGATTGTTCAGAATAATAAGAACATATCTGTCAGTTAACAAAGAGAACGTCGCAAAGACAGACAGACAGATAGACAATGAACTTTCACGTAGTTGTCGACCCACGGATGATGCTGACGTGACAAAATCATTGCCTTATGATAAAAACAGTAATGATTAACGGCACTATTCTTTGCCTTTGGTCTCAATCATGGGTATTGTTACCAACGTCAAATTTTGTTTCTGCAACTTTTTTGATATTGGTTGGTATGAATTATAATATACTAGCTTTCCGTCCGCGGCTCCGCTCGCGTGGACTTCAGATTATATCGTGCCCAGCTGTGAGATAAAATGTAGCCTATAGCTTTCCTCAAGGTCTCTATACAACATCAAAATCGGTTCAGTAGTCTAGGCGTGAAAGCGTAACAAACAAACAAACTTACATTTAAAATATTATAGTAATGATTATTATCGTGTAGGTATAGTCGAGTGTGTGGTGAACTTGACTAATCCTGGAATAATAGTTTTCAATCCGCCAAATGACCTCTGACTTAGTATTAACAAATGTAATCCGAACAGTAAGGTTAAATAACGAATATGGGGGCAGGAAACCTGATGGGTGACCAAAATACCAATTTATCACGTTAAGTCGGCGGTCCTGGCTGTTGTCGATTGACTTACGTGCCATCCGAAGCACAAAAACGCTCGCCTTTCTTTCTTCAATCTTCTTTCATTCATTCTTTCCACTTACCCAAACCACAGCAACATTACTTTCTCTATCCTCGTCACTATATATAGAAAAACCAAAAAGCATAATCTTGAGAATTTCATCTAGCTAAATTAAAAGCATTTAAAAGAGTACTATCTTTCGAACGAGTCATCATAGGCAGGTATATTGTATATACTATATATGTCGTATGTATTTATATTGTGTTATTGTATTTAATATAGATATTTGAATGAGTTAGTGTAGTTATTTTTTGGTTATTTAGAGTTGTTTTATCAAATATGCGCTTTTGTCCCGCGTTTTTAAAACAATATTTCTTACTGCACCATGCTGGCTGGAAAAGATCACTATAAGTGATTAGTCCGCCTCTGTAAACTTTTTTATTTTATTTTGTATCCCATGTTATCTAAGTGCAATAAAGAATATGTATAGTTAAATTAAAGTCATTCCGTATATTAACAGGACAAAAGGCCAACAAAAGCACATCTGCTTTAGCCTAAATACCAGCACCATGTACCATGTTATCTTTGGACAAGCAGGTTGTACTACAGGGTGCTCTATGTTAGCTAGCGGTACATCCTGTGACCACTCGTTGAAGGTCACCAGGCAATGTTCATTTAGTATGCGTCGAAATTGTTTATCGACTCGGTAATTAATTTCTGAACATGCTGTATTATCTTTGCAGCTACCTTATGGAAGCTTCGTGCGTCTTGTACTTATCTATAGTTTTGTTTACTTTATTTTAGTCTTCAATTAATAGTAAGTACATAGATTAATGTTATATTTTTGTAGGCAGTAGTAAATGCTGATAATTCTAGTAATACTTTTATTAGAAATGTGAAACTAAGTAAGTATGGATGAATTGGTAAATTAAAGGATGGATATTCTTCCCGCAAAAACTACTTGACAGGTTTTAATAAAATATAACAGTTATATAGCTTAGATATCAAAATAACACGTTAGGCTACATTAGCTTCCCAAACGAAGTCATGGGTGGAAAATTAGTTAAAACTAAATTATTTAAAGTAAGTATGTACAACGAAAAAATTGTCGTCAATAATATTTTTGTCTTCCACAAACTGATGCATAAACTCACTCTTTCAATGCTTTGGTAGCTAAACTAATATACAACGCTTACATGTGCAGTTGAATACTTATGTATTTGTTCAAAAATACAAGTTTTTAAACATAAAAGTTCACCAGTGCGGAAAAGACGGCGCCGAAAGCAAAATAAAAGACTTGTGTATTTCACACCCATTCAAAAGACCCACTGACAACAACAAAAACTCGTTTTCAGACTCGTGTACGCAAAATACGAACAGTCAAACAACCGAACCCATTCTGTGAACGTCATGCTTTTACATGACAATATAGTAAGTAACATTGACCTCTGGGTCGTCGTGACCTTAACTGTTTTGACCTATCGACTCTGTTTGGGACGTGTATCGCACGCGTTGCGACTATTATTCTTTCAAGCCACAGCCTAGCTTCATCTTTAACGAAAATTTTACCTGCTGTATCTTTAGATTGGGTTTTGTGTGGGATGTTTTCCCTCTATGGTCATGAGACATTGTTTGCGTATAGACGAGTTATGAATCTCTCTTGGCCTTTAGCCCTTCTTTTGCGTCAGTCCATGGAACAATTATACCATATGTTAGAGCAATATTTCGATGTTCATTATTCCTTTGCGGGATTGTGTACGTGGGTAATGGCTTGATCTCTTATTTATATACATATAGGTACCTGTTTTATGGCGAAAGTTTGAATGGAAATTGTGCGTCAGTATGTCACATAATATTTCATTTATTTGTTGTTTATTTATCTTGAGAAATCAAAGAAATGACGAAACATTTACTTGCCAACTGAGAAACTTTTTATTGGAAAATGAATTCTATTCAATTAAAGAATATTTGGACATCAAATTTTGATGACAATTTTTCAATTTTTTAATAATTTCAAATTGATATTCAATGTGGTTTCTAAATTTTGACATGTTTTTTATTTTATTTTTGACATTTTTGATTGTATACTTTTGTATAATAATTTATTTTCTTATTTTTATTTGACATTGTTTAAATTATTAATTGCAATTTTAATTATTTATATTTTTGACGATCATATTATGGGCTGAAATGACTAACATATTTTATTATAAACTTGACATTTGTAGCTATATTATGAGATAAATAAATCTAATCTAATCTAATCTCTTTTCTTCTTACCAGCCCATATACGTCCCCACCGAGGGGCACGAGCCTCCCTTCGAAACACGAAGGGGATTTAGGCCATAGTCCACCACGCAGGCCCAATGTGGTTTGGTTGGCCCAATGCGGGTTTATCTCTGTTAAGTAAAAACTGCTTCCACGCTGGACTGAAAGAAAAACTAAGAATATGCTAGCTGGCAACTAGAAGCCAGTAAGTGGGACGTGAGGGTTTTGCTGTATTGTGGGCTAAAGGCTGACAACCTCTCAACACTAATACATCATGTTGCATCTAATAACCCTCAGAATGGATGTCAAATGTGGCATCAAGTGGTTCTAGAACTACATGACGATCTGCCTACCCCAATGGGATAATAGGCGTGAGTGTATGAAAGACAAATTCAGAGCCATCAGTTTTTATTGAGCAAAACAAGCTTAGGTTAGCACTGTCAACTTTATACATTAAAAAAGTAATAAAATAAGCAGTGAAATCAACAAATAAAATGACAACAAACATTGCTAGGTGTGGTGTGACAGACGTAAAACTTTCACTAAATGCAAATAAGTTGTAAATAAGCGTAGGGAAACTCCTGATGCATCTTATGGCTAACCGCAAAATAAGAAATGTATAACATTACAGTTAATCATAAACTCTTATTTGTTTTGTACCCTAGACTATACGATATTTTTTACGCTTAAATATACCTTTTCTTTAAACAGCAACAACAAATCTCTTTTTATTTTTTATTAAGGATTACAATTAATAGTTATAACTGTATTACACGACATCATCATTATTAATGTATGTAGATATGTTTGTAACATAGAATTATATTTATATTGTTATGTATTAATAGTAAACTCATATGGTATAAGTATGTAAGAAAAATCTCACATTAGTATAAGTAATAACAATATTAAATGTAATAGACAAAGACAACGAAATCAAATCTATGGATGCACAATGGAGCTCCACACCAAAAGGTTATATTTCCATTTTAAACGATTCTTCAAAAAACGCCAAAACATTTTATCTCGTCCAAGGTGAAGTATGGTAAATATAACGTTTTGGTGCAAAACTTAGTTTTATCAGGCCTGTAACGTTGTATGTATGACTTTTTGGTGTGATTTTATGATGTAAAGTTATAGGATTTATCCTTGACTACCGATTCTCATACTCAGTTTAATTTTCACCTGAAGTGGAAATATGACTTTTTGGTGTGAGGCTCCACAATTTATTTAAAAGTTACATAGTACACACGATCAATTAAAAATATATATCCAGACAAATAGAAAAACAAACACAAAAGGCATAGCTTATTTCTGTAAGACAACAGTTAACTGTAATTTTAAAAAAAACCTCACCTAGGTGTGTGGCGTCATAATATCTTCCGAGTCTTGCTTCCTGTTGATCAATAAGGAAAGCCCCTGACATCCTTCAAAAGTTTATTTACTTAATATTCCCTAATTTGTCATTATCTGTTTTGAATTCTCAAATTTCGGGAAAACGCTATTTTTGCAAGATCCGAATTTACTCATTTAAATTCACCAGGCACGCAAATTTTATAAAAGAAAAGTGTCTTTTACTAAGTTAATTCTTCTTCTTCTTGTCGTGTAGGTATAGTCAAGTGTGTGGCGAACTTGGCTAACCCTGGTGTTAGAGTTTTCAAACCGCACCATGGCCTCTGACTTGGTTTAACAACTGTAGTCTATCGGCAACAGCCGGGACCGACAGCTTAACGTGCCCTCCGAAGCACGGAAATGCTCGTGGCGAATTGCCACTTTGGTCACCCATCAGGTTACGAGCGCTTCATTTGTAGTTGTAGTTTTATTTATTTAACAGCTTAGAATTTATTGGAATACCAGCTAAAGAATATGGTAGTACCTCTTTACACTCTCATCATCTTAAATCATAACACTCTTCGCTACCAGAAAACAATTACCGTAACGCATAAACTTAACAGCAGTATATTCTAACTAATAAATCGTGATTTGATAGTCATGAATGTGTTATTTAGCTACACGAGCTACTTACAAATCTTTATTGATATTAGGTACTTATTCTACTTGGAAATTGATAATTTTCGTGAGCGAATTAGTAATTCATACGAGAATATTACCTAGTTAGACCAATATTGTTTCTTGAACAACGTGTATTTAATGGTACGGTTTAGTTCAAGATACCACGCTTTGATTTTATAGCTTTTACGTAAGTGGGTGATAGTAATTCAATTTGATGATGGTGCCAAAATTATGTTGAATTGATCTCAACCGATAAGTGAGGTCAAGCAACGTCGTACACAGAGGCAGGGAACCTGATGGGTGACAAAAGTGACAATTTATCACGAGCTCTTCCGTGTCGGTCCCGGCTGTTGTTGATTGACTACAGTCGTTAAAACCAAGTCTGAGGCCATTGTACCGTTTGAAAAAAACTCTGACATCAGGGTTAGCCAAGTTCGCCACACACTTGACTATACCTATACGATAAGAAGAAGAACTAAAATTTGTATTGCAGGTCTAACCCTGGGTTTAAGAACAATGTAATATTTATGATGGTGTCAAAAAGGCCGCGTACGAATTGTCGGCGAGCACTAAGAGCATGTATTTGAATACCATTTGGTCCACAATGGCCAGGAACTGGATAGTAGGACCTAAGTCGATCGTCCCGCTACTTGCTAGGGACGTACATCGGTGAAGTGAAAAGAGAAATGAATCTGTAAAAGCCCAATCGAAATGTCATTGTTTGTATAAACTGAGGAATTGCTTTCTAATAGTTTCTACTCTAAGTACTATATGAATCTTATGTAACTTAGGTCTACACATCTATTTTATATGTCATTGTCTCATAAATAAGGAAATAACTTGAAGTGAGCCTTAAGCTACCTTTTGCACAGGTGCATAGATATCTTTTAAAATGTATTATAAATTATAATATTATTTATTTTTAAAACTGAAAACTTCTATAAAAAAATTAAATGCATTGATGTTTGAGAATTTTATTATGATTATTTATTTTTTTCTCTAGTCGAGAATAAACTATCACTTTTCACCTTTATCTATTTTTATAAGAAAAAAATATGTCAATCCATTGCTCAAGGAAAGAAAAACTACTTTACGGGTCTATCAAACACAGCAAATAAGCAAAAAAACTTGTGGATCGACCGCCGCATTATAGTGATTTAGAGATATACTGATGTAAGAACTAGTTCATTTCTTTCTTCTTCCTTACAGACATACAACACTACATCAGATAGTTCCTGTAAAGATAGCCTTCTATGACGATTTATTGCTTACCAACCTTATTGAATTTTAAACGATCATTATTCAAAAACCTATTGTCCTAAAACTTTACATTTAGTGTATGGGATTCATATTCTGTGGGAATGTAAAGAACGTCTATGGCGTAATACTCAGTCGGTCGGAATCGTGATCAAGATGAACTAAGTTTGATTCCCAAAGTTTGGTCTCTAATTTTGTATCTAATTTCCACCGTGTGGTGATCGGTTGAGAATTACACCACCCCATCTCTTTCCGTGGGTGTCGTAAGAGGCGACTAAGGAAACACAAATGAGACCTGCCTCCTAGTAATCCATCCCAGGCAACGACACTTCTTTTTTTTCTGAATCTGAGGTGTCGTCCTATGGTCTCATGCGGTGTGGTAGGCTCTGTAAAGGGCCGTCTGGTTCGCGACCACCCTCCTACTGAAGTCCGACGCCAAACAGCTTGCTGTGTTCCGTCGGTGCGTGGGAGTACCAGTGCCTTTATAGGCATTTTCTGGGTTAACTCGCTCCATCGTCGATCTCATCTTTGACCTTATGGTCAAGATTGAGGTCAAGAGTTAACCCATCTTATGATTAAAAAAAAAAATATTTTAATTGATTTGAAAATGTCTTTAAACAATTCGTGGGTAACTTTTTAGATTGATCGTTACGGGTTCAATTATTGGTCAGAGTAAACATGTGTGAAAATATGGATGTTTGCTTGCGGGTCTGTAACAGACATAGACATAATTTATTAGGTTTCTGGACGCACAAATACGTTCAAGAGAAGGTAAACCAAAGTTGTAACAATCAATCGTAGAAGTGTGCTATAAGGTGTTTGGATAGATGGAAATTCTTTGGGATTTTTTTGAATGCGAAAGCGATTTTTCCTGATAGGTTGACATAGGTTGACATACTCCCCTGTAGTAATTTACCTCATCGATCTATTATAGTACTAGTGTCTAAAATACAGTCTAGGCCTAGTTTGGACTCTGATAGATACTCAATTCGACAGTATGATTTTTTTAGCATGTTTCGGACGCAGTACCACCGCTACTCATCGGCCGATTTTCAAAGTTCTTTTTTGTTTGAATTGGTAAGTATATTTCTGAATAAATTTTACCAAAAATAAAAAAAAATCTTACATAGTATATTTAGATAACATTTTGGTTTGTGGTTATCTGCTAATAAGCAATGTTGTCATTGAAGTTAGTCGAATCCATACGTTTTTAACGAAGACAATTAAAATAAAGAATAAGTTTAGTAACATGGTCGTCAATATGAACAAAAGCGCTAGAATTCTGTGGGAATCTTGAAAGGTCAGTTACTTCGTGAGGGAAGTTTTAAAACGAATGCGATTGGAAGACAATTTGAGCTATTAGTGTCGGCATTCGATGATAAATCTAGACTAGAACCTCAGACAGCTAAATGTCGACGGACAGTAATAATAATAATACTACATAAATGCAATAATATTGCGTAGAATCTTCTACGGGCGTGTTTGGATCGTTCCAATTGACAATCTGTGGTCTTTGCCTTACCTAATGGGACAAAGGAGTGAGCTTTGTATGTATGTATATAGGGTGAATTTCAATTAGTTAGTGAAACCACCAGGAAAATTAACAACTTTCTTCAAGGATTTCGACTTCCCTATAAAAGCAACTCAGCTAATCGCACAAGTTATGGATAATTTTTTATGTTTTTCATATGAATTGCCACTTTGGTCACTCGGGGATGAGTCACTCATCCCCCGTGTTTAACCTCAACGAACATTTTATTGACTACGAATGATATTAATTCAATCTGTAAAGATCTGTATAATGATTTCATCACCGATAAACGGTATTGTCTAGCTTTCATCACCTCTTGCTTCGGGCTCGCATCTTAATATGGTACTGAACACGATTTTCACTGATTGGGCAAGTCTGCCCTTTGCAGACATTTCTTACTAGTCATAAGTATGTTGTACTTTAGGTATGTTTAGAAGCACATTAAGTTTTACTTTAGACACCGTACCTTTCATAAAGCGTACGTAGGTACCATAATATATTTATCTTTCCAAACGACTTCGAAAGAAAAAAAAATACAACGAATTGAGGGTTCTCAATTCGTTGTATTTTTTTTGTGTTTGTTGAGCGATGATTTTAAAAATTTTTGTTCGAAAGAGTATACTGCTGAAGTACCTAGTCCCATATAAATTTTCTCTTTCACCTCTTTGGCTTCCCCTACATTCATATTTCGCTTCTTATTAATAGATAGTCAAAATGTATAATTGTAAAAACAATGTAGATTATGAAAAAAATAATAATAATAATACAACTCATAAAAAAATATTTAATTTATAATATTATAAAAATATAAAATCACTGCTGAATACATGTACGGTAGAAAGAACACGTGAAAATAATTTTTAGACTAAAGGAAACTGTGTAGATTTTTACTGTCACAATTTTCGAGGCCATTTTCCAGCCAGGTCATAATGTATAAGGGTTAACGCTAATATCAGCTGACTTTATCTTCAAACAACAATTTTCCCCGAGACCTCATGATTTTTGTCCAGATACGACGAAGCATGTTAATGTGGGATCCCGGCCTCCAGCGGCAGGTCACGCGGTCATCTTAAGGCCAGTTAAGGACGCTTAGCTAAATGTCACCGTTTTAGGTCTCACTAAGATCTCACTAGATCTTGTACAAGTTTCTATGCCTTTTTATTTGATACTAGGCCCCGATTCTGTAACTGTCAATGGATTGGTCGCCATTTTATCCGTTCAGGTGGCTAAATTGAGAACTATCCAAATTTTATACATCTAATGACGGCTCTTTCACTGGGTGGCGCCACCGCCAACTGAATTTTCAGTTGCTAGATAGTTTGCAACTTTACGTTCGGTTGGCGGAGGCGCTGCTGGTTGGGGTGGTTGTCAGCAAGTGTATGAAAATTAAATAGTTCTCAATTTCGCCGCCTGAACAGATAAAATAGCCTCCATTCCATCAATACACAACTTAAGTTACAGAATCGGGGCTCAGTTAAGGACGCTGAGCTAAATGTCACCATTTTAGGTCTCACTAGATCTTGTGCAAGTTTCTACGTTTTTTTATTTGATAGGGCAGATGCAAAGTTACCAAAAAAATGTTATTTTTTTGCGGTTCTTAGTGTCCAGGTCCGATTTGGTATACAATTTCTTGAAATAGCGGAATAAACTTAGTGAAATGGTCGCTAATCTACTAATCAGTTGCACGGTTTGGCATTTTTCAAAATGAAAGTTTCATGTAACTAACATGACATAGTAAAATAGAGCTGCGCATGATTATATTTTTTTATTAATTATTGATTTTATTTTTTTGGGTTTACTATTAAATTTTAAACACGTTGTACATATTTTTTCAAAAACGTGAAAATTATCTATAGTTAGATCATATTCAGATATAAACAAGTTTCCTTCTAAAAATAAATTAAACTGTCAAAAATAATTTTGAAGTGAACCCCTCAAAATTCCTTCGGTTGGGTAAAATGGCTGCGCTCAAGTCTACCATCTTCGCAAAGGTCGAGCGCTGACCGATAACGACTGCGGCCTTAGCATCAGCTGGGCATTGCACCATAGACCGCCATGCCATGGGGTTACCATGGGAACTTAGAGCTAATACCGTGACCTCAATAGCTTTTGGAGTTAGAGTGAATTTGTGTGAATGGCAAGTATATTGAATGTTTACGTCAACTTTGAGGTACTGAATTTCTTACATACACGCACGCCTTATATTCTTGTTGGGGTAGACAGAGCTTCATGTAGTTCTAAAACCACTACCCTTGACATACATTCTAAGAGTCATTAAATGGAATATGAGTATAGTAGTGATAGGTTATCGCCCACGAAGCAACAAAAACCTCATATTACTATTACTGATTTTACAGTATGCTTGAGAAGAGTTGGCAGCTGGCGTTTTTCTATGAAGGTTCCATAAAATTTGATCAAAATACAAAGCTCTCGTAGCTCAGAGTAGCGCCCAGTGATCGGAACCGATTGAAGAGGATAAACCCATAGTTAAGCAACTGTTTACGGAGCACCTTAAAGGGTGACAGCAGAGGAAAATGACGAGCGCTTCCGTGCTTCGGAGTGGACGTTAATTATTATTATTTTTAGAATGTTATGTAGGTACCTTGGTGAAAGTGGTTCAGTTTCATGGAGAGAATCGTCCCCTAAAATTTCGTTAACCAAGTAATTTATGACACGAAAGAATGAATTTAATACACACATCAACACGGTCTAGGGATATTGATGTACGATTTTTCATACAAAAGAGGTCTGTTTGAGAAGCTATAAAAGCATACTCGAGATACATGGAGTACTATAATTTTCATTAGAGCAAGTGCTAAACTTGAATTTTTAATTCTAGTCAATAAATTTAGTTTTACTTGAAATTTGTAAAAACGTGACGGAAACGAAAACGAAAATGCACTTTTTGCCTGCTTTTTGTATGAAAATGGTCGAATTTACGTAATTTTTTTTTCGTCACGTTTTCACTTTCAAGTAAAACAAAATTTATTGACTAAAATTTAAAATTCAAGTTTATCACTCGCTCGTCTGAAAATTATAGCCCTCTATGTATCTCGAGTATGCTTTCATAGCTTCTCAAACAGGCCTCTTTTGTATAAAAAATCGTGCAATATCCCTAGACGGTGTTGATGTGTGTATATTAAGTTCGATTAAATGTAGGTCATACATACTCATACACATTCATAACATACTCGTATTCCGGAACATTTAAAGGCCGGCAAATTGTCATATTTATACAATCGCGGGCGCATCGAGGCGATTTACGGGACACCAGGACAGATGGGGGGACATTGTCCTGGCAGGACGCGGGACAATAGCACGTAGGCGCGCGTCTTCCCGATTATGCACGTCCGATGCGCTTGCGCTCATAAGGAATGATGCTCTACCTCGTTTATAATGTTAAATTTAAGAAGGTATATAAGTATCGCGTCATACACATTATTTAAAAAGAATTGACTAAAAAGAAGTGGCGGCATACGTATACTTACCTATATTATCTATACTAATATAATATTATAAAGAGGAAAGATTTGATTGTTTGTTTGCTTACATTGAATAGGCTCCGAAACTACTGGACCGATTTGAAAAATGATTTCACCATTAGAATTCTACATTATTCCCGATGAACATAGGCTACATAATTTTCCCGAATACGTTAAGGGAACGAAGTCCCAGGCAGAAAGCTAGTGTTGTATAAAATACATTAATTAATGTGGATTTTTACTACTAAAAGCTATTTAAAAACTTATCGGTGGAAAATTGCAGATTATTTCGATTCGGAATAACTTTATGTTAGGAAGAACAAATTGAGCTCTAGTTATATGAAGAAGCGATGTTTTCTATTTCTTTAAAAATTCGTATACAGGGCTTTGGGTGAATCTCTTTTAATCTCTTAGGTTGTAAATCAGTCCATAAAACTGAACAACTTTCCCAAGGAACATAATCGAAACACGAAAAAATTTTTTTTGTTCCCATACAAACTGCATCAGCTGATAGCGCATTTTGTATGAGTATTTAAATTTTTTTTT
Source organism: Aproaerema taeniolella (assembly GCA_949987775.1). Lineage (NCBI taxonomy): Eukaryota > Metazoa > Arthropoda > Insecta > Lepidoptera > Gelechiidae > Aproaerema > Aproaerema taeniolella. The sequence goes on along the minus strand of OX465259.1, from coordinate 2,521,025 downwards.
CATACTTCGACCTTTGTTGCTTGGCAAAGTTGTTCAGTTTCGTGGACTGATTTACCACCCGAGAGGTTGAGAGAGATTTACCTAAAGCCCTGTAAATCTCTTTAGAACTGCTATATTTAGAACAGCCCAAACCCTTAGACCTAGAAAGCTGAAATTTGCCTCAAACTTTTCTTTTATAACATAGGCAAGGAATAAAGAAAGATTTTATGAAATTCCCGTGGTTACGAAGTCCCGGGCAACCTCTAATAAATAGATGTAATTCATTTCATTTGCTTGAAGTAAGTAAACTAAACTTTTAATCAATGACGTAGTAGCAATCCGCCCGCGACTTCGTTCCCGTGGGAATTTTTTTTTTTTAAATAAAGACCTGGTAATAATAATAAGGAACACAAAAAAAAAGAATCATCCAAATCGGTCCGGCCGCTCTCGAGTTTTGCGCTTAGCAACAGATTTAGTGATTTCTTTTTATATACTTATATAGATTTTAGATTGTTTGTAGTTTTTTTTTAAACCCAAAGTTTTATGGTAGAGCAATTTTCCCTACCACCGCACGCGTTAAACCTTGCAATAGTCCGCCATAATTGATACAGGGTGAGCTAAAAACCAATAGCAAACTCTCAAATGATTTATACAGGGCTAATGTGCATGTACGGCGACTTTATTAACATTTATTATGGAAATGGCCGCCTTGAATAATGTTTTAATATGCTCAGGACACACTGTGAGCTGTGGTCGAGGACCATTTGCGTGGGGTTGGTATCTAGAACTCATTACAGTCAGTTTTACTCTTTTATAAAACTGATGTTGGTCCACTGGAGGGCATATCATGTAGATATAAAAATCATATAGATATAAAAAAATCAAGTATGTGGCGAAATTTTAGTCAAGTTTTGGTGTCAGAGTTTTTAAACCGCCAAATGGCTTCTGAATGGGTTAAGCAACTGAGTATATTTAATCGACAATCGCCGGCTTAACGTGCCTTTCGAAGCATGGAAATTCGTGGTTCATTTAGGTCACCCATCAGGTTTACTGTCCTGTGTGCGTTGGATTAATAACTGTCGTTATATTTTACAAAAGTTGTTTTTCTAACTTCTTTTGTACAGGCACGAACACTTCAGACCATACAGGATAATCTTGTCGTCCCTCTCATAGTGGCCAATACTTTTGTAGTGAAACTATACTATCATGAAATCTTACAAGAAATACAATAAGCCTACACTATATCCTGGACTGTGGCCTAAACTTTAGCATATTTAGTAGCCGCTAAGGCCATAAATCACGTTCACAATGACCGAAACGTATGATTACAGATACAAATGGCTTGGTTGACAGGTATTTCTGTGTGTAACAATGAATAATACGAATTACTGTTATTTTAAGGTCTTGGTAATTGTGTTGTTATACAGAAAATATAAACTTTACTACTCAGTAGCGCCATTGTGCACTGTCAAGGACTTTCAACCAATCGTTTGAAGCGGCTGTAGCCCAGTGGCGTCCGCTGATTTATCCCGATCAGTGAGGTCAAGCAAAGTACACTAGAGCAAGGAACTATCCAAAGTGGAAAATTGTGCTTTGGAGAGTACGTTAAAGGGGACCACTAGGAAACCTGTAGATTCAAGAGACTGAATGTGAGAATTATATGAAACCAAGACTTAATCCGATCGGTTTCTCTGTCAGCATACAGCAGGTGACAGCTTACATTGCCAAGTTTACCAAAAAATTAAGGCACAAAGTATTGCAAGTTTGGTTAAGATAAAGTTTGGTTGTAAGCCTAAATAGATCAAAATATGAAAAAAAAATCGCCTCGAAAAAAACAAGAGATCAGTTATTTGCCTTAGGGTAGGAAGTAAAAAAAAATTAATTTCATACAAGTCCCTTAAGGAAAGCTATTTCACAGGTAGACTCACCCCCTAAAGTTTCGCTAGCTAATATAAAATCACACTATACAGGATGTAAAAGACAGCTTTGCAAAAACTGAAACCCTGGAGTCATTCTGAATGATTTTCCAGTGGAATTTTTCTCCGGAAAATTTTCAATTTTTTCATGTTTTTATAATATTTACTGCTTACATTTTTTTATTATTTAATCGAATACACTCCATTTCGCAATAAACCAATCTTAACAACATAAAACACGAAAACCAGCAATGTACATCGCACTCTGACAACAGCGCGGCGCGGGGAGATCGCGCGCGGGGCGCGGTTTCACGATACGTTGCATAGCGCCAAAGTAGGTTAATAATAAAAACTCCTTAACATGATGTTTCTGGGAAAAAATAATTACTTGTAGCTGATGATAGTTATGGGTAGTTCCACCATTTAAGTATTTGCTAAGCTGTCCTTTACACCCTGTTTGTATAAAAGACTGTCTTTCCGCCCGGGACTTCATTCCCGTGGGAATTCGGGAAAATTTTGTAGCCTATGTGTTAGTCCAGCGTGTCAGCTACCTACATACCGAATTTTATCAAAATGTGCAGTCGTTTGAGCGTGTAAGAGGAACGAACACCCATATATCCATACATCTATACATGCATACATCCTTACAAACTTTCGCATATATAATATTAGTAGGAATAGAAGGATAACCGCTTTCAGCGGGAGTAAAAAATAAATTGCAGTAATTGGTGTCTTCTCAATTTTAAACACGTAACAATCTCCTCCACCAAACTCACCCACATCATCTCCACTAATAAAGAATACATTGTTATTCCATACATAAATTAAAGGTTTTCTAACCTCTCCGATTTTGTATGTAAATGCATGCACGCGGTTTTGTCCGCGTTGCACAACCGATAATTAGCCAGGCCTTTGTCTGGACTGGCCTGGCTCAAATTATACTAATGTAATCTATTGCCTACACAAACTGTTATGCGGATTTCTGTTTAGCTTCATGTCATCTAAATATATAAAAGGAGAAACTGACTGACTGACATATCAACGCACAGCCTAAACGGCTAAACGTAGGCACTTGAAATTTGGAAGGGACGTAGCTTAGGTACCGTAGAGGTGCACTAAGAAAGGAATTCCCGAAATTCCCACGGGAACGGGAATTAGCGGGAAAATCCTTTTGTATGAGAAATCTAAACCACTTAAGTTAGACGCTTGAAAATTGTCATGCAGGTACCTTAGTAAACTTAAAGCTTAGTTGCAACAGGATATTGCAAAATTCCCACGGGAACGGGAGTTAGCGGGAAAAAAACTTTTGTAATCTGTTCAAAAGAAAAAATTAACACGCAAACAAAGTTGCGGGCATCAGCTAGTTTTATATAAGTAACTAGAATTATGTTTTTGAAAGTTACTTCTTTTTTTCTCTTTATTAAGGAAAACAGCTATGCTACACAAAATACTTGTAAATTAATCCATTAGCCAGTCAAGTTTTCACTAATAGATAGAATATTATACGTTAGATACAGCAAGAACAGCTTAATTTAAATTATTAAACATTTTTTTCACATATTGACCCACTTTGCTGTCAGAGAGTGTCAGAGTTTGCTGTCAGAGGTTGGGTGACCAAAGTGGCAATTTATCACGAGCGTTTCCGTGCTTCGGAGGGCACGTTAAGCTGTCGTCGGTCCCGGCTGTTGTCGATTGACTGCAGTCGCTAAAACCAAGTCAGAGGCCGTTGTGCGGTTTGAAAACTCTGACACCAGGGTAAGCCAAGTTCGCCACACACTTGACTATACCTACACGAAGAAGAAGAAGAGTTTTCAAACCGCCAAATAGCCTTTGACTTAGTTTAACGACTGTAGTCAGTCGACAATAGCCGGTACTGAAGGCTTAATGTGCCCTCCGAAGCACGGAAACGCTCGTTAGAATTGCCACTTTGGTCACCAATCAGGTTTCCTGCCTCTGTGTACGTTGCTAACCTCACTGATCGGTTGAGATCAGCGAGTGGCACTAGGCTACGGCGCACCAAAGCATGACAAAAGTCAGAAATAAGTAAAACTTACTTCGGACTAATAAAACTTTTAAATTGTTCAACAGGATGCGGGTCATGTAAGAATTGGGGTGCAAACTACTCTCTGGCTGCCCTCAAAGGCCGAGCACTACTTTAAGATAATAAATTCGTTATCTCTGCTTTGGACTAAGTTTTTCGCCTTACAACCTTAGTTTAGAAGAGGCCACCTGACTGGGGTATGGAGATGGACTCTTTATTGTAATATCTTTACTATGTGGTGAGTCATCTTAATTTACTTTAGTATCTATAAAGTTATTACCATAAAGAAATTGTATTTTTCTGTTAAACATCATACTATTTTACACAGAAGAATAAGGGAAATCAAAATCCTGTAAAACTGGCCAATCTGGCAGTTAACTGGGCCATATTACAGAAGGAGACTCAAGTCTTGATCCATACTTAAGTATTAAGTTGTCTTTTTCTCTACTAAGACTTCTACTTAAGTATAAATCAGAGTCTGGGTCACGTTCTGTAATACGGACTTTAGTGACCACCGACACAAATAAAGGGAAAATATTTCACACAATCCTTACTAATAAGTTAAATGTTCAAATCTGTTTGTTTTTTTTCTTTCCTTCACGTTCGTAATAGCAAGAGAGCCATGAATATTATTTTTTTACACAGGGATAGGTAAAGGGCCGACCCGATAAGTGACATAGGATCATGCAATAGTAATATTTTGGTCCATACGTAGGATACTTTTCCACGCGAATAGAATACCAGCGCTGTACAATTTTTTGTACAGCACAATGCTGAGCTTGGCTCCTTTTGCTTAAGTTAATCTAGTTCTTACTTTTTACTGTTACTTTAGATTTAACTTTAGCAATAAACATGATTTCATTCATTCATTCAATAGCATTTTTTAATTACAGGAATGGTTTTTAAACTCTATTTTTAAACTATCACTGATATTGGGTGACTTTAATTATTTTTTTACCAGTCCATATACGTCCCCACCGAGGGGCACGGGCCTCCTTCGAAACACGAAGGGGATTCAGGCTATAGTCCAACACGCTGGCCCAATGCGGGTTGGTAGACCGCTCGTCTTTTGAAAACGAATTTTCTTGGGCAGCCGGGTTTCATCACGATGTTTTCCTTCACTGCTGAGCAAGTGATAATTAGAAATCCATACATAAATCCGAATTGACGAATTTCGTGGCACAGGCGCGAACCAGGGTTTGAACCCGTAACCTTCCGATTACAAGTCTGGCTCATTATCAACTGGGCTATTACGACTTTAAATAAGTTTACAAGAAATCAAGATGTGAATCAGCCCACTCAACAACTTTTCCTAAGGAATATATGTAGGTCGTTAAATACAAAAAAAAACATTTGTAAAAAAAAATGTCGTATAGATTCCTTGGAGAAAGTTGTTCAGCTTGATAGGAAGAATCACCCACAGTTTCGTTAACTAATCTTAAAGTTACTCCATAAAAAAGTCGCCTCCACACTTTTCTATCTTTCAAAACCGGGCAGTGCCGGGCACTCTGATTCACCGACATACGGGCGCGATTGAAAAGTTTCACTTAAACTTTACTTTCATACTAAACTTAAACTTCTTTCCCGACTTTTAGTTAGTGGTTGGCGAAGGAAAATACATTCTGTCATTTCAAGGAACTGAAATTAACTGCACACCATTATCGGATGACTCTTTCTAATAGATGATTTACTAATTGGTGTTTGTGCACATATGCGAGTAGGCTTGTAGCTCAATGTGTTTACTGTTTGGAAACTATAAGTGTGGTTAAGCACCGCACAACAGGACAGGTAACCTGATGGACCACCGGCCGTGTGGAAATGTATCACTAGTGTTTTCGTGCTTCCGAGAGTCCGATAAGTCGTCGGCCCGGTTGTAATCGATGGCTACAGACATGAAACACGGAATCATGACACCTGCTATGCTAGCATAAGCACCGTGACACAATTTTGTCAAATGTATCTCATTTCGCTCCACAGAATAAAGAAAATTTTATGAACGCAATGGGGGATTTTCCAAAAGCAAATTAAAAACATAAAATAATAGGTACTTACTTAAATCTATTCTAGATGGCTCTCATTTGTACGAATGACGGGTTGATTCTTTTTGCTGGATGCGTTCGTGTACGGTGATTTTATTACTTTATTTCTAAGTTTATATGTACAAAGTAAACTTGTTCAAAAGACTAAAAAACAATTTGAACACTTTTTTGGACGACCGGAATGTCGCGGTGATGACATTCGTGTTGTTTCGTTCTAACGCATATAAAGTAAACATTCTTATTTGTGAAATAATAAGAAATTGTGTATTAAGTGAAAGGATTACGTCGTACTCTATTTGATAAACAAAATTCTGACTTGTATATACATTCCCGACCTTTGTTTCAGCAGTTTCAGTGAAATTTTTTGGCGATCGTATGTGACAGCGCCATCTATTGAAGCTTGATACGCACATACTTGTTCTTATGAGCACTGCTTACACTGTTTTGTCATATAAAATCATTTTATTCTTTCATAACAACTCCAAATTTTGTTGATTGAATTTCCCTACTTGCTAAAAGCTCCAGACCAGACCGATACAGTCAAATTCTTTAAAATATTTTTGCGTATCATTTCAGTCCGTCGTCTGGCCTATTGACACCATTTAAACACTTCAGTAAAATCACTCAACCCTTCCCATAAAGTACAGTGAGCCAAAATAAACTGACCGATCGAGGACAAAATAAACTCTTCAACAAAGAAATCACCGTCGCATATTTGCAGTACTTTTAGGGTTGCCAACTTTTTGAAGATAAGTTAGCAAAACTTACCGTTAAGTCTTTGTCATCTTAGAACTTTGTTGATAATAATCATTATTAATAGTGTTATGCATTACTTTGAAAACTTGAATGTACCAGCTACCTACTCTTCCCAGGTATACAGTAAAAGTCTATAAGTGGAATGCGATTGTTTTGCTGTATAATGAGCGAAAGTCTGACCACCTCACACCATCATACAACTTGTTCCATCTGATAACCCTCACAATTTGTGTCAAACGTGGTATCTAGTGGTTCTAGAAACAGTGATGCTCTGCCTACCCCGTTGGGGATCATAGGCTATGATATATGTATGTATGCATTATAAAAAAACGTGCTCCATCGGTTAATCAAAGCCCACTTCAAAGTATTGTACCAAGAAAGCTGAAATTTTAAACATTATTGATTTTATAATATAGACGAGGACCGAGTAAGGCTGATATAAAAAATAAAAACACATGAAAGGTCAGGTATGCCATAATAATTTTCATAATAATAATTATTTCCGAGCGTATCTAAGTGATAGATAGTGTAGTAGATGACTATAATATATATATATTTTATAAAATATATTATAGTAAATATAAAAATACTAGTAAATGACTATAATTTAAATTGTAAATATGGTCAAAGAAAAAGACAGACAGATAAGAAAGTCGGTAGTTTTACTTTTATAGTAAGTACTTTAAAAATAAAGATCTTCATTGTGTCATTAAATAAAGGAGAGTTTTAAAGAATTGTCAGCCCTAAATGCGCTTACGCCGAATTCCGGCCAGTTATCGAGACTGGACGGAAATAAATATTCGGACGAGGTAATGCACTTTGCAGGCCACTGCACGGGTTATACAGGGCGTCTCATTTAGGGAAGAGGAATTTACGTTATAAAATATTGTTTAAAAAATCACGGTAGGTAGATAAGATAGATATAGATAAAAACATTTATTCACATAATCACAGCACACGAACAATCAACATAAAGCATTACAACTCACAAAAATAAATTGAACATGGAACACAACACAAACAAGTACAAAATTAGGGAATCAGACAGGTTAGAGAGAGAGAGTCGTGTACTGTGCCGGTGAATGGGCTTTGGCTCAGCTTAATGTTACAGCAGAGCTGCAACGCTGATAATTCTGCCAATACCCAGAGCATTCGAAACGCACCTATTCATCGTATCTATTCATAGATACGATGAATATACATATGCTTTATTAGAGATAAATTATGTAATGTAAAATATAAAATATTAACAGAGAAAAAAAAAAAAGAATTAAAGAGGTATATACAAGAAATTACCTCAGATACATAAATATATAATTGGATTGTGGTATGATAAATTAAAACAATAATTATATAAATCAGTGTATTTTAAAATAGAAGGCCAATTTTTTTCCGGATAGTAGTTTTTTTATATAAGTTTTTGTTTTGAAATCAAATTTTCTTTAAGTTTGCACTTAAATGTCACAAGTGAATTAAGAGTACGGAGCGGTGGGGGGATGTTATTCCAGCATTTAGTAGCACTGTACCGGAAACTTCCGCGAAATGCTGCCGTTTTATGCTGGGGCACAACCAAAGGGATAGAGCAGACACGTACAGCACAGCTGCGCATGTGTTCACGCCATGAGAGCTTTCTAAACAAATAATCAGGCTTTTTAGTTTTTATTATGCCAAACAACATGCATGCAGGGTAAAGCTTTTGGCGTTGCTTCATCTTCAAAAGACTGGAATTATTAAGGTACGGTGTTACATGCGATCTAGGTGGGATTTTAAAACAATAACGCGCGCATGCGTTCTGCACACGCTGAATCAAGCGTTGCGATCTTTCCAGCAAACATGGCCCATAGACAGACAGACAGTGGTTTACCCTTGAGAGAACCAGAGATTCGCAGAGCTGTACCCTAAGGTCAACACTTAAATAGTCACGACATCTGTACAGTACTTTTAACCGGTAGAAGCAATTCCGTACAATGTCGAGCACGTGCTCCTCAAAGCGCAGCTCACCATCCATAACAACGCCTAGGTTACGTGACTTAACAACACATTCAACGTCTGCACCCATCAGCTGTATTTTTGGGCAAGAGTCAGCAACACGTCGGATCATGTTTTGGAAACCCAGTACGATGTATTTAGTTTTAGCAGGATTCAAAACGAGCGCATTCGCTTGTGACCACCGAGAAACTCTATTTAAATCATCATTTATCTTATCAACTGCATCCGCGATACAAGAAGCCTCCGTAGAGAAATCAATATAAATCTGGAAGTCATCTGCGTATAAATGGTACCTACTATTCCTAATACATTTGACGAGATCAGAAGTATACAATATAAATAATACAGGGCCAAGGATAGAGCCCTGAGGCACGCCCCTATTTACAGGATTTAGGCTAGATCTACATTCGGATCCGTTTGAGGAAGTGATAGCCACTTGCTGCGAACGCCCGCTCAAGTAACTACGAAACCAATCAACTGTCAACTCATCGAAACCATAGTAAGCCATCTTAGCTAACAAAAGAGTATGATTGATAGAGTCAAATGCACGAGAATAATCAAGCAAAACAAGGAACGAGGCTCGCCCCCTATCCCTAGCAGCAAGCACATTGTCAATCACGTCAAGTAAGGCAGTAGCAGTACTACGACCCTTTCTGAAACCCGACTGGTATTCAGGAAAAATTCCATTTTTTTCGCAATACTTAACAAGCTGGTTACAAACGACCTTTTCCAAAATTTTGGAAAGATAGGGTAAAATACTTATCGGGCGCAAGTCCTTAACTTCCGAAGGGTTACTTATCTTAGGGATGGGTCGCACTATCGCCGTTTTCCACGTTGAAGGTACTTACATTAAAAAAAAACTGTTGAAATTACTAGTCTGAATAAAAAATAAACATTGTGAGTAGCACAGTATCAAATTATTATTTAAACAAACTTTTCATTAGAATCAACTTGTCATATTAATATCTCAAAGTCTTAATTAACTTTATTAGTTTCATGGAACTACTACATAAAAGTATGGTATCATAAATTGTGTGAAACGTAATGTTACCCAATTTACTTAGAAAGTACTTAATTATAATGAATTCGTATAAATATAAGTTACTGCAAGTCATTAATGATTTAATTGCACATTAGATTAACCTGTCGCGATTGTTTACGCCGTTTGCGATATTCTCGTACACCTGCAGCTCTAGCACGATAACGACAAACTCGCGCTCGGCTACCGCTGAAACTTCACTTTAATTGCGCGAGGATCCCGCGCAAAGGCTTGCTCTGCTCGCCCTATGGCGTTGTCAATGTTGACATTTTGACATAGGACCGCGGTGTTGTCGCGGCGCTGTCACTATCGTACTCGGCCTGCTGGTGTACATTTACACATACTTGACCATACTTACACGATAAGAAGAAGAAAAATAATAATAAATAATAATAAACGCCGTGAAGTTCGAATAATAAAAAGGCTTATTTAGTGTCTTTACTTTAGGGGGTAATTATGTAATGCTAAGGAAATATATATTTTTTTTTAATTCTTTCCATGAAACTGAACGACTTTATAAGGACCTACTTAAAAGAAATTCACAAATAAAAGTTACCTTCCCATAAAACAGCAAATCCGCTAATCGCACAAAATAATAATAATAATAGAAAATAAACAAAAAATAAAAAATATATAAAAATATAAATAATAATAATAAAATAAAACAAAAAACTCCTCTATCGTTTTGGCCGCAAGCCCGCGATAGAGGCGAAATCCCCAGAAATGGGAGAAGAAAATGGTTTTTCTAGAATAAAATAATAATAATATTTATTGCTAAAAATACAAAAAATATTTACAAAAGACGAAAATAAGGTCAAAAGTATACAATTGCTATTCTTGTGACCCCTGCACTAAGTCCAGCTTGTATCGCCGGGATCAAAACGAGTTGCCTTCGATGCATTTAATTGAGGTGATCAAAGTGGGGGAATATCTTCGATCAACTATAAAGAACTGATCGAAGGGGAATATAGTTATAGTTTAATTAACATTGTTTTTATTAATAAGTAGATAGGGAAAATGAGCGTGTGTGAGTGTATGTGTGTGTGTGTGTGTGTGTGTGTGTGTGTGTGTATGTGTGTGTGTGCGTGTGTGTGAATGTCTGTCAAATAACAAGTTGTGTTTTTTGTCATACAGGGTGTAAATGACAGCTTAGCAAATACTTAAATGGTCGAATGTACCCCTAACTACGATCAGCTACAAGTAATTAGTTTTTTCTCAAAACGTCAAGTAAAGGAATTCTCGTCTTTGACGCTGCACAGTGTAACGCAATACCGCGCCCCGCGCGCGGTCCCCCCACGCCGGGCTTCTATCAGAATGCGATGTACATTGCTGGTTTTCGTGTTTTACGCTGTTATTAATATTTTTTATTGAAAAATGGAGTGTACTCAAGTAACAAATTTATTTTAAAAGCAGAAAATATTTTAAAACTTGATACAAATTTGAAAATCATAAGGAAAAATCCATTAGAAAATTTTTCAGAATAATGGGCTGAATTCATGGTTTTAGTTTTTGGTAAGCTGTCCTTTACACCCTGTATTTTGACCTATGTTCTTTGGGAAAAGTTGTTCGTTTTCGAGGACATGATGCACCTCCCTAATGTTTGCTAACTATTTTAAAATGACCTAATCAATATAAATTATGTAAGTAAAGGCTAAGCGTAAAGACAAAAGGCGCCAAGTGTGATTAGTTAATCGCTCATTAGTTAAAACCAATTATTTAAATCACAAGTTAACTACTTATACAAGGTATGCGAATTGAAGAATCAAATTTTCAAAGGTGATTAAGAAACAATAGCAAGACACTAATAGAAATTTGAATATTAAGAGTTTCTTTCGTTTAGCTCTTTTTTTCGGGGATTAAAAATTCAGAACTACGGAAACTAATGCATGAAATCCCTACAACTTAGACAAAGGGCAGATATTTGGAGTCCTTGTTTTAAGGGTGTTTCACCTAAATTTTTACACATTTATACATACATACGCTCACGCTTATAATCGCTAACGGGGTAGGCAGAGCACCGCTGGTTCTAGAACCACTAGATGCCACGTTTGTCTCAAATTGTGAGGGTCATCAGATGGAATAAGTTGTATTATTGTTAAGTTGTATTACACAAGCGAAAAGCCTAAATGGACACACTAGCGACTCGCTTACTTTTAAATTGTCTAAAGTAAAATAAAGATTTTTTTTTATTATGGTGAGAGGTCAGCCTTTCGCTCATTATACAGTAAAACCCTCGCATCCCACTTACAGATTTCCTGTATACCTGGGAAGACTAGTTGGCTGGCATATTCTAAGTTTTTCTTTCACTCCATGGAACAACCTTAACCTTTATTTTCGTTATTAAAAGGTTTGTTAAGAGGTTTAAGGCGACTACAGCACCTAAATTACGATTTTATGATGCGTAGATAAGCATGACGCACTGCATTAAATCGAAGAAAAAAATACTACGGTAATGTTCAGGACATAAACTAGATAAGTAGTACATAAACTAGATAAGTAAACTAGATAAGTAGTTTGCTGAAAACATGATTCAGCACTTTTGGTTCGATAGAAAATGCTCACAAAATCACCTCTAAATACCCAATATTGTGTATCTTTTAAGCTGTAAAAACGATAGTAAAATGCACACAGGAACTTGAATTTGCTATCAAAATGTTCGTGATTGAACACTCTCGATAAGTAGTTAACGCATTTTTTGATTTAAGCTGTTACCTTTCCTTAAATCTCATTTTTCTAACTTTCGAACATGTTTTTACGCACGCACGCTTTCATAGTCCGTAAACTTCGTGTATCGACACTGTTCGCACTGCCGGCCCAGGCCTGTTGAGTGACGGAGATAGCACTATTCCTATGTATGCTGCCTTTATCGGGTGCTGTAGTCGCCTTAAAAGTCGTCATCAACCCATATACGTCCCCACCGAGGGGCATGGGTCTTCCTTCGAAACACGAAAGGGTTTTAGGCCATAGTCCACCACGCTGGCCCAATGCGGGTTGGTGGACCGCTCGTCTTTCGAAAATAAATTTTCTTGGACAAGCGGGTTTCATCACGATGTTTTCCTTCTCCGTTAAGCAAATGATAATTAGGAATCTGTACATAAATCCGAAAAGACGAATTTAGTGGTACTGGCACGCACCAGGATTTGAACCCGTGCCCTTCCGATCACAAGTCTGGCTACTGGGCTATCACTGGTTTAAAAGTAACCTGATTATTTTATAACACCCTTTACATATTTGAATCCACCAGCAGTAGCGGTCATCTGGCAAAGAGCCAGCAAAAAGTGAAGAGCTCACAATTCAGTGCGTCTGTACGTCTGTTTGTCCGTCGCGGTCATTAGGGGCAACAAACCCACGGGCACGCACTTGTTTCGCTTCTATAAACAGAATTTTTCCCGAGTCATGTAGGTAAATGTCGCTAACCTGCGATTTTATTAAACTTTTTGTATTTTTTTTTATGAAATGAAATCGAAGACAGTAAAAGTTACATACATATATGCATTAGCTCATGCCATTGTCCCATTGGGGTAAGCAGAGACCACAGACTGCCACTTGCTACGATCCAAACACACCTCTTTTGCTTCATCTATAAATGTAGGCATAAATCTGAGCTTGGCTCCTTTTGCTTAGAATCTAGTTCCTACTTTTTACTGTTAATTTAGTCATTGTATCATAGATTTCATTTCATTTCAAAGTTGTACAGATTTAAAGGCACCCAAACTGAGACACTAGTTTTTTATTATTATTATAAGATGGGTTAACTCTTGACCTCAATCTTGACCATAAGGTCAAAGATGAGGTCAACGATGGAGCGAGTTAACCCAGAAAATGCCTATAAAGGCACTGGTACTCCCACGCACCGACGGACACAGCAAGCTGTTTGGCGTCGGAATCGGTAGGAGGGTGGTCGCAAACCAGACGGCCCTTTACAGAGCCTACCACACCGCATGGGACAATATGATGACACCTCAGATTCAGAAAAAAATGAAGTGTCGTTGCCTGGGATGGATTACTAGGAGGCAGGTCTCATTTGTATTTCCATAGTCGCCTTTTACGACACCCACGCAAAGAGATGGGGTGGTGTTATTCTCAACTGATCACCACACAGTTAAACTCATATATTCAGTTTCCTTAATTAATTAGTTTTAACTCATATATTTAGTTTCCTTAATTAAGTATCCACCTATGTGTCTTATCTGCTTGTGAAAGTGTTCAAATTAGAATGTACTTGGCCCTTTAACTTGGGGCTTTGAGTGTACCTTTAGAAGCGCTCGCTGATCTCAACCAATCAGCGAGGTAAAGCAGCGTACACAGAGGCAGGGAACCTGATGGATGACTAAAAGTGGCAATTTATCACGAGCGTTTCCGTGTTTCGGAGGGCACTTTAAGCTGTCGGTCCCGGCTGTTGTCGATTGACTACAGTCGTTAAAACCCAGTCAGAAGTCAACAGTTCGAAAACTCTGACACCAGGGTTAGCCAAGTTCGCCACACAAGAAGCCAATCTCCTACAATATATTTTTAAAGATCTCTTGCTCACTCAATATTCCCAGTAAAATAGCTATGTTCATTCTAATTTAAACCTTATTACCAGTAAATAAGAATGTTAGGCGGACACTTAATTCAGGGAATCGTTCCGTATTTTTTGCCAATTACGATAAGATACGATAAATCTTTATTAATGGACACAATGTACGTACACAAGAAATTAAATATAAACTATACATAAACTTAAAAATAAAGAAACAAAAATATAAAACATAGGAGTCAAATAGTCACATGTTGACTTATATTCTCCTTTAACAAAATAAAATTTAAAAAAATACAAGCACGTCAATATTTTGAAGTATTTTTCCACAGATTCGTAAGAGTAATGACAAGTTTTGCAAATGAAAGTAAACACTCAATTTTGCTCAGATCGATCAAAGATCGATTGTAATTTAGAAATTTTCAAGCATATATAAATTTAATTTAATTAAGAGTGGAGTGATTTTGAAAAAAAAAATCTATTCGTTTTACTTGTAAACATGTAAAGATATTTATTTCAGTAAGATACGAGTAGCTGTTGTGCTGTAAAATTTGCTTTAAACTCTGATCCTGACTGATCTGAGGAAGATCCTGACTTACTCGATGATATCAATTCAATGTTATTACAATATCTAAAATCGGTCAGAGAGCCATTTATTAATTTGACTTTCCATGCTGAACTTCGAGCGAACCGTAAACAGAATACGCCAAGTTTTGGTCAGAGGTTTTGGTCAGAGGTTTTGGTTAGATGTACACACTACCAAAACCTTCCAGGCATACTGTCAGAGTAAACGAACTTGAGAATTTTGTTAAATTTCGAGCGAAAGACCACCATTCTCATCACAAGAATTTTATGTAATTATTTTCATCTTCTGCTGTCCAAAATGGTTCTATGAAAACAAGACGCTCTATCCATACTGAGAAGTGATATAGTGACCCTCCGAAGTATAATTCTAACATTTTTTATTCGAAAAATAATATGAAAGGACGAGAAGATGTAAACTTAATTTGCAATTCCATAGAATAATTAGCAGTAAGTGCCAAGCTAAATGGAATTTTAGTAATTCAACTGCATACGTAAATCGAGGTTACTCTTTTGACCCCCACCAAATATTTCCCGTGACGTTGCAGTTACTTAAGCACCTACTTAATTTTATTGCTTATTTAATTAGGCAAGTGAATTTGTAGTCGAAGCCCACATCAGTCGGTACGCGAGTGATAATGCGGAAAGACCCTTTGTGATACCTAAAATAATATATTTTAATTATTCTTTCGGGGTCTACTTGAACCCTTTGAGCTTAAGCTTCTTTTATAAAAGGACTTCAATAAGTAATTTATTTAGAAGTGAATTTTTATCGTGAAAATGACGACGATGGTCGAAAACTTGTTGCAGCGACTGGAAGATATCTCAGGTATGGTATATTATTTTATTTATTTTTCTCAATTGGGAGCGTACCCAGACAGAAAGACGCAAAGGACAATAGGTTGCATGGACTCAGGCGAATATTTTTAATTAACCTCCGACTTAAAGTATCTACCCTTTGTGTCTAGAATAGAATAAAATAGAAAGAATCTTTATTTTATAGGACATTCAGGATGCCACTTAAAACAAGTCAAGATTACAATGAAATACATACAAACATACATTAAAAGATTTAAATACATACATACGCTTTCGTTCTTTTGACCCTACTGACTCTACGCCTATTCGCAAAGGTGCTCTGTGTATCTGTGTATCTGTATGGCACGAATAGACCTACTTTTATGCGGTGTTTTTTGTTTGAAAGCTTACGTAATCGAGATGTTCTTAACTATATTTAATGTGTACGTATGGATGTTTGCTAATCTTTCACGATCAATCGGCTTGACCAATTTTTATAAAATTGTGTATGGAAGTAGCTGACGGCCTGGATTAACACATAGACCTTCATTTAGTTTATTAAATATTGATTTAGTTTGAGATTTAGATTTTTACATACAAAAGTTTTTTCCCGCTTACTCCCGTTCCCGTGGGAATTTTGCAATATTCTGTTGCAACTAAGCTTTAAGTTTACTAAGGTACCTGCATGCCAAATTTCAAGCGTCTAACTTAAGCGGTTTAGATTTTTCATACAAAAGGATTTTCCCGCTAATTCCCGTTCCCGTGGGAATTTCTGGAATTCCTTTCTTAGTGCACCTCTACGGTACCTAAGCTACATCCCTTCAAAATTTCAAGTGCCTACGTTTAGCCGTTTAGGCTGTGCGTTGATATGTCAGTCAGTCAGTCAGTCAGTCAGTCAGTTTCTCTTTTTATATATTTAGAAGATAGATAAGTCTGTAAGTGAGATGCGAGGGTTTTGCTCAATAATGGGCGAAAGGCTGACAACCTATCACCACTTTACTCATGATCCATCTTATAACACTTCGAAGTAATTTCAAATGTGGTGACAAGTGGTTTCAGAACCATATGACGTTCTGCCTATCCCAAAACGGATTATAGGCATGAGTGTATGGATGTAGGATGATTTTATTTTAAACAATTCTTTTTTTTCTCAGATCCGCGGACGCGAGGATGGTTTCTTGCCTCCAGCCCTGTCCCTTTAGCCATCATCATCTTCAGCTATCTCTTTTTCTGCACGCAATGTGGCCCTAAGTTCATGAAGGACAGAAAACCATTCCAACTGAAGAACACAATGATTGTGTACAACATTTTCCAAATCTGCTTTAGTATCTTTATATTTATTGGGGTAAGTATTATATGATAGCCTAATTGGTAATGAGCCAGCCTTGCAACCGGAAGATTGCGGGTTCAAATCCTGGTGCGGGCCTTTACAATTAAATTAGACTGTTTGGATTAATGTATGGATGCTTTATAATCACTTGCTCAGCGGTGAAGGAAAACATCGTGATGAAAACCGCACGTCTAAGACAATTTGTTTTCGGAAGTCAAGTCAAAATCAATACCTTTATTTCATAGAACATTCATAATGTTAAACTAGGGAATTACCCCTACACCCACCGGTGGGTGAAGCCAGTGGGTGCATGGGTCGCGGGGGCTAGTGAATTTCATTAGCATTTTTAACGGCGCATGGTCCACCAACCTTTATCGGGCCAGCGTGATGGACTATGGCCTGAATTCCTCTCGTGTTTTGAAACCAAGCAATAACGTCTGAATCTAGAGAAAACTGTTTACCTTTACTTGTTTTTCACATTTATTATTTTGCTCCTCATCGTGTAAGAATAATTAAGTAAGTAAATGACACCGTGTTGAAGTTTTCAAACTGCCAAATGGCCTTGGTTTAACGACTGTATTCAAAGGTGCGACCGTGCATTCTAAATTCTGTATATTCGAGGGCTTAGAATTAATGAGTCAGTAAATCCTGACTTTCTTTTTCTACTCTTAATTATAATTAACGACCTTTATAAGAGGTCTTTGCACTTTTAAGAATTTAACAAATGATCGACTGACCTTAACCTAATCACTAACAAATTAAGTTAAAAGGTTAAATACTATTATGCATACAATGCGTTCGACATGCAGGCATTGGGCAAGAAAACGATACAAGATCGTAGATTACTATTAGTATGATCAAAACGACCCTCATTCGCTTCTTATTCATCAACATTTGGTTTCATTCAGGTCTGTTTCGAATCCTTTAAACGCAGCCTGTCTTCAGTATCTTACTAATAACGTAGGAGTATAATGCCAGATTTTCAAACTGATACATCATCAGCCTGTGTCAGAACTCTCCTATAGCACGCCACTGACTTCAGTCTTCAGCTCTTCTCCTCCAATCATTGCTTGCTACCTTACGGATATCGTCACCCCACCTAGTTACAGGACGCCCTACGCTACGTTCGCTGATTTGTGGTCTCCGTTCTAGAGCTCTTCTGCCCCATGGCCATCGGTTTTACAGAAATGACCAGCCTGCTGCCACTTAAGCTTGCTAATTCGTCGGGCTTTGTCGGTGGCTTTGGTTTTCTGGCTTATTATTTCATTCAAATTAATGACACGTTGAATTGCAGGGGCTACAAGCGGGTTGGATAGATGACTATAACTACACTTGTCAACCTGTAGACTTGACAGACAACCCTGTTAGTAGAAGGGTAAGTACTTTATTACTCTTTATCTGAATTTTTGACAATCTTGGATCATCGTCAAGCGTCCCTTCAATGAGAATCATGACAGAGGGCTAAGTGGGAAATAGTAACCTATAAAGACTTCGTCCATTTAAGAACCAAGTACTTTACCTGACAAATTTTGAATCAAATACCTATTGCCTTTTAATTACGGGAAGTGGAACAAAATACCTAGTCAAAAGATGAGTAAGGTCCAATTACAGAACGCGACTCAGACTCTTAAGTAGCAGTCGTCTTTGTCATTTTAATAGTAACAGAAAGAGACAGTAAAACTTAAATATAGATCAAGACTTGAGTCTCCTTCTGTAATACGAGCCTAAAACTCATGGTGGTGACATGCAGTATGAACTTTAAATGACACTAATCTTTGCAGATGCACAAAATGGTCTGGTGGTACTATTTCGCCAAGCTCACAGAACTGCTCGACACTGTATTCTTTGTACTGAGGAAGAAGGATAACCAGATCACCTTCCTCCATCTATACCACCATGCTTCTATGCCTATGTTCTCTTATATGGGCCTCCGATACTTCCCAAGTAAGTGGCTAACGCTCAGAAACATTCAATAAAGTTAAACCTTCTTTAAATGTTATAATATGGGTTCCTTATATTTACATTAACAAGGCGAATGGTGAGAGTATTAGATCTAAAGTGGCATTAACTTCGATGGAAGTTTCTGCAGCTGAGTTATAGATTGTTTAATATATGTACTTTCTTCGAATATTTTCTCCTTTTGTGTATTTATTGAGACATGGTACCACCTTGTAACCGTCTTATCATAAATCTTCTGTATGTACCTTTGAATGAATGAATGAAACTTTATTTAGGAGACACAGTATTTTTTTTTAAATCTAACTTAAAATGAAATACAAAAATTATAACAGTGTCAACCAAAAAGACGCTGGTTCAGCATTTGCTACAGCGGCAAGGTTGTGGTGCTGATATTCTGCCAGTACCTGAACTATTCACAATATAACAGCAAAAAGACAATCATTTTCAAAGAGAAGCATACAACTCCAAGCCGTTTTCACATCCTCTGGTGAGGGTAACTCTCCGATAACAAAATGTCGATAAATTTTGTTTCATTAAAAATGACTCCAATCTTCGGTATGAGTGTGGTGAGTCAGTGCAGACAATATTCCACTTGGTCTTGATCCGAGTGCCCTAACACCTGCACCAGAGATGAGTTCATGGCTGTTGATGACAATGCTGTGATTGTGGCAAAGAATTAGGCCAAACATGTTTGAATTTGCTCGTGACACGAAAAGGAAAGCGGTTATTTTGGGGATCAATAATAAGCTTAATGAACAGTTAAACATAAATCAGTTAACATTACGTTCTTGGTGATCGCTGATTTCAACCGGTCAGTGAGATTAAGCAACGTACACAGAGGCAGGGAACCTGATGGGTGACCAACGTTTCCGTGCTTCGGAGGGCACGTCAAGCTGTCGGTCCCGACTGCTGTCAATTGACTACAATCGTTAAAACCAAGTCAGAGGCCATTGCGCGGTTTGAAAACCCTGACAACAGGGTTAGCCAAGTTCGCCACACACTTGACTATACCAACACGATAAGAAGAAGATCATTACTTCCATACTTAATAATTTAATAACTGATGAAGTTATATCTGTCTGTATGTTACGTTTTCATACCTAAACTTTCCAACCGATTATAATGAAATTTTTAATAGATGTACTTTAAGGTACGAGGTGGATAGGATACGTTGTCACCTCTCACCACTACACATCATATTTCATCTGATAACCCTCAGAATGTATGTCAAACGTGGCATCAAGTGGTTTTAAACCACTGATGCTCTGCTTACCCTGTATGGGATTACAGGCGCCAGCGTATGGAATGTAATGTAATGTGAACAAATATTTTCTCCTTCTAGATGGCCATGGGACCCTGTTAGGTGTATTGAATGCATTCGTCCACATTATAATGTACACGTACTACTTGATTGCCGGCCTTGGACCTCAGTACCAGAAGTACTTGTGGTGGAAGAAACACGTCACTACAATCCAATTGGTAAGTGTTTAAAAGTGTCCCGAAACGGTTCGTGTAATTGAACCCATGGCAGGTGTAATTTAACCCATGGCAGGTGTAATTTAATCCATGGTAGGTGTAATTTACCCCATGGCAGGAGTAATTTAACCCATGGCAGGTGTAATTTAACCCGAATCCTTAAGCCAATTTCATACTTGGATTCGTGCTCGTACCTTTTATCAACACATGGGCAAATGGAACCACCTGTCGGCAATCGAAGAACGGAAAGACTGCTCAGCCTTAAGTGAAACAACTTACGAATAATGGTGGGTAATTCACGGGCCACGGTGGTAGGCATTTTGCTTCATAGGCATCATGCATTTTAGGTACTTCGCTCAAAAAGGGTTCATACAAGTACTTAGTTTTAAAGCACTACTAATTTTATACGCCACCGATAGCTCCCTCTATAGGACTGCCTAGAGGCTAATGAAACAGTCGAATACGTAATCCTGGAATGTGTGGGAGTCTGCCACCAGCAGGCATAAAATCCTACTAAAAAATTAAGTCGCTTCGTGAGAGGATTAAAAGCAATCAATACAATACAATACAATATACTTTATTTTCACACAAATGTCAGGGTTAATCTTTTTTTTATTTTAGAGTTATTGAACCTTAAATCTTTGTGGTTAGTTTTCTTCTATATAATCGCAGGTTTTATATAAATAACTTTTGAAATTGTGTACTTTTGTTTTTTTTTCTATTAATTTATTCTCATTCGTCTCCAGGTCCAATTCACTATAATTTTCATCCACAACCTGCCTCCACTGTTCATCAGCTGCGAATACCCGAAGATGCTGCACCTGATCATGTTATTGGACTCGAGTCTCTTCCTGTACATGTTCGGCAAGTTCTACATTAAGAACTACTCCGAGAAAACCCATAAGAATGGTTCTGTGATGAATGGGAAAGTCAAAACTAGGAAAGAGTAAGGTTCAATCATGTGTCTGCTTGTGTGGAAACTTCTATAATAATGCTGTTAATGTGTTGGAATCAATGTGTAAAGCCACAGACCCACCGCGGCGCACGCAGAGGCTACGCACGTGTCTCAAGCTTCGCTTTGCAAGAAAATGTATATGATTGTGTCCACTGCAACCCACAAACACGCTACGCACGAATACGACAAACCCCAGGCGATTATCTACTCAATGAGTATGACATTAAGGCATATATTAGATTTCGATTTAATCCACGCAGCTAAAATGTGCCGCGTGCTAAGCGTGCGCAACGGTGGGTCTGCGCCTTTAATGTGTGTACATTGTGTTGAATGTGTACATTACATATGTATATAATGTGTTAAATGTGTTGAATGTGTACATTACATATAGGGATGCAGATATAACATCCTCGTACGCGGGTCCTTTTGCAATAGGTTTATGACATTAGCGTGACAATCTGTCTATGGAAACATTTTTAGTTGACGGATCCATGTTTTAGTTTTAGTTTTCTATGAGGTGACATATCAAAAAACATTTGTCCACCTTACCAAAAACAAAATGATGTACCTATTTGTAAACGGGATTTTATTTAAACTGTATTAAAAATAGGCTTTCTTGCTCCTTGAACAGAATTACAGAATTTCAGATCATCTATCAGACAAGCAATCATGGGAATAAATTGCTCAGCTATAGAGTTATTTCAGATTTATTAAAAATTTGAAAATGAGGAATTCCTAAAAAGATTTTAGATTTTTGAAAAGAACGCTGCTCGCAGTTTCTTGCCTATTCTTTTCTGTGGAAAATGCACCTTTGCGAATAGACGTAGAATTAAAAAAATATATTTTTAAAAAGTATGTATGTCAGTAAATCCTTCCACGCTAGACTGGGAGTAAAAGAAAAACTTAGAAGGTGCCAACTGCCTACTCTTCCCAAGCAAACTGTAAAAGTCAATAAGTAGGGCGCGAGGGTTTTGCTGAAATTTAGGCGAAAGGCTGACAACCTCTCACAACTTACATCATATTTTATCTTATAACCCTCTGAATTTATTATGTCATATAAGTCAAACGTGCCATCAATAAGTTTAAAAACCACTGTTGCTCTACCTACCCTGATAGGGATTTTAGAATTGAGCGTATGTATGTAAATCCTTTTATGTAGTTCACTAGGATAGACCGAGTGAGTTGTGATAGAGAAGAGTCGTGACATAGTCGATTTTCCGGAACCTATAATTCTACTTTAGAGACTTGAACTCACAAAAGCGTGCTGTTGTGAGCTCGCTAGCAGTTATAGCTAGAAAAATCTACTATGTCACTCACTTCGGTCTCCCCTACTTTTTTTACTTCAAATCATCACATCCTAAATCTACACTAATATTATAATTAGGAAAGATTTTTTTTTGTATGTAACGAATAAACTTAAAAACTACTGGACCGATTTCAAAAATTATTTCACCATTAGGATGCTACATTATTAAAATATACCTACATAAGTTGTGGCTTATATTGCTGTCATTGTTCGCAATTGGTTTTCAAATATCAATGGAGACCGGATGTTATATTGTAAACTATATAAATGTTTAGGTAAGTAGAGTTAGAATATGTGCCATATTGGTACTGTAAAGATGCTAGGATTTTAAAAATATGAGAGGCATATTAAATATCAAAGAGTAGTTATTAATTTATGATAGTGTAGGCGATAAATAAGGTCCGCTAAAACGGGCATCTAAGTTAAGATTTTTTCCTGGTTTTTTTTAACTAACAAAAAGTTTTTATGTGTTGTAGAGGCTATTTTGAAATTGTATCAATATCACTCGAATTATGTTACTATAATAATAATAACAGAAAATATGTATTTCTGATTGTTCAGTAAATAAAGTAAACTTTGTTTTAATAATGGCTTAGTTTTAATTATAAACATTTTTCACTTCATATCCCTTCATCTTCATCAGTATTAAACCTTCATAAATATTTTATGATTGATGTGCTAATATGTTTTTTGTGCTAATGAAACAAAATAAAAGCTTTGGTTTAATTTGATTGATTAAAAAAAAATTAACTAACTAATTTTCAAGGTAAACAATTATTCTTACATTCAATTGAAAAAAAAATACGCGTATGTAGTTGTAGTAACGTTCTTTAAAGTTCATTACATTTAAAGACGCTTTAACTCTAATGAAAGTTTATGAGTGAGACGCTGGGTTGCAGAAGTGTTAATTAAGGTTAAAGCCTAATTAAATGTAATGCCGTTCTTGTTTACAACAAGATTAAAAATGACAGTATAACATTTAAAGTGGTATTAACTTTAATGGATGTCTCTGAAACTGGGTAGGTACAATACAATACAATACAATACTCTTTATTGCACACAAAAAACATAACAATAAAACAAACAAAATATGTATTATTTTTTTTATTAAAGGATACTTTAAAACGCCGTTTCCTTATAGCTGAACTCTTTCGCCATACTGATTTGGCTACGAGGAATTTCATCTCCTTTTGGCCAAACTCGTTTCAAAATAAGCAAAAGTACAATTAGCTACAGACAAAAAAGTCAATCTTATTAAGTTTTATTCGCACCAAATGGATAAAGAATTAAAAAAAGGTAATTATTACCTGAGTTTCTCTTTTTTTCTTTATATGTATGTAATTTTGCTGCTATTTTCCAGAGACTTTTTGTGAAATGATAATCGCAGTTGACTATTTTTATATTTTGATAAGTTTCCTTGACGGTGTTAACCGCCGCTGTTTCAAAATCAAGATGGATTTTTGTTGGGATCCAATCTTCAACTTGTGATTTAATCATAGCAAATAACGCTCTGTAAGACTCCTCTTTTCTGTCGGTCAGTAAAGCATACAAAATGGGTTGAACATTTTTCTCTGACGAAGAGTTGCCGAAGTCCCCATGCATTGTACGTAAATAGTTGATTAAAAGGTTTGGGGCAGCTGAAGAAGGTGCCATTAACAAAATAAAATTAGCCTTTTTTTTAATTCTTTTAAAAAAAAAGGCTTTTTTTTAATTCTTCATTCGTGGTGCGAATAAAACTTAATAAAATTGACTTTTTTGTTTGTAGCTTAATTGTTCTTTTGCTTATTTTGAAACGAGTTTGGCCAAAAGGAGATGAAATTCCTCGTAGCCAGTTTGAAGTAAGTACATAAACATTTAAAAATTTCACAGTACAGACAGGTTATGCGTTGAACCTCCAATTATAGACCAAGATCTCAGGGCCGCCAGACCTTACTTATTTTCTCATAAACCAAATGTGTGGGAAATAGTAATGCTAGTACGTACTAGTAATGTATGAATACCAGCTAGCCTGGGCCGACCGCCAATTTTCAGCTACCAGGTTCTGAAGGTACTTCCAAAAATTGCTCACTTGTCTTGAAGTCTGGGTGCTATAAAAAGTATTGTTATAGTTCCTTGAACATCATATACAAGAACCACGGCTCAAATTGTAGGTATAATCGCATAATTTTCTTGCGAACTGTAAAGCGTCTGGCAGAAATTACAGCCGATCGAGAATGTCTGGCGGTGTTGAACATTATTTTTTATATTTAATTAATTATATTCTATAAGACATCAGCAGCCAGACTTCAAGATAAGTAAGTAATTTTTGGAAGTACCTTCAGAACCTGATAGCTGAAAATTGGCCGTCGGCCCAGGTTAGCTGGTATTCATATATTACTAGTACGTACTAGCACTACTATTTCCCACACATTTGGTTTATGAGAAAATAAGTAAGGTCTGGCGGCCCTGAGATCTCCGTCTATTAAAGGTGGGTCTAATTATTATTTGGTTTTGAATCTGAAAAAAAAATTGGAGTGTCACATCTTACGTACCATTGTATAAATTTACATTGGTACATTAAACTTAACGATTTTTTTAAATAAATAACAAAATTAACATAATTAATACAATTAACAGGTTTTTTGGTCGGAAATAGAATTCACAAAGAAATTATGAAACGCTGAATAACGGTGTTACGTAAAATTTAATATGTAGGAGGCCTACTATCACAACAACATTTAGTGACCTTAATTATACAGTTTGACTTGGCATTCTTCTTCTTCTTATCGTGTAGGTATAGTCAAGTATGTGGAGAACTTTAGCTAACCCTGGTGTCAGAGTTCTCAAACCGCACTATGGCCTCCGACTTGGTTTTAACGACTGTAGTCAATCGACAACAGCCGGGACCGACAGCTTAACGTGCCCTCCGAAGCATGGAGATGCTCGTGATAAATTGCCACTTTGGTCACCCATCAGGTTCCCTGCCTCTGTGTACGTTACTTAACCTCACTGATCGGTTGAGATCAACGAGAGCCACTGGGCTACGAGCGCTTGACTCGGCATTAGAACATAATTTTGTAAGGGGCTATTGTGCAGCATTTTTATGGTTTTTAACCCCCGACAAAAAAGAGGGGTGTTATAAGTTTGACGTGTGTGCGTCTGTGCGTCTCTGTATCTATCTGTGGCAAAGTAGCTCCTAAACGAATAACCAATTCCGATGCGGTTTTTTATTGTTTGAAAGTTGACGTAATCATGATAGTTCTTAGCTTTATTTAATCAAAATTGGTTCAGCCCTTTAAGAGGATCGTCTCAGTGTTTTTTCCCCATACAAACGGCGTCAATGGATTCCATCCCCTAAACTTCAACGGATCCCTGTGACATTTTGGTATAGTGTCAGGAACACCATAAAACTAGGTCCGTACGTTTTGATTTTTTTGATATTTTTAGTAGACAAAAAGATATTTGAGACTAAAATTCAGCATTTTTCGCCAAAAAATTATCAACATTTAAGAGGTGACTGTTGAAAAACTAAGAACAGTTTTGGAAAAAACAAAACGTACAAACCTCGTCCATACGCTTACAAATCGATAGAGACTAAAAACATACGATTTTATTAAGTTTTTAGGGTAGGAATTCATTGACGCCTAAACTCATAATTTTGGAAATAAAACTCGGCATTTCGCCGGAAAACTGCAATTGTCCCTTTCGCACAAGTCTGAGGCGGGTGGTCGACATCGAGACAGCATGAAAAACAACTGAGACGCTAGTCCAAACTGAGACGCTCCTCTTAAACGTTATAAGCAATCGAATATCGCAGGTGACACATTTTTTTATATTTTTAGAACACTTGTTGTGGTTTTAAGTTATTTTCAACTGATATTTTTTCATTTTGTTTTAATAACTCTTTTTGTCTTTAAAGAAAAAAGAAAACTTAACATAATTTTGTGTTTTTTTTTGTTTGTTTAGTTTTAAGTTATCACGAAAGATTTTTACAAAAAACTTTGTTCACTTTTGGACATAAAAATGATATAAAGTACTTTGTACCATAACCCCTTCTACACATTCCAGGTCATTTATTCTGTAAATTGTAGGACACTTACCCATAATTAAGGATGTAAAAAACCGATTAAACTGAATTGTTTTTTACTGTACCTAGGTACAGAGGCCAGCGCATCAGGTTACCCCATTTTTATTGCAAAATCGTTCTTATTGTAACATCACAAGTTGAACACGTACTTTGACGGCCGGTTTGGTCGAGTGGTAGTGACGCTGCCTCTTGATCGGCGGGTTCTGGGTTCGATCCCCAGTCGGGACAAACATTTGTGTAAAAAGCAGATGTTTGTTCTCGGATGTTTGTGTTTGTCTTTATGTGTTTTCCAAGGGACCCACGACACAAGGGAAAACCTTAGTGTGGGTCTTTGAGTGTGTAGCGTTTTTTTTAATATTTATTATTATTTTTATTTATTTATGGTAACCTAATGTGTGGCCCTCTGTACATATAGAGGTCGAAATATTTACCTTTCGTAATTTCGTCTCTATATACAAATAAATACAATATCAGCTGATTTCTTTCTTTTTTTTTAAGAC
This sequence comes from Aproaerema taeniolella, assembly GCA_949987775.1. NCBI lineage: Eukaryota > Metazoa > Arthropoda > Insecta > Lepidoptera > Gelechiidae > Aproaerema > Aproaerema taeniolella. Next base: position 2,493,775 of record OX465259.1, on the reverse strand, counting down.
GTTAGACACTTCTATGTCAAACGTGGCATCTAGTGGTTCTAGAACCACTGATGCTCTGCCTACCCCGATAGGGATTATGGGCGGGAGCGTATGTATGTATGTATATACGTTAGACACTCAAAGGCCCACACAGGGTTTTCCCTTGTCCCTTGGGACACAAACACCCATAACCCGAGAACAAACATCTGTTTTTTACACAAATGATTGCCCCGACTGGGGATCGAACCCAGCAGCTCTAGCACAATAACGACAAACTCGCACTCGGCTTACGCTGAAACTTCACTTTGATTGCGCGAGGGTCCCTGAGGTCCCGCGCAAAGGCTTGCTCGCCCTATGGCGTTGTCAATGTTGACATTTTGACATAGGACCGCGGTGTTGTCGCGGCGGCGCTGCCGCTATCGTACTCGGCCTGCAGGACCCGTTTCATTAGTTAAAATAAATGTAAGTACTCACATACTGTTTTATTTATTGTACGTAGAGTTACATATTTCGACATGTGCTTGAGTACCGTTTTAAGTTTTATGGTAAAACGACGGGCCTTAACAATGCATACGATGATTTTGCATATTTTTATTAATTCAAATAGCCGTGGACCATTGATCATTGGGTCAATAATATGTGTTAAACTTGTCATGTTAGGGACAGTAGTGATGTTAGTCATGTAGGTAACTTATTATCGATAAATATAATTTCACCAAACTTGTTTTAGTGATTTAGAGCTAATAGTGTAGGACAATAAAAACTTCACAACGACTTTCTATTAAAGAGGAGTAACTGAATGTTGTAATTTCATTTATTTTTTGCACTTAAATGACCTACAATACACGAATTATGTAAAATTGCATATTTTTACCCAACTGCGCGACGCAAAGGAGGGTAATGTGTTTATCAGCCTATGTATGTATGTATGTGGGTTTGTACCTTTGTGGCCACTATTTAGACCAAAACCGTGGGCCGATTTTGATAAATGATACGTCGTTGGATTTGTCATAACAATGCGAGTGTCATAAAAAGTATAAAAATGTATAAAAATTAAAATGGCCGATTTTGGACGCCATAATGTGAAAACGAAAAAAATGAAAATCGACAAACTATGTCAAATGGGGTATCGTTGAATAGGTATTTAAAAATCATTTCTAGGTTTCTCATATGGTTTTTTAATCAGAATTACCATTTAGGATCTATAACAATTTAAAGTTGGTAAGTAACGATTTTCACTTATATATAGGCTTTTAATAAGGAAAATATTAAATTTTTATGCAAATGAGACACTTACATTATATACAACTAATGAGAAAATAAATAAACAAATAGAAATATCTGACCCTAACTAAAAAGTGTAAAATAAAATAAATTAATTTAAACCCGACTGCTTAGTAAAAACTGAAAAGAAAAAAATAAGTAACTTCAGTAGTCGAGACTTTTGTTATTGAATAACATAAAGATTTTAACAGTCGGGACCCATCAAAAAGCCGGCGTCCTAATGATGGGTCCCGATTGTTAAAATCTTTACGTTATTCAACAATATTCAATAACAAAAGTCTCGACTACTGAAGTTACTTGTTTTTTTTTCAGTTTTTATTAAGCAGTCGGGTTTTTTATTTTTTTATTAGTCAGTGGAAAACCTACTTTTGGTTATTTCTTAAAATTATCCAAAAAATGGTGCACATCTTTATTTTAAAACAAAATAATTTACCACAGAAACTCACAGTAACTAGAAAGTTATAATTTTTTTTTATTAGGAAATACTGTTTTACAATGAAAAATGTTAGAATTTGTGTAGTTTTGTGCAAGTCCAAAATAACTTTAAATGACAAGCCTTTAGTGTGGATAATATTTTAAAATTGTTACTATAATGTATTGTTGGCAATTAATAAATTATTATCTTTCTTTCTTTCTTTCTTTCAAATTTAAGGGGGGTTTTATAAACAAAACAAGCTAATTATCCAAATAAACGAAATAAAAAATATCGACATCGATTATTATCGACCCATCACTACACCAGTGTTGTGCAAATCTCACCGATGACCGATAGAGCGTGCCAAATGATACGATATTATCGATCATTGCAGTCTTGTTTTTTTTTTCTTTTGCGTCCAAAAGCCAGGTGTTGCATTCCCCTAAGTGTGCCGTTTATGCGGTTATTCTAATGTGTTTGTATGAAGAATCGGACAGAAAGAGCAATCAGAACGAAATGCTGTGTAAGTCAAATAGATAAATAGATCTTCTTCTTCTTATCGTGTAGGTATAGTCAAGTGTGTGGCGAACTTGGCTAACCCTGGTATCAGAGTTCTCGAACCGCCAAATGGCCTCTGAATTGGTTTTAGCGACTGCAATCAATCGACAACAGCCGGGACTGACAGCTTAAAGTGCCCTCCGAAGTACGAAAACGCTCGTGATAAATTTCCGCTTTTGGTCACCCATCAGGTTCCCTGCCTCTGTGTACGTTGCTTAACCTCACTGACCGGTTGAGATCAGCGGTCGCCACTGGGCTACGAGCGCTTCATTTTAGATAGATAATAAGTTGCTTTGATATAAACAAACAACTTCACACAATACACAAAGACAAACACAGTAAAACATTAAGGTTAAGGTTGGCCCTAAGGTTGCCTGGAAGAAATTGCTACCAAGCAATAAGACCGCCTTGTTGTACACCATGTTTTATGTTCTGTTTATTGTGCTGTATTTCCTTGCGTGCAAATAAAGTATATTGTATTGTATTGTAACATTAAAACGCTGTTCAAGGAAGGGGCCTGACTCGTCATAGTATGGTGGTTGGAGCCACAAAGTTGAAATTATGTCAGTGCTTTTAAAAATTATAGCTTCTACGATGGACTTGGAGTGCTTAAAATAAAAGTTTAGAATCTGCCGTCTCTCTAACAGATCTATTACCACAATGAAATGAATGCTTTTCTTTCATACTTTTTTTTCATTTATTACTTTTTTTTATTCACTTTTTTTTTACAATACAATACAATATACTTTATTGCACTTCAACACAAACGAGGTACAGTTACACTTTATACAAAAAGTTATGTCAGGGTACAAAAGGCGGCCCCATTGCTAAGAAGCAATATCTTATCGGCAACCTTTGGGTGTGGAGAAGAAGCAACATCGTTCTATATATCTATCTATGGAGGGGACGCCCGTCAGGCACAGGCGGGTGATCAGTCCACTCATTTGGGACCATTTCACCCAGTTCCCCACAACAGCGCATGAGTTTTACCTCTGCACTGACAGTTCCACCTCTTTGAACCTACCCGAAGCTTTAGCAAACCCGATTATATCCTTTATGTTAAGCTCTTGTATTTGTTCTTCTTTTACCTCATCCATGCCTATTGTCTCCCATCTTACCAGCGCGTACATTGGACACTCAGTCAGGAAATGGAGACTTGTTTCCTCCTTGTCGCATTCTGGGCATGTGGGATCACTTTTTAGGCCCATTATTGCTAGATGTCGGTTCAAAGGACAGTGTCCCGTGAGCAGACCCACTACAATCCTGATGTCCTTTCTATTTAGCTTTAGAAGTTGCTTCGACTTTCTTTTTTCATATGTCTTTAGGAAGATTTTTGCCTGGCGGTACTGTTTGTTGTGCTTCCATCTTAAATTGGCTTCTTCTGTTATGATCTTGCTTATTATTCCTTTACTGATTTTACTTGATAAAGGTAGCCTGGGTTCCGGGCCGATGAATGTCTCATTGGCTCCTTTCCTTGCTAGCTCGTCTGCAATCTCATTACCTATATGTCCTTCGTGCCCCGGCACCCAGGCATGGTAACTTTAGTCTTTTTGGCTAAGGCGTTAATAGCCTCCTTACATTCTGTTACTAGGGCCGAGTTAGTTTCGGCTCTGTTTAGTGCCTTCAGAGCAGCCTGGCTATCACTGTATACTATGATGTTCTCTCTACATGCAAGCGTACTCCGATGATGGAGTATTACTAGTATCTGGAAAAGTAATCAACGTGATGAGAGATATTATGAACAAGGGTATCAGAACTGTTCTGAACTGGTGCAGAGTCAGGGGACTTAATTTAAATCCAGCCAAAACGAAAATACTCTTGTTCTCAAAAACTAGGAAAAACAAAGAGTTTAAACCACTTACGATAGATGGTGTTGAATTAGAGGTATCAAACGAAATAAGATACCTTGGAGTAACTATTGATAACTCTCTTAAATTCAACACACACATAAAAGAACAATGCGATAAAGCAAAAATCACACTCATACAATGCAAAAGAGCTGTAGGCAAAACCTGGGGTACCAAGCCGCATGTCATGATGTGGATATACAAAGCAATCATAATTCCAAGAGTAACATACGGAGCAATTGTCTGGTGGCATAAAACCACCATACAAGCAAACAGGAATGAACTAGCAAAAGTACAAAGACTTGCAACCCTAATGATCACAGGAGCGATGAGAACCACTCCATCAGCTGCCTTAGATGTATTATTGGGATTGCATCCTCTGGACTTGGAAGTTAAAAAGAGAGCTATGGAGCAATGGTATAGGATGAAGTCAAGCCTTGAATGGAAAGGGAACTTCATGGATAAAGGACACACCATATTAGATGGAAAATATGGAGAGAAGTTGTCAATGATACTGTCTAATAATGACCTCATCAGGAAAAAAGTAATCTTTGACAAAAAATACAGGATCCATATAGGAGCTAGAGAAAGCTGGAGCTTGGACATACAAGATCCAAAGATAGTGTGCTACACTGACGGCTCCAGGAAAGAAACAACAAAACTATCAGGACTGGGAATACACATCATGAACCAGGTAGATGGCCAAGTTACCATGCACCTGGGAAGATGCGCTAGCGTTTTCCAGGCTGAGGTGCTTGCTATTACAGAGGGAGTCAGAATCATAGACAGCATGATCACTGAAAACAAAGAGAAGCAACATCGTAACTTTTTTTCTTTTTTTTTGAATACTTTCTTTTTTTTTTACTCTGACACCAAGGTTAGCCAAGTTTGCCACACACTTGACTATACCTACACGGTAAGAGAAGATGAATACTTTTATTTTTCTTTTATCCACAACATAATTTAGCTACAACTACGTAGGGCGTTCAATGTATTCTCGGTATGGGTATGTTAGAAAAAAGATAAGCCTTGAAAAAAATTTTTTTTTTAATACAGTCACCCATGATATCAATGAATTTGTTTGATCGCAAAATAAGTTTTTCTATTCCCTTAAAAAATATATTCTTCTTACCCCGAAAAATGCTCATTAACAGCGGACTTGAGCTCATTATCGTTAGCAAATCGCTTTCCCCAGAGGTCTTTTTTTAAGTTTGGGAATAAAAAGTAGTTACTGGGGGCCAGGTCTGGGCTGTAGGGTTGGTAGTTAATTTCCTCGAACCAGCACTCTCGTAACAGCCTTGGAGAGCTGCGCAGTGTGAGCCGATGCGTATTCGATTCGATGCGAAGCAGCACTTTCTTGGCCAGTTTTCCTCTTCTTTTTTCTTTTATTGCTTCTTTCTTCTTGCAATTTTTATACTTAGACAGTTTCTTCACTCTCAGTCCAAAGTGGAAGTTTATTCAAACTGGATTTGAAAACCTATATTACACGATGATAAAAAACCTCCTAGCTATATTCAAAATCCTGAACCAGTATTACTCAAAGAACACATTTATGATTTTTTTTTATGTTTTTCAATGGGAATAGTTCATTTTTGCCTGAACGTAGACATTACTCATACAGCATGCGGGGGGGTTGCACCCGAGTGGTGTCTACGTTTAGGAAAAAAAAATTCCATCGAAAAAAAAACGAAGAGGTTTTTTTCACCCTGTATAACGGTTTCTTTCCACGTAATTTTTTAAATCCAATATAACCGCGAGAAAACGCCTCAAACTAGCGAAAATAACCGCAAAAATCTTAAACTATTCTTAATACATTCATGCAAACTTATCTTTCAAAACTTTATCTTTTTATAGGTGCTTGGCTTCATCCGGTTCTAGGACCTATGAAGTCTACGTCGTATGAATCTATGAAAGTCATTTAATCGCATATTAAGTGGACTTAACACTGAGCTAACTAGTTGTTGAATAGGCCCGTTCCAATTTGTTCAACCAAGCTGAAGTGCCTTTCATGACTATGACCAAAAACAAAAAGCTATCAAACTTCTAAACTCCAAATCAAAGAGGAAATCGAGAGGCCCTTTACCCTCGCCCACCCTAACCTCAATCACCTCACATATTGTTTGGTCAAACTTTTCACACGGCCCAAATCTGTTAACACGACCCTTGTTTATGTCCAATAAAAATCACTAAGTCCGGTTCGGATATCGACAAATTCACCACCCACAAAAATTCAGAAGAACCAACTTAGATTTACTGCTACAAATCGGACATTCTCTTCACTAGCGGATGCAAAAATTCCTATGAGAAACGCAAAGATAAATTGGTCGTCCCATTTCACTCCCTTTCCAAGTCATTTGGCCCATACGGTGGAAACAAGTGAAGATCGCCTTAGCCGGACACCCTTAAGTTCGAGGGTGAGTAGCGGCTTATTGGAATTTCCTTTAGGGTGAATTCACACGTGGTATAGGGGTTGCTGTAAGGGTCAGGGGTGGTTAACCAGATTGCATTTTCTAACGCTTCCGTGTTTCAAGAAAGTTTGAGCACTTTGATAAAGAATTTGCTCTGTATTTAAGTGTTTATCTTCATCAAGTTGTAAAAAGAAACTGTCTCAAGTTTTAATTTTTGTCACAAGTGCGTAAAGTCAAATTTAATTGCTCAACCCACCGAGTTCATCAATGAATGTTAAATATTAATTAAACAACACAACAGTCGTCCTTACTAATATCAAATCAGTTAGCGAAAACTAAAGATGCGAATCAGACCACGAAACTTTTAAAAAATCCCTACGGAACATTGGTCTAAATATGAGATATAATTTTAGTATTTTTAGCCTCTCCATACAACTTGAGCAATCAGCTGATTGCCTCTGCAAGAGAAGTAAACTTTTCTTCTTCTTATCGTGTAGGCTTAATCAAGAGTGGCAAACTTGGCTAACTCTTGTGTGTAATTTTTTGAGAATTTTATATAGATTTCTAATTGTTGCGTCTCACGGGGGAATCCCCCCTAAAGTTTCGTCAACTAATTTGATATCAGCCCATATACTTATGATGAACTTGATAATTAGCTTAAGAACTTATTGTACCAATTGAAGACAAAAAAAGAAATATGAAATATACTTATTAATGTGACTGTTCGTCGTCAGCTGAGTAACAGGTTTTTTGAAGACTAGCTTGCGGTTCACTGTTTTCGAAAGCATTTGAGAACTAATGTACTAATGTGATTTTGTATCAATTATAGATATCTGTTATGTTTCCTAATTGGGTATGCATTGCGGTCTATGCGAGCAGCTATTATGTGTTTTGTTTTTTTTTATTATAATCTGGTTCTATTGGCGAAGACCGTAATTGGCCCTCTGGCGCTATTTTTGTTATAATAACTCTGTATCCAAGGTTGTTGGTTTTCCAAATATTAAATAAATAAATATTAATATTAACTTATACTGATCCTTATCTTAACATTATACATGTGTTTTTTTCGTTCGTTCTTCTTTTCTATGAAACGGATCAACAAATCTTAGTGATTTGCTTGCACAGGGAGTTGTAGAGCTAGAAAATGCTACTTTTCTACACGAATAAAGAGTCTGGCGGAAAATGAGTTATATGTAAACAAATTTCTTACCTTTTTTGCTGTAAGGAAAAATTGAAAGAGTTATGATAACTGGTACCTATACAATAACAATACAATACAAATATACTTTATTGCACACCAACATTACAGAACGTGATACAGAGTAAAAGTTACATTATAAACAGTAATAAAGTTTTAACCGTGTGGTGATCAGTTGAGAATAACACCACCCCATCTCTTTCCGTGGGTGTCGTAAGAGGCGACTAAGGAAACACAAATGAGACCTGCCTCCTAATAATCCATCCCAGGCAACGACACTTCATTTTTTTCTGAATCTGAAGTGTCGTCCTATGATCTCATGCGGTGTGGTAGGCTCTGTGAAGGGCCGTCTGGTTCGCGACCACCCTCCTGCCGAAGTCCGACGCCAAACAGCTTGCTGTGTTCCGTCGGTGGGTGGGAGTACCAGTGCCTTTATAGGCATTTTCTGGGTTAACTCGCTCCATCATCGACCTCATCTTTGACCATTATGGTCAAGATTGAGGTCAAGAGTTAACCCATCTTATAATAAAAAAAATAACTCACTTAGGTCCATATTACAGAACGCGACTCAGACTCTGATCAGCAGTCGTTTTCGTTATTTTGATAGTATGAAAAAGAGACAATCAATACTTAAGTATAGATCAAGACTTGAGTCTTTCTGTAACGGGCCATAAATTCTGCCTAATATTCCCCTAAAACCAAATGTTGCCCTCGCAAAAAACTCCACACATCCTGAATAATTCATTCCACCGGAAGCAGGATCAATTGGGCGGAAAGGCTTGACCCTGAGTTTGAGTGACCCTTTCCTTGTCACTTTACAATCATAAGACCCTTATAAGGGTAGCCCTCAGAAGCCTTGAGGTTTATGAGATGTGAAATATAAATCTAACGATATATTAGCTGGTGACTTTGGACAGTTGGCTTTTTTGTCGTCAGAGGGGTCCAGAAGGGTTTTAAGGGTTATTGATATTCTGTACGCTGAATACAATACAATACAATACAGTATACTTTATTGCACAATTTGAAAAGAAATACAATGATGAGACAATTACAAGTAACTTTACAAAAGGTACAATATAGGCGACCTTATCGCTTCAAGCGATTTCTTCCAGGTAACCTTTGGGTATGAAAATTCGCATAGTGAAATCAAGAGCGGGCGCAATATATAAACCTAAACAATATATATTAAACAAAATATAAACATATATATAATATAAATACAATATTATAGACTGAAACGAGATAACCCAAGGACTTTAATTTTAAAAAAAATTTAACTTTTCTTCATAATCAAGTTATGACGACATAACTTTTTTATAAGAAAGAGGAGTGTTTGGATCGTAGCAAGTTGCAATCTGTGGTCTCTGCTTACCCCAATGGGACAAAGGCGTGAGGTTATGTATACATATGTATGTAATTTTTTGTATTCGTAGGTTTTACTAGTAATTCTCTAATTAAATAAATAGTTTTAGCGATGTCTCACAACCCCATTGCTGCTGTTTCAGCCTTGTCAGCACCTTTTTTCAGTACTTGCTTGATCAACGACGCCAAAGAGAATTTAACGCATTGCTAGCCTTAAGTCTCGGTGAATATCGATCGGCCTACTTTATTATAAAATTCCAGATTTGGCTTACGTTAGCCTACATTGTACTTAATTATGATTATAATTGAAAGAAATGACCTTCTTTCATCATTAGAATACTACGTTATCCCTGATGAACAAAGGCTACATAATTTTTATTCCCACGGGAACGAATTCCCGGGCGGTATGTTACTGGGTCTTAAATGAAACCCTGCTTTGATCATCAACTTTCTTCATCAACTTTATAAACTAGTTGTGCCAAAATCGTTAGTCCAATGGAAAACGGTGCTTTAGTCATCATTACAATGATAAATGTTTGTCCTTAACACACCATTCTATTAAATTTTTTTTTCTACTCTAACCGTCATAAAACAACAAACACAGATCAAAAAAATTTATTACAAAATACAGCATCAAAAACAATAAAATAAATTTCCTATAAACCGCACAATCATAATGCATCTTCACTTCACAATAAGACTTTTTTACATAACAATTTCAGAATTCACACCATGATGTTTCGTTAGGTTTATAAAACAAGCAAAAAAAAAATCATCGAAAAAAATTACAACACTGGAAAATTTATTAAAAAAACGAAAGAAAACTTTTGAAGACATGAATCTACCAAGTGGTTTAAGACTATTAAACGATAGTGCAACTTAAACTCTGAACTAGCTTTTACCATCAGCATCCACAAAACAGCACCTTCTTCGCCAAAAGACGGTTACCCAAGAAAGCCATGGTATGAATTCTGATTACGTACTATACGAAGGACACTTTGACCACAGTATGTAGGACCAGCAATATTGAGACAAAGAACATCACATTAGAATGTAGACCCTCGGCCGATTGCCTTTGTGGACTTTTTTTTTCACTTGTGATTACTGCGCGCTGCTGGATTAGCGGCATCGCAAAGGCTTGGTTGTTACAGCGATTTACCTGAAACAGATACAAATGCAACCTTCCTTATAGTGTAGGTATAATCAAGTATGTGGCGAATTTGATTAACCTCGGCATCAGTTTTCAAACCACCTAATGACCGATGACTTCGTTTAACGCATGTAGTCAATTGATAATACCCGGGGACCAACGGTTTTAATGTGCCCTCCGAAGTATTATTTGCAACTTTGATCATAAGTTCCCTGTTTCTATGGACGTTGCTTAATCTCACTGATCGGTTCAGGTCAGTGAGCGCTACTGGGACTGACTGGGTGACCATGATACAATGTGGTCAGGTTCCCTCTTTGGATCAGAGATCAGATGTCAACCGCTCCACCTGGTCTGCCAAATCTTGTGTTAATAATAATTCTTTATTTCAGGCTAACAACCGATATGCTAAAAATAATATTAATTTTTTTGTTTTTTATAAATTATAAATACTTATATGTCATCAGTCTCGCAACCTAACCCAAAAAGACGCGATGCGAGACCTCATAACAGCAAAGAAGTTGGGCAACCTCGCCCCGGCAAACATGCCAGAAGCACTACAGTATCGCGGCAGGCGCATGAGGATACGGTATGCATTATTATACTGCACCCTCATGGCACTGAAAGTGTTTCACCCTCAGCTGGCAGTTGAAGAAGCACTGGCAAAATGCTCTGAACAGGGTCATCTTGACAGACCCACTTCACCCGCCAAAGCGACGTGCGAGCATGTTACACCGAACTGAGAGTGCCCATCTTTCTGTCATCACTCAAACTTTCGTTAAATATGTGACCGAGGTACTTGAACGTCTTTATAACCCGAACTGCTGAGCCATTCATTAATATATTTGGCACATGCTCCGGACTAGGGTTTCTGATTTCTCGACCATTTTTTTTTCTCGAGTTTCGAGAATTCTCGAGGCCAAATTCTCGAGTTTTCTCGGGTCTCGAGCCTTTTTATTAAAACCTTTGAAATCCGCTGAAACACAGGTGTTTGGTGCATCGTTTGCCAAAGTGAATGGGCCGATAGGAGGGGAAAATTCTTGGCCCCATAACTTTTTATGCCTTTTTTTTCAATTTTTGTTTGAAAAATTATAAAAGTGTGCATTTAAAATTCATTGAAAAAAAAAGTGTTCGGTACTGCTCATTTTTTTTAAATCTGTAATTTCTATCGGTATGCGGTTCTTAAATTAAAGTCAAAATTACTCGCCAGCAATATCTATTTTTTTTTATTCACCCCGCAAAATTTTTTGAAAATAAAAAAATAAACTGAAACCTCAATTTTAGACTTAAAAAAAAAGTGATCATGCTCTTCCATTTTTTTCAAAACATCTTTGGACTGTCCCCTTTCTAAAGTATTCAATAAGCTATGAAAAGTTTTTAGTAACTTCACTACGCGTAATTCTCTAATTTCCTGTACTTAGTCGCATTTTAATATTATTCAACAGATGGAATAAAAACAGGTTTTTCTGTTAATAACATGTGGGTGTTAAACTGTTGTCTTGCACAGTAGAATTGAATCTTTTATCTCTCTCTTTGTGGGGAAAGAGTAGTGCTAATATGTACTATTAACATATGAATACCTTCTAGCCTGGGCCGACAGCCAAATTTCAGCTACCAGGTTCTGAAGGTACTTCCAAAAATTACTTACTTGTCCTGCAGTCTGGTTACTGAGAAAATAATTAAGGTTTGGCGGCCCTGGGATCTCAGTTTACTGGTAGAACCGTGTCGAGTGAAGTGTGGCAGTGAGTGAAATAAATGAATAAAACGTGGGCACTCAAACGCGGCTAAATAAACCGCGCGGCGCGTCTGGCTCGATTCAAGTTCGAAACTCGAGAATTCTCGAGTTCCGGTAATTTATTTCTCGTCTCGAATGAAACCAAATTTCTCGAGTTTTCTCGAGTTCGAGAAAGCTCGAGCATAAACCCTACTCCGGACCCTTTCCAGCTCTGAATACCATCATTTCCGTCTTCGAAACTTATATTAAATCCCGTGAGCTAAACTTTAACGCTCTCAGACTTCTAAAAGTTTTCTCAATCGATTGATCGAGGGGCTCAGAAGCACCATATCGTCCGCGTAACTGAGATTATTAATGCTAACATCTCCAAATGGCAGCCGATCTTGCTACTTCTAAGCTCCTCGATCAGTCCACTAACATATATGCTGAAAAGGTCCGGAGAGGTGAGCCCACCCTGGCGAACCCCGCAGTCTAATCTGTACAGATTAGATGTCGTGTTCCCCCATTTTACCACGTTGTCTTGGCTTTCGTACGAATACCTCGACAAGTCGACAATTTCCCTTGGAAAGTTTGAGTCGCGCAGTTTTCTCCAGAGAATCTCATAATTCACGAGATCAAACGCGCGACTAATGTCCAAAAATCAAGCGTATACTGATGTGTCACGTTTGGTGTAGTCGTACACAGTGTGTTTGAGGCTTAAAATTGCTGTGTTTTTTGAGAGACCGGGACGGAAGCACAAGTCGTATGCTAGCATAGCAAGAGGAAAAAGATATACCTCACAACACGTTGTCTCTGCTGAACCCACACACCCTGACCGGCAACCCCGGACCACTGCCTCGTAAGTATTGCCTTTTGATATCACCGATGTGAAGCATTTGTCGTCAACACTATGACATGTTATCGTGTGAACTCTGGAAAGATATATAAAAAAAACAGGAGATGCAGCATTAGATATACCCTGCCTTCAAATAATTTTTAGGGAGAGAAAAATATTTGGCGCGAATGGAATTTGAACCCACGACCCGAGGATTAGATCTCCTGGTGCCTAACCAACTGAGCTATCGTATGTGCTTTGTAAGGGAAAGGCTAGACCAATCTTGATAAAATTTGGTATGGAGGCAGCTGACACCCTAATACTGGATTAACAAATAGGCTACATAACTTTTCCAAATTCCCACGGCAATGAAGTCCCGGACGGAAATCTAGTACATAATACAGGTAATAAACACTCAAAATAGACTTACCTGAATTTTGTAGGATCCAAACACGCCCTAAGTGGGGTCTCTGCTTTGTATGCGCAGACGTAGCATTCAAGGGGTCTTTTTTTTGTGGTTCTGGTGATCGCCAAACCCATGGGATTGGCGTTGGTGGAGGGTATGACCGGTGGGGGCATACGTCTACCTATACCCGCTGCGCCTGCGCCCATTCCCCCATCTCCCCCCACCACGTTGCCGCTCATCTTGTCTGTTTCCTCCTCTTCGTCATCGTCATCATCATCGTCATCTTCCTCGGTCTCCTCGGATCTCCTGTTAAATAGAATAGAATAGAAAAACTTTATTTAACTAAACAAGCAACAAATTAAACTTAAAGCATGTTGCAGCTATGCTTGCACACTTTTTTAACCGTATGGTGATCGGTTAAGAATAACACAAATGAGACCTGCCTCCTAGTAATCCATCCCAGGCAACGACACATCATTTTGTTCTGAATCTGAGGTGTCGTCCTATGGTCTCATGCGGTGTGGTAGGCTCTGTAAAGGGCCGTCTGGTTCGCGACCACCCTCCTACCGAAGTCCGACGCCAAACAGCTTGCTATGTTCCGTCGGTGCGTGGGAGAGCCAGTGCCTTTATAGGCGTTTTCTGGGTTAACCAGCTCCATCGTCAACCTCATCTTTGAGCTTATGGTCAAGATTAAGGTCAAGAGTTAACCCATCCAATAATAAAAAAAACAAAAAAAAACAGCAACGCTGATATTTTCAGAACCCTGATTACAAAGTAATGAGCTACTGCATCTGTGTGATTGGTATTCACGTCAAAGATTGTGTTTAGCTAAGTCTCTTGTTAAGGAACTGCGAGATTTTGGTGTTATGTTCTATTAGCGTTTGTCCGATTTCCACGGTTAAGCATTTAGAAAGATATACCCTTCTGCCAAGTGGACTAAGTATAGCAATTTTACCTCTCGTAAAAATAGGGATCTAACCTGTTTATGTCTAGCAGTGGACGGCATTACAGTTAATAAGACGGATGTTGGGATGGATGCATGTTTTAGTCTTTCATGAAAAAAACGACTGTTAAAAGAAAAAATGAAGTGGAATAACACTACCAGTCCACGCAGTGTGGAACAGCACCCTTTTTGACACATAATTTCCGCATATAGGTAGCTCGGAAATGTGTTTTTGCATTATAATTATAAAATATCAGATTAAAAGGTGTAAAAAAAAACTATCTAGCAAGTAAAAGTTAAAAGGTGTTTTAAAGTAACACTAAGCAACCGATTTTTATAATATATTACTTAAACTACAAAAGTAACTTGAAGTAACTTTGATCTAAATGTTAGGAGGAGCTGGCTCAATTACATATTTGCTTTGTTTTAAAATTAAAATAATTTGTAATAAAAAGACCTCATTTGTAATTTTTAAGATATTAAACAGAAGACTAGTCAATATCTTAAATATTCGTAACAACACAAAGTCAAGAATATAAATTCTTTAAGTACTTTAAGTAGGTGGTTAGCGATTGAGTTGGGTTTATATCTGAAGCATTTTTAATTAATTTTCAAAACAATAAATACCACGCATGACCAAGATCACTTTCAATAGTTACTTATAATAAAATTTTAGGTTAGGTTTCAGTCTGAAAACTGAAGAAATATCTACAAATCACTTTAGCTAAGTTAAATGCCACAATATCCCGAGTTTTGGGGTAATTCTTGGGTTTATAGGGTTGGATTCGAGCGGCAGTTCACATAGCTAAGTTGTTTACATACGTACTCATCATCTTCATCGTCTTCAGATTTGCAATTGGTCCGTGAGGGGAGAAGGAGCAGCAAGACGCTTAGCGTCAGGAGATAACGCCATCGGATCATCTCTCCACTTAACACACCCTCTAATCGAACCCACTCGGTAGATTTCTCATTGTTTACACCGAAAATTACAACTTTATAATATAAAAAAATTCGTACTTGACAACACGCTTCAACAGTTTTTCGTTTTTGGAATTACTTCTTTGTTATTTTCTGGCGTTTGACGCGGTTTGTTTATGATACTCGTTGGGTTATGTCAGTTGAATTTTTTTAAGGATTTCTTTTGTACAGCCATTACACTATGCTTCTCTGCGCCATGGCTCTTGCAAAAAGTAACGTGCTGCAAATTATTTTTAACCGACTTCAAAAAAGGAGGAGGTTTCTCAATTCGACCGCATATATTTTTTTTATGTATGTCCGCGGATAACTTCGTCGTTTATGAACCGATTTTGATTATTCTTTTTTTGTTGGAAAGGGAGTATCCCAAGGGTGGTCCCATTGTAAGGAAACCAGGATCTGCTGGTAGAATCCTGAAGAAATTGAGGGAAACTCTCAAAAAAAAATTCTTTTTGGGATTGAAGTCGGTGACTCTTACGTTTTTGACGTGGAAAATTATTCTATTTTTATTTGTGCCGCCCTAACATAAGTTCACACAAGTGCCAAAAATGGAATTAATTCATATAGTTCCAAAAGTTTCATGATTGTCTAAAAATAAGTACTCTGAACATTGTCTAGTAAAGTCCTCTCGATTATAGGTGCTGCTAGGGGTAGCAGGGAGTCCGTTTTTTTCAGTTTTTTGCTCATAACTCGAAATCAGTACGGAATGAGACCACTCTTATAAGAGTTGATTACCAAGGAAAATATGCCAGTAGAAGTTATCATTACTTTTGCATTTGATTTACGTTGACAAATTATTTTGTATTGCTAAAAGGACGCATGTCCAAATTCAAACGCAAGAAAGTTAAAACTTCTCTCTATACAAATAGGGTCTATTTTCCTTTTGTTGATTCGGAAGTATATACTTTCATAAGAGAAAAGTCTCACTGCGTATGCTTACTCTAGCAACTACCCAGCTGAATACAAAACTAAGTAAATACTTACTTATAAATTTTCACACATAAAATTACTTATGTCATGTAGGTACATATCACATTAAAGATGCAAGCAGATGCAACAGTGTCAATGAACTACTAAAAAACTTTTCTTTTCTAGTATAACTTTATAAAATTACACGTTACCTGAAACCATGGATTACGCCCATAAAAATAAATGATAACAGCGCCGACAACCAAAAACAAACAAACAAAATAGCAACTAACGATGTTCCTGAAAATGTTCTATTGTTCAATTAAAATCATATTTTAAATATAATTTTAATTGAAAACCTAAAGAGAAACTGGCATAGCGTGAACACCCAAAATACGGATATTAACACTAACGTAATAAAGCACTCTACACTATGTTAATTCTTTATGTTATGAATTACCAAAATTGTGCACACTCGAGTCATCTACATATGCAACACGTATGTTTAGTAACATCTACTCGTCACTAGAGGGCGCTATATTAAATTTCTTATAGGAAAATTACTTATGATGAAAAATGTAATCTTAGTTTGAATTTGTTTAAAAAAAAAATCAAATTAGAAAAAATCGAATTGGTTTTTAACCTCCGACAAAGAAAGAAGCTTTAATATTTTCATAAAAACTAAAAGTTAAAAGCATTGTATTTATACGGAATACACCTACTCGGTTTTTTTAATGTTTTCAAAAGTGTATATTAAACTATGAAAGTTTATTTATGTATGTGTTTGGAGTTTTTTATTTTTTACTGACTCTACCAGCGTTATTTTATTAGAATTACTGTATTTTAGGTCTATGTTTTTAAAATTAAATAATATGAAGATATATTTCTTTTACATATACAGTATGTAATTATTATTTGTACTATTTATAGCTATTATATTATTAATTATTAGTTTTAGTGAAATTATTGTCTGATAAGCCACTTTCAAATATTAGTCGAGGCAAAACCTTTGTTTTTTATTTCCTTTACTTCTTGACGGCATTTTCATCTGAAACATGTAAAAATATCTCATGAATAATCTGGCAATCTCCTCATTCATACGCACAAAAGGAGCTTAGCTAACCTAGGTCTCTTTGTACGCACTATAGCTTAGGTCTAAAGGCTAAGCTCGCTTACAGCGGCACGATCGCATAAAGACGAGCCACGCGGGCCTCGGTCTGACCCCATTAAAAATGAACTGGCTAAGGGTTGAAGCTCACATAATTGCCATAGACTTGTAGAGTCAGTATTTTTCTGTATGGAAGACATTACAGAACTTTGACAGGAAAGGCAGCAAATGAATATTAAAAAGATTTCTTTTTTATTTGTTCCCGTGGGATTTTGGGAAAATTATGTGACCTATATGTTAATCCAGGGTGTCAGCTACCTCCATACCAAATTTTATCAAAATTGGTCAAGCCGTTTGAGCGTGAAAGAATAACAAACATCCATACATTTATTTTTTTATTTAACTTAATGCACTAAAAGTACATGGGCGGACTTAATGCCTAATGGCATTATCTATTAGTCTACCTTAGGGTGATTGGGAGATGTACGTGGTAGGTGCATATCACAAATATATGAAAATACTTTAATAACTATGAAACTACACTAAGAACAAAGGAAAATAACTGTAATATTATTCTATACATCGCATAGTATAATATTAGTAGGATAGGATTTTAACCGTGTGGTGATCGGTTGAGAATAACACCACCCCATCTCTTTCCTTGGGTGTCGTAAGAGGTGACTAAGGAAACACAAATGAGACCTGCCTCCTAGTAATCCATCCCAGGCAACGACACTTCATTTTTTTCTGAATCTGAGGTGTCGTCCTATGGTCTCATGCGGTGTGGTAGGCTCTATAAAGCGCCGTCTGGTTCGCGACCACCCTCCTACCGAAGTCCGACGCCAAACAGCTTGCTGTGTTCCGTCGGTGCGTGGGAGTACCAGTGCCTTTATAGGCATTTTCTGGGTTAACTCGCTCCATCGTCGACCTCATCTTTGACCTTCTGGTCAAGATTGAGGTCAAGAGTTAACCCATCTTATAATAAAAAATAAAAAAAATAAGATAATGGGTTTGCCCTTGACCACAATCTGGCACAAGAGCGAAGATACGGTCGAGGATATAGCAAGCTCACCTAGAAGATGTCTAAGATATTATTCGAGAAGACATTATTTATACACGGGATATTAATTCTTATATTACTCATTCACTAATTAACGCCCTGCGCACCTAGAAAATAAAATTAAGTATCATTAGGTAACCCATGTCCGGTTTTGGTTGAAATTATGATATTTAGATATCAACTTTCTTTGTACATATTTACATATGGATTGTAACGAACTTATACCTATTTGTATTAAACTAAAGTTCTCTGAAAATGTCAAAATTTATTTATATTTATTTATTGAAAACATACAATGATATCATAAAATGAAATACTAGTATTTAAACTAGGCCGAGCCTGTGTCTTAAACACTAGTTTCTTCCTTATGTTATTAACTAAAGTAGGTTAAGTATTACTTCTAGGTATACAATCGTTAATACTACCTATTACTTACACTACAACTAATTATGTGTAAAATATTAGTAGTAAATGAAAACAAGGATAGTGTAGGTAGTTCATGCCACATTCCGTCAATCAATACCAATTTAAATTTAAATGCTTCGCCAATGACATAAAGATGTAAGTACCAACCATAACTAGGTATTCCTAGTTACGAAAATTAACTAATATATTTCTGTGAAAAATATTATGATGTTACATTAAAAAAAGAAAAATGCAATTCCAGTTACACGTCGTTGGCCTGTGAAATTTAATTATAGGAAAAACAGTTCTTAATTTTTTAAGTTCTCATAAGAATTATTATTAAGCTTGTACAATACATGGACTTGTAAGATGTAAGTAAATTTAATGCTTACAGGTAGGTAAGATGTCATACTTTTTTAGTTTAATTACCCTATTACTGAGACTGTACGGTAACAGAACCTTCTAGCTTTTAAAAGTTCCATACCACAACGTTTAGAAAAAAAAACACCTTGCCTTTACAAAACGGTTCAATCTGCAAAAGCCAAACTCAAAGCGAAGCGACGCCTACCGGAGAGTAGCGGAACTTCTCGCGGAGTCAACCCCTGTACGTTTTAATTAGCCTTATACACTATGAATGCGTGTGTCGCGTAGTTTTTTTTTACTTTTTATTTTTTCTCCTCTATCGTTAGTTCGGCTTTGAGTCGAGAACGGCAATTCAGGGCACTCACGAGACCTTTTGAACCTTTGAGGGATTGCGATAACTTTTGCGTAGCGCAAGGGTTAATTAGCAACAGATTTAGGCAGGTGCTGTTTGAAAATGTTTGTTTTTCTGTTTTTAGTATTAAAACTTGTTGTGAATGTGACTAATTATGTGCCCATTACGTGGGCGTGGTCGTAAATTGTTAAATTTAGTATTAACTTATGCATTTGTAAAGGGAACATGGAGAAAATCTGTCTATTTCTGCACTGTATGTATTTAACCTATATCACTGTCTTAGTGAATGGTACTCTTAGATTTTTTAAAGATGAAACATCACTCTTTTGCACTTAAAAATACATTACATTACATTTAAGTCTTCAAAGTAGTTTCACTGTAGCCTGACAAAATACCAAAAAAAAATAAGACTTTTCTCAAATTCGTTCGTTGAATTAGGAAATCAGTATTACATCTACTCAATTCTTTGGTTTTGGTTTTTGTTGTAAAAAATGATCTTAAACTATAAACTTGTGTTAATACAATTTTAACCGGCATACCTACATAAGTTAACGCCTTTCTTGTGTTTACAGTTTTTGTAAAACATAATTTCAACATGACATAGTTTCACTCTTAGTAAAATTAAATCATACAGATTCAGTAGAAAACAATATTAACGGCATACAAATTCTATAATCCCTGATAAATAATAGGTAACTATTAAATAGTACTAACGTTACGTAATTCCATCATTTAAATCTTGTAATCAGCATTATCGCTTTAAAAACTTGAGTCTCAAATCTAAGATGACGGGCAAAAAGCCTTTTTTGTGCACTTACTGAAAACACTGCTCAATTATCTGATGTGCATGACGTAATTTAAGGCCATAAAGGGTCCTGGACTTCGTTCTCGTGTAGGAATTCTGTAAAAATCCTTCTTTATTTAGGAATCTTTCCTGCCGTTTATGAAACCTGTGTAGATCCGAAGGTTTGAGCTGGGTTTTGACGAGTCAGCGGAACAGGACCTACATTTTTTATGATAAAAAAATCTGATTTGAAATTAACTCTTTACAAGGATCTAAATGTGAAAATGTTGCTTTTCTACCACATACAAGATGACGTGAACATGGGATAACATTGTTATCTCTTAGAATTGATACTTTTTTGCTACGGGTTAACCTTAAAAAGAATGTGTTCGGGTTAACCTTAGAAAGAAAGTTTCACTTGGAAATTTGTTTCATTACTCTATTTAAAGTTAATTAATTATTGGGGAAGCGAAAGAGCTTCCTTGCGTGACTTTTTACCGACTTGGAGGAGGTTTTATGTTCGACTGTCTGTACTTTTTTTAAATGTATCAATTTTCAAAATTCTTTTTTTGTTCGAAAGAATATACTCCAGTGGTGGTCCCATATACATTTTATCGAAAATGATTAAGCGCTTTAAAAAAAATCAACAAAAACAAAAAAACAAAAAAAACCACTACAAATCAATCAATCAATTTATTTGCTTAAAACATAGTTATTAATGAGGTCTTACAATAATAATTTGTATCGAATGTTTTGCCACCATAGGCATGCAAAATTTAATAAAGTACACAAATTAACATAAATAAAAAAATAAAATTTAAATTTATAAATTTATAAAAAAGTAAATATATATTTTTTTAAATGGTCACAAGAAAACGTCAAAATGAAAAATGTTAAACAAAAAATGTAAACCAGACAGAACATCATCTAAATAAATGAGTGACATTTTTATTTGTGGTTATCTGCTAATAGGCATTGTAGTCTGTAAAAAATACTAGTTATCTACTTTGTACGAACTGTTGTTGAGATTGAAGTCGGTGACTCATACGTCTTTAACGTGGAAATTTATATTCATCTATGTTTATCCTATATGATTCCTGTTTCACGATTCCTTCCAAGCAGGTAACTGAATCCCGAACAAGCGCAAAGAAACAACGAAGCCGCGAAACTAAAGGCGTGCAAACTTCTTTTTATCTCGGTCTAGGGTTCATTCAAAAAGTGCAAACTCGGTACAAAGTTCACTTTCGCCTTGTGAACTAATTTTTCGCTCGGTGTCAAGTTCAGGGCTGGGAGGGAAGGCGGGAAGTGGGGAGCTATGATAAAATAAAATATTCATTATGATTGCTCAACGCGGCTCTTCGCGAAACTCGCGTTCGAGGGTTGATGTGGATTGGCTCTGTGGATCTTAGGTTGTGTATCTCTTACTTAAGTGTCAACTTAAACTTATTGTTTACTATTACTATGATTAATCACCTCAGCGATACTTGTTTATATCTGTGAAGATCTGTAATTGGTTTATGGTTTTTAAAATGTTGAACAGTGTTTATGTTATAAGCTTTTGAACTTCCATGTATTAAGTAAATAAAAAATAATTAAATAAATAAATAGTTTAAAAACAAATCGCTTTTTACTTCTGACTGTTTCTCCGCTAACTATTCTTGACCACGCAATGCATTTTGATACGGTTTTCACCGTTATATCGAAATTTAGTCACGGAAGGTTAAACATAGAATTTATTATAAAAATTACAAAAAATACATTAAAATGAACCCATGTTAAATTGAAAATCTTCCGCCAATCTGTCTTAAATAAAAAGATAGAGGATTCATATAAGTCTTATGGGTGGCAGCAATTAAAAAAAAAAAATATTGAGTAGAGTTAGATGGTATCCATTCCACTGCATAAAAATTAAAATAAATTTAGTACACCTGCTAAGCAGTAGACTCAAATTAAATTTTAGATGGCGCAATTGATACCAATATTATTTTCTACACAGTAACTAATAGTATGACACAGAAAGAAAGATTTAAGTTTTAAAAATGGACTTGGTGAGGACGGGCTGATGACAATGACCTCGTTTAATTTTTTTTTTATCTTAAGTAATCAATACAAAAACCATTGTTTTTTACTTCCCTTTTCGAATAATTTGCTTCAAGTAGGCTTCACAAATCCAATGCACTACTCAACGCACCAATCTTCAACACTCACACTATTTCAAAGAATACTGAAAACTGACGTAAAAATCGTCCCAGACCTACCTCAAACGACTGAAAGTGAATCGCGTCTCGACTCGACACTTTTCTTTCCCGTTTTTCCCAATTAGCCCATTAATCCGGGGGCGGCATTCATTACGGCCGCACTTCCTCTTCTTATATTTTGATGGATACTTGTTGAACGGGGAAAATTGGAGCGTTTATTAAGTTTTTGTTTTGGTTTCAATATCATTTGAAGATTCTAGATTAGATATCGTTTCTTGGGAATTATTATTATTTTTAGAAATTACTAGTGTCCGTAATATAGTATGTCATACGTTTTTTTTATACAGGGCTAGCTGATGCCCGCAACTTCGTTCGCGTGTTATTTTTTTTTGTACAGAGTACACAGATTGAAAACATCTATCTTACGTGATTAAGATTTTTACATACAAAATTTTTTTCCCGCTAACTCCCGTTCCCGTGGGAATTTTGCAATATCCTGTTGCAACTAAGCTTTAAGTTTACTAAGGTACCTGCACGCCAAATTTCAAACGTCTAACTTAAGCGGTTTAGATTTTTCATACAAAAGGATTTTCCCGCTAATTCCCGTTCCCGTGGGAATTTCGGGAATTCCTTTCTTAGTGCACCTCTACGGTATCTAAGCTACGTCCCTTCCAAATTTCAAGTGCCTACGTTTAGCCGTTTAGGCTGTGCGTTGATATGTCAGTCAGTCAGTCAGTCAGTCAGTTTTTTCTTTTATAAATTTAGATGTGTCGTAAATTGTGTTAAGGGGTCGATATATATTAAGTGTTCAGCTATCACATACCGGAATTTAAATATTTTTAACCAGGGGTTTAAGAACAAACATTTTTTTTTTTTTTTTTTTCAAATTGATTGCTTGCATTACTAAAGTGGCTCTAAACGTAATGACTGGGGTACAGTTACTTCTTAACATGAACTTTGACCTAAGGACATATGTTGTCAATGAGACGGTGCGGTGCTTATTTGACGCAATTAATTAATGGAAAAGAGAGTCCTGTTTGCTGTTAAATCACAAATTTTAAGTTTCTCGAATCAGTGGATTGCAGAACCAAAATGCTCATTAATGATTAAGAGCTACTAAAGAATAATCTGCAAAACAGCTAATAAACGCAAAGCTACTCGTCTATTCCACTAACCAGTTGTGTCTCAATGGCAACTTAACGTACAGTTGGAGCTTGTTTTGTCCCTTACATTTGCTGCTCGTATGTATATATATGTATAGATGTATGTTATACTTATTTTACATATTTATTTATATATAATTATATATATGTATACTTATATATTTGTTTATTTGTATTATTAATATGTATTTAATTTTATGCACCACCAACTACTTCTTACCTTACTGCTGTCCTACCCTAAGGTTGCCTGGAAGAAATTGCTACCTAGCAATAAGGCCGCCTTGTTGTACACTATGTTTTATGTTCTGTTAATTATTTTGTATGTCTTTGTGTGCAAATAAAGTATATTGTATTGTGGCGCTGCTGATTGGGTAGTTGTTATCATGTCTAGGTTTCCATAGTTGTGCCACAGGAACAAATAAAATGATCATCATTGTCATTCCACCGCCATCAAGACGCCATTCATTTGTGGAATAGACAAAAAGTTCATTGGAGAGTTGATAAGATATACTTCGGAAAGTGCTCAGAATCTGTATGAGCTCATACCGTCTGCCTCTTTCCTCTACCGGACGACCAGAACCACTCACTGCACTACCTCTAACATATCACTACCTACATATTCGACCTAAGTGATATTCTTCATTTGTTTTAAACATATTATAAGTCTTACCACGATACAACCCTGAAAATCTTCATTTGCTCTACTCTCTTTGTTTTATAAACGAATAAGGATCCATTTTCTGTTGGGCAATTGTTGCATTGCACAGACGAGTCTAGCCTAGACTTACTCTTATTTCTAACAATAACACCTAGCTATCCTATTCTGTTAGACAATTATTAAAGTACCTAACTACAGATTCCCCTCCTTCAACACTGCTTGCCTTATTAAAACTTTACACATTCGGAAAGCATCAGGAGCAAACATTATCTTCCATCTTCAAGACTCCATCTTGCATCTTGTAACTAAACATCTCCTAATTCCGAACTACGAGTAACTAAAAGCAAATGAGACTCACACAGGTTTAGACTACCTTCATCTCTGTCAGATAGGTTGGAGATAAGTGAGTACGAAAGGGATGGAGGGCGAAATAGGCTGTTGTCACACACATACACCGACGTCAGAGTTAACATACAACTTATTAGACGTTTCGGGAATTCGGTTTCGCCCCGCAAGCACCACGGGCTATGCTGACAGTAGGGATTGGAATAGACATGTTCTTTTATCGATATCGATATCGACAAAAGCCTTTGTTGGTTTACTTATGAATAAATATCTGAGTCGCGTATTTTCTTTCATAGAGAGTAGTTATATGTGAGGACACCTGCTTGAGGAAACAGTTTGAATTTTTTTTTACTCTTTTATTTGCTAAAACAGAACATAAAAAATTAACAAAATAATTCTTACAGATAGGTATGCATTGCTATAAATTATAGTCACGATAATTATCTTTCATTTGTTTGACATGTACTGTGCTAGCAAAACGGTCCTGACTCAGCTTATGTCACAGCTTAAGTGTGACGCTGGTATTCTGTCAGGACCTTGGAGTCGGCCCTCGCATAACACATTACATAAAAAAAGGTACTTAAATTCTCATCACTACGTAACAGAAGCATTTCTTAATCAATCAAGTAAACATAAACAAGTTAACTAATAATCAACATTTCAACATTTATAGATGTGCAATAAAGTAAGAATATATAATGATATTTATGTGTATCCCAAGGGATTCACTATTAAAAGATAAGATTTTCGTGTAATTATTATAAATTAAAAGTTATATATGTTCATTTATAGTAGAAATCTAAGTTATTTTATAATACTACATTGTAAATATAAAATATAAAATGAATATAAAGTCAATTCATTTTATATTTATATTTACAATGTAGTATGGAACAACATACCTCCACCGATAAGAAATGTCCAAACAATTAGAACATTCAAGATTAAATTGAAGAAACACTTATTGGATCTTCAAAAAAAACAAGAAAGTATACATTTTTAAGTGACTGGGTTTGGCTTTCGTTTCCATTTAATCTTCCCTCATTTTATAGTATTCTTATTTTTCTTTATTATTGTATTTAATTGTATGAATTGTATTATTATTGTATTATTGTACTTAGTTAAATGTAATCATATTACCAATAAAGGATTAAATAGTATATATGTCCCTCCAGTGTAATTTATATTCTGATACGGCAGCGTTCCCCTCTCTCAGGCGTTCACTGAAAACCAGCGTCGATGGCTCTTCGGAGCCGCGGCATTTGCTGAGTGAAAGCCTTTTTGGTACTCTTTTACTTAGTTTTTAGTTTATTATTAGTTTAGTCTTAGTTTTCTTTAATGTAAAAGTACCAAATAAATGTTTTTCTATTCTATTCTATTCTATTCTAATTCCCTCAATTAAGTATCCACCCATGTTTCTTACCTGCTGGTGATAAGGTTTAAATCAGAATGAACTTAGCCCTTAACTTGGGGCATTGAGTGTACTATAAATCATACATGATCCAATCTGGTCATGCTCTGTTAGGCGGCTGTCGCTCCTAGACAAAGTGGGCTGAATGCAGCTTGTACCGAGCTGTTTAAGCGTCTGAATTCTCTTTTAAAGTTTTAATATAATAAAACCGTCAAATTTGATACATGGGGCTCTAAATTATTAGGCAAAACTTTAGGAAATGATTCTCTCTATAAAAGTGAACATCTTTTCCCAAGGAACCTACTTACTTTCATGAAAGTATCAACAATTTTTTTTACTTCGCATACAAAGGCTAATTGCACAAATTGTATGAAGATGCGAAGTTTTTATTTAATTTTTTGACCTAAATTCCTTGAGGAAAATTAACCAACTTCGTGAGCTGAATCAGGTCCTCAATTTTGCTAATTAGTTTAAAGTAACCCAACAATAAAGGGCGATCTCTACTCTACTATCAGTTGTCATTAACCAAGTCCTAATCAAAAAACTTTATTAAGTGGTTTCACAATTTTTTCGACGCTTAGTTTGTTTTTCATGTTTTAAATTGTTCCAGACCTGTCCAGACCTGTTAGGATAATGGTCTTATTAAAAAATGAAACAGGGATTATGGTTATCTAAGTCTTAATCGACAATCTGTCGATAAAGAGTTACAACACTAGTTTGATATCCAGTTGGTAATGCAAACGTTTGTAACCCGGCGGTCCGGGCCTGCTCCCGGGCAAATACCCTGAGTAAATAACTGGGTATATACATACATACATATACATACACTTCCGCACATAAATCACTAAATAAGCTAGAGACGTATGTGGTTTGAACGACAGACTGGGCCTGTTTTATTTACCTGAATTAAATGGGATACTAAAATTATCACCTTCCAATGAACGTACAAGTTAGTATATAAGAAAGGCACTTTTAAACTTTTTATTGAAATACCTTAATTTTAGTAACCAAGAGTTTATAATCAATTCTTTAGTTACATAACTTACTAAGATTAGCTTTCTCATATTCTTCTTTTCTAACGTATGAAAATAGAAGATCCTGACTTACTGACTCATCAACGCCCAGCCCAAACCCTTGGATTTGGAAATCTGAAATTTGGCACAAATGTTCCTTTTATAACGGAGGCAAGGAATTGGGTAGGATTTTATGAAATTCCCACAGAAACCAAATTCCGGACACATATTGTATTTCTCTATCAATAAGTGCATATTGAAAGAGGAAATAAAGATTGTTTTATTTATTTATTTATAAAGCTGGGAGAAGCTTATGATAATCTTGTTTATCCTATGGAATTTTTA
This sequence comes from Aproaerema taeniolella, assembly GCA_949987775.1. Classification (NCBI taxonomy): domain Eukaryota; kingdom Metazoa; phylum Arthropoda; class Insecta; order Lepidoptera; family Gelechiidae; genus Aproaerema; species Aproaerema taeniolella. The sequence goes on along the minus strand of OX465259.1, from coordinate 2,466,590 downwards.
ATACAAACTATGTCATAAGGTCGGACCTAATATTTTTTTTATCGAAACACCAATAAAAATGCATCAAATACTTGTCCGTACATTGCGTGTTTTAATTCAAAAACATCTTTGTTACTCGTACACAGGGTGTCCCGCGGCTATGCCACATGGAGGGAAAGTACCTTAATTAATGTAGATATAGGACATTTTACTGAAAGAAGTCTTTATTTTAATTTTTAAAACAATTTAAACTGCATTCATAGATTTTTAAATAATTGCCTGGTTGAACCGGGAATCGAACCCGGTGCACGAGAAAAAAAACCACACCATAATTTTATTATACCGATCGGAAGGCTTCATTATAAGGATTATTTTTTGCTAATTAACATAGCATCAGAAATAAAAGGAAGACCATGAATTTTAACATTTTTAATTCCAAGACTTTATTTTATAAACTCTTCTTTCTGTAAATTGTAGACGGGACAGTAAATTTCCCATATACAATAAGGGGATTTCTCTCCATGTGGCAGAGCCGTGGGACGCTCTGTATATATCTTACACAGCTTCGTCTTCCCAGGCTATGTATGTAAACTATGGAGGCTTTATTTGACGTGTCGTGAGCCTCCAAAGCCCCAGTGGACGGAATTCCGCCTGTTTGTTTGTGGGTGGATGGTTCTAGCGAATTTCCCCTTTGGTGGGTACCCACCCGCCTGTTAACAGTTTGGGGTATAAGTAACAAGCGGATAGTTTCTGCTTCATCATATCTTAGCAACAAAAAAATGGAGTGTTTTCGAATAAATCAATTTATTTTAAATCAGAAAATACAAAAAAATAATACAAAAGAAAATCCACTGGAAAATCATTCAGCATGATTGTCTGAAACACAAAGGGGAGTTAAGGCCATAGTTACACCACGCTGGCCAAATGTGGGTTGGTGGACCGCTCGTTTTTCAAATACGAATTTTTTTAGACGTGCGGGTTTCATCACGATGTTATCCTTCAGCGCTGAATAAGTGAATATTAATTTGAAATCCGTATATAAATCCGAAAAGACGAATAGTGGTACAGGCCCGCACCAGGATTAAAAACCCCTAACCTTCGGGTTACATGTCTGACACATTACCAACTTTTTTTGTTACTTACTGAAGACTGTCGTTCTACTGTTGTGTCAAATAGCTAAGCATTTTGTACATAGACATAGAAAAGATAAGTTGAATAGTACCAGATTTTATATAAAGAGGAAAACTCACGTCTCTTTTGCCTTGTACCACATCAAGAGTTAGAATTTGGGTGGGCATTACGTAGTACTTACGTAGGCGGCTTTGTTTTACTATATACCGTACATATACGTACATGTACGTCCGACCGCCTATGTACGCTAATTCTATGTACGAAACGCTCTCAGGAATGTGCCCTTACATTAGTGATTTATGTATAGTATTACCCGAAAATTGTGGAGAATTTGGTTTGCTGTTCTCTGGCAATGCATTGATGTGTTTAGATGTTTTGTGGTAAACAAAGACCAGGAAATTCTACGTATACTTAGTACCTTCTAAGTCTACACTAATATTATAAAGGGGAAAGATATGTATTTTTGTATGTAACGAAATAACTCAAAAACTATATTGGACCGATTTCAAAAATTCTTTCATCATTAGAATACTACATTAATCCTGAGGGACATAGGCTACATAATTTTCCCTGATTCCCACGGGAACGAAGTCAGCTAGTCTATACTAATATTATAAAGAGGAAAGATTTGATTGTTTGTTTATTTGCATTGAATAAACTCCGAAACTACTGGACCGATTTGAAAAAATCTTTCACCATTAGAATCCTACATTATTCGTGATGAACATAGGATGATTTTCCATAATTCCCACGGAAACGAAGTCCCGGGCGGAATGCTAGTATTATTTAAAGCCAAATTGGTGACACTCCGTCAATATGGCATACCTATACCTCCGAAAGTTTTTTGTGTTGCGTTACGTCGCATAAACCTTTTAAAAATACTCATACTAAGCACAAAGTTAAAATAAGTAAAATAAAACCAAGTTCGAGGCTATATGGCGTTTTGAAAACTGACCAGGCTTAGTCAAGTTTGCCACACACTCGGTTATATGGGCCCTGATTCAGCAACTAAAGTTGTGGGTCGCCATTTTATCCGAGCTCAGTGGCGTGCCATAGGAGAGGCCTATGTCCAGCAGTGGACTGGTACAGGCTGATGATGATGATGATGATTTTATCCGTTCAGGTGGCAAATTTGAGAACTATCCAAATTTCATACATCTAATGACGGCTGCTTTGACTGGTGGCGCCAACGCCAACTGAATTTTCAGTTCCAGGTAGTTTGCAACTTTACGTTCGGTTGGCGATGGCGCTCAGCAGGCCGAGTACGATAGTGACAGCGCCGCGACAACACCGCGGTCCAATGTCAAAATGTCAACATTGACAACGCCATAGGGCGAGCAAGCCTTTGCGCGGGACCCTCGCGCAATCAAAGTGAAGTTTCAGCGTGAGCCGAGCGCGAGTTTGTCGTTATCTGGCTAGAGCTTCAGGGTGGCTGTCATTAGATGAAAATAAAATAGTTCTCAATTTTGCCACCTGAACGGATAAAATGGCCTCTATTCTATCAACACACCAACTGAATCGGGGCCCAGGATATGCGGAATATTATAGTAGTCGAAGCAAATATTAACCTAAAGTAAGTACTTCAGGACAACATTCTGGTTAAAACACAGAAACTCTAATAACTAGGGTTTTCTAAACAGTTTCTAATTAGAAAGGTAGTATTGTGCTTTAGAACTCAAGGTAACATGGTACCTGAAGTTATAATTACATAAATAATAATAAATGCTTTCGAAGGTCATCGCATTATTTTCGGGTACTCTCTTTCTCACTTGACCCTGTTCTCAGATATCCTCGATAAAATGCTTTTGCAAAATCAATTAGTAAAAGAAAATTACAATAAGATCTTATAAGGTTTTTCTTGGTTACATTTCTTAATCATTGGGTAACTTTTAATTAATTAATGATAACTTTTGTCTCCTCGAAACATGACTTTATGCAATTTTCAAAAAAAAAAAATGACTTTTCATACTGAAGTAGTCAGCAGCAGCTCGAGCACGATAGCGACAAACTCTTGCGGCGCGCCACTCGGCTGACGGTGAAACTTAATTTGATTGCGCGAGGGCCCCACGCAAAGGCTTGCTCGCCCTCTGGCGTTGTCAATGTTGACATTTTGACATAGGACCGCGGCGCATTACGCGCGCAATCACCATCGTGCTGATCATATAGGCTTAATGTAGAGGTTTCGTTAACTAATTCAAGGTCACTGAATATAGGCACAACTGATTGATGAATAAAATTAATGAAAGTAGTAAAAGTGTGTTTTTTTTCTTCCTTCACGTCGAAAAGGAGCAACGAATCGACGTGTTTTTTGCACAGGGATAGTTAGAGGTCTCGAAAGTGCCGTAGTTTATTTCATAAAGGCTAACAGCCTGTAAAGTAGCAGGTTAGACACATTCTAGTTCAAGCCGCGAATCTCCCTTACCCTCCATACCAGAACTTTCATACACACTTACATACACTCACGCCTATGATCCCTGACGGGGTAGGCATAGTCAAAAGTCAAGTTTTTTTTAAGTTTTTTATTATAAGATGGGTTAACACTTGACCTCAATCTTGACCATAAGTTCAAAGATGAGGTCGACGATGGAGCGAGTTAACCCAGAAAATGCCTATAAAGGCACTGGTACTCCCACGCACAGACGGAACACAGCAAGCTGTTTGGCGTCGGACTTCAGTAGGAGGGTGGTCGCGAACCAGACGGGCCCTTTAAAGAGCCTACCACACCGCATGAGACCATAGGACGACACCTCAGATTCAGAAAAAAATAAAGTGTCGTTGCCTGGGATGGATTACTAGGAGGCAGGTCTCATTTGTGTTTCCTTAGTCGCCTCTTACGACAGCCACGGAAAGAGATGGGGTGGTGTTATTCTCACCACACGGTTTAAAGTCAAAGTCAAACCACTTGATGCCACGTTTGACATTAACTTTAAGGGTTATTGGATGGTACTTGATATATAGTAGTGGTGAGAGGTTGCCTGTCGCCAACAATACATGCAAGAAAAACGCTCAAATCCCAACTACTGAGTTCTACAGTATACCTGGGAAAAATTGGCAGCCGGCAGCTGGGGAAGGCAGATTTTCTTTCGCTCCCAGTCCAGCGTGGAAACGAAGTCGTAATCGACAACTTCATGAGCGTACCCAGGGGGGACAGGGGAGGGCAGCTGCCCCCCCCCCCCTCAAAATATAAAATGCATAGTCAAATTTACTTTTATTTATTTAACTACTTATAAAGCAGGATCATTTGCGGCTGTTTGCCCTACACACTACATTACATATTCCTAATGTTTCATGTAGTCTTTATGTAGAGTGTATGACAAAACAGCCGCGGACGATCTGACCTAAAAAATCTGACTTGCCCCCTCCTACACCAGAAGCTGGGTACGCCCATGGACAACTTAGTTTATTTCATAAAGGTACAGTCTGTAAGGAAGCAGTCTATATACATTCTAGTTCAAACCACGAATCTCCCTTCCCCTCCATACCAGAACTTTCAACATGAGTTTACCGAGAATCAAAGTTCATCTGCATAATAATGCATCTCAGACTACCTACATCTCAACTATTAGGCGCAATACTCGTACCTTGATGGAATATTACTTAACTTGAGATATACAGGGTACGACACATTTAATAAACCTTAGGGCTTATTACAGAACGAGACTCAAGTCTTTATCTATACTTAAGTATTGATTATATCTTTCTCTCAGTATAAAATGACAAAGACGACTGCTACTTAAGTATAGATCAGAGTCCGAGTCGCGTTCTGTAATACGGACTTTAGTATTTAGCTAGAATTAAAACAATGTATATTGTAAGTTCATATTCTTACAGGTAAATAATATGTTATGGTTCATGACTATGACTTTTCTTTTTTTTTCATTATAAGATGGGTTAACTCTTGACCTCAATCTTGACCATAAGGTCAAAGATGAGGTCGACGATGGAGCGAGTTAACCCAGAAAATGCTTATAAAGGCACTGGTACTCCCACGCACCGACGGAACACAGCAAGCTGTTTGGCGTCGGACTTTGGCAGGAGGGTGGTCGCGAACCAGATGGCCCTTTACAGAGCCTACCACACCGCATGAGACCATAGGACGACACCTCAGATTCAGAAAAAAATGAAGTATCGTTGCCTGGGATGGATTACTAGGAGGCAAGTCTCATTTGTGTTTCCTTAGTCGCCTCTTACGACACCCACGGAAAGAGATAGGGTGGTGTTATTCTCAACCGATCACCACACGGTTGAAATGCCATGATTAAAAAGTTGGATCAAGGCCTTGATTGCGCTAATTTGGTCACTTTTACTTCAAAGTGTAAAATAAAAATTGAAGCTCAGTTTTAAATTTATAAAGATTAACAAAAAATAATCACATCACAAAACATTTCATGCGTAAACCATTCCAATGAAAAAAAAAATTAAGATTTAATTAATCCAACTAGTTCGGGTTGGCTGGAAGAGATCTCTTTTAGACATAAGCTCGTCATTGTACACTCCTTGTCTAATTGTTTGTTATAACTTTTTTTGGGCAATAATAGTACATTATGATACAAGTGCGGTATGTTGACAGCCGAGGCGATAAAGCAGAGGCTGTAATTATCAAAGCGCACGCATGTCATACGACGTTTTATAATAATACATCACAATAAAGAATACATCACAATAAAGTTTAATCGTAATAGAAGAGAGATCATAATTTTTACCGACTTCAAAACAGGAGGAGGTTCTGTGTTCGTCTGTATGTATTTTTTTATGTATGTTCACCGATTTCTCCTCCAACTATGGACCTATTTTCAAAATTGTTTTTTTTTTCGAAAGAGTATACTCCAGAGGTGGTTCCATATAAATTTTAACGAAAATGATGCAGTGCTTTTAAAAAAATCAACAAAAACAAAAAATACTACAAACCAGAACATCATCTAAATAAATAAATGACATTTTTGTTTGTGGTTATCTGCTAATAGGCATTGTAGTCTGCAAAAAAATACTAGTTATCTACTTTGTGCGAACTGTTGTTGAGATTGAAGTCGGTGACTCATACGTTTTTATCGTGGAAAATTATTCTTGTTTAGAAACAAAAAACTAAAAGGGGCAGAATTTAATGATATTTCCATGAAACAATTGAAAACTTTAGAAAAACGAATACTCTTTAGACAGCCAATAAGACAAATTTACAATCGAAACCATCAATCACTATGCTCCACCCTGTAAAGACAGATACACACGAAGCCTTGCCTGTGCTACAGTGCAACTAAATGGAGCACACGTAACCTAAGGGGGTGAGGGAATGGTAGGGGGTGGTAAACTTGCTTAGATAATGTGCATACATTAAACTAAGACCGAACTAATGTCGAGATCTTGATGAGGGAAGTTGCCTGCGGTGTAATTAAGGAGAGATTAGGGTAGAGGGGAGTATAGTTCTGGTATAGTTAGGAAGGGAGGGAAATGAAAACTCTGAAACTTTTCTGTCCATCTATAATTACATACTGTTATGAGAAAATCTATCGACGACAAAAGTGGTAAGTACAACAATATACCAGTCCACGCGGTGTGGCACAACAATAAACGTGTTTTGACAGACCGTTTTCGCGTTTAGATCGGAGATTATGTAGTCTTGTATTGTAATTTATACTGTACAATGAGTAAAAGGTGTTTTTTCCTATCAATACATACGTATTACATACGTACCCTAGAGAATCAGTGGTTCTAGCGAACTACTAGATTGACACAAATTATGAGGTTTATCAGATGAAACAAGTTGCAAATTGGTGAGAGGTGGAGCCTTTCGCTCATTATACAGCAAAACCCTCGCATCCTTCTTACAGATTTTTACTGTATACCTGTGTAGAGTAGGTAGCTGGCACATTCTAAGTTTTCTTTTACTCCCGTCCAGCATGGAAGGAATCTATAATTACACGTCGTCGCCTTAGACGTGGACACAGCATCAATAGTGATTCTTTGATGATGCAGTTAGCAAATAATAATAATAATATCTTTATTTATTTTACTAAAGAGATACAATATAACGTGACATTCGTTCGGAATCTCCTTTGAAGCTAATATTATATTGCTTGTGCCAGGATATGCTGCTCTTCCTCAACACAAATACATTTTGAGAAAACTCTAACAGAGGAATTGTAAGGTAAACGTGGTGGCAAGGTGTTTAAAACCAAATTATGCTCTACCTACCCTGGCATAAATGTGAGTGAATCCAGTAATTATTTAAAAAATCCACACTTCATTCGTTTTAATTTCCAGATATGGTCATAGAAATGCACACGCCTTGTCGTACGTATGTTCTATGTTCTGTTTGTTGTACTATATGTCTCTGTGGGCAAATAAAATAAATTGTTACGGGTTCAAAATCATTAACTTTTGCTTTTATTGTACCTAATTGGTCCATACAAACTATCCTGGCCATTGAACGTATGTTTATATTATTTTTTTTGAAACTTTTCTTTATAAAGTCAGTCTTCAAGTAAATACGTAATCAAAAACACAGTTTTAACTTTGACCACATAAATATAATACCTTTGGCAGAACTAAAAGAGTGTTGTAATAAAAAACAACAAATATCCAAACTTCATTCCTTTATAATTTCACAAAGGTGACAAATTCAGGAAAATTATGTAGCCTATATAATATATTACTCAGAGATAATGCAGCATTGTATAATGGGAAATAATTTTTGAAATCGGTCCAGTATTTTTGAGTTTATTCGTTACAAACAAACAAGAATATAAATCTTTCCTCTTTAAAATACTATAGTATAGACGTACAGAGTTATAAATCTTTTAATTTTTGTGATTATATACATGGGCATATAATTAATAACTAGTCATAAAAATGTACTCACCTAAGTTCGATATGTCTAAGTATGTAGATACTACACGTATGTTTAAGACACGTGCTATACGTTCACGAGATATCCGGGGCGGCGGGTATTTACTGGGTCGTATTTACCCGGGTCTAGTGACGCTGGTAACTCAGAGTTGACTCACTGACTTCACTCAATTTATAAGGAAATTTCGTTTTACATTATAATTAATATATAATTATGAAAAATAAGCACAAAGACGTATCGTTACAACTAAAAACTAAAACAAAAGCAATCAGCCGCGCCTCCATCAGCGCAAGAAAATTATGATTGACTAGCATTCCGCTCGGGACTTCTTTCACGTGAGAATTCGTAAAAATTATGAAGCTTATGTCTATCGGGAATAATGTAGCTTTCTAATGGTGAAAGAATTTTTCAAATTGGTCCAATAATTTCGAAGCCTATTCAATGCAAACAAACAATCAAATCTTTTCTCTTTATAATATTAGTCAGCGCAAGAAAATTATGATTGATAAACACTAACTCTGCTAACAATGTTTTACGAGTTTTTCCGAGTTTCCATCCTGCGACCACCAGCCCGCAGAAATGTTTCAAAAATTAAACAGGTAAGCACACATAGTAAAAAGCAGCTTCAAGAACAAATGGCTGCTTTTTACACAAATACTTGTCCCGACTATGGATCGGACTCAAGACCCGTCGATTAACCGACAGTCAAAAGTTGGTGGTTGTCAAATTCCTGTCAAATTTTTGATGACGATGATTTATGAGTTTATTTCGTATCGGAAACGCGAAGAACAATATTCCATACAGACAAGTCTTTTTCCGTTTCTTTATACAGGGCTTTAGGTAAATCTCTTTCAACCTCTCGGGTGGTTAATCAGTCCATGAAACTGAGCAACTTTCCCCCAATAATAGGTCAAAATACGAAAAAAAATTTGGAATTCCCATACAAACTTCATCAGCATATAGCGCATTTTGTATGGGAGATCAAAAAATTTTTTTCGTATTTTGACCTATGTTCCTTGGAGAAAGAGATTTTCCTAAAATCCTGTATACCAAGGCCTAAGCTAAGTCTAATTTAAATTTATTTGATAACGAGTCGAGACACAAAGTTTTCTTATTTGAGTCGATTCCATAACAGCACTACCCGGGTGTACCCAGTTCATCCGGTTTAGACCCGGTAAGTCCGTTTGCCACATATTGATGTTAAAACCAGGTAAACCTTCGTAAAATTTAAAGCGATGGAAATTCTGATCTTGTGAGATTAATTTGGATTTTTGTGAAGTAATCGTTTACTGATGGAAATTGAATGATTAACATTCTGGAATTAGGAAATTATGAGATTGTTGTGTTTGTCTACATGTTATTGTTATTGACAGGTTCTGTCTTGTAGACAAATCACTCTTGACCACAATCTAACTCTGCCAATGTCGTCAACGAAACAGCAAAATTCTTTTATCCAGAAGAAGCCACTTTTCTCAAACTTTTAACTCTAAAATTAAAAAATTGTATCATTTCCGGCAATCGTCCCTAAATAACTCTTAAATGGCTGAATGATGTGGCTGAAGTCTCAATCTCAACTAATTTTAGTCAAATATGACAAAGAACCATCTAAATCATGTCGGGTACGATGCCACAGACAGACACACAATTACACAGACAAAGATACACACGTCAAACTTATAACACTTAGATTTTTTGTCGGAGGTTAAAAAAAGATGCTGTAACGTTCTCTACATATTTATATTTAATTGGAGAAAACAACAATTTTATCAAATCGTTGTAGCACAAAACGTCATTGTCAAGCACAAAGTGGTGATACAGATCTCAAAAAGCACCTGTTTACCACTCAAGGTGATCTATAAGTGTTTTATCGACAGAACCATTTACTTCGGCGTCGCCGCTAAAATGCTTGCAGCGTCGATGTGGAGAAAACATCGTTTATTTATGATATTGGACTTTGAAGAAGATATTATGTATCTGTAGTATTTGTCACATGTTACAAGAACATAAAGGAATACATACATGTATAGTTGTTTAGGAATTAATACTGTAAAAACGCACGTGTTGTGTTCTGTATTAGTGTCCATGTCCATTTAAGTGTTCAATTATGTTCTATTCTAGGTAGATGAAATAACTTTAAAATAAGCATTTTTTTTACAAAAGCAAATTACTTGTACGAAAAATAGAACTTACATGTAATGATTTTCTTAAATACAGCTAGGTATACAAAATAACATACTTAAATTTAGATAAATAAATAGATCTTTCATGTTAATTACAATCAGTCAATTCGCTTAGGAGCTACATACCCTAGACAGACACACAGATACACACGTCAAACTAATAACACCCCACTTTTCTTTTGAGGATTAAAATGCAGCTAAATAACGCAAACGAAGTTGCGAGCATCAGCTATGTATACCTAATATAACAATTAAGCCTAAGCGCGCCAAATGCACACATGGTGTGCGACATTACTATCGCAAGCGGCGTAAAAAATCGCGCGACGGGTTTATCACATTTACCTATCAACTCTTCTTGAATCTTACGTTTACAATACAATACAATATACTTTATTTGCACACAGAGACATACAGTACAATAAATAAAACATAAAACATGGTGTACATCAAGGCGGCATTATCAAATTAAATTAAATAATTATTTACTTCGGATTATACATCCATAGTTGTTAGTATTATTGCTAGGTGGCAATTTCTTTATGTACCTATATTGAACGTAGGTATATGGAACATCATTAACCAACACAGCATCTCTATTTCCTTCCCGTTTCGGCATAAATCAGAGTCGAACCCGCAGCCAGAACAAACCCCAACTAACCCGGCAGGACAAATAAACAAGCGATCGCACATGTCTCCCGCAAGACAAATAGCCCCCCGACCCCCTTGTGACCCCCCTTTGACCCCCTTGGCCCACCACAAAGTACCCCCCCCGTTGACAGTTGGCATTCACCTGTAGGTAGGGCTGCCAATTTTGAAGATATATCTGGTAAAACTGGGTGTAGGTGGGATGATAGGTAAATGAGGTTGCGTGTTAGTAAATATGTCAACACTAATATTATAAAGAGGGAAGATTTATATTTTTGTATGTTACGAATGAACCACAGGACCGATTTGAAAAATTCTTTCACTATTAGGATGCTACATTATCGCTGAGTAACATAGGTTTCATAATTTTCCCGAATCCCACGGGAACGGAGTACCGAGCGGAATGCTAGTTCTATAATACAGAACTATACAACCTTTTTTTTAAAATCTAATCTTTGCGTCTAATTTGAAGCGACGCCCAGCAAAATCAGTACAGCTTGGTCGCAGCTGGACACAATCGCTCCGCCAAAATACAATTGATATCTCTATCATGCAATCCCTGAAAACTATACAATCAAATTAAAAAAAAAAAACATTTAAAAAAAACCTTTGCGGAAATAAAATAGTTCGAGTATGACAGGCAATACTTTTGATTTTGTTTTGTGATAAAAGCTTGGATGAGATGATGAGATGAGATGGCTTTTAGTTTTAACCGGAAGGTTGCGGGTTCAAATCCTGGCATGAGCTTGTACTACTAAATTCGTCTTTTCGGATTTATGTACGGATTTTTCATTAATTAATACTTGCTAATAAAGAAAACATCGTGATGAAACCCGCACGTCTAAGAGAATTCATTTTCGAAAGACGAGCGGTCCACCAACCCGCATCAGGCCAGCGTGGTGGACTATGTCCTAAATCCCCTTCGTGTATCGAAGGGAGGCCCGTGCCCCACGGTGGGGACGTATATGGGCTGATAAAAAAAAGGTAAAAAGTCTAGTTACTTCGTAAGAATTTATTATATAACTTATATGTACAGTTTAGAATTCATTTTATGTTTGTAAAAATTTGAATTGTAGCGCCCTTATGAGTGTTACAGTTTCACCCGTTTTTGTAGCAACTTTTTTGCAAGCAATAAACATAATATGAATATGAATACTACAACAGTTACCTTCTAGAGTTCCGCAAATTACGATCAACTGCAACTAACTTCTGTTTTTCTTATTAGAGACCTGAATTCTATAAGCCCAAAACTGTTATGTTTGCCTATTACTCTGCATCCAAAAGAAAAAGGGCTTCTAATTTACTAAATAAATAATTCCCATACCTTTCTAGCTAATTATATACTAGACATTTTTACACAAAAGCTACTTTAAGGAAGCTTTTTATTTTCTAAAATTTCGTACAAGTCTTTCATTTGATGGTAACCCTACAGTATGTACAACCCCTGTTGTAAATTCTCGGCATAATTCTTGAGATGTTGCAATCTATTTAAGATTAAATTCTATTTTGACTCGTCAAACTTGTCTGGGAGTACGTCAAAAGGTATGGCATGTTTGAATGAAAGGGGATGTTGTAGGGGTAGGCATAGCTATGACAATATGAAAAATACATACAGATCAGACAAACTTGTTACAGCCTTCTGATTTTCAAGACGGTTTTAATTGTACGAGCGAAAGTTAATGCAATTTTTTTTTAATCATACTTATTTTAGGTATACATCGTAAAACCTCAAAAATTAGTCCTAATTAGTCCATAGTCATTTGTATTTTTTTTATACAGGGAAAAGCATCTTGGTTTTTTATTCGTGAGTTGATTTATTGTTTTTTAAATGTTAAACACTGATTATATTTAAAGCTGTTGAACCTCCATGTATTAAATAAATAAAAATCATGCCGACTTCATGGTATCGTATGCTATAATTAGTAATTATTTATGAATAACCTATAAACGTTACACAGAGTGAAAAGTCTATCGGGTCATCTACAGTAATAAATGTGGCCTGGACAATCATTTTCACAATTCAATTTTGTTTCATATTTAGGATTTTCTAAGAAGATCATTTCAAAACAAAAGATAAGTATGTAGGTATAGTAAATCTAATAAGACAACACATTTTCAATAGGAATACAATCTAATATCGATCGTAGGCGCCATCTATCGTCGAGTAGCCGAAATAAACTACAACTATTGATTTTCTATGATTTAAATTAGATGGCAGTAGTAGCTTGAGAAGAAGAACCAAAATATACTATTTAATTTTAATTATTTTCAGAAGTTAATTTAACTGAAAACCAAAAGTTTTCAACAATCATTGTCAGTTTCTTTTAAATAAGCCAATAGTACTGAAAAGATCAGGTTTTAAGAGAGCTGAAGACCGAGCTCAGTGGCGTGCCGTAGGGGAGGCCTATGGCTAGCAGTGGACAGACACAGGCTGATAATGATGATGAGGTATGAAGAAAAAAATTCGATCAGCTAGCTGATTAGCCTTTGTGTGGCAAGCCGAATTTTTTTTCTAGAATTTCATAATAGGATTACTTGGGAAAAGTTGTTGATTTTCATGAAGAGAATCACCTTCTGAAATAGAACGCTCTGAACAAAAAACGTACACCAAATCCCAAAGTTAAAAGGTCAAAGTTTATTCTAATTTGAACCTTATCGCTTGGGTGTCAAGAACACATAAACCATACAGCTTAACCTATTCTTTCTGAATCCTTTTCAGTCATTTATTTACAAAGAAATAAAACATCACCAGAGGTAAGTTTTATCTCTCGAATCCTGTCAGAGCTTAACTATGGCTATAGCTGTCTATAGGTAAGTGTGTAGGTAAATCCCTTGTCCCTGCGGTGTGGCTTTCCATCAGCCGTGATTGATAAGCCAAGCCGTGAGATTGTCAAGCCCGGAGTGAGGAGAAATGTGGATACGGTTTTACTGTTTATACAGTGATTTTAAATAAGGCAAACAAAATTAATGTATACATAAACTCACGCCTTATATCCATTTTGGGGGTAGGCAGAGCATCATTTGATTCTTAAGCCCGCATTACAAAAGGTGAATTAAGTCTTGATCTACACTTAGGTATTGATTGTCTCTTTTCTCACTATCAAAATCAGAAAGACAAGTGCTTCTTAAGGCGACTACAGCACCCGATAAAGGCAGCACACATAGGAATAGTGCCATCTCCGTCTCTCAACAGGCCTGGGCCGGCAGTGCGAACAGTGTCGATACACGAAGTTTACGGATTATGAAAGCGCCGTGCGTAAAAACATGTTCGAAAGTTAGAAAAATGAGATTTATGGAAAGGTAATAGCTTAAATCGAAAAATGCGTTAACTAATTAGCGAGAGTGTTCATTCACGAACATTTTGATAACAAATTCAAGTTCCTGTGTGTATTTTACTATCGTTTTTACAGCTTAAAAGATACACAATATTGGGTATTTAGAGGTGACTACTTATCTAGTTTATGTCCTAAATATTACCATAGTATTTTTTTTTCTTCGATTTAATGCAGTGCGTCATGCTTATCTACTCATCATAAAATCGTAATGTAGGTGCTGTAGTCGCCTTAAGTATAGATCAGAGTTTGAGTCGCGTTCTGTAATACAGACCTTACCTACCACGTGCATATCCTGTTTATCCTTACCTCTTAACATTATTGATGACTAACCCCTCCCTCCTCCGTCCCTCGTGCCCAAAATACGTAGAGGGGTCAAACGCTAACATTAAGAACCGCCAACGTCCGAGATATCCGAAACGACAATTTGAAAGTACACCTTAAGACGGCGTAATAAGGTGTATTTTATATCTAGCCAGAGCTATAAAGCTTCAGGTTTAAGGATAAAGTGTGGGCGGTTCCTATTTTGTCTAGTTTGAGTTGAATTTGGCTGTTGTAGAAAAAAAAAAACATATTTACAATTAAAACGATTGAATGTGGAAATAGTAACGTATCTGTATTCTAAATCAGTGTACAGAACAATATTTTTACACCTACTCGGAAAACACGTTCATCATTACATGACGCAGGAACGGAAAAGAAAAGAAGTCTTTATTCTATATGAAAAGAAATACAGAAGTCTTTATTCCGTATGAAAAATACTTTCAATACCTGACGAGGCATTAAAGTTGTATAAAAAGACATTACATTAGTGCAGGTTTTTTTAAAATGTTGAGTACTTACTAAGTATCTTACCTGACCTAAGTTTTACTAGTAAAGAGAGACGCACATCAGGTTACCACAAGCGTGGACTCTGTGCTGTTAAGATAAGGACTGTTTTTCAATGAAAATGGGATAACTTGATGCGCAAGCCTCTTTACTTTAATTCAAGATCAAGATTTTCAATATAATACGATACAATATTCTTTATTGCACACATAGGATTACAGAGTATGTTTATACAGCGAATTTGAAATAATGTATACAAATAGACGGCCTTATTGCTTAACAGCAATGGTATAGGAGTTATAGATTGAAATGCGGGAAAGGCGCAAATATTAATTAAATAATAATTATAAATAAGTTTACTATTTATGCACTAAAAATATATAATATATATATATATATACTAAAACATATTTTACAAATATATATCAAGAGATAAATAAAAAAATTAAATAAAAGCAGTAAGTGACACGTCGAGACAATACCAGCCACAGATCGAACTTTCATATAATTAGGGAAAATAAATGTAAAGAATATCAATTAAAATTAAGTCAATGCCATTTTATTTTTAAGCCGTGTTCCTTTCGAAGCTTGCCTTAAATCTAACCCCTAATCTGACAAAGCCGAAACGAGAACCGCCCGAGTGGGTGTTGGGTAAAGTAAACCCCCCAGGTGTTCGAGCCGTTTCACCACGTTAGGCCGTGACGGTCGCCTGTAATTTTGGCCCTAATGCGACTATTCCTATTTCAAGCTACCCCCGGAGGGTTAAGTATGGGCCTGACGCAGGAGATAACGCTATGTACGGAGGTATATAGGGAAGGGACGTACGTGTAGGGGTTAAATTTAGTGATACTGGCGTGTTTTAGTTTATACGTTACTTTGGAGGTTGGGTGTGTTTGTTTGAAGTTTCAATTTAATTGAACAATTTGTTCTGTAGTATGTATAACATTTTAATTATTGTTTTTTTAACTATTGCCGTTGATACTCGTATTTCCCAAATTAGTAGAGAAGGTTACCTATTGTGTTTTTGTTATTAATGCATTATCTTTTATCTTAGTGCATGGTGAAGAATAAAAAAAGGTATTTTTATTGCATACATACAAAAGCTGACGCTTTTGTCTTACTGCGGTAGACAGAGACGACAGATTGCCACCTGGTTTGATCCAAACAGATTTCTTTCGCTTGATACACGCGCTTCGCTTCATGTTTTCTTTAGTTTGAAGTTACAAAAACAGTTTTTTTTGTAACTTAAAACTAAAGAAAACATGAAGCGAAGCGCGTGTATGGAATTTAAAAGTTTACACAATAAAAACTCATAGACTCCTAGAAAATCAGCAAGATTATTAACAGCATAAAAGGTTTTTTCTACGCACTGATACTTTGTCCGTAAGGTACGTATCATTTGGCATAATAATAACAAATATTGACACAAAATATGAAAAATGTTAACTTTATTAAATGTAAAGGAATGTACGAACTTTATTGCACATAAACAAAGATGTACACATAATAGATGAGTAAAATCACAGCGAACTTAGCTAACCTTTGAGAGAAACGGAAGGAGACTGCAATGTAGGATCGGTATTTAATCTGGCATTGATAATCCAAATTATTCTGCATCACTCGCTTTCTGTTTTCATGTTACACTTCGTGTTTTAAAATTAAAAACAAGACAATTTAAAGGCCTACTTCGTTGCAACGTACACATTCAAATCAAATCAAATTTTTTTACTGTTTCTTACCAGCCCATATAAGTACCCACCACATTGTTTATCGAGAGTAAAATAAGGATATGTTAATTTCCAACTTAATTACCAGAAACTTCAGGAAAAAGGCAACAAGGTATTTAAAAACTTCAAAAGTACAAAGTACGGGACAGAATTTTTAATAAAGCGGGTACCGGCTTACCATCAAACACAATGCTCACCACACCTCAAATGGCTTAACAAAAACCAAAAATTAAACAAGGTCCTTTGTTGGCGAAAACGCTAAATTGAGGAAATTTCCATCCATTCTCCAAGCAGGCGTCATCCGCGCCTAAAGCT
The DNA here is from genome assembly GCA_949987775.1 of Aproaerema taeniolella. Taxonomy (NCBI): domain Eukaryota; kingdom Metazoa; phylum Arthropoda; class Insecta; order Lepidoptera; family Gelechiidae; genus Aproaerema; species Aproaerema taeniolella. The sequence goes on along the minus strand of OX465259.1, from coordinate 2,449,609 downwards.
CGCTTCAATTTCAATAGCACCCCCTACATACTCCCTACACCCTTTAGGACGCCTCCACCTCACCCCGCGTCCTTGTCTCGCAACGGTTAACTCGCCGCGCTAGAAAGAGACGGCGTTACCTACAGGGCCGGTCCGAAACTTAGACATATATTATTGTATTATACGATCGTAGGTGGCGCGGGGGTGAAGATTGATGCCACAAGAGGGGGGGTAGTTTCGGCAACCCTATGGATGCCGACGTAACAAAATTTGCGTCACGCACACATGTGTGCCGCGACCTCATATTTCACGTAAAGAAAATTAGGCGCACGAATTAATTTTCAAGTTTTCAATATAAAGAGGAAAAATTGGGAGGATGTGGGTCGTGTGGCTGTTGCTACGGCTTCGTACCAAATTAAAGTCGTGAAAGGCTTCTAGTCAATTTGGCAGGGTATTATTTTGCTCGTAAAAATTGCTTTTGACGTTCTTTCCTGAGGCTTTAAGCACAGGAAAATTTATTTCGATTTTTATTTAATTTCACGTTATTCTTTGTAATTATTTATTTTTCTTTTTTGATATTTTTTTCATAAAAACTGTTTTCAAAAGCATGGGTAGTCTATTTTTAATCGCTAATCCGGATCATGTGACTCTTTTTTTTCTTATTGGGTAGGTATAGTCGAGTATGTGGCGAACTTGGCTAACCCTGGTGGTTTTAGACTCTACAATTATATCATAGTGTCCAGATTACAAAACTGAATGAAATTAACCTTTTTTTTTCTTGGCTAGAGAAATCCCCCGATATTATATTTCGGGGTCCTTGTCTTTCTTTTATTTTATATTAATTCTTCATTTAATATAGTTATTAATGTTTTACAATTAGGTTTAACATTTGATAGGTTTGTGAGAAATGAACCTACAGTAAGGAAATTTAATGACTATGCCATTTTTTGGTTTAAAAACCGACGCCAAGGTCAATCATGTTTGCCACATACTAGACGTTAGTACTATTATTTATTCTGTGATACTAGATTATATCTTAAACGACATGAAAGGAGGGAATAATTCTTTCTACTTACGACGAAATAATATTGTAGTAGAAATAATCCACAATTTTTCTAAGCTTAACTCGAAATAAAATCCAAAACAACTTCAATAGTCATTTGCTAAAATTGTACGTTCTGCATTTTAAATTATTTTAATTCATAAAATTGAAAAGATGACGCAAAGCTCGGATACTATTCTAAATTTAAACACCGTGAACATTTAGCGCGCGAAAAAGTAAACTGTCACTGGCCATAAATAAATAAAAAAGTAAAAGAAGTAGTAAAGTTCAAAGTCGGGGAACACCATTGTACTAATTACGCGGCAGACGGCGCCGCTTTCGCTTTCGTCGGCGCGTTTTAATTATTTTTTTTCAGCGTCTCGGCGCCGAGGCGTCTGGCGGGAACTCGGGAAAAAATTGATGAAAGAATATTGAGGATATGCCTAGCCTATACTCCAATGAGCCTTTTTATGCTTAATGCTCATAGCCCATGGCGCTCGCTGATCTAAACCGACCATTGAAGGTAAGCAACGTACACAGAGGCAGGGAACCTGATGGATGACCAAAGTTGCAATTTATCACGAGCGTTTCCGTGCTTCAGAGAGCATGGCTGTTGTCGATTGACTATAGTCGTTAAAACCAAGTCAGAGGTCATTTTGCGGTTTGAAAACTTTGACATCAGGGCTTAGAATAATTCTAAGCACCAGGGTTAGCCAAGTTCGCCACACACTTGACTATACTTACACGATAAGAAGAAAATCCAATGGGTGCTTTTATTTTCTTGTTATTTTCCCACGGAATTCCCACAAAATATTGTTTATCCTGACGTGACGTAAGTATTTATTTTATGTCGTGATAGACCAACACAAAGCTTACTGACCTGACATGTGGCAGTATTTAATTCTACAAAGTACCAACTAAATTTTAAAATATTAAATTAAATACCTACTGTCACATGTCAGTAAGCTTTGCGTTGGTCTATATTTAATATATGTGTGCAGTTTTTATCATCCGTTGTCGTAAGGATGACAAAAATTGCACACCTTGTATGGTTACTTGACTTACCTGTCTTACTAGTAATTTTTGCTTCACATCTAAGTATATGGTCAATCAATATCACTTCTTCACCTCACCTCACTTCCTATCACTTCTTTTAACCTATTGAAAAAAAAAGCAATTATTAACAAGAAAACTAATCTAGACAAGGGCACGGACATAGTCTGTGGATGCTAATAATATCTTTAAAAAATATATATATGTTATAAAGTTGGGTGTTATAAAGTTCACGTGTGTCTCTGTGTCTGTCTGTAGCATCGTAGCCCTAGAAATGGACCGATTCCGATTCGTTTTTATTTCGTTTGAATAAAGACCGTGTGGTGATCGGTTGAGAATAACACCGCCCCATCTCTTTCCGTGGGTGTCGTAAGAGGCGACTAAGGAAACACAAATGAGACCTGCCTCCTAGTAATCCATCCCAGGCAACGACACTTCATTTTTTTCTGAATCTGAGGTGTCGTCCTATGGTCTCATGCGGTGTGGTAGGCTCTGTAAAGGGCCGTCTGGTTCGCGACCACCCTCCTACCGAAGTACGACGCCAAACAGCTTGCTGTGTTCCGTCGGTGCGTGGGAGTACCAGTGCCTTTATAGGCATTTTCTGGGTTAACTCGCTCCATCGTCGACCTCATCTTTGACTTTATGGTCAAGATTGAGGTCAAGAGTTAACCCATCTTATAATAATAATAAAAAAGCGTTGTGTTGGTTTATCTATATCTATCTATCTATACATATTATAAAGAGGAAAGATTTGATTGTTTGTTTGTTTATTTGTTTGCAACGAATAGGCTTCGAAACTACTGGACCGATTTGAAAAATTCTTTCACCATTAGAATCCTACATTATCCGGGATGGACATAGAGTACATGATTTTCCCGAATTCCCACGGTAACGAAGTCCCGCGCGGGAAGCTAGTATTTAATATAGGTGAGCAGTTTTTATCATCCGTTGTCGTTAGGATGATAAAAACTGCACACCTTTGTATGGTTACTTGACTTCCCTGTCTTACTAACAACTTCACAATAACATGTCATTTTTGCTTCACACATATATGGTCAATATCACTTTTAACCCCTTAAAAAAAGCAATTATTAACGAGAAAGCTTTAATCTAGACAAAGGCACGGACATAGTCTGTGCTAATGGTAAAAAAACCTTAAGTTATAAAGTTGGGTGTTATAAAGTTCACGTGTAGTATCTTTATATGTATTTATTGTAAACTCAAATGCAGAGTATAAAATCTGTTGAAAATGTAAAATAAGTATTAAAAATATAAATTATAATAAGACAAGGGCACGGACATCAAGTCTGTGGATGCAAAATTAAGTGCCTAAAAAAAAAAGTTCACGTGTGTCTCTGTGTCTGTATGTAGCATCGCAGCCCTAGAAATGAACCGATTCCGATTCGTTTTTATTTCGTTTGAAAGCTGTCGTAATCGAGACGATTCTAAAATATATTTGATCAAAATTGTTTCAACGCTTCAGAGTTATAGGCAATGAATGTATGAGGTGCCATATTTATTAGTAAAATTCTCGCCATATCCACGTTATCCTCTCATCCTCTTGGCGAAGTTCGCGCTTCGCTCAATCTTTGATACTTTCTTCGTGCATTTTTTTAGCTCTCCTTATTAATGAAAAGTAGGTTACTAACTTCGTTCCTTAAGAATGAAAGTTACGGCGTCGTTGCCGAAGGTCGATGAACTCAACAGCTGTCTTTTGTTTTTGTTGACATTTCTTCGCTGACCTTTGAGCTGCGATTGGCTGGAAATTATTTTTGAAAATGGAATTGTTTTTCTTAGATGCCAGCTTTGTTTAGTCTTGGTAAAAGTAAGCTTTGACTATTATGTTTGTTTAAAGAAAAAATATTGATTACCCGACTGCCAGGGTTAAGCATTATTTTTTTTGCTACATGACACTACTAGGTACTTAACCCTTTGCTACAATAGGTAGTAGTAAATAGTTGACCCAGAGCAACGTTTTTGAGTTATTATGTCCATTCAGATAATTCATACGATTAATTTTAAAAAATATTTTTACTTTTATGATTATTTTTTATTTATTTTTAAAACAATTTTTTATAGAAATTAGAAATGAATTATAGCGGTGATAGCCCATTTGGTAATGAGCCAGACTTGTAATCCGAAGGTCGTGGGTTCAAATCCTGGTGTGGGCCTGTCCTGTACCACTAAATCCGTCTTTTCAGATTTATGTACGGATTTCTAATAATCACTTGCTCAACGGTGAAAGAAAACATCGTGATGAAACCCGCCCGTCCAAGAAAATTCATTTTCGAAAGACGAGCGGTCCACCAACCCGCATACGGCCAGCGTGGTGGACTATGGCCTAAATCCTCTTCGTGTTTCGATGGGAGGCTCGTGCCCCTCGGTGGGGACGTACCTATATGGGCTGGTAAGAAGAAATGGCTTCAAGTCCTGTCTACATTTTAAATAATTTCACACGATAATAACCGAAAAGCAAATATCAACATCTAAGCGTAATACTCAACCATGGCAAAACATCATTAATTATCCATTAAAAATAATCCCTTTATACGTCACAACCCATCCAGTGGTGAGAGGACATAGGATTACCTGGACTTAACCCATAAAAAAAACTATAAAAACTAAACCGAAAAAAAGCAAACAAACACGGACACAATGGGATATACCCTATCAAAAAACTGTATGGAGCTTTGAATCGGGAGTTTGGCAATCTGTGGATGATCATTCATTAGTTTTATTTAAGTTATGGTATATTTGGTTTGGTTTCAAAACCACTTTCATTTTTAAATTTCAAAACCATTTTCATTATTGATTATGCGCATGTTGAAGTTGACATAATGAAATTTTAAAATTTGAATGTAATAATTTGCTCTTTTTATTGATGTGACTTTTATGAAAATTAGATCGTAGTACTTATTTAAATAATATATATTTTACTCTATTTGCATGTCACCTTTATGACTAAATGTGTTGAACGTAAATTATTTTCTACATGAAACATCTGTAAAACCACATTTACTGCAATGAAGATAAAAAAAGAAGTTTTTGGGAATTTCGCACACGTGAGGGGTTAAATCGTAGGAATGTTGTGGTAGGTATTTTATTCCCTTTTTTTATTCTCTTGATAATTTCTACGGTTTTTTAAACATGGGTAACATGTTTGTACTGTTTTCAGAAAGTATTTTTAAATTAAAAATTTTAAGTTAAAAATTCGTTCGTCGTCAGAGCACAATAAATACCATATAATAATTAGTTTTTAATGCTTCACACTCAAAGGCTCACACAAAGGTTTTCCCTTGTGTTGCAGGTCCCTTGGAACATACACAAAGACAGACACAAACACCCATGACCTGAGAACAAACATTTGCTTTACCCATTAATTTGCCCCAACCAGGAATAGAACCTAGGACCTATCGACCAAGAGGCAGCGTCATCTACTACTCGACCAAACCGGCTGCAGAAATGAAATCTGCATGATTTAAAAATGTAAGTAAGGAATTTTAAAAATTCAAAAGATTTTATTAATAATGTACGTACTATTAAGTATTCTGTGCAATGTGATTGGACGTCAATCCGAATTTCCGTTAACCCTCATTCTGCCCACACGCAGACCCCAAGGAAGCAATCATTCCTCTTCACACATGCCTCAGGCAAATTCCAAATCCTCCTGAGAAAGAATATGCATAATAACCATCAAAAATCAACCCATCTCGGGTTACCCCTTATAAAAAACCCTTAGGGTCACCCTTTCGTTACCTGAGGGTGACATTTTTTATTCACACTTCCGTCAAAAATGCATATGCAAAAAGGACTGTTATTTTCTTTGATAAAGTATCGGGAATAATAATTATATGCATAATAGCTCGGATTAAGGGTTACGATTTGTGTTCGTGACATTTTTTTTAGGTTCCTGTCACCTTGTGTCAGATGTTTTTGAACTTTTTAGACGTTAATGCTTTAGTTAATAACATGCATTTGATGCAAGCTGCAAATCGATATTTTTGTAATTGGTAAGTTCAATTGATCGGGATTTTTACAACCGTTTAGTCAAACAGTTTTGAAATATTAATATTTTACTATTGTTATAAAAGAATATGGGGCATTTTCTGAAAAATATGCACATATGCAACAGTCATCGACGGTTAACCCTTGAATGGTGCACTCGTAGGTGCGAATGCTACGCGCCACACATTTCAATAAGGCACTCCAGTATCGCGCGGCGCGAGGGCACAATACAGCTCGGCCGGTATCTCGGTACGCGGCCTCTTGACTCCAATCAAATAATTACTGCCCCACGGAACCCGACCCTCAACTCCAAATATTCAAAATGGCCGGACCACTCCATTTAATTTATGCGTGCGATAAAATCTCCCATTGCCCGACCCGGAATCTAGCTATGTACAGACATAAAATCCAGTTTTACTGCAAATAGTTTATAGAAAGTGTAATAAAGAATGCAATAATAATATCGACTGAATGGCAACACCGTTGCATGCCATAAAAACATTACACCCTTGACACACCGCACATCCCGAATAACAATAGGATGCAGATTCTGAATCTCTAAAGATAAATAATACATTTTGATTTATAATGGAAGTAAAAAAATACTCTTCATTTATCGAGAATGCATAAATAGACCCTATTATTTGATATTGGGAAGTGCAAAATATGGGTGTAACTTTTTTATATCGGCTCAATACGTGTCAGTGAACGGGTTAACTTACGAGGGTTTTTTTCCGTATGAGAACAGAAAGTGCATTCAAAATAGTTCAAAAATATTTTACGGATGCATTCAATGGTGATTTTATTTATTCTAGTGACATGCAGATGTAGTCCTCGTTAGATTTATTTGACTGCTGTTTTTCTATTGATCTCTCGTTCTGCATGATCGGTCATGTCGATTGGCAGTTAGTGTTTTATTATTTGACGTTTGTCACTTGCGAGGGTGAAGTAGGAAATTAGATTTAGAGCTTCACTCTTCACTCGGCCCGCATGGTTTTGAAGTTTGAATTTTAAATTACGAATTTGGCTTTTACTTTTAATGCACGGCCATCGGTGACAAAAAGGCTAGTAAAAAACAAACTCCAAATCCTATCTTATAGACGCGAAGTAGCTTGCTTATGTGTTCATGAGCTGCACGAGCTCATTCCGCTTGCCTCGTTCTTCTACCGGACGTACAGACGCACTGCTGTCGAGATTCCTCGAATCTATACTGAGTACTTCTCTACATTAATAATAAAAAGTGGAATTTTTTGTATGTTTGTAACGAATAAACTCAAAAAATATACTGGACAGATTTCAAAAATATTTTATCATCAAAAATTATTTTATCAGATATCGAAACTATTTTATCAGCTACATTATCCCTGAGTAACATAGGCTAGATACGTATTTTTCCCGAATTCCCATAGGAACGAAATCCCGGGCGGAAAGCTAGTGTTTTATATTGCGCACCGCTAAGGAATGGAATTACACACATACACTATACGTTACTTTCTAAGAATTCAGATGTTTTCAAAGGCTTTCATAATAAATCAACACGAAATAAAATATTCAAAAAAAGTAAATGCGTTTTATCCAAATCCGGGTTTGATAAAGCCCCTAATCTGCATGATAAAAAGAGCCTTCGAATACAAATGCAGTGATAATGCCACAATGGGTCTAGGAGACCGCGCGGCGGCGGAAGGGTTACATTGTCTGGACTTACAACTCCAAATTAATGAGCGCTCGCAAAAAAATGTTACACAATCACGTCATACGATCTCTTTTGATGGTTCTCAAATTTTAACAGGTATACGGTTTGGGCAAAAATACTACATACTCAAAGGGTTTGGGATAAATACATAGACAGAAAAAATAATACCACAAATAAAATGAAAACTTTGATCTCATTTGACGACTTCAAATTCTGTATGTCAGAATTTAATTGTGTACTCGTTTAGATTTTAGTTTGAAGATAGTATCTGAAAAAAGTCCACCAACCTGCAGTGGGCCAGCGTGGTGGATTATGGCCTAAATCCCCTTCGTTTTTCGAAGGGACACCCGTGCCCCTCGGTGGGGATGTATATGGGCTGGTAAAAAAAATGTGAAAAAAATAATCTAACATTATGTTTACTTATGTACCTATTGGCGATGAAAACGTTGTCAAATCTTAAAAAAGAAAAGAAAAATAACAATCGTTCTCTTTTATTTATAAAATAAGGTTTAGAAAAATCCTGTGTAATTTAGAAGTAAAATAATACAATAATTTCAATTAAATAATCAATATATTTTTTTAAAGTACTTATTTTATAAGTAAGTACAGAAACATTTTTGCATATCTGCCTAATACGTCTACATGTATATTTTTTACAACTCACAATAAAAAATAAACATCTAAAGAAACTCCATAAAACCAAACATTTGTAAGTAAATTATTTCACTAACACCAAAACTTTGAGAACCGCCCTTTGATCGGCGCTACCTACTGATCTAATTTCCATGCGCGCACGCAGACACAGCGAAGGGGTTAACTTTTTATTCACAGTTTCAATGCATGTTGCATTTATTAACTTCTAGCGTGGATCTATGATTAGTGTGTGTTAGGTGTTTGATCAGAATAGGTGACTGTGGTGCGATTTATTTTAATAATTGATAAATTAAAAAACATTCGTGGTTTTAGCTTAAAAATAAATATCAAGTATGGACTGTGACAGTAAGCAAAAGTAGTTTTGAAATAGAAAGTACCTTAAGTACTTTCTAAGAGATACAAAAGTGGGCAGTTCCTGAATAAAAAAGGCGAAACAATGAGTAACAGTTTCTACCATGGCGGGTTGTTACCATGAAAAGTCTACATTTTTCAAAATCCGACTAGGCGAAAATGTTGATACAATATAGTTACTATGGAAGTCTATCCTTTTGTCAAGAGTTATGATTAACAATTCCCAGTTGTTACCCTAGCTGCACAACTAGCACAGGCCGCGACAAACTCGCGCGTCACGCCACTGAGATATCAATGGAACTTCATTTTACTCGCGCGAGGGCACCGCGCAATGATTTCCTCGTCCTCTGGCGTTGTCATTTCGACACTCTTTAGCTGACAGTGCTAGAGAAAACTTATGGAACTAAGGATAAATGCCTATTTTTATGGGAAAAAGCTTTATGCAGAAAATGGAGAATTACCAAAGAGCCAACATTCTCACAGATACAAGTCATTATGAGAAATGAAATAAAAAGGTAAACGAACACAATCGCTCCTAACACAACTACAGGAATACTAAGAAACAAACAAAAATGAGCCATAATGAAGCCGTTATAAAGAAGAATTGAAATTTCCAATTAGACGTAGAATCAGGGTCACAAACACGCTTCCAATGAGACGAGCTGAGGGTCTAGAAAAAACAAAGAAATTGGAGCAACAGATTAGAAAATGAATGTTTCAATCTCTTTTCTTAACAACAGAAAAATCATGAGCGTTTCCGTGCTTTAAGACAGCACGTTAAGCTGTCGGTCCCGGCTGGAGTCGATTGACTACAGTCGTTAAAACCAAGTCAGAGGCCACGTGCGGTTTGAAAGCTCTGACACCAGGGTTAGCCAAGTTCGCAACACACTTGACTCTACCTACACGATAAGAAGAAGAAGAAGAACAGGAATAGTGTAAGAGGTAAGTAAACCGTGTAATAGAGAGATTTCTCCTTCTTTCTTCTTTCCATTCAATGACACTCATGCCTATAATCCTGACGAGATAGGCAGACCATCACGTGCTTTGCATGACTCCATGTTTCACGCACATTCTGAGGGTCAATAAAATACGAGTATAAACTAACTAGCTAATGCCCGCAACTTCGTTTGCGTGTTAATTTTTTCTTTTGAACCAGATTACACTTTATTGACGTTCCATTGATTTAGTTTAAGATTAACATTTTTACATACAAAAGTTTTTCCCGCTAACTCCCGTTCCCGAGGGAATTTTGCGATATCCTGTTGCAACTAAGCTTTAAGTTTACTAAGGTACCTGCATGCCAAATTTCAAGCGTCTAACTTAAGCGGTTTAGATTTTTCATACAAAAGGATTTTCCCGCTAATTCCTTTCTTAGTGCACCGCTACGGTACCTAAGCTACGTCCCTTCCAAATTTCAAGTGCCTAGTTTAGCCGTTTAGGCTGTGCGTTGATGTGTCAGTCAGTCAGTCAGTCAATCAATCAGTTTCTCCTTTTATATATTTAGATGTAAACGTTGTGTTGTTTTTATGTCTAAGCCATAGAAAGAGAATGGTCCACTAATCAATGGCGGTTGAATGAAAAATGTGTCAATTTTATCCGTTCATAAAATTACGAACATTCTAGGAATAGGATAGATAGGAGTTAGCACTTCACACTCTTCTAAATAGTAAAGCTTTTTATAAATTACTAGCAGAATACTATTTTCACATTCCTCAAATGTTTTTTAAGCCATAACCATCACCCATTTCCGTGGTATTCTCTATTGAAGTCGTAAAGGGTGCCACTAGCCGACGGCACAAGTTTTATGACGTCACATGTCGTGACGTCATCCCTAAGTGTCCCCATATAGCCTGCAGTAAATCCATTTAGGGTTATGAACTTATGAAACTTAATGCTTATATGTAGTAGTGCTATGTTTTTTTGTTGGAAATCTTATTTCTTTTACAACTTCGTTGGAGATTAAACGTGTAACAAAAAGAAAGGAAAGGAACTGAAACTACAATTTATTCTAGACTAGCTTTCCGCCCGGGACATTCGTCCCCATGGGAATTTAAGAAAACTATAATAAAAATATAATGTTGGCTTCGGCCTCACGCATGCCTTCCAAAAGTCCGGGACTTAATTGCCTGAGATTATGGGTCATAACATAAGACAAACATAATAATAATAAATTTTTATTTTTCCCCAAAAAGGTTGTACCATAAAAATTTAGCACATAGAGAAGTGGGAGACTGGAGCTTGCACTAGGTAAAACCTGTATCACAGGTTTATATGTGTTATTCTGATGTCTAAGATACTGCAAGTTTTATCAAAATCAGTCCATTAGTTTTTGCATAAAAAAGTAACAAACATCCATAACTATCCATTCTACAAAATATAGTAATAGGTCTAAAATGTAGGACACATTGTATATTTAGGTCTGTGTTTTTCAAACTAATCTGCACTACATTTAGTATACATTTTGCAGACCAATTCTATTACAAAACTTCAGTGGCTGTAATTTTTGACATAATACTGATAATTTATTAAAGACTCCGATTTCTTCTCTTTTATAAAACAAAAATTAATTGATATTCGTTAGTCTCACACTTAAAAAAACGGCTCGATCGATTTCAATGATTCTTTTTTGTTTGTGTTCCTATGAAAACTATGTATTCGTTTCATTGAGTATGTTAAAGATAGGGAAATACAAATATTAACTTGTAATTACAATACCAAGTAAAACACCAACATTTGACCAAACTCCTGCAATTATAAATGTGAATGTAAGTTTGTTTGTTACGATTTCACGCCTAAACTTCTGAACCGATTTTGATGAAATTTGATACAGAGATAGATTAGACCTTGGGAAAGGACATAGGCTACATTTTATCCCACAACTGGATACGATATAACCTGTAGACCACGCAGGCGGAACTGCGGACGGAACGCTACTAATACCATAAAGTAAAATTCCCAGCGCTCCTGTCAAACCTGATATGTTTATATACAAGTATAATGCATCACATAAACCGTATCTGAAGGCTTGGGCCGCCATTTCGCTGGGGCACTTCCTGTTAACATAAATCCACCCCTACTTCGGAGCGAAGGCTCAGGAGATGGAAACTGTGGAGCTGATTTGCTTCAGTTATTTTTACTAAATTCTTACTTCCTTACTAATATTATAAATGCGAAAGTAACTCTATCTTTCTGTCTGTCTGTCCGTCTTTCACGACTAAACTACTGGAGGTTTACTATGATCGCTTAGCGCGATCCAATTTAGGACCTAAACAAGTCTGCAACGCTTATTTTTTTTTTTTACGCTACACACTCAAAGGCCCACACTAAGGTTTTCCCTTGTGTCGTGGGTCCCTTGGAACAAACATGAAGACAAACACAAACACCCATGACCCGAGAACAAACATCTGCTTTTATTCGTACCATGATGGCTTATAAGCGATTCAATTTTGGCGCTGTTGCGATTCAAAGGCAGACCAGCGACAATTTATGTAGACATTTAAAATTGACCATAGACAACCGAGCAGTTCAAAAGCAGCGCCATCATGGTACCATTTAAAAAAACATTCCAATTGCGAAGCAGTTCAAACTGTTCAAAGTTGGATCCTAAACAGAAATGCTTTTAAACGATCGTGGTAGGTACCCTGTACAGAGATAGATAAGAGTCTGGGAAAGGACATAAGCTACATTTTATCCCACAGTTGGGCACCTGTAGTCCCCGCGGGTGGAGCCTTTATTGCATAGAATTGTAAGTTTTACAACCAAAAGTGTGCAAGTGCGGCCTTATCGCTAAACAGCGATACTAGCAGATCCTTTTCCCGGATTTTTTTACTATCTAACCCCCGACAAAAAAGATGGGTGGTATAAGTTTGACTTGTGTATCTGCATGTCTTTGTATCTGTGTCTGTTTATGGCATCATAGTTCCTAAATTAATTGGCTGATTTTGATGTGTTATTTTTAAAGTAACCGAGATGGTTCTTAGCTATATTCGATCAAAATTGGTTCAGCCATTTCAAAATAATAAGCAATTGAATGTCGAGACAATTGAATGTAGCGGTGATAGCCCAATTGGTAATGTGCCAGACTTGTAATCCGAAGGTCGCGGGTTCAAATCCTGGTGCGGGCCTGTACCACAAAATTCGTATTTTTGGATTTATGTACAGATTTATAATTATCAGTTGCTCAACGGTGAAGGAAGACATCGTGATGAAACCCGCCCGTCCAAGAAAATTCATTTTCGAAAGACACCAACCCGCATTTGGCCACATTTAGTGGACTTGGCCTAAATCCCCTTCGTGTTTCGAAGGGAGGCCCGCGCCCCTCGGTGGGGACTGGGGACGTATACGGGGTGGTAAGAATGTCAGGCGTGTTATAAAAATTTTAATCACAGGCATATGCAGAACCACTCCTTCACAGTTCTTCCAAAACTTTCACAATCCTGGCGAGAAAAGGGCATTAATGTCAGCGAAGAGCAGCTTACAAATCTTCGCTTCGCGGACGATGTGTTCTCTTTTCTTCTAAAGGTATTGAGCTTACGTCGGTGCTCCAAGATCTAATCACGACAAGCCTTGAGTGAAGCGACAATGAACATGAATTCATAAGTTCAACAAAAATCCCTAGAGATTTTTTTTGGATTTATTCCTTATTGTATGTACTGTGGTATGCAGACCTTCATGGAGGATCGGGCATAACGCAACTTCTTTCTCATTTGGTCATTTCGAAGAAGATAATTCGAATATCAATTTAAAAGGTTTGAAATGGTATTCGATGTCAAGATTCGAAATGATTGAAGATCTGGTCTTGCGCCATTCATTGATGAGTGTGGATTGATTGTAGTGAGCTCGCGGAAGAAGTTCTTGTATACGTTCGTAGGCGTGCAAATAGCACTTAATAAGCGTTGCTGAATTCTGTTAACCGTGGACGTGTTGGAAAGTGCAATAAAATTGTAACAGAAGTGCAGATTTTGATTATAACCGTGTACCAGAAGAAGAACTAAGTCTTTTACTTATACGCTCCCAGAATAGATGTCACAGTACCTATTGATATTCGAAATGAACAAAACCTAAATCCTTGATCTATGAGCGGTGTGAGGGCCACCTCATCGGAGAATATAAACGTAACCTTCTCCATTGCTTCTTTTATTCCAAATCGCCGGGCGTATAAACCAAACAAGTGCGTCCCAAGATGATGTTCGGCCCGAAATATCCAATAACCATAGTTTTACTGGGGTCCCTCTCGTATGGAAAATCGATCACCCTCCCCCCTCACCTGGACCCCGATTCTGTAACTTAAATTGTGTGTCGACGGAATGTGGTCGCCATTTTGTCCGTTCAGGTGGCGAAATTGACAACTATCCAAATTTCATACATGGATGTATAATTATTGGATCTGGATCTCTTACTTTTGTATATCGCTAACACAAATATATACTGTATTTGTATAATTTTAGGGTTCACTTTTGAGACACACAAGGGAAAGTAGTAATCCGACACAGGCGCGATAGCACGAAAATAGTTGTGTGTCCTTGTCTCTCAAATTGCCTGTATGTCATTAAGAGTAGGGTGTCTGTATGTTCGTAATAAACATGAGTTGAGTAATACACCTCCGTGCTAAGTGGAAATCTATGGGGGAGCAGCAGTGGATGTCTTCCGGCTGATATGATGATGATGAAACTAAATTTAAGCGTTATGTCTTTTTCTTTCTGAGTCGAAATGACAAGGACATGATGCTTCAATTTAGTTTAGTCCTGTCAAATTATTTTGGTGTGTCTGCCAGAATCGACACCGTTATCTGATAATTAATGTCATGCACTTACTTTTATAGGTTTAAGCTACAAGAATAAATTGGGTTGAATTTATCAAAACAAGTAAAACATGGGCACCCTACTGAAAAGAGATGCACTTCTACTTTTGAGCCTCTCCTTCGGCTCGGTATTGTTATAACACTGCGAGGTCCAGTTATTGTAATAGGTCCATGATTTCATACATCTAATGACAGCTGCTTTGACTGGTGACGCAACCGCCAACTGAATTTTCAGTTGTTGCAACTTTACGTTCGGTTGGCGGTAGCGCTGCTGGTCGGGGTGGTTGTCAGGTAGTATATGAAAATTAAATAGTTCTCAATTTCGTCACTTGAACTGATAAAATGGCCTCCATTCCATCGACACACAACGTAAGTTACAGAATCAGGGCCCTGATGGATTACCCCCCTATAGAATAAAAAGAAAACATTAGACTTACCGGCTTCCCGGGGGATTGAAAGAAATTTCATTTTTTATACGGAGAACGTCTTGACTGATTTTTGTTTTGAGTTTGAATGTTTTATGTATGTCGGTTAGGCTTCTTGGTGTTCGATGTGGTTAATGGATTTTAATACTTTTTTTGCTAAGAAGTAGTCTTGTGTCGATGCTTCTTTTTAGTCGAAGTTTTAAAGTATGTATGTATGTAAACACTTTATTGCACATAATAAAAATTACAAAACAAAAGAGATGGATACAAAGAAAACTATGTACAAAGGCGAGCTTATCCCTTAGAGAGATTTCTTCCAGCTAACCCTCGAGAGAAACGAAAGGAGACTAATCGCAGGATCGGCGTACTCGCGCAATAAGGAATTTTAACTAATAAATCTACTTTAACGCTACACTAATTATATTGATAATACATATATATAAAATATACTAGCAGCCCGGCCCCGCGTTGCCGTGGCGCCATCTGTTAGAGATTTACGATTAATGACAACGATCAACACTGATAATCAGTTTATTGTTAATTATAAATTATTAAGGCCATGAATCGAAATAAAAACTATCCTATCTCTCAAGTTGGGTCAAACTGCACACGGTGTACAAATTTGATTAAAATCAGTTAAGTAGTTTAGGAGTCCATCGCGGACAAACATCGTGACAGGAGATTTATATATATTATATAAGATAAATAAATAAATAAGTATGGAACCAAACACATGTAACCAAATTGAAGACGAAAATAAAGTCCTAATTTTCGTCTTTAATCTGGGTACATGTGTTTGGTTCCATACTTTAGAAAGAAATGGCATCAAAATCGGACTATTCAAGATACGATACACAGATACCTACCTACACCACACGTCAAACTTATAATATATAACACCCCTCTTTTTGCGTCGTGCGTTAAAACTCATAAAGGTTAACTTATTTCCTGAAGAAACATATTATACATACATCAATTAAGTTATATAGTCACAGTTATTTGTTTATTAAGTACCATACAGTATTATTCTTTTGTTACACAATTAATTTTTTATACTTTATTGTACAGTCAACAGCACATCAGGTTACCACAAACTGTCAAATTTCCCCAATGTATAGTAAGCTCTAATGTTTGGAGATTAAATTGAAAATCGATTGAAGAATTTTGACAGTTTTGGATAGCATGATGTGCCGTTGTCCCTGTACACTAAAGTTTTAAGTAAATAAAAATATTACAGACTAGCTTCCCGCGCGGGACTTCGTTCCCGTGGGAATTCGGGAAAATTATATACCCTATGTCCATCCCGGATAATGTAGGATTCTAATGGTGAAATAATTTTTCAAATCGGTCCAGTAGTTTCGGAGCCTATCCGATGCAAACAAACAAACAAACAATCAAATATTTCTTCTTTATAATATGTAAATATAAATATAAATAGGATACACAATGGCGAGCTTAACTCAAAAATTACAATATTAAAAAACTTATTTAATATGTCAACATCTCTCCCTCTAATAAAGTCTTACATTAATCTAAAATACATCTCCCGAAACGACTCAATACATTTACTCTTTCAGTTAACCCCCAAACCGATGTCCGTCCTTTATATACCGGCTTAACCTTTTACATAGCCGCGCGGGGGTGTCGCCCGATGGTAGATACAGGGTGATTTACGGAGGGCCTCGCAGACCCTTATCGGGCGTCGTTATGACCATGTGAGGGAGAAGTTATTGTACGGGTGGGTCAGGGGGAGCCGACGGGGGCCGAGGGGGTTAATGGAGGTGAAACGTTTGAAGAATCCTCTCCCAAGTCCTTTGAAGGGACATAATATGTTATTATTTTTAGAGTGTGTTCTTGGATGTTTGCTTTCAATTTTCTTGCTTTTTTATTTGTTGTTTTTGTCTTACTTCATTTCGGTAAACGTGCTGTTTGGTAAATAACGTTTTATCGAAAACGTTTAACCGATTCTGTGCTTAGTTAAAACACTTTTTCGTGACTAAAATTAAACTTTTACGACAAAAAATTGAATAAGTAACTTCTTTGCCAATCCGATTGCATAACCACTAAAACAGTGACAGTGAAACTTGAACTTTTTTTGTTACCTACTTAGATTCATATGCTATATTAAAACTAGAAACATACCTAATCATAATATAGTATTTTTCATTAGCGTAAAGAAAAACAACGCTTCACAACAACCAAAATAGCTAATTCTATTTATGAAATGGTTTTCAAGCGATTAAATTGTATCTAAATAAATAGCTCCTTCAGAGTAAAGCAACATTTTGAAATATTTAATAAATTACAAGATAAGAAGAAATACGCGACATGTTTCGCAAACCATTGGTCCTAGCTATAAAATTATATACGCCTACCAAATAACGGCGTCCCCTCGCCAGCATTCTGCATGCAAAATTTAATTTTAGAATCCGAGCCGTTTCAATATAGGTAATATTCGAAATTTATGTTCCATGTTTGAATTTGAATGCTGTCCCTTTTGTCATAAATTTGTTTGCCTACCCGTGTGTCGTATTTTGTTTTATTGTTAGTAAAATGTTGTGAACTTTTGTAAGTAGAATGTTTTTCTGGAATTGTAGTAAGTATATATGTTGTAATGTTGAATTATTGGACTCTTTTCAATAATCCTATTAACTTATTTATTCTCTTGCATACCTATTTCAATAGACAGTTATAAAACGGAGATTTGCTGCTGAGGTGTCATTTTTAATTGATTTGCAGAACCAATTACAATATTAAGTATACTTACTCAATTTTTTTATATAATTATTTTAAATACTCAGGTAATTATATATAACTAATCCTTACTAATATTATAAATGCGAAAGTAACTCTGTCTGTCTGTCTGTCTGTCTGTCTGCACCGATTTTGCTGAAATTTGGTACAGAGATAGATTAGAGTCTAGGAAAGGACATAGGCTACATTTTATCCCACAGTTGGGCGCAATATAACCTGTAGTCCACGCGGGCGGAGCTGCGGGCGGACAGCTAGTAATGTCTATAGGGATATGTTAAATGTTGTCATTATTTGATCATTCGCCGGGATTTGGTCAAATCACTTAGGGATTTGGGCAAGTCCCTAATTTTGTCATATCCCTGCGACATAACTAAAGTTACTGAAATAGTGAATTTTTAGTTTTAGTAAACTAATATTTAATTTTCCACACATGTCTCTATTTTTTAGTCTTTTAAGTATCTAAACGAATATTTTTTCATACGACGATGGCGGCCATTTTAATTTCAAGTCATCAATCGTCATTACGATCTACTGTTTTTATTTCTTAGTACTTAAATTAAATTATAAAATACCTAACCCCACATCCTTTTATATTTCAATTACGTTAACACTTTACCATCAAGTCTGCGCCCCACCAGTCAAACCGAGTTAAAAACGCATCAACCTGACAATTAATACAATTATAGCGTCTCAGAAACACAACGTCGAACTCCCGTTAAAAACCCACTAATACACTTTTCCCGCCTTTTTCTCCCCCACCTAATTACAGCCGTGTTATTAATAAAGAAGATCGCTACAATTAAGGGTGAGGTTTAATGAATAATGAATAGATGATTAGCGCTTTTTTCGATGGCGAAATGTCTTTGTCTAAAGATGAAGGATTGGCTAATAAGGCGTTTCTTTAATTAGGGCTTGTTGACGTTTTTAAAAAAAATGTATACTTACACTAGCTGATACCCGCAACTTCGTTTGCGTGTTAATTTTTTCTTTTGAACAGATTACAAAAGTTTTTTCCCGGTAACTCCCGTTCCCGTGGGAATTTTGCAATATCCTATTGCAACTAAGCTTTAAGTTTACTAAGGTACCTGCTTGACAAATTTCAAGCGTCTAACTTAAGCGGTTTAGATTTTTCATAAAAAAGGATTTTCCCGCTAATTCCCGTTCCCGTGGGAATTTCGGGAATTCCTTTCTTAGTGCACCTCTACGGTACCTAAGCTACGTCCCTTCCAAATGAGATGGCCAATTTTGCCATAGTTCTGTGCCCCAACAAGTTACAGCAATAATTTAAGCAACATACGAAAGGGGAAAGCATGTATTTTAAACATGTATATACTATTTAATTTATAAAGCAGAGGTTTAAAAGTAATTTGCTATTTTTACATCACCACAAAATCTGCAATCATTACAAGTTTTCGCAAGTTTTCATGCGTAAATGAGTCGACATATATCCTGGAGCTGGATCCATTTCATGCAAAGCAGTCGAGGGCTCGCTAAACGGGAACGCAGCGCTACTGTTTACTTTCTCAATGGGTAACTATATAAGTGATTATTTTATTCTTGTAACGAAATAGCATAACAATAACAATGACTGCTTTTTTTTTTTTTTTTTTTTTTTTTTTTTTTTTTTTCCATTCGTCCCATGTGGGACAGGCTAAGGTTAAAAAACCATGCTGCCTCGTCATTAGTAAATCCAATCCAGTAAGTTTCTTTATTAAAATATACGTCTTCAGTAGTCAAATATAATTACTTTTTCCTTCGTCATATCATGTTTAGTAGTCATTTTTTTGTTCATTCGTTTTACATTAGGTCAAAAGATTTTTTATCTTGATTTTTTTTCCTTTTCCTTTCTTTCTTTCATGAAAACGTCATATCGACAGTATCTCTATATAGTTTGTGGTCATATCCGATGAGTAAATGTCAGTTAAAATCTTCTTCATTTCATTTTCTTTTTTTTCCCTTCCTATATTTACATTATATATACAATTAAGCTGAAATCTAAAGTTCATTAACAGTATTTACAATAAATTTGTACAAAGAAAGAAAAGTAGACGGATTTATTAAAAACTCCTCTACCGAACGCGGGACCAAATCGGGCTGACCATAAATTTCAATCAGCTCGTCCATCAGCACAAGGCGCTGAATGCCAAAGGACGGGCAACCAAACAGCACATGTTCAAGGGATTGATCTTCCTGAGTCGAACAAAACTCACACTGAGGAGAGCCTATCATTCCCATTCGATGTAAATGAAAATTGAGCCGAAAGTGACCAAACCTCATACGACAGAGCGTTGTATAAAACTTCCTGTTTATGTAAGTATGATTATATTTAATAAACCATGGTATGCTATCAACCTGTACATCAAGAGTGACATAAAATTTACCCTTATTTTGAACATAGGTACTGTTATAAAAATGCTTACCCCACTCCACACACATACGTCGCTTTAAAATAGAAACAACGTCAGTACAGGGCAAAGAAATTTTGAAGAAGTTATCATTAGAAACTATAGATGAATTATTTACTGCTTTTGCAAGAAAATCTGCTTGCTCATTTCCTGCCACTCCAACATGAGCTGGTACCCAAACAAAATCAATTCTAAAACCAAGAGCGGAAAGTTCTAGCCAAATTTCTTTTATGTCATGAATTATATAGTTAGTGTCTGCAATTAATTTGTTATTTGACAAGTTTATTAAAACACTCATACTATCACTAACTAACAATGACTGCATACGAGTAAGTCAAAATGACAGACAGACAAATGACACAGAATTGGCATAAACTATGGCCACCTAAAGAGATGACCTAAAAAATATACCGATCCAACCTTCATGGACCTGGTTTACACTCGCACCACGGACATTTTATGTCAGTGTGAACTCCATGGTGAATGATAGAAAAAAGTAGTAGTTCTCGCCATTTTCAAATAGTTTCCCGTCGATAATGAATACAATATCTTATTTTTGATCACTTTGTTTCCGCTGCTTTAACAGTGATTTAACTAATCATGCTAATAATCATTAATTATCAAAGGATTTTTAACATAAATCTCATCCGTGTAACTGCACAATAGTCTGGGGAAGGAATAGGCCAAATCTTTTCAAGTGCCTACGTTTAGCCGTTTAGGCTGTTCGTTGATATGTCAGTCAGTCAGTCAGTCAGTTTCTCCTTTTATACCTATTATAAAAATAAAGAGAAGAGATTAAACCTGCTTGACGCTATAAATAAAATATCTTAAATATACAAATTATTACAAACTAGCTTTCCGCCCGGGACTTCGTTTCCGTGGGAATTAGGAAAAATCATGTACTCTATGTTCATCACGGATAATGTAGGATTCTAATGGTAAAAGAATTTTTCAAATAGGACCAGTAGTTTCGGAGTCTATTCAATGCAAACAAATAGACAAACAATAAAATCTTTCCTCTTTATAATATTAGTATAGATAAGTATAGAAATCAGTAATTCGATATATATCAACCAACATACATAAGGTCGGTATCACAAACTTGCTCAAAACGACATACCAAAAACTTCAATTTTTCGTCAATTTACAAGTCATAAATTATCCAGCAGTATTGCCCACCGAAAATATTTAACCAGCAAATGGTCGCGTGGGCTCACGGGTCACCCATTCACCAAAAATATATTTGAATAACGAATGATATACGGTTTGTTTATTGGCGGGCCTGTTCGTTCCTTTTTTGAATTTCATTATTCCGACTGACCGCGCGCGCCGGGTCGCCGTTGGTCATTCGATACATACGGTCTAGCTGACCCCTCGCGTGTTCGCTATATAATGTACAATAGATTTGATATTTTCGCAGCTTGGGTCTTAGAAACCAGTTTTGTCGAACCGGTTGTGGGTTATTGGAAATTTTACGTTTAATTTGTAATTTTGTGATCGCGCGTGCTGTTAGTTAAAAGGTTAAGGGTTAAGGGTGCGCTTTCTTAAAAAACAGTGTTAAGATTTAGATTTATAGCCCTTTAGTTGATCAATAGAACTAAGCTGAAGTGTGGTAGATACCTAATGTAGATAATAGTATGTGAATCATATGTACACTATTATATTATCAATTGGAGCACGAGGTACCCCGTGCTTCACCCAGGTGAAGATCCTAGGTGAAGCATGGGTCAACACTCAACATAAGATTGATTTGAAATAAAATACGAAACCACGTATAATTTGTAAAAAAACATCTTGATTACAAAATGTGTACTTACTTGATATATATATGATGAATAAGCTTCTGAATGAGATGAATAGATCAAAAATGTTTCATGGAATTTCTCGTTCTAGCAAAAAAAGAATAGGATTAAATATCAAAGGAAGATCATGGCAGGTTTGGTCGAGTGGTAGTGACGGTGCCTCTTAATCGATGTGTCTTGGGTTCGATGCCCGGTCATGGCAAATATTGGTGTATATTTCAAGGGACCCATGACACAAGAGACCCATGAAAGCCTTAGAGCTGAAAGCATTATTTAAATAGATGATATTCAAACTTTAAATGTTTAATTAAATTAAATCATCACATCTCGTCGGAAAATATACAAATTTTCCACAGGAATTACAACTAACAAATGTTATAAGTATTTAAAAACGTATAAAAACTGTAACACCTACAATCTATACAATTCGCAGGTAAATTACTCAACAAAATCTGTATCCTAGACGCATATCCGTCAGAATTCATGATAGAAAATTAAATTCTCGTGTTATTATTCGTTCGGAAATTGTAGTCGCCCCTCGGAGGGCCGGAAAGGACCGGAGAGGGTCCGATGAAAAACGAGGAAAGTTTCCTCCGACTCCCTGTTTACTTTTACACTAGTTACGGAGGGACGCGACAGCCACAGGGTTAACGGTACAATGTATCTTATGCTATGGCGATTTTATTTTCAATTTTTTGAGTTGCTTTTTATCATTTCCGTAGCATAGTCTGTCTGTCTATGGCATAGATTATTTTATTTTTGTATAAACGTGTCTGTTAGGGAATTTAACAAAATTGAGAAAATTCCGATATTTCTAGTTTAATTGTTTGACATTAAGTAAAAATAAAAGGCACATAGCATTGACAATAAAAAAAAATACAAAAGAGATCTTAACCTAACCTAAGAAGATTGTCTATCGCCAACAAGTATACTAATACTATAAGAGGAAACATTTGATTGTTTGTTTGTTTGTTAGTTTCTTTCCATTGAATAGGCTCCGAAACAACTGAACCGATTTCAAAAATTATTTCACCATTAGAAAGCTACATTATCCCCGATGGGCATAAGCTACATAATTTTCCCGAATTCCCATGGGAACGAAGTCCCGGGCGGAAAGCAAGTTCTAATATAATAACACAATTCAGTTTTAAACTCTACCATATTATGTTTATCCTTTGTTTTATTGGTCAAGAAAGACAGCCAATAAAAAAAGAATATGGTTAATTGGCTACACTACACCATTCCCTCCTGTTGTTAAGATTCAACGAGGAAACTAGACTGATATTATGTTTTTAATATCGTAATTATCGTCGTAAATATTAACTCTACAATTTTAAGATCATTTTTTTTTGTTCAGAGAGGTAAAACTGCACTTTGGGGGTTGCACATGCACTCTTCATATTCTATATTCATTCATGAATTCATCCTTTTATGATTAAATTTTGTTGAGTTATTCTGCACGCGCCCACCAAGGTTCCTAGCATAAAAAGGTTAAAAAACTGGGAACGAAGTCGCAGATGTACCTCCAAAGTCGTACCTTTTAACCGACATTACTTTACTTAGACAGGTACGAACTTAGTTAACAAAAGATATTTAACTGTAATACAAATTAAGGCCTTATATTCTTGCCATAGCCCTCTAAAATAAGGCTTTGAATACCTTCATCAAACCAACCAAGAGCGCGAGGACCAAAATTGCGAAGTACATACATAATATTTGGACCCCAAAGCACACATAGACACGGCACATAGTAATCCACGCACACAAGCACACCCTCACATACTCCTCGTATGTGCCCACGTGCGCGAGGAAACACGTGTGCGAGTAGGATGGAGATATAAGACCCGTGTGGGTGGGAAAGGAACAGTGCTTGCAGGACTAGCGATACAACAAATCAATACGAGCGTTGGTGACCGGTAGCCTGTGTCACTACCCCGCCCCCTACCCTTAACCGCACGCCCCCTCCCCCATTGTCAAATACCACAGAGCATAGCAGAGGCGGCTACGAAAGTACGAACTATGAGCAATATGAGGAATTTTCTCGTAAGTTAAACGTGTCTTTGTTGGAGATGTATAGGTGGTGCATTGTAGGATTTTTTAATATCTCTAGTGTAAATAAAATGGGAATATGTGTGGATCAACAGGCTAGAACAAGCTATAGTTACAGTTGAAAATGTCTCATTTAAAATATACATAAGAAGTAACAGCCAAAGATACAAATAAAGGATTCTTAAACCAAGCCAAACCCATAGGAAACAAAAATAAAAATTCTGAAACTATAATTTGGGGTTAAATCTATCGATTTCCGTGCTTGCCAAACGCATGTTTTGTTCAACTTCTGGGCCAACTTGTTCTTCAAGAATATTAAATTTGTTTAAGTCGTAAAACAAAAATACCGAGCCTCTTAACTATAAGTCAAAATACAAGAACCCTAGAAGATCTTAATTTTATTACAAAAAATGTATATATTTTTTCGAATTCCCTCTAAGTATTCTTAAGTCTACGCCTCGAAATCCGCTTGACCGCGCGTATGGAAGGAGCGAAACTCCGGCCGAACAAACTTGATACTTTGCGAACTTTTTAAAAGGGAAACGCTATAAGTATTCGCATAGCAAGTATTGTGTTCTATTTTTCATTGTATAAGTAAGAAAAGTATACATTTTTTGAGTGATTTTAATCAAATGTTTTTTTGAAAACTTTCTCATCACTATTGCTGGTAACCAGGTGGTAAACCAGAAATATTTCGATGTAGGTACCACTACTTTTCTAATAAAGAGTTTACTAAAACCTTTGAAGTAATTACGAATTTGTATATGTCAATATAATAGGTACGTGTAAATATATATTTTGTTATCTACCAGTTATCTAAGGTCTTCATAACAAAAGATTGTTCAAAAATCTTTTTACTCGGCAGATTTTTGGTCTTCTAACACAGTGGTGACAACTTTTGACAACCGATCAATTATAAAATCTATAAAATAAACATAATTATTTATCAATTTTTTTTTGCATAAAGTTACACTTTTTATTTAACAAAGTAGTCAGCCATGTTTTAGTCACAACCGGCACCTTTTTTCCTGATATTCGTGAAAACTTACAAAGAAGTGTGTAAGTACTTATATAGCGAAAGTCCATCTATCTCTGACCTCCCCATAGGGTCCCATTTTTCCAAACTTTAGGCGCGTTTCTGCTGAGTAACACTTCAGTAATTCACTACCCCTATTCCCCTCGGAGGGCTCGAAGGACGATAAACTGTAAAACCGCGGGGGCCACCCTTCCCCCCCTGATAAACAGACCCTTAATTTATGACACCTAAAAACCCTTCCTTAGATGGACCGGGAAGGAATCCCGAGTATTTTTATCCCTTTTTCGAGGTATCGCGTTTTTTCTTGTTAGTAGAGTTCGGTGGGTTTTTACAAAGAGAGTTAAGATCCATTCCAAAAGAACTGTTCTACGATTACAAAAAACTTACATACATAAGTTCACGCTTTTGTCCTTTTGGGGTAGGTAAAGACTACAAATTGCCACCTGCTAAGATCCAAACACACTTCTTTCGCTTCTTTATACTTAAAAAAACTTGCTTACCAGTAATTTATTTCCTTAGAAAACTTACGATGCCCGATCAAATCAATGTAAAAAGGTATGCAGAATTAGTTTCGTGTCTGCAAAATAGCCTTATATTCATAAAACTAAATCTAATGCAGAGGTTGACCTCTGTTACTCCATTTTCATTGCAAAACCACCCTTATCACAACAGCACAGAGTGCACGCTTGTGGTTGAGTTGCGGCCGTGCGTACCTAAATCATAAGATTTTCTTCGATTATTTCAGAAAGTTTAGTTTTTGCAATCTACGGTGCCTGGATGATATTTCTATATAGCAATAAGGCCGCCTTTTGCACACATATAATTATGTTTATCATATTTTTAGATCACTTGAATCTCATTTTCTACCTTTTACTCTCAAACCTAAAGTATTTTATTCCTTGTCATACAGTCAGTTGTGAAAACCATCTTTCCAACAACTTTTAAAAGTCTACGCAGTAACGAGGTGGTGAACTTTTTATGGGCTATTTAGTACTTGAACGGATAAACGAACAAGAAGATTTTATATTTACATGGATTTCTTTTATATTGTGATCGTACTTGACTTTACATTTAAGATTGTTGAAGAATGAACCTACTGTCTGTCTTTCGCTGACTTTATCTACCTATACGCCTGTGTACCCTTTCGGGGTAGACAGAGCGTCATGTAGCTCGAACCACTCCCGTCCCACTTACGGTTTCTCTACAGAATGTCTAGGAAGAGTTGGCAGCTGTAACATTCTGAGTTTTTCTTTCAAATCCAGTGTGGAACATTGACATAATGAGAAAGAAAGATAAGTCAAAAACAACTCTTTACAACTAAAAGAAAACTGAAATCAAAACGTAATTCAGAGAAAATCAATACGAAACCTAGCCGAACCTGACCAACGAAAATATACATAAAGGTACCTATACCGAGGCACCTATTTTACCCTTATGGCCGGCACGGTCCGCAGCCATTTTGGAATTCACCCCCTCCCTCCCACGCTCAATCTTACCCCAAACATGCCCCCTCGATCTAAGGGGACTGGAAGGCCGAAACTCTCTAATACTAATACCCTCGTGTGTGGCAACCCTTATCTCAAGTAGGTAGCTGTTTAAAATTAAACGATCTTGTGTTTTAGGGAATTAATTGGCGCGTGAAAATCGTGATTTTGAAAATTGAAGGTCGAAAATTTAAATATTTGTGTTGCCAGCTATGAAATTGCTGGTTTTTTCTCAGTTATAATTTACTTGATACATACGTTTTTTGACTCAACTGTTCCCAAAATTATTTTTGATTCTAATACTTGGTTATATTTTGAGTGCAATTTATAAATTTTTGCTTTGGGTTTTTAACTGGCGACGGCGCTTAAATTTGATAAGTATACGTTTCAATATTTATTTTCGCTCTAACTTTTTTACAATTGGCACTTTCTGTAAACTAAATCTGACATTATTAGTTAAATGTGGTCTTAAAACTTACTTTTGGATTTCACATTCACAAAAATATTCAAAATTGTTTATACGAAAAGATCAGTTTCCCAAAACCGTCGTATGGAAAACAGAATTTTCATAGGTCAATCAGTTACCTCATAAGCAAGACTTAATATTTTATTAATTCTGTTGCATTAAGTAGTTGTAAAATATGAGCTTAAAATTATTGGGTTGTTTTTAAATACAACGCTAGAAAAGAGAAAATCGAAAGAGGTGTATGTTTGGGTCGCACCAAATGGCAATCTGTCGTCTCTGCCCACCCCAACCAGACAAAAAAGCGTGAGCTAGATAGATAAATACTTTATTGCATACTTCACAAACATATGTTTATGTAGATTACATAAATAATTTCCATCAAAGCTCAGGCTTTATGTAATAAAAGTTAATAAAACGCACCTACATATGCGAGTAAATATTTATAATAATTCTGGTTATATCGTCCTTTACGGCACCCGTTTATGGCGGGTTTTATGACATGTTACGAACATAAAAGTTGAGATTTACCCTAAAGTATTTGGCTCTGAATAACTTAGCAGGGCACCGGGGATATGACGCATTGGAAGTGGGTTTCTATCGCTATTATTTTCGTTATATAATTACCTTAATTATATTACCATACCTTATTATATTATTATTTTCGTTGTAGCCTTAATAGCATGTTCTGGGTAAACTCGCTCCATCGTCTACCTTATCTATGACCTTCATCAAGATTCAGGTCAAGAGTTAACCCATCTCACAATAATTTAAAAAGCCCTTGGTTCACAAAGTAAAATAGCTGTCAACTGTAGAAAATAGCAAAGTTTTAGTCACTCCGTAAAAATTTCGATCCGACAAGAAATCATATCAGACACACAAACTAAATACATGAATAAAATTCATTCATGAATTCATTCTTGGTTGAATGAATAAATTTTATTTATTTATTAAAGTGAACTATGTAGTTAAACAATTTAATATTTGGTAGCTTCCAATAAAATAACGGGTTATGTCGTTTTATTGTTCAACTACTATACAATTTTCACGCACAACAAAAGATTTTCAGCAATATTTATTCTATTCTCTGATTAGTGATTAAACATCCATAATTGAAGTTTACGAACAAACTTCAATTATGGATGAAAAAGAGTGAAGACTTTTCATTGATTATTACTTATTTTTCTTCCAAGCCGACCTTTTCCACTGTCTATCCCAACCTTAAATGTAACCATTTACAGTCAATATTCTCTGAAATTCCAATTTCCATATATCATTGAAGTATAGAACCCCTATCATATTGTTTAATATACCTAAAAGCTGGCCTAAGCATCAAAAAGCGCAGTAACTGCCACAGAATCCAATCAGTCACCTCAAAAGAAAGACGTAATTGGCCTGAGCTCAACGCAACCCCAATGCATTACCGAATAAAAAATTCACAACCAAAGAGATTTCCATCTACCGTAACTAAACAGAAAAGCAAGAAACCCGAAGGTGCAGGCACACACACATAAAAATTTCACTCGCCGCACCAATACATCATTCATTCGGCCGCCTAGTAGGTACAGTTCGACACCAATCTTCCATTTGGCAAGAAAATCGATACACGTCGTGGCCATATAAGCATTCTAGGGTGGGAGACAGGGGGTGTCTTAAGGGGAGTTAAGGTTTAGACCCGAATATTGAATTTCCCTTGGGACAAACCCGTTTCACTTTGTCCCTTCGCTCGGGGTCGTGTGGGCCGAGATGCCCGGGCTTTTACCTACCCACACCTACACATATACATCTGTATAGTATATAATATATGTACGTTCGTGCGTAAGTGTTGGATAATAACATTGCCAGGCCAGGCATACGTGACTTTGAGAGCATTTGACAGGCCTCGAGGCTATATGCCCTCTATACTACCTTTATATAACGAGTTGGTTGTAGACATATATGCATTTAGGACTCGTTTAGCCCTTCTAGTGAAATATGAGCGTGCGTTGCTTGAACACTCAAATTAGGTCTCTTTAATGTTGAAGAGGGATTTAAATAAAAGCTCTGGTTCTGCAAAGCGTAGGATTGAAAACAACTTTATTAAAAACTGTTTTCATCTCCATATTCGCTTCGAGCGTTAAGAATTTTAATTTATCTTTAGATCTAGAACTAGAATGTTACTCATTTATCTTAGGCATGTCACTCGGGACTTATATAGTAAGTAACAACAATTTGCTAAGGAACCACTGTCTTGAACAGAAGTTAAATTCATTGCGTAGTCCAAATAAGTATTTAGGAATATTTAGTGCGTGATAAAATCTTTGCTTCTGAGATTTAACATTTTATACTCGTATAATTACTATTTTAACGTTTTACAGAGGTTGAAACACGATATTTTAGTTATTTTATAGAAAGAAAATGGGACTTTCCCGCCGAACATTTTTCTTTCTCAAAAATAATTTGTGAAAATCAATCACAAATCAAGCGTTTTATAAATAGGTACTAAATTACAAACTTTTCTTTGTTTCAGGGTTAAACTGCAAGACATTTATCAAGAAAATTTGAAGTGCAACTGTACATTTCACAAGTAACATGTATTTTTAAAAGCTTTTATTTAACTTGCCATGTATGTATGTAACTAACCATGTATGGGTAGAATCTTGCAACTCAATTTTGAAGCAGATATCTTCAACCGATTGAGCTGAAGTTTAGTATTCACGTTTAGTTTGGATAACAATGCATGGTTAGCTATGTGACGTCACTCTAAATCCAACATGGCGGAAGACCCAAGATGGTAGTCTAGTTATTTTTATTGCACTCCTACAATATGGGCACCAAATGAAAGCACTTGCTGAGAATAACTAGAAAAAACAATCTATCTAGAAGAAGGAAATCTCCAAAATCAAACCTGGAACCTTGTTTCTTAAGGCACAAGTAAGCTTTAAGCTGAAATAAGTGGTGCATTTCTCCAAACACCTAAATCAAGGTGAGGCCGTGCCGAGGACTGAGGGGCATCAGGGTGTAAGATGATGTCATGAACGTAAGTACCACCACAGGGCACCGGGGTGAACCCTGTTGTATATGCTTTTACCCTTCTAAACGAAGCTCTGGGAGGGTCGACGAATATTTCTTCGGTACTTGTGGGAACAACATGGAAAAATAGAAACATCAACACAAAGGAAGATAAGGTTAGAGAAAAAGAAATTAAAACGGCGAGAAAAACTTGCCACTGAAAGCGATGACGCGAAACGCCAACGACTCAGCAAAAGGCGTGATCAGGACAAAAGCGAAACTCATACACATCGACAGGTTGAAACTTGAT
The DNA here is from genome assembly GCA_949987775.1 of Aproaerema taeniolella. Classification (NCBI taxonomy): domain Eukaryota; kingdom Metazoa; phylum Arthropoda; class Insecta; order Lepidoptera; family Gelechiidae; genus Aproaerema; species Aproaerema taeniolella. The sequence continues at coordinate 2,419,313 of OX465259.1, read as the reverse complement.
ATTATTATTATAAGATGAGTTAACTCTTGACCTCAATCTTTTGCATAAAGGTCAAAGATGAGGTCGACGATGGAGCGAGTTAACCCAGAAAATGCCTATAAAGGCACTAGTACTCCCACGCACCGACGGAACACAGCAAGCTGTTATCTCATCCAGGCAACCAATGCTGTGTTTATAATTATGGCATTTCTGTATTATTGTGGATTTTTGTTCATAAATAAAATAAAATAGAGAAATCTTAAAAACTGTGCTGTGACAACTGGCCTAAACCGTAGTATATATATTTCAGATTAGCTCGCTAAATAGTAACTGGGATAAATAAAAGATTAGAAAATCAACGCTGTCCTCTTCTTGTAAGATAATATACATATTTGGAATTCTCATGAATCAGCTTCATATCCTTCCTATATGGTATACATATATACTCGTATACTGTATACAGGCTGATTCTAATCAACGTGGCGTCGCCAATATATCAGTCTCTACTCGAAACTACTAGGGTTGCTACTGTGACCTGTCATGGGATCTAAAGTTTGGGATATAAGATTGAATTTTGTATGTTTTGATTAACTAGAAGTTATGGAAAACAAACAATACTGACCAATGAAAGACATGATTTCTCTTGTTAATTATATATGTATTTTTATGCGACCGTTGATCACATCATCTTCAAGCGGGCCTTAGTTTAAAACACATAGTATATACTCGTATATATAGGAGTATAAACTACAACAAACAATAAATTCATACTCCTCGTTAAAAACTTAACTGTATATAAAATGTATCAAAACTCCTTCTTGTCTTCCTAGCGCTTAGTCCGGTTTCTCAATTGGGGTATACGCTTGAATATGATCCAAGACTTGGTAGGTCAAGTCATTACAGTGGAGAGACTGCCATCTGACCTCCGTGACCCTGCTAACAGGGGAACCTGACTGGATTTGATCATGGTTACCAACATAATGAAAAAACATGATTTATTAGTATGAAAGTAGACACACACATACACACACATACACACACATACAAACACATACACACATATACTGATCCCTATATCACCTATTGGGGCAGGCAGAGCTAATGCTCATGTGCGTCGCCCAGTGGCGCTCGCTGATCTCAACCGGTCAGTGAGGTAAAGCAACGTACACAGAGGCAGGGAACCTGATGGGTGACCAAAGTGGCAATTTATCACGAGCGTTTCCGTGCTTCGGAGGGCACGTTAAGCTGTCGGTCCCGGCTGTTGTCGATTGACTACAGTAATTAAAACAAAGTCAGAGGCCATTGTGCGGTTTGAAAACTCTGACACCAGGGTTAGCCAAGTTCGCCACACACGTAACTATACCTACACGATAAGAAGAAGAAGAATGATCATCATATTTTTCTATAGTTAAATAAATATTCCACGCTTCGATGCTTCGATGGACTGGGTGTGAAAGAAAAACTGAGAATGTGCCAGCTGCCAACTCTTCCCAGGCATACTTGAGAAGCCAGCAAGTGGGACGCGAGGGTTTTGCTGTATCGTGAGCGAAAAGCTAATAACCAATCACTACTATACTCACGTTATATCTTCAGATGTGGCGGTAATTTCAAATGTGACATTAAGAGGTTCTAGAACTACAAGATGTTCTGCCTACCCCGAATGGGGTTACAGGCGTGATTGTAAGAAATAAAAGTCTTCTACTATTGGCTGTACCAATTGAAAAAAAAAACCGGCCAAGTGCGAGTCGGACTCGCGCACCGAGGGTTCCGTACAAACCTAGCTTAAAGGTATTGTAGACCTGAGTATTTGATATGAATTTCAATTTAATACCTCAACGCGTTCATGAGGAAAGGGGTAGTAAGTTTAAAAATATTAAAAATATTTTTATGATATGATGTAATTAAAAATTTATGGTTTTCGCAATTTTTCCTTTATCTGTGCTATAAGACGTTGCTTCGTACCAAATTTCAAGATTCTGTGTTCACGGGAAGTACCCTGTAGGTTTTGATTCCTTTGCGAGTGTCGAAAATTTGCGGAAATTTGCGGCATAAACGGCTGTATCTTTTGATTGCGTTGGCTTAGAAGTTTGATTTTTTCACAGCTTCAAGGGACAGTAGACCTGAGTAATTGATATAAATTTCAGCTTCATACCTCCACGCGTTCCTGAGAAAAAGGGTCTTGACAGACGGACGGACGGACGGACAGACGGACAACAAAGTGATCCTATAAGGGTTCCGTTTTTTCCTTTTGAGGTACGGAACCCTAAAAATACTTGTAAACTCCAATGTAAACGCTGTTGGTTTCTCAAATAAATAAAAATAAAATAAAAATACTATTCTAACCAAATCGTTTTTACAGTTGTCGAAATTGCAACTAATTATTTATGTTGTACACATATATTTATGCTTGCATATGTATTTGTGTATTATTGATGTACTTTTCATTAATTTATTTTGTTCATATTTATTTTACCTGAAACTTTTATATTTTTATTTCTTACCTATTTCTTGATTTGCGCACTACTTACGCTTCAGTCTTTTTAAAATGGTTCCTTTCACAAAGGGTTGTCTGGAAGAGATCACTTTTAGTGATAAGGCCGCCTTTTGCACTAATGTAAATTTTCCCTTCTATTTTTGTTTACGTGTGTAATAAAGTACTTATTCATTCATTCATTCATTCGGGACACCTGCAAAATTCGGTACCGATGCAAACTCTAGCAGGTAAGCGGAGCACGCCCCGATTTCCAATCAGCCCCTTTGTCGTACCCTGACGTATGCGCAACTTATCTGTTACGGCTGTAATACTAAACCTGAAAGCACTAGATCTTCCTAAAGCACTAGGTAGAGTGCAGGCCTTTACATATTACACATATTGTACTGTGGTATGCAGACCTTCACAGAGGATCGGGCATAACGCAACTTCTTTCTCATTCGGTCATTTCGAAGAAGATAATTCGAATATCAATTTAAAAGGTTTGAAATGGTATTCGATGTCATGATTCGAAATGATTGAAGATCTGGCCTTGCGCGATTCATTGTTTGATCGTGGTGTATAGAGTATTTGATCTTTGCGGATTAATTGTGTTTAGCTCGCGGAGTAATTATATTCGATGATAGGCGTGCAATAGCACTTTTTAAGCAGGTGTCTGTTTTACGGCTGTAATTTTATCATTGAAGTTAATGATTGAATAACGAAGAAATTACTGTTGTTAATTATAATCAAGAATAACGAAGAATCCAGCTGTTTTATTATTGCCCCCTAAAAGCCACCTTGCAGTACCTAGGTATCATCCATCACTTTGTACTATATTAGTTTTTTCAGTGGATTCTGGATTCGATTTCCGGGTTTGTATTTATTTCCATAACTAGCATTCCGCCCGGGATTTCGTTCCCGTGGGAACTTGGGAAAATTATGTAGCCTATGTTACTCAGTTCAGGGATAATGTCGCCTTCTAATTGTGAAAGAATTTTTCGAATCGGTTCAGTAGTTTCGGAGCCTATTCAATGCAAACAAACAATCAAATCTTTACTCTATACACTATTGGTGTAGATAACTATAAAGTAAAAACTTTGTGAAATTCGAATGCTTATGACTTTCAAACGACTGAACCAATTTTAATAAAATATAATCTAATAGCTTTCAAACAAACAAAACGCATCAGTCTTTTCTTTTAGGAGCTACGATGCCACAAACAGACACACAGGTACACAGACATACAGATACACAGATACCCAGGTCAAATTTATAAGATCCCTCTTTTTTGTCAGGGTTAAAAAGAAGGTGGTTTTTAAAGTACCTATGTCTTGTGTATGTTTTAATAAAAACTTTTTGTCTGTCTGTTGCGCTACCCCCTTACTCATTAACGTGATTTAAAGTTAAGTGACATTTAAGAGTATCGCGGAAGCGTATAAAAACATGTCTAACTAGCTGATGCCCGCAACTTCGTTTGCGTGTTAATTTAGATTTTTACATACAAAACTTTTTTCCCGCTAACTCCCGTTCCCGTGGGAATTTTGCAATATCCTGTTGCAACTAAGCTTTAAGTTTACTAAGGTACCTGCATGCCAAATTCCAAGCGTCTAACTTAAGCGGTTTAGATTTTGTATACAAAAGGATTTTCCCGCTAATTCCCGTTCCCGTGGGAATTTCGGGAATTCCTTTCTTAGTGCACCTCTACGGTACCTAAGCTACGTTCCTTCCAAATTTCAAGTGCCTACGTTTATCCGTTTAGGCTGTGCGTTGATATGTCAGTCAGTCAGTCAGTCAGTCAGTCAGTCAGTCAGTCAGTTTCTCCTTTTATATATTTAGATTTACAAAGGAATAAGAAATATTTTTAAATGCCCCCGCGAGGCTCTCAACTGTCACTGAACTTTAAATCATGTTTATGAATAAGGGGGTAGGAAAAAAAAATCAACCCGTCGGATCAGTAGCAATTGTGTTGATCAGCATTGTACATAATTTGTTATTTTTTACCGACTTCAAAAAACGAGGAGGTACTGTGTTCGACTGTATGTATTTTTTTTATGTTTGTTTCTCCGCCAATTATGGACCGATTTTCAAAATTCTTTCTTTGTTCGAAAGAGTATACTCCAGAGGTGGTTCCATATATATTTAATCGAAAATGATTAAGCGCTTTTAAAAAATCATCAAAAACAAAAAATACAAACCAGAACATCATCTAAATAAATGAGTGACATTTGCGAACTGTTGTTGGGATTGAAGTCGGTGACTCATACGTTTTTACAACGTGGAAAATTATTACAGAACCTAAGAAAATGATCGATTTATATCAACGATTATGTGAAGAAAGAAAATGCTTACGTATATAACTGTGAAAATATGAATCTGAAAAAAGAAATTGAAAATGCCTACGTGCATGGGCATTAGTTTTTCTTAGCTTTGAAAAATTCAATTCATATCCAGTCTCTTGTGCAAATACTTCTAAGGTGTGAAAAAATAAGACTCTGATTGAATTTATGTCTCATGTGGCCTAACTCATGCTTACTAAAATCACAGCGCCGAAGCGCTCGCTGATCTCAACCGATCAGTGAGGTTAAGCAACGGACACAGAGGTAGGGAACCTGATGGGTGACCAAAGTGGCAATTTATCACGAGCGTTCCCTTAACCACGGGCCCGGCTGTTGTCGATTAACTACAGTCGTTAAAACCAAGTCAGAGGCCATTGTGCGGTTTGAAAACTCTGACACCAGGGTTGGTTATATCCTAACCGATAAGAAGTGACTAAACACACACTTGACTAAAACACGATAAGAAGATACCAGATACGTAGGTAAATGTTAATCTAGGTCACCTGACCTAAATTTATTGTCTAAAAGCTTTCTTCTCGCGTATAAGCCGATCCTGCGAGTATCGTAAGCTGTCATTTTATTTATGCATGAACATGTAAGCCTGAAGTATGGTAAATAGGCCACCTGATAGGAATACACATTGGAGCTAATGGGAATACACTTAAGTATAAAATTAGGAGATTATGAGGTTAAAACTTATGGAAAACTTTTATTTTTTTCTCTTGTCGAACTTCCGCGCTGAACTGGGAATGGAAAACAAAACTTAAAAGTTACCAGTTGCCAACTCTACTTAGGCATATTGTATAAGTCAGTAATAGTAGATTGGAAACTCTGCTTTTCACTTCGATTGCGAGGAAATAATAAAATAACATATAATAACAAATATTATCTTTAAACTTCTGATTATTTTGGCTGTATGGAGTTTTCTATGCCTTACTATAGACCCATTTATGAGTAGATCACTTTGTGCTCTAGAGCACAAAATGCGATTTTGTGCAGCCTGTAGTAGATCGTTTTGTGCTCTAGAACACAAAAATCGATTTTGTGCAGCCTATAAGCTGCACAAAAAAAGCACTTTCCGAGCATGAGTAGTGAAAAAGGGTTTTGTTGTATGTTGGGTAAAAAGCTGACATTTTCTCACCACTACACATCATATTTAATCTTATAACCTTCAGAATTTATGTCAAACGTAGTGTCAAGTGGTTCTAGAAGCACTGATGCTCTGCCTACCCCGTTAGGGATCATAGGCGTGAGCGTATGTTCAGAGACGCAATCGCCAGTTCGATTTAGAAGGGTGAGGGTTTAATCATATCTTTATACATATTTTTTTTTAACGCTTCACACTCAAAGGCCCACATTAAGGTTTTCCCTTGTGTCGTGGGTCCCTTGGAACACACAAAGACAGACACAAACACCCATGACCCGAGAACAAACATGGAATCGAACCCAGGACCCGCCGATCGAGAGGCAGCGTCACTACCACTCGACCAAACCGGCCGTCATCGATTTATATCGATTTTCTAAAACAATCACATTCTTTCCTTATTTATCTAATATTCCTTGGTTTTAACAATACCAATATAAAACACAAAAGGAATCCGCGTTTTATTATAAACATGCCTTTTGAAGCAATCGTCCAATTTTGCTCTGAAATAAAAATCAAACCTTGGAGCGAATTTCACATTTTGTTTCCAGTTGCTCCAAAAAATAAAATAAAAGCAACGTATTTTCTTATTTACCCATCAAAAAACTCATAGCAACCTGCCTGTGATATTTGAACCATGATAGTACTCCCCCTGATTACCATTTGAGATAGACTTTTTGAAGCCATATCCCGGACCCAGACGATGATGGAAAATGAAAATTATTCACCGATTTTTGCGTCGTATTTTGAGTTACGTACGTTTTTTTCCGAACTTTCGAATGATTGGTTGGTTGATAGATTAACAACAAGAGTAAACAAGAACTCTCTAAGTGTAGGGAAATTTGTGAAATTAATAAAACAGAAACTAATAACATTTACAATGTATATCAAATGTGACGTCAAGTGGTTTCAGAACCACATGAAGCTCTGCCTACCCCAAAAGGGATAGTATAGAATAATAATAAATAAATAAATAAACGCTACACACTCAAAGGCCCACACAAAGGTTTTCCCTTGTGTCGTGGGTCCCTTGGAACACACATAAAGACAAACACAAACACCCATGACCCGAGAACAAACATCTGCTTTTTACACAAAGGTTTGCCCCGACTGGGGATCGAACCCAGGACCGCCGATCAAGAGGCAGCGTCACTACCACTCGACCAAACCGGCCGTCAAAAGAGAAAATCGAAAATTTATGTAGTTTTCAGAAATCAGTGCAGTTGTCCAAGTTTCCTTTTGATTAAGTAAGTTTTCTTTTCTGAAAAGTTTCATAATTTTGTCTTAGAAATTTTCTTTCTGGAGCTCTGATAATATCATTTAATCCATTTTGTCGATCTTTGAAAAACGTTCTGCGTGTTAATAAGAATTGGGTTAAAAATTTAAACAAAACTAAAAAACAATTACGGTACGCAAAGGATTAATTGAGTATTGTTTTATGGTCACAAATGGCGAAACAATAGCGTAGAGTCACATGCAGAGTTTTAGTCTAACTCCTGCCTTTTGTCGAAAATCGCTTTGTCAGGGCACGAACCCGTATTGTTTTCAACGGCGCAAATTAATCTTAGTACCTTTCTTTGATCTCGATGTTTGGAATAATAGTACCCGAATGACAGCAGTCAGCAGTACTGTGATGGATATGTAAATAGAACGCTTTATTTCGCTTTGAATAGGCGCCGTCGAAAGCGCTTTATGGTCAGTTTTTATCGGCTTTTGTTTTGGTATTAAAATTTTTCGAATTTTCAATGCTTTTGTGAGAATGCCGTGTGGTGATGGGTTGAGAATAACACCACCCCATCTAGTTATCCATCCCAGGCAAGGACACTTCATTTTTTTCTGAATCTGAGGTGTCGTCCTATGGTCTCATGCGGTGTGGTAGGCTCTGTAAAGAGCCGTCTGGTTCGCGACCACCCTCCTACCGAAGTCCGACGCCAAACAGCTTGCTGTGTTCCGTCGTTGCGTGGGAGTACCAGTGCCTTTATAGGCATTTTCTGGGCTAACTCGCTCCATCATCGACCTCATCTTTGACTTTATGATCAAGATTGAGGTCAAGAGTTAACCCATCTTATAATAAAAAATAAAAAAAAGAATGCCTTGTTTTAAGGTTATTTTTTTTTATCTTGCTCCTGCAGCTCGAGCACGATGGCGACAATCTCTTGCGGCGCGCCTCTCGGCTGACGCTGAAACTTCACTCTGATTGCGCGAGAGGCTTGCTCGCCCTCTGGGGCTATCAATGTTGACATTTTGACATAGGACCGCGGCGAATTACGCACGCTATCACCACCATACTCGAGTTGCTGTCCTATATTGCAGACTGTTCGATCAAAAACGTAATTAACTAATGTTAACCATTTTAGCGCCAAGATTTTTCGTCAAAAACGCCCACCACACGCCACGACATCAAAAAATTTAAAAAAAAAAAATAATGTCGTGGCGTATGGCGAACGCTTGGTGAACGATATTAAAGTTTAAAAAAAAATTGTCTGATACTTTGGCGGTAAAAAGGTTAAATACCAACCCGCATTGCGTGGTGGACTTTGTCCTTAAACCACTTCACTGTTTCGAATTTTCCTTAAGAAACACCATAGATCAGAAAATGAAAAAAAAAAACACCTCTCCATACAACTCGTGCGATCAGATAATTTGCCTTGAAGTAAGTAGAACTTTTTTTTGAGAATTTTTATATGTTCCTCGAGGAAAGTTGTCCAGTTTCAAGGGTAAAAGCACTCCCTTAAGTCTTGCTCTTCTTGCTAATTAATTTAAAGTCATCCCATAGCTAATGACAATGAAGAACTTTAAATGGGCCTTTTTATAATACGAAAACGGCACGGCAACATTGTATTACCATTGCCTCCTATGCACTAGTAATACTAGAAGCTGGGAACGTAGAAGGCATGGTAATACAAATTCTGTCATGCCGTGCCGTGCCGTTCGAAATGTAAAAAGACCCAATTCACCCAATTTCAGATGACAAGGTACTCACTACCCACAGTCAATCAGTTCTTTTAAATTGGAATCCACGCAAGTTTCTTATTGCCTTGTAATAAAGCTCAAATTTGAATGAATTTGGGCCTTTACTTCTTATTTTTAGTACAGCGAAACTGCGCTTCTTCTTCTTATCGTGTAGGTATAGTCAAGTGTGTGGCGAACTTGGCTTACAGGGTCAGAGTTTTCAAACCGCCAAACACCGTATATGGTATTTCAAGTGCAAATTGATTTTTTCAATAGAATCAGAATCTAGGTACTTATGTCTTTGTTTTTAGAGCATGTTCTTTGACGGGTGTTAAGATCTGTTGGCGACTTCTACAAAACTTACGAAGTAGGTGTTTAATAGATAAATATAGGTAGTTTATTTTCTGAAACTAGCTCGCGAATGTATGATGGTGGCTCTCCGCCTTCAATCTTGTGATTAGTATGAGCCAACGTGAATATGAATAAAATAAACAAAGCTACGACTTTTAATACTTTAATACTTTATTGTACACAAAAATTAAAACAAACATTTTGCAGAGAACAGGATACACAATGGCGAGCTTAACTCAAAATGAGTTCTCTTCCAGCTAACCTAAGTGACAGAGAAATTTATTTGAAGCGGGCAAAAGTGTACAACACGGAGAACAAAATTACTAACATGGTAAAATATAATATCTTAATTGAATACTTTTTAGCATAAGTAAATAAATATTATTATTTATCTAGTTAATATTGAGAAAGTTACATAGAATACAGTACTAACCAGTGTACCTTACACACATTGGAATACAGTTTACCTTATTTTTGTTGGAGTGCAACAAACATTGATTGTAAGTCAATGGCATTAAAGTATATTTTACTGTACTGTATTGTATTGAGGAAAGATCGAACTGACATTTGATTAAGTGTCTTATGTAACGCTTTCTCATCTGAACCAAAGATAGACCTACTTAACATGCTGCTAAGTAACTCAAAATACTCCTCCGTAATCCTATAACCCTTAGAACGCTACATAATTAATTTCATCAGACAGCGTCAATCACAAATGCCACGGTGGAACTGTCACAAATAGAGACGAAATTCATTTACATGCGACTAATTTATCGCCTCTAATTCAACCCTTAACAAGGCTCTGTCCGTAAACTCTGTATATAGTAAACACACACGTATATACGTAGTTTATATATTCAGTTAAGCCTTGGTAAAGTAGCTCCGCTCCACACATGAGAGCGACGCACACAGCGATGAGAAAGCCGCAGGCACGTAACATAAGGAGCTTTGAAATTAATTTAGCTCGGAACTAGCTGGCAAATGGATAGACGTGAGCCGGGAAAGGGGGTTCAACCCCCCTAGGGTGGGCCGGGAGAAATTCGGCGTTTAGGAGAACCTTTGTGGTGGGACTACACGACCGTGTGCGAACTGACGTGGGATGTGTTCTAATTAATTACCGGCTTTTGTTTAGGGTAAGATTATTCTGGATTATCAATACTGCCTATTTTTACTTACGTCGCGTTGTTAAGATAACAGTTTTGTTATAATTTTCTTTGTAATGTAGTAACGTATAAATTTATACTCTATGTTGTTATGGTAAGAACCAGTTTGCAATAAAATTTGGAACGGTAACCTGATATGCTGACTGGCCAGCACATCAGCTTACGTTCTTAACAAAATAAAAATAAGTTGGTTTTGATTTTTATATGAACGAGTTCGAGTACTATTCAAAAACCGAATAAGAAGTAAAATGCTCACTCACAAAATTACTTTTTCCGATAAAACGTAAGAATTTTCTACGTATATATCCCATAAACTTATTAGTATATTTCCTTTAAAAAAATTATCAACTAATAAATAAATTATTTTATTTATCAACTAATAAATTAATTAAAGAAAAGTATTTGTCAGGGACTAACCTATGTAAGTTAGTTTTATTTGTTGTAATCTGTATACTCCACCTAGTATAACAATCCAGTTGCAGCTGAAAACCAGCGTCACGACTCAGGCTGTTTTTTATTAATTACCTTTTGTATGTATGTATGTATGTAAACACTTTATTGCACATAATGAAAATTACAAAACAAAAGAGATGGATACAAAGAAAAACTATGTACAAAAACGAGCTTATCCCATAGAGAGATTTCTTCCAGCTAACCCTCAAGAGAAACGAAAGGAGACTAATCGCAGGATCGGCGTACTTGCGCAATAGGGAATTTTAATTAATATTATCTAATTTAACGCTACACTAATTATATTGATAATACATATACTATATAAAATATATAAATAAATAAAAAATATACAATATACTATATAAATATGACTACGTACATAACACATATATGATTCTATATTTTATTATTACTGCTCAATTGTTGTGCCCAGTGTATTATTGCATTGAAGCAAACCAAAAACAAGCGTCTCATTTGGGTCCAAACATATTATATAAGTAATTAACATCCTTATTAACTTTCCATCAATACTTTCGTATATGATAACGAACATGTTTTAATATCCTGAGGGAACACGCCAAAGGGCTTAATATCCGCTCGTGTGTCCCCTACGTCAGATGTCTCTTTTATTCATCAGTATAATATATAACAATATAATATATTGTTTTGCAAACACAAGGAAAGACATGGATTTGCTTGGATTTTTATTAAGGATATTTTTTTGAAATGTAAATTAAGTTACTTTTTTGAATACTTCTATGTAGTTTTTAATATTAGCACTTACTATTTTCACTAATAGGATATTAAATTTTTCATTTTTAATCTGTGCCATCTTTCACCGGCAGCCATCTTTCATTTAATTTAAAAAGTTTGTAAGAGAGATAAGATGCAATAAAAATACACGGTGTAATTCTTACAGATTTTAGTCGATTCGATTCCCGGGTGTAGCAAGCGAATTTTCGAAAATATTTGAATGCAGTTTTGTTTCTTTTCAAAAATAAAGGAATGTTTTCTTCGAGTACAATTTTCTATCTACAGTATTAAGATTACTTTCCCTTCTGGTGGCATTACAAAATTCCAAAGTGGCATTGCTTTCCCCAACACTGGATTCGAAACCTAGACAAAAAAACAGACTCTCTCACCATAAGACGCGAGGTTAAGAGTATTTTGCTTAACCTCGCTAATTATGACATTAGAGATTCAACAGGAAAAAACTCTTCTACATTTTTTAACCCTGCGCTGCTGAGTGATAAAAACTTTGTTAGAAAAATATCCGTTAAGCTTTACATGCCCTGGACTTTACCACACGGTGCAGGCAAGACATCACACGTCACATACAAGCGCACTCCTTCGGCGATTGCCGGATATTTACAATCAAATATCCGGGATCCGGACAAGTATTATGCTTTGTTTCACAGAACCGAGTTTATGTTTTAAGATTAAGGTCCATATTACAGAACGCGACTCAGACTCTGATCTATACTTAAGTAGTAGGTAGTCGTCTTTTTTATTTTGATAGTGAAAGAGACAATAAATACTTAAGTATAGATTAAGACTCGAGTCTACAGAAGAAGATATATAGCTTTACGAGCCTTAAAGTGAATTGGCAGGGTTTTTTTTAAACCTGACAAAAAAGGGGGTGTTGTAATTGTAAGTTTGACGTGTGTTCTGTGTATCTGTGTGTATATCTGTGGCATCGTAGCTACTAAACGAATGGACCGATTTCGATGCGGTTTTTTTGTTTGAAAGCTGCGCTATTGAGTTATGAAAAATTTGTTGGAAAAAATCTGTTAAGCCTGAAATGCCCTGGACTGTACCATACTATGCAGACAACTTATCACACGTCACATACAAGCGCACTCCTTTGGCGATTGCCGGATATTTACAATAAACAATATCCGGGATCCGGACAAGGTATTATACAGATTATACTTTGCTTCAAAGACAGAACCACGTTTTTGTTTTAAGATTTAAAGTGAATTGGCAGGTTTTTTAACCTCATACAAAAAAGAAGAGTGTTATAAATTTCACGTGTGTATCTGTGTGTCTTTGTATCTGTATTTTTGTGTATGTGAAGAAAAATAAAAGGGAATTAACTCTTATTACGTACTCGTAGACTTAGTCTGTCTTTTCTTATCTAATCTATACATATTATAAAGAGGAAAGATTTGATTGTTTGTTTGTTTGCATCGAATAGGCTCCGAAACTACTGGACCGATTTGTAAAATTCTTTCACCATTACAATCCTACATTATCCGGGATGGACATGTACCCATATCATGTACCCTATATTTTCCCGAATTCCCACGGGAAAGAAGTCCCGCGCGGGAAGCTAGTAATAACAATAAAACCTCACTCCTTATGTCTCCGTCTAATACGCGAATGCATTTCGTTTTTATTGAGTGCACCGGGCGGGGCGCACTCATGACCTGACGTTTTAAACCAACTTTACGAGAGCGCCCGCTAGCCAGTCAACTTTATCGACTCTAGAATCTTCTCTTTATTTTGTCTTGGTCTTTAAGGCGACTACAGCACCTAAATTACGATTTTATGATGCGTAGATAAGCATGACGCACTGCATTAAATCGAAGAAAAAAATACTACGGTAATATTCAGGACATAAACTAGATAAGTAGTTTGCTGAAAACATGATTCAGCACTTTTGGTTCGATAGAAAAAGCTCACAAAGTCACCTCTAAATACCAATATTGTGTATCTTTTAAGCTGTAAAAACGATAGTAAAATGCACACAGGAACTTGAATTTGCTATCAAAATGTTCGTGATTGAACACTCTCGTTAAGTAGTTAAAGCATTTTTCGATTTAAGCTGTTACCTTTCCATAAATCTCATTTTTCTAACTTTCGAACATGTTTTTGCGCACGCACGTTTTCATAGTCCGTAAACTTGGTGTATCGACACTGTTCGCACTGCCGGCCCAGGCCTGTTGAGAGACGGAGATGGCACTATTCCTATGTGTGCTGCCTTTATCGGGTGCTGTAGTCGCCTTAAACATTGCTCTGAAGCGCTCGTAGCCCAGTGGCGCCCGCTGATCTCAACCGATCAGTGAGGTTAAGCAACGTACACAGAGGCAGGGAACCTGATGGGTGACCAAAAGTAGCAATTTATCACGAGCGTTTCCGTGCTTCGGAGCGCACGTTAAGCTGTCGGTCCCGGCTGTTGTTGATTGACTACAGTCGTTAAAACCAAGTTAGAGGTCATTGTGCGGTTTGAAACTCTTGACACCAGGGTTAGCCAAGTTTGCCACACACTTATAAATAAATAAATAAATAAACGGTACACACTCAAAGGCCCACACTAAGGTTTTCCCTTGTGTCGTGGGTCCCTTGGAACACACATAAAGACAAACAGAAACACCCATGACCCGAGAACAAACATCTGATTTTTGCACAAATGTTTGCCCCGACTGGGGATCGAACCCAGGACCCGCCGATCAAGAGGTAGCGTCACTACCACTCGACCAAACCGGCCGCCAAACTTGACTGGTATAGTCTTGACTGGTATACTGGTATAGGTATAGTCTCTCTCTGGGATACACGATAAGAAGAACATTGCTTTCTTTGTTTCGAAAGCTGCTCAGCTAAGTGATACGTAATTTTTTTAATGATAGTTCAACCGAGAGACACTCATGTTCCAGGTTAAAAATCTTAGAACGTGGCATCAATCAATATGCATGTAATTCATATACGGGCCAATTTTTTTTTTAAATCTTTAGCACTTAACAAATTACAATTAAGTATGCCTATTTGAATATTTTTGATTATAATTTATTTTTGAATCAGAAATTAATATTTCAAAAGTGCAGAAAAACTGCGCAAAATTCAAAACTGAAAAGCTTTGCTGTTGGTCCGAGTGAATATGACGTCAGAGTTCATGACAACAAAATTACTCAAATGAATTACTTAATATGTATTGGATTTTTGAAAGTTCTATGTATAGATGGAGAATGTTGTTACATGATGAATCAGTTGCAACTTTAGTTGAAATATAAAAAAAATCCCCTCTTTTTTGTCAGGGGTTAAAAATAATGCTTTTTTTTTAAGATGGGTTAACTCTTGACCTCAATAAAGGTCAAAGATGAGGTCGACGATAGAGCGAGTTAACCCAGAAAATGCCTATAAAGGCACTGGTACTCCCACACACCGTCGGAACACAGCAAGCTGTTTGGCGTCGGACTTCGGTAGGAGGATGGTCGCGAACCAGACGGCCCTTTACAGAGCCTACCACACCACATGAGACCATAGGACGACACCTCAGATTCAGAAAAAAAATAAGTGTCGTTGCCTGGGATGGATTACTAGGAGGCAAGTCTCATTTGTGTTTCCTTAGTCACCTCTTACGACACCCACGGAAAGAGATGGGGTGGTGCTATTCTCAACCGATCACCACACGGTGAAATGATTTTAAAGCTCTGCTATTCTTCAACAAGTAAACCGCTGAAGAACTACCTCTATCGTTTCAGTCTCTAGTTTCGACTGATGACTAAGTTTTATAGGTAAGTGCTAATATTTATGTAAGAAACTCTTATTAAATCCCCCTTAACTAATCCTTCTACAAAAGTAGCGTCAGCATAGAAAATACTTCTTGTTCAAGTGTATTTTCATTTTCACGTTGTATTTTCACAATCTCAGGTTTGACAACCCGATTTCCTAATTCTAATCTATTACTTATATTAGTTGAAGTACTTCAGTTAATTTTTTGTCCAACATTTAAAAACAAGTGCTAAGACGATCCGACGAGCGAGCGTTAAGAAGTAAATTATGGATGTAGAGAAAGCGATGGAGGTACGTTTGGATCGTGCTTTAGGTGGCAATCTAGGTTTCTGCCTACCCCAATGGGACAAAGGCGTGTATGTATTCATATTCATATTTATTTAGTATTAGTCATACTCTGTCAATGAAGTATACAATACAATTAAAGTAAATTATAATTGAGTAATTATCATAATCGATTAATTAATTAAATGAACCTTATAAATGTTAACGCCGGACGCTTAGGGCGACTTGCAATATTTTTTGGAATCTCGATTCGGTAGAATTTAAATCGATTTTAGCATAAACCCGATTTGACATCTTCCACACCATCGATTAAGCTTGAATTTTAATCTAAGATATATGTCAAAAACATCAAAGTTAAGTTGAGTTTAAAGCTAGGTCGAATAAAATCAAGATTTTTCTGATTTTGCTGCAAGTATCCCATAAAGATTTCACAGGAATCTGTTTATTAAACTGACTTACAGTGCCTCTATTTTCTTAATATCTCTCGGCTAATAGTGTCTGTCTCGTTTTTGTCATTTGAAAACTAACTTACTTAATCAAAATACGAAATTTTCTGAACCACAATAAGAAAATAGAAGCACTTTAAGGCTCGTATTACAGAAGGAGATAGCCCAGTTGGTAATGAGCCAGACTTGTATTCCAAAGGTCGTGGGTTCAAATCCTGGCGCGGGCCTGTACCACTAAATTCATCTTTTCGGATTTATGTACGGATTTCTAAATTATCACTTGCTCAACGGTGAAGGAAAACATCGTGATGAAACCGTCCATGAAAATTTTCGAAAGACGAGTGGTCCACCAACCCGCATTGGGCCAGCGTGGAAGTCGTAAATACCCTTTGTGTTTCGAAGGGAGGCCCGTGCACCTCGGTGGGGACGAATATGGGCTGGTAAAAAAAAATACAGAAGGAGACACACATCTTGATCTATACTTAAGCATTGATTGTCTCTTTCTCTCACTATTGAAAAAATTTAAAAAATGAAAATTGAAATTGAAAAATTGAAATTGAAAATTTATTTATTTCTAAAAGTAATTTTTACATTCTCACTTGAGGCCAGCCCAGTAAGCATTAATTAGCTTGTGTTGGGTGTGCCTCACAAACTATTAAAATGACAAAGGCGACTGCTACTTAAGTGTAGATCAGAGTCGCGTTCTGTAATACGCACCTAAAACTAATTCAAACAAATCCCCAAATCGCTGCTTCTGCCGACGCTACCAGTAATTAGTGGGACCCACATAGCTTCGTACATAACGTAATTATGCACATCTACATACTCGCTCTAAAACACCCGCTGAACAATTTCAAATTTGGAACTAGACGCGAAGTTGGAAACCACAGCAGACGTCCGCCATTTTGCCGTTGCCATGGCAACTGAATTGTCTGCTCACTACCTGAAATTGTAAACATGGACCTAATATTACTGTAGCAGGACTGTGTTCTTGAAAAAAAACTGAAAAATTAGTCGAGCGGGATAGAGAGGCTGTGTGTCCTTTTCTAACAAGGTGACATGCCGCTATGACACTATAATGTCACTTTGAAGGGATATTAGTCTACACCAATATTATAAAGAGGAAAGATTTGTATTTTTGTATGTAACGAATAAACTTAAAACTACTGGAGCGATTTCAAAAAATATTTTTAGATTAGGATGCTACATTATCCCTGAGTAACATATAGGCTACATAATATGCCTGAATTCCCACGGGAACGAAGTCCCGAGCGGAAAGCTAGAAGGAAATAAAATAAAAAGAGGCTTGAAACTCTAAAATAAAAAGAGGCAACTGAATTGTCTGCTCACTACCTGAAATTGTAAACATGGATCTAATATTACTATAGCAGGACTGTGTGTTTGAAGCTTAAAAACGAGCCGAGCGAGATATGTAGTAGAGAGGCTGTGTGTCCCTTTCTAACAAGGTGACATGCTGCCATGACATTATGATGACACATCAAAGGAAAAAAAATAGGTTTGAAACAAACATTATGGTGATATATTTTGGTGATTTAGGAATATACAACGAAATGAATGTGGTTAGAAGTAGGTATATTACGTATTTTGCACGCTCTGTCTGCCTTTCTAATCAACTTTCCGTGGCACGGGTTTGCTGTAAGAAATTTATTTTCAGAGCTCAGAGGTAAGCTAACCTTTTGTGTCGTATTTCTATTTGTAATTTTATATAAATCTGTCATGTATGAAAAGAACTGTATGTTGACATAAAGGACATCATTCAAAACATACCAAAATTTAAAAGTGGCGGCCAAGAAAAGTAAAGTTATTATTCTTAACATTTTTTTATTAAAAATCTAGATTTTCAAGCTTAAATGCATTTTTTTAACCTAATACGTAATGTTTTTGAAACACTATTTTCTATGACCGGAACATTTAAAATCCAGATTTATAAGTCAAGAACAAATCTAGTAATGATCGTACGGCTTAGCTATCACACTAAAAAATGTTTAGAATAATATGTTCTTTCGAAATAATAAATTTACCTTTTTTGGCCGCCACTTTAAAATATTTGGTATTTTTTGTATGGGCCGTGAATGATGTCCTTTATTGAAATTCCATTAAAATACAACTGTTTCAATTATCATTTTCGAGACAATATTTTTAATCAACGAATTTTTTTTAGACTGGTAAGATGAGAGAACGAGACACACGGCCTCCGTTGTAACTCGGATTTGCCTTTTCTATGAAAGGGGCAATGGAAAATATACTTTAACATATTAGTTACACAGTTCGTTTTCCTAAATCCAATTGTTCATAATTATAGGTCCTGTTAACTATACTAGGTCCATGGTTCACTACCTGAAATTGTAAATAACTTCTCGCTGTGTTGTTTATTCGAGTTGTAAACGGGTTTAGACTTAGTTGAGGCCACATTCGTTGCCAGCGCTTCATTAGTTTTGTGACGTCATTGTTGGGACTTTCGGTGAGTTAATTGTTAAGTTCTATTTTAAATGAACTTATATCTCGTTTAAATTCTTCTTCCGCACTGGACTAGGAATGAAAGAAACATTTAAAATTAGCCAGCTGCCAACTCTTCCCAGGCAGTAAGTGGCTAGTAAGTTGGACGTGAGGGTTTTGCTTTATTGTAGGGCTACATAACTGCTGAATAACTCTATAAAGCTAATTACTCTAATGAATGACATATTTATACCTACAATAAATTAATTTATTAATTTATACCAACTTAGGTCGGTATAAAGTCACAAGACAGCATTTACAGGCATGGCTAACGTGACCATTTTTTTTCGTGTCAAAGCGGGACGGTCGTCTATGGAATTTTGTATATAAATAAATACATATATAAGGTACGTCGGTGTAAGATGTCATATTTAAGTGCAAAATAAAAATTGTGGTACCTTACCCTGACTGGCATCTTAATTCTTACTGTAAGAATCTTACACCAACTTACCCTAAAAATAATATTTATAAATATTCTCGCAACAAAAAACTACTTTGTATGTATTTTGTAATACAATAAGGAGTTGGGATAAGTAAGTATTCGGAAAGTTTCTAAATAAAATAAAAAATATTAAAAAAATATTACTGCGTTGCCGTCTTTCGCGATGTATTAATCTAATCTAGGCAAGTAATTACCTAGGTAGATATAATGGTTTATTCGTAAAAGCGGGACATTTTTGTTCTCGTCGGGGACAGCGGGACGGACAGCCTGAAGGGACAATCTCGCCCAAAGCGGGACGTATGGTCACATTAGGTATGGCCCATATTACAGAAGGAGACTCAAGTTTTGATCTATATTTAAGTATTGATTGTCTCTTTCTCTCACAATGACAAAAAATCAAAGTCTGAATCACGTTCTGTAATTCCGAACTGCCCCCCGATTGCGCTAAGATTGAACGTGTTTGCCAAAGTTAAAACGCTCACGTTTCCTTTGTATTCAACCCGGAATATGAACATATAAAAGCGTTTAAAATTACCGCATTCGGGTTGCTATATTACTCAACACAAGCTTTCAAATAACTAAAAACTCGACTCTTCTATAGTCAAGGTGACCGTAAGATTTCAAACAAAGAGATCTCTACTCCTTCACAGGTGCTTCCATTTGTATTTGCATACATTTGCCGAGACAGGTAGGTAGTGGGGCCCTCTTAGGCCCTCCGAGGGGCCACAATAGGGGACCACCACACGTCCTTTCATCACTTCTTGTCAAGGAGCGTGCGTTTTGGTTGTGGATTTGGGTTTTTCGGATGTGGTAAAAATGATTGATGGTGACAAGCTAACAAGCAACTACTTTTAAATATAATTTTTAAATTGAGAAGTTATACATATAACCGTCGACAGTTATCGTTTATGATTATAACTATTAAAACAGTTAAAACATACCTATTTGATAAAATTCAATAACCATCTCGATTACGCCAATTTTAAGACAAATAAAACCGCATCTAAATCGGTACATTCATTTGCTACGATCTCACAAACAGACACACGTAGCGGTCAAACTTATAGCACCCCTCTTCTTGCATCGGGGAAAAAAAGCACTTTTCAGAGTACATCGGTGTTTTAGTGTACTTTTTACTTTTGTCATTCTTATATGTTACGCTTAAAAGAAATTTTAAATTAAATCGTCAAGGTGACCTCCTGGGTAGAAAACATACATACGCTCACGCCTATAATCCCCAACGGGGTAGGCAGAGCATTAGATAGATTGATAAACTTTATTGCTTCTTAACAATTTGTAACATTGTACAATGTTCTTATACAATTAAAAAAAAGGTTAGCGAAATGTGTGACGTAGATTGTAGAAGTAAATAGGACACAGAACTCAGCATATTTGCTGAGTTCTGTGTCCATTAGTGGTTCTAGAACCACTGGATGCCACGTTTGACACAAATTGTGAGGGTTATCAGATGGAACAAGTTGCATAATGGTGAAAGGTGGTCAGCCTTTCGCCCATTATACAGCAAACTTTTACTGTATACCTGGGAAGAGTACCTACTCTTCCCACCTATCTAGCTACCTAGCTGGCACATTCTAAGTTTTTGTTTCACTCCCAGTCCAGTATGGAAATCGGGAGAAAAAAGTACAAATTTTAAAAGTAGCCTACTAACAGATATGCGGTATAAAGTTAGCCTTACACAAGACAACAAGTAGCATGTGCCAGCTACACTCTTCACACTTGTTACTTGTTAGGTGGCTACTTTTACGTACGAACGAAGTCGCATTTGGAAAAGTAAATAAATACAATAGTCCTATATGCCACATCCAAATTCCAAAGAATAAGCCTTGCGGTGTGAGGGGGGAGAGGGGAGGTGGCCCCCTCCGCGCGTGGACAGGCATTCGAAATGAAGAGTGCTCGCACTACCACTGTCTGTCCTCTCTGTACGACTATTATGGAGACGGACTCTTTTAAAACCTAGTTTTTTTTTTTAATTTCATGAATTTGGATCTGGTACTGTCGCTAAGAAAATGTGTTCTTTTTAGTAGCATGAAATAGGTCTCGTCGTAGCATGACATACTATTTTTTTTACGTTCAGGTGTTTAAGAGTTACAAGCGACGTTCATCGCTTGTAACTCTTAAACAGCTGACCAAATTTTGATCAAATGTAGCTAAGAACCATCTCGATATAGTCAACTTATGTCAGCGGTCCATTCTTTTAGGAGCTTCGATGCCACAGACAGACAGACATACAAATAAGTAAATAGACACACAGATACACAGAAACACTCGTTAAACTTATACCCCCTTTATTTAGAACATAAATTTTTGCCAAAGTCAAGTAAAAATACTGTTGAGAAAGAAGTGGTTTGCTTTAAGTAGAGAACCCCAGAACGAATTGATTTTACCTACGTCCGGTCTTCGTCCGTGGGTTGCGTTTGAGGTTGACGATTTTTTGTGAATACCTACTTAATTATCAGACCATACCAATAGGCATGGACTTCTTTTCGAAACTGTGAAGGGGATTCAGGTCATAGTCTACCACTCTGGTCCAAACCGCACGCCTTTCGAAAACTAATTTTCCTAAACGTGCGGTTTTCCTTATGATGTATTTCTTCATCGCTGAGCAAGTCATAATTGATGAGAAATAAATACTTAAGGTACAGGCCCAAACCAAGATTTCAGCCCGCAACTTTCCTTTTACAAGGCTAGTATGACCGCCAAATACTTATCTAATTTTTGTTATTGAAATGAAAAGGAGCTATTTATAGGTTATTCCTAAGGTTATTTCAATTACTTCTTCTACCTCACTTACCGCTACTCCTATAATTAAAGCCGCTATGATAGTACTACTTTTATTACAATATTTCCTTTTCCATACTAACTAACCCGTGGTCGTGAGGGTAGTGCACCATATATCTCGACTCCCACTTGACTGCTAATGGCGGACAGCGGTAATATTGAAATACCCTCGACTACCCTACCAAATAAAGAAGTACCTTCCACGGAGAACTCTTTAAGATAAAAAACCGTTTTTGAATTTGTAGGGTTATAGTTGAAGGTATTCTAATATGTGAGCAATGTGTTCGTTTAATTTTATGCCCATATAAAATGGAACCTTATTGTATCAGGTGTCGTGGTCAGATTAAGGAATTGATCACTTTATGATTTGTTCAACTATTTCATGAAATGGTGGCAGGTATTTCATAAATAGAACAACAACCGTCGCCCACAGCGTTTGACGACATGAACAGCTCAACGCATGACATGACTACTTCACGTTATGGTCAAACTTTAGAGAGAGAGAGAGAATTACATTTATTACCGAAACTACTGGACCTACTGGTAGTAACATACCTACCGAAACTACTGGACCGATTTGAAAAATTATTTCACCATTAGAAAGCTACATTATCCCCGCTGGACATAGGCTATATAATCTTTCCGAATTCCCACGGGAACGAAGTCCCAGGCGGAATGCTAGTACCTATGTCATAAAACCCTGCATTCATGGAATGGCCAAACGTGGATATTAACGAATCATCAAACGTATGTCAAACGTCGACGTAGATATGTATGTATGTATGTATGTATGTAAGACGCTGATTAAAAGACATAAAGCGACATTTGGTACAAAGGCAGACTTATCCTATAATATAAGGGGATCTCTACCAGTCTCGTCCAGTCGAAGTTTAAAAGTTTTGATCAGTTTTAGCTGGCATCATGAATTGATTAAATCTTAGACCCTGGCCTGAGATTTGATCCTATGCCTTGACATCAGGGGCTCTACTCTGAACTATCTACGATTGACGGACGGCCGATAATTGTCACTACCTGTCACTGTCATCTGTATAGCGGAAGACAGAGATGTACTGACATTAGGAGGTCTTTGGCGGGAACTCGGTTTGAGCGGTTGCTTTGTCAATTGAATTTTCGTTTTCGGCGTGAAAAAGTTGTTTAATGTGTAATAGTGATAGTGTATTATGCAGTAAATTGACTAAAATTCGTGTAGTGATGAAAAATTCAAGTGATAACAGTGTTTCTGCTCCGTTTGGTACCGACAAAGATCCTCGCGGTTGTGCTTCTCGCCGCCAGTTTTCGTAAAACAGACGCTATCCGGTTTTACGCAGAACATGAGGAGCTTAGGGCTTAGGTTAAGTTGAAGAAAGAAGATTTTTCACTGAAGACATGGCTGTATGGACATAGTTTCCTTTGCCTTTCCCGAAAGGGATAAATTTAACAAAAAAAAATGTACTGACATTAGACGCTTCGAAATATCGGCCGGAGAGATTTCAGAGTAGAGCCCCTGTAACCATGGCCCTTGATCGTGGCAGCCCCAAAAATACTAAAATGATTGGATATTTTTCTACAACTTCGACCTGACATAAAACCTTACTTCAATCACCCTAATGCTCGCGACCGACGGATCTCACTGTCAAAACTCATATATTTACATACATACTTGTAATATAATTAAAGATAGATTCAATAACTCTAAAATTAATTTTTTTTTATCACCCCCGACATTCAACTGCTTACTTTTAAACCGCTGAACCAATTTTGATCAAATATACCTAGCTAAGAACCCTCTCGATAAGTCAGCTTTCAAACAAAAGAAAGCTCATCGAAATCGGATATACACACAGATACACAGACATACAGATACCTACACAGATACACAAGTCAAACCTATATCACCCCTCTTTATTCATCGGGGGTTAAAAACATCTTTAATCCCGCTAATGCAAGCTCGCGACCGAAGGATCTCACTGTCAAAACTCATATAATTACACAGATTCAAAAAGCAATCACTTGTGAGCGCAAGAGATCGACTATCCGAGATTGAATTTCGAATCCACGTAATATATCAAAGGTAATCCGTTTAAGTTTAAGGGGCACTATATATCATGCGACGGCGGTACATAGCCCACCCTCGCTGTTTGGTCGCCTAAGCAGGGTGGCACCGGTAACGCATGCTTAGGACTGTGGGATAAGTTAGAGGAATTTTCTTTTGGTGTATTTCTTGTTCATTAATAACCTAGCCTTAGACTTCGTTCCCGTAGGAAAAAGACAATCAGCTCATCGTTCAAGTTGAAAGCTAGTTAAATATAAATCAAAGAACTAATGGTAAGCAACTGTAATAAAAGATCTTAAAAAATCAAGAAAACGCAAAAAGATACATTGCTCGCACAAAATCGAACTAGGTACCTAAATCAGAATTTTCAAGTTGACGATTTTTTTTTTATAATTCAAAGAAATTAATTACTTTAGATTGATGTTGACTAAAATTCCAAACTCTTTCTAACAATGGCATCACAAACTACGGCGAGGCTTACAAATTTTGACAAGAAACGCACCGCGGTCCTATGTCAAAATGTCAACATTGACAACGCCAGATTCGAGGGCGAGCAACGTTGAGAATAGTATCGCGAGCAAGCATTATTGGCGCGGGGACCTCATGCAATCAAAGTGAAGTTTCACCTTCAGCCAAGTGGCGTGCCGCAAGAGTTTGTCGAACATCATACTCGTGCAGCTCGAAAACTTGGTACCTGAATAAAAAAATCATAAAAGTTTTCAACTTGCCCCACAGTCCCAGCTCGTCAACTAAGCAGGGAGGGAGGGTGCGCCAGGGGGGTACATCCCCGTTTGAAGGCACACGTCGCAAAGGGGAATCCCGCACAGGACCGAGTGGAATTGCCCGCTCAGAGTACTGACACGCAGGTACTTGACATTAAGTAGCGATAGCAATTAGGTACAACGGGATACATTTTTCACATAATTTTTCCTTCCTAATTTACGTTGAAATAATGAATGCAGCATAATTTTTATTGTCATAATGAAAGTTTTGCATAACCGTTTTTTGGCATAATAATTTTTAAGCATAACGGTCGGTGGTTAGATTAGTTAGGTTTTATGCTAATAAAAATAATGCAAAAACAGTTATGCGTTTCGTTGTTATGGTAAAATATTAGTCCTATAAACGTTACGCCTAATCAAATTATGACAAAAGTTATTACGCGTCTAAATAAAAGATCCGTTTACAACTTGTCCCACAGTCCCGGTTCGTCAACTAAGCAGGGAGGGAGGGTGCGTCAGGGGGGTACATCCCCGTTTGAAGGCACACGTCGCAAAGGGGAATCCCGCACAGGACCGAGTGGAATTGCCCGCTCAGAGTACTGACACGCAGGTACCTGACATGAGGTAACGATAGCAATTTAAGGAGGCTCTCTTGTTGGAAGGACCATTTGATGCGTACTGATGTTAAGGCGACTACAGCACCTAAATTACGATTTTATGATTGCCTGAAAAAAAAGAGGGGTTTTATAAGTTTGACGTGTGTATCTGTGTGTCTGTATGTGGCATTGTAGCTCCTAAACGAATGGACCGATTTTGTACTTATAAATTGCTTATAATAATAATTACGCGTAGAAAATAACGTGTCCTATAATCTAAGGTAGTAAGTATACACAACGCGACTCAGACTGCTGATCTATACTTAACTATTCTAGCAGTAGAGTCTTCTTCTTTATCTTATCGTTTAGGTGACTGTGTGGCGAACTTGGCTAAACCTGGTGTCAGAGTTTTCAAGCCGCACAATGGCCTCTGACTTGGTTTTAACGACTGCAGTCAATTGACAACAGCCGGGACTAACAGCTTAACGTGCCCTCCGAAGCACGGAAACGCTCATGATAAATTGCCACTTTGGTCAACCATCAGGCTCCCTCCCTGATGGGTGCGTTGCTTAACCTCACTGATCGGTTGAGATCAGCGAGAGCCACTGAGCTACGAGCGCTACCAGTAAAGTAAGATACACTTAAGGCAACTACAGCACCTAAATTACGATTTTATGATGCGTAGATAAGCATGACGCACTGCATTAAATCGAAGAAAAAAATACCACGGTAATATTCAGGACATTAACTAGATAAGTAGTTTGCTGAAAACATGATTCAGCACTTTTGGTTCGATAGAAAAAGCTCACAAAGTCACCTCTAAATATCAATATTGTGTATCTTTTAAGCTGTAAAAACGATAGTAAAATTCACACAGGAACTTGAATTTGCTATCAAAATGTTCGTGATTGAACACTCTCGATAAGTAGTTAACGCATTTTTCGGTTTAAGCTGTTACCTTTCCATAAATCTCATTTTTCTAACTTTCGAACATGTTTTTACGCACGCACGCTTTCATAGTCCGTAAACTTCGTGTATCGGCACTGTTCGCACTGCCGGCCCAGGCCTGTTGAGAGACGGAGATGACACTATTCCTATGTGTGCTGCCTTTATCGGGTGCTGTAGTCGCCTTAATTTATTATTGCCTGAAAAAAAAGAGGGGTTTTATAAGTTTGACGTGTGTATCTGTGTGTCTGTATGTGGCATCGTAGCTCCTAAACGAATGGACCGATTTTGTACTTATAAATTGTTAGTAATAATAATTACGCGTAGAAAATACTAAGGTGTTCTTATCTAAGGTAGTAAGTATTACACAACGCGACTCAGACTCTGCTGATCTATACTTAACTATTCTAGCAGTAGAGTATTCTTTTTTATCTTATCGTTTAGGTGACTGTGTGGCAAACTTGGCCAACCCTGGTGTCAGAGTTTTCAAACCGCACAATGGCCTCTGACTTGGTTTTAACGACTGCAGTCAATCGACAACAGCCGGGACCGACAGCTTAACGTGCCCTTCGAAGCACGGAAACGCTCATGATAAATTGCCACTTTGGTCACCCATCAAGTTCCCTGGCTCTGTGTACGTTGCTCAACCTCACTGATCGGTTGAGTTCAGCGAGTACCACTGGGCTACAAGCGCTACCAGTAAAGTAAGATACACTCAATACCTACTTAATTATCTCTCTTGCAACCTCTCGGGTGGTTAATCAGTCCATGAAACTGAACTCCCCCAAGGAACATAGGTCAAAATACGAAAAAAAAAATTGAGTTCCCATACAAACTTCATCAGCATATAGCGCATTTTGAATGGAACATCACAATTTTTTTTTCATATCTTCGCCTATGTTTCTTGGGGAAGTTGTTCAATTTCATGGACTGATTAACCACCCGAGAGGTTGAAAGAGAACCTAAAAGGAATTGCTCAGGCAAAGGAATTCCTTTCGACATGAAATAGTTACCACAAACTCTTTTTAATAAAAGGCTTAGGTGTTGGTTAATGGATCATTGTTTTTATACTCTAGTCTAGACGAATATTTTGGAAAACATTATTAAAATATTATGTAATTAATTGGAATTTATTGATTATGCGCATGTTAAAGTTGACATAATGGAATTTTAAAATTTGAATGTAATTATTTGCTCTTTTAATTGATGTGACTTTTATGAAAACTAAATCGTAGTACTTATTTAAATAATATATATTTTGCTCTATTTGCATGTCACCTTTATGACTAAATGTGTTGAACGTATTTTTTTTTCTACATGAAACATCTGTAAAACCACATTTACTGCAATAAAGATCATTCATTCATTCATTCATTCAAAGCCCTAAAGATCAAGACTCAAGTCTCCTTCTACTTACAGGCCTAACCATGGGAAAATCAAAGTCAAAAGCCATAGCTAAAAATCGACATGTCACTGTCAAACACCACTAACATAAAGACCCGATGGGAACAAATACCATTGAACACCATACCCTTTACTTTTTTTACGATACAACTTATTTAAATCTGTGCATCAGTGCTTCAAAAGATGCACCTTGTTGCAAATTAAGGATTCCCCCCTAAAAAATGTGACCCCTAAGAATCGTGGGTAAAAATGTTTTATCTTTTTTTTTTAATAGACATTATTGAAATGAGACACCGGTTCCGCATATGAAATTGGTCTTTTTATACCAGTGAAAGGGTTAACGCATTGAATTTGTTTTTTTTTTATTATTCAAAATAACCCTTCGCTACTGCGGTTCGGGACGGTTCGTTATTTCGGTGTTAAAGTTGCATTTGGGTTTGCAATCACGTTTTATCTTTTTTTTTGCATACTGTTTTTTTTTTACATAGGTTATTGACAAAACATAACACAAAATGTGTGCAAAAAATCTATAATTTAGACAATGTTAAATAATTGGCGTAGAAATCGATTTACATACATAAAAATTAAAATAAATAATTACAGTCGAACATAGAACCTCCTCCTTTTTTGAAGTCGGTTAAAATATAGCTCTAAACTTAAAAATGTTGCATTACCCACATATAATTAACGGCTGAACCAATTTTTATCAAAAATAGCCAGGAACTATCTCGATTACGTCAGCTTTCAAACAAAAAACCGCATTAAAATCAGTCTATTCGTTTAAGAGCTACGGTGCCACAGACAGACCCACAGGTATACAGAAACAAAAGTCACACTTCTTCTTATCGTGTAGGTATAGTCAACTGTGTGGCGAACTTGGCTAACCCTGATGTCAGAGTTTTCAAACCGCACAATGGCCTCTGACTTGGTTTTAACGACTGTAAAGTCACACTTATAACACCATTCTTTTTTGTTGGTAGTTAAAAACCAAAGTACCCTAGAACTACAAAATAATTCACTCATAGAGTCATCAAAAAAGTACAGACAAAGGCAAAAGATAAAATCACCAATTTCACACTTGGTACCTACGCGTTATACTTTTTTATTTTTTATTTGACAACGAGTGCTTTATTTGGGCGATAATATCAGTCGCTCTGATTTCATCTGTCGCCTTTTCAAGAGTCCTTCTGTCTGTTGACTTTTGTCTACGATTGTACTATTAAAATTTGGTAGCTGTTTTTTTTAAATGAGTGGGAATGAAAACGATTTTGTTTGTCTCTACTCTCAATTAATTCAATAAAATAAAACTAAAATTCCAGTAATAGCTGTTCAACCAAATCCTTACTAATATTATAAATGCGAAAGTAACTCTGTCTGTCTGTCTGTCCGTCTTTCACGTCTAAACTATTGAACCGATTTTGAGGAAATTTGGTAAAGAGATAGATTAGAGCCTGGGAAAGGACATAGGCTACATTTTATCCCACAGTTGGGCACGATATAACCTGTAGTCCACGCGGGTGGAGCCGCGGGCGGAAAGCTAGTCTATATTATACATATTATAAAGAGGAAAGATTTGATTGTTTGTTTGTTTGTTTGTTTGCATCGAATAGGCTCCGAAACTTCTGGACTGATTAGAAAAAATATTTCACCATTAGAATCCTACATTATCCGGGATGGACATAGGGTAAGTACATGATTTTCCCGAATTCCCACGGGAACGAAGTCCCGCGCGGGAAGCTAGTACAAAAATAAAATTTAATTCATAAAAATGCATTAAAACATTTGCAAGAAACTATTTATCTTCGTCACAAAGCTTTAATTTAGATTTAGAACTCCAAACCAGTTTCGCCCGCCATTTTTCGCTCGCAAAAATCCACAACCGGTTCTCAACCCCTCGGACGTCACTTAAAAAATTTAATACAAACACAATACGCCTCTGCCAATACTGGGCAACGGCCACAATGGACCTACTAGCCGATTAATAGGACAGAATGACCAGGCCAAGGGGTCATCGTGGGCCCCATACAGAGGGTTATATTTAGGTAAAAGGGTTAAGGGTCAGGGTGACCGGTAAATAGTGAAGGGGAGTGACAGCGGTCTCGCAGTTTGGAAAACATGTCGGCAGGTTAAGGAAAATTTATGTGTTTGATTTTGGTTTTTTTTTTTCTTTCATGTCGCGCGTGTATGGTACTTAAAATTAAAACATCTAAAATGTTAGTAATTAGAAAAATAGATAGAAAAACTTGTTTGCATAAGTAGCTTAGGGGATAAAAAACAAAGATAAACTTATTTTTTAAAGAGTAAACATGTTAATACTAAAATACGTATTTTAAGACAGTATTTTGAGGCCGACAATATACAAAGCTAAAAATTGAATAAAATTTTTATCTTTCTTGGGTGATTTGGAGTAATAATGAATTTTTAAATTAGACAAGTACTTATGTGCGTATGTAAGTACGTATTGTATATGTTAACACTTTACAGACAAAAAACACTTTTACAAAGGTTAAAAAAAAAAAGGATAATATCATTACGTTTTAAAAAACTTGAGATAATAGATACTTACTTTCTCATTCTGTGTATAGTAAGAAGATGAAAAACTTATTTTAAGACGATGTCTTCCATAAGGAAAAATCCCAATTTATTGACAACTTCAGAGCTGAAAGTTTCACACACACACACACACACATCTTCATGCAGTGCTCTTTAAAATATAACGAACGTTACACCTTTTATGCAATGGCGGATACAGCTAAAGCTCTATTTTGCATATCGCCCCTTTATACGTGCCTAGTTATTGTTATTATTTATGCAGATGCACCGGAAGTGCACCCCTCAGGAACTGCATTAGTTGCATTACAGATGTTTATATGACGGCGAAATGTAAGAGTGAATCTTGAAAAATTATTTTGGAAAATAAATTAAAATACACCGTCGTCGTCGCGTAGAGATATCCGAATTCGAAAAGTTGTAACGCGGCAAAAGTTTGAGATACTTAGTTTTTGAATTATTTTTTGTTTTAGTTTTATAGATTCCATTTTTAAATGCTATTTTGCGAGTGGCCAGTCCTACTGCACTGTGGTTGCATTTGATTGAAAAAGTTGGATTAAAAACAAAACTAAAGGTAAATGCATGTTATCTTTGCTCACAAATAAATTGTCAAATCGTATTTTAACACTTCACCAACAAAGTTCAAGATCTTTTTTCAAAATGAATATTTAAATAGATATGTATGCAAAATCTATGACAATTTTGCTAGACTCTTACATAAGGTAAATGTCCCTCTCTAAAATTTTATGTTTAATAATATCTATTCAATGAAAACTGTCAGTCAAATTGCATAGTGCATAGCCGGATCAACAGGAAAGGTGTGCATGCGCTATGCAAATTTTTGTTTCCTAATCACCATGAGCATTGCGTTTTGTGCCGTATTTCGCGAGTATAGAGTTTAAAGTCAATTAAAAGAGATTGGCATAAAAATTCTTTTTGCAAAGAGCTTCTATTTATTCGAATTTGGAGCTGAATGGGTTAGAAATAGGGTTGAATTTTGCAAATTTTGATCTGGTTTTATACGTCGTTTCGTTTTGCGTAAAGGCCTAATTTGCATGGCGCTTTGTCAAAGGAAGTTTTATTTTTTAAATAGCCACAAAAGATTTTTTTATAAACATTGCAAATGCAAAAGTGAAAAGTGGAACATCTGCTCTGTAAAGGGTGTTAGAAAGGTAACAGGATTCCTCGTGCCAAAATTTAAATATCGAATGTTGCAGTTCTATTCGATTTGAATAATAATAAAGGGCAGTGCAATGTCAATGTTATTGATAATATTTAATTTTAGAAGTGTAGAAATAAAATAAAAAAGAAACAAATTCAAAATCGAATGCTTCATGATGAGTCAAAAGAGAGATAAAAAATTAAAGTGCATCCTGATCAGCAGTTTGGAAATCTTTTAAAACATCTTATGCAAGTATTGAGTCCAAATTAGTACTACCCATATTTTCTTAGTGAAAGAGAACATTAATCTCTTACATAATAAGTAAATAAAAGTTTTTCATTATTATTAGGTATTATTTAAATTATACGTTATTATACTTTTTATCTATACTAATATTATAAAGAGGAAAGATTTGTATTTTTGTATGTAACGAATAGGCTCCGACACTACTGAACCGATTTCAAAAATTATTTCACCATTAGGCTACCCTGAGTAACATAGGCTACATAATTTTCCCTAATTCCCACGGGAACTAAGTCCCGAGCGGGACGCTAGTAGAATATAGTTTGCTAGGTTTTAATTATTTATTCGGTTGACAGCTAAGGTAGACCAACAAAAACCATCTTAGTGATTTAAGTGATCAAAATAATTTGTACCTAAGTACTTACTCACTTTGAGTGGCGCACACTTAAAGGCCCACACTAAGGTCTTCTATTGCACCTACCGTGGGCCCTTGGAACATACAAAAAGACACATGAATACTCATGAGAACAGAAATATCTGCTTATTACACAAATATTTGCTCCGAATGGGCATCGAACCTAGGACCTGGCGATCAAGAGCATCACCACCACTCGACCAAACTGACCGCATAATACAGCGTGGTGATTCCTGTAAATAGGTACTTATCTACTTAGTTTAAATCAGTTAAGTAATTCATCAAGAGAATTTATTGTGTTATGGTATCTAAGGTATTATTTCTTCTTGAAGCTTTTTCTTGTTAGTCTGAGTTTTTTGATTCCACTTTTTAAATATTCCTCAAATAGGTAAAGTAAGTACTTTTAGTAAAAAAAAATCGAATAAAACATCCCAACAAAGACTCAAAATTAAAATTAGTGGCACATGTCCGGAATTGTTATAAAAATTTATTTATATTCAAATGCCGTGAATTTGCGAAAACTAGTACCAAACAATGTGTTCTATAGAATTTTATTATGTTTGCTAAATCCGCACCAAATGTAGGAACCAGAAATTCAAGTCTATTTTGTAAAACGGGTTTTGCTGCGCGCGCGCCTGTCTATAATTTGCGAATATTTTGGGTTCCCTGGTTGTGTACGATGAACCAATGAGGAAGGTATGCTTCTTATTTATAACCTATTTCTGCGAGCTCTAGACTTCGTTAGTTAACATGATATTTTTTACATTTTCAACCACATTGGCTCAGCCATTAAATCTTGTAACCCTCAGAAGGTTATGTCAAGT
Source organism: Aproaerema taeniolella (assembly GCA_949987775.1). Classification (NCBI taxonomy): domain Eukaryota; kingdom Metazoa; phylum Arthropoda; class Insecta; order Lepidoptera; family Gelechiidae; genus Aproaerema; species Aproaerema taeniolella. The sequence goes on along the minus strand of OX465259.1, from coordinate 2,386,547 downwards.
GGCGTCAAATGGTCATAGAATCATTTAGCGCTCTGCCCACCCCGACAAGGATTGTATGTAGGTATGATGTAGGTATGCAAAAAAATCTGTTTCCTAAGTGTACGTTAATTATTGCCTACGGAACCCATCAAGCTTTAGTGGTCAAAAACTAGCCAAATAAAATATGAACGCCGTAAAATTCGAGCTTAAACACGCGTAAAGTTAGTATAAGTACAGTCCAAAGCTGTCTACTTTAAATTCATCTGTAATGACAAAGAAATAAGGTGGTCAGCTGCTAAGCTTCGTGTGTGGTATTTTTATACGAGTTTTATTGTCCGGAAAGACCCGCCTTATACTTTTATTAGTGAATTGGTTGATAATTATTACAAACGTTAATAAATTAAGGCTCGGACATAATTTACTGGCTTATTTCGTATTCAATTTGTTGTACAAAAAAAAATACAAATTATTGTTGTGGTCAGACAGACGATATTTTGCTAGGTACCTTATCATTTTATTTGGGAGTCACATATTAAAGTGGTCAGTGTATAGGTTTCCGCGAATTCGCGTCCGACCATGTTTTTTTTTGTGGAAATTGATAAATACCTAATACCTTTGATTGAAAGATATTTCGACTATATTGGAGGGAGCTTGTGCTAATATAGAGATGAATAACTGAAAATGATTTAACCGAACTAATAAAATGCTATAAAAAACATAATAAAATCTGTTTTCAACTTATATGAGCGGGCTATTTAAAAGCTGGTACAAGTACCACTGGCCAGTCAAGATCAATCAACCTCAATTTGAAAATGGAGCGGCGGTTTTCCCGCCAAACGGCCGGACGAGACCTCGCGGTGAGGCCACACACACGCCCCGCCCCCCACACACTGGCCAATCACATGCCTCTAAACACCCTCGCGCAACACGCATATTGATCTGCGGACACCGAACCGTTTACATTTCGACATATCACATGCTAAACACCGCCAAACAATAACATATGGGCACTACACAACCTGAAACCAACCTTATCACATAGGCTTTTAAGTCTAAAGTAGCGTAAGAATATGTGCGGCGCTTACGCCACATTTCAATTTTACAGGGGTGTAATTTATTATACGAAGCAGAACCGAGATGAAGTAGATCTTGTGAACAGCCAATAAAGTCTATTCAATGTTTCGTGACGTCAGAGGAGATACGACATTTTTGAAGTGAGTTTATTGAGCGTGTGTGAGTAGTGTCCTGTCGTTACAATATGCCCGCGGTTTGTCACAAAACAACCTTGGATCTTTTTTGTTTTTCCCTTTTAATTTCAGATTAAAATAATGTGAGATAACAAACAAACTAACTAGGTATTTGCCTACCTTATTACGCCCTAACGTAGGTAAGCAGAGCTTCTTGTTCTTTGCTAAATAATATGCTACCTATTATTTAGCAAAGAACCAAAACAAATAAAATTGAATATATCGACATTCTTATTCAAAGTACCTACATATATTAATATTTTATTTCACAAAAAGCTTTTTATAAAATGAATGCTACACAACTTTTAATTTAAAGTGAGCCATCTATCGCTAACCTGTTGCAACATTGAGTCCACAGAACTTTTGACTAGTACAGCTATTACACGCTAGGTGTCACTAGCTACATACGTTCTTATCGCGTACGACAGATGGCGTTAAACATGAAATGAAGTTTTAAATAGAAATTTGTAAAAAAAAAAACGATTTTCAATATAAAAAAAAACAAATTGAATGTAAAAAAATATGTACTTATTCATATTACAATATTAGGATACATAATTCTAGAACCTATTTAACAATAATTAATTCAACATTTTTTTTATTATAAAGCAAAGAAATGTCAATTATTTAAGTTTAAAATAAGTTATTAAAGCTAAAAAATACTTTTGAGAATCAAATTTTAACAAAATAACGATAATATACAATGTTAGCTCCTTTATTATGCAGTAATAATAAGCCTGACCTAAACTTTAGCAATGTCGCCATCTTTATGAGGCTCATTCAGAACAAGTGGTATATCCCCCCCAGCGTTATTGGGCACCCATCCTGCTTGTTCTTCCTCCATCTTTTTCTTTTCTTCTTGCAGCCTTTCATATTCTGATATTTCTATTTGGTACTTTGGAGTTGTGATACCGAAGAAGTCAGCCAATGTTTCACCGGCGTAGTCTACAGCACCAAGCACCTTGGTTCCTGATTTCCAAGCATAATGGGAGAACCATGGTCCCCATGATAGGGTTTTCTGTAAATAAATAAAAAATGAAATAAGAACCATTTGAAAACTTTGTTTTAATTTTTACTATAACAAAGAATGTTTTAAAAAATTATCTTGCATCTATTTGTTTAGATTTTTGGTAGTCTGTAAATATTGTTAGAATTTTGAAATAATAAACATAAAGCAACATTAGTTCAACAACAAGCAACATATGATTTCTACAAGTTTCTAGAAGCCGCCTAAACTCTTATGCAAATATTTGAATGCTGGAATCGAAAAATATAGATGCTGACTCATAGCCAATCATAATAGAAACTTTGTTTACAAGGCTTATAGTATAATGTAAAAGGCAACCTTGAATATTTTTATGGCACAATCCTGTATTATTTGATACGCAATTTCCAAGTCTTAAATGGATTTTGTAATTAAAAGCACAATAACTACATCCTAATTAGATATGCACTCACTGGATTAATGGTTTCATCAGGTTTAGGTGCACTTTCAAGGGCTTCAACTTGGTCTTCTTCAATGTCTTCTATGATTCCGTCGCTGCAGTGCAGAACTCTTGCAGGCTTATTAATAGTTACCTCGGTTTGAGTATTATCACCAATTTCGCTTGTTTGCTCCATCTTCATAAAAATCTGAATACTTTTTACAAGAATAAAACTTCGCTCATTGTTTGTTTAGGGCATTTAGAATTGACATTAATACTTTTAATTAGTGACGGATTTAGACTCAGATATAAAAATATGGTAGAGCAATATATCAAGATTTCAACAACAAATAGACGAAATTCACAGTGCCAGGCTTAAAATAAAAAGCTATAGTCATTTTTGACAGTTGTCTATGGTAGAAATAAACTAGTGATTTCAAAATATCGATTCAGTATATCGATAAAACATCCTTTTACAACAGAAAGAATGTGGGTGGGGTGGGTTAAAAAGTTTTGGCTTACAGTTACTCTAAGGGTTACTTTGAATATAACAACTATCGACAAATTCGAGATGAGTCATACAAAAATCGATATCATTTTATAAAATATTCCCACAAGTAAATATGTTACGAGTCATATTTATCTAAAGACCTACACCAAGGTAAAGATTTATAAATCAACTAGCATCCCGCTCGGGACTTCGTTGATGTGGGAATTCGGGAAAGTTATGTACCCTATGTTACTCAGGGATAATGTTGCATCCTAATGATGAAAGAATTTTTGAAATCGGTCCAGTAGTTTATAAGTTTATTCGTTACATACAAAAATACAAATCTTTCCTCTTTATATTATTAGTATAGATGTATTTAGACAAATGTAAAGAGCAATAATTCCCACAAAAATGTTCATAATTTGGTTTAACCCTCCGCATACCAGGTGGGGTCTAATAAACCCCAGGCGGTGAAAAATCGATATATTTTCAAAAATTTTCGTGCGCGGAATCTGAAGCTCTCAGTAGCTGGAGTTGCGACGTTCTTACACTGGCAAGTACCATTAGTTTAGTGGTGCGTGCGTTTTTTAGGGCTCTAGATGCGTTTTTGTTTAGAATTGTTGTTATTTGAGCATATACAAAATGCAATTATGGCGAACTAAAGAACTCCTACCTCGAGATTGAAGTAAAAATTTAAAGATGTATCATCGTTGTTCAATTTTTTTAATTTAGTCAGTTTAATTACAAAAATTGGTAATTATCAATTCTTAGGGTGATTTCAAGTCTAAATTAGTAGTCAGAAGATGGCATTTTCGCTACCCTTTTTCAACAAACCATTTAATCTATTTCATTTTTTTTTATATAGTGCTACTCAGGTTATGTTCAATTTCAAAAATATGCAATGGTAATTCAGTACCCCTATTCCTATCTGATTACAGCGACCATTTTGTTAGGGTATGTCAGACCCCACCTTGTATGGCATGTTACAAATTTTTAGCTGGTATGCCGAGGGTTAAACATAAAAACATCTTAAAATATGAAAACAAGAAACATACGAAGAGTGATCAAAAAGTAGTGATAATGACTCACTTGTACAATTCATAATTTACTCATTTATACCAATAATTAAATATTGTTTAATTACGAGGTTAGATACAAACAATTAAGTCTTAATTTTAAAAAAACATAGAAGCCGTGTCTAGTTGTTTGACGAATTCCGACGTAAAATATCGTTATGGAGAAAAACGAAGTGCGAGCCGTTATTAAATACCTCAGTTTAAAAAAGTTAACGACGCAAGAGATCCATCGTGATTTGGTGGAGATTTTAGGTGAGTCTCCTCCACCATATTCTACTGTGGCAAGATGGTCACCACAATTCAAGACTGGAAAAACATCGACAGAAGATGAGCACCGCTCGGGCCGGCCATCGACGTCAGTTACGCAGGAAAACATTTAAAAAGTCGAAAAGATTGTTCTAGACGATCGTCGTGTTACAGTGCGTTATTTAGTCCAGGAAACTGGCATTTCATACGGCAGTGTTCAATCAAAAATAAAGATTATCTGAGTATGAGAAAAGCCTCGGCGCGTTGGGTACCCAGAATGTTAACAGAAGATCGGAAGAAAACCAGACTCAATCTTTCAAGGCGCTGGTTGGACAGATTTCATGTGGATCCTAACAATTTTTTGGCTCGATTTGTCACTATGCATGAAACATGGGTTCGTCATTTTGATCCAGAAACAAAACAACAATCTTTACAGTGGAAAAGACCGTCGTCACCAACACCAAGGAAATTTCGAACCACAGCATCGGCAGGCAAGTCATGGCCTCAATTTTTTGGGATTCCGAAGGAATATTATTAATTAATTATCTTGAGAAGGGACACACAATAACAGGCGTTTACTATGCATCTTCAATAGCTAAATTGAGAGAGGCTATAAAAGAGAAAAGACATGTCAAACTCAGAAAAGGCATTTTGTTTCATCAGGACAACGCGCCGGTTCACACTTCTGCTGTTGCACTGGTTGCCATTTAACAAGCTGGGTTCGAATTAGTGGATCACCCACCTTATTCGCTGGACCTGGCCCCCAGTGATTTTTATCTCTTTCCAAAACTAATAGAATACTTGCGTGGTAATAGATATGCCGATGATAATGAAGTGATAGAGGCCGTGGAAGGGTTTTTGGAAGGCCAAGAGACATCATTTTTTTTAAAGGGTTAAAAATGTTGAAGAAACGCTAGACTCGGTGTGTAGATAGAGAAGGAGACAATGTTGAAAAACTAATTTTTGTTATTTAAAAAATATTTTATTTTCTGTTTCATTATCACTACTTTTTGATCACTCCTCGTATAGCAATGACAAAATCAGTTTTCAATAAAAAAAATATATTAAGGAGAATAAAAATTTATATAAAACAGATTATTCTTCTTTAGCTACCTCATCATATCGACATGTTCTAGCTTAGACATTTCACATCACTATTGTATTATTTTGTTTACGCGCGGAAAATATTATTTTTCTCGTAGAAATTAATTAAATAACTGAAAAATGGATGGGTTTTGTAGGGGTTGTTTGATAAAATACGAGGACCCTGTGGAGCTCCTCGACTATACAGAGAGAAATCGGCGGTTATACGTATATTTGACTGGTATACAGGTGCGTAATAGAAAATATACTTGCTTTCCGTCCGTGTGGACTACTGGTTATATCGTGCCCAGCAATGGGATAAAATGTCGCCTATGTCCTTTTCCAACGTCTATTCTATCTCTGTACCAAATTTCATCCAAATCGGTTTAGTAGTTTAGGCGAGAAAGCGTTCCGCCCGCGTGGACGCATAGCGAATACATTATGCCGAAAGGTTGATACACTATACCCTAGGGTCGCCACTGAGCACTGTGTACTCTCATGATCTTAAAATTCAAGAAGATGGTTGAGTGACACTAATTTTGCATCCTGTGTACTACGGGTTCCATCTTGTACTACCATGAGCCTGACATAGCCACTAAGAGTGTCTGAAATCTTTTTAAATTTTTTGATTTCCACGGGGCATAGGTATCAACTAAAGTATTTTTTTATTGATTCTTTTTCTTTATTCTTTATTGTTCACTGAAATACATATAAAAATTATACAAAAGAAAGGACATGTACATGTACTGTATTAAAATTATTCAGTCCTTAAATTAATCACAATGTTCAGAACGTAGAGTTATTGTGGTTAATAATTATTGTAGTATAAGTTTGTTAAAATTGTATTTTACATTCATGTACGCACAGAGTGATACCTGATACCATGAGGCCGAAGCATTGTTAAAGAAAAAAAAACTTAGATTATGAACTCTGAAAAAAAAAACACTAAAAGCCATTTGCACAAATTTTCTGGAACACCACATTTACGTACATCACATGATAGATTAAAAACACATCTCTTGCATTACTTTCCTTAGTATAATATTATTTACAGGTTAAAAGGAATGATCCGTTGCCGTTCCAAGTATGCAAAGGTTGTTACGTGAATATGAAAATGGCGTGTAGATTCAAGAAGCAGTGTCGAAACTCTGACAAGAAGTTCAAGCGGTTTCTGACACAGAAAGAGGAAGAGGATATTGATTTTGCTACATTTTTAAAGAATAATGATGACTCCTTACTGCTGAGGTAAGGTTTTTTAAACAGTTTGTTCCTATTTATTGAACTAGTGTCCGAGCCAAATATCATCGGATAAATAAAAGCCGCCTGACTTCGCTGGCTCAGCCACGTAGAGAGGATGGGGGAGGATCGCGCCACTAAAAGGGCATATCGTGGACAATCAGTCAGATGATTGTCCAAGATATCGCTGAAAAGATGAAGTCGCCAAAGACTAGAGTTGAAAGTGCCCAACTGTTCAAAATTGGTGCAAGACAGAACGGAATGGTGCACTTTAATGATCCACTTTGGGTGGTTGAGCCAGCAAGTAAGTAAGTTTGTTCCCTCAATAAAGTATCCACAGTCTGTCTGTCTGTGTTAGTGTCTGTACAGGGGTCATATCATCTTAGTGCTCCAAAGTCATCATCTTTACCTGCTAGCGTGCACCCTGCTGATCAACGGACGAAATTCTGCCGTACTGCAACCCCTAAAGGGATTTTTTATTTATTTATTTTTTTATCTAGCTTTTGTTGAGGCTTTGACCATATCAGGATGGTCATGCCAGCCTTATAGTATTGGGCAATGTTTTAATTATCCTGTTTAATTTGAAGCGACGCCCTGCAAAATCGGTACAGCTTGATCGCAAGTGGACACAATCTCTCCGCCAAAATACAATTGATATCTCCACCATACAATCCCTGAGGGAACATTTTTCGTCTAAGAGTGCCGTTCAGGGAACACTCCAGCATCAAGTGGATTAAGTCGTCGTGGACTCCACAGTGATCACAAAAAGGGATTTTAATTTAATATTTTTAAAACGCTTACTTTCATAATTTTAGGGAAATAAGATTTCAACCCACGACCCCAGGATTAGATCTCCCGGTGCTCTAACCAAGTGAGCTATCGTAAAAAAAAAATTTTGAGTTATTCTTTTTTTTTTAGATTTCCAACTATCAACGGCAACAGTACGCCTTCAGTTCAGAGATTAAAAGAGGATGATAATGGTAACTTAAATACTTCATCAACTTAACTTTTTTAAAGAAATACATTGCATTCAATATTTAAAAAAAACATTTTGTTTTGTCAACATTTCCACTTTGCAAATAACACACACAACATAAATAATATTATGACCTCAAGCCAAATATTTAATAGAGATTGCTTACAGGAATGAAAGGGAAACTAAAAAAATCACTATTTTAATGAGTACCACACTAAAGTTTCGTTGGTGTCGCAGGTCCCTTGAAACACTCACAAACACAAACAAGTAAACTCAGAACCGAACTATACTATGGCCATTATCAAATAAGTCGTCGGGCCATACCTAAATCATTTCCCGATGCCTATCTCGCTCGCACTTACGGGCCTTATATTCCTATCTCTATTGTCATTTATGGCCTCACGACTCAGTTGATAGCGGCCATACTATAAGATTTGCTTATTACACAAATGTTTTCCCCAACTGGGAATCGAACCCAGGACCCATCAATCAAGAGGTAGCATCACCACCACTGGATCAAAACGGCCGTCGTGTTGTCTGCCTTATTACATGCTCGATGTGTTTTTTTTTTAAATCCTAATATTTAACGAGGCTTCAGCCACTCTAGGTAGTTATGCCAACCTCATGGTGTCACTCTGTACATACATTTCCTTATTCTACAATTCAGACACGTTTTTTAAAAGAAATTGTTAGAAACCTGTACTTATAGCCAAACCGCACTTTCAGACAGAGGATGTGTGTAATAAAAATAAATAATAATATAAATTTTTAGAATCCACCTGCACAAGCATACGTAACTTCATCACCGACTTGCTACATCCGGATGAGATACCAGACACCGAAGCGAGGATCATCAAGGAAGTGATTGAGGAAGAGGCGGACATTTTGGATGATACCCTCGACTCACACTGGCTGCAGGATGACGTGTCCATTGATGCTGACTTTAGATTGGATTGTAGGTTAGTAATTTTAGGGATAGAGAAAATTTCTGCGCGAATGAGACTTGAACCCACGACCCCAGGATTAGATCTCCTGGTACTCTAAACTCGAACCAACTGAGCTATCGTGCCTTCAAGTCAAGCGGCGAAATTTCTCATTCCCTTACTAAGCGCACATTTCGTTGTGTGTGTAGGTCAGCGCACGACATATCTTTTTCTTACCCAAGAATTACCTATTATATAAATTTTAGTACTATGGATGCCATACCAGTCTTAACAACAGTCTACGTTTTCAATATATAAGCTAACAACCTCATTTTTAACTCGATAGTCTTTGTAAACTTGTCAATATGATTAGAAAAAAATTTAGAAGCACAGTGTGTGCTGCTAAAGTAGCGGCTACATTTAACCGCGCAGTTTTGTAAGATCGAGATTTTCGTCTCGTGATCCAATTACAGTCGTTTATATTTATCTCTCGCGAAGCCTAGCTGTTATATGTGGACGCCTCTTTAAACAAAAAAAAAACAGTTTCAGTCTTTTCTCTACGCCCCGGGAAGGTACCAACGAACGTTTCAATTCTCCATTCAAGACAGTCAACGAAAATGATCAAATAAGGCAAACAGCGCAAATTGAAAAAGAACAAGGAGTTAATGTGAACTGTGAACTGAGTGATAGCAATGAAACTGACTCTGATACTGAACAACCACAAGATAAAGAATCTTTCATAGCAGCAAAGAGAATCTTGTTAAATTCAACCTCAAATGTAAATGATAATCTTGAAAATGTCAGAGCAGTTGAAAGTATTTTAGAATCTAATAACCATGAGACTGATTTAGAAAGACTTGCTGAGGAAATCATTATTAAAGATGAAAATCTAGATCCACTTAAAGAACCAAGACCCAGTTTTTATGTTGAAAAAGATAGAAAAGATGAGTATTTTAAAACAGCCGAAATAAGCACTCCTTTAGAAAGAGTGGATAAAATTGATAGGAATTTAGAAAAAGCCCTGCAAAATGAATCTAATAATGAGTTTTCTTTAGAGGCTATTCTTGGTAGTCCGTCTGATAAAGTAAGTGACGTAGTAACCACGCCAAGAAATGAATCAAATTTTGCTGAGGTAGGAAATAAACTTGAAGATTTAGATACCTTACCCAAAGAAAACGATTCTAATACTAAAGTAAACGAGGAGCGAGTTGATGGCGATCCAACAAAAATAGAAGCTTTTACAACGCCAGGTAAGGATTTCTATGAAGGATTTTAAATCATTTTTAACCACTACTTATGTATTCGTCAAAATAGCGATTTTGCAATAAAAATATAGTAACATGATGTGATTTTCTAATTAATTGTGTGTTGGTTAAAAGATTCTACAAATAAATAAACAGAAGAACAATAAATATAGGTATAAGGCAGCACATAAGGTTATACATGTTGACCTTGTCGTCGCCCTTATGTCACTCGTAATAGCGCCGGATTTCGTAGTGCCATTGGATAACCTGACGTGCTGCTTTCTGTACGCTGACTTAATCAAGTTAGGATTTTATAAACCTTGCAGCGCCTTTCCTGGTTAATATATTAATGTATTTTTTTCCAGTGTACCAAGGAGCTTCAGGCGGTTGCACACCAACCATAGCAAACATTCTTTTTGGTAAAAAGGTTGACGGCGAAAATAGCAACACTGAAAAATCTGATATAGTCCCTTTTTTAGATAAAGTAGAAGATAGCATAGGCACAGATATTCTAGAAGACTTTTTTGATAAAGAAACTGGTAATTACCTAGGCAATAAACCAGAACCTTTAGAAGAAGTTAAAAACCTAGAAATAATAACTGTGAAAAGGCGAGAAAAAATAAACGAGATAAACCCGGAAATCACGGATTTCGGAAAACTAGGAAAAAGCAGATACGATTTATCGGACTTTTCGTGTAAGATATGCGTTAAAAGGTATAAAGATGCGAAATCGTTGAAGATCCATTTCACTAAGAAGCATAAATTTAAAATCATTGGGCCGAGAAATGCTGAAGGGTTGGTGGAAATGATCTGCGATTACTGTGGGGAAACTTTCGATCAACGGTCTCGCTTAACAAGTCACCTTAGAAAACATCTTGTAAGTTAAATGATCTTATTACTAACACCCATATTCTAAGAAGTTAACTCGAGATTTCTTCGACTCCACTCAACTTCTATCAAGGATTTTGGCGTTTTTTTTGACACTTCCGTCCTCGACTTTACAATTTACCTCACTGGAGTCGAGGATGAATGACTAATTTCATAAAGGCAGCTCTTAAAGTTACGTAAATTTATAATTTTACTAGTTAAATTGTAATATTACGGTTTTGTCAATTTTCCGGTGACAAATACATTTTTCAGAGACCGCGCAAAGAGCCAGAGATCTGCGTGTGTACCCACTGTTTGCTGAAATTCAGTTCAGCAGCCAAACTTAGGATGCATATGACCACTCACATCGGGAAAAAGGCATTGGAACCGCGGGATGATGTAAGTATGAGCATTTTTATAAAATCCTATTTACACTCATCAAAAAAGTTTAAGCAACATGCACAATTTTTCATACAACAGAGGCCTGTTTGAGAAACGAAAAGTATTTAAGACACGTATAAAATCTTTAGTGTGAGCAAGTTCTATACCCGAATTTTCATGATGATGAAAAGCGCTCAGTGCGGATCCGCAGGATCTCGACAAGATAAGGGTGGTACCCCGCGGTGCGACTGGACGTCCGGTACAAGAAAGGGGCAGGCGGAATGGGCTAGTGTGGCGACTAGCGCACCTGAATTAATTTTGAAATGTTAAAATCTTGACAATTTTGGTCCTTTATGTTCGCAAGACTAATTCTCTTTCTGAACGACTGAGAGATTCAAGTAGAGATCTTTGGACGCTGTGTATTTGTAATGTTAAAATCTTGACAATTTTGGTCCTCTATGTTGGCAAGACTGATTCTCTTTCTGAACGACTGAGAGATTCAAGTAGAGATCTTTGGACGCTGTGTATTTGTAATGTTAAAATCTTGACAATTTTGGTCCTCTATGTTGGCAAGACTGATTCTCTTTCTGAACGACTGAGAGATTCAAGTAGAGATCTTTGGACGCTGTGTATTTGTAATGTTAAAATCTTGAGAATTTTGGTCCTCTATGTTGGCAAGACTAATTCGCTTTCTGAACGACAGAGATTCAAGTAGAGATCTTTGGACGCTGAGTATTTGTAATGTTAAAATCTTGACAATTTTGGTCCTCTATGTTGGCAAGACTAATTCGCTTTCTGAACGACTGAGAGATTCAAGTAGAGATCTTTGGACGCTGTGTAATGTTTAACTATTACTGCTAGTACATATATTAAACTAGCTTTCCGCCCGCGGCTCCGCTCGCGTAGACTGCAGGTTATATCGTGCCCAACTGTGGGATAAAATGTAGCCTATGTCCTTTCTCAGGCTCTAATCTATCTCTGTACCAAATTTCATTTAAATCGGTTTAGTAGTTTAGGTGCGAAAGACGGACAGACAGACAGAGTTACTAACGTTGTTAATTGTTGTACGCATTAAAAATATAGAATCTATGTGAACTTGTGAAGTGCTTATTTCCATCCTCTCACACTCAAAGCTCATGCAGCTCCTGTGCACACTCCGAAGTACATCTTGAAAAAAAAAACCATTGGCAAGCTACTTTGCGTCTATGAGCTAGGCTTTGTAGCTTTTTTTTGTTCCAGAAATACGTGTGCCCGACTTGCGGCCACGTAAGCACGACTCAAAGCAACCTGACCGTTCACATGAAAAGACATACCAAAGTGTATTCCTACAGATGCGAGGAGTGCGACAGAGGATACTATAGGAAGACCGACTTTAAGACGCATATGAGGTTAGTATCTAGTATCATTATAGAATTTCTGATTATCGGTTAGACAAACAACAATATCTATAGAATATCTTTTGAACGAGTCTTCATAGGCAGGTACCTATGTCGTAATGTAGTAATAAGTTAATTTAGTAATTTTCATTTTATTTTGAGTTGTTTTATCAAATACTAGCTTTCCGCCCGCGGCTCCGACCGCGCCCTAATTTTTTTTTTAATAAAAAGTATCCTATAAACCTCACGGAGCCCGAGACCTTTCCAACGAATGCAAAACCGTGGAAATCGGTTCGTGCGTTCTGGAGTTATAGCGTCAGGAAGGAAAACCCGACTTATTTTTATATAGTAGAATATGTACTTTTGTCCCGCGTTTTTAAAACAGTATCTCCTACTGCACCATGCTGGCTGGAAGAGATCACTATTAGTGATAAGTCCCTTTGTAAACTTTTTCTTTTTATTCTGTATCCCATGTAAGTGAGCTATCGTGCCTTCAAGTCAAGCGGCGATTTCTCATTGGTTAGAGCACCAGGAGATCTGATCCTGGGGTCGTGGGTTCAAGTCCCATTCGCGCCGAATATTTTTCTTTCCCTAAAATTCTTTGAGATTAGTACCTTTTTTAAAAAAAATCCTCTTTTTTTAGAAAAGATACTAATGTATATTTTTGCCCCATCTGCCTAGCAATGTTCTTTCCTATCACCCCTTGAAAGGATCATGACGTATTTCCAATAACCCTGTGTATACTGGGTGAAAAAAACGTCCTAGCTATATTCAAAATCCTGAACCAGTATCACTTGCAGAACACTTTTTTTTTTCGGTGGGAATTTTTTTTCCTAGACGTAAGTACTGTTAAGAGAAAATCGATCAACGACACAATTGGTACAACACTACCAGTCCACGCGGTGTGGCGCAACACTACACGGCACTTTGACAGATCGTTTTCGCGCGTAGATCGGTTTTTATGTGTTCTCGCATTGTAATTTGTAAAATATCGAATTAAAAGGACTGTTTCATGAGTAAAAGGTGTTTTACTCTAACAGTACATACCACGCGGGTGCACCCCCCTCGCGCTACCCGCACCCCTCGCGTGCCTGGTGTAGGAGTAATGTCTACGCTTAGGCAAAAAATGAACTATTCCCATTGAAAAAATATAAAAAAACCAATTTTTTTTTCATAAATGTGTTCTTTGAGTGATACTGGTTCAGGATTTTGAATATAGCTAGGAGGTTTTTTATTTATATATCTATTAGGTACAGTGTTTATTTTATACTCATATTTTTCAGGATTCATAACGGGGGAAACCCTTTTGCATGCACAGTTTGTCCAAAGAAGTTCCGGCGAGGAGACACGCTGAACCGGCATATGAAGACCCATAGAAGTACGGACACACACATAACTTATTTTCTCATTAACCAAAAGAGTGGGAAAGAGTAGTGCTAGTACGTACTAGTATCCGCCGTCCAAGTGGCTACGTTCTTATTTATTATAGTTACTTGCCATCGACTCGTTAAGAAGTAACGTATGAATACCTGCTAGCCTGGGCCGATGGCCTATTTTCAGCTACAAGGTTCCGACCTGCTAGCTTGGGCCAATGGCCAATTTTCAGCTACCAGGTTCTGACCTGTTAGCTTGGGCCGATGGCCAATTTCAGCCACCAGGTTCTGACCTGCTAGCTTGAGCCGATGGCCAATTTTCAGCTACCAGGTTCTGACCTGCTAGCTTGGGCCGATGGCCAATTTTCAGCTACCAGGTTCTGACCTGCTAGCTTGGGCCGATGGCCGATTTTCAGCTACCAGGTTCTGACCTGCTAGCTTGGGCCGATGGCCAATTTTCAGCTACCAGGTTTTGACCTGCTAGCTTGGGCCGATGGCCAATTTTCAGCTACCAGGTTCTGACCTGCTAGCTTGGGCCGATGGCCAATTTTCAGCTACCAGGTTCTGACCTGCTAGCTTGGGCCGACGGCCAATTTTCAGCTACCAGGTTCTGACCTGCTAGCTTGGGCCGACGGCCAATTTTCAGCTACCAGGTTCTGACTTGCTAGCTTGGGCCGACGGCCAATTTTCAGCTACCAGGTTCTGACTTGCTAGCTTGGGTCGATGGCCAATTTTCAGCCATCTGGTTCTGACCTGCTAGCTTGGGCCGATGGCCGATTTTCAGCTACCAGGTTCTGACCGCCGCCGGTGCTATTACGAATCCGACCCGCTAGCCATTAGACCACCGACACTCGTTAAGCAGCAGTTTAAATAAAACACCTGATACGATCCATAGAAATAAAATCACAATAAATCGCTTTTGCATCATTCAATTTCATAATTCGTCGTGCTTACTCAACGGATGCTTACAAAGTTAACGTACTACTTTTAGAAATGGAATAAAAAATTTGCCCATTGTCCACCTAGGTGAACAAATGAGGTGGAGCGAAGCCGACTAGAGTCTGGCCAACGAAAGCTGTCCACGAGAAACGGCGGCAATTTAAAAATTCTTACTCTGAAAACACTGAGTATACACTGAATAAACGGAGTTAGAAAATAGTTTTCGTTACCCAGACTCTAAACTGAACAGCAATACTTACCAATGAAATATACACCTTATTGCTTTAACTTTAGATTCAAAATACAAGAACATTCAAGTGTCATCTCAATTGATTAGCATCAGAGATCATGGGCGTATCTAGGTTCTGTTTCTAGGGGTTGGGGCAAACCAATTTTTAAAAAGCGCCTAGTCAAACAATTTTTTTTTATGATAAGATGAGTTTACTCTTGACCTCAATCTTGACCAAGGTCATAGATGAGGTCGACGATGGAGCGAGTTAACCCAGAAAATGCCTATAAGGCACTGGTACTCCTACGCACCGACGGAACACAGCAAGCTGTTTGGCGTCGAACTTCGGTAGGAGGGTGGTCGCGAACCAGACGGCCCTATACAGAGCCTACCACACCGCATGAGACCATAGGACGACATCTCAGATTCAGAAAAAGATGAGATGTTGTTGCCTGAGATGGATTAATAGGAGGCAGGTCTCATTTGTGTTTCCTTAGTCGCCTCTTACGACACCCACGGAAAGAAATGGGGTGGTGTTATTCTAAACCGATCACCACACGGCAGAAAATAAATATAAATAGGAATTTGTTATATAAAATACTTTAATAATACAATAGCTATTTTAAAAGGAACTTTCTACTGTCTTCAGCAAACCGGGTATATGACGTTTTCCTTTAACAGTCGATCGCGGCATTTTTGCTTGCAGTTTTAAAAAGTTGTATATTGTCTTGCAAATGGCAAAAAGTCCTTTTTCTTAACTTTTATAGTAAGTAGGGACGTAAACAAACTCTAGGAGGAGGGGGCAGGCGCGGTCGCAGCCTGAAATTTTGGAGGGGGTCACTCACCCAATTCACAACTAAGTAGACAGCCTTTATCTTGAATCTTGAATTACATTATTAGAATATTGTTATACAATTTTTATCATAACGACGCATATCGATTTTGCTAGGATTACCAAAACTTGTTTCTAAACTAGATGTCATTTCCAAGTTATTTTGGCCATCGTACGTAGTTCATAAAAACACCCCTAGATGTCAGCAAACTATAAATTTATCGCGGTTAGGGGATAGCTAGAAATTTCTTTTTATTATTTGGCAAATTTTTGAGATTTTTCAATTTGACCTTAGATTTTGGGGGGGGTCATGTCCCCTGTGACCCCCCCCTTCGGACCGCGCCTGGGAGGGGGGCGGCTGCCCTCTTCTGCCCCCCCTGGGTACGCCCATGCCTGAGGTCAATAAAAAATGACCATTTATTTCCGAGACATTTATAATGTGCACACCACGCAGACGTTGCTTAACCTCACTGTTCGACACCAAACGTTGAGCGCCACTGGGTTACCAAATTAAAAGCCTATTTGATTACAGGTGATCGGCAACATACATGCGAATACTGTAAGAGAACGTTCGTTACACTCTACGCATTTAAAAACCATTTACAAAAATCAAAAAGATGCATCGCCATGAGATTAGGCAAAACTTTGATAGAAGAACATGATCTTTACAATCCTGAGAAACCGCCGAAACTTTACATTATAGATGGGGTTTATGTGAAGAATGGCGTTATGGGAAAAAATACATCGAGTCAAAATGATCCTTCAAGTCAAAAGGATCCTACAAGTCAAAAGGATCCTACAAGTCAAAAGGATCCTACAAGTCAAAATGATCCTACAAGTCAAAATGATCCTACAAGTCAAAATGATCCTTCAAGTCAAAACGATCCATCAATTCAAATGGATGTAGTAAAAGAAGTGGATTCGTTGAATGAAAAAGACCAACATTTACCTATAATAGAAGAAGAGATGGTTGATACAGATGAAATACAAATCACAGATCTTCTAGATTTAAAAGAAGATGAAAACGAAGATATATATGAGGATTATGAAGTTCTAGAAGACGATCTAGATGAGGACGAAACTTATATTGATCCAATGGATATAGTGTGATGTTTTTTTATTAAAATGAAATCAAATGGAACCAATCACTGTTGTTTTTTTTACCAGCCCATGTATGTCCCCACCGAGGGGCTCGGGATTTAAGTCATAGTCCACCATGTTGGCCCATGTGGTATTATGTTTACAAAAATTAAATCATTTTGTATATCTCACCGTAAAATTGTCAAACCCATAATATTGTAAGTTTATAAACTCTCGGTAAATTGTGAACTGCCTCTTTTTTCTCACATTGACCGACTTTTATAATATTAAATAGGTACTGCAAACTAACCTAACCGAACCTTAAAAAAGCCTAACAAAACTTACTTATTTCATGCAGGCAGCCCTTAGTTTTGTAAAATAATTTTACTAGGCAAATTGTAATATCACGGGAGATAATAATTTCATTAGATAGCATATTAGTCCATGTTAGATAGTGATTATTATAATATTACGGTTTTTATAATTTTCCAAAATCTATCTGTATTTTATTTTTGTGGCTAGAGTTTGTACAGGTATACCCAGAGTGGGGAATGTAAGGGCAGTAATACAGGAGACTCGAGTCTTGATCTTACTCTAAGTATTGACTTTCTCTCACTATTAAAAAGACAAAGGGCCTGATTTTTGAAACAATAGAATTCCAATTCGCATACGAATGGACAAGATTTGTATGAGGCTCTCATGCGAATCTTGTCAATTCGTATGCGAATTGGAATTCTATCGTTTCAAAAATATGTCTCAAAGACGACTGCCATTGGCATACCTAGGGTTATTTTCTAGGGGGGACCTAACCTAACCTAAAATGAAATGTGCTTACGCTGTGTATTCAAAAGTAACTAATACTGTATTATAGTATGTAATAATAAGTATGTAGATTTCTCAGCTGTAAATAACTATATAATTTTTTTTATGATTTTTGTTGAAGTTATCAGTATTTTGGCATCAATTATAGAATTTCGAATATACGCCTATGACGACTGCTACTTAAATATAGATCAGAGTCTGAGTCACGTTCTGTAATACGGACCTTAGTCTAAAGTCAGTTGAAGTGATAAGTACCCATCCACATCAACACTGTCTAGGGATATTAGATTTTTCATAAAAAGAGATATAAAAGCATACTTGATATACTTACATGGAGGAATAATAACATTTTTAGATAAGCAAGGTCTAAACCTGAATTTTTGATTCTTATCAATAAATTTTGTTTTGTTGATATTTATGAAAACGCGACGGAACCGAAAACGAAAATGCACTTTTTTCCTTATTTTTTGTGAGAAAACTGTGGAATTTGCGCATTTTTGTTTTCATTTTCGTCACGTTTTCATCAATTTTAAGAATAACAAAATTCAATAATTAGAATTAAAACTGCAGGTTTAGCACTTGCTCATCTAAAAATGTTATCCCTCCATTAGCCCGGGCCCTAAGGGTAAGCGGTTCAAGGAAACTATTCCACTTCGTGAGTATTTTATGAAACTTTGCACAGATGATCATTAGGTAAAAACAAGTTGTTTTAGCCCGGTTACCCTCCGGTACCGCCCCCCTAGGGGGAAGGGGGGTTGCTCGAAGAGCGCCTTCGCCGAGAGTTGGAAAAAAAAATCTACAAAATCCAAATAAGCTACTATGGCAATATTAGTATCGTTTTCGTATAAATCAATAACGAGAAATTCATTTCTGGTATTTATTTTACACATAAGTGTAATGTTTTTTTTAAATAATCGCAAAAATATAAAATTATAATCACAAAAAAAAAAACGTTTCGCAGCCTATATTTTTTTATTTAAGAGACATATAAGTGTTAAAAAAATACCAAAATGTAGCCTGTTTAATGTTAATTTATAAAAAATATAATTTAAGTAGGGGTTTGATATAGAATTATGACATGAAAAAATGTAGAACCCGACGCGGCGGACGGATTATTTGAGAGAAGGAAACTTTTAATATTTGAATCATATAATAATTTTATGATCTGGTTCTTTTTATGATACCGAAGAGTTTATTTGCTTTTAATATATTTTTTAATTTTGATAATTTGTGTTTTTTTTTTAATTTCAGTGGGTAAAGAAATACGATTTTTAAAGATTTCCACGCAAAATCAAAACTATTGAAGCTGTAAGTTTAAAATTTTGCATAGATGATCTCCAGATATTTTGAAAACTTACATAAATGTCGTGTGGTGACACAGAGTTCCCATGGGAAAGAATTATAGGGAGTCCATTTAATTGATATGTGCATTTGGTGTTTCAGTCGCAGCCCTCTATCTTTCAAACTATTATAGACAGCGTGTCCAAATTTTCAGGAAATACGTATTTTGATAGTAACTATCGTAAAATATAATAAATAAAATTAAAAACCTAAACTACAGTGGGGTTCCCAAATGACAAACGTCTAAAATATCGTACTTTTGAAAAAAATAATTGTTACTGATCTATTTAAAAAAACCATACAACATATATCCTTCAAAATTAGTACACATTGAAACATACCTTACATTATTTAAAAATATATTAAAACTGGCCAGATATGAGCCAAACTCAAGCAATAAAATTTTAAATCAATGTAAATAAAAACAGTTTTTTTCAAGGGTTTTTGGTTATTTACTATGGAATTGGCGTTTATAGTATGATGTGAGGCAAAAATGTTTAATAAAACGAAGACACATACATCAAAGGCACGGATATTAAAGTTTCCGAGTCATAATATAAATAATAACAGTAATTCCATGAAAAATAACCAGGTAAATGTCACAAATACAGTTCGAGTGAGAGTTTGTTTAAATATAAACAAATAAGATTGCCCTAATCTAGATTGTGGTCAAGAGCGAACCCATTTTTAATAATAAAAAAATATATATATGTAGCTTGAGTCCGGTTCACTCTTGACTGTTATTCATATATTTTTTAACTAATGTAAAGTTTGTTTTAAATGTGAACGAAGTTTAAGGTGTATGCATTATATCGTTTCTGAAATAGAGCAGTAACAAAAGTTGTAAAGGAATTGCGAAATTTTGGACGGTTGTCATATGGGAACTCCATTGTGATTTAGGTTTTTAATGTTATTTATTATATTTTACAACAGTTACTATAAAAATACGTATTTCCTGCTGTCTATAATAGTTTGAAAGATAGAGGGCTGCGACTGAAACACCAAACGTACATATTTCAGCGATAAATTTACGGTGGTGGTATCGCCGAAACACAAAATAAATAAAGTAGACGAAATTTATAGGAAATATGAGTTTAATTAAATTTAAAACATACAAAAAATTCGACTCGTGACCAAAATTTAAAGAAAGAAAATTGCACAATTAAAATTTAAAAAGAAAACTATAACTTAACAGAAAGATTGACGGCGAGAAAGATTGTTATTTAAACGGCTAATAACATATGGAAAATTTTGTTTAGGAAAGAAGTGCTGGTAAATTTAGAACAGAAATAATATCATACATAAAATTGAAACATGTGGCCTAACTATAATAAATTGTTATCTGAAGCAAATAGGAAGATAATATTAAATTCGTTAACGAATAAAAATCTACCTATTTGACAGATAAATCTATTACTGACACAATTGGCTATTTGTTAAAAATAAATAAATTTAGGGAATGGTACTAATGGGCTCAGCTATAGGTCTTCTTGGGGCCGCAGGTATATCCACTATGAAATTGTGGTTGGAACTGGTTAGGGGCTCTTGGAACCAGGGAATTCGTCTAATGGACGTCGCAAAGAAGGAGTGCTGCCCAGCCTTTCATTAGGTCATTACTTAAAACACTGAAACTACAAAAATTCCAATTGGACTAGGATACCTAAAAGGCCACTATACCCGAAAGTGCACCAAAAGGAAGAAAAATTAAAATATATGAGTATTTTAGAATAGTAAGGATGTCAAGCTAGTGTAACCTATACAAGAAGGATATTCTCCCCTTGCAGGTCGTGAAGTAATCCCCCCAGGTCAAATGATAACCAGATTTGATTTAAACCATAAGACCCAGGATTCTCGTAACTGTTGCAAGAACAGCCTGATAGAGTATTTGTCTGAGCGTGAAGTAGATGTTGTAAGAAGTGTACTGTATAGCGTAGGTAAGGTAGAGTAGGCGTGTGAGAATAAAAAGAAAAGGAAAAGTGAAAAACTTACATTTTGATAATAAAGTAGGTAAACTTCCAATATTATACCGGAATAATATTTCATATGCTTTTATATAAAAACGTCGTACGTTGTTAGTAGGATAATAACATCATTTCAATAAAAAAAACAGATTAGTACACTAGGAAACTCGTCCAATTTTACCAAAAATTTTTTGTCGAATGAAAATGACAACTTCAATCCCAAACAAAATGCAAAAATGGAGCAAGTTCTAAAATTTTGAAATCTATTGAATTAAAAATAAAACTAGACCGGAAAGAATTAGAGAACATAAAAAAGATCGCCAGCAGAAATGCTGCAATATCAACTAGCGGACGCCCTACAATTCGTTCCCATGGGAACTCCGTGTAACCTCATTTAGGTAAGTTTTCACAATATCTGAACATCATTTATGCGAAATTTCAAACTTACAGCATCAATAGTTTAGATTTCGTATGGAAATCTTTGAAAATCGTATATTTTTACCTACCGAAAAAATCTTCTTTTGTATGGGAATTCCTCAATACCAGATAAAAATCAGATCGGCAAAATTAGTGGGTTAAACTTTTTTATTACCTCCAACAATGTAAGTAATAAAAAATGTTTCACGAAAACCCTTTCAGTGGAAAGAACCGGGTTCCGAGGCTTTGACACTTTTTGGTTTTACGGAACTCCACTGCTGGTCTTTGGCATTAGAAAAACCCAAAAAAATAAAATTAATAAATAGTTTAGAAAGCAAGTAAACGCTTCGATATCATAAAAAGGACCAGATTATAAAATTATTATATGATTCAAATGAAAAAAGGTTACTTCTCTCAAATAATCCATCCGCCGCGTCGGATCTTACATTTTTTTGTGTCATAATTCTATATGAAAACCCCAACTTAAGTTATATTTTTATAAGTTTACATTAAACAGGCTACATTTGGGTATTTTTTTAACACTTATATGTCTCTTAAATAAAAAAATATAGGCTGCGAAAGTTTTTTTTTTGTGATTACAATTTTATATTTTTGCGATTATTTAAAAAACCATTGCACATATGTGTAAAATAAATACCAGAAATGAATTTCTCGTTATTGATTTATACGAAAACGATACTAATATTGCCATAGTAGCTTATTTGGATTTTGTAGATTTTATTTTCCAACGCTCGGCGAAGGCGCTCTTCGAGCAACCCCCCCTCCCCCTAGGGGGGCGGTACCGGAGGGTAACCGGGCTAAAACAACTTGGTTTTACCTAATGATCATCTGTGCAAAGTTTCATAAAATACTCACAAAGGGGAATAGTCAGGACCCTTAGGGCCCGGGCTACATATATCTTAAAAGCTATCAGGATTAAAATAAAACAAGATATGTAAAACAACAACACCTGATTATATTTACATTCCAAGTCAAGAGAGTTGAATAAAAAAAAAACAAATTTAAATGTTGATGATTCTATCAACACTTTTTAATTTGTAACTTGGTTGCGGTCTGCGCAAAATAATTGTTTTTAAATGCAATTTTGTACAGTCCATTTCACCATAAAGGCGCAGACCCACCGCCGCGCACGCTATGCACGAACACGCGGCACATTTTAGCTACGTGGATTAGATCAACATCTAATTTGAGCCTTAATGTCATACTCACTAAGTACATAATCACTTGGCGTTTGTCGTATTCGTGCGTAGCGTGTTCGTGGGTTGCAGTGGACACAAACACATACATTTTCTTGTAAAGCGACATGTGCTTAGCTTTTCGTGCGCCGCGGTGGGTCTGCGGCTTAAATCTTAATTTAGAGTGATATTTGGTACACATGGCATCACATTAGTCTACACATGTTGACTTTGACGTTGCCTTTATGGGATTTGTATCAACTTTAGTATCGCATATGTATAACCTGATGTGCTGCTGTGTGTACTACTTAATTTAATTAGATACAAAGATTTTGAGTAAATTGGAAATACCATAAAACCAAAATTCTTAAAATAACGCTTGAGGTTTTTTATTTCCCATATTTTTTATCGATTAAACATAAAAATACCTTTTTTTACTTAGGTAAGGTGAAACATATTGTAACTTACATTCCCAAGTACCTATTGTGTAATTTTGTGTGAAGTCAAGTGCTTCTATCGATCGAAATACCATCAGACTCAATCAGGAAACAAAAACAGTATTCAATATGTTGCAAATTTTTCAAATAAGTACCTTTGACTACTTTACGTAGAAGACTCAACCAATCTATTTTTACGTATATGGCTCTGTCTTTTGCTGTAAGATTATTCTGCCAATGTCTAGGTTGGAGATTACAAGTGATCACGGTAGATATGACTGTCTACGGTAACGAATAGAATCTTGTATGGTTGTATTGCTATACCTGTCACTGTCATCTGTATAGCAAAAAAGAGAGATGCACTGAGCCTTCGACTGTCGGTATTACGTCGTGTACAGATTTGCTTCATGATTTATTTCAGAAACTGTTGAATTAAAGATAACTTCCTGCCTGATCTGACTTTTCGATAGTGACAATATTAGTTTACATAATTTATAATGTCCTGGTTTTTAGTATTAAAAGGAGAATAGACTGTACTCATGAATCACAGAACCAATTAAAAACTAAACATGAAATAAAATAAAAAAACTCCTAAAACTATTACCTACATAGTACTTAAAATATCTACATTAGAAATTATACAAAGTTGATCGGTTGGACCCATATTGAAGAATTTTTTTATATGGATTTTCATTTCATGTAGAAAGTTAAATTCATTTCAAAGAAATGTGTTAATAATTATTAGGCCCAATCTTCAACTGCAGTCTAGAGATATTTTGGTGATTTGTACTGTTTTGCCTTTTTTAAACCTCGACAAAAAGAGGGGTGTTATTAGCTATTGATTTTATGTATTCTTAAAACGTTTGATGGATATTTACAAATAATTTTAGGGAAAAAAAAATGTTCGGCGCTAATGGGACTTGAACCCACGACCCCAGGATTAGATCTCTTGACACAGATAGCGCTAACCTACACGCACGACGTAAGTTTAGTAAGGGGTCGTCCACAAATTACGTAACGTTCCCTCATGTAACAGGACCGTCACGCTTAGCTGAGCCCCCCCCCTTCAATTCCGTTACGTAAGTGCTTTGTAAAAAAAAATATATATAGAGTTTTACGGTTCTGGAAAAAGAGTCCGCCCGCTCGGTGTAGCCAATATTATCTCAGAGAAATACCCGCAAATGAGGGATGTGCAAAACTAATTAAAATAACGTGTACTAATAAAAAATTGTGCGTCACGTAACGCAAACCTTGACACCCCCCCTCCCCTAACGTAACGCTTGGCCGGATTCGCCCCCCTCCCTCTAATTTGCGTTACGTAATTTGTGGACGACCCCTAAGGAAATGAGAAATTTCGCCGCTTGACTTGAAGGCACGATAGCTCAGTTGGTTAGAGCATCAGATCTAATCCTGGGGACGGGGGTTCGCGCCGAACATTTTTATTTCCCTATGATGCTATGGTCTTTCTATTGTATAAATAAATGATTTCTACTCTATAAATATTATTATATGCCACTGGCATATTTTCTTTCCCATTTAAAAAGTTGGGCAGTTTTACCAGTACGGTCCCAATTGTTTCATTATAAAATTGAAGGCGAGCCGGTTAAGCCCGTCGCGTGCTTGTTTACGTCGCGTGCGATACAAATCTCGTACACCATGTGTTCAAAAAGCACGCGAAGGTTTAAAAGGTGCTAATAAAGTGGAGTTCATACTTTAGTATGAACTATCCACTTTATTAGCGGATGTTTACATCCGTGTTTAGTATGAACTCTCCACTTTATAAGCACCTTCTTTATTAGCACCTTAAGCACCCAACTGCAGTGAGCTAATGGGCCGAGTATATATGTATAACAGATCTTAATACACAAAAAACATGGGTGTCGTAATGTTAGCGATCCGAAAGAAAATGTAGTGTTTGATTACATGTGCCAAACATACATGTGTCGTAGGGAAATGACGAAATCAGGGATTTTGTGAAATCCCGGGTTATGGCGTACCTAATCGTCGACGATAGATTACGCCATCTCACTGAAAAAATCTAGCGATTTGTCATTTCACTAGACTCAGTTCAGGGAAATGATGAAATAGGTGGATCCAGATAAATTTTGAGCTAGTATAGTTCTCAGTAAACCTTTGACAGATTGATTGTCTAGTGGCGCCACCCGTGCGCTGTCCATTGTTATATTACATTATAATCCTTTAAATAGACCCCGGGCCAGGCTATTATTTTAGTCAATCAGTGGTTCAGGTGGCGAAATTGAGAACTATCCTTTCATACATCCAATGACGGCTGCTTTGACTGGTGGCGTCACCGCCAACTGAATTTCCAGTTACTAAGTAGTTTGAAACTTTACGTTCGGTTGGTGATGGCGCTGCTGGTCAAGGTGGTTGTCAGCAAGTATATAAAAATTAAATATTCTCAATATCACCACCCGAACAGATAAAATGTATTTTTTCAATGTGATTGAGAGGCTATCGTTGCTTAACCCACCCACCGAGCCGCGGCAGACATTCATAGTTCATAGAGCTTCATGATAAATCTATATGAACCATTTTACAAGTTATCGCCCGAGAGGAAATAGCTCGGGTACCAAAAGCGGTAATTTAGAATAATGTTAGCGTCAGAATTGGAACCAATGTTCTAGTTTGAGCATTATTTCAACGTAAATATACACATCAACACGGTCTAGGGATATTGCACGATTTTTCATACAAACGAGGTCTGTTTGAGAAGGTACAAAAGCATACTCCAGATAGATGGAGTGCTATAATTTTAAGACGATCAAGTGCTAAACCTGAATTTTAAATTCTTTAGAATTGAAAATTCAGGTTTAGCACTTGCTCGTCTGAAAATTATAGCCCTCTATGTATTTCGAGTATGCTATTATAGCTTCTCAAACAGACCTTTTTTGTATGAAAAATCGTGCTATATCCCTAGATCGCGTTGATGTGTGTAATAGCCGTATTTACGTTGAAATGATGCTCAAACTAAAACTTTGGTTCCAACGTATTTTAGAAGTATACAAAATTACAAACATTTAAGGGTGACCGGCCATATTCATGGAAACAATAGGGCAGCAATATTTAAGCATCATTTCAATGTTAAATACGTCTAGTGACCGGCCATTCTGACGCTAATAAAATATATTATTTTTTTATGAAAGTAAAATCTAAAGAATTATAAAACTCTTAGAACAAACGTTAACGTTTATGATGTTAGCAATTTAGACCTGCGGGGTTATTGGTATTTTTATAATAGGGATGTTGACAGAGTTTGATTTTGCGAATTATTGTATGTGAAACAAAAAATAATGCTAGACATATATTAATATCCGAAAACAGCATTAAAATTAGTTTATAAATGAACAAGTTATTAGCATTTATATTAACGTAAGGACTATTAGCTATCTCATTTTGTGGGGAGAGCTAGCTATCTCGTTTTAACCTACGCAAACAAATGGCGGTGTCGTCACGTGTCTGTAAGTGCATCTCCTTTTCGTTGTTTGACAGTTTCCCCCTCTATTGAAATTTAATAGCTTGTAACTTTTTTATTTCTCAATAGTTTTCAAAAATTATTACGGTTTTGGGTTTTGGATTCAGTTCCTTTTTAAGATAAACAATAAAAAAAATTAGTCAACATCCCTATTGATCCTATTAATATGTTTTATGCATAGTTTTAGTTTATTCTAAACCAAAAAACAATAAAATCAAAAACAGTGTAAGTGTACTCTGTATACTTGCACTGATTTTTGATTTTATTGTTTTCCTGAAAGTTAATATTTTTAAAACATTATGGAGGGTCTTGACCATCTAAATAATACCAGGAATCATAACTTAAACTTACGTTGTCCAATGTTAGTGCCACAATCATTCAATATTTTAACATTACCATATGTACAAACGCCTTATTCTTTAAATGGTCTGTTATTCAATGCTCAGATAGACCTCAGTTAACTATGTCTAATTTATACAGATAATGAAACGTGAGGTTAAACAAAATTAAAAAAAAACTACTTAACTAGTTATATTTCTCTCAATAAATGGCTGTTAATAAGATTATAACACTTTTTATTGCTAAATACTGAAATTCTGCATATTTCTGTTAAACATTTGATGCATGATTTGGTTTGAACTATTTAAAAAAAACATTAACATAATGAGTTGTTTGTTAAAGCTCAAAAATAAATGATGATTGATGAATTACTAAGAAATATTCCTGAATTGCTTACAATGCAGTGGTCGGAAATAGCCCCGTGATTATAGGTGTAAAGTGCCATGTTATGTAGCCGAAAATTCACATATGATGTAAGCAATTTTAACATATAAAAAAAAAAACAAAAAAAAACTAATCAGCAAATAGCTGCTATTTCAGAGAACAAAGTTCAGCTATTATCAATTTTATGACTCCAAGCTTATTTTAACTCTAAAATGAATCTTAAAATGTAAGAATAGGGTAAAAAATATACTGAAAAAAATGTATGATGCAATTAAGAGTAGCTAATATGGTGTGTTTCACCTAAAAGGTGAAAAAATTCAAATAAATCTTACTTTTGTTATTTGAGTAATGTTGGGCATTGGACAGTCCCCTATGCTGCGGCTGCATGGAGACAAAAGAAGCACAACTGGCACAGATCCTGAATAACTTATCCCTACCAGAGGCATGCAAGAAAGTTTAAAGCCTTGCGTGGTTTTGGCAGTTCATTGGCTAGCTGGTATAGCTAGCCCAAACAATATTACGCACAATGGCCCAATCGAGGAGCAAGGTGCGGAAAATAGACGATAAAAATAACCATTTTCTCGGCTACTGCATTGTAAAACCATGAACGAATACATGCGTTAGAACGTGGACTCACGTAACACATTATTTACCGCACTTGTATCGTTAATAACTATAGAACACAGTACAAAAAAATTACAACGCTGGTGCTTTTTCCTTACAATTTCACGAAAGAAATATTTAAAAAACTTAACAACTTACACCTTTACGGGTAAAGAGTACAATTATTGCCATCAAAACTACATGACAATAAATCCACGTTATTTACAAATATAAACAATATTATGACAAACATAGTTAGTTTCTGTAGGCCTCATTGTCTTTATCACTTTATTTCTGTTTATATTCCTTATAGAGACCTTACACTAGAGAAATAGTTATTTAATATTGTCACTTTAGTTAGACGTTTACCGCTTTATTTATAAACGTAATTTAAAGTTAAGTGACAGTTGACAGCGTAAGCACTGTTTTACAAATTTGTCTAATGTTTTTCGTTCCGCCCTCTCGTTCCATCGCGTAGCGTCAGTACGGAATAGTAGATTGGATGACAAGGGAGCAAAGGAGTATTTTTACGGTGAGGGCGCGACTTTGAACCACGAGCGAAGCGAAGGATTGTAACGTAGAATCCTTAGCGCAGCGAGGGATTCAAAGTACATCGCCCGAGGTAAAAATGATTTGCTCTCGAGTCATAACTCTACTTTGCATTGCCTTACTATAAGAAAATAAATGGTAACAAGAACAGAGACTTTAATTCGCGCGTGTTGGCTGCACGTGGCTGGTACGTGCAGCCAACACGTACCAGCCAGTATTCATACAATTTGCATTCGATTTCTATGAATGACACGTTCTAAATTAAAATCTTTTTACGCCCGCCCATGATTTTCTGGCGGGCGTAAAAGCTCATTTACGCATTCTTAACATAAATGAGCTCTTTTGCTCCCACTTACAGAGGAACAAAGCGACGAAGGGATGAAAAGATATTTACCACATCAACATGATAAAATCATGTCACGCGTCCATGTTAGCCCCACTAGATCAGTGATCTATGTTTGTAGCGAAAATGATAGCAAAATATAAACTGCGTCACGCCCGCGATCTCACCCGCCGATTAAACAACTTTTAAAGCATTAGGCTGTCAAATAAAGAAATCATTGTAATGTATTGGTCGAATTTGGAAGTTTACGAGTTTTTACCGTGATTGTTGTTTTTGCTGTTTAAAACTTGTAAAAATAACTTCAAGGAACTTTTTTAATATTCAAATTCAACCATTAATTTCAAAGATTAGCACGTTCAAACAAAAAATCCAATTTTAGTTTCCTGTTGTGTCGTCGTCTCTATGTTTTTTATGTGTAAAATAAATATAATAATTCCTAGATTACTTGCTACTAACTCACCTGTATAAGTCTCTATAAGAAATACAATCACTTCATGATACTAAACACTTGTTAGCACCCTGGATTGTAATAAACCGTCCTATACACGTCCTAGACTAAGATTTCTGGCCCTTGGGCCGTTGACTACCCACTATGCAGATATCTGCTAGCTCACTTCTTATTGCGGAGTTTTCTTTCCGTAATTCCGTCAGTTCTGAGTTGAGTCTCAATATTTCTAACACCAATTTCTCGTTGTCTACTTCTAGTTTTTCCAGCCTGGAAATTAAAATGTACAATGTTAGCTTCAAAGAGATGATATGATAGAGTTTTAATTTTTATTATCAACTAGCTTTCCGCTCGTGTGGACTACAGGTATGTAGCCTATGTCCTTTTCTAAGATCTAATCTATGTATCTCTATACTAAATTTCATCAAAATCCGTTCAATAGTTTAGGCGTGAAAGCGTAACAGACAGACAAACAGAGTTACTTTCGCATTTATAATATTAGTAGGGATTAAAACATTATTTTTACATTATTTCCATAAACAAGTTCCATCAAGAAGTAACGACACAAACTTTGCACTACATTTTTATTTTATTTGTTTATCTTCACATGCCTCGCAAGTCCTGACTCCTGTACTTGCAAAGTGGTTAAGTACTGCTCCACAAAGATTTAGGCTAGGCCCGCACGATAAGAAGAATACTTTTGTCACTTCCATTTTTACGAAAAAAGTCAAGATTTTTTTTCGTAAAACGGGAGTGACACTTTTTCTAGGCCCGAGACGCCAAATTTTCGTGGGTTTGGTTGTTCTTTCTTCACGTAAAAAAAATTTAACAAAGAAAATTAACGTAATGTTAAGAGATCAGAATTAAAACAATTTTAATACCTTTTGTGTTTCTCAGTAAGTTCGGTGATGTAGTCACAAGCTTTGGCCAGAATACATCCCTTGCTAGAGGCGTCTGGTAGCCCACTGTTGGGCACGAGCGCTGCTAGTTTCGTTATCCAGGTGTTGATTTTGTCTCGACGTCTTCTCTCCACTTCGTTGTGTGTCGCTCTGCGTTTGTCATCGCGCTGAAAGTAGACCACCTTCGGATTTAACAATATTTGTTTACTTTGGTATAAAGTACTAGCATTCTGCCCGGGACTTCGATCCCGTGGGAATTCATAAAAATTATGTAGTCTATGTCCATTGGGGATAATGTAGCTTTCTAATGGCGAAAGAATTTTTTAAATCAGTCCAGTAGTTTCGGAGCCTATTCAATGCAAACAAACAATCAAATCTTTCCTCTTTATGATATTTGTATAGATATTTGTTTGAAACTCCTTAAGAAGTAGTGTGCATGCAAGTATTAAATACTAGCTTTCCGCCGGGACTTCGTTCCCGTGGGAATTTGGGAAAATAATGTACCCTATGTCCATCACGGATATTGTAGGATTCTAATGGTGAAAGAATTTTTCAAATCGGTCCAGTAGTTTCGGAGCCTATTCATTGCAAAAAAAAAAACAAACAATCAAATCTTTCCTCTTTATACGAGGAGTGATCAAGAAGTAGTGATAATGAAACGGAAAAAAAAATATTTTCTTAATAACAAAAATTCATTTTTCAACATAGTCTCCTTCTCTATCTACACACCGAGTCCAACGTTTCTATAACATTTCGAACCCTTTCAAAAAAAATGATTTCTCTTGGCCTTCCAAAAACCCTTCCACGGCCTCAATCACTTCATTATCATCAGCATATCTATTACCACACAAGTATTATTTTAGTTTTGGAAAGAAATAAAAATCACTGGGGGCCAGGTCCGGCGAATAAGATGGGTGATCCACTAATTCGAACTCAGCTTGTTGAATGGCATCCAGTGCAACAGAGATTCAGAGCTTTTATAAAAAAAAATACCAAAAAAAAAATACAAACCAGAACATCATCTAAATAAATGAGCGATATTTTCGTTTGTGGTTATCTGCTAATAAGAGCTGTTGTTGGGATTGAAGTCGGTGACTTGTACGTTTTTATAACGTGGAAAATTATTGTATGTAACAAATAAACTTAACAACTACTGGCCAGATTTCAAAATTATGTAGCCTATGTTATCCCTGAGTAACATATCCCACGGTAACGAAGTCCCGAGCGGGATGCTAGTTACTAATAAATTGTTTGCTTTAAACTACAAATACAACCGGTTCAGATTTAATCATTCAGATAACTTTTACTTCGTACCTTGTTCTGATATGTTGTTGTGCAATAAAGTGTTGTACTGGCTTTTCGCGTGGGACTTAGTTCCCGTGGGAATTTGGGAAAATTATGTAGCCCATGTGTTAATCCAGGGTGTCAGCTATACCAAATTTTATCAAGCCGTTTGAGCATGAAAGAGTAACAAACATCCATACATACAAACTTTCCCGTTGGGTGGGCATTAGCATTAGAATAAAAAGTGGTTGGGGGGCAGGGGGGAGAGAGGGGGAACCCGGAGATACTCAACATGCCACTCCGCGGAGATACTCAAATAAGTATCTCCGCGGGGGGGGGGAGTGGCAGGGGGGTGTTCCCCCCCTCCCCCCAACCCCTAATTCGGGATTTTAATTTCTAATGCCCAACTCAATTTTTAAAATTTCATAAAAAAAAAGAATCTCCGCGGGGGGGAGTGGCAGGGGGGTTCTCCCCCCATCCCCCCTGCCCCACAACCACTTTTTAACCCCAAATTCAGGATCCGAATTTCTAATGCAATCCCTTCCCGTTTATAACGTTAGTAGGATTGTACCTTTTTCGCAATCACTGGTTTTGCTACCACAGGAGCTTTCCTGAGAACTTTTTGTTTCTGTACAGTAGGCACTCCAAACTGTTGTTCGGCGACGACATAGAATTCTGGAACAGCTGGAACTAAGAAAATTTATTAATCACCCTGTGACTATGCCAGCCTCATAGAGAGCTCGATGAATCTATAAAGTGTGAATTTTTACATTAACCCTTGGCATGCCTGGTGAATGAAAATGACATTATATGCCTGGTGGGGTCTGAGAGACCCTAGTTTAAAATTTAATAGCCAAAAAGATTCGAAAATTCACAAATTTTTGATAAGATTCAGTTAAAATATTTATTCATGTCCATTATTAAGAAAAATATAGGTAGTCTATTTTCACAAGTCACTATTTAAAAAAAATGTATACTATTTAAAAAAGTTAAGATTCATACTAAAATAAACCTATATTAGATTTAAGAGCACAACAAATACAATAATTCATACACACATCAAAAAAAGTTTACGATCAGTAGCAAAATCAGGTGTATTCTTTAAAATATAAATTATTAAAAAAAACTGTTTACGTTTTATGATTTTATAATGAAAATGCACTAAGTAAATAAAAGAATCATTATTAATTATTTACTTTTTATTAACAAAAGCTAGGAAATGCAATTTTGGCTTAAATGTAATGTAATGAAAAATTTGAATTAATGAAAAAACAAACAAAATTTATTACGAAAAAATTAATAGTTAGTATAAAATGACTCCTCCCCTGGCTCGCACACATGCGGAAACCCTTCTGGGCATGCTAAGAATTAAGTTATCTAGCATTTCTTGTGGTAACCTGTCCCACTCTTCAATAGCAGCTGCCCTGATTTCTGACACTGTTCGCGGAGGTGGCTGACGGTTCCAAACAGCTCGCTTAAGAGCATCCCACGCATGCTCGATCGGGTTTAAGTCAGACGAGCCGGCAGGCCAGTCTAACCTGGTGATGTCGTATTGCTGGAGAGCAGCATCAACACGTCCGTTTCGATGTGCGGGCGCATTATCATCTACCATTATGAATTGGCGCCCGTGGTTGATGCGGAATGGTCTGACGTATCCATCGATTGCAATCGTTTTGTACATGGCTCCGGTCATGGTGCCTTGATACGGGATTAAGGGCGTCCTAGCCCCAATCATTATCCCGGCCCAAAAGGACACTGATTTCCCGCCCTGCTGAACAGTTCCAGTGGCAGTTCTCTGCCTTTCAGAGTCGCCAGGTCTTCTCCAGACACGGACACGTCGGTTATCTGGATGTGTACTGATCCGCGTTTCGTCAACGAAGAAGCAGTTCTGCCAGATGCTTTCGTCCTCAATTTCTTCATTTTGACGGAGCCTAGCCCATTGCAATCTGCGCCGCTTCCGTTGCTGTGAGTTCAGAGGTGCTCGCCAGGATCTCCTTGCTCGTAATCCAGCTTGGTGTAAGCAATTTCTAATCGTTTGGGTGCTAACTTCGCGGCCGGTTGCAGCTCGCAGCTCTGCTTTCATTTTAGTAGCGTTCATTGTTGGGTCACGGGCAGCCAGTAATCTGATATATCGCTTCTGAATTGCAGTAAGAACAGTTGGGCGACCACTGCGAGGTCGATCAGCTAAATCTTCCATGCCCTGATACCTCTCCAACGTGGTCACCACGCAGGATTGGGATATATGAACTCTGCGTGATATTTTCCTCGTGGAATAGCCTTCTCCACTTAAAGTTAGAATTCTGGCTCGTAAAACTGCAGTTAATCCTCTCGGCATCGTTACCAACTTAATTTTTTTTGAATAAATTGAAAATATTGATAAGTTGCGACTATGTCAGATTTCTGAATGAAAGCAAGCAAGGGTTGATTGTCTTTTTAAATGAAAAAACATTTGAATTACGAAATTATTTTATATTTAAATTTCATATTTTTAAATAAGGAATCAAAAGATAAAAAGTGATTAAGTTTTATTCTTCTACTATAAAAAATATTAGCACTTTTCCAAGTGATCGCAAACTTTTTTTGATGTGTGTACTATATGCCTAATTTATCTTCTTTAAGGCAGTTAAGGTTATTAATTTATTCTTTAAATTGGCATGTACAAAGGATATAAATGGACTCAATCAACAAAATTTTCAAATAGAGAACCATCATCATATGTAGAGAACATAATACCAGAACCATAATCACTATATGCATGTCCTTCTCAGAAGAAAGTCATATCAGGATTATAGGAAGGGGATTTTTACATGGCTAGATCATAATATCTGAAGCTACCCTGAGTGACAGTCGACATACATTTATATTTTGAAAGATATGAAGGATTTTCCATCAAGGACCCCCTGAGACCCACCGGGCATGCCGAGGATTAAGCTTGAGTTGCAAAAATTTTAATTTAAGGCTTCTTCATTGGTAACTCAGTAAAAAAAGAATAGATTCTTTGCTTATCAAATGCGGTTACATATGTGATTGAAGCAGACTTACCAGTAGTGGTTGTATGTACAATATTGTCGTGATCTTGAGCCATATCGCAAGGAATGAGTTTGTAGCTTACTCCAGCTGAAAAATTAAAATTTAATTAAAGGTTTGCTATCATAATCAGTGAGTTATAAGAATAAGTAAAGAGGGATATATACATCAAATACACATCAATGTTGTTTCACAAATGCTTTGAATAACGTCTAAGCGTCTAACAGACTAACTTCTCGTAACAAGTCTTATTTCTACTCCTAGTTAAGAATAAATGCTGAGTATCTGTTTGTTACTTCTTTACACAAAAACTACTGGTTGGATTTTAACAAAACTTTGCAATAATATAACTTAGAAATAAGAATAATACATAGGCTACATAACATTTCCTTCTTCCCACAGGGACCAAATCCTGGGCAGACAGCAAGTTAAATATAAAATTAAATGTCACCATAGAAAACTTGTCAAGCAGGTAGATTTCGATTTGGTGTATTTTAAATGTTATGGCTCTGTTCTGTCAAAATCTGGACATGATATAATAACACCGCACTCCTTATGTGTAGTGTGCATAAATATAGAAATGCCATAACCTATCAGTATTTAAACCTTTTAACTAATTTACTGAATTCAAGAACGAACCGCTTGCCAAAACCTACTTACCAAGTGAAGTAATACTGAAACTTGATTTCTACTCACAGAGATCCCGGAAGTTATAGCCACTATCGTCCTCTTTCACATCTAGAAAATGTTGTTCTGAGCCCCCTGAAAGTCACATAATTTAATTTAACCTTAATTCAATAAATGATATTCTTAATTACGTACTTAAACTAAAAGCCTACTGGAACAAGTTTGTTAGCACTGAATGTCGTTTGAAATGCTTGTCATTTGCGGGACAATAAATAAGTAGATGAGAAGGTAGGCTTTGATAAACGAAATATAAACAAAATTGTTTCAGTTATAATAAAATATGAAATAAACGCACTGTTACTTACCGAATGAAGCTTCATCTACCATTCCCAATAGCTCGCTGTCCGCACTAAAACCCAACAATAATAAATATAAATGATAGCACTTCAATTCAATAAGAAATTCACAATCAAAGATCTTTGCCAAATTGCAAAAGGGAGCAGTGACCTTCGGGCAATTTATTTTCAATTACATAATGCACTACTCGAATACTATTAAGTGCTCTAATTTACCTGTTATCTAGAGAATTTTCGTGCAAATCAATTTCGTCGTTTTCAACTTTGAGAGCCATTTACGTGTATTTATTTTTGAATTTTTCACAACTTGGTCACGGGGACAAATAAAAGGTCATGTGATGTGATGTGTCCATAGACACTTTTTTGGTTTTTTTAAATTGCTGATTGTCTATGCTTTATTTTCCAACATGGCTGTGCGGATCTGGGAAGGATATGTGAGAGCGTAACTTCCGCCTCGTAATCAAATCACAATCGTTTATTTATCTTCTTTCTCGCTCTCGCAAAACCATATAGTCATATGTGAGCGCGCCTTGATTTTACAACGAGTGCTAGCGCCATCTAGTAAAGCATGGTGGAAACCTGGAATTAATGTTGCGAGTCGTAAATGGTAGATGGCGTTACTATGACAAAAAAAACGCGTTCCTTGAAATTATTCACTCGTCTTGAGGTCTGGCTGCTGATATCTTATAGCAGAATGTAATTAATTAAATATAAAAATTAATTATCAACACCGCCAGACACTCTCCGGCGGCTGTAATTTCTGCCAGATGCTTTACAGTTCGCAAGTAAATTATGCGATTATACCTACAATCTGAGCTGTGATTTTTTTATATGATGTTTAGGGAACTTTAACAATACTTTTGATAGCACCCAGACTTCAAGACAAGTGAGCAATTTTGGAAGTACCTTCATAATCTGGTAGCTGAAAATTGGCCGTCGGCCCAGGCTAGCTGGTATTCATATGTTAATTCCCCACTTTTGGTTAATGAGAAAATAAGCAAGGTCTGGCGGCCCTGGGATCTTGGTCTATAACCATTCTTACTGATCTCACTCCAGGGGTAATAAAATCTGTCGCTCGTTAAATATGTCTATCTATTCGTATTCAGTCACAAAAAAGATGTCTCCGACTCATTGAGTCTTAAAGGATTTGTATGGCACGGCTTGTTGATGATAATAGGCTTTAAAAAAAACTGAAGGACTGCAGCAGTGGATAAAATAGATACTCAACTACGAAAAACATCATGTTCCGAATGTTTTTTTTCTATTTACATGTTTTATTTTTACCTATATTAAAATGGTTTGAAAGCCGATAGTGGCTGCATTGTTTATATTCTCCCAGCCAGCTATGCTCAGCGATAAAACTGAAACAAAACAAAAAGGCCCACAGGTGATTACCAATCTCACAGATTGGGCATTTCTTTGTTTAACCCTCCTTTTGTTTCAGATAGAACATTTCGTTCATCGGGAAAGTATTAATCTTTACCATGTTTTTCAAGTTTAAAAACTTATATACCTAAAAGACGTTAGAAATTAAAAACTAAAAGATTCTGCTTATTTATTTTCAGTGGGAATTCCGAAAAGATCCAGCTTCGTGGGCTACCATGGACTGTTATCATCAGTCGGTGATATCATCTTATTCAGCTTTTGAAGTGTTTTGGAAGGCTACTAGTGCAAATAAACGAATTAATCAGTAAATTAAATATTTATTACGCGACATCACAAATCACAGAATTGAATGACAGGACATTTTTTTTTTATCGACAATAGGTAGCAGAGGTTTTTGATGTCATAGATTCCAACACTCCTCCTCATCAGAATACCTCTTGCTACTAAGGATCCAACCCAAGCTGCACCCGGCACTCCTCAAACTTTTTCTTAGGCAATGCCTTCGTAAGAATATCTGCGGGCATCTCCTCAGTTCTTAAGTACTCTACTCCAATCACACCTCTTGCGGTTACTTCTCTTATATAATGTTGACGAATATCAATATGCTTCGACTTTGAAGTTATGACAGGATTGCAGGATAACTTTTGTGCTGCTTGATTATCATTATAGATAATAACCTTTTCTTGGTTGTCTTTAATGTCAGCGTGCAGTCTTTGCAGGTGAATGGCTTCTTTAGCACATTCTGTAAGCGCCATGTACTCCGCCTCCGCTGTGGATAGTGCGACAGACTTTTGTTTCCGGGACTCCCAGCTTATAGTAGCTCCACTTTTTATAAAACAGTGTCCAGTGTATGACCTTCTGTCTAAGTTGCATGATGCCCAGTCTGCATCTGCATACCCCTTCAGGGTTTTATCTTTAGTTTTTCGAAAAGTCAATTTTAAATCTTTAGTCCCTTTTAAATATCGCAAGACTCTTTTAGCTGCAGTCCAATGTTCTTTACCATAGCAAGTATTGTACTGACTTAGGCGGCTAACGGCGTTTGCGATGTCCGGTCTTGTCGCAACTGACAAGTACATCAGGGCTCCAATGAGATTTCTATACGGTAAATCTACATCTATCTCCGTTTGTTTTTCTAGTTTTAAATTAATTTCCATCGGTGTGGAGACTGGCTTGGCGTCTTGCATATTAAACTTTTCTACAATTTCTTCAATGTATTTCTTTTGTGACATGGTAATAACGTCTGACTTGCAATCAAACTCTATTCCCAAGCAATATTTTAGCTCTCCAAGATCTCTCATTTTAAATCTTTTGACTAACTCATTTTTAGTCTTTATAATAGCTTTTTCGTCCTTATGAATGATTAAAATATCATCAACATAAACACAAATTATTACAGGTGTTGGCTCCGTTGAGGAGACATAAACACATGGATCAGCTGCAGGCTTGAAATTCATTTCTTTTAACCTTTCATCCAGTTTCTTGAACCATTGCCTGCCAGACTGCTTAAGTCCATAAATGGCTTTATTGAGTTTACAAGTCGTCTCTCCTTTAGTTTTTCTCAGATCTTCCAACATCTTTTTGGCTTTTGTAAAAATGGTAAGATCTTTATTTGAGCTTTCTTCTAAAATTATGTCACTTAAATATTTTTCTAAATTTTGTGGTTTTTCGATAAACAAATTTTCTTCAATTGTACCATTAAGAAAAGCAGTAACAACGTCTAGTTGTCTTATCTTCAAATTTTCTTGTGCAGCTTTGGCCATTAAAATTCGTATGGAACTTAATTTTACTACTGGCGCGAATGTTTCCGAATAATCAATACCAGGTATTTGGCTAAAACCTCGAGCAACTAGTCTAGCTTTCTTTCTTATGACCTTTTTATCTGCACCAATTTTTTCTTTCAATATCATCTTGCACGTTACTACATTGTGATCTTTTCCTTTTGGCACTACAGACCAAGTTTCATTCAATACATGGGCTTTTATTTCTTCTTTTATTGCTTCTTCCCACGAATTGTCAAGCTTTATTTCATCACATAAGTTGGACATATCATAGTCTTTTGCCCAAACTGGTGATTTCTTGGTCCTTTCAGGCCTTTGACTTGTAGATGGCTCATTTTCTGTATATGAATCACAAGCTTCAGTTTCTGTGATATTTTCTTCGACGCAATCTTCGAATGGTTCTGTTGCATCTTCTTCGATGCTTTCTTCTAAATAAAACTGTGGTGGCAAACCACTAAACTTTTCAATTTCTTTGTCAGTTTTATTTTCTTTATTTTTATAATACATTTTATTTATAAATCTAACGTCACGACTTATTATCAGCTTATTTTCGACCCAAATTCTGTAAGCTTTGGCGTTTTCACAGTATCCAATGAAAATCCCTTTTTCTGCTCTTGGTGCGAACTTCCGCTTTCTCGTTTTATTTAAAACAAAAGCTTCAACTCCGAATATTTGGAAATGTTTGACTGAGGGCTCATAACCAACCCATCTTTCAAAAGGCGTTTTATTGGTAGCCCTGGTTGGTACTCTATTGGAAACATAGTTGGCCGTAAATATAGCTTCAGCCCAGAAACTTTCCGGCAAATTTGATTCAATTAGCATGCATCGTGCTTTTTCTAACAAAGTTCTGTTCTTGCGTTCTGCTAAACCATTATGCTGTGGCGTATATGGTGCTGACAATCTTCGTGCTATGCCATTATTTCTTAAGTAAGTGTCAAATTCTTGATTACAATACTCCTTTCCATTATCAGTTTGAAGAACTTTTATTTTGCACTTTGCAAATCTTTCCATTTCTTTTGATAGTCCTTAAACTTTTCTAGAGCTTCATTTTTATTTTTAAGAAAATATACTCTGCAATATCTACTGTATTCGTCTATAAAAGTAATGAAATACCTGTGACCAGCTTTACTTGGTGTTGGCATCGGACCACATAGATCAGAATGTACAGTATGCAGCTTCTCTTTAGCTTTCGTTTCTTCGCTCCTTTCTTTTGGATATGGCAAATTTGTCATCTTTCCTTTCACGCATATTTCACAGTCTTCTAATTTGTCATTTATGTTAAAGCTTAACCCTTTTACTATCTTATTTTTCAGAGCTAGCTTTAGATCGCTTTCATTTAAATGACCTAATTTTCTGTGCCACTCATTAATATCACTCTCTTTGGTATAATGAGATTCTTCATTTTTATTATTCATATTATTTACATAATATAAACCGTTTTCCTTATAAGCCTTTAAAAATTTTTCTCCAGACTTGTTTGTCACTGTGGCATATTTATCATTAAAAATAACTTCGCATCCTTTTTCTGTGGCTTTAGCAACCGAAATTAAATTCATGGTTAGACTTGGTACAAACAAAGTATCAGTTAGATTGATAATCTCTTTCTGTACTTTCATTTTCACTAGTCCCTTACCTTTTATTTCTTCTGACTTGTCGGATGCCAGCTGAAGAGTTTCATTAAGCTCTGTCATGTCGTGAAAAAGGTTTTTGTCATTGCACATATGGGATGTGCATCCACTGTCCAAACACCAATTATTGGTATTAATTTTTTCTTTGTATGTTTTCAAACATAACTCTTTAGAATACAGGCTATTCTGCTGCTTATGTTTTGACTTGTCTTTAAACCAGCAGTCACTTGTTTTATGCCCTAACTTGTTACAGTTGTCACACTTTACTTTTTGTTTGAATTTGTTTTTATTTTTATTTCCCTTTTTATTTTTGCTATAATACGCTTCATCTTGTTGCGTTGCTGATGATCCTGATGCATGGCTATCTCTGTTCCTCGCTTCACTCTCTTCAATTATTTTTATTTTTAGCTCTTCAAGCGCCGGTAATCGGTCGCGAGATTCAATTGCAACCCTAAAATTTTCATAAGAGTCGGATAGACTGTAGAGCATCATAATTGTGAGCAAGTTTTCATTTATTTCCACGTCCATGTCTTTAAGCTTGTCTACAAGATCAATAAAGTTATTAATATGGTCTCGCACGTCATCGCCATTTTGCATTTTCGCCTGAAGCAATCTTTTAAGTAAAGTCGCCATCCGCGCAGGTCCACGGCTTTCGTATGCATTTTTCAATGTATTCCACAATTCCAGTGTGGTTTTACATGACTTCACCAGCTTTAGCTCACTTGGAGAAATAATTAGCAATAGCTCGGCTCTGGCCAATGCGTCTTTTTCTGGTTCTTCTTTTGCAGCAGTTGCGCTCAGGAACTTTGAAAGTCCTGCTTTTATAAGCACTGCTTCCGCTTGAACTTTCCACGTATCATAATTTGTTTTTGATAGTGGTTGAATATTCGAATGAAATTTTGACGTAGCCATTTTTGCACAAACTATTTTTTGTTTTTACTGAATTTTTATATTTTTACGTTATTTTTGCTGCACTAGCAGGCTAGGACGCTGGGCCCATAACCTGAAGTGTTTTGGAAGGCTACTAGTGCAAATAAACGAATTAATCAGTAAATTAAA
Source organism: Aproaerema taeniolella (assembly GCA_949987775.1). Classification (NCBI taxonomy): domain Eukaryota; kingdom Metazoa; phylum Arthropoda; class Insecta; order Lepidoptera; family Gelechiidae; genus Aproaerema; species Aproaerema taeniolella. The sequence continues at coordinate 2,345,172 of OX465259.1, read as the reverse complement.
TATTTATTACGCGACATCACAAATCACAGAATTGAATGACAGGACATTTTTTTTTATCGACAATAGGTAGCAGAGGTTTTTGATGTCATAGATTCCAACAGCTTTCTAAGTCCAAGGGTTTCACATTCATGAATAATTGTGAGATTTTACGTGACACTTGGATTTCAAGTATGCAGATAAATCGTTTCAAGGAATAAGTAAGTAAGCAAATGCTGAGCCCCTGGGCAGAAGTACAGAGGCGAGTGAATCATGTTACATGAAAATGAATTGCAAAACCGTTCTTATGTTAACAACACAGTTCACGCACGTGGTAACCTGCCGAGCCAACATAGACGCATGACATAAGTAATGTTGTCATGTTGATGTCATTCTGCCCGTTCCTTACTGACTCTCATGAGCACACTCCCCGAAGTATAACCTGTAGAAAACACATAAGCAAGCTACTTTGCGTCTATGAGCTAGGTTTTGTAGTTTGTTTTGTTACTAACCTTTTATCACCAATGAGCTTCTTGGCTCTGCAGTCCACCGATTCCAGAGCGGCTAGTTGATATTGAATTACGTGCGGCCATCTGGTACCCTCGTAATTTTTTTATTTTTGAATTGTATGTTCCTGACCAAGTAAATATTAGTTTTTTTTTTTCTGGTGAGTATGAATATTGTAAAAATGTCTCCTTTGCTTTACTTCGTTCGTTACAAACCATGGGCCTGATTTTTGAAACAATAGAATTCCAATTCCCATACGAATTGACAAAATTTGTATGAGATTCTCATGCGAATCTTGTCAATTTGTATGCGAATTGGAATTCTATCGTTTCAAAAATATGTCTCCAGGATTCTTTGCCTTCTGTTAACTTACCAAACGTTAAAAGATTAATGTTTCCAAAATATTTCATCCATTAAAATCAGGTAATTCATCACGTTGGAGTAATAGGCCTACTGTGTTTGGCTTACGCTGTCAGAACTACCAGCTACGTCTTGTATAATCTGATTGATCGCTTACTCGCTATCCCAAGAGGCTATTTGCAAAGTTGGCAACAGTGTGGTAATTTATTTATGCGTTGATTTGTTTTTGAGTACTTATATCCTATTGGCTTTCTGCCCCTCCGACGTGAACTACAACTACAGGTTATATCGTACCCAACTGTGGGATAAAATGTAGCCTATGTCCTTTCCTAAGGTCTGAACTAAATTTTTGTCAAAGTAGTTTAGGCGTAAAAGCGTAACAGACAGACAGACAGAGTAACTTTCGCATTTATAATATTATAGTAGGGATAAGGATAGTAGGGATTTATGTATCACTAGCTTTACGCCCGCGGCTCCGCCCGCGTGGACTACAGGTTATATCGTGCCCAACTGTGGGATAAAATGTAGCCTATGTCCTTTCCCAGGCTCTAATCTATCTCTGTACCAAAATTCATCAAAATCGGTTCAGCGGTTTAGGCGTGAAAAGCTAACAGACAGACAGACAGACAGACAGAGTTACTTTCGCATTTATAATATTAGTAGGGATTAGTAGGGATTAAACTAGGGCCTCTGTGGAGGCATTTACACCCTCATTTATTTAGGGCAGCTTATCTTTTACGTTAGCAAATGTAGTCTATTGTTCGTTTCAGAATGGTGGTAGGCTTAAGTGTGGTCTAGGATTAGGCATAGGCAGATCATGACAGTGGAGAGACTATCATCTGATCTCCGTGACCCTGTTAACTGGCATTGTTGGTTACATTCGTAAGTATTCAGTTGTCTGATCTGAAGCAGCTTTCAATGTGCAGGTCGTGATGTTTTTCTCTGATGTAATACTTAATCTGTATTTTTAGATGTCGCGGCCCTTAGGATTGGACTCAGTACCTCTCGTTGACGAGGCGTAGCCATAGCCATACGATAATGACGTTCGCTTTATACCTAAGATTTTTGGAAATTAATTGCTGTCAATTCTGCTAGTATATGCCAAAAAGCAAAATGATTTTTGCTTTGTGCCTCTTTCCAGGAGACGTATTTTTGAAATGATAAAATTCCAATTCGCATACGAATTGACAAGATTCGCATGAGAATCTCTTACAAATCTTGTCAATTCGTATGCGAATTGGAAGTCTATTGTTTCAAAAATACGTCTCCAGAAGTGTTGTACCGTGGATACTGATTTGGTTATGATATGACGTTTCGACGCGACGACAATTGAGTTTTGCAACCAAGAAAGAATTTCAAAACCTACCTTGTTCCCAAATACGTCATACATGCCACTGCAGTAAATGTAAAATTAAAAATAGTGTATGGGCCTTTTTAACGGCACAGCACGGCATTTTATTGAATTACCATTGCCCCCTATGTTCTCAGCTTCTAGTATTACTATTACATAGGAGGCAATGGTAATACAATTTTGCCGTGCCGTTTTCGAATTATAAAAAGGCCCTATTACTCCGACATTCGATCGTTTTTCAAATTTAAGCGGCAGAACAAATTTTGATCAAATATAGAGCTAAGATACCCCAGCGGTGATAGCCCAGTTGGTAATGAGCCAGACTTGAATTGTAATCGAAAGGTCGCGGGTTCGAATCCTGGTGTAAATTTGTCTTTTCGGATTTATGTACGAATTTCTAATTATCACTTGCTTAACGGTGAATGAAAACATTGTGATGAAACCCGCCAGTCCAAGAAAATTCATTTTTGAAAAACGAGCCGTCCACCAAACCCTCCTTTGGCCAGCGCAGCGTGGTGGACTATGGCCGAAATCCCCTTCGTGTTTCGAAGGGAGGCCCGTACCCCTCGGTGGGGTGGGGTAGGGACGTATATTTGATGGTAAAAAAAAAATAGAGCTAAGAACCATCTCCATTACGTAAGCTTTCAAACAAAAAAAACCGCGTTAAAATAGGTCTATTCGTTTAGGAGCTACAATGCCACATACAGACACACACTTATAACACCCCTCTTTTTTTCGTGGGTTAAAAAGTGAATTGAACGTAACTCAAACGCAGCAGTGATAGAGCAATCGATATTGTTCAATCGTAATTTTATTCTATCTTCGGCAAGTAAGCGTCAGTTTATCCCTAAGCTAGTCTAGAACTATCCCAAGTCCTTAAGTAAATGCCCGCTGATCCCAAAGCCAATCTTACCTAATTAAGGTTTTCCGTAACTCGGTCAGTAGCCCGACTGATTCAATCTTTGCGTCAATTAGTAGGTACACATTCTACAGACATAGTAGTGGAGGAACGTATGAATTCATCTTATAGTATCTTATTTCAAGATTTTTTTTTCTTATAAATGTTGATAACAAACAAAAGATACAAAAACACATCCGCAACAGGCTTCGTTATACTTCACTTAAAATTAAGACAAAAGTAATCAGCAACATTACTTTTGTCTTAATTTTAACAAAAGTAATTAGCAGTGATAGCCCAGTTGGTAATGAGCCAGACTTGAAATCCGATGGTCGTGGGTTCAAATCCTGGTGCGGGCCTGTACCACTAAATTCGTCTTTTCGGATTTATGTACGGATTTCTAACTATCACTTGCTCAACGGTGAAGGAAAACATCGTGAAGAAACCCGCCTGTCCAAGAAAATTCATTTTCGAAAGACGAGCGGTCCACCAACCCGCATTGGGGATTGTTTCGAAGGGAGGCCCGTGCCCCTCGATGTGGACTCCCAGTTAAGAAATAACAAAAAGAAGATCATTTTATTTATTGAGAATTGTCCAGCTCATCCTAAAATTGATGACCAACATAAAACTGGCATTTTTACCATCAAACACAACATCAGTGATTCAACCTATTGATCAAGGGATAATTAAAACCCTCAAAAGTCATTATCGGAAGATTTTAGTACAGAAAATGATGAACGACATTGAAAAAGTGGCAGGCTCATTTTCCATTAATCTTTTAGATGCTATTGAGATAATAACTACGGCATGGGCTCGAGTGACTCCGGATACGATCAAAAAGTGTTTTCTACACGCTGGGTTCTGTAAATCTTCGGTTATCACAACAATTAACGACGATTCTGACGATGAGTTGGACTTACCATTGGCACAGCTGACAACATCGTCAAGCGGAACAAATTTTGCGGATTGGGAAACATATGTCGATATTGACAGTCAGCTTATCACCACTAGCAATTTGACTGATAATGAAATTGTTGAAATTGTTGTTCCAAAACCTACGACGCAAGATGAGGAAAATGAGGAGGAAGAAGAAGATGGCAAGGAAGGTGAGATTCCTACAACTGAGGATGTGTTATGTGCTGTGACAAGGCTCAAAAGATATTGTCTATTTGGTGATGGAAAGGATACTATAGACATTGAAGGAGTAATGAAAATAGAATACACCCTACAGCGTATGCTAGCACAAAAAAATAAATTGAAGCAAAGTAATATTACTTACACAATTTTTTAAATGTATCAGTAAATAACTATATGTGCAAATATTTTTAACAATAAATGAATAAAAATCTGTATCTTTTTGCCTTTGCCTGTAACGACATCCGGATGTAACGATAAAATAACAGTGGTCCCTTCATTGTCGTTATACCCGAAATCCACTGTACATTATAAAAACACAGCATTTCTCGGCATACGTTTTGTAAAAGTCATGAGGAATATTATAAAAGAAAAACAAAAGTATGATCACTAGTCAATTTTTTAAATTTCATATTTCTTAGTGGTCCCTCAGTTCACACATTACAGAAATGTAAATTAATTAAAATATCCTAGAATGTAAGGAATTAGGAATATCTAACGATTCATCTTATTGAGGTTAAGTAAAAGATTTTTACTTTATAAAAGCACTTTTTTATCATTGATTGGTAGCTTAATAGACAAGAAATTTGATTTTAAAAATTTATTCAGCAGTTTATAGTAGGGTGACAATACAATCAAAAGTTTATTTACTCGTACCACATCTAGGCCCATAGATAAATACCCAAATTAGGACCCTTACTACCCTAATTAGGTTCAGTGTTGTGTAATACGGCCTTTTAAGGCTGCCTGTTGACCTCCATTGTCATCGTTGTTGGCTGCACACTGATTAAGCTGCCGTTCATCACCGTGTCTACTTTCAGATAGGTCTTCATCGGTCTCAGTAGCGCCATAATCCATGCTTCCGAAAATTGTTGCTCGTGTTGTGCCTTCTGTTCGAAATAGACTATCTCCCTATTACACGGAATATCCAACGTTATTTTTCGCTTGAAAGCAATTCCCAGTGAATGAGAGACGCACATTGGAAGTTTCTTATCACTTCTGGTGAGAATTTGTTTGAGTGTTGTACGATTAGGGCCGGTAGTAATGTACTCCAGAAGGCACTGAATACATGCAATTTGAGAACACTTGTGTTCTTTGGATCGAATAGCTTTTCCAAGCTTGCTGTTATGCCCGGCTTTGACGAAATTGCAGGCTTGTTCACGCTTTTTGCTATCCATTTTTATTGGTCACAACACAATTTATTTATTTAATATACAGGAATCGCAGAAACAATAAACCAAACCAACAATAAACCAACAATAAACCAATGATCTAAACCGCCAAATCGCAAACAAAATTGAGGTTATTTTTGTTATGTCAAACATCATTTTTTTTTGTTAAATTTATCCCTTTCGGGAAAGGCAAAGGAAACTATGTCCATACAGCCATGTCTTCAGTGAAAAATCTTCTTTCTTAAACTTAACCTAAGCCCTAAGCTCCTCATGTTCTGCGTAAAACCGGATAGCGTCTGTTTTACGAAAACTGGCGGCGAGAAGCACAACCGCGAGGATCTTTGTCGGTACCAAACGGAGCAGAAACACTGTTATCACTTGAATTTTTCATCACTACACGAATTTTAGTCAATTTACTGCATAATACACTATCACTATTACACATTAAACAACTTTTTCACGCCGAAAACGAAAATTCAATTGACAAAGCAACCGCTCACGCCGAGTTCCCGCCAAAGACCTGTCAAACATAATTTTTTTGTTAATTTTTTTTTGTTAAATTTATCCCTTTCGGGAAAGGCAAAGGAAACTATGTCCATACAGCCATGTCTTCAGTGAAAAATCTTCTTTCTTCAACTTAACCTAAGCCCTAAGCTCCTCATGTTCTGCGTAAAACCGGATAGCGTCTGTTTTACGAAAACTGGCGGCGAGAAGCACAACCGCGAGCATCTTTGTCGGTACCAAACGGAGCAGAAACACTGTTATCACTTGAATTTTTCATCACTACACGAATTTTAGTCAATTTACTGCATAATACACTATCACCATTACACATTAAACAACTTTTTCATGCCGAAAACGAAAATTCAATTGACAAAGCAACCGCTCACGCCGAGTTCCCGCCAAAGACCTTTTTTTTTTTGTTAAATTTATCCCTTTCGGGAAAGGCAAAGGAAACTATGTCCATACAGCCATGTCTTCAGTGAAAAATCTTCTTTCTTCAACTTAACCTAAGCCCTAAGCTCCTCATGTTCTGCGTAAAACCGGATAGCGTCTGTTTTACGAAAACTTGCGGCGAGAAGCACGACCGCGAGAATCTTTGTCGGTACCAAACGGAGCAGAAACACTGTTATCACTTGAATTTTTCATCACTACACGAATTTTAGTCAATTTACTGCATAATACACTATCACTATTACACATTAAACAACTTTTTCACGCCGTAAACGAAAATTCAATTGACAAAGCAACCGCTCACGCCTGTCAAACATCAACTTCTGTCTTGTTTCAGTCTAGCATTGCGATGATAGTATATGTGCATCCCGCTTGCACATAGATAGCATAAACGTAAAAAAAATAAGGTGGCGAATAGCGAGAGCATGGACTTAGTACTTAAGCGAGAGAAGTCCATAGACAACAGATAGATAACTATAAGTACCTTGGTTAAAAGACGATTGAAAAATTGAAAATATTTATTCCCTTGATAAACAGGCAGTTAGTTTTACACTTCTGTTAATTATCTAAGGATTTATCTGAGAATTGAAAAATCGGCCCTAAATAAGATAAAAATAAATAAGTCAGTGAAATAAGTTACACATGTTTGCATTAAGGTACTTGCCGAATAATTAAGACTTTTCATATTCTATTCTACCTTATATCACGTTACCTACTCTTAACACTTCTACTGTGTCTATGTCTTGCAATCTGAGTTTATAGCCGACAACGCCGTAGTCGTAAATCCGAAACGTTAGCAACAATAGCGACCGTTGGCAGCCATCACTTTGTCATTAGGGGGCTCCTTAAGTCTCCTAAACAATCTTAATAGCTATACATCCGAGGTTTTATTTATATCCGAGATATAGGTCTAAGCATATTGAAATGGATTGATTTTTAACCCCCAACAAAAAAGTGAGGTGTTATAAGTTTGATGTGTGTATCTGTGTGTCTTAGCTCCTAAACGAATGGACCGATTTCAAATCGGATTTTATTGCTTGAAAGCAGATGTGATTGAGATGGTTCTTAGCCTTATTTGATCAAAATTGGTTCAGCCGTTTAGAAGTTACAAGCCATCGAATGTCGGGGGCAAAACATTTTTTTAATTATTAAGTTATTATATATATATATATTCTTTATTGCACTTAGATAACATAGGATACAAAATAAAAGAAAAAAGTTTACAAAGGCGGACTTATCACTAATAGTGATCTCTTCCAGCCAGCCTGGTGCAGTAAGAAATATTGTTTAAAAACGCAGGACAAAAGTGCATATTTGATAAAACAACTCTAAATAACCAAAAAAAATAACTACCTACACTAACTCATTCAAATATCTATATGAAATACAATAACACAATATAAATACATACGACATAAATATATATATATATATATATATAATATACCTGCCTATGATGACTCGTTCGAAAGATAGTACTCTTTTAAACGCTTTTTGGGATGGTTGGAGGGCTGAAGAGAGTTACATTCTACAATTTTTTCAGTTTGCCAGTAAAAAAGAACAACATTGCTAAGAACAGTCCCATTGTTAGAATGTGTAAAAACTACAACGATATCTGCGCTCACACCGACATAGTTTCTTGCAGTCTTCCGTCATTTAAAGCTTTCTTGCAAAAATTTAAACGCACTTGGTCAAAATCTGACTTTTAAGATTAATAATTTGTTAACCGTTTTTATTTTTTAATTCTGTAACTTTTTATTTTAAATTAAGTAATTCTTTCTTAACTTCACTGTTTGCAAAGAGTGCTGTGTACGATTGTCATTGGATATTAGACTTACGATATGTTTGTTAACTAAGGTATGTCTGTCGAATTCCGCCTATTTAAGGTTTAAGTTTTCTTGTCTATGTAATTACGAAGATAATAAGTAAAAGAGCATGTATTTCAAAAATTTGTTTAATGCTTAAACAAAAAAACATAAAAAACTAAGTATTTTTTTAATGAAACAGACACAAAAATAAAAACTTTAACATAGTGCGTTTGGCAGAATTAACCAACCTCGGTTTAATTTCGCCTTCTATACTTTTTCTGAAATCTCTTCTTACTTAATCTTAATCTAAGTTTTTATTAATCAACACTGGAATCAGTCATAATAATACTTTCGTTATAATCAGTCTGTTATTTTTTAAATATTTATTTCACAGTTTTATCTACGACTAAGTAAAATATTAAATAACTAAGGTAATAAAGTTAACCTTTACAATTTTTCCATGGCACATGGCAGGAGATCAATAAAACTTCTTAGAATATACAAATTGAATAAAAAATATTTCCATTAAAATAAATCAGTGGTAAGCGTTATTTCACTAACTGGGGGTAACTACGCCCATTAAATGTCATACTTACTAACTAACAGAGATCAGCAATATACCCGTGGTATACACCTATTAAATATGAGAACTAATTAATAGTTCTTTAGTCACAGCCGTCAGGACAATTAAATACATCCAAGTCATTTTTAGTTAACCCTACGCATTCCTCGTGATACCATTTTTGACAATTTCCGCATGGTCTCATATCAGCAACACGATCCTCATGGCAAGCGTAGCAGTACCAATCTTTATATATATTTTTTTTGTCTGTCTTCCTATTTTTGGTTCTTTTGTCATGTCCTTTTTTTTTCTTTTTTTTTTTGCCCCCCTTTTATTTTTGTTATTGTCGTCTTCTCCTTTTTTTTCTCCTTCTTTACGGTTTTATTTCTTTTGGTTTGCATGACATTTTCTTTATTCAAATCTTTGGCATCGTTAAATAGATCTTTTGTAACTCTTTGGCCTTTATAATTTAAAGCCTTTCGGCGAGGATTCGTTTTGGTGACTGCATAATTCGGTGTAGGCATGAAAAGATGAAATTGAGATTTTCCTGATAACTTTGCCAACGGTACATTATCCTCCAAGTCTGTTTCACTGTCTGATCCTGATGAATATAGTGGAGGTTGATGTGTTAGGGGTCTTGTAATAAAACGAGTCATAATATCCGAAACATCCTCTTCATCAGATACATCTGTAGAAGAGCATGAATACGCCTTTGCAGGTCGTGAACTACTTGTAGAAGGTCTTACTGTTGATGACCCCAACGTAACTTTTTGAGTTGGTTGAGCAGTAAGGACACCAGGTGGAGTAACATCTGGTGATACAGGCTTTGTTGTAGTCACTACTGACCCAGGCTGCTCAGCCATCTTTCGTGGTGGAGTACATACTTCAGCAGGTTGTATGATTTTGAATGCAGCATCATCATCAGGAGCATCTTCCCAGCAAGAATCATCTGTGGACGAGCTATAACATACAAGTCTCTTTATACGATGCAATCCTCTTTCAGAAGAGGCCGCGAACATGGATGGAACATTTTCTACAATATTCTCAGACATTGTATGCAGTGGAGGATCTTTGTGCGAAGAAGTCGTTGAAGTTTCAGTAAGTAAACGTTGCAGGTCTTCATGGTCAATTACTAACGGAGGTGTGAGATTCAACTCTATCTTCCTTTTGAGGATCTGGTCGTTCAGTTAAAACGGATGGCGCATATGCAGTTTCAGGTAAAATATCTGGATTGTATAGATATTACCCTGTAGCTCGAAAGCCGCTTGTGATGTTTTCATGTGACATGCATTTAGACCAAATTTTTGATAAAATCTTATTGAAGTCGGAGCGCGTCAATTTTTGAGCGTGAGTATTGTAAAAATGTTGCAAGGCTTCTTGATCCCAGTAAGTCTCAAAAGGCTTATAACACGATTTGTCGAGAGGCTGTAACTCGTGCGTGGTGTTTGAAGGAAGACAGTATAAAGTGATCCCAAGTAAGTCAGCTTCTTCGGCAATTCTGAAATCTAAGTGACACTTTGCCCCGTCGAAGACCAAGAGGCAGTTTCCTGTAGTCTTGTGTTTAGCAAAATGTCTCAAGAATTCAATAAACAACTCTGTGGTCATGCTAGCTTTCGGTGCCATCCTCACAATTGTGCCTGATGGTAGATTCTTTTCAAACTCAGGATTTCTTCTAACGCCTTTAAATATTATCATTGGAGGTATTGGTTGCCCCACCGCATTTGCACAGCCCACAATTGTGACGTTTTCACCATGTTCCGATGCTTGAATGTGAACTCTCTTTGCTCCTTTTTTTGTGATAATCGTTGGCTGTTTATGTATTGTTAAGCGGCACCCCTTTTCGTCCATATTATACAGTCTCTCGGGATTGTAGTGTATTCCAAGTTCGTCGTATAGCTTTTTAATTTCGTTAAAATGATTTGACACGATGGCTTTGTTAAGTTTTTGGCCTCTAGCTTGATTTAAAAGTTGAGCTTTACGTTTTGCTACTTCACTATTTCTTTTCAAAAACAGCTTTAGCCAATCTCGGCCAGCAAGGCGTAACTGCTTGTTAAAGTTATTGGATATTTGTACCTCTCACAGAAAACAAATACTTGCTTTCGTATCATTTTTCGAGTTAAAGGGATACCCAAGTCTGAAAATCTGATAATTCGTTTCACAAAATCTTGTTCCTGCTCTTTTGTCAATACTGATTTTCGTCCTAAATTAAGTTTAGCCTTCCCACTCTTCACATAATCCCTCAGTGTCCTTCGTGGAATTTCATATAATTCGGACGCTTTGTAAGAAGATAATCTGCCTGTTCTAACAGCTTCGACAGCTCTTTCTAAATCAGATTGTGTCCATGCATTTCGTTTTTTCTTTGTAGACATATTGGGAACCTGTAACATAACATACAAGAAAAATGAAAACACTGTCAAATACACTAACTCACATTTCTGGTAGTCGAGTAAAAAAGCGGTTAAAGTCCACATTATTTGGGCTCAATATGTTTACATGGTATTACTCAGATATAATAATTCACTAATAGGTTGCAGGGCAGGGAAACCCCATACACAATGTGAATTACCCCTTTATGTAAGGTAAACCCGCCTACGATAGCTTATGGCGAGGGTAAATACGCCTAGGCGTAATTAGCTGTTGTTTCCAGTTCTTAAAAAAGTTACAAAAAATAAAAAAGTAATCATATGTTGTGACTAACAAGCTAAATTTGGATTAACAAATAGTTATTATAAAGAGTTAATTCAATATGTAAGAGAAAAATGCACAAACCAAATAAAATCTTACCGAAAACCATCCGCTGTTCGCTGACAAAAATTGCACGTCGACCACTCGCGCCGAACGTCGCTCCACTACTAGATCGCGGTATGTGCGGGGTCGCGGGCGAGGGTCGCAAGCGCAACGAGACATAATCACCTTTATAAGTGCGCTATAAGATTTTGTTTTATGATGCATTTAACTAGGATTTCAGAGCTTAGGCGTAATTAGCTTCTAGGCGGAATTCGACAGACATACCTTAGCTAATTTAAGTTATTTATAGTTTGATATCTGTAATTGTACCTTTTATATAAAAATAAAATAAATAAAATATCCTTACTTCCTTACTAATATTATAAACGCGAAATTTTGTATGTATGGATGGATGTATGGATGTTTGTTACTCTTGTACGCTGAAACGGCTGGACGAATTTCGATAATATTTGGTATGGAGGTAGTTGACGCCCTGGATTAACACACAGGCCACATAATTTTCCCTTATTCCCAAGGAAACGAAGTCCCGGGTGGAAAGCTAGTTTATTAATAAAACTAGCTTTAGGCCCGAGACTTTGTTTGCCTGTATAAAACAGTAAAAGTAGAGTATTGTCCAACAGCATTCAGCTCTACAACTGCTCCTGTACCATATCGATATGATGCACTGTTACGATGTGAAAGGACAAACCAACAAACAACCACACTGTTAGATTATGATATCAGTAAGGATGGAGATAAGTTTTAAGAAAATTTGTGATGTATTTAAATCCTAATGTAATTTAAAACTTGGTCGTCGATGGTCTAACGGCTAGTGGATCGGACTCGCAAGCGAGAGGTACCGAGTTCGATCCCCAGTGCCGGAATGGACCAATGACTCGTTTTCTGAGTTATGTACATTAGTTGCACACTAACCGATGCTCTTACGGTGAGGGAAAACATCGTGAGGCAACCTGCACATTCAGGAGACTGAATGAGTAACCATGGTCCAATCCGGTCAGGTTCCCCTGTTAACAGGGTCACGGAGGTCAGATGGCAGTCGCTCCACTGTAATGACTTGACCTGCCAAATCTTTGCTGCCTATGGTTCCTTGAAGAGGTGAGCCGTAAAATCTTTGCTGCCTATGGTTCCTTGAAGAGGTGGAAGAAACTACTTCCTGTTAGGACAAAGATTGAACTGGCGCAGTCTCTCCTTTTACCCATTTTAGATTACGCTGATGCCTGCATGACTGACCTAAATGAAGAACTTTTAAATAAGCTACAACGGCTTCAAAATGTTTGCATCAGATTTATATATGGTCTGCGCAAGTTCGATCATGTGTCCGAGTATAGGAATGGGTTGCAATGGCTTCCGATCCGACTACGGCGTGAAGAGCATGTTTTGACGCTTCTTTATAAGGTTCTGTATGATCCGCGCTCCCCTCCCTATTTAAAGGAACGTTTTGAGTACCTCGGTACTGGTCACACTCGTGAACTGCGCTCAAAGAATGATAATATTCTCCTGGTGCCCCTTTCTCGGTCTGGGTACTACAAGGATTCTTTTACTTTAAAATCTACAAGCCTATGGAATGAGCTGCCGTCTGATGTCCGTCACTCTAAATCTCTCACTATTTTCAAACACAAGCTTCGTGAGCACTTACTTACTTATAAAATCTAAAACTTGCAACTGATTATTTATGTTGTATATATTTATGCTTGCATATGTATTTATGTATTATTTATGTACTTTTCATTAATTTATTTTGTGTATATTTATTTTACCGAAAACTTTTATATCTTTATTACTTATCTATTACTTGATCTGCGCACTACGCTTCAGTCTTTTTAAAATGGTTCCTTTCAGCCAAAGGGTTGTCTGGAAGAGATCACTTTTAGTGATAAGGCCGCCTTTTGCACTTATGTAAATTTTCCCTTATGTTTTTGTTTACGTGTGCAATAAAGAATTTATTCATTCATTCATTCATCCTGATCATGGTCAAGCGTACCCCGAATGATAATCGGGACCAAGCCTATTAAGTAACACCCTGAATTTTCTATGAAAAAAACCTATTTTTACTGTAACTTCGACCTATCTAATGCACTTACATTGAAAGTTTGAACATTTTACATTGAAGGAATTCAAAACAAAAATAGCACAAAAATTAAATTGTAACTTCATTACGAAACATACCGCTACTTGAATAAAAAGACCCGGATTTTTCATTTCCAACCTTAAGTACGTAATGGTCGCTTTCCCTTGGAGGCTTATTAGTCAAGTTATTTTCTCCTTAGGCTTGTTAATACGCCCGGTGGATGTATGCAAAAGAAAAAGTAATGGGGAATTCACTTCCCTTTTTTTAAACGACTTGATGTTTAGATGATGACTCGGAAGTTGAGATCTTTTGAGATATAGAAATTGTGTGTGACTTTCATTATTTTTAAAACGATTTAAAATGTTTAAAAAAAATAATCTATTTTCTATGTTTCTTACGCGACAACTCCGCCGATTGTGGGCCCATTTTCAATATTATATTTTTGTTCGAAAGAGTATACTCCTAAAGTGATTCCATAATACATATACAGGGCTTTAGGTATCTCTCTTTCTACCTCTCGGGTGGTTAATCAGTCCATGAAACTGAACAACTTTCCCAAGGAACATAGGTCAAAATGCGAAAACAAAATTTTGTGTTCCCATACAAACTTCATCAGCACATAGCGCATTATGTATGGGAGATCAAATTTTTTTTCGTATTTTGACCTATGTTCCTTGGGGAAGTTGTTCCTTGGGGAATCCTGAGTGATAATATTCCATAAACTCTCTAAGGGATAAGCTCGCCTTTGTACATAGTTTTCTTTGTATCCATCTATTTTGTTTTGTACTTTTTATTATGTGCAATAAAGTGTTTACATACTCGTACATACATAATAAACATTTACCATTAAAAAAGTCGAGTAAGAAAATATAGTTAGAAAGTACCTATTAACCATCTAAAATTGTCATATAGATTAATTTGATATCTGTATTCTGAGGAATTAGTAAAATAACTGGATTAAAGTACCATAATATCTGATGTTCTCCTTTTAATTATATCTTTGAGTTAAGTATTCGGAAGGGTTACACACATCTTATGTTGCAAAGTTACGGATCAATTTCCTTCCGGAATTTGTTCTTCTCATGACAATGCAAAGAACATTGTTCTAACTACCTATCACCAAAGTTGTTTCAATTTTACAAGATACAAAGTTACGAAGTCGTTATCCGTTGATTTCGGCTCCCTCCCAATTTGGGAACCCTTGAATTAAAAGTTTCAGATATTTTCAGAAGTACTCTCAGTTTAGGAACTTTTCCTGGCATAATTTTTTCGAAATTAAAAATTTTAAGTAGGTATTTGTATTACCTCGTATTATTAAGTATTCTAATTTGTAATGCCGTTTTCTAAGAAAAAAAATAATTTGCACTTTTATTTTAAGTATTTATAATTTCTTGCAATAAATCATATCTAGCCAGTCATCGACATAGTCCGGCGAATTACGGAGATTAAGTGGCAGTGGACTGGTGATGTCTGTCGTAGGACCGATGGCCGTTTGGGCGAGTTTTGGAATGGAGAGCGCGAATCGGTCAACATAGCGTCATTGAGGTTTATACTAGTAATATAATCTCAATGCATAGCGTAGGGCACCCTGTAACTATTAAGGTGGGGTGACGATATTGGTAAGGTATCGTCACTCAGTGGCGTGGCGAGGCCTATGCCCAACAGTGGACTAACACAGGCAGATGATGATGGACTAGATTGTTCTTCCATAGATATAATAACCACACATAAACCAAATATTTTCCCAAGTTAGGTACTTGATACTTAGGAACTACATAGAGTTAGTTCCCGCGGGAATTTCGTAAAATCCTTTCTTATTCCTTGCCTTCCTTTGGGCTGGGCATTGATGAGTCAGTTAATCCAGGGCCTTCAATTTTATATAACTATTAAAAAAATATAAAATCTAGATTTGTTATTCGCTCGCGCTCGTAAACATTGCAAACATTTTCTAATATAGGTAGATGAGCTAAGAACTAAGTATATCTGTCTCTATCCCCCCTACTGAGTGTAAAAGTAGCTAAATGGGTTATAATGCACATTAAGCCGCATTACTCTGCAATTATTGTATTATCGTAGAACACTGCCTGCAGCGGGTTGCAAGACTTCTAAAGTGACGTCTCAGTGAAATAGCTTTATTCCCGTCTGTAAATAGTGGGGTAGGCCCCTTGTTCTAGAACTCTAGAACCACTTCAGATTTAGATTCAAGATTCACGTCTGTGTCCTAGTGGAAAATGATCTACCGATGGATCTTTTAGTGGATTTTAGTGGACGGAGGGCTATAGGTAGAGTTTGGTAGACCCAAAGAACTTATTATGATCCCAAAACCACTGTCCAGCAGCTCGAGTTGGTGATAGCGCGCGTAATGCGCCTCGGTCCTATGTCAAAATGTCAACATTAACAACGCTAGAGGGCATGCAAGCCTTTGCGCGGGGCCCTTGCGCAAAGTGAAGTTTCAGCGTCAGCCAAGTGGAGCGCCGCGCGAGTTTGTCGCCATCGTACTCGAGCTGCAGAACTCATCCACAAAAAATCCTTAAAATTATTTGTGAATATAACAAACCTTACACAGGTAAGCGTTTTAATACTTTAAAAAGAACCCGTTGCATAGACAGTAGTAGTTTTCTTTTAAGCGTCAGGATAGGCAACAGAAATAAATTACGTTGCTTTGTCACACTTTACTTATTTCTACTAATAATTCCATTGTCTTTCTCGAAAGGGATAAATTAAACAACATATCCAAAGAGATTTTTAAACACTAGCGTTTTAATATCTCTATGTTTTTGCTAGAAATCATGGATCTAATACATCCTAGAAATACTATTGTATTATGTTCAAGGCCATAGACAAAATCTGAAAATGACAAACTATTTGACAAATAAAAAATTGAATTGTACAAATTGATGTATGTTGTGTAATTTTGTATTTTCAGCAACTTCAGCGTTTTAATTTTCTTCGGAATTCTCTACGCGTCCATCTTAGAATTTGAATAAAGACAATATAACATTCAATAACTATGCACAGGTTGAACTGTCGCGGTCGGCTGCCTTCAATGTTGAAGCTGTATCAATCGAGATACTTTGGAGTTACCATAGCAGCAAGACAAGGATGTCCAGACGACAACAACTGGATAAGACCTGCAGATATCGAAACCCATACTGGACAGGTAAATTTTGTGAAATCTATAGAAATTAGCATCACGATAGAATTTTTTTTTTGGGGGGGGGGGGGGAGGCGGGCTGCCCCCCTGTATTTTTGGTTTTTGAGGTTATGTTTGGGATGACAGAGCGGAACTGCGACAACCGCTTAACGCAACCACAGTCGTTTCTGACACTTTGCCGGCCGCTGCCGCGGCACGCTCGCTTCGTCGCTCTCTCGGCTCTTGCGTTGAGGGTTGCATTTCTAACCTAACCTAACCCAAGCAACCCTTACTAACAAACCTTGTACTTGTCACGGTTCCGTCTGAAAGCGTTTGTCACAATCAAACAATTTTTTTAAAAAACATAACATAAAATGTAAATTCGTAAAATTTGTAAAAAATTAACCATTATTTTTGCAAAAAGGTAATAAATCATTGTAATAATAATTATGAATTATTATATAAACAAAACAACAAAAATATCACTCAAATTTACTCCAGAAATGCTCCTACAAGTGCAAAATACGTTCCATTCCACGTAACTTTAAACGCTCATAAAAAAAACTACGCGTCTTCGCGGGGTGAAGGGGGTCTCATTTGAAAGGGGCAACCCACCCCTATAAAAAACTACCCCTAACAACCCCAAATTCGTGATGCGATTTCCATAGCCAACCCTAAATTTTTCCATCATTCTTATTCAGGATCATTTAGGATCTTTGTCCTGGTCTATGGTTGTGGTGAAGAGCGAACGCCATAAGAAAAATGAGATGCATAACTGAATATGGTACTTTTTTACGGCACTTTCTATGGTAGGGGCAAAGACGTGATCGAGGATGTAGTGAATTTACCAGAAGATGCCTATTCACTCAAATTATAAAGAAATTCGGATTTAAATGAACTCGGAAACACCTTAAAGGCAGTCATTCCTTAGAATTTTATTTTAAATGTGATGTGAAACCGACCGACGATTGTCCCTGTTTATGGTATAGAAGTGCATCCAAGGAAAACCCCGATCAGTGTAGGACTATTGCGGGAAGCGCTCATAGCCCAGTTGGCGCTCATTGATCTCAACTGATCAGTGCGGTTAAGCAATACACAGAGCCAGGGAACCTGAAGGGTGACCAAAGTGTATCACGAGCTTTTCCGTGCTTTGGAGGGCACATTAAGCTGTCAGTCCCAGCCGTTCTCGATTGACTACAGTCAGTAAAACCATTGTGCGTGGTTTGAAAATTCTGACATCAGGGTTAGCCAAGTTAGCCACACACTTGCCTATATCTACACGACAAGAAGAAGAAGCGGTAAACTACTGATAAAATGACTTAATTATTAATGCAATCCTAGAAATTCCATGAAGACGACTACAGAATGGCTCGCTTTATGGATAGGGAGTGCAAGCTTGTGAACCCGAATATTGCTGAGACCCTGATCGCTAATATACCCGTCGTCCCGGTGGATGCTAGAATAGTGGCGTGCGATGGACGTGGCGTTGGACTCCGAGCTGAGGGACATCCTAGGGTCTATATCAACCTGGTTAGTGGGAATCAAGTCCCCGTTTTTAACCCGCGATAAAAGAGAGGGATGTTATAAGTTTGACGTGTGTTTATGTGTATTTGTAAGTCTGATTGTATGGCAATTTTTTTATCACCCTATAAAGGGTGTAAAAGATAGCTTAGCAAAAATTTAAACCCTGGACTCAGACAATCATTCTGAATGATTTCCCAGTGCAATTTTGCTCCGGAAAATTTTCTTTTTTTTTCATGATTTTTTTTATATTTTCTGCTTACATTTTTTATTATTTAATCGAATACAATCCATTTTGCAATAAAAAAACAATCATAACAACGTAAAACACGAAAACCAGCAATGTACGTACATCGCACTGCGGTCTAACGATACGTTGCGTAGCGCCAAAGTAGGTAAATAATGAAAACTCCTTAACATGACCTTCCCGGGAAAAAATAATTACTTATAGCTGATGATAGTTATGGGTTAGATTCCACCATTTAAGTATTTGCTAAGCTGTCCTTTACACTTGTATACGTCCCCACTGAGGGGCAGCTGACTTTTCTTTAAATGGTTCCAGAACCACATGATGTTCTTGTAGGTATGACTCTTTTTGGATCTGACCAATTTATGTTTATAGAAGTTACACACTCAAAGGCCCTCACTAATGTTTTTTCTTGTGTCATGCGGGTCAATTGAAACTTACACAAAGACACACAAACCCCCATGATACAACAACAAACTTCTGCTTTATACACAAATGTCTGCCCCAACTGGGAAGCGATCCCAGGAGCCGTTGATCCTGAGGCAGCACTCGACTAAACCGGTCAAACCCTAAGCTGCTTTCCCACGGTTGCACGGAGCGTGGTTGCGAGTAGAGCAAACCATAGGAACTTTCCATTTTTCGACTGTGAAATAATCCGCGAGAACTAATAAAAATTGTTTTACTATTATTAAAGAGTGTAACAAACTCTTTCACGATCTATTTTTTTTTCAGGATAGGGCAGGTCCGCACTGCTGTATTTACTGTGGAATAAGATATGAGAAATGTTAAGTGTTCATCACTGAAGAACTTACATGATAATTATGAGAATTTGTCTATTTTTCTTGAAAAATAAATATTTTTAGAAACTTGATTATTATTTATTACGCTGAAACAATTTTATATAATACGAGTATGCATATGTATATGACAAAAAGCCATCATGGCAAAACGGATAGGACGAAAGACGGCGCTAGATAGATATAGATAAATACTTAACTGCATACTTAGGTTTAAGGTAAAACACACAATAAAAACTTACAACCAAAAGTGTGCAAGGATAGCCTTATCGCTAAAAAGGCAGCGATCTCTTCCAGGCAATCCAAGGCAAAAGGAAAACGCAAAGATTTAGTCCTTTTTCGGCAGATTCCTTTTTGGACGGATTCCGTTTTAGACAGATTCCTTTTTCACCGGAATGTCAAACTGAACTATACAAAAAATTCGGGTTTATTTGCTTATGTAATTAATTAGTAATCTGCTTGATATATGACTCAACAGCAGCGGTAACGTATTACTAAAGGTAATACATTCTACATAAGCTTCATCGATGAGCCAAGAGATGTCGCTTAGCAAAATGATGGTTTTAGAGGTGGCTACAATGTTCAGAGGAAAGTATTCCCTATTGCAACGCGCTAAGTTGGTTTAACTATGCCTCCATTAATTCCTTTTTTGCCCATGGTCCCTATGATAGTCCCTGGAAGGTACCACGGGAATTATTTTACATTAACGCCACGTACATTAGTTGCACACTAACCGATGCTCTTACGGTGAGGGAAAACATCGTATGCAAACCTGCACATTCAGGAGACTGAATGTGTAACCATGATCAAATACGGTCAGGTTCCCCTGTTAGCAGGGTTATGGAGGTCAGAGGGCAGTCGCTCCACTGTAATGAATTGACCTGCCAAACCTTGGATCATGGTCAAGCATACCCCGAATGAGAAACGGGACTAAGCGCTAGGAAGAACTTAAACTTAAACTTAACGCTACACACTCAAAGGCCCACACTAAGGTTTTCCCTTGTGTCGTTGGTCCGTTGGAACAGACATAAAGACAAACACAAACACCCAAGACCCGAGAACAAACATCTGCTTTTTAAGAAGAAGAAGATAAGTCGCCAGCGCTTAAATACTCTTCAATAGATAAGATTTTCTTTAGAAAAATCTTAAAGATAGACTACTAAATGTTCACATACGAAAGTTCACTTAGGATACATTTTAACTGTTTTTTTTTTGTATATATATAATCTGTCCAAACAGGAATCTGTCCAAAACGGAATCTGTCCAAAACGGAATCCGTCCAAAAAGGAATCTGCCAAAAAAGGACTAAATCAACGCAAGGTGTACTATTTGATACTTTTTAGTTATAGTTATAATGTGAATTAAAAAAATCCTAATCATTTGAATTTTTTCTAAGCGAAGCGTGGCTGAACATTGTCTAGATTTAATTAACCGCTAAAGTTTGAGAAACTTTGAATAAAAAGCTGTACTTATATTTTACGAATATAATGTAGGTATTTTGTAATGTGCATTTTGGTAAGCTAAAAGCATCGATGACTTTAGTCTTTAAAAGAAGTGCTTGAATCCTTTTCTTCACATTCGTTTTCTCTCTGTTTCTCTAGTTCATTCTTTATCATACTTCTATCTGCCTGTAGATCTTCCAGCCTTCTTTGGATGTTATTGTTTTTCTCTTCTATGAAATTTAAATCTGAACATAGTTCGTCCAGTTTTGAGTCCAGGGAGTCCAATTCTGTAAATACATATTAGTTAGTGAATCGCTCGTACCAATCAGTGAGGCATGGACTAAAGTGAGGTTAAGCAGCGTACACTGAGGCCCCGATTCTGTATTTTTTGTCGTGTGTCGATGGAATGGTCGCTATTTTATCCGTTCAGGTGGCGAAATTTTGGCTGGTGGCGCCACCGCCACCTGAATTTTCAGTTGCTAGGTAGTTTGCAACTTTACGTTCGGATGGCGATGGCGCTGCTGGTCGGGGTGGTTGTCAGCAAGATAAGAAAATTAAATAGTTCTCAATTTCGCCACCTGAACAAATAAAATGGCCTCCATTCCATCGACACACAACTTAAGTTGCAGAATCGGGGCCAGGTGAACAGTGGCAGTTTATTACGAGCATTTCTGTGCTTCAGAGGGCGTGTTCAGTTTTCAGTTGTCGCTTGACAATCTCAAAAAGAAGCCAGATGCCATTTTGGAGGTTTGGAAACTCTGACACCAAGGTTAGTCAAGTGCGCGCCGTATACTTGATTGTACCTACACGATAAGGAAGGAAGAAAAGAGTTAGTAATTGAATGCTTGAGTGGGAAACCGACCTTAATGATTACCTATGAAATATGGCAGGCTCCGATTGAATAGGGATCAGGTTATATTGCGCGCCTATCCTATCCTAACATGACCCTCTGACCTTTTTCAGAGCGAGCTTTTGGGTATGTGCGTTTATTATTTGTTTACTTCCGTACCTTTACCAAAGTCCACATTCTCATCAACTTCTATGGTATATTTATATTTATTATAACTGCGGCGTTCTTTGTTGTCGCCAGTTGTCGAAACTTCCGATAGTTCAGCCATTATCATCAACGAAGTAACGATGCCAGTTAAGTTTTTATTTTCACGATTTAGCTGGGAATCAAACAAAGCAAAATTAAATTTGTTAGAATCCACTTGACAAAGATAGTGTCACCAGGTGTCACCATCGAATCAAAAACAACTGACATTTTTGGACATCGTCAACGTTAGTGACATAGTATGTCAAAACTTAATAAAAAGTTGCAAAAAGTTGATAATAGAAAAAAGAAAAAAAAAGTTTACAAGACAGTCGTATGTACAGTTGTACACTTTCTTATTTTATCTTCTTGTTAATTGAATTAATCATGGATGGACTTTGGTTAGACTTCCAGCCCGAGTTTTTTTTAAATTGGCGTGGCACGACCTGCAGCTCTAGCACGATAACGACCAACTTGCGCTCTGCTCACGCTGAAACTTCACTTTAATTGCGCGAGGGTCCCGCGCAAAGGCTTGCTCGCCCTATGGCGTTGTCAGTGTTGACATTTTGACATAGGACCGCGGTGTTGTCGCGGCGCTATCACTTTCGTACTCGGCCTGCTGTGTATTTGCCACAAACGGATCTTAATTAGGTTTTTTAAAATAGGGAAACGTTAAGATAACGGAAAATGGATTTAGGTAATCCTAAATCCTTTTTCCGTTATCTTAACGTTTAATAAATATTAATAATTTTAATAAATATAGACGGAAACGATCAGGATTATACAATGTAGGAAAAAATAAATACAGGTTATTAATGTTATAAATTAATATTAATTTAGAGTAATGAAGGAGGATAAGGAAGTATAAATAAAAATGACATTATATACGAGAGCAAGATAGAAACCTTGGTTTATCCCTAAGTTCAACCATAGTCCTAAAATTTTGGTGCTAGAAATGTTAAAGGTTAAACTACTTTTGTAGAAGTTAGTCAAAATAAACAAAGGTTGTCTTAAACGTCACGACTCCGAGTAAAACCGTTCATCTAAGCACGGTCTTAGCACACAAAAGGGCTACTCCTGACACTTGTCTAAATAAAGGACAGACTTTAAACAAGGGCATCAGAAAAGGTAGCATTTCAAAGACAGTGATGGGCGGCCGGCCGTACTGAAAATAGGGGCCCCGCGGAACTAAATTTTAGGTAACGTCTACATTGGATATTTTGAATTTAATGATTGACAAGTGGCTTGCTTAGCGCCATTGATATTAGATCCATACTTAGGCCTGTGTTCACCAAAAATATTACCAACGGTTAAACCGCGGTTAGAAGCTAATCAGACAAATTGTCAAAAAAATGTATGAAAATGACAGTGTCATATCTCTGGTTAGCTGCTAATCGTTGGTTAAATTTTTGGTGAACACTGGCCTCAGGCCCGTATTACAGAAGGAGACTTAAGTCTTGATAATTATACATATACTTAAGTTTTGATTATCTCTTTCTCTCACTATCAAAATGACAAAGACGACTGCTACTCAAGTATAGATCAGAGTCTGAGTCGCGTTCCGTAATACGGACCTGTCACCTCACTAATACGGTTATCTGCTAAGCATTGTAGTCTGCAAAAAATACTAGTTATCTACTTTGTGCGAACTGTTAGGATTGAAGTCGGTGACTCATACGTTTTTTTAACGTGGAAAATTATAGAGTTATACTGAGCTGAGGCCTCATCATAACCTGAATACTGCACTGGCGCTATCCATGTTTTTTGCGAGACGAGAAAATTTCAATTGTTTTTGTCGGGTCCGTGAAATCGTGACGAGGGGTGGTAGGAGCCGCGTTTCGTTTGTCGCTGTTTTATTGACATGTTCAGAGGAAAATAAAATTTTAGGATCTAGTCATGTCCGTGAGGACAAGGTATTTTCTGTTAAGCTCACACAGAGTTGTAGCTTTAGTAAAGCAGCAGATCCAAATAACTAAATTACATATCTACTACAGCTAAAAGGTTCAGGGCTATACAGTTCCAGACGATTATTTTGGACCTAATCTGCAGGCCGAGTACGATAGTGATAGCGCCGCAACAACACCGTGGTCCTATGTCAAAATGTCAACATTGACAACACCATAGGGCGAGCAAGCCTTTGCGCGGGACCCTTGCGCAATCAAAGTGCGTGAGCCGAGCGCGAGTTTGTCGTTATCGTACTAGAGTTGCTGGACTAGATTTCAACGTCATTTTGTTGACAGATTTTGTTGACCCATCTAGACAGCCCCCCGATTACGGCAAGTTTGAAAGTATTTACCAAAGCTAAATCACTCACGTTTCCTTTGTATTCAGTCCAGAATACAATAAAAACTTGAGCGGTTTAGCTTTGGTAAATATGTTTAAATTTACTGCAATCGGGGGGCAGCTGGTTTATGATGCATTGTAAGATTTTAGTCTCATGGTGGTCAAGAAAATACTAAAGAAGATTTTGATACGTGATCTTAAATTGATAAAAGAACACACTTCCAAATTCCAAAAAAAACTTCTGGCTCCACAAATAGAGTCAAATTTTCTTTTTGTTTGTTAGAAGTCTATACTTTCCTAAGCCTGGAGCTGAATAGCATACACAATTATAATTCAAACCGGGAAGTTGACCCTTTTTCCCGTCTGCTGGTCATTTTACAGCTTAAATACTTTAAGCTTATTACCAAAGAACCCCAATAAATATTCAACCTGAGCTTGCCTAATTAATTGTAACTCTTTTAAAAACAATTTCGTAACTACCCCGCGACACAAGGGAGGAAAAATCGCCATCATCAATCACAGGTGAGGGCACGTTATAATTAATTTACGGTATGAAAACATACTTGACAAGAATAGCCTATCAGGCTATTTAGGCCCTACCTATATAAAAAACTAGCTTCCCGCGCGGGACTTCATTCCCGTGGGAATTCGAGAAAATCATGTACCCTATGTCCAACCCGGACAATGTAGGATTCTAATGGTGAAAGAATTTTTCAAATTGGTCCAGTAGTTTCGGAGCCTATTCGATGCAAACAAACAATCGAATCTTTCCTCTTTATAATACGTATAGATATAGAAAACAAATACTGTAAATAATAGGTCTTTACCTATGAAATTGCCGATTTTTTCTTAAGCTTTATTTTATTCATAATTTATTTGATTGAACAACATTACTAAAATTGTTTTTCATTTAAAACCTTGGTCATATAGCGGAGATATTGAGTATTACTTTAGATTTATTTACTTTAGATTTATTTGCTGAAAAAGAAGCTCAAATATAGCTCGTTTCACCCGTTGCCCGTTTCATTGCTTATTTTTGCTGTACCTTTGTTACAGTTACAACTTTCAATAAACTAAGTATGATGAAAATTAACTTAATGATGTCCAAACCTACCCACAAAATTTTGCTAAATTTAGATTTCGCATTCCCGAGAAAAATCCAAAAACGTTAGTATGGAAAATTCAGTTTTCCAAGAATATTGTAAAAGAAACAGCAATTTCATAGGTAAAGACCTATTATATGTACGTATATTTATTTACGTACCTAAACATATAGGTTCCATTGTTTGAAAGTTATATTTTACAAAAATAATTAGTTGTAATTAAAACAATTTTTATTTTAGAGCTATTGTTGTTCGTCTTGTCTGAGACCGCTATTTAGATTGCCTTTACATAATTTGGTGTTGAAGTTTAATTTTTTCTACTAAATTACAATAATTTGTTTGCTTTTAAGTGTGGCCTATATTATGCCCCTTGGTGGGGATGTATGTGGGCTGGTAACGATGATGTCTACGACGATAAGTACATTTACAAGTAAGTTTCTATCCTAAAAGCGTAAAGCGATGTGTATTCATAACTCCATACTGTATGAATCATGAATTGTTTGGGCGATCTGTTCGCCCTCAGAACAGATTTATCACTCCCCACAAAAGGCGCAGATTACGGCCGTTTCGTGTTGGACTTTACCTGTTTTTTCATGACAGGAACAGGAATGGCTGAGGAATCGTTAAACGATCTTTTCTTTGATTATATACTCGTAACTCTTTTAAAAAAATGCTATAGAATTATGTGCTTACGCATAGTATTCTAAAGAGCCTCGTATAAAAATAAGGTTTTATTAAATAGGTTTTTCAATTTGTGAGCCCCTTGTGAGGACACTTAATTTTTTTTAAACATCTGCTGAATGTAGATACATAACAAATCCAAAAGCAAGGTTTTTTATTATTATTATAAGATGGGTTAACTCTTGACCATAAACGTCAAAGATGAGGTCTACGATGGAGCGAAAATGAAAAACCAGAAAATGCCTTTAAAGACACTTCCACGCACTGACGGAACACAGCAAGCTGTTTGGCATCGGACTTCGGTAGGAGGGTGGTTGCGAACCAGACGGCCCTTTATAGAGCCTACCACACCGCATGAGACCATAGGACGACACCTCAGATGCTTGCTCTAACCGAGAATCAAAACAAGGACGATAGATTAGGAAGCAGGAATAAAATCCTTCCTAGTCCCCCTAGGAATTTTAGGGCCTTCTTCGGCTCCAACCTGCAGTACTTAAGAAACTCCAATCCACAATTTAAGAATTAATGAATAAATTCTTTATTGCACACGTAAACAGGACTCATATTCAGGCTATAAATGTCCAAATAAAAACAGAAGGAAATAATAACACACGTGCAAAAGGCGGTCTTGTCACTAAAAGTGATCTCTTTCAGACAACGGTGATTTCTAGTTTCAGTAGTTTTGTCTATACGTTTAAAAGTCAGTTAGTCAGTAGTTCAGCTTTTACATCTAATATATAAAATTCTCGTGTCACAGTGTTTGTAACAAAACTCATCCGAAACGGCTTGACTGATTCTTATGATTTTTTTTTGTGTAAATTTTTTTTTCAATTTTTTTATTTATTATTATAAGATGGGTTAACTCTTGATCTCAATCTTGACCATAAGGTCAAAGATGAGGTCGACGATGGAGCGAGTTAACCCAGAAAATGCCTATAAAGGCACTGGTACTCCCACGCACCGACGGAACACAGCAAGCTGTTTGGCGTCGGACTTCGGTAGGAGGGTGGTCGCGAACCAGACGGCCCTTTACAGAGCCTACCACACCGCATGAGACCATAGGACGACACCTCAGATTCAGAAAAAAAAATGAAGTGTCGTTGCCTGGGATGGATTACTAGGAGGCAGGTCTCATTATGATGTCTAAGCTCAACCGATCACCACACGGGTAAAATGGCAAAACATCGTTTACTGGGTCAGCAAGTACTTATACAAAATGTTAAAGCACGAATATCAATAGATATACAAAATATCTTCCTATAGATAAGTACACAACTGGTAACTCAAATGTTTGCCTGACTAAATTATATTTACTTCTCCAACGAATTCGATGTTTTCCTGTATCATGTCATTATATTCATAATGGAGCCGGAAAAAATGTGATTTATGTGTAAATATTTTATTCATTTACCTTGACTTCAATATTTTGGGCATGAAGGTTCAAAACAACCATATTTAGGAGCACGCGTTTTGACCAGACATTTTATGACTAGGACAAATATTATTTATTTGTAACTTCTTACCCTGAGGATTTGGGAAATTGTGTTTTTTTAAAATTGAATTTGGGCAGCCCGGGGTCTTCTTTTCTGTGAGAAATTGGGGAAATTGTGTAATTTTATGTGTTATTATGATGTCTAAGCTATATTATAGAGAAGTTTCATCAAAATCCTTCTAGTAGTTTTTGCGTGAAGAAGTAACAAACATCCATTCATCCATTCTGACAAATTTTCGCATTTATAGGTAGGAAATAGGAGCTTTCGCAGTAAGCCATAATAAAGGCTACTTAAAAAACCTTTCGCTCTTGTGAAAGTATGGTTAAAATTTCAAAATTAAATTCGAATTTTCTGCACAAAGCTTTAACAGTAAGACTACTACTGGATATCTATCCAGTATAAAGACTACCAGATATCCAGTATAGATATGCAGTATAAAGACTACTGGATATCTTGCGCTCTTGTAAAAGCAAAGTTAAAATTTTAAGTCTCAATTTCTAAACTAAATCTCAATTTGCTGCATAAACTGTATCCGTGATCGCGACTTGACGGTGAGCAAACACGGACTGACTGTAGATAAGCTCCTTTCAGCCTCCAACAACTTAAACATGAGATCAAACGATATAGGACTTCTCTCAATCTCAACTAAACACCTTTTACGAATCAATCATTAGAAAGAACAAATTGTGATCACATCGACGCCATGGACTTTCCCAGGTGTCATCCCGGAAGGTGCCCAAACATTTTTCAAAAACTAATTTTACTGTAGTATATTTAAAGTCGCTACATACTCAAAAGCCCTAACTGAGGTTTTCCCATGTACCACGAGTCTCTTGGAATATACGAAAAGGAATATACGACACGAACACCCTTGACCGGGAACAAACATCTGCTTTTTATACAAATATTTTGGCTTCAAGCATTATTACTAAGCGATAGATTTTGGTCTCAATTAAAGCTAGTAAGATAATGTAAGGTCCTCTTTTTTAAAATTGACCTTCTAAATATTGATCAACATGAATGTAAGTAAGAAAATAGAAATGCTTTACTTATTCCATTTCTAGAATGTAGGAATTCTTTTTTTATATCTTTATTTATTTAAAGACTTTTATACTATAAGTACATGTTAGTCCTATGATACCTTGTAACATATAGGTTCACAGAACAGGGGTATATACATATAGCTCTCTTCGAAGCTATATGCGTTTCTCTTCGATATAGAAGAGAGGAATCCTTATCGTGTAGGTATAGTCAAGTGTGTGGCTAACTTGGCTAACCCTGGTGTCAGGTTTTTCGATTGTTTGTACGTGAGAAATTAGGAAAATAAATCTATACAAATTTCTCACGTACAAACAATCGAAAAACCTGACATCAGGGTTAGCCAAGTTAGCCACACATTTGACTATACCTATACGATAAGAAGAAGAAGAATCGAAAAATATAGAATTCTGAAAAATTTTACGTAGTGTAATATGCCTATGTACTAAGGGTTTCAAACTCAAAGAACTTTTAAATATTTATATAGGATAGAAGTTGTAAAAAAAGGAAATTATAAGCTGTGCAACACAAATTCTCACATCTAAACTGAAACGATTCACAATAAAATAAAATAGTAAGCAGGTATAAAAGGAAAACTATAGCTCAGCAATTTTCTTACCCTTTTTCTCTAAATGAACCCTTTACGGAACAACCCATCATACAATTAGAGAATAAGAGGGTTTGAGAAAACAAATAAAATTTGCCTCATTTTCCTTATTGGTCTTGCTCGGTACATACTCCCACAAATTCAGTTTAGTTTGGCTTAAATGTGTTTTGCTTTCTTTTTTGAAGTGAAAACTTCAGCACTTTTAGTGCGGCGTTGGGGACTTTTAATAAAGGAAAAAAATGTTAAACTCGCGTCAGATGTCACGTGACCCTGATCGAAAATGCGTAGGATAGGGTTGCCACCTTTTTTGAAGTAAAAACTTCTTTAGCAGCGTTGTGCACTTTGAAGTATGGGTGAAAACCCGGACGGATGGCAGCCCTATGGTAAAATTATCTCTGTGACAGATGTCAACGATTATTCACACATAGCGCGCAAATACCGATAGACTATGTTACTGAATTGAAAGTAGTCAGTTTGGTCGAGTGGAAAAGTTGCCAGATTGTAAGCAACAGGTCGATGGTTCAAAACGACGAAGTGAACTCAAGAAAGTCTTTTTGTATTTTTGGCCGAGTAGTGAAGTTATCAGATCGTAGGCGAGGCGTCGAAGGATCGAATCCTGAGAGAATAACGGACTCTTTTTGTGAAATTTATTTTATTTTTAATGTTCAAGTTTTCACTTCTGCCGGCACTCCCGGAGTGCAACCCGTTGTTTTTTTTGTGCACAAAAGTTTTTCAAACATTCTGCAGAGAACAGAATAAAAAATGACGAGCTTAACTCAGAATGAGTTCTCTTCCAGCTAACATAAGTGACAGGGAAAGAGTATTGAAGCGGGGAATAGTTTACAACACAGGGAACAAAGATAAAATGTATATCTTAAAAGAATACATAGTCAAATAACATTGGACAACTATGTTGCTTTGTTGCTATGAAAAATAATCTGTGTTGAATTTGTTGCAGGCAAATATTCGTTTTATAATCCTTACCAATATTATAAATGTAACTCTGTCTGTCTGTCTATCACTACTACTAACTACTAAACCGATTTTTATGAAATTTGGTAGAGAAATAGATTAGAGCCTGGCAAAGAATATAGGCTACATTTCATCCCACAGTTGGGCACGATATAACCTGTAGTCCACACGGGCGGAGCCGCGGGCAAAAAGCTAGTTATAAATATACCCCGAGTACTACATTCGACTGTATAAAACGAATTATCAATTTATATTAGGGGATTTCTAATTTGTTAGTGAGTATTAAAAATGTGAATTAGCACACGAGTAACATAAACACATACATACATACATACATACGCTCACGCCCGCAATCCCCAACGGGGTAGGCAGAGCATCAGTGGTTCCAGAAAACTACTCAATGCCGCGCTTCACACAAATGGTGAGGGTTATTAGATGGAACATGTTGTGTAATAGTGAGAGGTGGTCAGCCTTTCGCCCATGATACAGCAAGACCCTCACGTCCCATTTACTTATTTTTATAGTATGCCTGGGAAGAGTAGGCAGCTGGCACATTTCACTCCCAGTCCAGCGTGGAATAACATAAACATGAAAAATAAAACCACCTCTCATGTAGTATTTTTTTTTCATTATATTAAGAGAAAAAACATAAATCTGAATTTTTTTTTCACCTTGCCACGATCGACTGGACTAACAGTCGCGATCGACCGGTCGATCGCGATCGACCGGTTGGCCACCCCTGGATTAGAGCCTGAGAAAGGACATAGGCTACATTTTATCCCACAGTTGGGCACGATATAACTTTTAGTCCAGGCGGGCGAAACCGCGGGCGGAAATCTAGTATAAATATAAATCGTCCGATAGAAGAAAGGGGCAGGAGATATGAGCTCGTACAGCTCCTGAGCACACCCTCAGATGTACCTACGGCCGCAACTCAGGTTACCATACACGTGCACTCTGTGGTGTTGTGATTAGAACGGTTTTGCAATGAAAATGGAATAACCTGGTGCGTTGGCCTCTGTACATTTTGTAAAACAGGCCATTTACAATAAACTTAAGCTGATTAAAAAAAATACACACTCACAAACACACACCCACACACATTCCTATTCACTCTCAAACACACACTATACTCTTCCAAACACATTAATTTTAATTAATAGTTAAGATACAAATGTTTTTACTTTATTTTTTTTTATTTTTTTTTGTAATTGTGTGTGTAATGTGTCAGTTAAATAAAGGTTTTATTTATCTATCTAATATATTTTTTAAAACAAATATAATACATTCAGCTAAAATTATTTCACGATATACAAAACCACTCGGTGAGACGTGAGATTTGAAACGTGTCGCGATTACATTGAAATTCAACTCACTCCTTTTACTCGCTGCGAATATAAATCTGATCAAATTTAATTTTTGGCAGGGCATCGCGTTGGTGACTAACAATTTTCTGATTAACTTGCCGATCGATACGCGTGCTCATAATTTTTAGATGGATGGAGTATAAAAAACCAAATAAATTAGTCAAAAAAATATATTCTTGGCCAATTCATACAGTGCCATCAAACCCCAAACTAAGCAGGGCCTGTATTATGATTGCTATTCATCCATTAATTCATTCATTTATTTATCTTAAACAAAACACATTTATATTCGATATATTATTGCAGTTACTGTCATATTAATTACATTACTACATTAATAATAATAATAATATTATAATAATAAACGCTACACACTCAAAGGCCCACACTTAGGTTTTCCCTTGTGTCGTGGGTCCCTCGGAACACACATAAAGACAAACACAAACACCCATGACCCGAGAACAAACATCTGCTTTTCACACAAATGTTTGCCCCGACTGGGGATCGAACCCAGGACCCGCCGATCAAGAGGCAGCGTCACTACCACTCGACCAAACCGGCCGACATTGTTAAGCATTACATTATTCATATTTTGCATTTAATTATAAACTATGTCATTAATCTAAAAATTCACTTAAAGTATAAAAGCATTTCTAGCTAGATAACTGATATACTACTTTTATACTTTTTTTGGTAGGTATAAAATCCTTCATATTATACATAAACACTCAGACTACTCACAAATATTTGAAAATACGATTTTCAAATATTTGGTCAAGAATCGGACCCGATCAGAAGGCAAAGCCATTAGCCGCTGAGCCATCAGGCCAGTCAAAGAATTCTTTTGAATATGCTTGATCTGCGCACTACGCACCTATTTCTTGATCTGATCTGCGCACTACGCTTCAGTCTTTTTAAAATGGTTCCTTTCAGCCAAAGGGTTGTCTGGAAGAGATCACTTTTAGTGATAAGGTCGCCTTTTGCACTAATGTAAATTTTCCCTTTTATTTTTGTTTACGTGTGCATTTGTGCAATAAAGAATTTATTCATTCATTCATTCATGCTTGACTGGGAAAAGGAAACATTGAATATGCTCACTGTTTTGTTAAGTTCACGTCTGAGAAAATTAAGTTTCTGAGAGGCGCGTAGTCCACCAAACTACGTTGAACTAGCGTGGTCGACTATGGCCTGTACCCCTTTCACTGCTTCAAAGGGAGGCCCGTGCCTCTTGTTGGGGACATTCATGGGTTAATGACAATATACTGGTATAAATGGTGCGCAGTAACAGTCTTCAAATAAGAAAATCATTTCTCCTCTTTCCCGTAGTAATACCAAACCCGTAGTAATACCGTAACTCCTAATTTTCTGAGGTAGTGGATGAATCAGAAAAATAATATCTGTTGTTAAATTAGCCAGAAAGCTTTTCATTTTTTTTCGTCAAAACAAAACGAGACCAGTTTTTGAAGCATAAAAAAGTCTTGGCGTCGCTTGCTAATGATAAAGACCTGGCAAGCATCCATTTAAGTAAATGAACATTTGAAATTCAGTTCAGACTTCGCGGCTCCGTTTTGTCCTTCAGTCGTCCATTACCTTGGCATGGAGCTCAGAGAATAAAAGCTGAAGGTAGAGCTGAAATTAGTGGACCTGAACAGATTTTTCAGTCTCAGTAGCAGAAAATATTTCACAGTAATAATTTTATTTGCTAGCAACCCGCCCCGGAATTAGCGAAACATTAGAAGGTGATTTAGCACATGAAACTGAACAACTTAGCATTAGGAAACTATATGAAGTTGTAAAAAGATAACATTTTCATAATAGACACATCAGCTGATCGCACAATTTGTATGGAGATACATTTTTTTTATATTGCGAGCTATGTAGTTCAGTTTCGTGGGCTGATTCACACCCTTAATTTTTACTAGCTAACTCAATAAACTTATTGTAGAGTTATTATAATGATTTAAAAATAAATAATAAATAATAAACGCTACACACTCAAAGGCCCACACTAAGGTTTTCCCTTGTGTCGTGGGTCCCTTGGAACACACAAAGACAAACACAAACACCCATGACCCGAGAACAAACATCTGCTTTTTACACAAATGTTTGCCCCGACTGGGGATCGAACCCAGGACCCGCCGATCAAGAGGCAGCGTCACTACCACTCGACCAAACCGGCCGACATTGTTAAGCATTACATTATTCATATTTTGCATTTAATTATAAACTATGTCATTAATCTAAAAATTCACTTAAAGTATAAAAGCATTTCTAGCTAGATAACTGATATACTACTTTTATACTTTTTTTGGTAGGTATAAAATCCTTCATATTATACATAAACACTCAGACTACTCACAAATATTTGAAAATACGATTTTCAAATATTTGGTCAAGAATCGGACCCGATCAGAAGGCAAAGCCATTAGCCGCTGAGCCATCAGGCCAGTCAAAGAATTCTTTTGAATATGCTTGATCTGCGCACTACGCACCTATTTCTTGATCTGATCTGCGCACTACGCTTCAGTCTTTTTAAAATGGTTCCTTTCAGCCAAAGGGTTGTCTGGAAGAGATCACTTTTAGTGATAAGGTCGCCTTTTGCACTAATGTAAATTTTCCCTTTTATTTTTGTTTACGTGTGCATTTGTGCAATAAAGAATTTATTCATTCATTCATTCATGCTTGACTGGGAAAAGGAAACATTGAATATGCTCACTGTTTTGTTAAGTTCACGTCTGAGAAAATTAAGTTTCTGAGAGGCGCGTAGTCCACCAAACTACGTTGAACTAGCGTGGTCGACTATGGCCTGTACCCCTTTCACTGCTTCAAAGGGAGGCCCGTGCCTCTTGTTGGGGACATTCATGGGTTAATGACAATATACTGGTATAAATGGTGCGCAGTAACAGTCTTCAAATAAGAAAATCATTTCTCCTCTTTCCCGTAGTAATACCAAACCCGTAGTAATACCGTAACTCCTAATTTTCTGAGGTAGTGGATGAATCAGAAAAATAATATCTGTTGTTAAATTAGCCAGAAAGCTTTTCATTTTTTTTCGTCAAAACAAAACGAGACCAGTTTTTGAAGCATAAAAAAGTCTTGGCGTCGCTTGCTAATGATAAAGACCTGGCAAGCATCCATTTAAGTAAATGAACATTTGAAATTCAGTTCAGACTTCGCGGCTCCGTTTTGTCCTTCAGTCGTCCATTACCTTGGCATGGAGCTCAGAGAATAAAAGCTGAAGGTAGAGCTGAAATTAGTGGACCTGAACAGATTTTTCAGTCTCAGTAGCAGAAAATATTTCACAGTAATAATTTTATTTGCTAGCAACCCGCCCCGGAATTAGCGAAACATTAGAAGGTGATTTAGCACATGAAACTGAACAACTTAGCATTAGGAAACTATATGAAGTTGTAAAAAGATAACATTTTCATAATAGACACATCAGCTGATCGCACAATTTGTATGGAGATACATTTTTTTTATATTGCGAGCTATGTAGTTCAGTTTCGTGGGCTGATTCACACCCTTAATTTTTACTAGCTAACTCAATAAACTTATTGTAGAGTTATTATAATGATTTAAAAATAAATAATAAATAATAAACGCTACACACTCAAAGGCCCACACTAAGGTTTTCCCTTGTGTCGTGGGTCCCTTGGAACACACAAAGACAAACACAAACACCCATGACCCGAGAACAAACATCTGCTTTTTACACAAATGTTTGCCCCGACTGGGGATCGAACCCAGGACCCGCCGATCAAGAGGCAGCGTCACTACCACTCGACCAAACCGGCCGTCGTTTAAAAATGTCATTGCTTTATTTTTACCGACTTCAAAGTAGGAGGAGGTACTATGTTCGACTGTATGTATATTTTTTTTTGTTTGTTTTTGTATGTTCACCGACTTCTCCGCCAATTATGGACCGATTTTCAAAATTCTTTTTTGTTCGAAATAGTATACTACAGAGGTGGTCCCATTTTAATTTCATTAAAAATGATTTAGCGCTTTTAAAATAAACAACACAAACAAAAAATACTATAAGCCAGAACATTGTAGTCTGCAAAAAATACTATGTAGTTATCTACTTTGTGTGAACTGTTTTTGGGATTGAAGTCGTTGACTCGTACGTTTTTATAACATGGAAAATTATATAGCTTTCCGCTCGGGACTTTGTTGCCATGGTAATTCGGGAAAATTATGTAGTCTAGTCTATGCTACTCTGGGATATTGTAGCATTGTAATGGTGAAATCATTTTTTAAATGTTTTCTGAATATGTATCATTATTTCAGTGTAGATTAATTTGAAATAATATTTTGATTATAAGTTTGTATTGCATATTTTTTTCTTTCCTTTTTAAGAATACAATAAAGTTGTATATATCTTTCTATGTACAGTCAGCATATATATAAAAGAGATACCTGCGCACCCTAGTTATTTAAGATTTATGTTTTTTCAAGTAATCTTCAATCTCATCATCATCATCTTGTCAGCCGCAAGTCGTCCACAGCTGGACATGGCCTCCCCCAGGGATCTCCACCTCGATCTGTCCTGCGCCACCCGCATTCAGCGACTTCCCGTAATCTTTACCAGATCGTCGGTTCACCTTGTGGGAGGCCTTCCTACACTGCGTCTTCCGGTACGTGGTCGCCACTCGAGGACTTTTCTGCCCCAGCGGCCATCAGTCCTACGAGGAATGTGCCTTGCCCTCTGCCACTTAAGGTTACCAGTTCTTTGGGCTATGTCGGACGCGATAAGTTATCTTCAATATAATTGCTTGAAATTTGGTAAAAATGTGGATTGTTGTTACTTTTACTAATAAACAAAATTTTATAAAATATTGAAGATTACTTGAAAAAACTTCAATCTTAACTCATTAGGGTGCGCAGGTATCTCTTTTGCTGACTGTATCTGTTTAACTATACTTTAAGTACGGCATCGTTCAACAATTTTAAAGGCCTCCCATGTTTTTGATTCTGAGAGTGAACTTTGAGACGAACGAAGTGAACAAGGCTCTCCGAGCAGCAATATGAAAAACAAATTCACTAAAATTTTATGAAAACATATTTGCGGGTTTTGAATTTTTGTTTTTATGGTTCCGATTTCATTAATAGGGTTTAGATGTATTGTCAGACACAAATAGACCCAAATCTGTAAACAATTTTGGCTATTTCTATAATGTTCTTTTATTTATTAATAATGGGTTTGCTTTTGACCACAATCTAGCTCAAGGGTAATGCTGTGGTCGAGGATGTAGCAAACTCACTCAGAAGAAGCCTTTTCAGTCAAACTTTAAAAGGAATTCGGGTTATATGAACGGGATATAATCGTCAACTAAAATATTTTTTTCTTTAAATTCAAAATATTAAAACCAGTCGTTAAAACCAAGTCAGAGGCCATTGTGCGGTCTGAAAAATCTGACACCAGGGTTAGCCAAATTCGCCACACACTTAACTATACCTACCTATACGATAAGAAGAAGAATTCAAAATATTTAACTCTCTCCTGATGCGCCTTAACATTTCTGCAACAATTTCGCCTAAACAAACAAATACTTTATCAACATAAACCGTGTCTACAAGCACAAAATACAGTCGTTCAGTGTAATGCGAGTTACATTTCGTCGCCATTCTACTGCCGTGCAATTTAAGAGCACTTCTATCAAGGGAAGTTACTTCCCTAGTCTGTGGTACTCAAACTTGAATTACATTTTTCCGATCTAAGAGAATATGTGGGCCTTTGGGGTATGATACACTACCATAATAACAGTATTATAATCTTGCACTCAATGAAAAGTTATACACATATATATATATTTTGAACGCGACAGATTTTTACAAAGTAAAAATAAATAAATTTCCTATCCCGATTTTAGGAAGCTGAAGACTAATTGAAATAAGATAATAATTATAAATAAAAATATATCTCAAAGGAAATTAAAAATAAGTAAGAAATAAAACTTATTCTTAAAATATGAGTATTAATATGAGTTTCGTATTCATCGCTCGTAGCCTCGTAGCAGTTGGCTACGTTGTTTGTAGAAGTTCGTAGCACGTTTGTTTTTGTTTGTAGTTTATACCTCAAAGACAAAGAGGATGCGATACGCTTTAATGTTACTGACGTTTTTTATTCATATGAAAATAAATATTTTCATTAATATTATTTGTTTGATAAGCTTTGGCTCGTAATAACTGAGGAGGTTAAAAACAAAACGTGATTTGTCCCAAAATTAAAAAAGTTGAGCTAATGATGCTAGTCTATGGTCCACCATAAATAAGGTCTTTTTTAATCATTTGATTTGTGCAAAAAGCGTTTCTGTCCATAGTATTTTGTCTTTGAAAAGCAGGTTTAAATGCAAAAGACGTTTTGTCCAATGAAATTTGCCTATTATATAGAATATTGTCATGATACATTTGTAATGTATACTACACCTGTATCAAAAATTTAGGTAATAAAGGTTTTTGCTATTTATCTCAATTTGATATTTTTGTGACAAATCATGTTACGCTTCTAACCTCCTCAACTATAGAATATACGTACATTTTGCCTTCGGAAGTAAAACTACAACACGATATAAATCTAATCATAATCATGGAATTTATTGCTTTCGGTCTAAATACAGATTTGTGGTACAATCATGGAGCCAGTTGGGGCGCAGCAATGTAGGAGAGAGGAGGATAATCGAATCATTTCAATCATTCAAAAAAAAAATAGAAAGTAAAAAAACAAAAAAATGAAATTATCTGGCAAAACAAGCATATGTCAATTAAATTAAATCTTACTACATTATCCATAGTAAAAAATCTAAACCGGTTCGTCATGCGATTATAACAATTATAAGTAATAATAAATTAATGTCATATTCAGTTAGTCATGCAATTTAAATAATATGATTAATAAATAAATGGATGTGAAAAGCTATGTTAATAATAAATATTATAATAATCGAATTTGGTTAGGTTGTCAATGTAACTTGTCAATTTTAAATCATGCAAATAAAATCTATACATATAATAAAACTGTAGAGGTCGAATTTCTGTACATAGAAAAAAAATGCTAAAAACCGAGTCAGGGGGATGTAAGAAGAGAAATAAAACAAATCCCGATTTTTTTAGATTTTTTTGTTTCTCTGTTTGTCTGTTTGTCTGTTTGTCTGTTTGTCTGTTTGTCTGTTTGCACAGGCTAATCTCCGTAACTGTTGGACCGATTTAAATGAAATTTTGCATAGGGGTACCTTATATCCCCGGTCAACATTTAGGCTACATAAAATTTTGAAATTTAGCCAGTAAATATAAAACCAACAACAAAAACCCCTGAAAAAATTCAAAGCTAGGTGTTTTTCAGAACATTTTACTCATACCATAGAGATCAACGTATTTTTGACATATAGGTACATGGGCTAAAAGCAAGGACATGTTGTTTTTTAAATTTATCTCTTTCGAGAAAGGCGAAGGAATCTGCATCCATACAGCCAGGTCTTCAATATATGTATTTCTTAGCTATGTCTTCAATTTATATTTCTTTACTTCTCTCATTCTCCGTAAGCCGATAGTGTTTTGTTTACGAAGAACTATGGCGGCGAGAAGCACTGCCGCTGGATCGGAGCAGATACACTGTATCACTTGAATTACTTTTTAACCGACTTCCAAAAAGGAGGAGGTTTTATGTTCGACTGTATACAGGGTGGAATTTTGTAATGCCACCTGAAGGGAAAGTACCCTTAATACCGTAGATAGAAAATTGTACTCAAAGAAAACATTCCTTTATTTTTGAAAAGAAAAAAAACTGCATTCAAGAATTTTCGAAAATTCGCTTGCCCCAAGCGGGAATCGAACCGACTAAAATCTGTAAGAATAACCTGTACTTTTATTGCGTCGATCGTTAGGGTCAATTATAAGGATGAAATCTTTCTATGTGCATAAAATGTATAATAAGCTTCCGGACTCCTTTAAACAATTAAATTTTATTAAATTTAAACAGTCTGTCAGGGATTGGCTAGTCGTGAACTGCTTCTACAATTTACAGGAATATTTTGACTGCAAATAATTGCTCTGGGTTATTTAGTGCTTTAAGTAGGTTAGGTTATAATAATAAATAAATATGATTATATAATTTAGCAAACTAGATGACATTCTGTTATTTATAGTGTTACTTAATTATCATTGATTTTGACTGATTTCATTTGTTAACATTGTTATAATTATTTAATTTATGTGTCATTTAATGATAAGAAAATCTGTATAATTTGTCACATTGCCCAATACTTAGTGTACACGCCTGTAAAGGCAGCATTCAATGTGTCTTTTAAGAAGCAACTTCAACCGCAAATGTATAACTTGTTTGTATTACACTAATAAATATTCTATTCTATTCTATTCTATTCTAACAAACTTGGTAAATTAAATGAAAGGAAGACTACGAAATCTTAAACCATTGTATATCTTTATTTTATGTATGTTCACCGATTTCTCCGCCATTTGGACCGATTTTCAAAATTCTTTTTTTTTTGTTCGAAAGAGTTTACTCCAGAAGTGGTCTTATTGTCACCAAGTCAGGATCTGATGGAATCCCATCAAAATCAAAGGCAACCCTTGAATGAAATAGGCACTTACAATGTTTCTCAAGTTCTTTCTATTATTTACGCCAAACATAGAAAAATACGTCTTGGCAAACGTAGTGTAGGACGCCCCCCAGCCAGATGGTCAGATGACCTAAAGAAGATAGCGGGTAGTGGCTGGATGAAAACAACGGAGGATCGTACAAAGTGGCGCATCTTGGGGGAGGCCTATGTTCAGCAGTGGACTGCAGTAGGCTGATATGATGATGATGATAGAAAAATATACACAACAACACTGTCTAGGGATATTGCATGATTTTTCATACAAAAGAGGTCTGTTTGAGAAGCTATAATACCATACTCGAAATACACGGAGTGATATAATTTTCAGATGAGCAAGTGCTAAACATGAATTTTCAATTTTTATCAATGAATTTAATTTTTCTTGAAATTTGTGAAAACGTGACTAAAATGAAAAAAAAAAATTGTGCTAATTCCACCATTTTCATACAAAAAGCAGAAAAAAGTGCATTTTTGTTTTCGTTTACGTCACGTTTAAAAAAAAAATTTAAACAAAATTCATTGACGAGAATTGAAAATTCAGGTTTAACACTTGCTCATCTTAAAATTATATCCCTCCATGTGTCTCGAGTATGCTTTTATAGCTTCTCAAACACACCTTTTTGTATGAAAAAAATAGTGTTGATATTTAACTTATTTTTTCTATGTCTATGAGTACGTAGCATTTGATAAAAGGACCGGATTGAGATTTATGAGATATTTTGTATAAAAGATCCTTTCTTAATTTTTTGTCGGAAGTTTGGTTGAGTAGTAGAGTTACACAGCCTGTGAATCGACGGTTTCTGGGTTCGATTTCCGGTTTGGGCAAACAAACCATACGAGGGAAACTTTAGTGCAGAAAGTTACAGTGTGAAGTGCTAATTAATTGATTTTATGATAGATAGATAGATAGATTGACACTTTATTCAATTGACATAAAACAGCACAACACAGTAATAGACAAATAACAAACATACAAGTAAACATGAATCAGCAAGCAAACAATGAAGTAAACAGAGTAAGAAACAGAAACAAATAATTTTATAAAACTATTTTACACCGTGTTATCTGTATCATGCCAATCAAATTGGCGCTGACTCAGCATATTGCTGCAGTACCAGATTGCAGCGCTGGTATTCTGCCATGATGCTACTTATTGAGTTTTCTTTGTAGGTAATAATAACCTTTTTCTAACTTCATAAATTCACCTTTAAAAAAGTACTTTATAAAGAAAATCTGAGGGTGCTGCTCTATAATTAGATAGATGTTATTTTTAAGAGCTATCGTCGAATATAAGTGAGTCAGAAGAAATTAAAATTATTGTAACTGACCCACAAATACCCAAAAATAAAACAAAAACTTATGTGCTGAACTGGCACTGAACAAAAAATTTGGAATGTGCCAGCTGCCAACCAAATACATTGCATTGTTGGTACAGAGGCCAGCGCCTCAGGTTATTCAATTTTCATTGCAAAACCGCTCTTATCACAACAGCACAGAGTGCACGCGTGTGGTAACCTGAGTTGGGGCCGTCCGTGCATTGCAAAATTTAGACAACGTATATACTCATAAACAATATGCCATTTTTTAAATTTTCATGACATGTAAAGTTATGTGACTTATGTTACCCCAACGAGGATTATAGGCGTATAATATCTAAAATATCGAAACTTTTGTCAGCTTCCCCATTAATAGTTCGGCTATTCTGAACTTTTTTAACGAACCAAAACTAAATACTTAATACATTGTTAATAAGAACGAAGTTGATTAAGTATTTAGTCTTCAAATCTTAATTCGGCCCTAACTAAATAACATTATTCAATCTTCAGGATATCACTTTTTGAAAACAATAAAACGGCTTATTTTTATTTTTAAGCAAAGGAATCTATGGCCGTACAGCCGGTGTTTTCAATGCATTTCTTATTTTCAAAGGCGGGAAACTCAATAGAAACTGACAATTGACATTTGTTTTATTAAAACCACTATTAATATGGTCTATATAGGTTTGATCTATGGCTTTGATGTTCTGACATGAAATAAGGGCTATTTATTGATTTTTTGATTTTAGTTTACATCAAGCGTAGCATTGCGTATATAAGCCATGGATAAATTTTATAATATTACTATTCTAATAAGTTTCTTAGTTTGGATCAAGCACTGACACCTTTGCTTATTTCTACAAATGTCCTTTGAAGGGAAAAGCTTAGTCAATTCTATCTTAAATTTAATTTTTTATTGAATCATTTTTACACAATTATCGCAAAGCACAATAAAAGCAGCGTGCTAGCTGAAATCTCAAATGCACGGGGGTTGTCTTAGATACTGACATAGGTGACCTGTTTCAGAAACTTCTATTCCACTGAAAATCAAAAATAAGTCCGTAATTAGCACTAAGGAATTCGTGTGCCATTTATTGTACTTACCTAAGTAATAGGTCTTTCAACATACAATTTTCGTAAATTTTTTACTCCACATATTTTTATTTTATCAAAATTGATTTTTTATAAGTACAAAACTCTTACGTTTTTCACAGAAACGCGAAATACAATATTAATTAACCACTTTTTGTGGGATTGTTAAGACAACAAGATGTTTTAGAGGCACCACTGACTCATGTTAAGTGTTGATTGTCTATCTCTCTCAGTATCAAAAAATCAAAAACGACTGCTACTTAAGTATAGATCAGAGCTGAGTCGCGTTCTATAATACGGACCTTAATCTATCAAAAGCAGTAACAATGGTATAGAAAATATAAGCGATAGAGGAAACAACTATGTTTGACCTTTGTTTTCAGATCCAAAGTAATGTATTAAGTTTCAACCTTATATGACATAGTTAGCCAAGTTTTCAAATAAAAAATATTTTTAGAAAGTGCTTTTCCTTATATGAACGAAATAGTTGCTATTCGTTCATATGACGAAAATATGAACGAAATAGTTGCTTCAATAAAAAATGGCAATTCATGTATCTGTAGTTGTGTCAAAGTACAAACTCGGTCTATAAAAATACATACAACACGCAGACGAAGTTGCGGGCATCAGCTAGTAATAATATAAAAAAGGAATGTTACAAATTATTATGTTAGGTTAAGTGATCTAAAATTTAGAAAAAATTTAACTTTCTCAACATTCATCGCTTATAACTATTAAACGACTAAATATATTTTAATAAAATTTAGCTAAGAACCATCTCGATCACGTCAGATTTCAACAAAAAAAAAAAAACAAATCAAAATCGCTTAGTAGCTACGATGCCACGACAGACACACAGCAAACAGATACATGCGTCAAGCTTATAACACCCCTCTTTATTTGTCGGGGTAAAATTATAAAACTATGTAATGTAGTACCCACAGCAAACATGCACTCAAAGTAAAGCTAATTTCGAGGGAATTTGAAATCCTTCCAAATTCATTGGAAACTTTTTCAGTGCTGGCAACACATAGCCATTATATTTCCACTTACCAGGAACAAGCGGGAACTAGATGAAGGCTTTCATGAATTTATATTAGCTGTGAAGTAAAACGGGACGGGAGCACTTTTAACAGTTTTTATAATGTATTTTTGTTTTAAACATTGTTTTCTTTCTTTTATGCTTTGTTTAATTAACTCCCGACACAAAAGAGGGGTGCTATAAGTTTGACGTGTCTATCTGTGTGTCTGGGTATTTGTGTATCTGTATATCTGGGTATCTGTGTGTCTGTCAATGGCATCGTAGCTCCTGAGCGAATGGACCGATTTCGAAGCGTTTTTAACCGACGTCAAAAAATAATTCCTCTCTATTTACCATATTCCGCTATGAATTCACCTATTTGCTGTTTTACCCGTAACCACTACTTACTCGTGAACATAGCTTTAAAAAATTATTTCACCCTTTTTGAAGGCGGATCAATTTTTTGTTAAAAATATATTTTTTTTAAATTTGAAAGCTGACGTAATCGAGATGGTCCTTAGTTCAATCAGAATTGGTTCAGCCGTTAAAAGTTATAAGCAATCGAATATCGGAGGCGATACTAATGTTTAAGATTTGTTGAAATAAAAAGAAAAGGCGGAAAAACAACCATAGGTACTTCCATTTCATAATAAAACGAAAGTAACTTAGAATGAACTAAATTAAAAATTGTTATAATTGCATAACGCAATTTTTAACCGACTTCAAAAAAGGAAGAAGTTCTATGTTCGACAGTATACGTATCTTTTTTTAATGTAAGTTAACTGACTTTTTAAAGTAAAAAGGTACACGTGTGCTACGAAAATCAGCGCTGCTGACAGAAAATCAGCGCTGTTGACTCTGAACAGCATATGCTGAGTCAGAACCCATTCGCTGACACAACACTGTTGATAATGCTATGCTTTACGCTATGCTTTAATTAAACTAATTAACTTTGTGCTTTATTGTGTTTCTTTTAATTGTTTAATTGTGTTTTGTCTAGTGAATAAATGTTATCTACAGTCTGGCAAAAAAGAGTAGAAATTAAAAAGTGGCAACACTGTAGTGTCGTCCCGTTTTTCTTAGATTGATTTGAAAGGGACGACGCTACAGTGTTGCCACTTTTTAATTTCTACTCTTTTTTGCCAGACTGTATGTCTATGTCTATGTCTATGCTATAGTTAAATCTATTGTGTCGAGGGGTGGTCATACGTTCCCTCCGCACCCTACTTCCAACCCATCA
This sequence comes from Aproaerema taeniolella, assembly GCA_949987775.1. NCBI lineage: Eukaryota > Metazoa > Arthropoda > Insecta > Lepidoptera > Gelechiidae > Aproaerema > Aproaerema taeniolella. Next base: position 2,300,627 of record OX465259.1, on the reverse strand, counting down.
TATCTCATGCGTATATTCATTACTTTATTTGCTTCCAAGCGGTACAACATTTCTTCCAGCAATTTTCAGTCCAAATTCAAATTCGCTTTATTTGATAGATCATTCTGGATGTTACTTGAAATAAGTCAAGGTTACATTAAGGCGACTACAGCACCCAATAAAAGCAGTACACATAGGAATAGTGCCATCTCCGTCTCTCAACAGGCCTAGGCCGGCAGTGCGAATAGTGTCGATACACGAAGTTTACGGACTATGAAAGCGTGCGTGCGTAAAAACATGTTCGAAAGTTAGAAAAATGAGATTTATGGAAAGGTAACAGCTTAAATAGAAAAATGCGTTAACTACTTATCAAAAGTATTCAATCACGAACATTTTGATAGCAAATTCAAGTTCCTGTGTGCATTTCACTATCGTTTTCACAGCTTAAAAGATACACAATATTGGTATTTAGAGGTGACTTTGTGAGCTTTTTCTATCGAACCAAAAGTGCTGAATCATGTTTTTAGCAAACTACTTATCTAAGTTTATGTCCTGAATATTACCGTAGTATTATTTTTTTCAATTTAATGCGGTGCGTCATGCTTATCTACGCATCATAAAATCGTAATTTAGGTGCTGTAGTCGCCTTAAATACATACATACATATTCGTTCTTTTGACCCTACTGCCTCTACGCCTATTCGCAAAGGTGATGCAGTCTTCCCCAGAGAAGAATAGGCAAGAAACTCCAAGGGTGCTCTTACAAACCTTATTTTCAAATTTTAACTAAATCTGAAATAACTCTAGAGCTGTGGAGTTAATTCCCATGACTGCTTGTCTGGTATCTACCAGACAATAATCAGTAATCAGTTCTCATTTGGAACGTTGTACAAGGTACAGCAAACTTATAGTCTATGTAAAGGTATTCATTCTAATATTTTATAACATTAGTGAACGGACTATTCATATATCTATACTTTAACACTAATATTACAAAGAGGAAAGATTTGATTGTTTGTTTTCATTGAATTGGAAAAAAAAATCACCATTAGAATGCTACATCATCCCTGAGTAACAAAGGCTACACAATTTTACCGAATTCCCACGAGAACGAAGCCTAAAAAGTTCTATATGAACTAAATACCAAAGTACATACGTTCATTTACTGTATACAACCAATGACGTAATCATGCGTCTATTCTTCCATGACCCGATATTTCTCCTCCTAAGCGTGCCAGCGGAAAATATGCTTTATCACAACGGTGTAAAGTTGAGAGCAGAGAAAAGAGAACATTGTTTATGCCAAATGTTTGCAGACTCGTTGTCGCTGCGGCGCCGGCCTGGCGGGAAGATGAAGTCATTTTGGCACAAAGAAAATGTCAGATAGTGTATTGATTTTTTTCTTCATGATGACCTTTCGAAACTTCTACAAAAGAAGTAAGATATCAGTAATTTAACATAGTAAAGAGAGAAAGAAAAAGGGCATTTTCAGGGGATCTAAACCCCCTGAAATATTAATGACAGACAGACAGACAGACAAAAAATTTATTCATTGCTTTAAAACAGACACACAACATTCAAAACAGTCAGAAGTACAAATACACATAAAAGGTTACAGAGTTATTCTAGTGTTGTGTGTGTGTCAGAATGCAACAAAAAGGCCATAGCTCAGCATAAGCTTTGTCCAAAGGACAAAACACTGGTATTCTGCTATAACCTCATTAAGGTCAGTCACGAGTGCTCAGCAGCGAAGATAAACACTAAAAAAGAGAATGTAAAATATAATGTATAATATGTATAACAGGGGATAAATATGTGAGTTATGTGTGTAGGTATGATATTGCGTATTAATAGTTGAGTGTAGCACAAAAGTTTGTCAGGATTTAAAAACCGTTACATAGTAAGTGTCTGGAATACCCAGTTTTTGCTTCTCCAGAAGGAACGTCCTATACTTAATTCTAAAATACTCCTTAGACCTAAGAAGCCGCAGAGGGGGGGGTATATTGTTCCAGCACTTTGTAGCCATGTAACGGAAGCTGCCAGCAAATGCTTGCGTCTTGTGTGGATGTACCTCCAATAAATAGCGTGTAGGTCTGGTGACATAACGGTCATGAAAACCAGAAAACTTTAATTTATCAAAAAGATTAATGAGGGTATATTACCTACCTATTTTCTACAATTAGACTGCAGCGTTCCATTTTGCATGCTGATGATAGCTTGAATTTGCAAACAAAATAATGTATAAAATGTATGACATTTCAGCGAATAAAGTTATTTGATACTGTGTTTGACAATTAATAGAATTAAACAATTTTTTTTCAATTTTTCAACAGACCTAATATTCTAGACATTTTCTTAAGTTGTGACTTAAAGCCAAACTAATAGCCTTGTTTACTCGCTTGCAATCCTCCATGTAACCCTCCTACCGGATTCCGACGCCAAACAGCTTGCTGTGTTCCGTCGGTGCGTGGGAGTACCAGTGCCTTTATAGGCATTTTCTGGGTTAACTCGCTCCATCGTCGACCTCATCTTTGACTTTTATGGTCAAGATTGAGGTCAAGAGTTAACCCATCTTATAATAAAATAAAATAAAAATAACCCATAACTTTGTGAGTAATGAAAGATATTTCAAGTCGTGTGAGTCCCCGGCAGAGTAGGATAGGACCACCCTTTTTCTTACCGAGGTGTCGTACAAGGCGACTAAGGTAAATATGCAAGCAAGTTCATCTGCACACAGAGAAGGAAAACTTTGCAATTATATAAAAACCCTCGCCAACCCGTCTGCCAAGCGTGGTGAGTATGGCATTTACCCCTCATGTTATTGAGGGAGGCCCGTGCCCCAGCAGTGGGGACGTATATGGGCTGATGAAGAACTATTTTATAAAATATATATTCAACTGATTCAACGGATATAAAATATTCAACTGAGTCACCCGTTTAATCACGTATGTACAGAGGGCCGCAAATCAGGCATACACTCTCTGTGCTATTACAATAAGAATGGTTTTTAAATCAAAATGAGGTAACCTAATTTGCTGGTCTCTATACATATCGGGAATTTGGAAACATTATGTAGCGCCTTCACCTAAATTAGTAAGCGAAACTTTAGATGGTGAATTTCCTAACAATTGAAATTCTCAAAAATACCGCATAATATTCTCAAAAAATTAAAATAATGCAAAAAAATTGTTAAATTCATCTTAAAAGTATTGTGTATTTGTACCTTCATTATATTAATTTGTAAATACTTTTTTTACCGTGTGGTTATCGGTTGAGATTAACACTAACCCATCTCTTTCCGTGGGTGTCGTAAGAGGCGACTAAGGAAACACAAATGAGACCTGCCTCCTAGTAATCCATTCCAGGCAACGACACTTCATTTTTTTTCTGAATTTGAGGTGTCGTCCTATGGTCTCATGCGGTGTGGTAGGCTCTGTAAAGGGCCGTCTGGTTCGTGACCACCCTCCTACCGAAGTCTGACGCCAAAACAGCTTGCTGTGTTCCGTTGGAGCGTGGGAGTACCAGTGCCTTTATAGACATTTTCTGGTTTAACTCGCTCCATCGTCGACCTCATCTTTGACCTTATGGTCAAGATTGAGGTCAAGAGTTAATCCATCTTATAATAAAAAAAAACATAAGTTCTGCTTTATAAAAAATTCCATCAGAACAAATTAGAAATTCTCTCGAAACATCTAGTCTAGGTCACTGATGATTAAAATTTAGCTAGAAATCAAGATAAATATTGGATTTCAAAAGCAAAGTTTAATTTTAATTCTCAGAAATCACAGCGATAGGGTTTTGATAGACTCCTTTATAAAATTGCTTTATTAAACAGACTTTATCAAGACACAACAAAAGTTAATAAAAAATTTTGACGGTTTGGTCGAGTGGTAGTGACGCTGCCTTTTGACCGAAAGTCCTGGGTTTGATACCTGGTCAGGGCAATCTTTGTGTAAAAAGCAGGTCTTTGTTGTCGGGTCATGAGCATTCGAGTCTGTAGATGAAATATGCATGAAATCCTTTTTATAGAATATTCAATTTTCGAATAGGGAGCCAATGGCTTAGTTTAATGGATATTTATACAAATAAATAAAACGGGCAAGTGCGAGTTAGACTCGCGCACGAAGGGTTCCGGACCATTACCTATAAAACCGGCCAAGTTATCTCTATAATAACGGCAAAAAAACGTTTGTTGTATGGAAGTCCCCTTAAATATTTAATTTATTCTACTTTTTAGTATTTTTTGTTATAGGACCAATAAAAATAAATCACCTGTGAAAATTTCAACTATTTAACTATCACGATTCATAAGATACAGCCTCGGACAGACTTTCTATATAAACGAGCAAAAAAATCACGTTTTTTGTATGGGAGCCCCCTTAAATATTTATTTTATTCTGGTTTTTAGTATTTTTTGTTATAGGGCACATACAATTACATCATCTGCGAAAATTCCAACTGTCTAACTATCACGGTTCATGAGATACAGGCTGGTGACAGACGAACGGACAGACGGACAGCGGAGCCTTAGTAATAGGGTCCCGTTTTTTTCCTTTTCGTGCGGAACTCTAACAAAAGGCAAAAACTCAGTAAAATAATTATGATTTTTAAAAAAATAAATTACAGTTCTTATGATATAAAATCACAAAAGCAATTGCCCTGTCACGGGCAGAACGAAACTCTTTATTTAAAACTACAGCATTTTATTCATTTCACTGAGAAAGGATTTTTCTTTTTAAAACTTTACTAGCTTCTCTTTCGTAACTTTGTTTACGTCAGGTTTACTAAAATTGGTTTCAGTATCGACCACTTTTGCATGTAAATGTAACCTTTGCAAATTGTCTAGAACGCTGGAGTAAAAAAAAAAACGAAAAATATGCCAGCTGCCAATTCTTCCCAGGCATGCTGTAGTAGTAAGTGGGACGCGAGGGTTTTCCTGCGTCGAGGGTGAAAGGCTGACAAATGGGATGACTTGAAATTAGCAAAACTTTAGGAGGTGATTCTCTCCATGTAACTTAACAACTTTTCCCAAGAAACCTAGGTACTTATATGAAATTCTCAAAAAAGATTTCGATTTTCATAGTAACAAACAAAATAGATAGATAGATAGATAGATAAAAAGTTTATTTGTCTGCACAGTCACACACATGCACAATTATTCCAAGTGCAAATTAACAGAAGTGTATATAAACTTAATGCAAGTTACTATACATAGGAGAGGAAAAATAAAATAAAAGTTAAATGTGTGTGCTGTAGCAGCGCAAACCGGCCATAGCTCAGCGTTTGTATTGCTAAAAAGCAAATCGCTGATTTTCAGCTACTGCCTAAAGCCAGCGCAGGAACGGAACAGCCAACAGTACAGTAACACGTATACTAAAAAGGCAGGAGCATAAAAGTTACTATTAGTTAATAATAATAATTAAAATACATGCAATGAGATATAAAATTAAACATAATATTAATAAAATACCAAACAATTAACAAGAAAAATCAAATCAAACAAGGGCATGACCTAGAGTCTGTGGATGCCAATAATAACATTTTTTACAAGCCTAAATAGAGGGGCACTGGCCTCCCTTCGATACACAAAGATATTAATATATAATTTTAAAAAAAACAACAGGTTGCACTCCGGAACTGCCGGCAGAAGTGGAAACTTGAACATTAACGTTGTGCATTAATATGGAAATAAAACAAAATACACAAAAAGAGTCCGTTATTCTCTCAGGATTCGATCCTCGACGCCTCGCCTACGATCTGATAACTTCACCACTCGACCAAAAATACAAAAGACTTTCTTGAGTTCACTTCGTGGTTTCGAACCCTCGCTTACAATCTGCCAACTTTTTCACTCGACCAAAGTAGTCAGTACTTTCAATTCAGTAAAAAAGTTTATCGGTATTTGCGCACTTCGTACGAATAACCGTTGACATCGTTGACATCTGTCACAGAGATAATTTTACCATAGGGCTGCCTTCCGTCCGGGTTTCCACCTATACTTCAAAGTGCACAACGACGCTGCTAAAGAAGTTTTCACTTCAAAAAAGGTGGCAACCCTATCCTACGCATTTTCGATCAGGGTCAAAATACTAAGTCCATGGGGTCACGAGACATCTGACGCGAGTTTATCGCGAGTTTAACATTTTTTCGCCATACTAAAAGTGCTCAACGCCGCTGTCAAAAAATTGCAGAGTATAGAGCTAATTTTAATTTATTTCGATGAACTGATATTTAATTAAACGCCACCTCAGGCTAAAATAAAGTAAAGAGCCTATTAATTTGATATCCGGCCCCGCCATAGGGCGTTCAGAAACTGTTTGATCTTCCCGCCTTCAAACACCATATTGTGTTAGCGGATTTGAAGGAGACTGAAAATTATGGAAACTAATTACTTTGAACAAATTAGCCTCCAACCACGTTTTTTTGGCAACAAAATCTTACCATAAAAGTTATTTTTCTTTTATAACAAAAACCCGAGACGCTTGGAAAACAACTCACTGATTAAGTACTTAAACCAATTTTGTGGAGATTTGGAACAAACGATCATTTTCTTTGTTAATTCATAAATATTCAATCCATCGGCTTCTATTTCCAATTCATTAAAAAGCACAATCAAATAAACTGTCAGAATATTAAGTCATAATTAATAAATTACATTTACACACACAAACAAACCAATTCTTACTAGGCTGTAAGATTATGTGTGAGTATTCTTAGAATTAAATAAATTTCCAATTCATTTAAATATCAATTTCATCGGCTAATCGTAAGCGTTTCATTCGTACACTGAAATCAATGTAAATACTTCTAGAGAAGTCTGTTTGAACAGAATTGGTAAGACGATAAGCTCATTGCCGACTAAGCTTAGCTTAGACTGGCTTCAATTTGCTAGCAAGCCAGAGCTAGCTTGGTGGTTTCATTCTAGTATCGATCGGTGACTGTTATTCTTAAACTTAGTACTAGTATAATGGAGATCCTGTAGCTTACTTAAATTCACCTGTTCTGAATCACCTGAGCGAATTGAGCAATACTATTCGTAAAATGAACATACACAAAGACAGACATTAATAAACATCTGCATTTTAAGCAAACATTTGCCCCGGTCGGGAAGCGAATCTTTGATTAACCCTCCAACTTGATTTCCAACCGCCAAATGGCTCTGACTTTGTTAAACCGTCATTAACCGTAGGTCCCGGCTGATGTCGTTTGACTGAAGGTTTAACGTGCCCTTTGAAGCACGGACACATTCGTGATTAATTAAATCTATGGTTACCCCTCTTTGCCCCATGTTGCATTAACAGGTGAAATATACAACAGTTCCAAATCCTGTTTTTTTTCTAGACGGGGCAAAAACTGCAGTAAGAGAATACAAAATAAAATCGATCTCAAAATGACCTATGCCTTTACTTAGAAGTCTATCGGCTTTACCTCGAATGATACTAAAATATAGACATCTTATTCAATATTTATATTTGTTTGCCTTCCGGGAATAACGCTTGAACGGAAACTAAACAGCTTATTCATGAACTTGTCTTGCCGGTGCTTATATAATACTAGCTTTCCGCCCGGGACTTCGTGGAATTGGGAATTGGGAATCTTCCGTGGGTTCAAATCCTGGTGCGGGCCTGTACCACTAAATTCGTCTTTTCGGATTTATGTACGGATTTCTAATTATCACTTGCTTAACGGTGAAGGAAAACATCGTGATGAAACCCGCCTGTCCAAGAAAATTCATTTTCGAAAGACGAGCGGTCCACCAACCCGCATTGGGCCAGCGTGGTGGACTATGGCCTAAATCCCCTTCGTGTTTCGAAGGGAGGCCCTTGCCCCTCGGTGGGGACGTATATGGGCTGATAAGATCCGTGGGAATTGGGAAAATCATGTACCCTATATTCATCACGGATAATATAGGATTCTAATAGTGAAAGAATTTTTCAAATCGGTCCAGTAGTTTGGGAGCCTATTCAATGCAAACAAACAAACAAAATCAAATATTTCTTCTTTATAATATTAAGTAATAGCTTTCCGCTCGGGGCTTCATTCCCGTGGGAATTCGGAAAAATCATGTACCCTATGTCCATCACGGATAATGTAGGATTCCAATGGTGAAAGAATTTTTCAAATCGGTCCAGTAGTTTCGGAGCCTATTCAATGCAAACAAACAAACAATCAAATCTTTCCTCTTAATAATATGTATATATATATAGATATATACGAAAGTTTTGCTGTATAATGGGCGAAAGGCTGACCTCTCACCATTATGCAACTTGTTGCATCTGATAATCTTCACTATTTGTCTCAAACGTGGCATCTAGTGGTTCTAGGACCACTAATGCTCTGCTTACCCCGTAAGGGATTATAGGCTTGAGCGTGCGTGTAAGTATAGATATCATCATAGTCCTGTTACTATTAAAACACTATACCTAATAATATTATAAATGTAAAAGTTTAGATGTTTGCGAGTTTGTTTGTTTCTGACTTAATCAAACAAAAACTTTTTGACTGATTTCAATGAAACTTTGCAGTAATAAAGTATTATATTTCATAGAACATTCAGTATTTTACTTAAAATAACTCAAAGTAGGGATTTACATTGCATTTTTCTTTTCCATCAGTGTGGTATGATAATTTTTTAAGATGATTCTTCCATATCGTGTTTTTTTTTATTATAAGATGGGTTAACTCTTGACCTCAATCTTGACCATAAAGGTCAAAGATGAGGTCGACGATGGAGCGAGTTAACCCAGAAAATGCCTATAAAGGCACTGGTGCTCCCACGCACCGACGGAACACAGCAAGCTGTTTGGCGTCGGACTTCGGTAGGAGGGTGGCCGCGAACCAGACGGCCCTTTATAGAGCCTATCACACCGCATGAGACCATAAGACGACACCTCAAATTCAGAAAAAAAATGAAGTATCGTTGCCTGGGATGGATTAATAGGAAGCAGGTCTCATTTGTGTATCCTTAGTCGCCTCTTACGATACCCACGGAAAGAGATGGGGTGGTGTTATTCTCAACCGTTCACCACACGGTTGAGAATAACACCACTCGTGTAAGTATATCAAGTACTTATGTAGTGAGCTGAATATTTTAGAGAACTGCAGTTGGTTTACCTACATTGAGTAAGTACAGTACTGATAAAATTCAGAAAAAAATCTCCCAATTTTTATTTCAATCGTTGGGAAGTTCTAAACACATGAATAGTGATAAAAAAAACATTAATTTCGGTGTTGGTTATAAAACATGACACCAACAGATTAAGGTCATCACCTAGGTAAATGGATTATAACCCTTATTCCAACTACTTAACACTTGTGCCGTCACGGGCAGTGATCCACCATTAAATAAGGTGCTAAATATAATAACGGATAGGATTATCCTTAACCCTTCCCGGTGTAATAGGCACAAACACAAATATTAAAGGGGTTATTGAAGGCCAAACTCTCAAACATGTAATTAGTTTTGTTGTCCTCAGCTTCCAGAGCTTTCCTTTCATTCAACTTCTTCTTCCAAATTTGTATGTATGGATGTTTGTTACTCTTTCACGCTCAAACGGCTGGAACGATTATGATAAAATTTGGTATGGAGGTAACACCCTGGATTAACACATAGACTACATATTTTTACCAAATTCCCTTGAAAACGAAGTCCTGGGCGGAAAGATAGTACGAAATACAATTTAAAGAAGGAAAGAAAGAAAATAAATTATATTTCACTAAACTGTAAAAATATAAAATAATTCTACAACGAGTCTGGTAGCGTACTTATTTTTAATTTTTAATTTTCCTCGTATGAATTCACATTGACTTTACCTGTATCCTTGTCTAACAATCCATTTTCTAATACCGTCGGTCATAAAAGGGCATGTTTGTAAAGTTTAGGGTATTGCACGTGTTTAATTAAACTTAGGTTCGTGTTCTGACGTAGTTTGACTAACTAACTTGGGTCCTAAACACCACACGTCACTTGCAACGCGTATTTAAAAGTTTGGCATTCTCATTTTCAGATTTACCTAAGCAGATTTGAAAATATTTGAAGCCACGATGTTTATTCAACTGTGCTGTATTTTAAAATTCATAACTTACAGTTACAGATAGACAGACAGACGTTACACACTCAAAGTTCCACAGTAAGGTTTTCTCTTATGTCGTGGGTACCTTAGAATATACACTGAGACAGACTCAAACACCCATGACCCGAAAACAAACCCCGATTGGGAATCGAACTCAGGGCCCATTGATCAAGAGGTAGCATCACTAACACTCGACCAAACCGGCCGTCATAAATAAGTGAAGTAGCATTCAACCCGCGGCTTTGTCTTCTTGGAATCCGGTTATGTCGTGCTCTCGAAGGAACTCTTCAACACTTCAGAATATAAAGCCTAAATCTATCCTCGATTTCTCGTACCTTAAACTATATCCATACAAAATTTCATAAAAATCGGTTAAGTTGTTTAGTCGTGAGATCATAACAAACAGACTTACAGAGTTGCCAAGTATGACCCATTAGTATGGTTATATCTTAGCCCACTTTAAACCGGGGCGTGGTAACCAAGGTTTTATTATCGTTCGTTTATCGTTAATTTCAGTAAGACATTTATATCTTGGGGTTTAACCTAACTAATTGTAAATTATTCCAATAAACTGTATCGTATCCGTTGGGGAAGACTAGGAGTCCGAAGATACAGGTACTACCTAGTTTAGACTCGCGGGCCTAGACTCACATGCAAATTTTCCTAAGCATCTAGTTTCCTAGATTTAAGAAAATAAAATGTTTTCACCTGTTGGTATCTCATGTAATTTTTACGGCTTATCACGAAGACTTATGGTGTGTGAAAAATCTTGCATGAACGGGAACTTTTTTAAGTGCTACGAAGTGCTACGTTCTCTATCTCTGTCAATGATTGATTGGTTGACAATGATTGGGAACAAAGAATACCATAAACTTCTTCTTCTTATCGTGTAGGTATAGTCAAGTGTGTGGCAAACTTGGCTAACCCTGGTGTCAGAGTTTTCAAACCGCACAATGGCCTCTTGGTTTAACTTGGTTTTAACGACTCTAATCGACAATTGCCGGGACTGACAGTTTAACGTGCTCTCCGAAACACGGAAACGCTCGTGATAACGCTACGAGCTCTTCAACTGAAATGGATCAACGACCTCATCTTAAAAGTTTTCCTTTACGCGCAATCTCTGGAGAGTTTTACATACTTCTAGGGCTCCACACACGGGCGTTACATAAGTACAAACGTGAGCACTCATTAGCAACCGTGTTAGAACCAACATCCGGTAAGTTTAATATTCATGACGTCACCGGAGCCTAAGCTCATAAAAGAGAAGGTAGAAGGGGAACTGTATCGCTTCAGTACAGTAAACCGCCCTCCAAACTATACAAAAGTGTGCTTTACTTACTTGTGTTAAGGTTGGTTAAAGAAAATGTGCCAGCTAGCTGTGCTGTCTACTGTAAGAAGTTTATATTGCGTGACGTGTGGAGGGTAGTGAAATCTATAGTTATGCAGTAGCTGTGTTTAAGAATTGATAGTTCGTACCAAGTTCGAGTGTTTTACCGTCTTACGTTATTACGTTGGGCATGTTATGTTGTCTTAGCTTTGTAGTCAAAGTTAAGAATATGATTGAATTTGAAAAAACATTAATGTTACGAATTATTTAGGCAGAATCATCAGAGTTACATCTTGCTGTGACATACGCTGAACCTGGGCTTTTCATTACATGACGACAATATACATACTATGTACACCACACATTTTATTGCTTGTCTGTTCTTGTTATTGTAAAAAAATTGTTTTATTTCCGTTTTATTACTTTTACTCTGTTTCACGAATGAATAAATGTTGTAACTATTAGTAATAAGCTACAGATCTGTGCTTCAATAAACCTTAAAACAATAAAAAATAAAATAATTTTAAAACATTTAATAAGAAGGAGAGTAATTACTAATAGGTATATCAATTCAAATTACATAATTTCACTGTAATTGTTTTCCCTGACCTGACCTGGCTTTTGACCTGGTATAAAACGAGTAAGTTCAACCATAAATCATATTGAGAACAATCAATTAAGTGTAGTAATTCTCAACTGCTAACCAAGGGACCGAATTGAATAATGGTTACTTAGAATATGATTTCGGCTAAATCCGACAAGTAATGTCTTCTTCTTATCGTGTAGGTATAGTCAAGTGTGTGGCGAACTTGGCTAACCGTGGTGTCAGAGTTTTAAAACCGCACAATGGCCTCTGACTTAGTTTTAACGACTGTAGTCAATCGACAATCGCCGGGACCGACAGCTTAACGCGCCCTCCGAAGCACGGAAACGCTCGTGATAAATTGCCAATTCGGTCACCCATCAGGTTCCCTGCCTCTGTGTACGTTACTTAACCTCACTGATTGGTTGAGATCAGCGAGTGCCACTGGGCTACGAGCGCTTCAAGTAATGTGCAGGATATCTTCGCATTATTTTATCTTACTTTTAGAGCATCAGTTTAGTATGCTCAGCATCGTATCAGCATCAGTAAATTTGCAACTTATCTATTTTTAAAACGCTTACCCGCTTGAGGGATATTCATAAATAATTTCACGGAAAGAAAAATATTCGGCGCGAACGGGAATCTTATCCCGGGGTCGTGGGTTTAAGTCCCATTCGTGCCGAATATTTCTCTTTCCCAAAAATTATTTCTGAACTCATCTATTGTATTGTTTCAGTTTCAATTGCCAGTGCACCTTTGCCAATTGGCGTAGAGTTAAAAGAACTATATGTATGTATGTATTTAAATCCTGTGTACTCCACTACCGTCATCTACTTATAAGTTACATCATTTTAAGTCAAGTACATCTTAAATCCTTACTATCCTTACTTCCTTACTAATATTATAAATGCGAAAGTAACTCTGTCTGTTTGTCACGCTTTCACGGCTAAACTACAAAACCGATTTTAATGAAATTTGGTACAGAGATAGATTAGATTTTGTGAAAGGTCATAGGCTACATTTTATCCCACAATTGGGCACGATATAACCTGTAGTCCACGTGGGCAGAGCCGCGGATGTTCTATAAAATAAAGTTATTTTGAATTTGACATTACTATTTTAAAATCACTCTGCAATCCCTTGTCAATGTCCCAACAAAGTTTCGGAAAGTTAATATTATTTTAAAAGAAATTAAAAATTCATGATGGCTGTAGGAGTTATAAATGTTGGAGTACCTCCAGGGAGCTCTCTCAAGTTTAACGACTGTTCTTGTCAACGTCTTATGAATTTAAACTCTTGTTTGCTTAAATTAGTCCTCAAATTGCCGGCGGATGACATGAAGAGCTTAGATTATGTTTCTGGGTTGATTTGAATAGTATCTATAGATAAACAAGAAAGGAAGTCTTGGACATCAAAAATAGTTCTGCTGCTAGATACGATTTTGAAAAAATGGGTCAATCATTGTTTTGGGTCAAATATTTCTCAATTTACCCCAAAATAGCAGAAAAAGCACTTCAATTGTACCCTTCTCAAGTAAATATTAGTGCGAAAGGGGATTTTCTGCTGTAGTTGCAATAAAAACCAAGTATAGAAATAAAGACATTGGTAGTTTACGTTGTGTTGTGCGATTTCTATGGTTAAGCCAAGAATTGTAAACCTCGTCAAATCCATGCAAGCTCATCCATCACATTCCCAATAAGTAGTTTCTACTTACCAAATACATTTTGTATGTTTTTGTAAAACTTGAATTAGCAATAAAAATACTTTTTTTTGTTATCAAATACTTTTTTATTCTGACCTAATAATCTGGACTGGAGCATGGGGGGCGCGGAATTTTTTTAATGGTCGAAAGGGGGCGCGTCTCAAATAAGTTAGGGAACCCCTGGTATAGGGTATTGTCATCGTTTTGCGTACTGTATGTATGTATTTATTTATTCTTTATTGTACTATGATAATACAGAGGATAATAAGTTTACAATAGTAGGAAGTTTACAAAGGCGGACTTATCCCACGAGGGGATTGACGTTGCATCACGTTGAAATTTTAATTTTACCACTCATGAAAAAGATATATTTTTTCTATGTTATCAACTTATCAGCTACGCAATAAGAATAATAAATTACTTTCTAATGCTACTTTATAATGCTCTTTATAAATTACACCCGAATGGATTTTCGTTCCGCCAAATGAAAATTTTCTTTTTTTTGAATAAATTAACAGACAATCTTTATTATACTTGTGAGATCTTTTTAGATGTTAAGAAAAATAAATTGTATCATTAGGTAAATTGTTCCTTTGGAGATACTTATCGAAAAGGATAGAACTTTAGATAGAATTTGTTTTGTAAGATAATTCTTGATGGAGCTCCACTCATAATATAAGCTCTGGTTTATTTCGATAGAGTTTGTTAAGTTAATAAAAAATTCTAGATGCCCGAATCTATCGTAAATCAATCGTTTTCCTATCGTAAAATAGGTATAAGAATGGCATAAAGTCTCGACTCAGGCTAGTTCTTTGACTTTATGCCACTTTTATACCTATATTCAAGACTTTATGCCTCTTTAGTGTATTTTTAGTCCATAACAAAAAAATTAAATATTTAATATCAATCCCGATATTCATAGCTTATAATTATTATTACTGTTAAACGACAGAACCAATTTTGATTAAACTAAGCTAAGAAGCATCTCGATCACGTCAGCTTTGACACACAGTTAACACACCTTTTTTTTGTCAGGGGTTAAAAATCAACAGATGATACAGTTGTTTAGCCGTTTGATAAGAAGTGAACTCAAACATCTCGGAAATTCAACTAAGTTTGTTTGCCCAACATCCCCTATCTCCCTAAGCCTCATTTGAAGCGGAGGAGTTACTGGGAAATTATGTTAGTAGACGAATTCCCCTTTTATTGAACCCATTAGTCTCCCTAATGAGCAATTCCTGAGTCAATGGCCGCACAAATTAGTCACGATGGATTATTACACCGTAAAGAATAAGTTAGAAGTATTGTATAATTAGGTGATTTGAGAGAAATTGTTGTACCTTAGTTGTCGGTAGCTTTCCGAACCAATGAGCTCGCTCGAAGAACACTAGATACAGGTAACGAAGAGTTTCGAACGAAGAGACCAAATCACAGTTCCAGATTGACTGAGATCACTTTTAATATGCATAACATTGACGCTCGATGCTGCTGATTGACGAAAAACACTCTTAAGATATTGACTATAGAAACAAGAAGTGGATAAACTACATTCCGAGGCAATGAAAATACTGCAAAGAGCGGGTGGCGTAACGTTGCTGGACCACGTACGAAGTACATACATACGAAGCAGCTTCACAGTGAAACTTAACCCTGAGAAATTAGAGGAAAGCTGGCGAAGATGGTACCAGCACATCATGCAACGACTACCAGACATCATGACATAAAAAGTGTTGAACGAGTACCTGCTGCCCAAACAATCAGGAAGACCCCGATAAACCTGGATGGCCATAATCAGACGGGACCTAAAAAGAACAACATCTAGCCGAGTTAAACCAGGAAAGACGATTCTGGAGAGAAATGACTATAGAAGAGCCAACCCCAAATAGCGAGGAGAGAGAAATTTATTTTGGTTGGTATTTTCAGTTTTTTGAGAATTTCAGTAGACGAAGATTTTTTAAATTTTAAACCCATGTTTCTTGGGGAAAGTTATTCAGTACGCAATGGACTTTTAGTTCTACTTCTTCTTCTTCTTCTTCTTATCGTGACGACCTAAGGCTAAATCTTTGTAGACCAGTACTCAGCCACGCGGATTGCGTTATCTGTGGCCTTGTAGAGGTCTTCGCAAGTACAGGAGTCAGGACTCGCGGGGCATGTTAGCAGGTGTGCCATAGACTGCGGAGAAGTGCCACATTCGCAGGCCTCATCCAAGCTGTACCCCCACCTACACAAATTTTCCTTGCAACGGCCGACTTGGGTCCTATAGTTCTACTCACTTTCAATTCCTAGCATGACCTTCTGACCCAGGGCTTTAGCTACATCATCTTTTTTAGCAACATTTAGAACGATCAACCGTGTGATGCTTAAAAGAAAAAAAAAGTCATACACTCAAAGGCCCACACTGAGGTTTTCCCTTGTGTCGTGGGTCTCTCGAAACACACATAAAGACAGACACAAACACCCATGACCTGAGAACAAACATCTGCTTTTTACACAAATATTGTCCCCGACTGGGATTCGAACCCGTAGTGGGTTCGACTAAATCGGCCGTCAAAGAGTATCTGACACACTAAGGTTTCCCCTTTGGTACAAAAGAGGAAGGAATGACGCACTTTGATGTTGGAGGTCAAAATTCACTACGGACTGCTGAGTCAGCCAGGTATGTAACAATTTAAAAAACCCAAAACCCTTGCTGTGTGGTGATCGGCTGAGAATAACACTACCCCATCTCTTTCCGTGGGTGTCGTAAGAGGCGAAACAAAAATTAGACCTGCCTCCTAGTAATCCATCTTAGGCAAAGACACCTCAGCTTGTTGTCAATCTAAGGTGGCGTCTATTGTCTCGTGCGGTGTGGTAGGCTCTGTAAGGGGCCGTCTGGTTCGCGACCACCCTCCTACCGAAGTCCGACGCCAAACAGCTTGCTGTGTTCCGTCGGTGCGTGGGAGTACCAGTGCCTTTATAGGCATTTTCTGGGTTAACTCGCTCCATCGTCGACCTCATCTTTGACCTTTATGGTCAAGATTGAGGTTAAGAGTTAACTCATCTTATAATATAAAAAAAATGCACTCAATGAAAACTTATATACATTTATGTATATATTTTGAAAGCGACAGATTTTTACAAAATAAAAATAAAGTAAATTTCCTATCCCGATTTTTGGGAAGTTGAAGACTAATTGAAATAAGATTATAATTATAAACAATAATATATCTCAAAGGAAATTAAAAATAAGTAAGAAATAAAATTTAATCTTAAAATACGAGTATGAGTTTCGTATTCATCGCTCGTAGCCTCGTAGCAGTTAGTTACGTTGTTTGTAGAGGTTCGTAGCACGTTTGTTTTTGTTTGTAGTTTATACCACAAAGACAAAGAAGATTCGATACGCTTTAATGTTACTGACTTTTTTTTATTCACATGAAAATTAATATTTTTTTTTAATATTATTTGTTTGATAAGCTTTGGCTCATAATGCCTATAGAATATACGTACATTTTGCCTTCTAAAGTAAAACTACAACACGATATAAATCTAAAATTTAAAAAAAAACTGTTACTGGCTGAATATATATTTTGATAAATCTTGCTATGTTTCGTCAGTGCGTGGGAGTACCAGTGCCTTAATAGGAATTTTTTTGGGTTAACTCGCTCCATCGTCGACCTCATCTATGACCTCGGTCAAGATTGTGGTCAAGAGTTAACCCATCTCATAATAAAAAATATAAAAACCCAGTGACGATTTTGTGGGAGTAAAGAACAGAGCGCCAATTTATTTGTGCTGGTATTTTGCTGAAACCTTCAATTCCGAGATTGCATAATAAAAACATAAAACAATTAACGGGCTATGCAGTTTATTTTCTCTTTTTTTACTTTATTGAGTCCTAATTGGAGCTACTCTTTTATAAAGTTTTATTTTGATATGTTCCTGATAGGTATTTCGAAATTGAATGTATTTTTCAATTTGCTCGAGGGAAAAATGTAATTTTATAAAAGTTGTAAGTAATTTTATTTAAATGTTTTACAGTTAATAATAATAATAATATAAACGCTACACACTCAAAGGCCCACACTATGTTTTCCCTTGTGTCGTGGGTCCCTCGGAACACACATAAAGACAAACACAAACACCCATGACCCGAGAACAAACAACTGCTTTTTACAAAAATGTTTGCCCCGACTGGGGATCGAACCCAGGACCCTGTGATCAAGAGGCAGCGTCACTACCACGATTAAACCATTTCAATAATTAAATAATAATATTAGATTATTATGTCGAATTATTTCGTTTTTCTTTGTTTATTTTAATTGTTAAATTGGGTCGTAGTACTTCGATTGTTTGGAGTGTTCCAAATATGTACTCTCCATGAAACTGAACAATTTTTCTAAAATAATTCACGAGATTCTCAGAAAATTGACTTTTCTTACAAGTTCTCAAATATAACTTACGTATTAAAAGCAAACCATTCCCGGTTTGCCAACTTCTCAAATGTAATTTTATTTGGGAACATTAATTTTTTTATACCTATGATGTAATGTGTTTGCTCTTAACTACAATCTAGCCCAGGGGCGAAATGTTCTTTTTAGGATGTATGGCATCTATTCTGTTTAGTAAAAAACAAAAATAACAGCGTGAAACACGAAAATCAGTAATGTTAAATCGCATCGCGCGCTTGAAGCGGTTTCGCAGTACATTGCGTAGCGCTTAAGTAAAAACTCCTTAACTTGACGCTTCCGGGAAAAAATAAATTACTTGTAGCTGATTATAGTTATGGGTATATTCCACCATTTAAGTATTTGCTAAGCTGTCCCTCAGACCGTGTACAAGGCTGTAGACACAGAACTATTTGAATACCAGCTTACAGCCTGCATTCCTGCATCTCGTTTGGGCAACTGAAATGCAATTGAACCTGTAAATGCATGTCATGCTGACGGAGAGCATTTCGATGTGATAGCACCACTTTGTAAGCCGGAGCTCCAATTAACCTGGGTAATGAGTGTGTAAGTGACAGGTTATTGAGAGAGTTTTCGTTTGTAGCTGGAATGTTAATCAGCAGCTCGATCATGATCGTGAAAAAATCGCGCGGCACGCCACTCGGCTGGCGGTGAAACTTCACTTTGATTGCGCGAGAGCCCCGCGCAAAGTCTTACTCGCTCTCTAGCGTTGTCAATGTTTACATTTTGACATAGGACCGCGGCGCATTACGCGCGCGATGACGCCATACTCGAGCTGTAGATGTTTTATAATGTACTGAGGAGTGTGTGGAGTCATAATCTTCGAAATTGCCATACTGACCCACTAGCGGTGCACCCCGCTAATCAAAGGACGAGGCTGTGACGTATAAAAACCCTTAAAAGGTTTCTTCATTTGATGTTTGTGACATAGATAATGTCATAGAATAGTTTTTACATTTGGAAAAGGTGAGAATGTGTGATTGCCCATGTATATAGATATTAAAACTAGATAAGAAGGACGTCAAGGTCATAATTGTTAATTTTTTACAGTAAAAGAACGACACAATTGAAAGTCACAAAATAGCCAGGAACTCGGGAATGCGATAGCAGCCCATAAACTCAAAAAGTGCATCTATTTGCCAAAAAACCCTAGCGCTAGAACCAAATTTCGTTTCAGTTTAACTGCACTAAACAATGCACCACACTATGCAGCTGCATATCGATTATTCGTCCACGTGTAAGCTTCGGAACCCTATTCCCGTTACATTGAAACTGCGGTTAAAGCAATTATGGAGCTGAAACAGCCACTCGATACAAAGGGAGAATATCCATGTTTAGATTGTCGGTTTTCTAATTAATTTTGCTATTTAATATGCTGCGTTTGTTTTACAAAAGGTCAGGACAGCTTAGCAAAAACTGAAACCTTGAGTTCAGGACTTCAGGTCATCATTCTTGTGGAGTTTTCCTTCAGAAAATTTATAGTTTTTTTAAGTTATTTACATTTTTAGGCTTTAAAATTAAATTATCAATTTAAATACACTTAATTTTTCAACAATAATAACAGCGTAAAACAAGAAAAACAGCAATGTATATCGCATCGTGATAGCGACCGCAGCGCGGAGGGGACAGTGCGCTGGGTGCGGTTTTGCAGTACATTGCGTAGCGCCAAAGTAGGTAAATATCAATAACTGCTTAATTTGACGTTTGGGAAAAAAAAACTTGCCGATCATAGTTATAGGTAGATTACAATATATGTATAAGAATTTGCTAAGCTGTCCATTACACCCTGTATATTACGAGGTTCGACTACGGTTATTAATTTAATAATCTTCATCAAGAAGATTTATATTAGAAATGTGAATAAATGAATATCTATTTAGACGTACTCGTCTATTCAGTGCCTCTCATTCGGTATCAAAGTAAGTTCTAATTTGTACCTTAACACTTATAAATAAGAAACTTGGGTGGAAAACCAATTGAGAGAACCAACTGAACAGAGTCTAAGGGGCCATCCATAAATTACGTCACATAAATTTCATGATTTTTTGACCCCTTCCCCCTCCTTGTCACAGCTGGTCACATTTGTAAGACTCTCCCCTCCCTAGCGTGACGTCACATATTTTGCATATTTTCAATTTTTTGTAATTTTCTAATAAAAGCAGTACTTAATAGAGTTGTTATTTGTTTTGGGAACTCAAAACTCACTGTCTCAACCAAAATAAAAACGTAAAAAAAGTGCTTGGGACTGAGGTTAAGTTTGTCGTTAATAGTTAACACGTTTTGATACTCAACACATTTTGAAATGTGACGTCACGAAACTTATGACCCCTCCCATCCCCTTGTCACACAATGTCACACTTTGTCGACCCCCTCCCCACCCTTTATAGTGTGACGTAATTAAGGCTACGGCGGATCAGACAATTTCTTTCAAGAGGAATAGTTTTGCAAGCGATGCCTTAGGGAAACTTTATAGTGGCGCTGCCTCTTGATCTACAGGTCCTCTTGATCTACAGGTCCTGGGTTCGATTTTCAGTCGGGGCAAACATTTTTGTAAAAAGCAGAAGTTGTTGTCGGATCATGGGTGTACGACACAAGAGAAACCTTAGTGTGGGCCTTTGAGTGTGTAACGTTTATTATTTACTAGCTTTCCGACCGCGGCTCTGCCCGCGTAGATTACAGGTTATATAGTGCCCAACTGAGGGATAAAATGTAGCCTATGTCCTTTCCCAGGCTCTAATCTATCTCTGTACCAAATTTCATCAAAATCGGTTCAGTAGTTTAGGCGTGAAAGATCGACAGACAGACAGACAGACAGAGTTACTTTCGCATTTATAATATTAGTAAGGAAGTAAGGATATTAGTAAGGATTATTATTTTAAGAAGTAAACTGATTTAAGGCGACTATAGCCCCTAAATTACGATTTTATTATGCGTAGATAAGCATGAGGCACTGCATTCTTCTTCTTAGCGAGTCGATGGCAAGTATAACTATAAAGTAGTGGCCAATATTCAGGACATATAAGTAGTTTGCTGAAAATATGATTCAGCACTTTTGGCTCGATAGAAAAAGCTCACAAAGTCACCTCTAAATACCCAATATTTGTATCTTTTAAGCTGTAAAAACCATAGTAAAATGCATACAGGAACTTGAATTTACTATCAAAATGTTCGTGATTGAACACTCTCGATAAGTAGTTACGCATTTTTCGATTTAAGCTGTCACCTTTCCATAAATCTCATTTTTCTAACCTTCGAACATGTTTTTACGCACGCACGCTTTCATAGTCCGTAAA
This sequence comes from Aproaerema taeniolella, assembly GCA_949987775.1. NCBI lineage: Eukaryota > Metazoa > Arthropoda > Insecta > Lepidoptera > Gelechiidae > Aproaerema > Aproaerema taeniolella. The sequence goes on along the minus strand of OX465259.1, from coordinate 2,279,226 downwards.
CTTCGTGTATCGACACTGTTCGCACTGCCGGCCCAGGCCTGTTGAGAGACGGAGATGGCACTACTCCTATGTGAGCTGCCTTTATCGGGTGCTGTAGTCGCCTTAAGCCTTCTTACTATCTTGTGGTAGCGGTCACAAATACAATGTATGTCGTCAGTCCCGGCTGGTATCGATTAACTGTAGTCGTTAAACCAAGGTAGAGGCCATTTCACGGTTTCAAAACTCAAACCCCAAGGCTACATACTTGATAATACCTACATGATAAGGAGGAGGAACACTGTCACCTACACAAAATGTCGATTTCCTTCATTGACTCTTATAGCTTGTTATCGAAAAGTTGGCGACTCGCACGTGTTGTTTTTACTGTGGTCCCTGTCCATTGTGTTATCTTTTAATGACCACAGTGGTTAATCCAAGTCAGAAGCGCTCGTAGACCAGTAGCGCACGATGATCTTAACCTATCAGTAAGGTTAAGCCACGTGGCATAGAACCTGATGGTTAACCAGTGTGGCAATTTATCACGAGCGTTTCCGTGCTTTGGAGGACACGTTAAGGTGTCGGTCCCGGATGTTGTCGATTAACTACAGTCGTTAAAACTGAGTTAGAGGACATTGTGTGGTTTGAAAACTCTAGAAACCAGGGTTAGCCAAGTTCGCCACAAACTCCCTATACCTACACGATAAGAAGAAGAAAAAGCCATTTGACTATCTGAAAAGTCTGACATTAGGTCTAGTAAAGTAGTCACGTACTTGCCGCTAGGAAAAAGAAAACCTAACGTAAATTGCTAAATTTTACTTGTAGATGTAAAGTTAGATGTATAGCCTTGTGTACAGATGTTCTCGACGGATATCGTCACGTTTCGGCCGTAGATAAAGTCATTCGTTCGACAGCAGGCGAGGGCGGAATCGCAATCGAACTCTGATCATTCAGCCATAACACTAAATAGATATGGAATTAATTAAGAATTTATTGTTTCAACCCGCATTGGGCTTACGTGGTAGGCTATCGCTTATTCTCCTTCGTATCTCGAAGGATGGCCCGTACCTCTCGGTGGTGACGTATATACGTGCTAATAACGGTAGTTCATAGTTCATAGTCATTTATTTATATTAAATATGTCACAATGAGATGGTAAATAAAATTTATTTCCACATATTTAGTCGGATCACGACATGCAAAAAAGAGTTTGTATATTAAATTATCCAATAGATTAATTAATTGAAAAATAATTCCATTTAAATATATTAAACTTATAACCAATTCATTCTGTAAAATTAAAATTATAAATAACAATTAAATTCACTTTTGGAATAAATTATATCAATAAATACATTCATTACATTAGCAATCATTATAAAGTTCACTTAAAGAATAATAAAAGTTGTCACAGAGCCATGCAAATAGTTGTTTCTTCCTTGCTGCTTGCATTTGAGTTCTATCCATACTTTGACTTTTTGAAGATATATCCTAAATGTTCTATGATATAAACTTAATTTTGACTTTTCCGGTACTTTTTCAAGGGTCTAACCGTATAATTTAGAAACTGTCTACCTACATTGTTTATTTCTCACATTTTCTTCCTCCCACTTATGTGAGAGATAACGACTTTTGTGTTTTTTCTGTGTTGTACACTTTTGTCGAAGAAAATGTCAATTTTGATGTTACTCGTGTCCAACAAAGTCTTGTTTAAAAAAAAAAAAAAAGTTATGAATTCATAATATGTATTTAATGAATTATAATGTCAATGTTAATAATGTATTAAATTTGAAATTTTGTAATTTACTAACATTTAGTGCTTAAGACTATTTTTATTTTACTAACAATACATGGATATGGATGTTATGTCTGAAATAAAATAAAATATTATTATTATTATAAAAAAATATCGCATCTGTTTTTCGCAACTCCATGGCACAGTTAGCGGTGTAAAGTACGATCAAATAAATGAGTTGGATCGTTTCAAGTGTTTGTGCTGGCGGTTTACACGATACACACCCAGCGGCGGCTTCAGTGTAAACCCTGTTACATTTACATTCTGTTACATCTTAATAAAGAACACATCACATTGTTTGTTTAAGTGGTTGTTTGGAATGGAAAATAATTTATCGAAATTTTATTTTTATTTTTGGGAATTATACAGGGCGGATAGCTTGGCAAAAACTAATACTCTGAATTCAAGCCATCATTCTGAATTTTCAATGGTTTTCAAATCCTTTTTTTTTCATGAAAAACTAGCTTTTCGCCCGGGACTTCGTTCCCGTGGGAATTTTCCCGTCAATTTTCCAATGTTTTTAATAGTTATTCTGCTATTCGGGACAGAGAGAAATACAACAAATCAAAAACTATGGAAATCGGTCCAGCCGTTCTCGAGTTATAAGTGTTGTAACAAACACGACTTTCTTTTATATATATAAGATGTTATAGTCGCAAGTCAGGTTAGCACACGTGTGCACTCTGTGCTGTTGTGATAAGAGCGGTTTTGAAATTAAAATGGAGTAACCTGATGCGCTGGCCTCTGTACATTGCATAGCACAAGATAAGTTAAGAAATTATCATAGTTACGCATACATTCTACCATTTAAGTATTTTCTAATCTGTCTTTACATTCCATATAACTGATTCTTTAAAGTTTCTAGCAAATCCCGAAACTCAGTACATCTAAAACCTTGACTTATCTACTTTACTTTAGTAATCATTAATTCATGACTTGCTCTATAACAAAGGAGTCAAATGCTCCTCTGAAAACATGATCAGAGTATACAATACCTACCATAATGTATGGGGTAGTGTTGCATAACTATCGATAGTTTGGCTATCGATAGTTGACCTTGAAAAACAGTAAGAATATCGATAAGAATATCGATTGTATCGATAGCCAATAGTTTGCGATACTATTGATGACAGACCAAACTATCGATAGTATCGATAGTTTTGAATCAATACTATCGATTAGTATTGATAGACTCGATACTACTAGAATTCAATAGTATCGATACTATCGATAGTATTAATTCAAAACTATCGATTCTCTCGATAACCCATCGATATTCTGACTGTTTTTTCAAGGTAAGAATATCGATAGACTATCGATACTTTCTACTATTGGTTGCAACACTAGTATGGGTGAATCGTTAGGTTTATATGAAAGTGACTTGCCGCCATCGCGTCGCGTCAACGAGGCGCCGTTTTAGTCTCCGTTCTGACTCCGATTCTTAGTCTGTAATCTTCACAAACTAATCTGTTTACTCTTATATACAGGGTAATTGGTAATTTGATCTATTTCTTGAAAATGATTGACTACAGGTTGTTTACAACTAATTAACCCTCATCAACTTGAGGTCGGAAATTTTAGCGGTTTCCAAGATATCGGGATTATAACTGATCAATGAATCATTTCAAATAAAATACCAGCCAATATCTGTGAATATCTGTCAAGTTTTTTTTAATTTTTAGTTTCCAAAAACCAACATGAATTAGTATGTGCAACCTTTGTATAAAAATTGCTAAAATAATTATTGAGTATGAGTTTTTTTAAAAGTTTTGTATTGTAAAATAATCTATAGTAGAACCACTTTCAAGGAATATATCAAATTACCGATCACTCAGTAAATAAAAGTGGGTAAAAGGGGGTAATAGCCCAGTTGGTAATGAGCCAGACTTGTAATCCGAAGGTCGCGGGTTCAAATCCTGGTGCGGGCCTGTACCACTAAATTCGTCTTTTCGGATTTATGTACGGATTTCTAATTATCACTTGCTCAACGGTGAAGGAAAACATCGTGATGAAACCCGCCCGTCCAAGAAAATTCACTTCGAAAGACGAGCGGTCCACTAACCCGCATTGGGCCAGCGTGGTGGTCTATAGCCTAAATCCCCTTCGTGTTTCGAAGGGAGGCCCGTGCCCCTCGGTGGGGACGTATATGGGCTGGTAAAAAAAAGGGGGTAAAGTACATTTAAGAGCATTGACTGACAGTGCTATAAAATGTAATCTTTATGTATTAGAGTCAATATATACAGACAGCAGCACGTCAGGTTATCCATTTGCACTACGAAAGCCGAAACTATTAGAAACGCGATAAGAGCGACGTTAAGGTTAACATGTTTTTCCTGATGTGCTGCCGTGTGTACTATGCCGTAATGGTACTACATAGCACATACGTTACTGACTGATCGGAGTTGCTGTCAACAAGTATTAATTTAAATTCAAAAGTGAATTATGATGTTCTGGAAAAATAAAAGAAACGGACAGACAGCAACCTGGGAAAATTGATGGACTTTCAAGTGTGTTAAACTGGTAAAAAAAAAACATGGACGCACTCGCATGGACATGTATATAATCAGCGAGGAACCTACCTAATTCAGAAACTTTTGTGTAAAGTTGAAACATGACGATGATTGCTTCACTGAAGATGTCGAAAAAATCAAGCCAACCGACTGGGAGCTTTCATCAAAAGAGCTGCCTAATCCCTTTGGGATACTACTTTACCCCGCGATCGAAAGCTAGAAAATTGTACAATAGATACTACAGAAAATACAATTTAGCACTCAACTCCTACGTTTTATCGACATTTCATCGAAGGATATTGTCAACAACCAATTGAATCATCGTCGTTAGATTCGATTGTGTACAGCAGTCCTGTATAAAAACCCACAATACATTTTTATCTACCTATTTAATGAGTTTCCTGTTTATTTCTTGTCGATATGGGCCTTGCCATTTTTGATGAAGTTTATTTTTTCCTTGTTTCACAAAATATTGTCAATGATCGAGTGGTACAGTCAGTTTCCTTTGTATCTAAACTTATCCTCTGTCTATAAAGTTCCAATAAGAATGAAACTTGCCTATTAATTGAAGAAATCGACTGTGAATTGATCACATTCCAGGATTTGAAGATCAATAAAATAACATCAAACAGTCGAGGACAGTATGTGATAGAAGTATCCTCCTTTATAAGAAAATACATATAAATTGATTAAAATTCAAATTCAAATAAAAAGATCGGCGTTAGCAACACTGAATTACAACGTTATTCTTCTTCTTCTACTTAACGTTTTCCCTGCCTAGAGCTAGGGTCATTTTCCTCTCTACCGTGTACAGTCTTCGGCATCCTCCTTCGATACGTTATTTTCCCTTCTCCTTTATTCCTAACCTAACCTTCTCCTTTATATTCCATGCTGGTCTGGGAGTAAAAGAAAAACATAGAGTATGCCAGCTTACTCTTCCCAGGAATACTGTAAAAGTCAGTAAGTCGGACGCGAGGGTTTTGCTGTCTTGTGGGTGAAAGGCTGACAACCTCTCACTTCTTACATCATATTTCATCTTGTAACCCTCTGAGTTTATATCTAACGTGACATGAGTGGTTTTAAATGATGCTCTACTGATGCTCTACCTAACCCGATAGGGATTTAAGGCGTGAGCGTATGTTCTCCTTTATTTATTTACATTTTTTATCACAATGTGTTAGATAAATACTTCATCAGCTCTCGCTCAATCAAAAATGTATCTAACAATGTGTTGGTGCAACCTAACAATGGCGCGCGGAGGGCTACTTTTAGCGTCAAATTAAATCTATATCTATTCTAAATCTATACATATTATAAAGAGGAAAGATTTGATTGTTTGTTTGTTTGTTTGCATCGAATAGGCTCCGAAACTACTGGACCGATTTGAAAAATTCTTTCACCATTACAATCCTACATTATCCGGGATGGAGATAGGGTACATGATTTTCCCGAATTCCCACGGGAACGAAGTCCCGCTCGGGAAGCTAGTTATAAATAATGGAGGTACAGTTCCGGGAGTCAGAATTTTATTATAGCGAATTTCCTCTTCTTTAAATATTTTTTTTCAAAATCCAAAAATATTTATAGTTTACAAAATATAGGCGAAAAACCAAACACTATGTTTTTCAGGTGTTTAATTGTTTATAACTTTTGGATTTTTTTATGCACTTATTAACTTTTTATGCGCAATAATCTAGACATTATTCCGAATCGAATGAGCTATTGCACATAATTTTAGCAATAGTATGTCTCAAAAACGGCATCCTGGACGCATTGGCCAACCGGTGGGACTCCCCACTGCTCAGGCAGTGGACACGCCCGCACGCGACGGGCACACTACCCGGTGCAAGATTTAATTAATCAATTTAAATTGTTTACTAACACTAGCTTTTAAGTTTTATTACTTTTACTAACACTAATATGGATGTTAATCTGAAATAAATATATTGAATTGAATTGAATTGAAAAACCGTTTCTGAACTTGTCGACTAGACTAACAGTGTTGATTATGAACATATCGGAGCAAAGTTCTCTCAAATAAACACGCGGATTGATCGATACATTATAATCACTTCCTGAAACCGTACACGAAAATTAATTATCAATTTAAATCGCACACCTTCATCAAAGCTTACGCACTACGGATTCCCACAAAACAGTTTATTACACACCGTCTCTGCAGGTTAAGCTAAGGACAAGGCCTTACAAATCTTCTGCTATTAAGACCCGTGGTTACAAGAGGGTTAATTACTTTCCAATCTCGGTTTGGGGTTACACTCCAACTGAATTTCTCTCGGCAAAGGATCCAATTTTCTTGCAATGGTATGTCGATGATTCTAAGAGGGAATTTTCCGATTGAATTGGGTCCCATCAAGTATGATGTGATTTTATTTTCAAAATAAGTATTTTTATGGTAAGGTTTGTAAGGAATCAGTGGGGTTCCTTCGTTTACGAAATAATAGAAGTTCCAACGTTCACAGGAGTTTATTGCGTTCCACAAACAAATGATACACATTAACTTTTTACGGTAATATCACCAAAAATGTCTTAGCCGGTAATTTCGTGTGGTCGCGGTTGCGAGCGGAGCAGAAAGTAAAAGTGGGCGGATGTCCTGCCAACCTAACATAAGTGTTGCAGGAAATCTAAATATTTGGAGACCGGTGAATTGGCCAAATGTCGGGTGCTGCAGGCAAAGGCAATCGCCACAGGTTTGTTATTCTTTGGTCCATGGTTATTCTGTAACATTGGTCATCGGTGACTCTGTTCGCGTCAAAACTTGGCCATATCGTTTCTGCTACGAATCATAAAGGAAATAAAAACAAAATCATCTTTTTAATTTATTAAAATGGTACACCAACAGAGGTTTTACATCAACATTAAAAATTTCACAGTACGGACAGGTTATGTGTAGAATCTTTTTATTCACAGATAATGCACAGATGATAAATTGATTAAAAAACTGTTTAGTTTATAAAGTGATAAGAAGTTATTTATGCTGAAACTAATTTCCTTCATGCTAAAATAAAACATATTTTTATATGCCTTTGATTTAATGAAGTATAGTGCTGTCTCAAATTATTGTAAGACCCTTTAATGCCTTGTAATATCCTAGTTAGCAAATTAAAAAGTTGGGGTTTGATGTACTTCTAAATAGGAAAAAGCCGTAAGTATATCAGGTATGGAGTTAATTACTTTCCGAACCGAGGTAGACCGCAAAGCCGCGGTCAGATTGGCATGTAGGGATTGTATTCCGTATACATATCAGAGTTCCCACCTATGAAATTGCTGTTTTCTGTCTACTGTTTACGTTTTGGAAAATATTTTTTCATACAAACATTTTAATACAGCTTTATACAGATTTAGTCAATTATTAGCCGAATAATTTAGTGAATTGAAACTGACAATTGTAAAAATAAGCATTGAAACGGATATCTTGTCAAATCAGCTGTATTTGAGTGACCAAGCTCAAAGAACCACCTAAAGACTTCGATCAACTATGTTCTTTATAGTTGATCGAAGCCTAAAGATGATCTAATCGAAACCGATCGCATAAAAATATAAATATAATTAACTAGTGTAAAAATCATGTCTTTCATTGGTATTAATATAGAGTTCCATCCAGAAGCAACCACACAAAATACAAAAATATATAATTTCTTTTACAGAAACACTTAACATAAAGTGTCTGAAGCATCCTTTTAACCTTTTCACCGCCAAAGTCTGATATATCAGACGTTTAAGTTTCGTGCCATCACCGCCAAAGTCTGATATATCAGAAAAATAAAATTACCAAATTAACTGTATTTTTTCTAATTATTAATGTCGTGGCGTGTAGTGAACGCCACGACATCAATAATAATTTTTTGATGTCATGGCGTGTGGTGAACGTTTTTGACGAAAACTCTTGGCGCTAAAAAGGTTAAGCATGTAATCTGCCTGTGCTCTTCCACAAAGTATAAACTAAAGGTATCCCAAGTCTAATCGCGGTTTCGCGGGATGAAATCCCGTATCCCGTGATATATTTGCAGGTAAATGATCCTATAACCTTTTTGAGGGTGAAATACTGACAAAACAGAAGGCGGCAGGTGCTATAAACTACATCCAGGCGTGAATATTGAGACAATATCTTGGTGAAAAGTTAGGGTTGTTTTTTTTTGTTTTTTCTTTGTTGATAGGTTGGAAATTTTTGAAAGGCAAGGATAAATCTTGCTGAACGTATAATGAAACAATAGGAATAGTTTGCGTATCTACTAACAAAAGATTTTCAACTCATAGAAATGACTCTTCAATCAAGAGAACCTGACTGGGGTCTCGTAATGTTTTTTTAACGCTAACACACTCAAAGACCCACACTAAGGTTTTCCCTTGTGCCAAGGTCCCTTGGAACATTACACAAAGACAGATACGAACACCTACGACCCGAAAACAAACATCTGATTTCTAAACAAATATTTACACTGACCGGGAGTCGAACCCAGAACCCGTCGATCAAGAGGTAGCGTCACCACCATGCCATGGTGCGTCACCAAATCAGCTGTATGTTTCTCTCATTTTAAAATTATTGGTCAGTGTGCCACTAATTTACATAATTAAGAACAATCATCTAAGGTCAGTGTTCACCAAAAATTTAACCAACGATTAGCAGCTAACCAGAGATTTGACAGTGTTATTTTCATACATTTTTTTTGACATTTTATCTGATTAGCTTCTAACCGCGGTTTAACCGTTGGTTATATTTTTGGTGAACACGGGCCTAAATATATAAAAGGAGAAACTGACTGACTGACTGACTGACTGACATATCAACGCACAGCCTAAACGGCTAAACGTAGGCACTTGAAATTTGGAAGGGGCGTAGCTTAGGTACCGTAGAGATGCACTAAGAAAGGAATTCCAGAAATTCCCACGGGAACGGGAATTAGCGGGAAAATCCTTTTGTATGAAAAATCTAAACCACTTAAGTTAGACGCTTGAAATTTGGCATGCAGGTACCTTAGTAAACTTAAAGCTTAGTTGCAACAGGATATTGCAAAATTCCCACGGGAACGGGAATAAGCGGGAAAAAACTTTTGTATGTAAAAATCTAAATCTTAAACTAAATCAATATTTAAAAAACTAAATGAAGGTCCATTAATGGACCGTCAATAAAGTGTAATCTGTTCAAAAGAAAAAATTAACACGCAAACGAAGTTGCGGTCATCAGCTAGTTGGTAGATATAGCGAGAGGATATACTTAACGTGGTACTCTCCAGGTTTCCTGGAAAATATAGCTACATAGCAATTAGACCGACTTGTTGTACAGTCAACGGCACATCAGGTGACAAAAAACTGTCAAATTTCCTCAATGGATAGGAAACTCTAATGCTTGGAGAAAAAATTGAAAATCAATTGAAGAAATTTGACAGTTTTGGGTAGCATGATGTGCTGTTGTCCCTACACTGTGTTTTTTGTCCTTGTATACTATTATACGAGCACACCGCCGTAACCAAAACAGGAGTTGAAGCAGTTGCCATGGCCGAAATCGGCCGGCAAAACATAATTATTATCATCATGTCCTTGTGTACAAATTGTATTATATGTGGCTTATGAGTCTGGACCATTTATAAAAACGCTACCAATCCTCCCTGCAGTCTATCCACTCCCTCTTTTCTATCTCATATTGGTATAATCAAGTACCTATGTGGCGAACTGGACTAAGCGTTGTATAACAGTTTTCAAACCGCTCAATGACCTTTGACTTGGTTTAACAATGTAGGCAAGCCGTAACTGACTATTTAAAGCACGAAAACTGAAGTGAGAAATTGTCAATATGAAAATGAAAAATGAAAATATTTATTGCTTCAACAAACATATTACATTTTGTATAGTTGCTGTGACCTTCTTTTAAGTGTGAGAACACCTGTGCCAGAAGGCCACGCTCCTCCATAACCAAGTACAGTATCATTTGTCGAAGACAATGGATTTGCAACATGCAGAATAATAAAAACAGAGAGAAGAAGAAGTCATGCAGAATGTTAGTGAGTGGTTGCGTGTGTGACTCAGTGTGCATGTGTGTGCATGTGTGTGCATGTATGTGTGTGTGTGTGTGAGTGTGTGCGTGTGTGTGTGTGCATGTGTGTGTATATGTGCGTGTGTGCGGTGTGTACGCCAGTACGTTGCTTAACCTCACTGATTAATTCCAAACAGTATGTGCCACTGGGTTACAAGCGCTTCAATCCCACTAAGTGATTCCACTTATATCATTAAACGTAAATATATCGAGTAGGTAAATACGGGAAAAGGGTTAGCCGAGCACGATATTAGCGGGGCGGCGAGTTGAACCAGGTGGCAAAAGATCAAAGCGAGCGGCTGCTTTGATGTGCCGCTCATCGTGACCGAGGGAATGCTCGCTTAACTTAACCGTGTGTGGATATTTGCTTTTATACACATTTTGAGATAGTTGGAGTGAAATTACACTAAAATTGCTGTCTATACAATGGTGTTGCGATATGTGCAATGTACGCTAGTTGCCCGGGGCTCTTTCACAAATGCATGATAAATTGAGATTATACAGGGCTTTAGGTATCTCTCTTTCAACCTCTCGGGTGGTTAATCAGTCCATGAAACTAAACAACTTCCCCAAGGAACATAGGTCAAAATACGAAAAAAAAATTTTGATCTCCCATACAAAATGCGCTGAGTATATGCTGATGACAGTCCACCAACCCGCATTGGGCCAGCGTGGTGGACTATGGCCTAAAACGGTGGGGACGTATATGGGCTGATGACGAATATGCTGATGAAGTTTGTATGGGAACTCAAAATATTTTTTTCGCATTTTGACCTATGTTCCTTGGGAAAGTTGTTCAGTTTCATGGACTGATTAACCGCCCGAGAGATTGAAAGAGAGAAACCTAAAGCCCTGTATACGATCTCCTCTTTCTGGGACTCGTCTATAACATATTAAGGCTGGTTCGTCATCCTCCTCTTGCTTCTACTAGCTTTGTTCGTTGTTTTCTCTTATTTTACTTTTTCCGCGAAATACATTACGTAGAGTAGAAACTCATTGGTGCGAGTACATACAGTAAAAGCGCAGACACTAAGGTTTTCCAATGTGTCGTGGGTTCCTCAGAACAAACACCCAAAGATCCGAGAACAATCATCTGCTTTTTACACAAATATTTGTACCGTCAATCAACCTAGGACCCGTCATACAAGAGGCAGCGCCACTACCACTTGACCAAATCGGATAGATAAAATAAGATAATAAGATTGAATGTAAAATAAGAAGGAAAGTTTGAAATGTGTAAGTATAAAAAGTAGGTCCCTGAATCGAGTTCATACTTGGCCGGTTTTAAAAATCTTCCGCCAATATTTGATGAGATATTTTTACGGTACGATTATTGCGAATGAAAATCATCGTCGAAGGGAAGGAAATTTTCAATTTGAATAATTTAAATTTATCCGTAGCGACAGAATACAGAGTTGTAACTCAATAGACTTGCCGAAACTCCCAGCAAACCTCTCAAGAGATGTCTTTCAAGACGTTTCATTCGCAGTCCATTTATTGTTCTGTATTATAACGTATTTAACTTCTGAATTCATAAGTATCTTCTTTAATTATTTGTTAGTAAAAATGCTTTCTGCATTGCTGTTGTGATAAGAGCGGTTTTGCAACAAAAATGGAGTAACCTGATGCGCTGGCTGGCCTCTGTACAACTGCTTTTTCTTAATGTCAGTTTTCTAGTCTGAGTTTCTAAAGACTGTGTAGCATGCCCTGTAGCATGAGCATATCCTGCGAAGTACGAAAACGATCTTAACGAATTGATAATATTACTTTATTCATCACAATGAATGAAATGAATGAATGAACAAAAAAAAACGAACAACAAAAGCATTGTAAATTGTAAAAGTACAAAAATAGACAAGAGGAAGAAGTAGGTACTAAGTAATTAACAGATCAGGCCCCCCGCTTATTATAAGACCAGAATGCTTTGTATATTTATATATTTTAATTTAAAATGACTTAAAAACAATTAAGTTCTATAGGCAGCCCGGGCGGAGCGACGGGGCTACCCTGCCGCCTTCGCGACACCCGAATCAGCAACCCTCTGCGATACCTACCTACTCTCACCGCGTAAACGTTTGATAAGTGCTCGACCCCAGATTAAACTTACACCAACCTTGTTATCTAAAGAAAAATGAAACATTCACATACCTTTGAATAAATTGATATACATTTCAAGACCCTACGAGCGCATGTAGCTAGTCACTCATAGGATCAACGGGAGTCTCGTTGTTCTCCATTGCACTATTTCCACCATATAGTTCACAAACTTTTTTTACATAGGTAGGTAGATACATGTTAAATCTGTTTTTTCTCCTTTAGAAAACAAAGATGCACAAGTGAAATTAACAAATGAAATGATGCGCCACCAGCCAAGAGGAAAAAGACAAGTTCCAACATGACATTAGCGCGGGGGAGACGGTTGATTATCAGGCGAATGCTACACGTTCAATATTTATCGTGATCCGTGGATCGCGATCCAGGATCGCGATATTTATTGAACGTGTAGTATCAATTATTGATGGATCGCGATAAATATCGTAAAATTTCTAGATTTCCCAAAATCCGGAACGCGATCCAAGGATCGTGATAAATATTGCGGGTGTAGTCTTGCTGCGATACGGATCGCGTCAGTCTGCATTGGAGAAGCGATGGAGGAGGACTCCGGTAAAATAGTTTTTAACCGACTTAAAAAAAAGGAGGTTCTCAGTTCAACCTGTATGTATGTATGTATGTATGTTTGTCCGCGATTATCTCGTGTTTGGCTGAACCGATTTTGATGCTGTTTTCAGAAAAGTATTTGTTACATTTAGGAGAAGGTTTTAGTATTTTAACCGACTTTAAAAAAAGGGGGGTTCTCAGTTTAACCTGTGTGTATGTATGTAAAATAAAAAATCAAAAAATAATGTTTTTTTTTATTAATGATTCGCTTATACTTTGTCATAGCTAACACTTCTTATTATTAAACGACTTTAAAAAAGGAAGTGGTTATAATTTTTACTAAAAATTAAAAAATAAAAACTTTTTTGAAATAGAACCAACTTCAAAAAAGCGAAAAAAAAATCATTTGATGTGCTATGTAGTACCTAGTACCTACCTACTGATCTGTGTGAAGTCAGTGCCAAGAAAATTAAGTTTGATAGACCGCCTTTGCACCGACTTCAAACAGATCAGTAGGTAGGTACTACATAGTTACATAGCAAATGAAATGATATTGTATTCATTTATTTTGGGTCCATTTAAAAAAATAAATCATTTTTCCATTTTTTTCCTTTGTTTCCATTTTGTTACGTACGTCAATACTGAACAATATTTCGATCAATACTGACGTGATCCGTATTGAACGTGTAGGGTCTGTCAAATTGGATCGCGATACATCATTCCGGAACACGATCTAAATCGTGATAAATATTGAGCGTGTAGCATTCGCCTCAATAAACAAATTCGTTTTGTTTTAACTAACAATATTTTAACAACAAATTGCTAAACTGTTTTGTGATACGACTCAAATTTTGATTATACACTTCATCCAATCCATTTAGCAAGTATTAGTTAAATATTAATTTAATATTTGGTAAGAAAAGAATGCTACAAATAAATAAATTGATTAATTTAAAATTGATAAATTTCATTGCGGTATTTATAAATAAATACTTGACAATGTTTTAATAAACATTGTATGGAATACAAGCCCATGTGTTTAGTTACCAGCTATAGAACAATTTGTTCTTGCAACTAAACGAGTTTGATTAGTTTGCTTTAATAATTATTAGCTAAAATTTTGACTACTGATAAATAAGAACTGATTAGCTCACCTAGTTTGGGGCATGCAGTTACATTAGTTCTGCTAATAAGAACAAAAGTTTGGTATCTACTAAAGAAATTTGGAATTAGCAAAACCGGTTCAGCTATTTCTTTTTTTCAGTGACTTGTTCACCACGAGGCGCTGACTCAGAACTATGCTGCAGCATTGTAGACACTGTCTACACTACACTGCAGTGTAGACAGTGTCTACAACGCTGATCTTTCAGCAGACTGACTCCATTAGAAAGGTTACAGTGTTTTTAAATTAAACATAAATAAACCGAACTGCATAAGGCTAAAGGCTAAGGCTAAGGCTCATTACATACGACTAAACCGTATTTGCCTTTTCCCAAATATTTACTTTTTTTTTCTTTTGCCCGTAGCACTGCCTAACGGGCTTGGACAGTGCTACCTGACAAGATTCCATTAAGAAGCAGCAACATAAAGATGTTATTTTCACGTAACTTAAGCTCATAGTTGCACACATTTATACCATTTCGAACAAGTGATGGGTCCATGTCATAGCGTAATGTAAGTCGTAAATCACAGTACAGAGGCATTTTCAGTCTCGTGTGGAATACCTTTTATTTACTCACCTGGGCCCCGATTCTGTAATTTAAATTGGAATGGTCGCCATTTTATCCGTTCAGGTGGCGAAATTTAGAACTATCCAAATTTCATACATCTAATGACGGCTGTATTGACTAGTAGCGCCACCGCCGACTGATTTTTCAGTTGCTAGGTAGTTTGCAACTTTACGTTCGGTTGGCGGTGGCGCTGCTGGTCGTGGTGGTTGTCAGCAAGAATATTAAAATTAAATAGTTCTCAATTTTGCCACCTGAACAGATAATATGACCTCCATTCTATCGACACACGACTTAAGTTACAGAATTGGGGCCTTGTACAATGTACATATTTGTACCAATGAAGATAGATAGGAGGTATGTTGACATGTTTCTTTATGGAACGGTAATGGAAGGTTTTCGACTAACTTACCTTTTTTTTAATCTAAATCTTTTGCCTTGTGTTTTGTGGAATGAAATAAAATCACTTTTATTGCCAAAGATCTATGATACAATGACTAAATTGACGTGAAAGTAAGAACTAGATTAACCTTATCAAAAGGAGCCAAGCTCAGCATTGTGTTGTACATAAAACTGTACAGCGCTGGTTTTCAGCTTAGTTTTCGGTTATCCAATCCATTAACACCTCACCACAATAGCCAAAATCCTTTTATCAATAGTTTCCTGCAATAGTCCTACATTGACCGGTGGTTGTCCTTGGATGTACTTCTACAGTGTAAACGGGGACAATTGTCGGTGGGTATCACATCACATCCCTAACCTTACTTTCTTCTTTACTGATACTTATTATAAATGCGAAAGTTTTTAAGTATGGATGTTTGTTACTCTTTTACGGTCAAACGGCTCGACCAGTTTTGTTAACATTTGGTATGGATATAGCTGGCATTATAGATTAACACAAAGGCTACATAATTTTCCCAAATTCCCACGGGAACGAAGTCCCGGGTAGAAAGCTAGTTTAGAACAAAATTGTCTATTGAATACGGCCTCTACGTGTTGGCGTCGGCCCCACTCGTGCTTGCCAAAGTCCGGGACTTAATTGACGAGAATATTTCTAGTGTGTAGCGTTTACTGTTATTATTAAAACACATTAGCACTACAACATTCATGGTTCGTGTCAAACTAAAATGGAAAAACTTATACTTACCTACTTGCTATTTCGAAAACAAACGCTCGCATATCTTCAACTCCTACCAAGACACACGATAAGAGGGTAGTGTGCAAATGCCTCCATATTTCTGGCTTTATAGATTCCCCAATGATGTGCTGTAATAAAAAGCGACCATCTCCTCAGTTTTATGTCGCCACATCACGCGATCGCCGGAATAATAGTTTTTTTTTCTACAGCCCCGTTTTTACGCATGCCAAAAATTCAATTTCTACTTCTCCGCTACGCTTTATTGTTTTATTGCTTTGTTCAAAGGCGCTGCCATTTTGTTGTAGCTTAACAAGGAAGTTTAGTTTGCATTTAGTAGTTTTCATATTTTTGCCTAAGCAAAGGCTACCCAATAGGGGTGGGTAGAGCATCAAGAGTTAAAACCTTAAAACAGTTGCTTTGGTGATGAAAATTTGCCTTAAATTCAAACTCAGAGTTTCTAAAACTCAAAAGATTTTTTTTATATTTAGCTATACCAATACCAAAATAGCTGCATATGATTTCCATTACGATTAATTAATTGCCTAGCTATTATAAACTGTATAACATTTTTGACTGAAAGCAAAATGCTTGCAGGAAAATGTTTGAATAGTAATTATACATTTTGATAGAAGCTCGCAAATGTCATTTTTTGTAAAACGACGACGCAGTTCGTATACAGACGAATCTGCAACATAACTTTACTCACTAAAATAACTTCCAATATCAAAAAATCTCCAAAGTTCTGAAGCTTAGAAAATGGATCACGCTCAGACGTGAGACATAACTCTTTTATCTACTTTTGTCAATAGATACCTAAAAAGATCCAGATCATTTCGAATTCTTGTCGCAATTCCGTAACACATCCTGACATATATAAATTACCTTAAGAACCTTCGGGGATTTTCAAGGTCTCTGAAAAAGGGCCTACTGAATATGCAATCTGTTTGGTAGGCTTCATAGGAGTTGCTGTGACAAAAAACTGTTTGTTTTGTTTAAAACTTTCTTTGGATGTAACTTTTAAATGTGATTTGGGTATAGCGTTTAACCCTTCTCAAAAACTTGGGACGTGCAAGGTACGAGAGAGGTTTGTGAAGCTTTGTATCCTATAATTACCTAGCATTTTTAATGACTGGTCTTTTGGTTACATTAAGGTCATAAAAAAACAGACCCGTATTTTTAATTGTTTCACACTAAAATTCAGATCGTCCGAAGCACGAAAATACGTTTAAATTTGTAGACATTTTTTTTAAATAAACGCTACACACTCAAAGGCCCACACTAAGGTTTTCCCTTGTGTCGTGGGTCCCTTGGAACACACATAAAGACAAACGCAAACACCCATGACCCGAGAACAAACAACTGCTTTTCACACAAATGTTTGCCCCGACTGGGGATCGAACCCAGAACCCACCGATCAAGAGGCAGCGTCACTACCACTCGACCAAACCGGCCGTCAAAAATATCGTTTAATTATTTAAAACTTGGTAATTGTGCTCTTCAGAAGATTCAATACAATCCGCGAGAACTGGATCTGCGTTTCTAAGATTTCATTACCTAAAACTAAAAATGTTATCACCCCCGAAATTCAATGGCTGATATGATACTTAACCTTACAACGGCTGGCCCAATATTGATAAAATATAGCCAAGAACCATCTCGATCTAAGTTTTAGTTTAATTTTTTGTAGTAGGGCCCTAAATGTCAGGGGTTGTAATTTTTTTTAAGTTTTCGAGGTACAAATTATCTCCTTATAAATCTCGTAGGACATTTCAGTATTATTCTGACATTAAGCAGTAAATTCACAGACTTTCCCATCACTAAATCGCTCGTGTGACGTCACCAATATATAGAAAAATAATGGCACGCTTGGTTTCTATAGAGAAGACGAGACAAGGGTAATCTAGTAATGTATACACATATGACATACATATGTGTATATGCCTGTGAGTAAGGTCTTGAATAATCCAAAGGCGCCGCAGCCCAACAGAGATAATTAAAATAATACACAATATTCTGGTAACGTATAGTTTATTGAAAATAATAAACTTCTCTTTAGTACGACAATTTTACAATCGAAAATATTTCATTTACAGCGTAACTACACAATATAGTATATCATATCTTACAATATAATGTTGCATATATACAACATTCAAAAGCGTGGTATAAGTACTTTAGTACACATTAATCTACCTACAATATTAACATATAGTCATGCTAAGGATAATTAAAAACAAATAATGTTCATTAAAAAAAACAATCAATACAGGAGTACGGGACAACTTAGCAGAAACTAAAATGGTGGAAAATACCCATAAATATGGATGAATGAATTATACTTTATTGCACACCAGAGACAAAAATATGATCGGCTGTAAGCATAATTTTTTTCCCAGAAACATCAAGTGAAGGATCTTTCGTTATTTACCTACCGCAAGACCCCAATGCGATGTACAGTACATTGCTGGTGATAGTCTGAATTAAGGGTTTCAGGTTTTGCTAAGTTGTTCTTTACACCCTGTGTAAATTTTATGTTTACGTAGAGTGGATAAATTACACATAACATAACTGCGTCTGAACCTTAATCAAGTATCCACCCACGTTTCTCGTCTGCTAGTGATAAGCACCGTATACCAATCGCGCTAGTTGGCGAAACGCACCGGTTGGCGAAACGCACCAGTTGGCGAAACGCACTGGTTGGCGAAACGCACCGGTTGGCGAAACCAGTAAGTTGGCAAACGTCGCCGACACCGGTTCAAATTAGAATTAACTTGGCCCCTTTAACTTAGGGCATTGAGTACGTGTGTAGATCACATGTTTCGCCTCACTGAATTTGTTTGATTGTTTTTTTGATTTATTTTGTATGTTTACAAATAGTGTTTGTGCAATTTGTAAAATGATTTAAAAATTTAGTATAAATGAACGATCATTTATATGAACTTTGACGCAATCTCTATTTAATTTCAACTCAGGTTAGTTAACAGTGTTTGTTAATTGGGTGACTTTAAATCAGTGATAATTAAGGATGTAAATCAGCCCACAAAACTGAACGACTTTCTCCAAGGAACATTGATCAAAATATATTTTTCTCCTACCTATCGTTTTCACAGCCTACTGCTTATAGGGTCCGCAAGTTTCGCCTCTCCATACAACTTGTACTATCAGCTTTTTTGCAAATGTATGGAAAGTCACATTTTTTATTATTGCAGAATACCATAGAATTTCAACGGATAAATTTCTTCAGTTTTATGGCGAGAGTCACCTCCTAAAGTATCGCTAACTTTAACGTCACCCTATTTCGTTTTGCACATAATTTTCTGCAATTTGTGCGTTACTGTATATTCATATTCTAATTAAATAGCTCTTCGGAGTACATTTCAAAAGACATAATCCATTAAGTCTAAACACAAAAGCACTCAGAATTATACAAACAGAAAGCATAATTCATACCCTTGACGGTTTATATGTAAATGAAGCATCTCTAACATTGTGCTAAAGTTACTGCACATTGTGCTTTTAAGCTAAAACTCCATATTGAGTACTGCGAAACACAGAATTGAAAAATAATTTGAGATTTTCCGAGAATTGAGGCCATTAGGGGCATCGGGTCCTTTCTGCTAACAAAAGGAAAAAGCAAAATCTGTTTGAAACTGGATTTGAATTTGCTATTCAAATTTCTGTTATCTTTTGAGAAAATTATCAGAAATTCATAATTCTGATTTCGCAGTAACAAGCGTTTCAACCTTGTTTATTTTTTGTTACGTTCTTATCTAACATATATCTAAATTTATGTTTATTGGCACTTTAAAAATAATTATAATAACTTATACACGAATAATACATAGTTATGTACAAGCCAACATATTTTTATTAATGTTTTTAACAAAATAGATTGAAATTTTATATTTTATCGGAATTAATATACCATAGCAAACATTCATAAGTACATACAGTATATATTTGCTGAAACTCTATGAAATATATTAATTGGTTCTTCATATATATTTAATTAATTGAACCCCGTGCGTTAAAAATTAGCCGAAATACCCTAACTTTATGTTAATATCACTTTGAGATAGTTACAAATTATTCTGTTACATACTTACGCAAACTTCACTCATAATTCAGATACTTGCATGAAACATTTTTATTCATTCTTCAACGGATTACAACCATCAAAAACCCTTATACTGCTAAGAGTCTTAACAGAAACATAATTGCAGGTTGAAGGCTGCTTAAAAAGCCCGATTATGATTTTGAGTTGTAGAAAATTATGAGTAAAATTTATGTAGAGCATATACTCGGACCCTAGACATCAATTTACTTACTTAAATTGTGCACCATATCATATTATATCGAAGGCATATTACTTCATATCTTCATAAGTATTTATTACAAATCAAGTATTTGAAGCAATATGTCTACAATGTGATGCTTTAATCTATAACAACGATACAAGGCACTGCCTTATACCACATTATTACAACTATAACAACAAGCGATTGTTTATACAAGAGGTAAAGAAAACATTTACTATTTTTGTTGAACTGAGAGAAATATAAGGTGGGATGGTAGAATAAATGAAATGTTCACTCGAGTTACAGAAATAACAAGGGAGAAACGTGATAGGATCCGTTATGTGAGGCGGTTCCAACCCTGAGTTTTGTTTTTAGGGCTGAAAAAAGGAGAAACGAGTTTTGAAATGTAATATTTTCAAGTGTACTATAAAAAAGGAAAGGGAAATGCCATTAGCGAGTCACCTTGAGAAAATTCAGAGGGAGAAATCATCTAATTGATAGGTAGACGCCGTAACATAGCTAGTCATTAAGGAAGAGAAACTACTATTATGCAGCTAATTCAACTAATCACTCACAAATCCCAATCTCAAAATAGTTTCGGTATTTTGTGTATAATACATAAGCATAAACATGGATCTTCTTCTGAAAGGCGATCTTTTGCGTCATAAAAGTAGGTAAGATAACCTACTTAGCTGCCGTTTTCCTCAAGTAATTTATCTAAATCTTGTAAATGTACAATGCTCCCAAAATTTAAATTCGGAGAAGCGTGTCTTTAATTCCTTATTTCTAATTAATTCAATTTAGAGGGCTTCAGGCAGAATTTAAACATGTGTTATATAATTTGCTTTCATATTATTAAGGAATGTCGATGAATTTATTAGGAGAGGCAGTAATAATAACTAACTGTTAATACGGTTAATAACGGTTTAGTAGGTAAGGTAAAGACGGCAGGAACAGGAATTATTAAATTCATTTATTTACTGAGTATTTCCACAAGTTTATTTTTAAACTAGCTTTCCGCCCGGGACTTTGTTCCCGTAGGAATTCGGGAAAATTATGTAGCCTATGTTCATTGGAAATAATGTGGGATTCCAATGATGAAAGAATTTTTCAAATCGGTCCAGTAGTTTCGGAGCCTATTATATGCAAACAAACAAACAAACGATTAAATCTTTCCTCTTTATAATATTAGTAAAGACGAGACGGATTAGACATTTACTTATAGGGTAATGTATATACTTATGAATCGGTACATACTAAGTACTTCAATTCCATATACATTTATCTTTATCAACTATTTACGTACAATCTATCGATTACTAATAATTGCGCAAGCTCATTCTTCCGAACGTTTTGACAAATTCAAAAGCACTACCTACTTATGCTATCTCACTGTATAAATCATAATTTTACACAAACATCGTCTTACGATAAGTACTGCACCATTATAAAGTCAATTAGTCGTAAAGCACAGAAGCGCTATAGCGGTGTTTCGTCACCTGGTTCACTATATGGGAGCCTTACTACTTTGGCTCCAGATAATACACCTACTCCTTCTAAACAGGACCTCCTGTTTGCCAATACATCTCGTAAAAATGCTCGTCGTGGACCTGCTAAGTCAGTTCCAGTGATGGATCTAGTCAGTCTCCTCAAAGCTGGTAGTTTCAACGCTTCTTCGTAAGACGGAGGCTCGTCCGTTGGGGTAGTTTGAGCCCGTCCACCGAAAGGATCTCTCGAACATGTTGAAGACAATTCACTGGAATAGAAAAGCGTACTTTCACCATTTCTTCTACCTTCTTGTTCTGGCATTGGTTCGTAGTTCACAGCAGATGATGCTCTAAAGTCTTCCAGAATCTGTCTGGCACTCCTAGCTGTAGTGAGCACGCCAGTCCAAGAACGCCTGTTCTGCTGCTTTGCCTCGTTTGACCTTGTGTTAGCGGATATATTGTGACTAGAATGTGTTGTTGCTATCGCTACTCTTGGTCTTCTCGGTGGTTCGTCGAATGAATTGGCTTTAACTGTCGGTCTATTATTTCTAGTTTCAGATTCAATAGCTACTAATACGTCTTCGTTTTGTGCGGGATCTTCTCTGACAGCGGCGTCGATGCGCATCGCTTCGGAGTACGACGGCACTAAGGCACAGTTCCCTCGAATAGCTGCAAAGAGTTCGAGGCTGTCTACGGTGGAAGCGTGAGAGAGAGGAAGGGTGCGAGCGGGACGGGGAGCAGCACACATCACGGCGCTCTGTTCATCAGCTAAAGCCCATGCGTAGTTGGTCGCAGGGACTGGTGGCAACGTATCTGATAAGTGAGTATCTAAATCCAGTTGCCTACTCGGATCTAGCTCATAGTTGGTGCCGAATATTTTCGTTATCTGCAACAATAGCGCTGAATTAGATCGCAGTCATAATCGCTGCGCAAAAAATGTAAACCTATGTTTTATAATATTCCAAAAGTTTTTCATTTTTCTTGTTTAGATTGTTTGTTTTTAAGATTATGTTTTATTTATAAATTTTTTACTGTCTTCAAAAAAAGGAGGAGGTTTACTTTGTTTTTTTCTAATCGTAAGCGCTTCAAGTGTACAACAAACGCAACTCAAAATAAGTCATTGGTAGATGTTAGTACTGGGGATCAAAAAAAAAATCACCTTTTGTTAAAACTATTAAATTACCATCTGGTAATTTGTATTTAATGATACAAATTATCAGAGATCTGAATGATTGGGGCATATGTTATCAAAAGTACGGGTATGCCTTCGAAATCCGGATTGCTTTTCGGGAATACACACACTCATGCCTATATACCCCGTATTTCGTGGGTTTATCCATACTTTTGATAATATTTGCACCAACCATTCCGATCACTATAGATTACTGACCGTATAGTGGACGTAAGCAGTGTTGCACTCTATAACTATCCTCAGAGGCCACGACAGCAGCAGGCAGGAAAGCGCCCAAAAGAGCAGCTGAGAGGAGTACCACGGACAGCGATCGGTTTCTCTGGAACAATAAACTTAGTTGAAAAATTATGAATTACAGTTACAGGCAGTTGGTTATACTAATACGTTAAGAAGAAGAAATACGAATGAGTACATCACTGGAAAATTGTAAAAACCGTAATATTGACCAAAAAGAGTAGAAATTAATAACTAGCAACATCATCGTCGCAACATCATTTGGCCGAACCATCCCAGAGGTGGCTGCAATACTTCATGCACGATCGGACCTGTGCCTTATAAAGGGTTAGGAGTTGATCAGGCGTGAAGTATCGCTTAACCCAACTAAGGATGCCCAGCTTTTCGGCCGATGTTTGAGCTTTAAATTCGATGGAGGTGCCGAAGTTAAGGTTAGCAGATAACTTCATGTCGAGGAGTTCAAGCTCGTCGGTGACGGGTACAGATGTACTCCGGAAAGTAGGAGCCAAGTTGAAAGGACTCCGTTTTGCGAAAAACAGACACGCTTGTGTTTTTTAATTTGACTTAGTAAGATTATAAACTTACTAAGTCAATTTACAAAACACAAGCGTGTCTGTTCTCCGCGTGTTTATAATCTTACTAATTCAAATTACAATATTACGGGTTTGACAATGTTACGGTAACATATACAAATAAATACGCGGCCTTATTGCTTTAACAGCAATTTATTCCGTGCCTTAACACTTTGAAGATCAATTGGATCCTTAAAAAGCTTAATAAACACCTGTAAGCAACCATGTACTCCTTAAAAGAGCTGACTCCAATGAGATCCAGTCCTTCCCTCATCTCCATGAAATCATCAAAGCGCTCGTGTTCAGCAAAAAACCTCGACCTCTGGTCTTCAAACTCTGGAACAAATACGCAAATGAAATTCCAGAAGCTTGTTGGAGGGTGATTCTAAAAGCAATCGAAAACTTTTGTTAATTCTGGATTTGCATAGATATACTATTTATTTATTACAAAACATACAATGTCAAATAAAATACTCGTAAATTAGTCACTTCAGCTCATGTTTTGATCGTCTCAAAAAATAACTATAAAATTAATGGTGATCCACGAGTCTTAGATCTGTGTCCGATTTCTTTGATCGAAGATCTAAACCAAATCGAAGAAATGGCCCAATGGTGATGTCTAATAAATTGATGAAGTTGTCTAATTTATTTTATTAAATTATATTTGATCAAATAAATTGGACGAGTGGAATATCACCCTAAACGATATTTAAACGTATGCGCAGAAAAACGAAACATTTTTTCTGGAGTTTTATTATTTCTTTGGTTCGTGTCGTATAAGATCTTGCGAGATTTGAATGACCAATATTTGGGCCCTTATGCAAGCATCTACTTTGTTTGGGTTCATGTGTAAGTACTAAGTTAATCTCAATCGTAGTGAAAGCATTTTAGATTTTATTTACGTTACTTCTAAGACTTAGTTACATAAATGCATAATATGTAAAATATTCTAAAAAGGAATTAATGACATTGTTGTTTATTTAAACTTTCAGTCAGTGTTGTTTATTTAAACTTTAAATGAACTAGCGAAAATTAAGGACGTAAATCAGCCTACGAAACTGAACAAAAACCTCAAGAAACAAGGGTCGAAATGTTTTTTAAAAATCTCCTCTCTATACAACTGGTGCGATCAGCTGATTTGCCTTTGTCAAAAATTTTTTGAGAATTCCATATAGGTTTTACGAGGAAAGATGTTCAGATTCATGGGAAGAATCACACCATAAAGTTACTCTAGCCAATTTAAGGTCACCCCATATAAAGGATTAGGAAATATTTCATTTCTCATACTCGGAAAGTAGTGTTATTTTGATCTGATTATTGGGTGGAAAATGCTGCTTCCCTCCATAGGGAGGGAAAAACTCATACAAATTACTTCCCACCTAAGGGCCGGAATGAACTTTAAAAATAGAACTGATGTCTGCTGTGAAGAGTTTTATGTAAAAAAAAACTAATAAAAAAAAAATGCTGCGGCTATATGAGTTTCTAAACAGCCAGTGTGAACTTAGCGTAAACATTTTTGAGCGGAATAAGCTGCAACAATTACGCGGTGAGTTCCATATTTAAAATGTAACTTTCAATTTTACGAGTTTTCCTAATTTGACAATTTATTTTAAATATTATTATATATTATCAATAAATAGTTTAGATAAACAACTAGTTTTATATTCCTCATATTCGAAATGAAAAGTAGAGTGTTTAACACGGGTAAAAGAATCAATTACTACTCGGACTATAGCCGGGAATTGATTCTTTCCACCCTCGGTTAACAATCTACTATTAAGGGTGCTTCAGAAATACCGCTCATATGTCGATCACACTGTTGATTTTTGTCGTTTATGAAATTCCCGCTTTGTCCCGCGTTCTTTTATGGGTAAAGATATTTCGAAAACGTTGTTTGAGAATTTTCCTCATTCATTTCGGGAGGTATTTTATGAAAGGTCCTTGAAATAATTTGATTGATTTGCAATGCTTCTGTTCAGAATTTTTTAGGGAGTTTTCAAATATGACCCTTTTTTGGGTTTGGCCTTTTTACCGTCTATAATTTTACTTTTTTACTGTTTAGAATTATAATTGGTGATCCAAATTATTTAATTTTGACAAAGTTTTAAAATCAGGATTTACGTAAATAAGATTCTTTTTTACATACATGCTGATGTGTGTATGTGTATACTATATGTGTGAACATGATAATGACATCGTGACAACTTTCGCGCAAACCACACTTCATCAAATAAATATACACATCAACACGGTCTAGGGATATTGCACAATTTTTCATGCAAAAGAGGTCTGTTTGAGAAGCTACAAAAGCATACTCGAGATACATAGAGCGCTATAATTTTCAGACGAGCAAGTGCTGAAACTGAATTTTCAATTCTAATCAATAAATTTTATTTTACTTAAAATTTGTGAAAACGTGACAAAAATGAAAAAAAAAATTGCGTAAATTCGACTATTTTCATACAAAAGCAGGCAAAAAGTGCATTTTCATTTTCGTTTCCGTCACGTTTTTACAAATTTCAAGTAAAACAAAATTTATTGACTAGAATTAAAAATTCAGATTTAGCAGTTGCTTGTCTGAAAATTATAGCCCTTCATGTATCTCGAGTATGCTTTTGTAGCTTCTCAAACAGACCTCTTTTGCATGAAAAATTGTGCAATATCCCTAGACCGCGTTGATGTGTGTATATCAGGGGTGGCCAACCGGTCGATCGCGACTGTTAGTCCAGTCAAGTGGCAAGGTGAAAAAATAATCAGATTTATGTTTTTTCTCTTAAAATTAAAAAAAAAAAACTACATGATTGTGTACTGAACTATGCTGTTTCATTTAAGATTTCAAGAAGTATGTGATTGGTAGATCGCACAGGGTTTCGTTAGTAAACAGGAGATCTTAGGTATAATCAAGTTGGCCACCCCTGGTGTATATTGTTAAAGGGCGAGTGGGTTCCCAACATTTGTTATCTATCACTTCAATATCGTCATCCTTATGTACCTCATCACGTCATTCAACCCATAAAGGATTCGTTTACAGTGAGGTTAGGCAGTGAGTGACCAAACTTGATGGATGACCAAAGTAGCAAATTGTCTCGAGGGTTTCCGTGTTTCAGAGGGCACGTTAAGCCAGCCCTCCAGCCTATTGTCGATTGACTACAGACTTTATACAAAGATGGAGGTCATTTGGTGGTAAAAAATCTGACACCACAGATGTTTAAATTTGCCACACATAGACACGATAAGAAAGAAGACCTGTGTACTAGGCGACTTCGTCATTCTCTATTTTTAATTTCCATTAAAACACTGTCACATTGGCAAATTTTAAAAGCCATTATTTCAAGAATTTAATCGAAAGTTGATTTCAAGTTTGTTTTTAATAGAAAATAAGTTTGCAATAGTTATTTACAGAAGTCACGCAAAAGTTGTCCATCTATCACAGCAACATACAAAATGTAATATGTTTGTTGAAGCAATAAATATTTTCATTTTAATTTTTTTTTTTTCATGTACATATTATAAAGAGGAAAGATTTGATTGTTTGTTTGTTTAATTGTATTGAATAGGCTCCGAAACTACTGGACAGATTTGAAAAATTATTTCACCATTACAATCCTACATTATCCGGGATGGACATAGGGTACATGATTTTCCCGAATTCCCATGGTAACGAAGTCCCGAGCGGAAAGCTAGTCTATATCTATACATATTATAAAGAGGAAAGATTTGTTTGTTAGTTTCTTTGCATTGAATAGGCTCCGAAACTACTGGACCGATTTGAAATTTCACCATTAGAAAGCTATATTATCCCCGATGGACATAGGCTAATTTTCCCGAATTCCCACGTGAACAAAGTCCCAAGCGGAATGCTAGTCTTAGATAAAATCATTATCTATGAGCTCTATCAAAAAACTATGGATCTGAATGCCTCTCCGTAAGTCTAAGATCGACAGTCGACAGATATTTGTCACTATCTGTCACTGTCAGCTGTATACCTAGCACAAGAAAGAGCTATACTAATAATAATAATAATAATAATAATAATAAGTAGTTTATTTTCTGCCACAAAATTTGCCTATAAGGTATAGTTATATTAAACATAAAAATGCACTTTAGTTGACAAAATTTTGTGGGAGACTGGTGCCTAAACTGATACTGACATCCAATAATCCGAAATATCGGTCGAAGGCTTACAAAATGCCTTGTGTCGCATTCGAAAAGTTTCTGTTGTATTGTGTTACTTTAGTTTGTGTTTGTTGAGCTGTTTATCCCACAATTATGAATGACTTTTTTTTCTTATCGTATAGTTACAACATACTATTATACAAAATAACGTATAGATAATACGCTTGTCTTTATATTGATCGTCATCAGCCCATATATATCCCCACCTCCCTTCGAAACACGAAGGGGTTTTAGGCCATAGTCCACCACGCTGGCCCAATGCGGGTTCGTAGACCGCTCGTCTTTCGAAAATGAATTTTCTTAGACAGGCGGGTTTCATTACGATGTTTTCCTTCACCATTAAGCAAGTGAAAATTCGAAATCCGTACATATATCCGAAAAGACCAATTTAGTGGTACAGGCCCGCACCAGGATTTGAACCCGCGACCTCCCGATCACAAGTCTGGCTCATTACCAACTGGGCTATTGATGTGAGGGTAAAATAGGTGAAAGTGAATCCAGTCGAATGTGAGACTTCTTCCTACTCTAATTTCTTTTTTTTTGCCACGTGGAAAGTAGTTAATATTGAGTGACTTTAAATAAATTAGCAAAAATTAAGGCTGTAAATCAGCTCACGAAATTAAAAAACACCGCCTGAGAAAAAATGAAAAAAAAAATTCACCTTCCCAAATATTCACAACTTGTGCGAGATGCCTTGACAAGAAGTGTCATTTTTTTAAAGTGAAAACTTCTTTAGCGGTGTGGTACACTTTTTGGATGGGTAAAAATGTTAAACTCGCGTCTCAGGGCCACGTGACCCTGATCGAAAATCAAATCGTAAGACGGAGGGTGAAGTGAAAACTTCTTAGACCGCAAGTTTTCAAGTTTTCACTTCTGCCGGCACTCCCGGAGTGCAACCCGTTCTTTTGTTACAATTTCCTATGGGTTCCTTTGTTAAATAATATTTTATATGTATGTTAGTCTGTAAGGTATTTATCTATGGGCCTAGTTGCCTGAAAATAAAAGTTTTTTTTTTTTTTAAAGAAAGTTGTTCAGAATCATGGAGAGAATCACTTTCTAAACTTTCGCTTTTAATAAAAAAAAAGACGTGTGGCACTCGGGGACTGCCGCGGTAAAGCTATTGCATAGCATTTTGTATCAACTTATGCAATTATAATTAAAAGTATCCCTCTACTTTTAATTATAATTGCATAAGTTGATACAAAATGCTGTGTAAAAATTTCAAAAAAGTTTACCATTTTTTTTTGTTTTTTACGGCCGCCATCTTGGATTTTAAAATGGATGTTATTTTCTCAATCAGCACCCCCGAAAACCTATTAAACGACACCCATGACGGTTTTTTTAAAAAAAATACATGTCCGCCATCTTGGATTTCAAAATGGATGTCATTTTCGGAATCAGAACCCCCGAAAACCTATTAAACGACACCCATATCGGTATGCCCGAAAATTTCATATCCGCCATCTTGGATTTTAAAATGGATGTTATTTTCTCAATCAGCACCCCCGAAAACCGAAAACCCATGACGGTTTTTTTCAAAAAATACATGTCCGCCATCTTGGATTTCAAAATGGATGTCATTTTCGGAATCGGCTCGGTCTGCGACCTTGCCTCACCTTAAAAATCTAAATTTGTATGGCGGCCATCTTTAATTAGGGGGGACGCTCCGGGCTTCGCCCTACGCGGAGTTCGGCCTTCGGCCTCGCCCTATACGCGGCTCGACTCGGCCTTCGGCCTCGCCTCACCTTTAGAATCTAAACTTGTATGGCGGCCATCTTGGATTTGGGGGGGGGGAGGCTCCGGGCTACGCCCTACGCGGAGCTCGGCCTTCGGCCTCGCTCTTTACGCAGCTCGCCTCGGCCTACGGCCTCGCCTCGCAGCGTGGTGTCGTGGTTCGGCTCGGCCTGCGGCCTCGCCTCACCACTCCTTGTATGGCGGCCATCTTGGAAAATGGTGGAATCGAAAAAGTGACCCGATATTCGGAATCATCGACCCCCAAACCCCCCAGATACCAATTTTCGTCCGGATCGGAGCAACTTCATTTTATTAATATCATTATTATTATTATATTATATTATTATTATTATATTGGAGAAAAACCATTTTCTTCTCCCATTTCTGGGGATTATTATTATTATTATAATATTATTATTATTATATTATTATTATTGTTACACGCACACAAACACCGTGACTGCCGAACTGAAACGATGTTAGACGATGCAAGAGACCAGACGTCGTGGTGGGGGGTGTTAGGTTTTTCCGTTACGGAATTTCTGCATTCGGTCCCCACGCTCAAGGCCCGCGATAAAAGCTATACAATAGCTTAAAAATAATTTTCTACGCTTACCGCTGGCAGCCTCGATGTTAGCAAAGGCGAATCCCTTGCTGAAGCGGACCTTCGTGATGGGAGTCTTGGAGTCCAGCACCAGGTTACGTGAGGCATCTCGCTGCCCGCAACACGCATGCGCGAACGAGGTACTTGCGCTGTGAGTGTTTACCCGCTCGTAGTATACCTGGGCGGCAATAGAATTGAGTATTATTAAGAGTACTTTACTAGCTTTACGCCCGCGGCCGCGACTTCAAATGCGTAAAATGGGTTCCCAGGCAATTTGGCAAAATCCTTTCTTTGTGCCCATCAAGCTGGCCGCATTGCTGCGCTGGCCAGGTGGGAGCCAGAGCGAGAATCACCACCACCAGCTGACAGTCTCCGGCCAATCTCCTGAATAGCCCTGTATTGATTTCATATTCGCATTTATAATAATAATAAGTAAATTGCGCTTTATAGACTACTTACTATCTCTGCCTTCGAAGAACCAAAGTACTTTTAAATAAATAAGAAACAGAAAAATGTCCGAAAATATTATTTTGGCCATTTGTTTTAACTCTAACCCTAAAAGAACACTGTACAATTAAAAAAAAACACTCAACTTACAAAAAGGAAAGTTACAAATTACTTAGGCGGGTTGACTACTGCTGTAGAACTATCAACTATTAAATCTATAGGAGTTCTTTATGAGTTATATGCTTTGTTAATGTAGAACTGTGTTGTGTAGATCCGATAGAACGTAGATTTATTTTAAAAATACGAAAAACGAGTTACTAACTGCATCTAGAACTAACTTAGAATGTGCCAGCTGCCTACTCTTCCCAGGCATATCGTAAGTTTTGATGTATCGTGGGCAAAAGGCTGACAACCTCTCACCATAATACAACATGTTTCATCCTGATAACCTTCACAATTTATATCAAAAGTGGCATCTAGTGGTTCTAAAACCACACTGATGCTCTGCCTACCCCTTTTGGGATTATGGGCGTGAGGGTTTGTATGTAAGTATATGTATTTTCTATGATATATGTCTTGTGCTATGTATCCTTGTGTGTGTGTAAATAAAGTGTATCGTATCGTATGAATGATAATAAAGATTAAAATGAAATATGTTTATTAATTTCTAAGTTACAACTAAAACAACATAAATGTTACAAATAAAATAGTTTTGTCTTGCTTAACTCTAATACAATGTTGTGTGGCCTAAGAAGAATTAAATACCTGTGTTTCAGGTCACCAGGGATTATTTATTAAAAGTATTGCACACAAAAAAAACATAAAACATAACATTAAACAAAAACAAATGTTCATGATGTAGTTTACAATCCGGCGGCTTTATTGCTATAGAGCAATTTCTTCCAGGCAACCAGGGGTTGAAGGAACCGATACAGAAGGTGAAGCGGTAGACGTGCAAAGAGTAATATACCTTATACATATCTATACCTAAATATATAACATATACATACACACAAATAAATGATGAAAAACATTAAATATTACATATATATATATATATATATATATATATATACATATTATCTACAATACATACATATCTAGACACGTGAAAAAAAAAGAAAAAAAAAAAGCTTCTGGATCTTCACGGATCCAATGATTAAAATGATTTTAGGTTACTATTCCCATACCTATTCTATATCTACGATCGACAATTAACAAGGCAGGGACAAGTTGGACTTGTGTCCGCGTAAATTAGAAGTCGGCTGGCTGAGCCGACCCTACTGATCCTTTCGAAAGGTTGCGAAGGACCTTACTTAATTAGACAATGACTGTACTTATTTGTGTACTTGTAAGGAAGACAAGAATTTAAATGAGATACTTCGTTTTTAGGTAATTGATGAATATGGGGTGTATTATCCTTAATATCCTCCTCCGGGGTAGGCAGAGCATGGTTCTGAACCACTTAAAGCCACGTTTAACGGGTGACAATTATTAAATGGAACATGATAATATTGGAACCGTTGGAACCGTTGGAATCGCATCACCATGCTATTTTCAAAGCATTTGTGGTGCGGTTCCCGACGTTCATGCTGGAGACAGTAATGAAGGAGAGCTTTTGGCCGGAGGGCGTGGTGTTCCGCCGTTTTCGAGGGAGATTCCCGGTTATAGACACCCCCGGAAAAACACCCGGGAAATAGTGTTAATTAAGTTTAATTATTATTATTATTTATTAAGTATGGTGGGGATAGGTCGTCAGTCAATCCACAACGCACTAAAACCTTCGCAAACCAATTACTGATTTTTACAGTGCCAGTAGGTACTATTATTTATTCTGTGCCAGTAGGTTCTTTTTTTTTTAACGTTCTTGTTCCTTTTCTGACTTTTGAATGTATCAAAAGTTTACCTATACAAGGAGTGATGGACAGCTTCGCAAATACTTATAGTAAAATCTATGAATTTGACTAGCTATAAGTATTTTTTCCCAAAAACGTCAGGTAAAAATAAAAATAAAATAAAATAAAGACCCCTACGCTGCGCCGCTCTCAAAATGTGATGTTTCTTGCCGGTTTTTGTGTTTTACGTCATTATTATTGCAAAATGGAGTAATAAATATTTTAATATTAAAGAAGGAAAAATTTTAAAAATTACGTTTTTGTAAAAAATTTTCGGGGTTAAGTCTTACTGAAAAACAATTCAGCGTGATGGTCTGAATTCAAATTGCTAAGTTATCCCTTACGTCCTTTATATGAAGATACTAGTAATGTCTTTAATTAAGAACATATATTCCAGCGTTAGCCAAGTTGTAGGAGTTAGGAATTCCGTAATCAAGTTAACTGAAAGCGACTTGATTCACAGATTGCTAACTAGCTCAGAATGTCTGGAATTCTTCGGCATCTGGCGGATACTGCACCACTCACCCAGAACCCATTCAGAATCCATTCACCCACAACCACCCAGTGAATGGGAGTCAGAACCTATTCACTGACACAACGCTGTTGATAATGCTACTATGCTTTATGTTACTAACTTTGTGCTTTATTGTAGTGTTTATTCTTATCGTTTCATTTGTTTCGTGTTGTGAATAAATGTTATCTATGTTTATGTCTGCCGCATAGCGATTCCAGATTATATATCTTACTATACTTTTCATAGTAGTTTACAGTTAATAAAAAGCTATAATAAATAAATATATATTACATAATTTATTTATCTAAACCAGTGACGGTTCCCCGCTGTTGCATCCAGACCTCAAGGCATCCATGACGGCTCTGTCTCGCCAAAAGTCGAGACAGAGCCGCCATGGATGCCGTTTGATCGACTTTTGAATGAAAAAGAAGTCTAGGTATGTGACTTTACAGTACTCTCGTATCGTTTGGAAAGAAAGATAAACTTTCCATTCCTGAAACTTATCATTTTAATTTAGAAATACCAGAAATTAATATAAATTTTTATTCAGGGACACTATTTTTGAATCACTCACCTCGTTTCAAGCGATATCTTTTGTTGATTTGCGTCTATGCTACTGATTTTGTTTTATTAGTGTTTAGAACCTTTCGCTGAAGTGTATTGATTAAAAATTTCGGAAATCAATAGAATCTGTGCAAACCAATAATAGATATACCAATAATACCACAAACCTGTATTTAGACCTAAAAGACCATGGAAAGCAATAAATTTTTATGATTATGATTATATCGTTCGACAAGAGGCGAGCGATTCAAAAATAGTGCCCCAGTAATAATACACCAAATATAGAAATGAAACTCATGTCTGACTGTGAAGTAAGCACTTTGCTATTTATTAATACACAGAGAAGTTGCTCAATAAAGAATAACAAGGTAAATCGGAGATTAGATAAGTAAATGGAACTCGTGGGCTTTCACTTACAACAAAAGTTCTATTTGAGCTTTAGCCAATGTTTTTTTAATTGGTAGAAGAAGATATTTTGAAGAATTCCAAAGGAAATAATTGCTAGTAAAAAATTTAAAAGGAAAGTTCTACAGACAAAACAATTTTTTAAAACCTTTTTTGCAATTTAATAAGGAAATAAGGGAAAAGTCATACTTGTGCCAAGTTATACGTAAAATTAATTAAATGTAGTAATATACAAAGTGTTTAAAAAAAATCCCATTATAAAGAAAATTTAAAAATAACAAAAACTTTGATTAATGCTCAGTTCTATTCCAAAGTAAAGTATGTCATGTTCATTTTGAAAGATTTCAAACTGTGAACTGTTTACTAAAGTTGCGAACATTTCACTTTTGACCTTTTATTTTTATTGTTTTTTTTAATACCTTCTAGATCGAATGGATAGAATGCTCTACCTAAAAACGCTAACCAAGAAATAAATACCGGTTAACCGTCACTGAGATATGACCTCAATGTTACCCGTGTTCCTTTTGTTGTAAAATCATAACAAAGGCCGTAGAGTAGCTTAATTAACCTTCATTTTCATGCAAACGAAATTGTAGATAGAAAGCAACATTTCTTACCGTAACGAAGGTAAATTACCCAAATAAGGACGCATGTTTACCTCGACATACAAGAGAATATTCTATTACAGGGGGTAATTTTATCTTTCTAACAGAGAATACTGTTCCTCTATTTGTGTTCTCATTATTAAGAATGAGCTAATGGAAATATGAGCTTCTGTGGTATTATGTGAGTTGATTGAGGGGATATGTTTGTACAAAAGAAATATAGATAAAAGGAAAAGTCTTAGAGGAATAGACCACTTACTTAGTGTGGATATGAGTCTTATCTTTAACTAGCATTTTCCCGCGGCTCCGCTCGCGCAAAGAACTCTTTTAGTCACCCATTCTTTCTTGACTCCTTAGGGGAAGATTTTCGGGAAATCGTGAAACACGTGTCCGTTTATTTGCTTCAAGGTCTTAACGAAGTTTTGGTTCGTCGCGAACGCGGCATCGAGTCGGCGGTGCGCAATAGAATATTAACGCTAGCGGCTGACTATAAGTTTCAATTTCTCTTGCAAGCCTGTGCCGCTTGCAATAGTAGGCAAATTTTTATGCCTAAAGTTCACTTTTGTTAGGGAGTGAGACTTCTGTACGTTTGTACCATTATTTATTCTGTGGTTTTGGGTTAAAATGTCCAAAAAAATTGTTTTCTCCATACAAAAGTTGAATTTCAAAAAATCCTTTCTTGGTGCTTGCCTACGTCCTAAAAGACATTTTTATGCCATTCAGCTTTCTAGGTCTAAGGGTTTGGGCTTGGCGTTGATGATAATAATTCAGTGAATCAGGACCTTTATTTTTATACCTATATGTATATGTCGCGGATCAAGTTATACATGTCACCGCAACATTTTCAAACTCGTGATATTGTAATATGACTTAGGAATATTATAAACTCTCGATAATTTGTGAACTTCCCTTTTGCTTGACATCGTTATCAAATATAATTATTACTTTTCATTTTTATATTCATATTTTTATATTTGACTAGCTTCCCGCGCGGGACTTCGTTCCCGTGGGAATTCGGGAAAATTATGTAGCCTATGTTACTCAGGGGTCATGTAGCATCCTAATGGTGAAAGAATTTTTGAAATCGGTTCAGTAGTTTCGGAGCCTATTCGTTACATACAAAAAATACATCATATCAGCCTATTGCAGTCCACTGCTGAACATAGGCCTCCCCCAAGGTGCGCCACTTTTCACAATCCTCCGCTGTTTTCATCCAGCCACTACCCGCTATCTTCTTTAGGTCATCTGACCATCTGGCTGGGGGGCGTCCTACACTACGTTTGCCAAGACGTGGTCTCCATTCGAGAACCTGTCTACTCCAACGCTCGTCGGTTCTGCGACAGACATGGCCAGCCCACTGCCACTTCAGCTTGCTTCACTTTTGGATAATATCCATCACTCCGGTTTTTTGTCGGATGACCTCGTTTCGGATTCTATCCCTTAGCGAGATCCCGAGCATGGAGCGTTCCATTGCTCGCTGAGCGACGTGCAATCGGTGGGCCAACCTCACTGTCATGTTCCACGTTTCGGCTCCGTAGGTCATGACTGGTAGGACGCATTGATTGAAGACCTTGGTCTTCAAATACAAACTAAAAATACAAACTAAATACAAATCTGTCCTCTTTATAATATTAGTATACGAGTAGATATAGATGAAAACATTATTCTTTGTCATTTTTGACATCCATTGTAATTATGAAGTAATCTAATCTAGTTTTTTTCACATTGAAGATTTTTTAATAATATTAATTATATCAACCTACATAACCTAACTTATCCTAATTTCATACAGGCGGCCGTAGCCCAGTGGCTCTCGCTGATCTTAACCGATCAGTAAGGTTAAGCAACGTACACAGTGCAGGGAACCTGATGGGTGACCAAAGTGTCAATTTACCACGAGCGTTTCCGTGCTTCGGATGGCACGTTAAGCTGCCGGTCCCGGCTGTTGTCGATTGACTACAGTCGTTAAAATCAAATCAGAGGCCATTGTGCGGTTTGAAAACTCTGACACCAGGGTTAGCCAAGTTCGCCACACACTTGACTATACCTACACAATAAGAAGAAGAAGAAGACAGGCGGCCCTTAGACTTTCTTGAATTTAATAATTCAAGAATTTACTGGACAAATTGTAATGTCGCCGGCGTTTACAATCTCACTAGTGAAATTGTAACATGACGGTTTTTATAATTTTCCGGTACAAAAGGCAGAGCATAGCGTTCAAGTTACAAAAAAATATCTAAAGAGGACCAACCTGTGTGGTGGTGTATGCGTCTCCGTTCCGATACCGGGTGACCTGCCTTTTGCGTCGCACGTAGTGGTAGCAAATCGCCTTCCACCTGCCAGAAAATAACATAATTATTTTATTTTACTTACTAAACGCTACACACTCAAAAGCCCACACTAAGGTTTTCCCTTGTATCGTGGGTGGGTCCCTCGGAACATACAATATGGTGAACTGTAGCTTGAGTACGATGGTGATAGCGTGAGTAATGTGCCGCGGTCCTATGTCAAAATGTTAACTCGCGCAATCAAAGTGAAGTTTCAGCGTCAGACGAGTGGCGCGCTGCGCGAGTTTGTCGCCATCGTGCTTGATCTACTCGTAGATTTACCATAAAAACTTTGTTTCCAATTCGTTCTAATTTTAAATTTCGTCTCAAACTTATATGTAAGATATTACTGTAAAATGTGTGAATGTTAGAACCCTATACTTATTATGTGTCTCATTTAAGCACCCCAATGTTTAATTTTGTTTGGTTTTGTATAAAAAATTGGCAATATCTATGTATTTTCTACTTTCGATATCGCTTAAGAGAACATTTGTATTACTAGTCAAGACGGAACATACGCTATTCTCATTATAAAGTACGATTAGTTACCTGTTATAAATAGCACATCCACCACGAAGCCAACTTATAAATTGCTAAAACGTGATAACAATTTTATTAGTCTAATTAAGTTACCCGTGCCAAGCCGAGGCCCGGAGTTTTTACACGAAATTTCGTTAAAATTAATTACACAAAGTGATTTTTTTGGAAATACGATAAGTTCATCGTAAGTTTTAATTTTAAATTAGAATTTGTTTTTACAGTTTTATGTTTAGTTTTTTTTTAACCTCACATAAAAAGAGGGGTTTTATAAGTTTGACGTGTGTATCTGTGTGTATGTCACGAACGGAGCGATTTCGATGCGATTTTATTTGTTTGAAAGCTGACTTTGATCAAAATCGGTTCAGCTGTTTAAAAGTATTACGCAATAAATTTCAAGGGATATATTTTTTACAGTTATTAAAATTTGAATTTTAAAACGACTTCTTATTAAAGAGTCGTTTTAAAATTCAAATTTTAATAACTGGCGCAAGTGTCAGATTTTATCAACACATTGGTTAAACAAGTATATTGTGTTGTATATCTTGTCTTTCATGTAGTTTTTCAGAGAATTTTTCATTTAGGTATCTCTGCTGTTGCTTTTCTTTTCATATTTTTTTTTTACTAGCCCATATACGTCCCCACTAAGAGGCACGAGCCTCCCTTCAAAACACAAAGGGGATTTAGGCTGTAGTCCACCACGCTGGCCCAACGCGGGTTGGTGGACCGCTCGTCTTTCGAAAATTTTCTTGGACGGGCGGGTTTCATCACGATGTTTTCCTTCACCGTTGAGCAAGTGATAATTAGAAATCCGTACATAAATCCGAAAAGACAAATTTAGTGGTACAGGCCCGCACCCACACCGCATTATTTTCATATAGCCGATGTTAATCAGTACTGCTGTCTATTCCACTAATCAATGTCGTCTCAATGGCGGTTAAATGACAAAGGTGACTATTTTACCCGTTCAGGTGGTGAAATTGAGAACTATCGAAACCTCATACATTCGAGGACAACCTCCCCGACCTGCAGCGCCAATGCCAACTGAGCGTTAAGGCGACTACAGCACCCGATAAAGGCAGCACACATAGGAATAGTGCCATCCCCGTCTCTCAATAGGCCTGGGCCGGCAGTGCGAACAGTGTCGATACACGAAGTTTACGGACTATGAAAGCGTGCGTGCGTAAAAAACATGTTCGAAAGTTAGAAAAATGAGATTTATGGAAAGGTAATAGCTTAAATCGAAAAATGCGTTAACTACTTATCGAGAGTGTTCAATCACGAACATTTTGATAGCAAATTCAAGTTCTTGTGTGCATTTTACTATCGTTTTTACAGCTTAAAAGATACACAATATTGGGTATTTAGAGGTGACTTTGTGAGCTTTTTCTATCGAACCAAAAGTGCTGAATCATGTTTTCAGCAAACTACTTATCTAGTTTATGTCCTGAATATTACCATAGTATTTTTTTCTTTGATTTAATGCAGTGCGTCATGCTTATCTACGCATCATAAAATCGTAATTTAGGTGCTGTAGTCGCCTTAAGCTGCAAACTATTTAGCAAATTAACATCCAGTTGGCTGTGGACCGCCAGTCAAAGTAGCCCTTATAAAATGTATATTAAAACAAAACTCCTGAAAAA
The DNA here is from genome assembly GCA_949987775.1 of Aproaerema taeniolella. NCBI lineage: Eukaryota > Metazoa > Arthropoda > Insecta > Lepidoptera > Gelechiidae > Aproaerema > Aproaerema taeniolella. The sequence continues at coordinate 2,240,139 of OX465259.1, read as the reverse complement.
AATAGATAAAAAAAAATGTATATTGGTTGGTTCTCAATTTCGCCACCTGAACGGATTACGATCATTGTCATTTCTCCACCATTGAGACGCCATTAATTAGTGGAATACCCCTCCTGGGTAAAGGCCTGCAGTACATATATTTGATATTTATTTTCTATACTGTAATAATCTATACTAATATTATAATAGCTAGGGTCCTATTGGGAAAAGTGGGCCAAAATTGCGTCGAGCAATGCCACTTGGCATGGCTACTCTACAGGTCAAACTGAGATGAAAAAGCCCGTTAGCCAACCTTGGTTCCGTGACAGGGGGGAGGGGGAGGGGGTTAAAGTACCGAACTCCCGGCGTTTAGAAAAAAAATCTAGTGGATGTAATTGAGGTACAAAGTCAAGTTTGGTGTTGTTTTCGGATAAATCGAAGATGGCCAATCCATTGGCCATCTCATTTTTGTATGTTTTCATAGAAAAAAAATAAAAAATGCATAAAACTCTGCATTCCAAGTGTTAAAAAAATATAAACAAACCCCAATATTTTCAGATTTTTATATGGAAGATGGTGAACAAAAAATACTCACTAAAGGCTCTTTAAATGTAGATTACAAAAACATTAACATCAAATAACTTATTACCTAACGGTAATGTAAAAAAAATAGAAAACTTATTGCGGTATTCAAATATCTCAATCCCGGCGCTCGGGAAAAAATATATCTAGTGGATGTTATTGAGGTAGAAAGTCAAATTTGGTGTCGTTTTCGGATAAATCGAAGACGACAAATTTATTGGCCATCTCATTTTTGTATGCTTCTATAGAAAAAAATAAAAATAGCTACAATTGTGCATTCCAAGTTTAAAAATATATAAAAAAATCCCTTTATTATCAGATTTTTATATGGAAGATAGGAAAAAAAACTCAGTTAAAGCTCTTTAAACATAATTACAAAAACAAACAACACAATTATCTTTTTACCTATTATTAATGTAACAAAAATATAATAATACTTATGCACGACCATGTTCAGCGCCATAGTACGAAAAGAGCTAAAAATGCAATTAATCATTTGAATGTGTCGATTTACATATCATATAGGGTGAAATAGAAATAATTGCGACTCTTGAAAGGAAAAACTGACTAAGCGCCACAGGGCTAAATTTACAGGAAAACTTTTGCTTAAAAAAATAGGTACATAAATTATTTATTCTTTCAAGTCATTTTTTTCTTTTCAAGCGTCAATCTCCATCCTTCGAACCATGAAAGTACTCATGAAAACAAATATTTTCTTCAAAAATCAAAGCTGTGACAAATTTCCATTACCTGTTACAATAATAAGACAGAAAAAATACCACTAAAGCAGATTCTTACACAAAGCAATAAAAAAAAAAGAAATTTGTTGACCTGTGTAAAACGGTGAGGATTTGAACGAAAAAAATTATTTGCAGCCACCACCACATTTGCACAATTCCGTGCATTTCAACTGCCGTTTAAAACAGTTACATCTTGTGCCGCAAGATTTAACGCACCTACATCTTATAAGTTCTAGGCACGCCTGAGCAGCTATGGCGTTTTGGGTCCAATGTGGCAATCAAGTGTCGTTGTCAGGTTCTTTTTGCCAGCCAAATTCAGAAGGGCAAGGTATGGTTTGCTGTTTTATAAGGCATTGCCCCCAAACGTGCACGCCCTGAAAAACTACCCTTAATATATGTTCTTTGAGAGCAACTTCTGTGGGAGGTTCAATTTGCCTGTCCTTTTTTGTGAACAAATACTTTCGACATTCATTCACCGTCTCTGATGGGCACGACCTGTCAAAAGTAATATTAATTAATATAAATTTCATTTATAAAAGTAAGAAAAGAGCTAAAAATGCAATTAATCATTTGAATGTGTCGATTTACATATCATATAGGGTGAAATAGAAATAATTGCGACTCTTGAAAGGAAAAACTGACTAAGCGCCGCAGGGCTAAATTTACAGGAAAACAGTTTAACTTTTGCTTAAAAAATAGGTACATAAATTATTTATTCTTTCAAGTTATTTTTTTCATTTCAATCGTCAATCTCCATCCTTCGAACCATGAACGTACTCATGAAAACAAATAATTTTCTGCAAAAATCAAAGCTGTGACGAATTTCCATTACCTGTTACATTGATAACACAGCAAAAATACCTACCACTAAAGCAGAAAAAAAAGAAATATTTTGACTTGTGTAAAACGGTGAGGATTTGAATGAAAAAGAAATATTTGCAGCTACCACCACACTTGCACAATTGAAATTCCTTTATGAAGGAGATTATGAGAGAGCAGACCCTGAAATTCAAAAATTCATCATCACTATGTATGATAGGTAAGGAATACAACAAATATTTCATGACAAAAAAAAATGAAATTTATATTAATTAATATTACTTTTGACAGGTCGTGCCTATCAGAGACGGTGAATGAATGTCGAAAGTATTTGTTCACAAAAAAGGACAGGCTAATTGAAAAACCTCCCACAGAAGCTGCTCTCAAAGAACATATATTAAGGGCAGTTTTTCAGGGCGTGCACGTTTGGGGGCAATGCCTTATAAAACAGCAAACCATACCTTGCCATTCTGAATTTGGCTGGCAAAAAGAACCTGACAACGAAACTTGATTGCCACCTTGGACCCAAAACGCCATAGCTGCTCAGGCGTGCCTGGAACTTATAAGATGTAGGTGCGTTAAATCTTGCGGCACAAGATGTAACTGTTTTAAGCGGCAGTTGAAATGCACGGAATTGTGCAAATGTGGTGGTGGCTGCAAATAATTTTTTTCGTTCAAATCCTCACCGTTTTACACAGGTCAAAAAAAATTTTTTTTTTATTGCTTTGTGTAAGAATCTGCTATAGTGGTATTTTTTCTGTGTTATCATTGTAACAGGTAATGGAAATTTGTCACAGCTTTGATTTTTGAAGAAAATATTTGTTTTCATGACTACGTTCATGGTTCGAAGGATGGAGATTGACGCTTGAAATGAAAAAAATGACTTGAAAAAATAAATAATTTATGTACCTATTTTTTTAAGCAAAAGTTAAACTGTTTTCCTGTAAATTTAGCCCTGTGGCGCTTAGTTAGTTTTTTCTTTCAAGAGTCGCAATTATTTCTATTTCACCCTATATGATATGTAAATCGACACATTCAAATGATTAATTGCATTTTTAGCTCTTTTCTTACTATGGCGCTGAACATGGTCGTACATAAGTATAATATATTTTTGTTACATTAATAATAGGTAAAAAGATAATTGTGTTGTTTGTTTTTGTAATTAAGTTTAAAGAGCTTTAACTGAGTTTTTTTTCCTATCTTCCATATAAAAATGTGATATTAAAGGGATTTTTTTATAGTTTTTTAAACTTGGAATGCACAATTGTAGCTATTTTTTTTTTCTATAGAAGCATACAAAAATGAGATGGCCAATAAATTTGTCGTCTTCGATTTATCCGAAAACGACACCAAATTTGACTTTCTACCTCAATAACATCCACTAGATATATTTTTTCCCGAGCGCCGGGATTGAGATATTTGAATACCGCAATAAGTTTTCTATTTTTTTTTACATTACCATTAGGTAATAAGTTATTTGATGTTAATGGTTTTGTAATCTACATTTAAAGAGCCATTAGTGAGTATTTTTTGTTCATCGTCTTCCATATAAAAATCTGAAAATGTTGGGGTTTGTTTATATTTTTTTAACACTTGGAATGCAGAGTTTTATGCATTTTTTATTTTTTTCTATGAAAACATACAAAAATGAGATGGCCAATGAATTGGCCATCTTTGATTTATCCGAAAACGACACCAAACTTGACTTTGTACCTCAATTACATCCACTAGATTTTTTTTTTTAAACGCCGGGAGTTCGGTACTTTAACCCCCTCCCCCTCCCCCCTGTCGCGGAGTCAAGGTTGGCTAACGGGCTTTTTCAGCTCTTTGACCTGTAGAATAGCCATGCCAAGTGGCATTGCTCGACGCAAAATTGGTCAGGTCTCCATACAACGATGCCCAATAGGACCCTAGCTATAAAGAGGAAAGATTTGATTGTTTGTTTGCATTGAATAGGCTCCGAAACTACTGGACCGATTTGGAAAATTCTTTCACCATTAGAAAGCTACGTTATCCCCGATGGACATAGGTTACATCATTTTTCCGAATTTCCACGGGAACGTAGTCTCGGGCGGAATGCTTGTCTTCTATATCTATATCTATCTATACATATTATAAAGAGGAAAGATTTGATTGTTTGTTTATTTGTTTGTTTGTTTGCATTGAATAGGCTCCGAAACTACTGGACTGATTTGAAAAATTCTTTCACCATTAGAATCCTACATTATCCGTGATGGATATAGGGTATATGATTTTCCCGAATTTCCACGGGAACGAAGTCCCGAGCGTAAAGCTAGTAATATTATAAAGAGGAAAGATTTGATTGTTTGTTTGCAATGAATAGGCTCCCAAACTACTGGACCGTTTTGGCAAATTCTTTCGCCATTAGAAAGCTACATTATCCCCAATAGACATAGGCTACATAATTTTCCCGAATTCCCACTGGAATGAAGTCCCGGGCGGAAAGCTAGTACTCAATAAAATGCTGCACTAACAGAGGACTAAATCGTACAGCAAGTTAAAAAACATATTTTATACAGATTAAACTTTTCTGAAAGAAGCATCTCACTTTTGTAAACATTCTGGAACACTTTGACTTGCTTCGATGTTTTCCTTATTGCTTCATTTCCTTTCCTGCCCTGTCCATTTCCGCCCACTGAATGTGCAGAGTACTTTTAATGGGAGGGCAAAATGAGAAAGGATCGCAGCTCAGTCCCAAGTCGTGGAAGCGTAATGAAGGTATTACCTATTACCTGCAGTAATGTAGGACCGGAATAATTTGTGTCAAAAATAAATTAATATTAGGGATAAGGTAGATTTTATATTAGCTATCAACATTTTTGGATGCAAGGATGACTTTCAAAGTTATTTTGAATTTCGATTTGGTGAGATTTAATCTCGGTTTTACCCATCCCTCGTTTTCCCCTCTGTTGTTTCGAAGAGAGACATGTGCTTCTTTTGAAGACGTATATGGGCTAATGATGGAATCTTGGGCTGATGATGGAAAAATTTTGATTTTATTGGACCTCTACTAATCTCAAAGAATGTCAGGGAAAGAAAAATGAAAAGAAAATGCGCGAATGGGAATTGGAATTCTACTATTCTTACTCGACCAAGCGATTGAGTAAGAGGAGTTAATATTGTTTAGTTAACTAAAAATGACCTAATAATGGTAGATAATCGTGTACCTAAAGAAGCAGACCCACCGCGGCGTACGGAGAGGCTACGCACGTGGGTTAGGCTTCGCTTTGCAAGAAAATGTATGTGACTAGCTTTCCGCCCGCGGCTCCGCCCGCGTGGACTACAGGTTATATCGTGCCCAACTGTGGGATAAAATGTAGCCTATGTCCTTTCCCAGGCTCTAATCTATCTCTGTACCAAAATTCATCAAAATCGGTTCAGCGGTTTAGGCGTGAAAAGGTAACAGACAGACAGACAGAGTTACTTTCGCATTTATAATATTAGTAGGGATGTGTCCACTGCGACCCATGACCACGCTACGCATGAAATGACGTCATCGACACACGCGTGGCTTGCTCGAATAAGCGCTGACATAGCTCAACGCCATGCACGCTGTGCATGCGGCACACGGTTAGCACGCGGCGCACTTTAGCTGCAGTGAATATCTACTCAGTGAGTTTGACATTAAGGCTCAAATTAGATTTTGATCTAATCCATGTAGCTAAAATCGTGGGTTTCAATTCGTGTATAGCGTGTACTGCAGTGGAAACGTAGACCTACGGTCCCAAACAAATGAATCCACGCAGTTAAAATGCGCCGCGTGGCCGTGCACATCCTGCGACGCCGCCGCGGTGGGTCTGCGCCTTAAGGCGACTACAGTGCCTAAATTACGATTTTATGATGCGTAGATAAGCATGACGCACTGCAATAAATCAAAGAAAAAAATACTACGGTAATATTCAGGACATAAACTAGATAAGTAGTTTGCTGAAAACATGATTCAGCACTTTGGGTTCGATGGAAAAAGCTCACAAAGTCACCTCTAAATACCCAATATTGTGTATCTTTTAAGCTGTAAAAACATAGTAAAATGCACACAGGAACTTGAATTTGCTATCAAAATGTTCGTGATTGAACACTCTCGATAAGTAGTTAACGCATTTTTCGATTTAAGCTGTTACCTTTCCATAAGTCTTATTTTTCTAACTTTCGAACATGTTTCATAGTCCGTAAACTTTGTGTATCGACACTGTTCGCAGTGCCGGCCCAGGCCTATTGAGAGACGGAGATGGCACTATTCCTATGTGTGCTGCCTTTATCGGGTGCTGTAGTCGCCTTAATATTACTACATCCAACAGAATACAGAAACAACAACCACATTACCAACTTAACTTTGACGTTTCTTGACATTTGACGTATAGCTTTAATGAGCTTAAATGGTGCAAGACGTTAATCAGGTTAAAGCTAAAATCGAGCTTAAACCGACCCTGTTTACGTCTCCTTTCGGCCGCCGTCGCAACTGTCTTTCGCAACCAGTATAGAATACTTTTAATCCTTATACACAACCAGTTGTCAATAAAGACAAAAATCGCCGCCATCGCAACTGCGATTCACAACCACGTCCACAAGGATTTTTTAGTCTTCGTCTTGAACGAATCGTTTTAAATTAAATCTCGATTTTAATTAACATTAAAGAACTTCGTTAGGTTAAGTTTAAAGCTAAAATACTTTCTAGTTTTGTTAAAAACCGCTGAGAATGTAGAGGACATATTTTAAAATCCCAAAAAAAATCCTTAGTACTAAACTCCTCAGTCGCTTGCAAAAGAATTGTACCTATATACATAGATTTGTTTTTTTCATAATAAATTAAATTTATCTCGTTAATTCCCAAACCTAATTAAAAATTTACCATGCAATAACACACGAGTTTCCTTGTTAACTCCAGGGAATATTTCCAACATGTGAAACCGGGTTGAATATTACGATAACTGACTGTTGCCCTCAAGCATATCCCTCGGGAGCCTCCGACACAAACCTTCAACTTCGGAACATTACATCAATGAGTAGAGATGGGAAAATATCGATAATTGGTCTTAAAAACTCTTTTTTATAAACTCTTTTTTTTTGGTCTCATATCTCTTATACACTGGGCGTCAAAAATAAGTAGTACAGTTTTAAAATTGCGATTTCTCCCAAACTATAAAACTTAGACCTTTGAAACAAAAAAGGTTAAAAAGAAAATTTAATCTTATTCAATAAAAACTTCATGCATTATAAGAACTTATAATGCTTGACTTTAAAAAAAACGAATAAATAAAAACACTTTTTTTAAACTGTTGAAAGGTGTTGTCTTACTTAGGATTTTTGTGTTTGACACATTCGCTGCTGATAAAGCAATTGTAATTGAAAAGCATAGGTATCTTCAGAGAGTAAATTTGACTAATCATGCCTCTTTCACCAGAAGAATGTGCAAGAATCTTAGCTTTTCTCGAAGTGGGCATCAGTATGCGTCGTACTGCAAGGAGGGTGGGTGTAACTTTAAGAACGGTTCAGCGAGTAAAGCAAAGGTACGAAGAGACTGGAAACCATCTAAGGAGACGAGGTAATGGCAGACCCAGGTGCACAAGTACCCGAGAAGATCGCTTTATTGTTTCCACTGTGTTAAGAAATCGACACCTTAATGCAGTTGAGGTTCAGCAACAGCTTCTTCGGACCCGAACAGACTACATCAGTGAGAGTACAGTGAGAAGAAGACTTGCTGAAGCTAACCTGAAGCCTCTAAGACCAGCAAATGGCCCCAAACTTGAGACAGAGCATCGCGTAGCAAGACTACGCTACGCCCGTCAACACGTACAATGGGGCGAAGAAGAATGGGCTAGAGTTTTATTCACAGATGAGTCTCGATTCTCTTTATACACTTCAGATGGACGGCGGAGAGTCTACAGACGACCCGGTGAGCGATACATTCAAGCTTGTATCTCGGAAAGAGTCCAATATGGCGGGGGCTCTGTACACGTATGGGCTGGTATCTCTTCAGAGAGTCGCACAGAGCTTGTGGTAATAGAAAATGGGACTTTGACTGGTGAAAGATATGCCTCGGAGATCCTCAACGAGTATGCAGAGCCATATTTAATAAATATGGGTGATGGAGCCATCCTAATGCATGATAACGCCCGGCCACACACTGCTCACCACGTACAAGAGTACATTCAGGAGGTTGGCATCAACTTGATGGCTTGGCCATCGAGAAGCCCAGATCTCAACCCGATTGAACACGCCTGGGATGAGCTTGGGAGGCTAGTCAGAAGGCGCAGTCCACCTCCTGCCACACTCAGGGCTCTAAAACATGCGCTGATAGAAGAATGGGAAAATATTCCCCAACACCGCCTCCGAAACTTAGTGTTCAGCATGCCAAACCGGATCCAAGCTGTAATTAGAGCCCGAGGCGGCAACACAAGTTATTAAATTGTGAAAAAGTTCCAAAACGTGAAAATTAAGTGGTTGACATATCGTTAAAAATTGATACTTTTTAGTATTTATCTTAATTTTAAGTTTGAAACTTTATTCATGCCAAATAAAATATAACTTTAATAAACTTCGTTAAGTTTACTATAAACTGCTTTTTATTTCATAAGTGTAACTACTATAGTTTAGGAGTAATTGCAATTTGAAAAGTGTACTACTTATTTTTGACGCCCAGTGTAGATATGAGGGTTTTCACGAAATCCCTAGGGATATCACGAAATCCCGGTAGAAGTCGAATATTCTTGTTTATTACGTGATCTTCAAAAGCCTGAACAGATCATAACTAAGAACCAACTTTTCAAACAAAAAGAACCGCGTCAAAATCGGTCTATTCGTTTCGTTTAGGAGCTATGATACCACACACAGATGCTATAGACATACAGATCCACAAGTCAAATTTATAACACCCCTCTTCTATCGTCGGGGGTTAAAACCTCTGAACCTCTGTCTGACAATTGAAACCCCTTTCTATTGTTTTGTTACTGAATCACATATGGTCACAAAATTTTGCGTCGCTTATTTTAGTAAAAAATTTAAAAAAGTAGTACTTGTGACAGAAAGGTCATGAACTATAGAAGTTTAAGAGAGCTGTAAGAACTGTGATACCCTTAATTTTTTTTAAATCTCCGCAAGGATGAAATGAAGATATTTTTTCTTCTTTTTTTAAGACTTTGATGGCTCACCATAGTTTAATTTACATTGTTTAAAACAAATATCAATGTAAGTAGAACAGGCAGACATCACAGATAATAATAAAAACAAGAAAATGTAAACCGTAACACCAACTAAAAAAAAGTTATGATAACAAACAGTGCCTTTCGGCAATTTTTTTGAAATAAAATAAAAAATAACCTTAAAAAAATGTTGGGCAAAAAGGGTTATGATTGGCCAGAAAATATAGCTAATGAGCCTAGCTACTCGACCTAATCGTATGACAAACGCTCTTCCAAACTTCCTGTATAGATAATAGGATAACTGATATGCTACATAAAAGTATACTTAACTTTTATTTACTCTAGCATTCCGCCCGGGACTTCATTCCCGTGGGAATTTGGAAAAAATATGTAGCCTATATTACTCAGGGATAATGTAGCATCCTAATGGTGGAAGAATATTTGAAATCGGTTCAATAGTTTTTAAGTTTGTTCGTTACATACAAAAACACAAAAATATAAATCTTTCCTCTTTATAAATATTAGTTAGACTATTACCAAAAGAGGGCGCCGACGCCGTCTGGCTTTTGCTAGGGGGTGTCGTAAACTTTGGCATGTAATTACTTGTAATACATATCAAGGGTTATGTTCGCATTAATTTCTGATGATAAAGCCTTACTATAATTCACTGTGTTGTGAGCGTCATATTTACCATTGAATTTATTTATTGTAACTTGCGTGATAATATAGAACACATTCTGTTTTGAAATAAATTTTTATTCACGTGTATTTATAGTTGTTTTTGTATGTTTTAAAACAATGAATAAATTCTTTATCTGTCTGTCCGTCGTCATTCGTTGTTGTAAACATCAATATAAACATTTTGCACTTTTTCATCGGGAAGACCAAATTAGACTAAACCACAAGGTGCTATTGTTAGTAGTAATACGTTTTTTTTGTTAGCCATTTCTATCCCACCGCTGGGCAAAGGCTTTCCCTCGTTTTGACCACCGATTTCGGTCCAATGCAATTTCCCTCCACTCCACGCGTCATCAAAAGCGTCTAACTCATCATCAAAACTATTTTATTTTAGACATGTTTTATTACAAAACATTAATTTTATATCTCTTACTAGCTTTTTCCCGCGGCTTCGCTCGTGCAAGAAACTTTTTTTGTCCCCCATTTCATTCTCTAAATCTTTGATTTTGGAAAAATCGCGAAACATGTGTCCGTTTATTTGCTTCAAGGTATATCCTCACGAAATTTTGAGTCAAAATGTCCAAAAAAATGGCTTTTTTCCATACAAACTTCGAACCCCGTGAGTTTCAAAAAATCCTTTCTTGGTGCTCCCCTAGACTTCTAAAACTACGTGCCTTTGAAATCTCTAGAGCCAGCGGTTTGGGTTGTGCGTTGAGTGTCAGTCAGTCAGTTTCTTCTTTTATATTAAAGGGTGTAAAGGACAGCTTAGCAAATACTGAAATGGTGGAATCTATCCATAACTATCATCAGCTATAAGTAAATATTTTTTCCCGGAAACGTAATGTTAAGGAATTTTCATTATATACCTACTTTGGCGCTATGCAACGTATCGCAAAACCGCGCACCGCGCGCGATCCCCCAGCGCCGGCGCCGCGCCGCACTGCTATCGGAGTGCGATGTACATTGTTGGTTTTCGTGTTTTGCGTTGTTATGATTGTTTTTTTTGCAAAATGGAGTGTATTTGATTAAATAATCAAAAATGTAAGCAGAAAATATTAAAAAAACATTTAAAAAAATTAAATCTTTCGGAGAAAAATTCCACTGGAAAATCATTCAGAATGATTGTCTGAGTCCACGGTTTCAGTTTTTGCTAGACTGTCTTTTACACCCTGTATATTTAGATTTGTGAAACTCAAGACAAAGGGCATCCCTATTCATGAGCTCAGAGAAAACCAGAACCTATTGGAAGTGGGAAATCCTTTCAATGACGTTCAAAGAAAGTTTGCTTAAGCTGTTTCTGCTTTGCCGAATCGTTCTTATTTAATTTCGTTCCAGAATTTTCTATAATATTTAACTAGGGTATTGGCCCTCCCTACAACAGGAGCTAATAATAGAAATGGAGGCTCTAAGGGGAATTATACAGCTTAGCAAATACTTAAATAGTGGAACCTTCCCATAATTTTGATGGGCTACAAGTTCTTTTTTCCCCGGAAACATTAAGGCGATTAGATCCCTCAATTTCCGAATATTGAGCATTTTGTAAAGCTTACTTCTCATTTATGACTGGCCAGGGAAAGTTGAAAAAAAAATATGTGAAACATCTGTTCAAGGACTACATGTGGAACGTCAGTATTTTTTTTTACGTCTTTGTATTGTATTTTAAAAAAAATACCACGAGACATCGATTTTTGACTTAAATTCCTTACTGCTCCTAAACGGCTATGATATATGGAAATATTCTTATACTAATTAATTAAGAATCCCTTTTTCTTGAAACACAACGTTTAAATTTTGTAAATCGAACAATATTTTCATTCAAAAGTTACGAAAAACGGAAATCCGAACGTTAAGTTGCAGAGGGTGGTCTGCGCGGGCGCGGGCGGCAGTCCTCCGCTGGCATTCCGACGGGACGGCTGTGTCACTCGTATCCAAACTTTTACGAGCGATAAAGCGTATTTTCTGTTTGCCTGTGTGCGTTGACACAGTATATTTATGTATTAGTGTGCTTAGAGAGTAGTGCAGTCAGACGATATTATTGTGTTACGGTATAGCTCGCGCGTGGACGCTAATTGTACCTACTATTATAAGTTTGTAATCTAGTCGTAATATTTGATTATTTTGCGCTTATAGACGTTTGACGAAATTTAATTGTATTAAGTACTTATGCGGATCTAAATCTATATGATTGAATATATATAATATGTATAGGGTGTTAAGTAATTCGATCTTATCCTCTCAGGTGGTGAATCAGCCCATGACACTGAACAATTTTCGAAAATTCGCTTGCCACACCCGGAATCGAACCAACTAAAATCCAAAAAAAGCACCCTGTACTTTAATAGTATTGATCGATAGGGTCAATCGTAAGGATAAATCTCCCTAACAAACATAGTAAATTAAGTGAAAGGAAGACCATTAAATCTAAGCTTACAAATTTGATGGGACGTGTTAAAGCACTTTTACTTAAGGGTCCCATCGTTAGGTTTTATGTAGTTTAATGGTTCTCTTTTCATCTAATTTACCATGTTTGTTAGAGACATTTGATCTTTACGATTGACCCTATCGATCGATACCATAAAAGTGCAGGGTGTTATTTTTTTGAATTTAAGCCGGTTCGATTCCCGGGTGTGGCAAGCGAAATTTCGAAAATCCTTGAATGCTGTTTTGTTTCTTATAGAGCGGGACCTATTCGTAAAAAAGTCTTCAAATAATGATTTTCGTGGGACTTACCTCCGCCATACGAACTACTGGTATGTACTTATTCGGCATATTTTCCTGAACACAAAAAGTGCGGTAGTCACTTTCTAAGGGTATGGAGGGGGTAGCTATGACGTGACGTATTTTATTTACGCTATATTTAGATAACTACTGGACAGATTTACTTAAATAGGGTCTCAAATGAAAGATAATTAAATGAACATTGTTTTATTCTAAAGATTCATTAGTGTAAACCTAGGTTAACAAAATAAATATTTTCAAAAAACGACATTATGTAAAATTAAACTTTTTTACTGTGTGAAAAGAACAGAAACCGTTAGGATTACGGTAATTTAGCTCATTATAAAAAAATAGCTACACTTATCAGCATTCTAATGAACCTAAAAACGTTTAAGTCGAGCTATAAACAACGGAACTGCAGTCGTCTAAGTGAGCGTGGGTAGCGCGTGACAAAACGGGTAGAATCACAGCAAAATGAAAAAGTATTATGAACAGGCATAATTTTTATTAACAGGCATTTCTTTTTGTCAAAAAATTTTCTTCATTTTGTTACGAACTATTTTCAAAAATTCTCGTAACCAAAATAACGCTTCGTATCGTATCGAAATAAAACTCTTCATACTTGCACGTACTTGCGTTATATTTTAAAACAAAGGACTCAATGGTACTGGTCTGTACTGATGGGTATGAGAGTGTAAACGTACGCACTCGAGGCAGAGGCAGGTCGCTGGCGTGCGAGAGTGTACAGCCGCCATTATATTTTTTACATCGGCAACACTGAGATTCATTCGGAGGAATCCCTGCACCGTGCTGCGATGTGAACTTTGTGCGACGTGAACGTGCACTTGTCGCTTCATTCATTTGAAATCATTTGGTCAGGCCTATGACACTGTTAGTACCAATAGCTGCGAAATTGCGCTGATATCGCCTTTCAAAACTAAAAAACATAGTTGATGTTTGATATGGGTTCCTATAAAAAGTTCTTTAGCTTCATGAGGAGCCCTAAATTTTGCTAGTTTAAAAGCATTAATAAAGCTTTTTTTATTTGAATCTTTGGCCCATTTTAATAAATCATACATGAATCGAAACATACTCTTGAGTAACTGTTGCCTTTATGTTGTTGCTACGTAACAGCTACTAGTTTGGTACCCTCTAAGTTTAATTTTTTGCCTGTTCTTGGAGGATGATTGGACGGAACCTTTTTGTATGTACTGTCTTATGTCTGTAATTTATGTCCTGTGTGTACAATAAAGGTTCTTATGATTGCACATTAAACAGACATAGTTAAAATTCTAATGCAATTGTTTTAAGCATCTCCTTTTCAGATAACTAGATTATGTAATATGACATGCTATGGTTAAAGTTACATTACACGAATCAAATGTTTTTGACCCTGATTGATTTGTTAAATACATAGTTTCAATAAATAATAAAATAAGATAATAGATACATATCCAATCGCAGGGAATATTTTGTTATGTTGTTTGTGGTATAATCTAGATATAACTAAATAAAACAGAACATTAATGAAAATAAATCTCTGACATGCTGCTAGGTAGTAATAAGTAACATTTTATTCATTTAAAAGCAGTAGGTACAGTTTTAAAGTACAGTGTGTAATAAATATGCCTATTGGGTTTCTTCATGGGACAGACTGTCAGCCGACTCACCCTGCACTAGGAATAAATCTGTATTGCAGTGGTAAGATATCTAGTCAGTTCACGAGAGGTAAGGTTATGGTACTTATAGTTGAGTTGTTTTACAAGTGAATAGGCACTTCGCTAAAGGCTTAACCAATTTCCAGAAAGAGTAAATAAAAGTGAATAGATAGATTCTCAAATATAGACCCATATGTGTTGCCACAATTCCGTCAATATCATGTAGCGCAGAACACTTTACTTTATAATAAATGGTAATCAGCCATTTTGTGAAAAAAATGTGGATAATAACTTTTTTGAGCTACACCCAGGTGACACTATTAACACTCTCATGTTTTCAAAATGGTTCAATGATAATCAATGGAAAAGTAAAAGAATAAATAATATTTTTCAATGACTATAATCATTGAAAAAATTTGATAGCTATCAACGTCTGACCCTTTTGGCGGGGGCTGTCAGACAACTTGAAAGACTCCTATAATTATTGAATTGTTATCTTTTTTGGTAACCCCAGTGTCATTACACGGTTACACATTACTCTCTCTGCTCTTTGTGGTGGAAAGTTTTGAATTTGAAAATTTAAATAATAGGTACAGTGTGTCCAATTAAGAATAATGCGTAACAGATTTTATGGACTTCCCTACTTTACTCAGTGGTTCGCCCAGAGCAATTCCGTATTCAGTGAAGAGACATGGGTAAGAAAAGCGAATTCTCTTGCCTTCTTCATCGAATTGGGTTTTGTCAAAATAAACGCTACGCTACACACTCAAAGGCCCACACTAAGGTTTTCTCTTGTGTCGTGGGTCCCTTGGAATACACACAAAGACAAACACCCATGACCCGAGAACAAACATCTGCTTTTTACACAAATGGTTTGATTTAAAGACACCAACTGGCTGTGTTTAAGAAGCTGTTTGTTATTAAAATCTTTGGTCACATTTGACCCAACTTAAAAATTTGCATAGACTTACTATTGATATAAATGCATTATATTCATAATTAATTAACTTCAAATTAATTGAAAAAGTTTTATAAGAAATATATTTTATAGAAATGAGAAGCGACCAAAATTGGTGCCATTTGTTATCATTGTCAAACACAAACACTGACCAAGAATTTGTAAATAAAAAAAAAATATCTCATTCCTATATTCTGTCCCTGCTACTTCAGCTTTCTCCGAAAGCTTTCTCCGAAAGAGACGACAGAAACAAAGCCATGTTAAATTTAATTAAAAATTAACTCTTAATATGTTCAATTATAATTTTGACTGTATCGAGGCAGATAAAAGTTTTAAAAAGACAACAAGTTAATAAAATATGCAAAAAGTTCAAAAAAACATGTATTTAAGTAAAACAATAACGAATGCTGTTTTATTTTATCTAATACCTTTTTTTTACCTTCTCCCACCTTAATATATTTTATTTCATGAAAAAAGTTGGTAACCCTTGCGTGCACTTAACTCAGTGACAAGACGCCATCATGACAGTTTGAGGTTATCTTGACATACAGCATGACGTCACAAGATGGCGAATTAAAGGCGATAGCAGCGCTATTTCGCAGCTATTGGTACTAACAGTGTCATAGGCCTGACCAAATGATTTCAAATGAATGAAGCGACAAGTGCCAAAATTCAAGGCGCAGCACGGTGCAGGGATTCCTCGGAATGAATCTCAGTGTTGCCGATGTAAAAAATATAATGGCGGCTGTCCACTCTCGCACGTCAGCGACCTACTTCTGCCCCGAGTGCGTACGTTTACACTCTCATGTCCATCAGTACAGACCAGTACCATTGAGTCATTTGTTTTGAAATATAACGCAAGTACGTGCAAGTATGAAGAGTTTTATTTCGATACGATACGAAGCGTTATTTTTGTTACGAGAATTTTTGAAAATAGTTCGTAACAAAATGAAGAAATTTTTTGACAAAAAAATGATGCCTGTTAAAAAAAATGATGCCTGTTCATAATACTTTTTCATTTTGCTGTGATTCTACCCGTTTTGTCACGTTATTTTCAAGATTATTCTTACCAAAATCTAAGTACAGTAGTCAGTTCGGCGCTACCCACGCTCACTTAGACGACTGCAGTTCCGTTGTTTATAGCTCGACTTAAACGTTTTTAGGTTCATTAGAATGCTGATAAGTGTAGCTATTTTTTTATAATGAGCTAAATTACCGTAATCCTAACGGTTTCTGTTCTTTTCACAAAGTAAAAAAGTTTTATTTTACATAATGTCGTTTTTTGAAAATATTTATTTTGTTACTAGGTTTACACTAATAATGAATCTTTAGAATAAAACAATGTTCATTAAATTATCTTTCATTTGAGACCCTATTTAAGTAAATCTGTCCAGTAGTTATCTAAATATAGCGTAAATAAAATACGTCACGTCATAGCTACCCCCTCCATACTCTTAGAAAGTGACTACCGCACTTTTTGTGTTCAGGAAATTATGCCGAATAAGTACATACCTGTAGTTCGTATGGCGGAGGTAAGTCCCACGGAAATGAACTTTATTCTCCTTGGGTCCCGCTCTATTATTAAAAATAAAGGAATGTTTCCTTTGAGAAAATTTTCTATCTACAGTATTTACAATACACAATACAATACAATATTCTTTATTGCACACATAGGATTACAGAATATGTTTATACAGCGAATTTGAAATAATGTATACAAATAGGCGGCCTTATTGCTTAACAGCAATTTCTTCCAGGCAACCTTATGGTATAGGAGTTATAGATTGAAATGCGGGAAAGGCGCAAATATTAATTAAATAATAATTATAAATAAGTTGACTATTTATGCACTAAAAATATATCACAAATATATATTTATTAAGATTTATATATATTTATTATATTTATTTAGAGTACTTTCCCTCCAGGCGACGTTAAAAAATTCCACCCTGTATATATGCGACCGGTGAGAATGCCAGAATTGTCGAATAATAGCATTACGTCGATTGCGGCAATCAAAATAATTCAACTTAGATTAAGTATAATTACTTACATACACCGACATCTTTTGTTATTAGAAGTACCTAGTTAGATTCATCAATACAAACTCAAGTGATAGGCAGTAATGTATGGAGTGCGCTTCTGTGCATTCTACGCCTGTGTATTCTTTGACCGGTGTTTTCTTGCGGGGTGCGGGTTGTGGCGCGCGGGGCAGAGGGCTCAAACGTCAAGGTCATTGACGACTCTAATCGCCTTAAGTTTATAAGTTTTCTTTATTTACCTACAGCGCCACGCAACGTTGCCATTAGATGCGATGTACATTGCTGGTTTTTGTGTTTTACGCCATAATAGGGAATATGCATGAATTTTTTTATCGCATGGATTAATAAAATATGAAAATACCTTAGTTGAAATTAAATTAAAATTGGCCAAGAAATACGGCCGATATACGCATTTAAAACAGACAGACAGAGAGATCCGACATGAACTGTGACGTCACATGTCACTACGAAATTTAAAACTCCGTGTTAAATTTCGTTTTGCTAGAAAGATATAGAAATAAATCTTCGATGGCTTATATCTTTTTTAATTTCATAGTTATTAGAAAAATTGTTTTACTAAACTGTTTATTACATGTATGAGGATTAATTTTTTAAATTAAAAAAAATGCATATTCCCTTTTGTAATTTTTCATTGTAAAATTGAGTGTATTCGAATAAATAATTTTAATACTAAGCAGAAAATATAAAAAAATCAGAAAAGATGTTTAAAAAATTCTGAGGAAATTCTCAAAATCATTTAGAATGTCGTTCTAAATTCAGGGTTTCAGTTTTTGATAAGCTGTCCCTTACACACTGTATTAAACTTAATTTCTGAACATGCAATATCTATAACACGTAAAATCGGAAATGCTAAATGAGCCGATGAAACTTTAAAAAATTCAAAGTAAAACAAAATGACAAACTAAAAAAAAGGAAAATTGAGTTACATTGAGAAGAAGCTCCGGATTGAATATTCATTCCCAAAGTTGCTTTCCAATATAGTGGAGTATTAATTAATATTCCTATGTTGTTTTGTTGTGGTTTGATTATTGCTGTTACAACGGTTTCATTTGAACAAGCGAAAACACGATGTTTGTACGTTGCTTTTTTAATCAATATTTGAGTTGCTTTTTACCGACTTCAAAAAAGGAGGAGGTTCTATGTTTGACTGTATGTATTTTTTCTTTTTAATGAATGCTCACCGATCCTTATAAAATTAAAAAAGTTAGCGAAATTTTTGATGTAGAGGCTAATAGGACAGATTTCAGCATACTAGCTGTCTATGATAGACAACAAACTTATTTTCAGTTGTGCCTAGAGATTTGATTCTAAGAGTACCTATGCATGTTTTAAGAGTTGGCAACTGGCGCATTCTATGTTTTTAACCGACTTCAAAAGAGGAGGAGGTTCAATATTCGACTGAATGTATTTTTTTTTATGCATGTTCACCGATATCTCCTCCAATTATGGACCGATTTTCAAAATTCATTTTTTGTTCGAAATAATATACTCCAGAGGTGGTCCCATATAAATTTTATCGAAAATGAATCAGCGCTTTTAAAAAAATCAACAAAAACAAAAAAATACTACAAACCAGACCATCATCTAAATAAATCAGTGACATTTTCGTTTGTGGTTATCTGCTAATAGGCACTGTACTCTGCAAAAAATACTAGTTATCTACTTTGTAATTTTGTTTTTGGCATTGAAGTCGGTGACTCATACGTTTTTAACGTGGAAAATTATATGTGCAAATTTTGGACTCCAATACTTCCAATACTCTAATACACAAATCAACACGGTCTAGGGATATTGCACGATTTTTCATACAAAAGAGGTTCGTTTGAGAAGCTATAAAAGCATACTTGAGGTACATGGAGCGCTATAATTTTCAGACGAGCAAGTGCTACACCAGAATTTTCAATTCTAGTAAATAAAGTTTGTTTTAGGTACTTGAAATTTGTGAAAACGTGACGAAAACGAAAACGAAAATGCACTTATTGCCTGAAAATAGTCGAGTTTACGCAATTTTTATTTTTATTTTCGTCACGTTTTCATAAATTTCTAGTAAAACAAATTTTTTGACTAGAATTGAAAATTCAGGTTTAGCACTTGCTCGTTTGAAAATTATAGCGCTCCATGTATCTCGAGTACGCTTTTGTAGCTTCTCAAACAGACCGTAGACCGTGTTGATGTGTATATTAGATAATCCGCTTATTCCCTACCTCTGTGTGCAGCAGCCTGAAAGTATGCTATCTTTCAACAATATATGAAGACAATTTATGGTTTAAACAGTTTTACTAATGTTACTAAAAATTGGCGTTGGGCCGACAGTTTCGATCCTATACGAGGCCCTTCATCAATGAGTGAAGCAGGTTACGCCTGCTACGAGTACGCCCAATGCCGATTTTTAGTAACGTGAGTAAAACCCTTTAAAACATAAATTATGTCTAACAGTCACAAATCCTTTTTTAGTAAAAATACATTTATTTTTTATTATGAGATGGGTTTACTCTTGACCCCAATCTTTACCAAGGTCATAGATGAGGTCGACGATAGAGCGTGTTAACCCAGAAAATGCCAATTAAAGCACTGGCACTCCCACGCACCGACGGAACACAGCAAGCTGTTTGTCGTCGGACTTCGGAAGGTGGTCGCGAACCAGAAGGCCCTTTACAGAGTCTACCGCACAGCATGAGATCATAGGACGCCACCTTAGATTCAAAACAAACTGATGTGTCGTTGCCTAAGATGGATTACTAGGAGGCAGGTCTCATTTGTGTTTTCTTAGTCGCCTCTTACGACACGCAAAGAGATGGGGTGGTGTTATTCTCAATGGATCACCACACGGTGGGAGACTATTTGCGCGTATGGCAAAAAGCCTTGTCTTGGCAAAAGCATAAACTTGGTCAGTTATTAGTAACAACTTTTTGCTCTCTTCTCAGAGCAGTGTCAAATTTTCTTCTGTTGTTTAGGTAATTTTTTTTTAAATTATTATTATTATGAGATGGGTTAACTCTTGACCTCAATCTCGACCATAAAGGTCGACGACGGAGCGAGTTAACCCAGAAAATGCCTATAAAGGCACTGGTACTCCCACACACCGACGGAACAAAGCAAGCTGTTTGGCGTCGGACCTCGGTAGGATCGGTAGTTGTTCTTGTTTGATTTATATGTTTAATGAATATTTAGAAATTTGTAATGTTAATTTTATGTTTCTCACACAGGTCTTAAGTCCGCAGTACGCAACTCAAACTCTGATCTATACTTAAGCAGCAGTTGTCTTTGTCATTTTGATAGTGAGAGAAAGAGACAATATAGATCAAGACTTGAGTTTCCTTCTGTAATACAGGCCTTAGACCCTAACATCTGTAAAACTGTGTAGATATAAATAAATGACTCACCAAACCCTAGGCGTAGCACTCCTCATAGCATGGACCCGGGCGCTGACAGCGGCCACATCCACCCTCCTAGCCAGCTGGATCCTGGCCGTGCTGTGGTAACATTCCACCAAGTACACGAGGTACAGCAGAAGGACGAAGGCGATGGGAATGTACGCGTAACCCACGTCGCAAGGAGACTCGCGTACCGTGCGCTTGATCGGATACCTAAGGGAGACGAAACTGTTATTTGTTAGGATGCTTGGAAAGATGAGAATTAAACTTAATGAGTAAGTAAATTAAATGGGCCTTTTTAGGGTTCAGTACAAAAAGGGTAAAAACAGGACCCTATTACTAAGACTCCACTGTCCGTCCGTGTGTCTGTCTGTCCGTCGGTCACCAGGCTGTATTTCATGAACTCTGATAGTTAGACATTTGAAATTTTCACAGATGATGCATTTCTGTTGCAGCTATAACAACAAGTACTAAAAAACTATATAAAATAAATATTTAAGGGGGCTCCCATACAATAAACGTGATTTTTTGGCTGTTTTTATAGACAGATAGTTTTTATAGATAGATAAGTCTGTCCGAGGCTGCATCTCATGAGCCGTTATAGTTAGATAGTTGAAATTTTCACAGATGATGTACTTCTGTTGCAGCTATAACAAAAAAAACGGGTTGCACTCCGGGAGTGCCGGCAGAAGTGAAAACTTGAACATATATTACTTCCTTGCGGTCTAAGAAGCAAGGAAGTAATATAATTATGTTTCTTCACCATCCGTCTTACGAATTTTCGATCAGGATCACGTGACTCTGACGCGAGCTTAACTTTTTTACCCATCCAAAAAGTGCACAACGCCGCTAAAGAAGTTTTCACTTCAATAGAATAAAATAAATATTCAAGGGGGCTCACATACAACAAACGTGATTTTTTTGGTCGTTTTCATAGATAACGGGACGGAACCCTTCGTGCGCGAGTCCGACTCGCACTTGGTCGGTATTTTTTTATAATTAGATAACAGCATGGATTTTTTTTATTACTATTGCCTCATTATGTACTAGTAATACTAGAAGTTAAAAACATAGGGGGCAATGGTGATACAAATTTTGTCGTGCCGTGCCGTTCGAAATAAAAAAGGCCCTATAAATTTAAAATCCAATTTCGCCATCTGATAAAAAAGCGGATAAAATGGCGACCATTTTCATTCCACCGCCTGAGACACCATTGATTAGTGGAATATCCCTCCTGGCAGATGAAGACACACACTAACACTTAACACATAATCGCATTAATTTATCTAACAAAACATACATCGTGTCATCCTTTCACTATGTAAGTACCTCGTATGTATCCGTTGCTTTCAAGATCATAATACTGTTAATGCACTGAACCCCTCAGGTGTCTCAGCGGAGATAAATTGATAGTGTCAGCGGTACCAAGGTTATTACCTCGAGCGAAATTTATGGAGGAGCTAGTTCAGAAAGCTGCCTTATCATTTTGCAATATACATTATACAAGCTATAGGACCCGTTCAGTGTGACCATTTTCTTGATTTTAATGAGACACTTACACGGTGATTATTGTTATACAATACTAGCTTCCCGCGCGGGACTTCGTTCCCGTTGGAATTTGGGAAAATCATGTACCCTATGTCCATCCCGGATAATGTAGGATTCTAATGGTGAAAGATTTTTTCAAATCGGTCCAGTAGTTTCGGAGCCTATTCGATGCAAACAAACAAACAATCAAATCTTTCCTCTTTATAATATGTATAGAAGACAATGTACTTTATTTGTACACAAGGATATACAACACAAGAGATATAACATAGAACATAGTGTACAACAAGGCGGTCTTTTTGCTAAAAAGCAATATCTTGAAGGCAACTTAGGGTAGGATTTGTTATTTATTTATTCAGTAACTACATTTGTGTTTGAATTTTTAAATTAATTAAACATTCATTTATTTAAATTAGCATTAAAACTTAGGTACATAATTATTATTTTCATTAGTCAATTATAAAAATAAAAATTGCATTTGTCATAATAAAAAATTCAAAATAATTTAGTCTATTTACATATCTATAATTAAATAAATATAGATCTATTTACATTGTTTAATTTTTATTATTAATTATTATTATTATTAATTTTAATGTGTAATTACAATTCGTTTACGTCGTATAAACATTTATTTAACAGGAAAACTTTTAATTGTTTCTTAAATGTATTACTATTGTAAATTACACTTTTCGAATGTACAGGCAGTTTATTGAATAACCTTATTTCTTGATAATACGTACTATGCTTTACTACATTTAGCTTTTTGAACGGAAAATCTTTTCTCCTAGTATTTTCTCGTAACAATTTATCAGCTGTTGTTTCATACATTTCCACATTCTTAGAACAGTTACATAAGACCACAAAAATATATAGGCTGGGCACAGTGAGGATATCTAGATTTTTGAAATGATCTCTGCATGATTCGGTTTGCGGAATGCGCATGATCGTTCTAATGGATCTCTTTTGTAAAATAAATGCTCTAGTTGTTTTTCTTGTAGCTATTTCCCCACAGCTGTATACTATATCTGAGCTTTGACTCTACTAATGCAATTTTTAACTAATGCAATAATAATTTTTAAATGTTTCAATCTGACTTCATCTCTTAAACTCCTAAGCGCATAGCAAGCTGAACTTATAGTGCTCTCTACACTATCTAGTTCTTTACTCCATTTTAATTGTGTGTCAATATAAACTCCAAGAAATTTGGTGGCATCTACTAAATCAATTATTTTATTATTATTTTTGACTTCCAGGGTTTCTTTGTTTCGAGCAGTACTTTTAAACATCATAATGTTTGTTTTGTCAGAATTAATATAACAACAGATATCACAACAGATAATTATTATCTACGTTATAAACGTAAGAATCAACTGACTTAAATCCTTCGTCAAAATATAATGTGAGTGTTTTTTTAAAGCACTGAATCAATATCGATACAATTTGTGTGAAACCACCTCCCTCAGAAGCATATTCGAGAAAAAAAATTTGAAAATCGGCCAGCAATTGGCATACAATAAAAACATTTCTTCTAATTGAGAACCTACTACTTTTCTAGTAAGACCGTACGTCTGTAAATGATAGAAAGTGTGTATCTGTCAATTTATTATCCATATACGTACTAGCATTCCGCCCGGGACTTAGTTCCCGTGGGAATTTGGAAAAATGATGTAGCCTATGTCCATCGGGAATAATGTAGCTTTCCAATGGTGAAAGAATTTTTCAAATCGGTCTAGTAGTATCGGAGCCTATTCAATGCAAACAAACAATTAAATCTTTCCCCTTTATAAATGGTATTTATTTATTTATTTATTGTACAAAACCAACAGCTTAATTACAAGACATGTAAAATTAGTAGCTAGCTTAGGTCTAATTGTAAAGCCAATTACAGGTTTTCTAGTTTAAACAGGAGGTGGAAAACATTTGCAAACATAGTACAGTTACCAACGTGTATAAATACTAGCAAAATTAAATTACAGTATAAATTATTACTGTATAAAGTACGAGCAATGTCACTGGAGTGAGTTTCCTATCGGTATTTAGATTTTATATAGTAATGGTTTGAAAGAGGAAAAAAGAATGATCACCCAATGTAACCGCTCGAGACTCAATATAACGAGTTAAAGAAATAAAACAAAAGGAAAAATTAAGCGAAAATGACCATATGAACCCTCTTATGTGGATATGTACGTGTGTGTGTGTGTGTGTGTGCGTGTGCGTATGTGTGTTGTTGTTGTTGTTGCTGCTAGCCCTACGATCTAATCTTGGGATCGGAAGGTATAGATATAGATAGATAACTATGCTTACGCAAATCGAGGGACAAAAACGTATAAAATTTTATCTGGCGTAAATCGGTACAAATTACCCGAAAACGGGACACATATCATGAAAATGGGACGTAAACCGTGAAAATGCGTTAGATAGCGTAAAAACGGGACAATCCCTTTCATAACAGGACGTATGGTCCCTAGTATAAATGACGAGGTACCCTTCGCAAATTGATATTTGATGGTTTGTTGGGCCCAAATACATGTTGCGGTATGGCACAAACCCCTTGCAAAATTCAACTATTAATGATGACACAGCATCCATTAATCTTAGGTCCTTGTTGGCCTACTGAAAGCTTATGCCCATACTCTTCGTTATTGTCATATTTCAGTTT
The DNA here is from genome assembly GCA_949987775.1 of Aproaerema taeniolella. Classification (NCBI taxonomy): domain Eukaryota; kingdom Metazoa; phylum Arthropoda; class Insecta; order Lepidoptera; family Gelechiidae; genus Aproaerema; species Aproaerema taeniolella. The sequence continues at coordinate 2,215,200 of OX465259.1, read as the reverse complement.
TGGTCTCAGGAGGTCATTACTGCCTTCTATTTAGTTATTAGTATCTAAGCACAAGCTGAAAATCAGTTTGTTGTCTATCATAGACGGCTAGTATGCTGATAGTCGGGCAGAGTTAGGTTTTGCGTCAAGGAAATTGTAACCAGCAATTATTATTTTTTTCTGTAGATCTATGCATTAGTATAAACATATTCATTTTAGAGTTGCAGCACGGCTGTCAAAAAAAATGTCCGAATCTGTCAAAACAGGTTTTTTGCGATTTACCGGTAAACTACGCGTCTAGCGGTAAAATGTATTACGTAACAAAAAAACCGCAATTACAAGACGAACAAAATGAGTTTTGTTGAGTCCCGACCTGATTGGTAGTTTTTTCGAAATTCAATAACTCTCGTTGTATATTATACAAAAAGCTGAAATTTGAACTGAATGTAGATATTACAGCTTTTAACATCTGTACCAAATTTTAGCTTGATTGCATATAAACTTTTTGCAAACCGCAGCAAAAACTGAAAAATGGTCCTCCTTAAAAAAGTTTGTAGACTACGTAGAGACTTTTGGAACCTCTCATTCTCTTTGCATTGAATAGGCTCCGAAACTACTGGACCGATTTGAAAAATTATTTCACCATTAGGATGTTAAATTATCCTTGAATAAGATAGGTTATATAATTTTCCCGAATTCCCACGGGAACGAAGTCCCGAACGGAAAGCTAGTTGCCAATAAAATCACAGTCACACAGCGCGTACTCACGTGTTCAAATCAATGAGTTCGCGGTCAATCTCAGCCGTGTTGCACCAGGCGACGGACCCCAGGCACCCAGCAATCATGAGGGTGAGGAGGAAGCACTTCCAGTTGCCTTCCCGTCTCAACACGCCACCCAGGCTCTGCTGCCGTGGACGCTGGAACAACGAGAACAATATTAGGGTAAACTAGAAGATGATCAGCCCCTCGATCGAGGTTGAACGTTTTCACCAAAGCTAAATCGCTCACGTTTCCTTTATATTCAGCCCAATAGAAACTTTTTTTTATAACTATATTGAGAGACTGGAGCCTAAACTAGGCTTTAGTCCCCCTTCAATTTTACAATTTTACAGAAAATTGCTGCATTACTTATATGTATAACGAGAGAAAGCATGTTTAAATTTTAACATTGTAAGGTAAGTATACAAAAAAAAAATACAAAAAAAATTATTTTCATTTACAATTTGTAAGTATTTACATAATTATTGTTGGAGCCTTCTTTTAAGCATGTGGTATGCCTGTATTAGAAGACTCCCCTCTTCCCCATAAGTTTTTATCATTTAATTTATATATATTTTTCAAATTATTATGACTTGTGCGTTGAATACAATAGAGACGTGAGCGATTTAGCTTTGGTAAATCGTTCAAATTTACCGCGAACCGACTTCGTTCTCGTGGGAGTTTCTTAAAGTCCTTACTTATTGCTTGCCTACGTTATAAAAGGAAGCTTCGTGCCAAATTTTAGCTTTCTAGGTCCAAGGGTTTGGATTGGGCGTTGATGAGTCGATGAGTTAGAACCTTCCATTTTTTATTTATAGAATAGAAAATAGAATAGAAAAAAATGTTCATTTCCACACCACAAAAAAAAAGGTTACATAAGAGATATTAAATCAGTTAACATAGTCTGTTACATTGTTTCTTTAAGGCAATTATGATTTTATGATGCGTAGATAAGCATGACGTACTGCATTGAATCGAAGAAAAAAAAATACTACGGTAATATTCAGGACATAAACTAGATAAGTAGTTTGCTGAAAACATGATTCAGCACTTTTGGTTCGATAGAAAAAGCTCACAAAGTCACCTCTAAATACCCAATATTTGTATCTTTTGAGCTGTAAAAACCATAGTAAAATGCATACAGGAACTTGAATTTGCTATCAAAATGTTCGTGATTGAACACTCTCGATAAGTAGTTAACGCATTTTTCGATTTTTCGATAAGTAGTTAACGCTGTTACCTTTCCATAAATCTCATTTTTCTAACTTTCGAACATGTTTTTACGCACGCGCGCTTTCATAGTCCGTAAACTTCGTGTCTCGACACTATGTTCGCACTGCCGGCCCAGGCCTGTTGAGAGACGGAGATGGCACTATTCCTATGTGTGCTGCCTTTATCGGGTGCATTTAGCAGTTAACAAAAACTTTACATTATTTGTGGGGGTTGGGTTATAATATAAGTAACGTAACATGTTTGAAGAGACACGCTTGGGGTCTTCCTTGTATCGTGGGTTTTGTAGAGGTTCTATACTTTTAAAATACATATACAGTTATACCTACAACTAAACTAAATTCATTCATATGTAGAGAGTATGTAAAAAAGATCTTAGGCTAATAAAATATTTGCTTCTTTACGTTTGAAAGGCATTGCAAAATGGAATGGCGCAGGCAGACTGGCATTTTTTTCAAATTTATTTGTTAATCATATGCTCAATTTCAAAAAGCTTCATACGTTGTTAGTTATAAAATGAAATAACCTGCAAAAAGTGCCTTAACCGTCATGTTTACTGTGTTTTTTAGGGTTCCTTAGTAAAATACGAATCCTTATAATTTCGCCATGTCCATCTGTCCGTTATTTTTCTCTGAGACCCTTGGTAGTGAGTATAACAATGCCAAAGCAAAAAGTTGGCAATTAAATTAAGCTATTTGACTCAAATATTGTAAAATTAAAAAGACAAGTTGGTTCTCATTTAGATTTAAAATAGGCATTTCTATTACGTTTGTTTTCTTTCGTATTGATCTGTTTTTTGTAATTATTTTAATTATACTTAGAATTCATTTACGTTGTTATACATTCTTCCGTAGTTGACCGTGCGGGTATTATTTTTTTTAGATCGTAGTATAGAACTATGCTTTACCTATTGTTACTCTATTTTGTAAGTGCTGCTGTCTGTGTACCTAATAAAAAAATGTCCTACTAATAATAGGTCTTTACCTATGAAATTGCCGTTTTTCATACAATATTTTTTAAAAACTGAATTTTCCATACTAACGTTTTTGGATTTTTCTCGGGAATGCGAAATCCAAATTTAGCAAAATTTTGTGGGAAAGTTCGGACAACATTAAGTTAATTTTCATCATACTTAGTTTATTGAAAGTTGTAACTGTAATAACGGTACAGCAAAAATAAGCAATGAAACGGGCAACGGATGAAACGAGCTATATTTGAGCTTCTTTTTCAGTAAATAAATCTAAAGTAAATATATATTAATTTGACTCAATATCTCCGTTATATGGCCAAGGTTTGAAATAAAAAACAAGTTTAGTAATAGCTGTTCAATCAAATAAATTATAAATAAAATAAAGCTTGAGAAAAAATCGGCAATTTCATAGGTAAAGGCCTATTATAATAAATACAAAAGTAACTATATCTGTCTGTCTGTTATGCTTTCACGCCTAAACTACTGAAATTTGGTACAGAGAAAGAATAAATCTATGGAAAGGACATAGGCTACATTTAACCTGTAATCCACGCGGGCGGAGCCGCAAGCAGTAAGCTATAAAACAATTAAGTAAATTATAATCGTTGACTGAATCACAATAGTAGTTTCAGCCAATTTCAAATCACTTCTCCCGAGAACCTGCACCGAGCATTATAATCAGCATGCCGAGCAGGAGAGCCTATATCCGGTGTCGTATAGAACTGTTTCCGGTGCTGCATGGAGCCATTTCCGACTTGCTACGACTGGGTGGATAAAATGACATATTATTACAGAGCTATCTTCATCTTAGTGTGTAGGTATAGTCAAGTATTTCACGAACTTGACTAACCCTGATATCAGAGTTTTCAAACCACCAAATGGGTTTAACGACTGTAGTCAATCGACGACAACAACTGGGACCGACAGCTTAACTTGCCTTCCGAAGCACGGAAACGCTCATGATAAATTGCCACTTTGGTCACCCATCAGGTTCCCCTGTGTTTGTTGCTTAACCTCACTGATCGGTTCTGATCCTTAAGGTTCAGACATTAAGGTCCACGCCCCACAGAGCTATGTGGCCAGTGTCATGGGAACCTTTGAGCGGGGCGAACTTCGGGGAGGGGGCTTTTTTGACTAGGATTCACTTTTGTATATTTTTAGGATTTTTTTATTTTCGGGGCTGACGAAGTATATTGCCGATTAATTTTGTCTCAGTTTTTAGTTATGACGAAGTCTGTTGTGGATACGTTTTTGTATTTTTTTTCTGAATAAATTTTAAAGGAGAAAATTTGTCAGTGTGTATGTTTGTATGTTTGTTACTGCTTCACGCTCAAAGGACTGTAGAGGTAGCTGACACAGGCGATATAATTTTTCCAAATTCTCATATAGGAACGAAGTCCCGGGCGGAATGTTACTTCACTACCGTCGTTTCTGGCGCGTGTGATACAAAATCTTTTTTTTAAATTAAGAGATGGGTTAACTCTTGAACCCAATCTTTACCAAGGTCATAGATGAGGTCGACGATAGAGTGAGTTAACCCAGAAAATGCCAATTACGGCACTGGTACTCCCACGCACCGACGGAACACAGCAAGCTGTTTGGCGTCAGACTTCGGTAGGAGGGTGGTCGCAAACCAGACGGCCCTTTACAGAGCCTACCACACCGCATGGGACCATAGGATGACACCTCAGTTTCAAAACAAACTCAACTCTGAAGGGAAAAATAAAGAATCTTTATTTGTTCTAATACCTATTAGAAAGAGAAAAGATTTGTATTTTTGTATGAATGTTTGTAACGAATAAACTCAAAAACTACTGGACCGATTTTAAAAATGCTTTCACCATTAGAATACTACATTATCCCTTAAAAAACAAAGACGACATACCTTTCCGGAATACCCACGGAAATGTAGTCCCACGCGGAAAGCTAGTATGTTTATAAAGCTCGGAACTTTTAAATAACCGGGACAATAGAAAGCCCGAATCTGTTTACTCTGGGCCACCTAATAATTTGACCCGGAACCCCGGAACCCTTTCGGGACGATCAAATATTTTCAGGACGGGGATTTCCAATGTTTACCCAGGTTTGAAGGAATTTTACATGAAAATGTTTTTTTTTTTTAATGTAGATTGGGTGCTTTTCGTCCAATTTTCTTACTAATATTATAAATGCGAAAGTAACTCTGTCCGTCTTTCACGCCTAAACTACTGAAACGATTTTGGTGAAATTTGGTACATAGATAGATTAGAGCTTGGGAAAGGACATAGGCTACATTTTATCCCGCAGTTGGGCATGATATAACTTGGTAGTCCACGCGGGCGGAGCCGCGGTTGGAAAGCTAGTTTGTAAATGTAAGGAAATGATCACTTGTATAGTATTTGTACTTTTAATACATTTTTAATAAGTCAAGCACCAGCTTACGCGCGCTTCAAAAAAAGAGGAGTATCCGTATGTCTATGTATCTGTGTGTCTATGGCACATCTCCTAAACGAATAAATCGATTTCGATGCAGTTTTTTGTTTGGAAAACCTGTCGAAATCGAGATAATTCTTAGCTATATCTGATCAAAATTGGTTCAGGCGTTTAAAAGTTATAAGGAATCGAATGTCAGGGTTGATCCACAATTTTTGATTTTTGAGTTATGTCGAATTGATCTCAAGTTTTATTTACGGGCGAAGCAAACTTTGTGTGTAAATCAGCAGGCCGAGTACGATAGTGACAGCGCCGCGACAACACCGCGGTCCTATGTCAAAATGTCAACATTCTTCTTCTTAGCGAATCGATGGCAACATTGACAACGCCATAGGGCGAGCAAGCCTTTGCGCGGGACCCTCGCGCAATCAAATGAAACTTCAGCGTGAGCCGAGCGCGAGTTTGTCGTTATCGTGCTAGAGTTGCTGGTGTTTGTTGTCGGGTGTTATATAAAAGTCTCAAAGGCCCCACGATACAAGGTAAGCCTTAATGTGGACCTCTAATTGTGTGGTATTACAAGACCCTTATTAGTTATTATGGTGTAGTATATCACGGGTCTTTTTGGAAGGCGTACGTGGGTTTCCACATCGGTAACTAAATAATAGGCATGTAATCCCTACTTTTTAAATATTATTAATGCGAAAGTAACTCTGTCTGTCTGTTACGCTTTCTCGCCTAAACTACTGAACCACGTTACTGAACTGATTTTTAAGAAAAATACAGAGATAGATTAGACTTTAGGAAAGGACATAGGCTACATTTTATTCCACAGCTGGGTGCGATACAACCTGTAGTCCAAGCTGGCGGAAAGCTAGTTGGTAATATTTGCAGGCGAAAATGATGTCAATAGACGGAGATCCCAGGGCCGCCAGACCTTACTTATTTTCTTATAAACCAAATGTGTGGGAAATAGTAGTGCTAGTATGTACTAGTAATGTATGAACACCAGCTAACCTGGGCCAGCGGCCAATTTACAGCTATCAGGTTCTGAAGGTACTTCCAAAAATTACTCAATTGTCTTGAAGTCTGGCTGCTGATGTCTTCTAGAATATAATTAATTAAATATAAAAAATAATGTTCAACACCGCCAGACACTCTCCGTCGGCTGTAATTTCTGCCAGACGCTTTACATTTCGCAAGTAAATTATGCGATTATACTCGTACCTACAATCTAAAACGTGATTTTTGTATATGATGTTCAGGGAACTATAACAATACTTATTATAGCACCCAGACTTCAAGACAAGTGAGCAATTTTTGGAAGTACCTTCAGAACCTGGTAGCTGAAAATTGGCCGTCGGGCCAGGTTAGCTGGTATTCATACATTACTAGTACGTACTAGCACTACTATTTCCCACACATTTGGTTTATGAGAAAATAAGTAAGGTCTGGCGGCCCTGGGATCTTGGTCTAAAATGTTATTACCTGTTCATCATCATCATCATATCAGCCTATTGCAGTCCACTGCTGAACATAGGCCTCCCCCAAGGTGCGCTACTTTGCACGATCCTCCGCTGTTTTCATCCAGCCACTACCCGCTATCTTCTTTAGGTCATCTGACATCTGGCTGGGGGGCGTCCTACACTGCGTTTACAAAGACGTGATCTCCATTTGAGAACCTGTCTACTCCAACGCTCATCGGTTCTGCGACAGACATGGCCAGCCCACTGCCACTTCAGCTTGCTACACTTTTGGATAATATCCATCATTCCGGTTTTTTGTCGGATAACCTCGTTTCGGATTCTATCCCTTAGCGAGATCCCGAGCATGGAGCGTTCCATAGCTCGCTGAGCGACGTGCAATCGGTGGGCCAACCTCACTGTTATGTTCCCTGGTAGGATGGACGCATTGATTGAAGACCTTGGTCTTTAGACACTGCGGGAGCCTGTTAAAGTTTTTTTAATTTGTAAAGTTTTTTTAATTTGTGGCCTTGTTTGAAGTTCACGACTAACTAAACATGTCTTGAACAACACGTTTCTCATTAACTTATAAAGCTTTCTTACATTTTTAATCAGCTTTCCTGTCCTAAATAACTAAGCTACAGGGATTTTCTTCAATTATTTATTTTGCAGGGGAATTGCTCTATAAATGGAAATCTTAATTTCCTCAGAGCGTCCCTCGGTGGCTACTTGTTAAGGCGGGAAATTGGCAGAATTGTGCGCTTTTCACGCAATTGATGTTGTTTTATTATGGTCTATTAAAGTGATTTTCATCTTTTTAAAGAGATGTTAGAGGGGTGTTATATAAGTTTGTCTTGTGTATCTGTATGTCTGTCTATGGTATCGTAGCTCCTAAATGAATGGACCGATTTTGATGCGGTTTCTTGTGTTTGAAAGCTGAATAAAATGGAGATGGTTCTTCCTTAATTTTATATTTGATGAAAATTATTTCAGCCGTTTTAAAGTTATAAAAGCAATAAATGTATCCGGGGTTATACATATATCGCATTTTTACTTTTAGAGTTATTTATAGTCTACTAGCATTCCGCTCGGGACTTCGTTCCCGTGGAAATTCGGAAAAATTATGTAGCCTATATCCATCAGGGATAATGTAGCTTTCTAATGGTGAAAGAATTTTTCAAATCGGTCCAGTAGGTAATTTCAGAGCCTATTCAATGCAAGCAAACAAACAAACAATCAAATATTTTCTCTTTATAATATTAAGTATAGATTTCAGTGATTTTCATATTTATAAAGAAAGATTAATGACTTTTACAATCTTTCTGACGGTGTCTTTTCAAACACAATAGACTGAACTTTTATCCGTTGTGGTCAAATTGAGAAGTAGCAAAGTTTCATACATGATGGCAGCCACCTCCACTAACAGCGCTAATATTTATTATTATTATTATTATTTATTATTATTATTAGCAAAATCTCAGTAATATTCTCCAAACTATTATTAGGTTGTATCAAAACACAATGTTTTACAGCTTTGGATCCTATAGATTTGTTAAGCAAAAATATTTATACATACATACATGCGCTCTCGCCTATAACCCTATCGGGGTAGGCAGAGTATCTGTAGTTCTGGGACCACTTGATGCCACATTTGGCATAAATTCTGAGGGTTATTAGATCAAACATGATGTATAATGGTGAGAGGTTGTTAGCCTTTCGCCCACTATACAGCAAAACCCTCTATTATTGACTTTTACAATATGCCTGGGAATAGTTGGCAGCTGGTACATTCTAAGTTTTTCGTGGAAAAATATATATCCAAGTAATTAATAAAAAAAAATATCCTAGCACAAAAATCTTTTTCTGTGGAAACCAGATTAATGCCTTAAGCCGTCGGAAACAGCTTTTCTCACTACAACATTTCATAAAGAAATATCCACAGACCTGTATCGAGATAGACGAAAAGAGCGTTTCAAATTGTATGAGAACCTAGCGTGTCGAATTTTTCGTACCTAAAATGACGTCACGAGCGAGATTTAGTGATGGGAAATCAAGACCGCGTGGAAACGATTCAAAGGCGCTTAATTAAGTAAAACAATAATGTAAATCCGATTAAAATCGATTATCATTTACGGCATAGGTCTCAAGCGGACTGACTTAAGTCGGACAAAACTGTGACCGTGGATCACACTTTTTACACGCAAAGTAGGTAAACTTTTACCGTCTATCTCGATATAGGTCTGTGGAAATATCCTTACAATTTCTTACAACGCTTGAGAAGGGCAAAGGTGAAGCCAGAAGGAATTTGCCACTAAATTCCAAACTTGGTTCAAAGGAAAACATTTCTTGTTACAAAGATCTTTACAGATGTTTTTGTAGCTTTAGGTCTACTTCATGACTTAATTTTGAAGCTTTAATTTTGTGGCTTAAATCAACATGGAGATATACAGGGCTTAAGGTATCTCTCTTTCAACCTCTCGGGTGGTTAATCAGTCCATGAAACTGAACAACTTCCCCAAGGAACATACGTCAAAATACGAAAAAAATATTTTGAGTTTCCATACAAACTTCATCAGCATAATAGCGCATTTTGTATGGAAGATCAACTTTTTTTTTCGTATTTTGACCTATGTTCCTTGGGGAAGTTGTTCAGTTTCATGGACTGATTAACCACCAGAGAGGTTGAAAGAGAGATACCTAAAGCCCTGTATACAAACGTGGGTTTGGGCGAGTGGTAGTGACGCTGCCTCTTGATCGGCAGGTCCTGGGTTCGATCCCCAGTCGGGGCAAACATTTGTGTAAAAAGCAGATGTTTGTTCTCGGGTCATGGGTGTTTGTGTTTGTCTTTATGTGTGTTTCAAGGGACCCACGAAAACCTTAGTGTTGGCCTTTGAGCGTGTAGCGTTTATTTATTATTATTATTTATTTATGTATACATAATATAAATGTATATATATGTATGTATATTTATGTATGTATGGATATTTTTTATTAAGTGTTTTAAATTGTATTGATTAAGTTTAATTTTCTGTTTTGTTGAAGTGAAAACTTCTTTTGCGGCGTTGTGCACTTTGAAGTATGGGTAAAAAATGTTAAACTCGCGTCAGGACACGTGACCTGATCGAAAATTTGTAAGACGGAGGGAGAGTAGACCGCAAGGAAGTAATATATGTTATAGTTTTCTGCCGGCACTCCCGGAGTGCAACCCGTTGTTTTTTTCCTTTTTCGCGATATTGTGCACGTCTTACTCGCCTCATTTCGTCCAATCTCTCTTGGTAGGTCTGCTGTAAGAAATGTCTACATAGAAATAAGTAGTGCCTTGTTGTGTCGTCTCTTTGTATGTTTCTTTCGGTTTGTCTACACTGTGTACAACAAACAGTAAATTTAAAAATACAAACGAAGAACATTTTAAGCTTTAAAGGTTTTCTACTTCGATGATACGCTTCCACTTGGCTTCACTGGGAACCCAGCTGAAAACCAGCCCCAAGGCTGGGCTCCAACCATGGAAAAAAAACAATCTCTTTTCCGTGGCTTCAACAAGATTACAAAATTAGAGTTCTATTTGGCATCGTAATATGACACAATTATAATTATGTGGTAACAATGCTCTAATTTTAATGTTTCATTTTTTATACCTACGTATCCTACTTTGGGTACGTAGAATTGTGTGGAATTTGATGTTTAGTTATGTTATCATAACTAAGCATCAAATTCCAAGTCAAAATGGCTTTGTTTAATAAGTACTGAATTACATTAGTTATTTCGACTCTACGCACCTATTCGTAAAGGTACAGTTTTCCCCCAAGAAGCATAGGCAAGAAACTCCGAGTGGTGTCCTTTTTAAAAAACTCTACAAATTTCTCTTAAACGTAGGTATGTGGTTATTTGTTTTGTTGTTTGTAATAGAAGCCAAAACTGATGATGATGATGATATTTAAAGTAGTGAATCACATTAGTTCAGTCTTCCCCAGAGAAGAATTGGCAAGAAACTTCGAGGGGTGCTCTTTTAAAAAATCTTAACAAATTCCTGTACTTTCTCATTTTAACTGACTAAAATCTGAAATAACTCTATTTTTCTTAAACGTAGGTATGTAATTATTTGTTTTGTTGTTTGTAATAAAAGTTAAAACTATAAATTATGTACTCCGAAGGAAGATGTTAATTCTAAGGTCCTAAATTTTTTACTAGCACTTTAGACATCAGAAAACGAATTTAATCTTATAAGCTTGTTGTAATGAATCATGACTCCAAATTATTCCCTTCACGATTCAAGATTGTAATCGTAAATTTGAGGTTATAAAATAAAGGCTGTGACTAGGGGCCCTAAAATGTTTATGCCCAAAAGCTGAGACGTTCGTGACGTTACTTTTAATGGAAATATAAAAATTGTTTTAAGAGCAAGAGACGTTCAAGTCACTGAGTCAGAAAATGTGCCAATCTTATGAGTCAGTAAGTAGAGTTATGTGCTGAAAAAAGAAGAAGATTCAAGGTACATAATAGCCTGTGTATATAGAAATTTCTTAGGAAAAGTGATCTAATTGTCCACCTTAAAAACGTAAGAGTCAATCCCAACAAACCGCAGAATAACCACAAACCAAAGCATCATCTAAATCAGGGGTTCCCAACCTTTTTTTGTCTACTGCCCACTTTAAGAATAAATTATTTTTCAACGCCCCCCTTTTTAAACATACTTAAAAACCGCTAAGTACTTATAACTGATTATTGAAACGCAACTTTATAGTATTCGGACAGAGTATCTTTTATTGAAAATAAAACAAACATAATCAATTCTTATATAAAAACTAATGTGAAGGTTGAATCTGATGCTGTTCAATAAGTTTGTTGATATCAGGTTCCAATTTACTCAAAAACAGCCGCAAGTCGCCACGTTCGGTAACACGCAAACGATTTCTCTTTTTAGTAAGCAGCGTTGCCACAGCACTAAATCCACGTTCACACAAATATGACGATGGGAATGCTATCAAGAATCGTTGAACAATTGACCACAATCCAGGGTACAATTGCAGGATCGGTTTTTGTAGCCAAAATTCTTGATATCCATTTTTGAACTTGATTTTTATTTCTTCGTTTGTTGTCAATTCTATAAGTTCTTCTTCCAGCTGAGGTGACATTGCTATGTTGACATTTGAAAATGGATCCAACACCCAGTCTGGTATTTCCAAGTTTAAAATGTCCTGGTATCGTTCGGTGAAGTCAATGTGGAGGTTTTCCAAATGTTGGCAGTAGGCAAACAAGTCGTCGTTACTGCAGGATACTGATAAATTCGGAAAATTGTGAAACTCACGTCTGCCCATATTTTTTTTGTGCAGAAGCAGTTTGGCTGCGAAAGCAGCAACGACATTTTTTGTTTTAATTAAATTTAGTTCATCGCCTTGCAGTTGGAGGTTCACGTCGTTGAACAATTTATACAGGTCTGTCATGTAAGCTATATCATTCTTTGATGTTATGAGCTTGTTGCGCAGTTCTGTATCTTTAGTTTCCAAGAACTCTATCACAGAGTCAAACAGGTTATAAAATCGAATCAGACGATTGCCTCTTGACAGCCAACGAACTTCAGTATGAAGCAACAAACGGTTGAAATCTTCGTCATTAGTAACACAAAGCTGATGAAATAATCTATCATTCAAAGAGCTGCTACGGATTTTATTGAATGCTTTGATGACATATTGCAGTGATTGAAATAGTCGTTCACTTAAGTTTCTAGCAACCAAATGTTGTCTATGAATAACGCAATGTATAGCAAGGACATCTGGAATTTTATTTTTTAGGTACGCTATGAAGCCTTTATGGCGCCCTGTCATAGCCGGAGCGCCATCCGTAGCAACTTGTATAATATTTTTCAAAGGAATCTCTTTCTCTTCACAAAACTTTTCCAATGTATTGAATATGGTTTCGCCTTTTGTATCTGTCTCCAAATTTCTGGCAAACAATAGTTCTTCACGTATTTTCTCATCTTTAATAAACCTCACGTAAGATAGCAACAACGCTTCATTAGTTGGTAAAGTGGACTCATCGAGCTGAATTGAGAATTGACTAGTCCTCAGATGATTGCACAATGATTCTTCAATGTTTTCAGCCATTTCATCAATTCGTCTTTGCACAGAATTATTACTCAAAGGAATTTTTTGGATAATATCTGCGGCCGGTTTATGAAGCACAGTAGTTATTACTTCCTTTATTGCTGGCAAAATTAACTCTTCTCCGATGTTGTGTGGTTTGCCTTTTTGAGCAATTAACAAAGGGATATTGTACGAAGCTCGAAGTCCGTCGTCATCTTGCTTAGCAGCCGCCGAAAATAGTTTTGATACACTTGGCTGAGTATTATGCTTCTTCTCTAGGTCTTGAAAATATGCTACATTCTTGTCTTTCTTATCTGGATGCATTTTATTCAAATGACCTTGCAGTCTTGAAGGCTTCATTGCTTCGTTCGAAAATGTTTTTAGACATAGAAGACACAAAGGCGACGACGGGTTTGTGGGATTTTCAATAAATCCGAATTTAATATATTCCGCAGAGTATTGCCGTCTCTTCTTTTTTACTTCCGACATTGTTTTGTTTTGAGAAATACGTAAGTGGTATAATGAAGTACTGCTTATCTATTATGCGCGAAACCGCAAATGAAAATAAAATAAATTTACGTCGTTTATATAGGATTGCATAAGCAGCACGCACCAACAGGAATAAGACAAACGTGCATAAACTCGTTTATCTCATTCGACGCCCAATCGTACTCGACAAGCAAGAACAAGTATTATAGAACCAGCCGATTGATACAGGAATGTACAAATCGGATTATTTAACAAAAACTTGTTAAAACATGATTGCCCGCGGTCTATTATATCGAACCGAGTTTGAGCTATATCTTAATTAATATTAGTTGATGTTCACAAGATGTAGTCGAGAGTCGAGAGCTCAGTCGGTATCTAAGAGTCTTCCTAGCTAGGTAGATGAAATTATAAATCGACCCCAAAGCCCTACACAACGCCCCCTTTTTTTTTCTGGGTCTCTTACCGCCCCCCTTTAGGCCTGCAGCGCCCACAAGGGGGCGTTATCGCCCACGTTGGGAAAGACTGATCTAAATGTTGTTTGCGTTTTTTTTCGTATTCGTAGAATTATTTTTTAAAGTGCTAATAATATTTCGAAAAAAATACAGTATGTAATTACCTCAGGACTCAGGAGTATACTCTTTCAAACAAAAATGTTCTCAATAGAGAATTTCTTCCTATTTTTGTGGTCGATTGAAAATAGGATTTCAAAGTAGAATTAAATGAAATGACAACATTGTCATTATGCATTAATAAATGGAACTGAATTATTTTTAACCGACTTAAAAAAAACGGAGGTTCTCAGTTTGACCTGTATGTCTGTATGTTTGTATGTATGTATGTATGTTTGTCCGCGATTATCTCGCGTTTGGCTGAACCGATTTTGATGCGGTTTTCAGAAAAGTATTTGTTACATTTAGGAAAAGGTTTCAGTATTCTAACCAACTTCAAAAAAGGGGAGTTCTCAGTTTAAATTTTTATTTACATGTATGTAAAATAAAAATCAAAAATTCGCTTAAACTTTTCAAAGCTAAAAACACTTTGTTTTATTAACCGACTTCAAAAACTGAAGAGGTTATAGGTAATTTGCACAAAAAATGGAAAAATAAAAACTTTTTTTTTTAAATTAGAACCAACTTCAAAAAAGCGAAAAATTAATACAATATCATTTGATTTATAGGCCACCTTCGCACCGACTTCAAACAGCTCAGTAGGTAGGTACTACATAGCACATCAAATGATATTGTGTTTATTTTTCGCTTTTTTGAAGTTGATTCTACTTTTTTAAAAGGTTTTTATTTTTCCATTTTCTTCAGGTTATCTTGAAGACAGCCAAAAAAAATAAAAAGTACTGTCGTCTATCCATACGTCCCCACCAAGGGGCTGGGACCTCCCTTTAAAATGTGAAGGGTATTCAGGCCATAGTCCATCACGCTGACCTTACGCGGGTTGATCTCTCCATCTTCTTCTTCTTATCATGTAGGTATAGTCAAAGTTTCTAAGGGAGACCCGTGCCCCTCAGTTGGGATGTATGTGGGCTGGTAAGAAGACTATCCTAAGTGACAAATTTTCAGTAAGTTATTTATACATTTATTGCTACAGCTAACACTTACACGCACTTACACTATCTCACTTGAATACACACTGGTACACATTTCTGATAAGTTACTTCATTATTATTTTTTTCCCACAGGTATGCGCGAAAAAAAAAACTCTAGGCACAGCAGAAAATCAGTTTGTTGTCTGTCATAGACAGCAAGTATGCTGAGTTCTGTGTCCTATTTGCTTCTACAATCTACGTCACATATTTCGCTAACCTTTTTCTAAAATTGTATAAGAACATTGTATAATTACAAATTATTAAGAAGCAATAAAGTATATCTATCTATCTATCTATCTAAAGTGTGAGGCGAACTTGGCTAACCCTGGTGTCAGAGATTTCAAACCGCACAATGGCCTCCGACTTGGTTTTAACGACTGTAGTAAATCGATAACAGCCGGGACCGATAGCTTACTGTGCCCTCCGAAGCACGGAACGCTTGACTCACTGATTGGTTGAGATCTGCGAGCCCCACTGGGCTATGAGCGCTACGAGTCTCTCCATAGAAATTATAAATAGGATATCTCTTATGTAATAGCGCTTTATAAGAGTATCTAGTCGAAAACGTATCTAATTTCCACAGTTTCTGGTTCATTGAAGAAGCTATTAACTTTAACTGACTGATTGTCATCCTCGAACAAACCCTTAAAAAGTATAAAAAGAAAAAAACGAAACCTTTTAATTTATTTTTCGATTTCAAAAGTGGAAGAAGGAGGAAATACTTAAAGATCGACAACAAGCATTAATGACAATAGAAGGACCGTTGGAGCGTAATTTGTGGACAGTTTCTTCGGCGGCGGTCGTTTGCGAAATTCATGGCTGACACCAAACAGGGGTGGAGTCGGACTTTTAAATAAATACTACCCTCACTTACGTATTTTGTCTCAATCTAAACAGTATCTATATGTATCTTTTGTATTAGTCTGTAAGAGTTCGCAATAAAGAGTTTACATACATACATACAGTATGTATCTGATTGAGAATCAAACCTTAAAACTGACTAATCGCGAAATGAAATGGTTTTTATTTATTTCCACTGAATCTGTTTTATTTTTTAGTGTTAGTTTGCAGAAGTTGGATGGAGAGGCGAATTTGTTTTCTTATTAAAACCCTTTGAAACTTGAAACAACACAATATCCTGGAGTTAAAGTAAAGGGGAATAGATTAAATCGAGAAGCAGTAGTCAAAGGATTACAGACTAAAATGCATTAACTCACAGAAAAAACCTGCTTTCAGTCTACAGACCGATCGCAAGTGGCTAGCAAATAGGTAAGATATTTTTAATTACGGATTCACGTTCACTTCTAATTCAAAGTAACCCAATATTTTTTATAAACCACCTGCATCTGGAGCACGTATTATAGTTCGTTCGGGCAATTAGTGTGCAGTACAGGCGCACGGTATATTGGGACCATTCTTTAACTTAAATGTGACTCGTCCACAAATGCAAATTTTTTAATAAAAATTAAAATTAAATAGCCATCTTACAACTTAAACATATTTACAGAGACCACAAAATATTATTATTTTCGTATTATAACTAGTAGAAAGAGATAGAAGATATGAATTACCATTCAAGTTTTCTTGCTCCCTGTACCGCCATACATTTCGAGATGACAGCTGACAGCTACCCATGCACACTAATTGAGCGAACAAACTTTATACGTAAATATTTTCTATTTAAAGTAAGCCATATGTCAAAAAAGGTAATAATGACATTTAAATATGAAACGCCAAAATGTCAAAAAAAACTTCTATCAAAAATAATTTCGAAAAAAAAACAAGGTTGTTAAAGGCTTAACGTCCTTGGTCCAAGTAGATTTTAACTATAAAATTTGACACATCAAAGATACTTTACTTTTATTAAAAATATTTAGCATAAAAACATGGCTGTATGTCTTAGCTATTGACTTTCCTTTGCGTACGGAACTAAATATTATAAGAAAACGTCGTCGGTGATTTTCGATCTGTGATTTTTACCGCGAATTAATTAATTGTTTTGTTGTAAATTTTTTAAATAAATCTGAAAAAAATATTTAGTGATTTCAGCGACTCTGATATAGAAACGAAGGCTCAAAACATTATTGATGGGATGAATTTATAATTTCTTTTTTATTTAACCTCACAGTAGGTGTATAAAGTAGAGTAAGCTCCTCGGGGATAAAAGTGTCTTAGTCTTGGGCAGACTTAAATCCTTCGCTTCATTCGGGATTCTTACCATAAAATTCTCTCACTACGTTCAGGAATTAACTACAGAATCCTTCATTTCGCTCAGAATTCAATATGCTGCCCATGACATAATACTTTGATACCTATTCTGGGGGCAAATTAGTAAAATACGTAGCTCTTCTTCAGGTATTATAATATAAATCAATCAGGTACCACACTTTTGTTATACTTACTTTTATTCTCACACAACGGTTAACATTATTAAAGAACGCTTAGTAAAGTGCTATTGGCACGCCTACGAACGCATACAAGAACTTATTCCGCGAGCTCACTACAACGAATCCACAATAATGAATAGCCTACGACCAGTTCTTCAATCATTTCGAATGTTGACATCGAATACCATTTCAAACCTTTTAAATTGATATTCGAATTATCTTCTTCAAAATGACCGAATGAGAAAGAAGTTGCGTTATGCCCGATCCTCCATGAAGGTCTGCATACCACAATACACTGTTTTATCCCCTTGTTGTTTAATCTACTATAATGCGCAAGGGTAAAGCAAAACAATCAATTTTATTCAGGCCTTCAATATATTTCATTTAAAGAAGTTGTAGATTCCGTCGCTGTGCCCTACCTTCCATTTCCAATGCATAATTCCTTAAGCGGAAACTCCAGTTGCGTCCTCTCATCGCAATTTACATTCAAAACATTCAACTTAAACTTATCTCGACGAAATGCCACAGAATAACTTGGGAAACTTGCAGGTATAATAATTATAGTTATAATATAGTTAGTTTAGGAGTTTTCTCTTTTGATGCAGTATTAGATGATCATTTTATCCTAATATTTATCTTAGAGATCAAATAATCTTCTAAGGCTTTCTGAGAGTTATTAGATGAAACATGTCTAGTGCTGATAGGGTGTCAACTTTTCGCCCACAATACAACAAAACCCTCATTTCCTGCTTACTGGCTCCTCAGTATGCCTGGGAAGAGTTGGCAGTTAGCATATTTAAAGTTTTTCTTTCACTCCCAGTTCAGCGTGGAACATGAAACTTATATGTTTTTTTACACAAGGATAATTTGAAGTGCTGAAAATTGACATAGGCTATTTTGTCTCAAGAACTTAATTCAGGGTACAATTTAGTTATTCTGTAATAACAATATTAAATAAATAAGTTTATTTATTGAACCAAAAATTTCACAGAAAAAAAAACAAAGGCTAATTTGCAAAATAAAAGGAAAAACTTAACGCTAATTTGCCTGAACTATGTTCATTAACATGACCTGCATCTCAGGCGTCATATACCTCAAATATTTAATAATCTATCAAATGCAAGAAAGATTTCTAACGCGAAGTTAAATAATTACCTAAATTATGAAATGAATGTTAAGACGATAAACATAACATTGTTCAAATTAATTACATATGTTATAAAACATAATAATTTATTCTCCTAAGTAGTAACCATAACAAGCTCTATCATTAGGGCGATTAGGTCGTGAGCTTACATAAGCCTTTCAAATAGCAAGGATTCTATTGGGCCCGTGATTGTACGATAGATACTTTACAAGGGTACGTATTACAATACCGAAAATTCAAAATACCGATGGTTGAAAAACCTATGCTTAAAACATCGAAAGTTGAAATACCGAACGGTTGGAATGCCGATGTACAATATAACTAAATATATAATACCTATATTTAAATGACCGACTGTTCAAAATACCGAATTTAAATGACCGAATGTTCAAAATACCAATGTTTAAATTACCGAAAGTTCAAAATACCGATACACGAAATACGTATGTTTAAAAACATCGATGTTCAAACTACTAAAAATTGAAATGCAACCACAGTCGTTTTTGGCACTTCGCCGGCCGCTGCTCGGCTCGTGCGTTGGGGTCGCAGTTCTAACCAAACCTAACCCAACCAACCCTTGACGGGTTGGTTGGGTTAGGCTACTAACAAGTGTCGTGAGGTCCATGGCCCTCTACGGAGCGCCAGTTTGGTCCGCCAGGCTGAGTATCCGGCGCTGTAAAGCTAAGGTGCTCAGTCTCCAGCGCAAGATGGCCATTCGGATCGCACGAGGGTACAGAACGATTTCGTTCGAGGCGGCGACAGTCTTAGCGCGATTTCCTCCGCTGGACATCCTCGCAGACATGGACGCAGCCGTGTACCATCGTCTGCGGAGCGAGACGGATCTCGCGCCGGATGAAGTGCGGCAGCAGGAGCGCCGACGAGCGCTCGAGAAGTGGCGCGCGCGACTCAGGGAGCCGAGAAGTGCGCGCCAACGCGTCGTCGGTGCAATTTTGCCTAGCCTTAAGCCCTGGCTAAGGACGAGGGAGGGACACGTCACCTACAGGCTGACACAGGTACTCACCGGACACGGCTGTTTCGGTGAGTACCTGAATCGAATAGGACGCGAACCGACCGCGGAGTGTCATCACTGTGGGACGGACCGGGACTCCGCTCAGCATACCTTACAGGAATGTCCTGCATGGAATGCTGAACGGCAAGTCCTGATAGAAAAGATAGGACCGAACCTATCCCTGCCAGCTGTAGTCTCGGCTATGCTGGCAGACAAATCGGCATGGCAGGCCGTGGTCTCCTTCTGCGAGAGCGTGATGCTCCAGAAGGAGACCGCAGAGCGGGATCGCGAGAGAGCGAATCCTGCTCGGAGACGTAGACGCCGGGGTGGTGGTGGACGCCCCGGCCGCGTCACCGTGTAGCTACGGATTAGAATATAGTTACGGTCTCCCCCGCCTGTCGTAAAAGGCGACTAAAGGGGGACTCGGGGTTGCGGGCGTCAGCAGCGGGGGCTGCTGCGTCTTAAAATCGACCCCAAGATGGGCAGTGACATGGCGTGACCACCATGTCACTGCGCACCTGGCTGGTGCGGGGGCAGGTGGCATTAACCTCCTGCTCCGAGAGGAGCCTCTCGGGCGTGATGCTAGGCGGGCACCGGTGCGTTCTTCGGAGATCCCGGAGCCTGCCGAAGAGCATCGAGGGTGGTCACCGTGGAGTTTTTTAGTGGGTAGAAATTCCACATAACCCAGTTCCTCCCCCGGGGGCTGGGTACCTGGATCGCAGGTTTTTCTCCACGAAAAACAAAAAAAAAAAAAAAAAAGGCTACTAACAAACCTACTCGTTGCAGTTCCGTTTGTCATACTCGTATAAACAGACAAAATAAAGCATTTTTACTATTGAAAACTTTATGGACAGAATGTCCATAAACCGGAAACTAAAATTCGGTATTTTAGTTTTCGGTATTTTAGCCTTCGGGATTTCAATCTTCGGTATTTTAGCCTTCGGGATATTTAGTCATAGGTATTTCAACCTTCGGGATTTCAAACTTTCGGTCAAACAAACATTCGGTATTTCAAACTTTCGGTCAAATAAACATTCGGCCATATAATTTTCGGTCTTTCGTCCATAGGTCTTATGAAATTCGGTTTTCTATACTTCGGTATTGTAATACGTACCCCTTTACAATGTGCCCCTATTACAGCATTAATGGTCGTTCATTCTTTAAGCTTAGTACTATGATAGTTCTACGTGACAGACGAGACAAGGCGAAAGAAGGTTTGCAAGAAATATTGATATTTTACAAATAAAACTTATCAATGGGATCCTTTTCGTTGACATAATGTATTTTTTACTAATATATTTTGGCATATCATGTTTCGCTTAATTATTTTTTCCCTATTATTTCTTTGCCATAATTTTATTTTTCCCTATTATTAATTGTGGCATAATATTATTTTTGACTATTTTATTTATGTCTACATTTTTTTTTGCCGAATGGGTTTTGGAATATTATTTTGTCGACTAATAGTTTAACTTTAACCCATAGGTAATTATTATTTAGATAATAATTTACTCAAAATAGGTTAAGGTGCAGCGGGGGTGGCCCTTGGGCCACCCCTAAGCCGCCTCTTTATTTTGTTGGTTAATATAACATATACAATTATTTCACAACTGTTGAAACTTACCTGTTCTCTCAGAGCATTTGGCTCATGATTATGATTAGCAATTCTATTATGGATTGATTTTATTATGGTGTTTTTAATTTATGGTTTTGTATATTATGCTTAAATTTTGTTATGGTAATAGTAGTTATGTGTTTTTTTTCTGCTTATTTTATATTATGCGTAAGTATCATTAGTTTAAATTATACTATGCAATAGAATTTCATGATTTATTTTTTTATGTAAATGGATAGGGAACCCTTTTCAATAGATAAATGTATAAATTTATTTGACATTTAACAGCACACACAACATTTTCTTAACTAGCAAGGCAACAAAAATCTTAAGAAACAAGGAAGTATCTAAAATCTAATAACTTTAACAAACGAGATCTGAAATCAGTCAAACAAAAATAAAAATAACAAAGCATAGAATTTTGGAGTTGGAAGGTTATCTAGTGAACAGTATTTACTCTACAGTTTAGAATTCAAGCGTCTCGAAGATCTATAGCTCGAGCACGATGTGCTCGCACTCGGAATGTGCCGCGGTCCTATGTCAAAATGTCAAGCAAGCCTTTTGCGTGGGGCCCTCGCGCAATCAAAGTGAGGTTTCACCGTCAGCCGAGTGTCGTCCCGCGCGAGTTTGTCGCGCATCATGCTCGAGCAGCTGACACGGCACTAAATGCGCAGAAACAAAGACTCGCCGCTTGTTTCACGTACACATATCTATTTGGGCCAGGAGGCTTACCATGATCGCTTAGCGCGATCCAATTTAGGACCTAAACAAGTCTGCAACGCTTATTCGTACCATGATGGCTTATAAGCGATTCAATTTTGGCGCTGTTGCGATTCAAAGGCAGACCAGCGACAATTTATGTAGACATTTAAAATGGACCATAGACAACCGAGCAGTTCAAAAGCAGCGCCATCATGGTACCATTTTAAAAAACATTCCAATTGCGAAGCAGTTCAAAGTTGGATCCTAAACAGAAATGCTTTTAAACGATCGTGGTAGGTACCCAGCTCTTCTGTATACCACGTTATAGGACTTTTAAAACCAAATTCGGATTTGTAAGCCACACTAGAGCATATTAGGGGGCGTCCATTAATTACGTGAGGTGTTTTTGGCAATTTTTCGACTCCACCACCCCCTCTGGTGAGATGTCGTGAGATTTGGCTCGAACCCCCCCTCCCCCTTTTATCTCACGTGAGTTTTATAAAAATGCTTAGTTTTAGTGTAAATACGTTAATTGGTAATTAATTTAGAAAACTTACATAATTA
Organism: Aproaerema taeniolella; assembly: GCA_949987775.1. Taxonomy (NCBI): domain Eukaryota; kingdom Metazoa; phylum Arthropoda; class Insecta; order Lepidoptera; family Gelechiidae; genus Aproaerema; species Aproaerema taeniolella. The sequence goes on along the minus strand of OX465259.1, from coordinate 2,192,800 downwards.
GCCTTATAATTTTTTTAACTTTTAATAATCGAACAACAGAAAACAGCTAATTTGAAAAAAAAAAATTGTTCTAATTCAGTCCACGGGAACTCAGAGTGGCTACTGGAACAACATGGTTTAGTTGGTTTAACTTAGCTTTCCCACAATTCAACACTATTTCTTTTGGGAGAAAATATTACGTGATATTTGTAGAGACCCCCCTCTCCCCCACGTGAGATTGAGTGAGATCTGGCCCGACCCCCTCCCCCCAGACAAAATGCCTCACGTAATTAATGGACGCCCCCTTATCGTGACAACATCAACTTGGACTGAATATACTGGAGTCGCCATCGAAACACATCGAAAGCAGAGTGGTGCGGGTGTTCCGCGGGCCTATCGCCAAAGTAGGTAAAAAACAGAAACTCTTCAACTTGGCGTTTACAGTTCGTATTTATAGGTTGGTTCCACCGTTTTTTTTTTTGACGGCTGGTTTGGTCTAATGGTAGTTTTTTTATTTATTATGAAATTGGTTAACTCTTGTCCACAATCTTGACCAAGGTGGATGAGGTCGACTATGGAGCGAGTCAACCCAGAAAATACCAATTAAGCCACGGGTGCTCCCACGCACCGACGGAACACAGCAACCTGTTTGGCGTTGGACTTCGGTAGGAGGGTGTTCGCGAACCAGACGACCCTTTCCAGAGCCTACCACACCGCATGAGACCATAGGACGCCATCTCAGATTCAAAACGAACTGAGGTGTCGTTGCCTAAGATGGAATACTAGGAGGCAGGTCTCATTTGTGTTTCCTTAGTCGCCTCTTACGACACCCATGATCACCACACGGCGGTAACGTTCCTTCTTGATCAGCGGGTCCTGAGTTCGATTCCCAGTCGGGACCAATATTTATGTTAAAAGCAGATGTTAGTTCTCGGGTCATGGGTGTTCGTGTCTATATTTATGTGTGTCCCAAGGGACCTACGACACAAGGGAAAAACATAGTGTGGTCCTTTGAGTGTGTAGAGTTAAAAAAATTAAGTGTTTGCTAAGCTGTCTATCACACCATTGTATAAGTATAAATATACAATACAACAAAGCTAAACAACTTTCAAGATAACTCGGACGTCACGAAGTTTACTTTTGGCATCTCATCGAGCTTAGGGTTTTACAGACGAGTTTTTTTAAGATTTGTTTATTATCAAAGACAAGGTAATCTATCTACCCATTGTCGTTAACTAGCCGCGGAGATCCTGGATATATATTAAAAATCGTTTATTTACCATATGAAGTTTGACACTAGAATTGTAGGTACAATTGGAACTTTTGCAAACACATTTAACAATAAATCCATACTAATATTATAAATGCAAAAGTAACTCTGTCTGTCTGTCCGTCTTTCACGCCTAAACTACTGAACCGATTTTGATGAAATTTGATACAGAGATAGATTAGAGCCTGGGAAAGGACACAGGCTACATTCTATACCACAGTTGGGCACTACATAACCTGTAGTCCACGCGGGCGGAAAGCTAGTAATCCATACTAATATTATAAATGCGAAAGTAACTCTGTCTGTCTGTCTGTCTGTCTGTCTGTCCGTCTTTCACGCCTAAACTACTGAACCGATTTAGATGAAATTTGGTATAGAGATAGATTAGAGCCTGGGAAAGGACATAGGCTACATTTTATCCCACAGTTGGGCACGATATAACTTTTAGCCAACGCGGGCGGAGCCGCGGGCGGAAAGCCATAAAAAAAAATTGGAACTGTTTTTTACCACTACTACTACAGCCGCCAATACTTTAAGACCTGAACACAAGTTTAAACAAAATACGAAAGAATATATCTGAAAAAAGGAAGCAAAATAAAGGAGTGTGAGAAATGTTCAAATGTTGATAGAGTAGATATTGCGAACAAAATAAAGGCGCGCGCTGGGAGTCTCATTATTAATAGACTAGCTTTCCGCCCGCGGCTCCGCCCGCGTGGACTACAGGTTATATCGTGCCCAACTGTGGGATAAAATGTAGCCTATGTCCTTTCCCAGGCTCTAATCTATCTCTGTACCAAAATTCATCAAAATCGGTTCAGCGGTTTAGGCGTGAAAAGGTAACAGACAGACAGACAGACAGACAGAGTTACTTTCGCATTTATAATATTAGTAGGGATTAGGGCCTACCCGCCGCCGCTGCCCAGACCTTTAACTTGTGGTCCATGGACCACATCGCGTGCTACAAATTAGCAATTCGCCGGGTCAACTCTATCTCAATGTTTTTATATCTCAATGTATCAGAAGATCGTTCTCAATTATGCATTGAACATCACCTTTGGGCTTAGTACGACCTGCGACAAACGTGCGGTCGATGTCATTTTGACATTTCACGCGACGCATTTTACTTAGCCGCTGTTTCGGCGTCAAAGTACAGTCAACGCCAGCCAGTTTAATTCGATAAGTGGCGTTGTCGACACCGAGTTAAAGCTACCGCTATCACCGACTAAATACCGCTCGTTTGTAAGGAGCCTTAGGAGTAATCTCCCGATCCCGCGGCGAATCAGCCAAGTTTAATTAACTGTCCGTGTCATGACGAACACTTGTTCGCGCCACCATTTACAACAAAATGGGAATTTGTTGTGTAAAAACATAAATTACTTGGCTTAATGAGGTCAAACTTAACAGCTAAGTCTGTTGATGTTTTAAAAGACGATTAAGTTATCTACACTAATATTATATAGAGGAAAGATTTGTATTTTTGTATGTAACGAATAAACTTAAAAACTACTGGACCGATTTCAAAAATGTTTTCAACATTAGGATGCTGCATTATCCCTGAGTAACATAGGCTACATAATTTTCCCGAATTCCCACAAGGAGGAAGTCCCGAGCGGAATGCTAGTCTTTTCTAAAAACAATGCGAAAAGTACACAGACTTCGGGAATTTTGACTTTTACGCATTTGTTCGATTTCGTTGGTCTAGAAAATAACACCTGGGTCCTCTTCCCACCTTATGCTTCATATCGGGTGACTTTAAAAGTCAGCGAAAATTAATTACGTTAATCAGCTCATGAAATTGAACAGCTTTCCCCTAGAAACATAGGTCGAAATATGAAAAGAGTTTTTGTCTCTTTATACAACTTTCGCGATCAGTTCATTTGCCTTTAGACATAACATAGACATAGACATAACATTGATTCACACAAAAAATAGTTTAAGTTGACCATTTTATTTTAGAACTAGCTTTCCGCCCGGGACTTCGTTCCCTTGGGAATTCGGGAAATCATATACCCTATGTTCATCACGGATAATTTAGGTTTCTAAGTGTGAAAGAATGTTTCAAATCGCTCCATTAGTTTCGGAGCCTACTCAATGCAAACAATCAAATCTTTCCTCTTTATACATATTTTAGAATTTCAAATAAGTTCCCTAGGGAAAGCTGTTTGATTTCATAGGGAGAATTACTCTCTACAGTTTTGCTAGCGAATCAAAGGATCTCTCTATGAAAAATGTGAGCTTTTGCAGGAATTTGGGCTAGACATTGCGTTAATGAGTCAAAAAGAGAGTCAATCAAGAGTTTAATTATTACAATACGTGTACTTACACACGCAAACACGATATAGCAACCCAATCTTTGGAAACTAATTAAATTGGTAATTTTTTCTTGCAGCTTTAGATTATGCATTTAATTGAGTTCTTGCTACACCTCCTCTCTCTCTCTTTCCTTCTTCAACATATGGTCACTCAATGCTGAGTGTAGATCTCTTCCATAGTACTCCACTCTTTTCGATCTTGAGTCTTTCACATTCAGTTCTTCCCTGCAATGCTGGCAAAATCGTCAGCCCATCTCATTGGTTGCCTGCCCACGCTTCTAAACCCAGCTTGAGGTCTCCACTCTAGCAGTTTCTTACCCCATCTCTGGTCATATCTCCAACATATCTACACCTACTGATTAATTGTAATTGAAGTTATCAGTATTAACTGTAGGGGAAGGCCTGGTGATCTATAGAACAGGCTTCATTATTATCTAGTTTGGGCACTAGACCTCCACAAATACGTAAATCAGCAGCTTGTGCACGATGGCGACAAATGCGCGCGGCCCTCCACTCGGTTGACGGTGAAACTTTGCTTTGATTGCGCGAGGGCCCCACGTAAAGGCTAGCTCGCCCTCTGGTATCGTCAATGTTGACATTTTGACATAGGACCACGGCGCATTACGGCTATCATCATCGTACTCGAGCTGCTGTTTCATTATGTACTCTTCTGTTATTTATGTTGTTATAATACAACAGTTTTCATTTATTTGCTTTATAGCAACGTAATACGAGGCAAAGATCAAGGTTCATATAAAGTTCATTCTTATAAAGAGCCATGCAGTGATTGAAAATGTTCAAATCCAATTTAAAGTGTTATTCTCCAAGTGCACTTTATTCCTCACTTGAGATCGTCGCAACGTTTCGAACTATATTAGTTTCTGTACCGGTCTGAACATTTTTCATCACGTAATATTGGCCAGGGGAAGGAAAATCCAGTATAACCAAGTTTTACGGGCAAAGTTATGATTTAGAGAGGAAATAAGAGTAACTGGATTGGGAAACTAAAATACTACGTGTGTACTTGTACGAAAGTTTACGGCTCTGAATCTTTAACTTTTTTGTTATTTTATTGCGTGTTTAACCATTAAAAAATCCGTAAACGAAAAATTGCCCATGCTACATCTAATTACTTAAAAATATTATCAGTACCAGCTTCCTGCCCGGGACTTCGTTCCCGTGGCGATGTCGAAACCTAATTTTATAAATAAACCTATACACAATTCACTGGTACATCATACAGAAAGATGGTCTTAATTCATGGTTTCAGTTTTTGCTAAGCTGTCCTTCGCCAAGAGGTTTAAAACCATATGATGCTCTGCCTACCCTAATAGGGATATAGGCTTTTTTCCTGAAGAAAGAAGCGAAAAAAAAGTATGTGGCGTACGAGACTAACCCTACTGTTAGAGGTTTCAAACCGCCATCGCCAATAGCCTCTGTCTTATCGACGGCCGGTTTGGTCGAGTAGTAGTGACGCTGCCTCTTGATCGGCGGGTCCCCAGTCGGGGCAAACATTTGTGTAAAAAGCAGATGTTTGTTCTCGGGTCATGGGTGTACGTGTCTGTCTTTGTGTGTTCCAAGGGACCCACGACACAAGGGAAAACATTAGTGTGGGCCTTTGAGTGTGTAGCGTTTATTTATTTATTTATAGTCAATCAACAATAAGGACCGCCGGATTAACGTGCCCTCCGAAGCAATGAAACGCTCGTGATAAATTGCCATTTTGGTCACCAATCCGTTCCCAGCCTTGTACTTAACGGCACTGATCGCTTCAGATTAGTGAACGCCATGGGCTACAAGCACTTAAAAAAAATAGCGACAAAAAGGTGGTAAATAGTGCTTTGGCTTTTCCCAATTTCGTAGAAATCTTCAAATTCTGTAACTGCAGTTGTGTGTCGATGGAATGAAGGCCATAATTATCTAGTCTGGTGGCAAAATTGATAACTATTTAATTTTCATATAGTTGCTGACAACCACCCCGACCAGCAGCGCCACCGCCACCCGAACGTAAAGTTGCAAACTACTTAGCAACTGAAAATTCAGTTGGTGGGGGCGCTACCATGTCAAAGCAGCCATCATTATGTGTATGAAATTTGGATAGTTCTCAATTTTGCCACCTGAACGGATAAAATGGCGAACATTCTATCGACACACGACTGAAGTTACAGAATCGGCACCCAGTACTCTCGTAAATAAAATAACAAGAAACAAAATGTGAATACAAATCACGCTATTCGGCAAATCTTTTGGGAAGCTTGTTATATTTTCACACGGATTTATCATGTTTTATGAATATGTTTCTTGTAACATAAACAGATTTATTGCCTCGCGTGTTCGTTTGAAATGTAAAGGCCGTGACTTGATGATTGGTTTTCTCTGTCACCTTTGTAAGGGAAACATCATCATATAAGGTGGAAATATGTATTTTTAAAGAATTAAATGTGATTGTATCGTAATTTATGATCCATGCATTAGATTATTAAGAGTTTATTCAGTAGATTAGATTAGATTACTTATTCCAACATTATCAATTCCATAATTACAATATAATATGTCAAAAATGTCAAAGAATAATGTTTTCGTCAAAGATATAAAAATAACATGAAAATATATGTGAATAAAAAAGACAACTACGTTGCATAATTAATTTTTAAAAAAACCCAAGATTATTTTTTTCTAACCGTCGTTGTAATGTAATATTAAATAGCATGTAACCTTCGTTAAAAAGTGGGTTATGTGTTTCTAAACAGATTTTTCAGAGTGTTCAGAGTTTTCAAACCGCACGATGGCCTCTAACTTGGATTTAACGACTGTAGTCGCAATCGACAACAGCCGGGACCGACAGCTTAACGTGCCTTCCGAACCACGGAAACGCTCGTGATAAATTGCCACTTTGGTCACCCATCAGGTTCCCTGCCTCTGTGTACGTTGCTTAACCTCACTGATCGGTCGAGATAGGCGAGTGCCACTGAGCTACGAGCGCTTTGATAATAAGTTTCCTAATTCGACTGATATAACTTTTTTAAATATTGAAATATTTGTATGAGTATTTTTAGAAAACAAGAAACACCTATTGATTACACTAGAAGCAATCACTGGGAGCAAGAGAATAACATCATTCTTGTTTTTAGCGAAGCGATAGTAATTAGGGACATAATTACAACGTTGCGACCTTCGGTCGCCAATATTCCGACTTGATAACGGGTCACGTACAAAATCAAAGCTATATGCTGTCCGCGTGAATAAATTAAGGTACTATCATATATTATGTGTACTAACATAGAATGGTCACCATTTTATCCGTTCAGGTGGCGAAATTGAGAACTATCCAAATTTCAAACATCTAATGACGGCTGCTTTGACTGGTGGCGCCACCGCCAACAAATTTTCAGTTGCTAGGTAGTCTGCAACTTTACGTTCGGTTGGCGGTGGCGCTGCTGGTCGGGGTGGTTGTCAGCAAGTACACACATCAAAAAAAGTTTACGATCAGTAGCAAAATCAGGTGTATTCTTTAAAATATAAATTATTTAAAGAAACTGTTTACGTTTTATGATTTTATAATGAAAATGCACTAAGTAAATAAAAGAATCATTATTAATTATTTACTTTTTATTAACAAAAGCTAGGAAATGCAATTTTGGCTTAAATGTAATGTAATGAAAAATTTGAATTAATGAAAAAACAAACAAAATTTATTACGAAAAAATTAATAGTTAGTATAAAATGACTCCTCCCCTGGCTCGCACACATGCGGAAACCCTTCTGGGCATGCTAAGAATTAAGTTATCTAGCATTTCTTGTGGTAACCTGTCCCACTCTTCAATAGCAGCTGCCCTGATTTCTGACACTGTTCGCGGAGGTGGCTGACGGTTCCAAACAGCTCGCTTAAGAGCATCCCACGCATGCTCGATCGGGTTTAAGTCAGGCGAGCCGGCAGGCCAGTCTAACCTGGTGATGTCGTATTGCTGGAGAGCAGCATCAGCACGTCCATTTCGATGTGCGGGCGCATTATCATCTACCATTATGAATTGGCGCCCGTGGTTGATGCGGAATGGTCTGGCGTATCCATCGATTGCAATCGTTTTGTACATGGCTCCGGTCATGGTGCCTTGATACGGGATTAAGGGCGTCCTAGCCCCAATCATTATCCCGGCCCAAAAGGACACTGATTTCCCGCCCTGCTGAATGGTTCCAGTGGCAGTTCTCTGCCTTTCAGAGTCGCCAGGTCTTCTCCAGACACGGACACGTCGGTTATCTGGATGTGTACTGATCCGCGTTTCGTCAACGAAGAGGCAGTTCTGCCAGATGCTTTCGTCCTCAATTTCTTCATTTTGACGGAGCCTAGCCCATTGCAATCTGCGCCGCTTCCGTTGCTGTGAGTTCAGAGATGCTCGCCAGGATCTCCTTGCTCGTAATCCAGCTTGGTGTAAGCAATTTCTAATCGTTTGGGTGCTAACTTCGCGGCCGGTGGCAGCTCGCAGCTCTGCTTTCATTTTAGTAGCGTTCATTGTTGGGTCACGGGCAGCCAGTAATCTGATATATCGCTTCTGAATTGCAGTAAGAACAGTTGGGGGACCACTGCGAGGTCGATCAGCTAAATCTTCCATGCCCTGATACCTCTCCAACGTGGTCACCACGCAGGATTGGGATACATGAACTCTGCGTGATATTTCCCTCGTGGAATAGCCTTCTCCACTTAAAGTTAGAATTCTGGCTCGTAAAACTGCAGTTAATCCTCTCGGCATCGTTACCAACTTAATTTTTTTTGAATAAATTGAAAATATTGATAAGTTGCGACTATGTCAGATTTCTGAATGAAAGCAAGCAAGGGTTGATTGTCTTTTTAAATGAAAAAACATTTGAATTACGAAATTATTTTATATTTAAATTTCATATTTTTAAATAAGGAATCAAAAGATAAAAAGTGATTAAGTTTTATTCTTCTACAATAAAAAATATTAGCACTTTTCCAAGTGATCGCAAACTTTTTTTGATGTGTGTATATGAAAATTAAATAGTTCTCAATTTAATTTTCATATAAAATTTTCATATACTTGAACAGATAAAATGGCCTCCATCGACACACGACTCAAGTTACGAATCGGGGCCGAACATAGTACTAGAGGACCCCTTTTAGCGGATTACTCTGCAAAGTAAATAAGTTAAATCAAAACTACTAACTACCCCTAACCAAATAAAGCTCATTGGCCCGAGTAATGTTTGCTAAAGTCTTATGATTGATGTCCTATCCGGACCAATGATTGATCATTTGATCAAACCTTAATTAACAAATCTATTCTAATCTTTTAATATGGAGGTAATGGATCGTTTAATTAAGTAACTTTATATCACACGCGGAATTAAGATTATTTGAGGCAATATTAAAAATATGAGTGTGTGATTTTTCTTGATTTTTTATACAGACGCCATCAGATTACCTTATGGCCGCTTTATGTTGTTACAAAAAGCACGGTTTTGCTACAAGAATGAGGTAACTTGAGATGAGCTGAAATCTCTACGTCTTGTTTCAAGTCAGTCATACGTGATTTGTCGTACGAAATGTTGCGGGTTGAAAGTGACATTTAACGTTCAGGGTCAATCTTGATCCTACATATAATACAGCTAAGGTTTAGTTCCAGATTGACAGCCAAAAGCGTAAACGTTCAGCTTAACAAGCAAAGCTCTTTGAAAAATAAAACCAAAAAAACTTAAAATTTAAAATATGCAAAACAAACTAAGCATCACAAACATTGTGAAGCGAAGCCAATAAGGTAAAATTGTGTGTTTTAATTTAAAGCAACTACTAATTTTAAATGAAAAAGAAAAAATCCTGCCACCTAAGTAATTGAAAAAATAAGTGAATACCTAGAATAATCTGTTTTTACGGTAACAATGTTAAAAGCTATTTTAATTATTATTCAGAGGTGACTGTTACTACATTAGGCAAATTAAAAGCGTAACAAGACAGGCAGGCGGTCGACATGGCCACACCCGCTTTAAAGCCACTTTATTAAGTGAAATACGAAAAGTAGTCATTAAAAGCTGCCTTTGAGTTGTGAATTTATTTTTTAGCCCAAGTTACTTTCAATTAACCCGATCGTCCTCTGTATTTTCTTTTTCTGTTTCTTACCTTAAGTATCTATTGAGTGACTTTGAGTTAGGCAGCAAAAATAAAGGCCGTTAATCAGCCCACTAAACTGACCAACTTTCCTCAAGTAACACAGGTTGAAATATAAAAAAAAAATGTTTGGAAGTACCTTCAGAACTTGGTAGCTGAAAATTGGCTGTCGACCCAAGTTAGCAGGTATTCATATGTTAATAGTACATATTAGCACTACTGTTTCCCATATTTTTGGTTACGGAGAAAATAAGTAAGGTCTGGCGGCCCTGGGATCTCAGTTTATGTAGTTTCTAGATGGAGTACCATTTTAAGTTCTAAAGTTTCCCTAATTTTAAGTCGTCCCATATATCTATAAAATATTGTCTGCAAAATAGAAGGGTACCAGGTCACATCTGCCTAACAAAACTAGAATTTCACATTGAACAAGCATTGAACCGTTATTGACAGAGTACTTTTAATGTAAATATTTGTTCAAAGTGGCGCTCTGACACATATCAATTGCTGTTATTGCCTCTGTTTGTTAGGAATAGTAAAATTGTTTCCTCTATTGTTAACGTAACTATTTTCCTATAGAAAAAGGCATATTTGATGTCGTTTAACAGTTTTTCAAATGCTCTACTTGTTGTCGATCTCAGCAGCAGGCCGAGTACGATAGTGACAGCGCCGCGACAACACCGCGGTCCTATGTCAAAATGTCAACATTGACAACGCCATGGGGCGAACAAGCCTTTGCGCGGGACCCTCGCGCAATCAAATTGAAGTTTCAGCGTGAGCCGAGCGCGAGTTTGTCGTTATGCTGCTAGAGCTGCTGGGTTTAATACACTTCTGTAGTGTAACTCATTTTTTTTAACAGCCCATATACGTCCCCACCGAGGGGCACGGGCCTCCCTTCGAAACACGAAGGGGATTTAGGCCATAGTCCACCACGCTGGCCCAATGCGGGTTGGTGGACCGCTTGTCTTTCGAATTGTAACTCTTTTACGTTTTAGTGAATACTGGCTTTCCGCCCGGGACTTCGTTCCCGTGGGAATTCGGAAAAATCATGTACCCTATGTTCATCACGGATAGCTAAATGTAGGATTCTAATGGTGAAAGAACTTTTCAAATTGGTCCAGCAGTTTCGGAGCCTATTCAATGCAATCAAACAAACAAACAAACAAATAATAAAATCTTTTCTCTTTTTAATATTAGTGTAGATAAATCCATGTATCAAACTAATGGTGGGTGAATTTAAATAAGTCAGCAAAAATTATGGTTTTCCGAATAAATAAATAAATAAAAATGAAAGATGTGAATCAGTCCACAAAATTTAACAACTAACTCCAAAGAACATCAATGACATTAATATCTGGCCATGGCTACAAATAACAGTCATACTCGTATCTACACCAATATTATAAAGAGGAAAGATTTGTATTTTTGTATTTAACGAATAAACTTAAAAACTACTAGCCGATTTCAAAAATTCTTTCCAAATTAGAATGCTACATTATCTCTGAGTAACATAGGCTACATAATTTTCCCGAATTTCCACGGGAACGAAGTCCCAGGCGGAAAGCTTGTGAGAAATAAAATTAACCTCAAGATACATCTTGTGCGTTCAGCTGATTAATCGGGAATTATTTTTAAGAATTTCATATAGTTTCCTTGAAGAAAGTTGTTCAGTTTTATGGGTGGAATCCTACTAGCACTCAACCCTATATAGAGAACCTATATACATGCGAATTTGAAAGAAAACGATTTTGTCGACTAGTTGCTAAGTAATCCGAAGAGATTCCGAACACGATCGCTAGGGCATCAGTGATAGACGGAGATCACAGGGCCGCCAGACCTTACTTATTTTCTCATAAACCAAATGTATTGGAAATAGTAGTGCTAGTACGTACAAGTAATGTATGAATACCAGCTAACCTGGGCCGGCGGTCAATTTTCAGCTATCGGGTTCGGAAGGAACTTCCAAAAATTACTTACTTGTCTTGAAGTCTGGCTGCTGATGTCTTATAGAATATAATTAATTAAATATAAAAATTAATGTTCAACACCGCCAGATACTCTCCGTCGGCTGTAATTTCTGCCAGATGCTTTACATTTCGCAAGTAAATTATGCGATTATACCTACAATCTGAGCCGTGATTTTTGTATATGATGTTCAGGGAACTATAACAATACATTTTATAGCATCCAGACTTCAAGACAAATGAGCAATTTTTGGAAGTACCTTCAGAACCTGGTAGCTGAAAATTGGCCATCGGCCCAGGTTAGCTGGTATTCATACATTACTAGTACGTATTAGTACTACCATTTCCCACAAATTTGGTTTATGAGAAAATAAGTAAGGTCTGGCGGCCCTTGGATCTTGGTCTTTGAGTGGCTAGCTGACGAGTTGACAGGTTCGGGTCGCCTTGTATTACGTCTCTATATAGGGTTGAGTTGAGTGCTCGTAGGGGGAATCATCCCCTAAAGTTTCGCAAACTAATTTAAAGTCCAATTAGTTTGTGAAACTTTCAAGATGTCCAAAAAAACATTGTCTCACTAAAAACTGCGAAGGTTGGTAAATATTGGTGAAGGCTACTTTATTTTATCTTTTAACTCCCACGGGGAGAGTTATAAAAAGGTTTCCCTGAAAAAATACACTTGTCGAACTAGTTTTGTTAGAATAGAATAGAAAAAATCTTTATTTTATAGCATATTCAGGATGCCACTTAAAACAAGTCAAGGTTACAATGAAATACATACAAACATACATTAAACTATTTAAATACATACATACGAATTCGTTCTTTTGACCCTACTGACTCCACGCCTATTCGCAAAGGTGCAGTCTTCCTCAGAGAAGAACAGGCAAGAAACTCTGAGGTTGCTCTTTTTAATCGCATTACAAATTTTCTAATTTTAACTAAATCTGAAATAACTCTAGAGCTGAGCAGTTCATTCCCATGGCTGCTTGTCTGATAGATAATCAGAAATTTTGTAATAGCCCTTTTTGTTATGAAGTTATTGCTAAAATTCGATTATTTTCTTAAATTAAATGAAATAAACACAGCCATGCAAAAATAAAGTAAAACATGCAAAATAAAGTGTCATCTATACTTCTATACTAATATTATAAAGAGGAAACATTTGTATTTTTGTATGTATGAATAAACTTAAAACTACTAGACCAATTTTAAAAATTCTTTCACCATTAGGATGCTACATTATCCCTGAGTAACATAGGCAACATAATTTTCCCGAATTACCACGGGAACGAAGTCCCGAGCAAGATGCTAGTACAAAATAAAGTTAAAAATGTCAATAGAGTTACAATTTATAAAATTAAATTAAATTAATTAAGGTTATTATTGTTAGACTACATAGTCACAATTTTGCGTCAAAAAATTTACTTAAAGAATAAAAACAGCCACGGAGCCATATTCTACGCAATTCCGTTTTGAAAGCTGGCATTGAAAGATTTTTTATTTCGAGAGGAATTTTATTCGGCACACAGCTTCGTCTATACAGGGCTTTAGGTATCTCTCTTTCAACCTCTCGGGTGGTTAATCAATCCGTGAAACTGAACAACTTTCCCAAGGAACATATGTCAAAATACGAAATACGAGTTTCCATACAAACTTCATCAGCATATAGCGCATTTTGTATGGGAGATCAAGATTTTTTTTTCGTATTTTGACCTATGTTCCTTGGGGAAAGTTCAGTTTCATGGACTGATGTAGCACCCGAGAGATTGAAAGAGATTTAAAAGCCCTGTATACCTCCGTGTTAATGCGTTTGGAACCTTCTATTGTTAATGCGTATTGGAAGTATTGGAACCTTCTTTACATTAACAATTTATCGATCTATCCTTGTTACCTAACCAATCAAAGATGTACTAAATAATTTCTTGATTGCCCTAAGGAAAATAAACATTAATATCTGGCCATGGTCACAAATAACGGAATAAATAACATACACATTAGATGAATAGCTGGTATGTATGTCACGTCCGATAAGGGTCAGTCGGGTCGATACATAGGGTGAATTCTGGAAGCAGGTAGTTGTTTTGCTTACGTGGAATCAGGTTAAGCTATTAGAGTACTCTATTCATTGGTAATAAAGTCGAGATTGCAACAGTAATGTAGTCGACCGCAGATTTGCTGTCATCAGCTCATCAGGACCAAAAGAATAAATTAAGGCCACCCTGTTATGTGGATTTCTTTTCCAATACGAAGTGTAATGAATAGATTTGTGATTCAGAATGTACCAAGAAACAACTTTTTCAATGCCTTTTCTTTAGGATTTGCCGTATTATTTGATGGAACCGTTTTCCCGAAATGGTTTTTTAAAGAATGTGATCCTGAATGTTGAAGTAGAAAAAGGTCGCAATGAACTCTCATAGGTACACATGACAGCACGTCAGGTCATACATGTTGACCTTGTAACAACGTCAACGGACGAAGCTCCGACGTACTGTAAAGGGTTTCTCGATTTTGGCGATTTTGCCTTATTATATTGTAACTAGCTTTCCGCACGCGTGGACTACAGGTTATGTCGTGCCCAACTGTGGGATATAATGTAGCCTATGTCCTTTCCTAGGCTCTACCAAATTTCATCAAAATCGGTTCAATAGTTTAAGCGTGAAATACAGACAGACAGAGTTACTTTCGCATTTATAATATTAGTAAGGATTTTGATTAAAATACTCAGACATTGGCAAAATCACAATTCTGGATGTCATTTCACCTTTATTACGCTTGTAATGGTGACCGTTTTCCTAGTGCTACTGTTTAATTGAATATGCTGTTTATGTACTTTATTTAGTTTTGAAAATGATACCTATTTTGTAGCTTACAAGAACCCAAGGTCCTTTATCGTATCCTTCGGCTCTGCTCATATTACATCAAGATCGTCACGCCCTCTGTCTTGAGTCTGCATCGGTATCAATGGAAGTCATTAGTATGCAATGATCTAGGCTATCGTTGAATGAATGAATGAATAAATTCTTTATTGCACACGTAAAAAAAAAAAAACAGAAGGAAATAATAACACACGTCTCGGTGTGTTTTTTTTTACAGAAGAACGTAATCAAACACTAAATAGATTTAGATGAATGTACGACCAATCAACTTATGTTCTGCACCAATATAACTCAACTAAATCTAAAAATAAATGAGATTAAACATGTAACATAAAAAGTGACGACAAATTTTAAAGCGCCCATCAAATAAATAAATTGAATCCCCCAATTTCCCAACCTCCCATTAATTCCTTGTGACAAACACCTACCTGTAAGCGTTGAACGTTGTAATAAAGCTCTGAAATTAGCTTTGAACAAAGTTGCCAGTTGCCTTCGCGGCTAACTTTGGCTTTTATAAAGTTGCTGTGACGGTGTGGCCATGAAAAAAAAAATAAAAAAAAATAAACCGACCTAAAAACCGAAAAATAAAGACAAAATCATTTAATGTCCCACGTAGTACCTACTGATCTGTTTGAAGTCGGTGCGAAGGCGGCCTATCAAGCTTATTTTGCTTGGCTCCGACTTCAAACAGATCAGTAGGTACTACGTAGGATATTAAATAATTTTGTCTCTATTTTTCGGTTTTTTGAAGTCGGTTTAAAGTTTTTCTTAATAAGTTTATTTATTTTTCCATTTTTAGTGTTAATAATACAAAGAACCTGAGAAACATCATAAGTGCCTATTTCATTCAAGGGTAACCCTCGATTTCCATGGGATTCCATCATCTGATCTCGACATGGTGACAATGAAATCTCTGGAGTATACTCTTTCGAACAAAAAAATAATTTTGAAAATCGGTCCACAAGTAGCGGAGAAATCGGTGAACATACAAAAAAAAAGATACATACAGTACAGTCGAACAAAGAACGTCCTCCTTTTTGGAAGTCGGTTTAAAACAATCGGGAGACGATATTCCCATAATCTGTTCTCTGCAATTTCATTCGCGGAGATCCCGTTCCCATGGGATCTACAAAAGTTTTACTTCTGGAAAAGTAAGCTTTCTACCTGGTGGAAGAATTGAAACGTATACCAAAACAGACTGCTCTCTTATAGTATTACATTTAATATTGTATAATGTTCAATCTATTCGAGGATCGTGCGTTTTTTTTTACGTGTTAAATGGCGCTTAACTGAGCTAAACTGATAAGGGAACGTACCCATACTACGTGACCTATTTTTTTAATTTTTGGACCCCCCCCCCCTCCCCTCGGTAACCACTCGTAGGATATGCCAAGACCCCCCCCCCCCTTCAAGTTTTTACGTAGTATTGACAAGTATGATTTTTAATCAATTTGCAAGCAGAAAGTGTAACAAATAATAATAATTTGACTCACGGATCATTGAAATGTGAACACACTAATGTTTTATTTTAAAAACAAACACTTTTAATAGTTTCTATATGAAACTCTCTTTTCATATAGAAACTATTAAAAGTTTATATATGAAAAGAGTCCAAAAAACTGTTTTTTGGAAATGATAGTCCAAAAAACAGGACGTTTCTCCCGGTGAAATCGACTACGTGACAAAAATCTAAGCCACCCCCCCACACTCCTGTGACTGATCGTAGTATTTTTAAGACCCCCCACCCCCCCCTAAATAGGTTACGTAGTATGGGTACGTTCCCTAAGCAGCTCGAGCACGATGGCGACTAACTCGCGCGGCGCGCCACTCGGCTGACGCTGAAACTTCACTTTGATTGCGCGAGGGCCCCGCGCTAAGGCTTGCTCGCCCTCTGGCGTTGTCAATGTTGACATTGTAAGATAGGACCACAGCGCATTACGCCCGCTATCACCATCGTACTCGAACTGAAGCTTCACTTTCGGGCATTTGCCCCAACAGCGACTGTCAAAAAGCAAGTTAAGTTAATGTGGCCAGTCGTATTTTTCTTTCTTAGCTCTTGTCACTGTGGCAAATATTAGTACGGTTTCGTGGCCTGACTAAGGTAGGGTACTTACTGAAAGCAAACTTTGTCCACGCGAGGTAACCCATTGGTTTAACGTAAACTTACTCGAACAGAACTTTGGTTTTCATTTTAATCTTGACACTGTTTTCTGATTTAAAGTTTTATGCTATTTCCTAGTTTGGACATGAAATTTTTTGTATATTTATGTAAAATGTAATATTAAAACCGAAGTCTCAATAAGAAATGTAATAATTGTTTCAGAACAACTATAACATCCTTTCTTCTTTATCGTGTAGTTATAATATGTGGTGAACTTTGACTAAACCTGATGTCAGAGTTTTCAAACCGCCACATTTGGCCATTGCCCCTGACTTGGTTTAACGGCTGTAGTCAATCGACAATAGCCGGGACCGACGGCTTAATGTACCCTTTGAAGCACGGCAACACCCTTGATAATAGCTACTTTGGTCACCCATCAAGTTCCCTGACTCTGTGTACACTGATCGGTGTACACAGAGTCAGGGAACTTGATGGGTGACCAAAGTAGCTATTACTGGGCTACGAGCACTTCACTAACTGATAAATACCAATAGTTTATACTCTATTAAACTTTACTGCAGAAGTTCGAGAAGTCCTTGAAACTTCCCTTCAAAATTGGAAACACAATTTTGACTTTTAAGTTAACGAGCAGTACTCTAGTACTTTTTCTGTTCTGGGTCACGTCAATTACTTCAATAAAGTCTATTATTTAATTTGAAAAGGTTTTGAGAACTGTTTTCTTACTTAATAGACGACGATTACTTTTTACAAGTTTTTAATAATATTGTTTTTTTTAATTACAAGTGCTATAAAGATTTTTTGCTCTTTATAGAATAGGTATTTTTAATATTAATTTTCGATGGAAGAATGGGAGGAAAATTGAAATTTGTTATCAGTAGGTACGTGAACCTGGAATTTCTTAATAAGATTTAAGAACGTTATAAAAATCTGTAATGTGAAACCACTCGTGCGGTAAATTAAATTTTTACTCATTCACGTCATGTAATAGCTTGTGAAACTGCGTTCCAAACTGTATTTAGAAAATAATAAAACTATTAAGAACACAGAAAAAAAAATTATGGAATTGGGAACGATAAGTACTTATTACTGTAGTAAATCAAATCAAATCAAATCAAATCAAATATCTTTATTGTTTATCGAGAGTGCAATGGATACATAAGTTGTTCACTTAAAGTTAAACCACTTCTGCGTGCGAAGATAAGTAAATAAAATAAGGCGAGACTAATTTAATTTTAACTAATACCACAACTGTTTCATTGAAATGAAGCAAAAAAATACAATCTCTAAAAACGTTTCCATTGTGAAAAGAAACTCTTTATTTTGTGGTACTCACAAAGGAAGCAACCATTGTGAGAGCTATTACTCTTACACGAAGAGCATTGGAAGACAGGTAGGAACGAGGAAAATCCTACTCTATCTTTTGTTTCTAAGTCTGTGTCGTTTTCCAGTTTTTATTTGATTATAGTCCTCTACTTCACCTAACGCGCCATTTAGGGATAGCGATCATTGACCTCAGCTACAATGATGCTTGCTTGCTTCTTTTTTTGATGCTTTTATATGTGTGTGTGTGTGTTGTTATTGTGTGTGTGTGTGTGTTGTGTTGTGTGTGTGTGTGAGTTCTGTTTGCTGTTCTAGGTAAACTCGTTCGTTCGTTCTTCGTTCTCGTTCGTTATTTTACTTTGTATTATTTCTCTTATTTATTGTGTGATTCTGCACCATTCTATCAAAATATCCTTTCTTAGCGGGACCTTCCCATAAACTTCATGATTTTTATCACCGTTCTGCTTATTAACAAAGTGACCTACTAAGTGTTAGAGTTTTTAAACCGCAAAATGGCTTTTGACTTGGCTTAATGAATGTACCGTTCATTAATTAATTCTGATTATGCTTTGACGTATCAGTTACAAACTTAGTTTAAAATTCCTTTAAAAAAGGGAATTATCGTACTATGCAGTACACAACGTTTTAAGATATTTCTGAGGATTCTCATAGTCGCGATGAAAGAAAATAAAAAGAATGTTATCCGTCGTTCCAGAACCGCGTCAGATTTGCCAGATTAAGCTGTGTAATTAAGATTCAAGCGTTAATGCAACGATATCATAAGAAAAACGGTAGAAAAGCCTACCTATTATGTTTCTACCCATATTTGTGTAGAGAAATCCGCATAAGTTTCTACATGCATGCACTCTATTTCACCTATCTTCTTTTTGTTATTTCCTCGGCTACTGCATAGTAAAACGTTGATCAATATGCGTAGGTTAAATAATGTATAACTAGAGCCTCTTCAAACCCTCGCTTTGCCCCTGTCTCACGTGGTCTCACGTTATGCGTTATTTAACACACTTGTTTCGTTAATAACTATTACAATGCAGTTGCTCGGAAATGGCCCCGTAACATTGCCACGGAGTGTACGTTTACGTACCCCATAAAACACATGTCATGTTATGTAATTTGAAATGAGAAGAAGATTTTGTAAAGAAAAAAAATTGAACTAATGAGCAAATAAACCATTTTTCATATACCAAAACTCAACTTCAGTGGCTATTCTGTGATCCAGTAAATTTTTTTTTTTTTATCAAATGATGCATAAAAAGTAAGCAAAAAGTGAATAAAATACTGACAAAAATGTATGACGCAATAAATAGTAGCTGATTTGATAATTTTGGACCCTTTTGACAAGTGAGAGTATTACCTTTTTTATAAAGCTTCATACTGGCTTTATAGAATGACAGCAAAGAGTTTTTATGCCTGACAAAATAATTATTTATGACAAAAAACTAGATTTTTAGTGAAATAAAATAGAAACGTTAATTATTTATTTTACTTTTTCAATAAAACAAGTCTGATTTTTAACAAATAATTGAACTATTTAATAATTTCTGTAGGCGCAATTGGCATTTTATTTATCTTAGCCTTTGCCTCATATCATAATTGTGGAAAAATATTTTGCTCGCCATTGTTTTGCCCGCCATTTGAAATTATTTGTTCAACAAAGTTATTTTTGTGTTATAAAAATGTTAATTCCTTAATGTTTTGTGTTTAATCGTAAAATATTAGTGCACATTGTTCAATTGTAACAAATTTTCAGTGAATGGTTTATTGAACAATACTATCTTTTAAGAACTTTGGATATACCTATACGATGTAAGTTTTTGACAATATTTTTTTTTAGTTTCTTTTCCTCGGCTACTGCATTGTAAAACGTTGAACAATATACGTGCCTTAGGTAATGTGTAACTGGAGCCCTATAAAACACTCGCTTCGCTCGTGTTTCAAATGGGCTCACGTTACACATTACCTACGACACTAGTATCGTTAATAACTATACTGTTTCTCGTAAAACACAATAAAGTAAGTCATTTCAAATTCAAATTATTGAAGGCGATAAATAAAACATTACTTGTGGATTCGGAAATTCGATAATTTGCGAAATACCTACAACAAAAAATTTACAAAAAGGTAATGTTACAGATGGCAGATCAAAACTGGTAATAAACTATAATAGGTAAGTGTAACTGTACCTTATTTGTGTTGGAGTGCAATAAAGTAAAGTGTATTGTATTGTAAGGTAAAGTTAGGTAAGTAATCCCAAAATTATAAAACAATTATAAACAACTTTTTATTTTTATTTAGTAGCACTGTACCTATCTTTGTAGTACGAGTATAATATTATTGTGACGGTACAACCTAGACATCAAATTGAATGTTATAAATTAGAAAGCCGCACCAGCCAAATTCAAAGGAACACATTTTTTACTATCCTTTACAACCAATTTTAAAAGTGTAAGCTGAGAAGCAATGCGTAAATCTTTGAAATACTTAACACCCCAGGAAACGAACATTTGTGACCCGTAAATTTTATAAATTTATGAGAGTTTTTATTCTCTATACTTAGAAACAATATTCTCGCAGCTCTATTAAACGGCAGTAATTTCAAAACGGGCATGAAACGAAAGGCATTTAATGCGCTGCCCGAAATAAAAGTAGCGAACCATTCATGCCGACTTGTGCGATCACGAAATAAGACGGTAGCGCTATTTGAAGGAAGCGCAGAAGAAACTCAGTTTGCTCAGGCATGCTCAGTGCTTACAAAACTAAGAGAAGAGAGCAACAATATCTTGGTAACATCCCGAAAGATAAGTGTTGACGCAATGGCGGTTGGACACGTCAAAGGCGAAGTTTCTGATTATTTGGGATGTGTTAAAGCCTCAGAAGTACACGAGGTAGTTGTTTACGAAGATAGAGGTGAAAACCTCAACTTTCTCTTACCATACACACCCAATAACGAGACAACTACCAATGCCACCGACAGCTGGGGCCATCCCATTGCGGGAACACTTAGTGGATCGGAAAGGCTACAACAAAAGATAGCCGTAGCAAACCACACAACGCAGCAGAAGCATAAAGGGGGAAGTCAAAGTCAAACCAAAGGCAAAAGCAAGGTCAGTGCAATTCTTGATGCATTAAATGCCGCTGCAGCCAGAATACCAGGCATCCTGAAGAAGAAAACTAACAAAGTAATCGCTGCAGAAGAACAGCAAGCAGCTGTTAAGAGTTTTACGAAAGGTATTCCTAAAAGGCAGCCACCAAACGCCCCATCCAACCGAACAAAAGCTGACATGGGGCAAGTAGAACCGCCCTCTCTAAGGCAGGCAGTGACTCCTCTTGACCACATGGTAAACGCATTTCTTGAGTTCCTAGCAATAACAAAAGCGACCAGAGAAGTCAATGTTAAGACTTGCGAGAATATCTTGCAATCTTTCATGATAGAAAATGAAGGTCTGCTAAAGGTGAGACTCGAGGAAGCGGATGCAACTATTTACGACAATGACACCTCCCAAGTTCTAAAAGGTATAAAAATGAGTCCACACATGGCCGCATACAACAAAACAAGTGGCTTTATTACTCTCAATGAGGAAGTAACTCGCCGCACGGGTACAATAACGTTCGAAACCCCTTCAGATGATCCTATAGTTGTCACAGCCCGATGCACGAAAGTCATGCTAGATGACAGGATCCTCCAAATGGCTGAAGCGGTTTCGAGGGATGTTTCGGGCGGCGAAAGCTTGGATTCCTGGGAGGTGCCAAAAATATCGTGGATAAATGGAGTTCCTGGATGTGGAAAAACAACTTGGATCGTAAACCGCTTTGATGCCGAATTAGACCTGGTAGTTACAAACACAACCGAAGCAGCGAAAGACCTGAGGGACAAACTTGCGAGTCGTATAGGGGCTGACGTGAAAACCAAGGTGCGCACCCTTGCATCAGTTCTTGTAAATGGCCTCAAAGAGCCGAACAGGAAGAGATGCAAGAGACTCATGGTAGATGAAGCACTCATGAGCCACTTTGGAGCTGTCATAATGGCGGCAGTTATCACGAAAGCAAGCGAGTTGTTTCTCATCGGTGATATAAACCAGCTACCATATATTGACCGCAACAATCTCTTTCCTTTGAAATACACCCGTCCTGACTTAATGAGTAACATCACGCAAGAGCTCCTGTGCACCCATAGAAACCCACTCGACGTAGCATTTGCGCTTAGAGAAGTCTACAGCGGCATCTACTCGTCAAAACTTAGTGCACACTCCCTGAGACATGAAAGGTTTACGGGCGCGCAGATCAATGGAACCAAACCCGAGACGTTGTACCTTGTCCACACACAGGCAGAAAAGGAAGCCCTGAAATGTGAAGGATACGGGTCACGCGTCCTCACCATACATGAAGCACAGGGCCTAACGTACGAAAACGTGGTAATTGTTCGTACTATAACAACCAGGCAGGAGCTACACAACAGCATCCCACATGCAGTGGTTGCCGTATCGCGCCATACCGTCAGCTGTGTATATTACGCGGATGACGGTAATGATGCGATAGGCAGTTTTATCAAAGAAGCAGAGGCGGCGGGCCGAGGAAAAGTGATTGATTATAACCTTAAAATGGCAATCAAAAATCGGGATACGGTTGTTATCGATGCTTTAAGGACAGGAGACAATAGACAGAAACCACCGCTGGCTTAGGTAAATAAACAGAATAAAAATGTATTTAAGTATATTTTAGTTTCTTTATATGTATTTATTGTAAACTCAAATGGAGTATAAAATCTGTTGAAAATGTAAAATTAGTATTAAAAATATAAATTATAATAAGACAAGGGCACGGACATCAAGTCTGTGGATGCAAAATTAAGTGAAAAAAAAAAAAAAAAAAAAAACAATATTCTTTCATAACTTTATTATTTTAAGAGGTATTGATGCTCGCCAAATGTTTTCTAGTTCCAGGAACATAATAGCCAGCGGACACACAAGTGTTCAACCCCTGGAGCGAGTGAGAGCGTGGATTAAATACGCTTGCAAGAAAGAGAGAGACGATGTCGCAGGCTACCCCTAAAGACTCCACCAATGACGCAATGAAACGTGGACCTACTTTGAAGCGGGAAGAATCGTTTTACCAATGAGGACGATGTGGGCGGCTCCAGGCTGCGCAGGAGTTGAAGATGAAGAGAAGGAAGAGGTGGACACTCAAGTTTTAACCGTGAAACTGACACCACGCGTGTGGGCCTTCAGCCATTTTCTCTATTTTAGATAACTAAAAAGTAAAATAGTAGAGTAGTATTTACAACTAGTCTAGATTTACCTAGAATAATCTTGTAATTGTAGTGGTTGTAGTGTTTGTGTCCGGCCGGCGCAATAAAAGCTAAGTAAAACTGTATTAGTCCTAAGACGCTCTATACTTCCTGTATTCTTCAAGGGATTGTTATGCGACTGTTAAAGCCAGTTAAATCTATAATACCTAATCAAGGCTCAGTAAAGTAGAATCTCTCGGTGTCTTCTAGCTCTGGTAGGGGGACTTGTCTCCGTATGAAACAAGGGCTTGCCCCGAGGCTAAGGGTTTACTAAAGAATAGAAACCGCTGCTGTTGTGGGTTCTATGCTATAGTAAGTAGCGGTGGAAGAGCTATTTTCCATATTTATTGAATTATTTCTATTGTTGATCGCATAACAATTTCTGAATATTTATAAAACACCTAAGCTTTGCTTATATGTACTGATTTCCTATGCATTACCCCAATAAATCTCCTAAAAGGTCTTGGTTGGTTTAATTTCATAACTCTCATGATCAAGAAAACTCAAGCCTCATTTATAATCTCTCAATATCATTCTTATAAAGCTAGTTCTCCACTTACTAAATCTTAGCATTTTCAATTATTAATCGATGTAGTTATTTTATTGACAAAGTAAAGCTAGATTCATTGATCACATTCTTGAAATCCTTTTATTCTTCTAAAATATAACATAAATTTAGAGTAATTTAATTTACCTGATTTTTCATATGAGTTATAAACAAAGTAATTGAGTTCAAGACACAACGACTTCAATTCCATTATTAAAGTCGAGCTCTTTTGATTAATTGCATCAATAAACATTGCGCTGTATAATCTGAGCTATAAACATGATATCAAGTATACCATATAAAGATTGGGACTTTGAGTCATAGACTACAGCAATACACAATTACAAACACATAATAAAAGCGCAAATATATAAATGGGGCCCCACAAATAAATAATATTGCTATATCTGTTACAAGTTGGGTATGTAAGGTTGGCAATGGTCGGTTCGTCCTGGTATGAAATACGGCGTCTGCATCTTGTATCCCACTTGGTTACGGGTAAAAACTTTTAATAAATTCGGGATTGAGTCATGTATTTGCCTTCCTGTTTTTATTATTAGTAACTCATTATCTCTGTCTATCTACAAGCAGGGTATGTAAGGCTGGCAATTGTCGGTTCGTCCTGGTATGAAATACGGCGCCTGCAACTTGTATTCCGCTTGTTTATGGACAAAACCTTGTGATGAAAACATCCTGAATATGCAATTAACGTCTTGTCTTTATCACGAGGAAATAAACATCTAGAGATAAAATAAAAGTCTTGACTTAAGTACTCTCTCTAATGGTGACAAATATATGAAGTCAAATAAGTTTGTCAACAGAAATGACAAAGAAAAATAATTAAGCTAGTTTACTGATGCAATTTTATAGACGATCACAGCTAAGAAAGGTAATTGACTACTCTGAAAATGAAATAAAATCATTGGGGTGGGTTGGTACCGTTACAGAGACATTGAAGCGCAATGATTGTGAAATGGGATGGCACAAAAACGGTGACCAGAGTGCCCGGCGTGTTCATGTTTTATTCAGATTTCCCAGCGAGAGCGGTTTTCAAGTGAGAAAATATTTGCTTTGATGAAATGTTTGTTTTATGATTGTTATTATAAGAGTGCACTTATGTAAGGAAGGTCGATTGAATAACAAACTTGGGTTAAGTTCGTTAAAGAAACTATTAAGTGCCAGGGCATTTATTTCTCTATGAAAATACTACGACCAAGCATAAACTGGATGTACTAGACAGTCGTCTCCACAAGGTGACGAACTCTTTTATGGGTCAATGTATACGTTTCTACAATAAGAATCCCATGTGTATTCAAAATTTACCTTTGGACAAATTTAAGACATTAATTAAACAAAAACTTTGCAAAAAGGGCTATTACAAAATTTCTGATTATCTATCAGACAAGCAGCCATGGGAATGTACTGCTCAGCACTAGAGTTATTTCAGGATTAGTTAAAATTAAAAAATTTGTAATGCGATTAAAAAGAGCACCCTCAGAGTTTCTTGCCTGTTCTTTTCTGGGGAAGACTGCACCTTTTCGAATAGGCGTAGAGTCAGTAGGGTGAATATAACGAATGCGAATGTATGTATTTAAATCCTTTAATGTGTGTTTGTATGTATTTCATGTAATCTTGACTTGTTTTAAGTGGCATCCTGAATATCCTATAAAATAAAGATTTTTTATATTCTATTCTAGTCAGTGGCAGTGGAATGAAGGAGGTGGCCATATTATCTGTTCACGAGGCGAAATTGAGAACTACCATTTCATAAGCTTGATGACTAGTGGATTAAACGATTGATTAGTGGGATAAACACAACGAAAGTTTACACATACGCTCACGCCCATAATCCATAACGGGTAGGCAGAACATGACTGGTTCTAGAATCACTTGATGCCAGGTTTGACACAAATTGTGAGGGTTATCAGATGGAACAAGTAGTTTAATGGTGAAAGGTGGTCTGATTTTCACCCATTATACAGCAAAACCATCGCATCCCACTTAAAGACTTTTACGGGAAGAGGTCTGGTGTATTCTATGTTTTTCAGTCCAGCATGGAAGTAAATATAAAACTGAAAAATTTTGCCCGTTGGGGCGAAAGTAAAAACAAGGTAAGTAAAATGTTAAGTAAATATGAATGCGTGGTAGCGTCAAATGTATTTTTAACGTTTGTTTTTTCAAACTGAGAAAATTACTATTTCTAGTTGCGTTAAGCAAGTCGACAATGACGTCAGCCGCCTCGAGCCCGTAACAGAAGCCACTCATTTAGTCAAAATGTTGTGTGACTGGTATTCTAGATTTCATCACTGACTATACTATAATACTCTTTCACTTATATTCTTTTTTTCTAAAAAAAAAGCTGTCCACCGGAAATCATCACACAAAAAAACTTGATTCATCACCATAACAATGATAGTCCAATTAGTAATGAGCCAGAAGGTTGTGGATTCAAATTAAACCAGCAGGTCTAAGAAAATTGGTTTTCGAAAGTCGTGCGGTCCACCCACCCGCAATGGGCCAGTGTGGTGGACTATGGCCTAAATCCCCTTCGTGTTTCGAAGGGAGGTCCGTGCCCCTCGTTGGGGACGTAAATAGGCTGATAAAAACCACGTAAATAAAATAAATTAATTTAAAAAATAAAAACCTTACTGCTTATTAAAAACTCAAAAGAAAAAAAAAGTAAGTCCAGTAGTCGAAACTTCTTCTTAGCAGCCCATATACGTCCCCACCGAGGGGCACGGGCCTCCCTTCGAAACACGAAGGGGATTTAGGCCATAGTCCACCACGCTGGCCCAATGCGGGTTGGTGGACCGCTCGTCTTTTTGAACGGGCGGGTTTCATCACGATGTTTTCCTTCACCGTTGAGCAAGTGATAATTAGAAATCCGTACATAAATCCGAAAAGACGAATTTAGTGGTACAGGCCCGCACCAGAATTTGAACCCGCGACCTTCGGATTACAAGTCTGGCTCATTACCAACTGGGCTATCACTTGCCTCAACTTCTGTTATTGAATATTATTAAATAACGTAACGATTTTAACAATCGGGACCCATAAAAAATCCGGCTTCCTAATAATGGGACCCGATTGTTAAAATCGTTATGTACGAGTATTTACACTTTTTTCATATCTCACTTGCATAAAAATTTAACATTTTCCGAATATATAGGCTATATTTAAGTGAGAATCGTTAATAACCAAATTTAAATCGTTATAGATATAAGTGAGAATCGTTAATAAATCGGTAATTCTGATTGAAAAATGATATGAGAAACCTAAAAATGAATTTTAAATACCTATTCAACGATACCCCACTTGTCATAGTTCGTCGATTTTCATTTTTTCTTTTTACAGTATTGCGTCCAAAATCCACCATTTTGATTTTTCCAAATTTTTATGCTTTCTATGACATTTGCGCCGTCATGGCGAATCAAACAAGGTGTCATTTATCAAAATCGGCCCACGCCTTTGGTTTAAATAGTGCCACAAAGGTACAAACCCACATACATACATATGTTACATAGGCTGATAAACACATTACCCTCCTTTGCGTCGCGCAGTCGGGTAAAAAGACTTATATTTATTCTAAAAGTTAAAGTAGTACTTAACTCAAGACGGCGTTAAACATTTCTCTGTAACTGAACAGACAAAAGGGGAACGGTTCCGTACAAGATTTATGAGCACGAGGGTCGCTCCAGCGAGGTTGCTATCGATGTAACCTTTACAGCTTCTGACTCAATGATATATTTCTTTTTAACCCCTAACGAAAAAAGGGATCTTCTGGATGAGCTTACTACATCTGTTTCTCTCTTGCCATCTCTAAGGTAGACTGGAAGAGATCTCTTCAGGGATAAGTCCGCCTTTTCACATCTATGTTTCTTTTGTATTAGTCTGTAAGAATTTGCAATTAAGAGTTTACATACATACATCCTCGACCACATCTGCGCCCCTGGACTAGATTGTGGTCAAGAACAAACCCATTAATCTATATATATATATATATATATATAAAATAGGGTTGTTTTAAGTTTGTCGTGTGTATGTCTGTAGCAATGTAACTCCTAAAGTTCTTTATAGTTGATCGAAGCTCCTAAACGAATCAACTGATTTCAGTGCGGCTTTTTTTTTAAAGCTGTCATCGAAATATATTGAATAAAAGTTGGTGCTATATATTCAGAAGGCCTTCCATATTATCCATGAGCCAATCATTACACGGTTGTCCTTACGGTCAACTTTTTACTTATGCATGGAATTTAAAAATACCGCACTACACTAGTAAACCGGGCACAGTAACAATATTAGTAAACTAGCTTTCCGCCCGCGGCTCCGCCCGCGCGGACTACATGTTATATCGTACCCAGCTGTGGGATAAAATGTACCCTATTTCCTTTTCCAGGCTCTAATCTATCTCTGTACCAAATTAGATAGACAGACAGACAGACAGACAGAGTTACTTTCGTATTTATAATATTAAATAAAGTAAGGCTTAGTAAGGAATATCGCTTTCTAAATACCTAATTCTTTTCTCTGTTT
The DNA here is from genome assembly GCA_949987775.1 of Aproaerema taeniolella. Classification (NCBI taxonomy): domain Eukaryota; kingdom Metazoa; phylum Arthropoda; class Insecta; order Lepidoptera; family Gelechiidae; genus Aproaerema; species Aproaerema taeniolella. The sequence goes on along the minus strand of OX465259.1, from coordinate 2,164,460 downwards.
TTAAGATTCGAATCTTGCGATGTTAACCTGTGTTTTCTCAAAAACAACTGCCATGATGTATCTTATGAAAGGGCGAGAATGAGGATAGAACGTTAAATGTTAAAGATAATGGGCAAAACTTGGTCTATGTTTTATGCATAAAGCGTCAGTCTCAGGACTAAGCATTTTCGAAACGCATTAATATGCAGAACTATTTAAAAAAACAAATGTGTGAATACATCCGTTACTTTAGGAAATATAATATTTTATTTTATACTGTAAATAGCTTTCCGCCCGGGACTTCGTTCCCGTGGGAATTCGGGAAAACTATGTAGCCTATGTCCATCGGGAATAATGTAGCTTTCTAATGGTGAAAGAATTTAGCCAATTCAATGCAAACAAACAATAAAATTTTTCCTCTTTGTAATATTAGTATAGATGACTTTTAAAATGCACTTGTATCACAAATTATTCTAATGATGTTGACTAAAGTTAAGCATAGGTATAACTATAAAAATAATGTTATTATGTTTATTAGGGTTCCGTAGTAATCTACGAACCCTTATAGTTTCGCCATGTCCGTCTGTCCGTCTGTCCGTCTGTCCGTCTGTCCGCAGGTTTCCTAAGAAACCCTTGGTACTACAGAGCTGAAACTAAGCATGATTATACATATGAATCACGCCGACAGAACTGTAGAGTAAAATCTTGGAAAAAAAAATTTTCGGGTGTCTCCCATAGACGTGAAAGGGCGATGAATTTTTTTTTCTCGCCAATATCATTGAGTGGGGTATCATAGGATAGCATCTTAAAAGATAGAAGGGGTTTACTAAGAACGTTTTTCGATTCAGCAATCCGTTTGCGAAATATAAATTTTTAAAGTGAAAATTTTTGTCAAACACAAGTGTCCCCCCCCCCCTATACCTGCTAAACGGTTGTTTCTAAAAATGTGAAAAAATTCACGTTGGTAGAATATACAACGAAATTTAAAGGAAAATTATCACACATAAGTTGGTCCTTCAAGTTTGCGAGTAATAGTCGATCAAGTGACAAACACTGTTGGGATTAATAAGAATGTATTTGAACCATGCTGCTACGGAACCCTACAATGCGCGTGGCTTGACACGCTCTTGGCCGGCTTTTTTTGTTTGTAAATTATTGTGTTCTCGTTGTTAAAAAAATACAGTGAAAAGTATAATCCTTGGCAGCCGTGTGTGCCGTCTCAGGCCGCAGTGTTCCAATGTCGCGGGGAAGTATGGCCGCATGCATTTTGTATGAATTCCTTCACATTCATCCGAGTCAAGGTTTTACCGCCCCAGTGAACTCGCCGGGGTACTGGAGAGTTTGCACTATGTTAACTTTTTCACCCCCGACCGCTCATAGCTCAGTGGTGCTCGCTGATCTCAACCCATCAGTGAGGTTAAGCAACTTTTTTTATTATTATTATAAGATGGGTTAACTCAGATTCAGATTCAGATTCAAGATTCAGATTCAAGACATTTATTTGACATTTATTTGACCATAAGGTCAAAGATGAGGTCGACGATGGAGCGAGTTAACCCAGAAAATACCTATAAAGGCACTGGTACTCCCACGCACCGACGGAACAAAGCAAGCTGTTTGGCGTCGGACTTCGGTAGGAGGGTGGTCGCGAACCAGACGGCCCTTTACAGAGCCTACCACACCGCATGAGACCATAGGATGACGCCTCAGATTCAGAAAAAAATGAAGTGTCGTTGCCTGGGATGGATTACTAGGAGGCAGGTCTCATTTGTGTTTCCTTAGTCGCCTCTTACGACACCCACGGAAAGAGATGGGGTGGTGTTATTCTCAACCGATCACCACACGGTTAAAAAACGTACACTAAGGCAAGGAACCTAATGGGTGACTAAAGTGGCAATTTATCACGAGCGTTTCCGTGCTTCAGAGGGTACTTTAAGCCATCGGTCCCGGCTGTTGTCGACTGACTCTGACACCAAGGCTAGCTAAGTTCACCACACACTTGACTCTACCTACACGATAAAAAGAAGAACCTCCGACAAAAAAACGGGTGTTTTAAGTTTGATGTGTGAATCCATGTAGGTATTTGTGTCTTTAGATAGATAGATAGAAATTCTTTATTGCACACACTCACAAAAAAAAAAGTTTTACAAACTTAACTAAACAAAAGTGCGCAAAGGCGGCCTTATCGCTAAGAGCAATCTCTTCCAGGCAACCCTTGTTTTAGGGACAACTTTACGAAGTCGAGAGTAGTGCAGAGTAATATTTATAAAAAATAATAGACTAATGTAGTATAATAACTATGTATATAGGTTATAATATATAAATAGACAATGTGTACATAAATAAATAAATAACTACATATACCACATTATATATACATATATGACTACTTATATAAATATAAATATATATACTTATATAATACAAAATATATGTCTTTATGTATTCTGCATGTCTACGTATCTGTGTGTCTGTCTGTGGCATCGTAGCTCTTAAAAAAAACGACTTATTTCGATTTTTTTGAAAGCTGACATAATCCAGGTGGTTCTTAGCAATATTTGATCAAAATTGGTTCATCCGTTGAAAAGTTATAAGCAATCGAATGTGGGGGGTGGTGATACATTTTTTTTTAATTTTATAGTTATAGTTTGCAACTTTATTGAGATAGACTTTTGTATGTATGTACTTTATTCCACATAAACAAAGATAGAAACAGTAGATGGGTAAAAACAAATCGAAACTAGAGGGATTTCTCCCAGCTAATTTAATCAAGTTTAATTAATTAAATTCCAAAAAATTTGACACTCCTGAAACTTCATTTCCGCAGGAATTCGGGAAAAGTATGAAGCCTATGTTATAATTTGATGTCTAAGTTATATTACTACAGTTCTAGTAGTTTTTGTGTTAAGGAGTATAATAGACATCCATTCATCGCTCTAACTACGCAAACAAACTTTCGCAACCTCCATAAGGAGGCTACCTACGAATCTAATAAAACGTGGAACAAGGCAAAACAAGTGGGTTTACAAATAATGTTTCCGCAGTAAATTATCTAGAATTTCCTTTGCATAGTTATTATGTTCTTGACTGTACAGTACATAATAAACTAAAAGCCCTTCTTACGTACAGAGGCCAGCGTATTAGGTTACTCCATTTTCATTGCAAAACCGCTTTTATCACAACAGCACAGAGTGCACGCGTGTGGTAACCTGAGCTGCGACCGTCCGTACTTACTTAAGCCGCACCACACTGAGTAATGTGTTTTACACATGCCACGCCTGAAGGATGACCTTGCTGTCTACCCTCCAAGGTTCTTATAGATTGCTGTATGCATATGAGCTCTTTCAACAATACAGAGTGTTAGACCTGTATCACAGCAAGACTTAAGTCTTGATATATACTTCAATTTCTATTGTTGACTATCTTTCCACCCGGGACTTCGTTCCCGTGGAAAATCGGTAACATTTTTTAGCCTATGTTCATCGGGGATAATGTAGAATTCTAATGTTAGAAGAATTTTTCAAATCAACGGAGCCTATTCAATGCAAACAAACAACGAATCTTTCCTCTTTAAAATATTAGTATAGATAATTTTCCACGTTAAAAACGTATGAGTCACCGACTTCAATCCCAACAACAGTTCGCACAAAGTAGATATCTAGTTTTTTGCGGACTACAATGCCTATCAGCAAATAACTACAAACAGAAATGTCATTCATTTATTTAGATGATGTTCTAGTTTGTAGTATATTTTGTTTTTGTTGATTTTTTTTAAAGCGCTGAATCATTTTCGATAAAATTTATATGGGACCTCTTCAGGAGTATACTCTTTCGAACAAATAAAGAATTTTGAAAATCGGACAACAGTTGCCGGAGTAATCATGTAACAAATATACAAAAAAAAAACAGTCGAATTGAGAACCTCCTCCTTTTTTGAAGTCGGTTGATAAAATGGCACCCACGGTTCTCGTGATTTTGCCAATTTTGCCAATGCCAAGTATTGAAATGAATAAGTATTAAAATATAAAATGGCGGAGACGCCAATATCAAGTAAAAAAACCCTTTGCGGGTTGTAGCACATCAGAGCCTCGTCCGTTGATCAGAGGGTGATATATACTTAAGTATTGATTGTCTTTTTATCTCACTATTAAAAGAACAAAGACGAATGCTTCTTAATCATAGATCAGAGTCTGAGTCGCGTTCTGTTATACTGGCCTTAGTAGCTCAGTCAGTAATGACCTTGCTTACTGATCTGAAGGTTGCAGGTTCGTTTGCCGACTAACACAAGTATTCAACTTCTGCGATCAGCTAATTGTGGTAATATGATAAGACGAAATATTTGTATTATACTTTTAGGTCAGTTTGGTCGAGTGGTAGTGGCGCTGCCTCTCGATCGACGGGTCTTGGGTTCGATCCCCAGTCGGGGCAAACATTTGTGTAAAAAGCAGATGTTTGTTCTAGGATCTTGGGTGTTTCTGTCTGTCTTTATGTTTGTACCACACCCACAACACAAAGGAAAACTTTAGTGTGGGCTTTTGAGTGTGTAACGTTTATTTATTTTCCAATGCAGTTGCTCGGAAATGGCCCCGTGACATGGCCACGGAGTGTACGTTTACGTACCCCATAAAACACATGTCATGTTATGTAATTTGAAATCAGAAGAAGATTTTGTAAAGAAAAAAAAAATATTTGAACTAAATGAGCAAATAAACCATTTATCGCATATCAAAATTCAACTTCAGTGGCTATTCTGTTATCCAGTAAAGTATTTTTTTTTATCAAATGATGCAAAAGTAAGCAAAAAGTGAATAAAATACTGACAAAAACGTATGACGCAATAAAGAGTAGCTGATTTGATAGTTCAGTGACCCTTTTGACAAGTGAGAATATTACCTTTTTCATAAAGCTGGCTTTATAGAGTGACAGCAAAGAGTTTTTATGCCTGACAAAATAATTATTTCTTGATTTTTAGTGAAATAAAATATAAAAGTAAATTATTTATTTTACTTTTTCAATAAAATAAATCTGATTTTTAACAAATAATTTAACTATTTAATAAGTTCTGTAGACGCAATTGGCATTTTATTTACTAAGCCTTTGCCTCATAATTGTGTAAAAATATTTTGCTCGCCATTGTTTTGCCCGCCATTTGAAATTATTTGTTCAACAAAATTATTTTTGTGTTATAAAATGTTAATTCCTTAATGTTTTGTGTTTAATCGTAAAATATTAATGCACATTGTTCAATTGTAACAAGTTTTCAATGAATGTTTACTAGAAATACTATCTTTTAAGAACTTTGGATATACCTCCAAATATACAACCTATACGATGTAAGTTTTTGACAACATTTTTCAACCGACTTCAAAAAAGGAGGAGGTTCTCAATTCGACGGTATTTTTTTTTTGTATATTTGTTACGCGATTACTCCGGCAACTGTTGTCCGATTTTCAAAATTCTTTATTTTTTCGAAAGAGTATACTCCTGAAGAGGTCCCATATAAATTTTATCGAAAATGATTCAGCGCTTTTAAAAAAAATCAACAAAAACAAAATATACTACAAACTAGAACATCATCTAAATAAATGAATGACATTTCTGTTTGTAGTTATTTGCTAATAGGCATTGTAGTCCGCAAAAAACTAGATATCTACTTTGTGCGAACTGTTGTTGGGATTGAAGTCGGTGACTCATACGTTTTTAACGTGGAAAATTATTTTAGTTTCGTTTCCTCGGCTACTGCATTGTAAAACGTTGAACAATATACGTGCCTTAGGTAATGTGTAACTGGAGCCCTATAAAACACTCGCTTCGCTCGTGTTTCAAATGGGCTCATGTTACACATTACCTACGACACTAGTATCGTTAATAACTATATTTAGTGCTTGGAGAAAATAGATCATTTTTATGAGGAAAATAACATTTTAGAAGTTTAAAACTAATTTAAAGTCACCTTAAATGGCAACCCTACGCCATGTTTGTTAATAAGAAGGTTAAAGATCAAATCCTCAATTAAGCACGTAATTTGTAACTTCAAGTTTAAACACTTTGCAATGTTAATTACTGAAAACTCCGTATTCATCTTATCACATAAAGTTTTACGTAATTAGCATACCTAATGCACGAATGATGTACCAACAAACATTCTCGCATGTTTGTCGACGCTTAGACAAACATTAACGTAAGTAATTATATGTAAACTGGGTTTGTTTACACTCGTAGTAAATCGGTACGTAGTTTCGTAGTAAGCGCTACGAAATTGATTGAATTTAAACAAAACATGCATGACTTTCAATAAGTTTTAAAAAACCTTCAAGAGGTTTGAATAAATTCCTTATGAACTGAACAACTTTTCCCAAAGAACGCGTATGCAATTCTGCAAAAAAAAATTCGAGTCGCTAGATTTGCACGGAGAGGCGAAGATAAATTGAGAAGCTAAAACGAACTTTAGGACTTTACAATCTATAGTTATAGGTACTATTCCCGGTCGAGGCGGGGTGTAAATTTTGAGTAATGCTGAAATGTTTCTAATTAAGCCTGGGAGTATGAGTGATGTTGGTGTTTGTTTGTATGTATACCAAGGGAGTCATGATACAAGGGAAACCTTTCTGTAGACCTTTGAGTAGGCAGACTAACTTTATCTCGAGGCGGTGATAGAAAAAACAGGCGAGGTTGTAGCCTATACTCTCTCGATTTCACCCGCGACTTCGTCTGCGTATAATGTAGCCTATCACGGATAGTGTAGCCTTCTAGACATGTTTTTATTTCAAACTAGCTTTCCGCCTGGGACTTCTTTCCGTGGAAATTCGGTAAAATTATGTAGCCCATCGGGGATGTAAGAATTTTTCAAATCGATCCAGTAGTTTCTAAGCCTATTCAATGCAAACAAACAATTAATCAAATCTTTCTTCTTTATAAATATGTATAATAGGTCTTTACCTATGAAATTGCTGATTTTTTCTCAAGCTTTATTTTATTCATAATTTATTTGATTGAATAGCTATTACTCAAATTGTTTTTTATTTAAAACCTTGGCCATATAACGGAGATATTGAGTCAGATTAATACATATTTACTTTAGATTTATTTGCTGAAAAAGAAGCTCAAATATAGCTCGTTTCATCCGTTGCCCGTTTCATTGCTTATTTTTGCTGTACCGTTGTTACAGTCACAATTTTCAATAAACTAAGTATGATGAAAATTAACTTAATGTTGTCCAAACCTTCCCACAAAATTTTGCTAAATTTGGATGTCGCATTCCTGAGAAAAATCCAAAAACGTTAGTATGGAAAATTCCGTTTTCCGAATATATTGTATGAAAAACGGCAATTTCATAGGTAAAGACCTATTATTATTATAGATAGATCATTGTATTTGGTTTATTTTCCACTTTTAAAGTGAAATACTTTCTTTAAAATTTATATTTTTACTTTCGTGACGATCACAATATGCACTGTATAATGTCATTGTAACTACAGTCTAATCCTACATTATAAATGCAAAAGTTTGTAAGGATACATCAATGGATATTTGTTACTCCTTTACGGAAAATCTACTGGAAATAAATGAATTTAATCTAATTATTGCAAAAGAAAGAAGTCCCGGGCGGAAAGTTGTTATACAAATAACATTTTTATTGTAGCTCAATAGCCATTTAAACATATATGTAACATCCATGGCACTGGGATGGGAAACAGAAAGTTTATTTCATTTGATTCTTTTTCACAAGAAGAAAACAGTACGAGTAACTACAGAAAACAAACTTTCGTTCATAGATAAAAAACAGTTTAATATCGCGAGAAAAAATCTCAGAAAAAAAGTTTAAAATATTAAAAACTTCTCAGAAACTTTAAAAGCATTGCGCGCCGTTTCAAAGAGAAACTTTTGCATTTTCATCTAGACTCTTTACTGAGTCCTCTCTACTTTCTGCTTTGAGTAAAAAATAAATATTGCTTATTACAAGCGCAACCTTGTATTTCTTTGTATAAGAATTATTACGTATGTTAATATACACCTATAGTTATTAAACCACTATTACATTGGACCACTGGCTCGATATCATAAATATATATACACACATCAACACGGTCTAGGGATATTGCACGATTTTTCATACAAAAGAGGTCTGTTGGAGAAGCTATAAAAGCATACTTGAGATACATGGAGGGCTATAATTTTGAGACGAGTAAGTGCTAAACGAGAATTTTCAATTCTCGTCATTAAATTTTGTTTTACTTGAAATTTGTGAAAACTTGCCGGAAACAAAAACGAAAATGCACTTTTTGGCTGCTCTTTGTATGAAAATGGTCGAATTTACGCATTTTTTTTTCATTTTTAGAAATTTCAAGTAAAACAAAATTTATTGACTAGAATTGAAAATTCAGATTTAGCACTTGCTCGTCTAAAAATTATAGCGCTCCAAGTATCTCGAGTATGCTTTTGTAGCTTCTCAAACAGACCTCTTTTGTATGAAAAATCGTGCAATATCCCTAGACCGTGTTGATGTGTATATTTTTATCGCCACACATAAAAGTCCTTGTATCGTGGATCCCTTGGAATATAAACAAAGGTAGATACCATTTAGAAGTTTTTTTTCCTTTCCCTTTTCCCATTACTTATTTGAATAGTGAAAATGTTAGAATATTTGCAAACCCTGAATAAAACACTGATCCAGTGCTACTATTTTATTTTATAAATATCTCTCAGCATACTTCATGTTTCTGAAATTATTTGATGCACAAAAAAAAATTTGATGCATTGTCTGTCATCAGTCACAATCGTTGTTTCCGAGGCCAGTCTTGAGACTCAAAATTTATTTATTTATTTATTTATACAAAGGTAATCAACAGCATAACGTTAAAAGTACAGACTGTAACGTCTTAGATAATATACATAGACAATTATAGATTACCCTGGATTAGCTAATGAGCGTTGACGTGAAAAAATATAGACAATGTTTTATTTTAATTAAATTGTAGGTACACTTAAGAGCAGATCAAAATTGACTTTTTACTTATGATTGAGTTTTACACTTTTGGGTATTTAAATTTCTTTTGATATGTTTTTCAGAAAAAAATTGCGTAAGACGTTTATTTTTACCAAGTATGTTTCTACAAGTTAGGAGTATGTTGCGTACATATGTAATACATTGGCTTTTGTGTCCAGTATGGAGCAGCTAGTATTTTCCCAGTATTTTTGTAGCTCGTCGAGGGTTCGTGCTCGCATGAATATGAGAACGGCAGGAACAATGCCTGTTGGAACATTAAAAACAGTCATTGGAGTGCGGCCTCCATAATTTAGTATTGCTCTTTTGTACTGTACCTTAAAGTCTTTGTTTTTGACATCAATCCGAATCTAGACTAGCCAAGTCAGACCTTACGGTTCAATATGTTATCCTAAGTTATAAGAAGAATGATACTTAAAGTTTTTATAAAATATTTCATGTTGTTATAAATAAATTTCAGGACTGACCATTGAACTTAGCACCCATTTAGATCTCACTTCTTTTGTCGATGAAGTTAATAACCAAGGCATGTATATTGAACTTGGTTCTCATTTCATATTTATGTTGATGGGATTTGATTTTTCGTGAGAATAGGAAAATATATTGAGTAAATACACACACATGCACGTACACACATACACATCTGCACACACTTTGATTTAAGTAAATCTATATCTATACTTATAATAAAACTGTAGAGGTCGAATTTCTGTACATAGAAAAAAAATGCTAAAAACCGAGTCAGGGGGATGTAAGAAGAGAAATAAAACAAATCCCGATTTTTTTAAAATTTTTTGTTTCTCTGTTTGTCTGTTTATCTGTTTGTCTGTTTGTCTGTTTGTCTGTTTGCACAGGCTAATCTCCGAAACTGTTGGACCGATTTAAATAAAATTTTGCATGGTGGTACCTTATATCCCCGGTCAACATTTAGGCTACATAAAATCTCGAAATTTAGCCAGTAAATATAAAACCAACAACAAAAACCCCTGAAAAAATTCAAAGCTAGGTGTTTTTCAGTACATTTTACTCGTACCATAGAGATCAACGTATTTTTGACATACATGGGCTAAAAGCATGGACATGTTGTTTTTTAAATGAATCTCTTTCGAGAAAGGCAAAGGTATCTGCGTCCATACAGCCAGGTCTTCAATATATGTATTTCTTAGCTATGTCTTCAATTTATTTCTTCACTCCTCTCATTCTCCGTAAGCCGATAGTGTTTTGTTTGAAACCAAACGGAGCGGATACACTGTATCACTTGAATTACTTTTTAACCGACTTACAAAAAGGAGGTTTTATGTTCGACTGTATATATCTTTATTTTATGTATGTTCACCGATTTCTCCGCCATTTGTGGACCGATTTTCAAAATTCTTTTTTTGTTCGAAAGAGTATATTCCAGAGGTGGTCCTATAGTCACCAAGTCAGGATCTGATGGAATCCCATCGAAATCGAGGGCAACCCTTGAATGTAATAGGCACTTACAATATTTCTTGAGTTCTTTTTATTATTTACACAAAACATTGAAACATATTTATTTTTAGATTAAACTATTTAGAATAAAAATAAAGCCGACTTCAAAAAACTGAAAAAAAGAGGAAATCTGTTTGAAGTCGGTATCTAGCCAAAAAAGCTTGATGGGCCGCCTTCGCACCGACTAAGCAGTAAGCGTGACGTAAGCATTTGATAGAAGGACCGGATTAAGATTTATGAGATATTTTCTATTATAGATTCTTTCTTAATTTTTTGTCGAGAAGTTTGGTTGAGTGTTAGAGTTACAAAGCCTGTGAATCGACGGTTTCTGGGTTCGATTTCCGGTTCGGGCAAACAAACCATACGAGGGAAACTTTAGTGCGGAAAGTTACAGTGTGAAGTGCTCATTAATTGTTTTTATGATGTTACTTATTGAGTTTTCTTTGTAGGTAGGTAATAGGTATAATCTTTATCAAACTTCATAAATTCACCTTTAAAAAAGTACTTTATTAAAAGAATCTGAGGGTGCTGCTCTATAATTAGATATAATTAGAATATAAGTGAGTCGGAAGAAATTAAAATTATAGTAACTGACCCACAAATATAAAAAAAAAACTTCTGTGCTGAACTGACACTAAACAAAAATTTTCATGAAATGTAAAGTTATTGCTCAGAGGTGTTAGACAAGGGGATGTCATATCCCCGAAACTGTTTAACAATGCTCTAGAGGACGTCTTTAAGACGCTAGATTGGAATGGACTGGGCATCAATGTCAACGGCAAATTTCTATCGCACCTCCGCTTTGCTGACGACATAATAATATTGGCAGAAACACCACAAGTCCTGCAAGAAATGCTGCACAGCCTTAACGCTGCCTCAAGACGTGTCGGCCTTGGAATGAACTTGGACAAGACCAAGGTCATGTTCAAGGTCATGTGCCCAGGCCGATCTCTGTTGACGGTGTAACGCTCGAAGTTGTTCAGAAATATATATACCTCGGGCAAGCGTTGCAGTTAGGTAGAGACAACTTCGAGCGGGAAATCACCAGAAGAGTGCAGCTTGGCTGGGCAGCATTTGGGAAGCTATGTCATATCTTTTCGTCGCCACTCCCGCAGTGTCTAAAGACCAAGGTCTTTAATCAATGCGTCCTACCAGTCATGACCTACGGAGCCGAAACGTGGAACATGAACGCTCCATGCTCGGGATCTCGCTATTTTCTATAATCTTTACGTTTTTTCACAGAAACGCGAAATACAATATTAACCACTTTTTGTAAGATTGTTAAGACAACATAAAACTTTTTAAAGATGTTTTAGAGACTCAAGTGTTAAGTGTTGATTGTCTATCTCTCTCACTATTAAAATAACAAAAACGACTGCTACTTAAGTATAGATCAGAGTCTGAGTCGCGTTCTGTAATACGGACCTTAATGTATCAAAAGCAACAAGTGTAACAATGCTATAGAAAATATAAGCGTTAAATGAAACAACTATGTTTGAGCTTTGTTTTCAGATCCAAAGTAATGTATTAAGTATCAACCTAATATGACACACTTAGCCAAGTTATCAAGTAAAAAATATTTTAGAAATTGGTGTTCCTTAGTTATGCAATAAACGAAAATATGAACGAAATAGGCTTTAATAAAAAACGGCAATTCATGTATCTGAAGTTGTGTCAATGTACAAACTCGGTTCTATAAAAATACATACAACACGCAGACGAAGTTGCGGGCATCAGCTAGTTTAGATATATTTTTGTTCTGTTTAAGAAATTTTGTTATTTAAACTGGGATTGTGCGAGGCACACCCAACACAAGCAAATTAATGCTTACTGGGCTGGCCTCAAGTGAAAATGTAAAAATTACTTCTAGAAATAAATAAATTTTCATTTTTCATTTCATTTTCAAATACAACTCTAAAATTAAAAATGTTGTATTACCCCACACTCATAGCTTTTAACTTTTAATCGGCCGAACTTTAATTAAATATGTATAGCCAAGCATCTCGATCACGTTAGCTTTCCATTCGTTTAGGAGCTACGATGCCTCAGAAAGATTTACAGATACACAGACACACAGAAATACTCGTCAAACTTATAACATCCTGGATTTCGTCAGAGGTTACAAATGATTTTGAATAAAGAGATACTCTCCGTACTATGTACTGCAAGCTCTCCGCTCGTGGCTCCGCCCGCGTAGACTACAGGTTATATCGTGCCCAAAAATGTAGCCTATGTGCTTTCCCAGACTCTAATCTATCTCTGTACCAAATTTCACTAAAATCGGTTCAGTAGTTTAGGCGTTAAAATCGGACAGACAGACAGAGTTACTTTCGCATTTATAATATTAGTAAGGATTAGATAAATCCTATAAGGAAGTAAGGATTCCTCATCCCTAAAAGGAAAATGTTACACTACTTTATAATTATTTAGTTACAGGACTGGTCAAAAGCTCATTTGGGATTTTTTATTATGTTTATGTTTTATTGCCTTCCGTTCCTCTAGATCGCAGTTTTTAATTACTTTACATTCATAAGTTTCACTTTGTCTGTTTCCTTCAAAAATCCTACTAATATCATAGATGTGAAATTTTGTGAGGATATACGGATTTATGGATGTTTGTTACTCTTTCACGCTCAAACGGCTCGACCAATTTTGATAATTTTGATAAACACGGGTTAACACATAGAGTACCTACATAATTTTCAAAAATTCCCACGGCAACGCAGTCCCGGGCGTAATGCTAGTAAACTATAAAGTGTTGTTAGGTCGAAGTGCCATTTATCTAAAAGTTTAATGTGATGGTCTGAGTAACCTTTCCACTTCACTGTGTGTATACAGACCATACAAAGCCTGAACACAGCGGATCTCCTAACAATAGTTTGTTGGAAATGCAATTAAAACCCTATTCATTGTATTCATTGAGGCTCTTATGATTTATGAACTCCTGGTACAAGTAGCTCATCGGTGTACCTTTTGTTAGAGGAGTTTTAAAGTTTAAATTAAATTTTATTAAAAAGGAGAAGGGGGAGGTCGGATAGAGCAGAAAGAAATTTCATTTTAAAAGAATAAACTTTGCTGAATTTAAATTCTTTGTTTTATTACTAAGCTAGACTAGTAAATAGCTATCGTAGATAATATTCGTAAATGAGGTATTCATTGAAGCGGAAAACAATATGTCAACAAAAACATTGAAGTGGGAAAAAACAACATTAGACAAATTCCCCCAAGTAGGCTTTCTTTCGGTAAATCTAATAAAGATCGTGGAATAAACTTTCTGATCGGCAGGTAGGTAGATTTTGTACGGAAATACTCTAAAACTATAATAAGACAAACTGAAGCTTTATGGGACTTGCGTTATATCTTGAAAAGAACATTGAACAGAGCAATTCGAAAAAGTATTTGAAGGTGATAACCTGCTTGAGTTTTTTTTTAAATTACATTTGTCAATAATTAAATTAAGGTTCGTAGTTTATTACGGAACCCTAAAAAACATGAAAATATTTTTTTGCTAAAAACCGACTCTCAAAATCAGCTTGAACCTGGACATGTCTTACCTACAAAAAAATAAAGGAATAAATTGATTCTCTCACAAAGTTACCTGCGTTTTAATAAAGTACAGCCTTGGATTGAAGCTTCGGTTAATATTTTAATTCAACCGATTTTGAAACCCTCTGTTGCGCGTTCAACCGCTCAAAATAATCTCTCCACTTTGATAGGTATGAGAAAATAGGTCAAATGGAATTAACCTGTCTGTTACTTGGCACGCTTGTATTTTATTAATAAAAGCATGTCCTTATTAGAGTTTACGGTTCTTACATAAAATGGTTGACATAGGATCTTTTAAAAACTGTTGTCGCAGAAATAGCACAGAAGTCTGTTAATTCTAGAAAAACATATAAAGGGGTGTGTGAATCATAACATCTTTATAGTTCTCCAAAACTGTCCTCACTTGCTAGCGATGCATCTTGACGAGGCTCTGATGTACAGGGTTTCAGTACTTGATATTTTTATAATTTTGATTACAATATGTACTTAGAGAATGGAAAATTTACGGTTGTGGACGCCGTTTTTCGAAGAATTGAATTACTTTACAGTTTTTTATTGAAATCAATCGGTAAGTCCAAACTAATAAAAATATGTTTCTGTTGTGTATGAAATTATTATCTCAGTGCGAGTGAGTACTTAAATATTTTGTGTATTACTTTATAATTGGGCAAATTCCACCACAAAAATCCATACAAATTCCATTCAAATTTAAAAATTATAACACAAATGGGGCTCAAACCCGAAACCATGCGTACTTTAATACTTTGTGTATTACTTCATAATGTACAACCCGAACTTATTTCATCCAAACAATATTAATATTCTGTTTATTGCTTTTGTAACTTAAAATGAGTCCCGTTGTCATCAAAAAGTTAAAAAGTATTGCTTTAAATTTGTTCTAAACTCATTTTACGTTCTTAATTCATTATTTCCAACACGCGTAATTCAGGTATTCATTTTATGACGGGGGTTTGAGTTATAACAAAGAGCAATTTAGTTTGATTAAAACAGCGATGGTGGAAGCAATTTCATCAAGGGAACAGTGGCATGTTGCTACAAAATAGTTCTACATGCAAATATAAGTATTCAGTTGTTGAATTTCGTCGTTTTACGGGAACAGACGTTGCAGATAGAGTTTATGTAATAGCGAGATACGGGTGAGGCACTTGGAAGACTGCCAAAAGAATCTCACAGGATTCCTCTTACATAACAAAGTTAAACATTTTATTCAACACCTTCGACTTACCAAATCCTCATCGTCATCCGCAAATATGTTCGCTCGGTCTTGCGTCATGTCTTCTTAAAAATCCAAAATCCATTGAATGATTCCCTCATGTTTTACAAACACAACGCACAAAGTTGTACCACTGAACTACACATCAACTGCATCCAAACTTGCCGTTGAAAAGTCGCGCCCTTGCGAAACATGTTTGACCGTAGCACAGGTAGCCTTGGCACTTATCGATTTCCGAAGGTTGTTATAGGAATAAACTGAAGACCGTATCGCGGGTTTTGGTACTAAATTCAAATTTTTGTTGCGAAGAACTGAATGTAAACACGAGAGGGTTGTGGGGAGCGTCGCGAAGGACTTCTCTTAGCGAAGGTTGGGCGCTTACTGCGGCGGGGCGGGTGAACTGAACACTGAGCAAGTAAAGTACTGCAGCGTCTCGTTGCCATGACAACGCGTTCCCACCTTGCTGCGGGCTCGCATGCATCGTACACTGTAATATCATCTGACAAGGGAAGCGAATTAGAGTGCCTTTCCGAGCGAGTCTTTGCTCCCTAGAGGCATTTTCCGTGGGTGACATAAAGAGCCGTTTATAGCCACTTTTTGAGATAAGCTTTTGTCTTGGGTGGTTGTATGATGTGCGTTAGTATTTGACGCCACAAAATGATGTACTTAGCGCATCATTAGGTAAATAGCTTTCTACTAACGATTTTTCGCTGAACCAAACTACGTAACGGGTAAAAAGTTTTCACGTTAAAGTTACGGTAAATGTCCCGGAGTACGTTCACGTACTGCGAAGTTTGGCTTGAGAAATTGAGTGTAATGGTGAATTTATCGACTTACGCTTAACTTTAAGAACACTTTTGAAATTGAAATAGTACGTTGAGTATAGTATATGAGTTGTCTTAAAACTTCGGAACGTTAATCATGAATCAGGACAAGAGAACCTACAAAAAATTCTTTAAAAAAATCGACTTTCCATTCCAATTCATACTTCAACGTTGAGCTGGGAGAATAGAATAGAATAGAAAAAATAATAGAATAGAAAAAAATCTTTATTTTATAGGACATTCAGGATGCCACTTAAGACATGTCAAGATTACAATGAAATACATACAAACATACATTAAACGATTTAAATACATACATACGCATTCGTTCTTTTGATCCTACTGATTCTACGCCTATTCGCAAAGGTGCAGTCTTCGGTGCAGAGTGAAAGATTAACTTACAATGTTCCAGCTACCATCTCTTCTCAGGCATATTGTAGAAGCTAGTAAATAAAAGGCGAGTGTTTTGCTGTATTGTAATTGAAAAGCTGACAACCTATCAGCACTACTCAAATTTCTGCTAATAACCCTAAAATTAATATCAAATATTGCGTCGAGTGGTTCCACAACCACGTGATATTCTGCCTACTCTAAAAGGCATTATAGGCGTAAGTGTATAGATACTAAAAAAATCTACTGATTATTACACAACTTTTTTTTTACCAGCCCATATACGTCCCCACCGAGAAGCACAGGCCTGCCTTCAAAACACGAAGGTGATTTAGGCCATAGTCCACCACGCTGACCCAATGTGGGTTGGTGGACCGTTAATCTTTCGAAAATGAATTTTTATGGACCGCCGGGTTTCATCACGATGTTTTCCTTCACCGTTGAGCAAGTGATAATAAGAAATCCGTATACATAAATCCGAAAATACGAATTTAGTGGTACAGGCCCGCACCAGGATTTGATCCCGCAACATTCCGATTACAAGTCAGGCTCATTATAGACTGGGCGACATACGACATGTGGGGTAAATTTTAATATTCGTCTGTCACGCAAATTAATAAAATCGGCTCTTATTCGGGATGATGACGGCATTATACGCACGTAAGATACTCGTATGAATAAATCCGTTTTCCACATTTAAATGCTCAAGATATCAGCCAACAAAAGCCTCCCATCTACCGTGAAATATATCTCACATTTCAGATAAAACATTTTGCAAAAGAAAAAAGCGGAAACCTTGTACGATTTATGAAAACTCGCTTTATGAAGAATTGCTTCTGGGAGAACCCTCTTTTTCATATATTACCTTTAACGTTATGATCTGCCTTTAAGATGGAACCTCCGAGGAATAATGTTATGTCAAACCTGCTATGTAAAGTAAATAAGGTACTAAGGTAGAAAATTGCTTTATACCATGCCCACTCTAAAAAGCTTCTTTTTTTCACTGAAAATTAGGGTTAAAGGGCTCTTTTAGTCACAGTTTTGGTATTTGAATTTAGAACCCAAAAAGATTCTTTTGCTCCCGCAAAACACGTAAAAAAGAGCACTTTTTTTTTCAATTTTGGTGTTTGAATTTCGAACACTCCAATGTATAGACATACGACCTCTATCGCAAAGAATATTCGAAATTCAAACTCCTTGCGCAGCGCTTAAATCTTTCTTATTCTTCGAGGTCATGGTATAAAATATAATGTGCAACTCTTGAGTAAAACGAATTTTCATCGAGGGCTATGAATCACTCGCGTCATTCAGGATTCTAACACTTGCATAACTCGCTTACGCTCGTGATTCAATAATTTAGAATCCTTCATTTGCTCGTGATCCAACTTTGGCCCTCGCTTAAAATCCGTCTTTTATTCGCGAGTTGCACAATATACTATTAGGTACTTGCTTTTATTTAAATCGATTTTGTGAAAGGCTAGATAGTAAAATTACATTCCATCCTAGTAATATTATTAGCAATATACAACTGCATCCATTTTAATTTATATTTTTGTTTTATTTCTTTAAATTTGTGTTGTTATTTCCTTCTGTAACATTGTTGTTGTTGTGTAGTATACTGTGTTTTTTATTCTCAGAGACCAAATTGACACATGCAAATGTAAAATTCACAATAATTTTTACATTATTTGCAAATTTGACACTTGCATACGTCAATTCAGTCTCTAAGAATAAAAAAACAAGTTTTGAAAGTCTCGTAATTTTGCGGAATATTTGTAAATTTGACATTTGCATATGTCAATTTAGTCTCTGAGAATAAAAAACACAGTATAGTGTATATGTCAAATAAACATTTTTTAATCTTGAATCTTTAATATACGTACGTAATTTTTTTTTATTTTTCTTGATTTTCGTTACTCTTTTGTATTTTTCTTTTGGGCTGAAATATTCAACCCGGTACCAGCCAGCTTGTATAGCTGTGTTATAAATATTAAATAACTTCAAGCGTTTATAATGAAAACAAACAACATTATAAAAATAAACCGGCCAAGTTCGAGTCGGACTCTATAAAACCCATTATCTCTATAAAAGCGGCAAAAAAATTACGTTTGTAGTAAGGGATATATGCCCCCTTAAATATTTATTTTATTATATTATCTGTGATTTTATTCTTGTTTTTAGTATTTGTTGTTATAGGGCCAATAGAAAAACATCATCTGCGAAAATTTCAACTGTCTAACTGTCATGTTTCATGAGATACAGCCTGGTGACAGACGGACGGACGGACGGACCGATAACGGAGCCTTTTTTTCCCTTTGAATACGGAACTTAGAATGTCAAATTTTTTCATTAAAAAAATATTTAAAAAATATTATTGCAAAATAACCAATAATAAATTACCATTAAACTCTCAAAAATACACTGAGACTCAAAATATTCTGAACAAAATAAAATATGTTTATCTCAAAAATATGACACGCACCCGGCACTCTGTTAGCCCACGCCTAATTGCTTTTAGGGCGGTCAAGGAACACAATTTACGGCATTGAATAACAAACGCTCATTTTGCGATTACTTTGGGATGGGGCACAAAGCTAAATGGGCAGAGACACTTATTGACCTTATCTAAAAATATCTGTTCTCATTTTGAAGGTTTTTTGTGTTTGGAGTTCGTCGATTGTTTTTTACACCCAACACAAAAAGAGGGGTGCTATAGATTGATGTGTGTATCTGTATGTTTGTGTATCTGTGTGTCTGTAGCATCGTAGCTTCAAACGAAAGGATCTAATTTTAATGTAGTTTTTTTTTAGGATAAAGGGCAATGGTAATAAAGTTTGGCGTGCCGTGCCGTTCGAATTATAAAAAGGCCCAATCAATTAAATCTATATATATAAAAATGAATCCCTATTTCCCTTGGTCACGGCATCACGCCTGAACGGCTGGACCGATTTCGCTAATTCTATTTTTGTTCTGTTCGTTATTATCAGGAGAAGGATCTTATGAAAGAAAAAAATAAGAAAGTTGAAAAAAAAAGAAAACAGGACAACGTCTATCGGGTCAGCTAGTTATTGATAAAACTGCGTTCACTAATTTTGTGATTTTGCCATTGTCAGACTATTTTAATGAATATAGAATATGTAATGTAGGCACTCCCTCGCCCCATTACCTTTTACGTAGCTCTCCCCAACGAAGGCAATCTATTAACATCGTACCTATTTTTAACCGACTTCAAAAAAGGAGGAGGTTCTATGTTCGACTGTGTGTTTTTTATTTATTTATTGTAGAACATGCATCAATCCAAAGGAAACACCAGTCCTCTTTAAACGTATATTTCCACTTCATGGTAATGTACAATTTAATTATATTTTAGATCTCACTATTTTAACGGACACTTCCGTAAACTACACTTTCTAAGGACATGACTACTCTCCTCAACTGCCAGGCAACGAATGTCCCCGTCAGCCAAACTCCCCTTCCCTTTTTGAATTTCGCATGAAGTTAGCTACTAAACTTTGCTACTGTTTTGTCTGTCAGTAGTTGTACCGGAAAAAGTCATTCACCGAACTATTCAATTCAAGTTAAACACTCAAAAATATTTTTAAAAAATGCAAAAATTGCTAAAATATGTAACGAAACCTTACAGTATGTTCACCGATTTCTCCGCCAATTATGAACCGATTTTCAAATTTTTTTTTGTTCGAAAGAGTATACTCCAGAGGTGATCCCATATACATTTTATCGAAAATGTTTCAGCGCTTATAAAAAAATCAACAAAAATTAAAAAATACTACAAACCAGAACATCATCTAAATACTTAAACGTGTGACATTTTCGTTTGTGGTTATCTGCTAAAGGCATTGTAGTCTGCAAAAAATATTAGTTATCTACTTTGTGCGAACTTTTGTTGGGGTTGAAGTCGGTGACTCATACGTTTTTTTTTAAAATACTCTTTGTAGGTACCTAGAAAAAACTACTACCAAATCGGATGAAATTTTACCTAAAACTAATTTGAATGCACGACAAGGTTAGTTAGAATGCATAATTTATTTTTATTAGATTTTTTTTTACTTTTCTTTTACTTGATTTAAAAAACATCTTAAAATACAAATTAAAAAAAAACAGTTTGTATTGAAGATCGTTTGTACATCCAGGTATAGATTTTTTGTCAATACGTACATTTTAGTGTATAGACTACAAGGGCAATATTTCTGTGTCAGTACAGTCTGGCAAAAAAGAGTAGAAATTAAAAAGTGGCAACACTGTAGTGTCGTCCCGTTTTTCTTAGATTGATTTGAAAGGGACGACGCTACAGTGTTGCCACTTTTTAATTTCTTCTCTTTTTTGCCAGACTGTAGAAGGTGTAATACATGAAAACCATTGGTGTTTGTAACGAGGTTACGAGTTTTTCCTCAAACAATCCACTTAATAGAAGTACTTCGATGCCATATTGCCTTGTTAAACACTTAGAAACAAATGTTTCTCTGTTTCATAAATTTTTTAGACATTTAGGGTAGGATCTGTTTCTTGTATATTCGATATCTCCGGTTCGATTTCTGGTTTCTTTTTGGAAGTCTGCGTTTATGTTGATACCCACTATTACTAAAACTCTTGAGTGTGTAATGTAAAATGTCAATACAGAAACAGTACATTATTTATACGAGTAACTAATTACACGAACACCCGGGACCCTAAAACAAACATTTGCTTTTCATACAAATATTTAACCCACCCGGAAATCGAACCCAACACCCTTCAATCCAGAGGCACAGTCAAGCCCACTCGACCAAACCGATGTATTATAAATAATAATAATAAATAATAAATAAAAAACGTTTATTTTACCATGCAGCACACAGATACAAACAATTAGACGATCACAAAAAAAAACACAGATTTAAATTAAACAAAAATACATACAATATAAACATATTAATTTGCGTATGGATGCTGCAGTGAGTAAAAAGGCCTGGGCTCAGCGATTTTTTGTCAGTCTGTATTTCAGACTGGCAACACTGATTTTCAGCCCTCGCCTGTGAGTGGAACGCGGGGTGTAGAAATAATAAGGCTGTTGTGTTGTGTTGTGCGTGTTATGGTTGGTTATGTGTGATGTCTAGCGTGTGATGGTGAGGTGCGGTGTGTAAGGGAAATATCAATAAATTAAACAATTAATTGCATTAATAACTATTATCAAAATATGTCACAATTGTTAAATAATTGATCCTTGATGGAAGTGCCAGTTATCGTTTGAGAAAGCTTCTTGGGATACCTGACTTTTGTATTGCAAGTAAATGCTCCTTAAATTTTGTTTTGAAGTTAAACTTCGAATTAAGATTCCTAATGGGTGGGGGTAGGTCATTCCATATTTTTGTTGCTCTAAAACGAAAACTGGCACGAAAAGCCACAGAGTGATGCTTGTGACAACCAAGTGGAGGTCGAACGCTACGAGTCCCATACATTTGATGAAATCTTGTCTCTGTGTTCAGCTTACGGCGCAGATATTCCGGCTGTTTAAATTTTAAAACATTGAAAACAAGGCATGCCAAATGCAATTCTCTACGCGCGTCCAAATTTAGCATTGATGCTGCATTTAAGAAGGGTGTAATATGGCTTCGAGGAGGAACAGTGAAACAAAACCTACAGCAAGCATTTTGGACTCGTTGTAACAAACGCTGTGTTTTGGACAGGAGTCGCGGCCCATAAACAATATCCCCGTAATTAAGTTTAGAGAGAATTAGGGTCTCGCAGAGCGTGACCCGCACTTTTTCACAGAGCAAGTTCCGTATTTTATACAGGACTTTCAATCTAAACATACAACTACGAACTAACGTCAAAACATGAGACTTAAATCGCAAGTTCCTATCAAGAATAATTCCGAGATTTCTCGCTTCTCCAATGCACTGAATAGCTTGATCTTGAATGTGTACAACAGGATTATGATTCAATATTTTTTCTGTCTGCACCTTTGTACCGATAACCATAAAGTGAGATTTAGCAGGATTGAGAACCAGTGCATTCCTCTGAGACCAACTCGCAAGTCGATTCAAGTCGTCCTCCATTTTCTGAATAGCAGGAATAGGGTTAGCTGGGTAAGCCGAGATATATAGTTGGATATCATCTGCATAGCAGTGATACCTACAATGCTTGATTTCTGTGATGATGTCAGCACAGTACAATAAGAATAAAAGAGGCCCAAGAATGGAGCCTTGAGGAACTCCTCTATTGACTCGTTTTGGAGCCGATACAAGCGTCATACCATTACCTTTGGATATTACAACAGACTGGTAACGATCCCCAAGATAACCTTTAAACCAAGAGACCGACAGTGTATCCAATCCGTAATAGCTGAGCTTCGACAGGAGAAGTGGGATACTAATACTATCGAAGGCGCGTGAATAATCAAGCAGTGTGAGAACAGTGCCATGACCAGAATCTTGATCCGCCAATATGTCGTCGACTACGTCAAGGAGCGCTGTCACCGTGCCACGGCCCCTACGGAACCCCGACTGCAATTCAGGTAACAGCCCATGACGCTCAACGAATCGACTCAACTGAGCAGATACAACCTTTTCTAAAATTTTTGAGAGGAACGGCAAAATACTTATAGGTCTCAAATGTTTGGGTTCAGTGGGATCATCATGCTTGGGAATAGGCTTCACCATAGCCTGCCTCCATTGTCTGGGGACAATACCAGTAACGATAGATCTGTTGATAATATCGGTTATGACTCTCAATGTACGCGGAAGTGTCAAAACAATCATATCCCTACTAATGCCATCGCTGCCTGTCGCATTACTCTTAACAGATTTTATAAAGTTGAAGACATCCCTTTCGCACGCAACCTTAAGGTAAAACTGTGAGGTACCGTGTTTGTGCTCGTTATAATACTTCAGCAATGAAAGAGGGACATCAGCATCACGAGGGAGATTGAGGAAAGAATCATTAATGGAGTCAGGATTATCGAAGCACTCAGGAAGTACTTGACGTCTCTTTGAGTCCACAAATATTTTACTATTTATGTTTTTCCAAAACGTTTTTGGGTTAGCTAGCTGGGTATTAAAACAATGGTTGAAATAGGCGCGTTTTTCACTAGCAATACTAGATTCTACCAGTTTCCTGTAAGCTTTTAAAGTATTCTTATCATTTTCAGATTTAGTAAGGCGATACTGTTTAAGAGCATTGTCTCGCAGCCCAGACATAAATCTGATCGTGTCCATGATCCAGGGCAATGAATGTTCGTGTTTAAGAATAATTGATTTGATAGGTGCAAATTTGTCAAAAAGATATAAAATATATGAATTAAATTGGTCAACCATATCGTCAATCGTCGGCAGAAATGAAATGGATTCCCAGTCCAAGCACTGCAACTCTGCATTAAAACTATTGATATCCATTCTTTGAATAGGTCTGTAAGTAAGGTACCGGGGAGGGAATTTCGGTTTTTTTACTTTCAACGTAACATTGATCATACAGTGACCCAAAAGATTACCCGTAATATTTGTAACAGAACATTCCCTTACCTGTACATTTGTACACACAACGTCAATGAGGGACTCACTATCCGCTGTGAAATGGATGGGTTCGGTTACAACCTGGCAAAGGTTCATGTATGATAAGAACTGCATAAATTGAGTGGAATTTCGATCTTTCAAAAGCAAATTTATATTAAAATCACCCAATAAGACCATTGCATCAAAGTGTGAAAAGTATGCCACGGAATCAGTTAACGCGTCAATAAACCTATCAATATTAACCCATTGGGGTCTATAAGCCGTTCCGACCACAATACGCTGACCAAATAATTTAGTCGATAGCCACATCTGCTCAATGTCTGCGTCAGGATGTTTTTCATATCTAACACGAATTCCACGGCGAATGTAGAAGGCAACTCCGCCGCCGCGGCCCCCACGCATGTGAAGAGGGCGCGGGCTGTTCCGCAGTCGGTAACCGGGCGCAGCCGGCGCGCGAATTAAGTTTCTCAACACCAAAGACTTGTAAAAAAATATTTATTAAAAATAATTAATTACAAAATGCAGTATGTATAACTAAACCCAAGATACAATCACCCGAAATAAACTTAATTACTAGTACTTATAACATATTTGAGCTAAGTCAGCTGTGCGTCATTCTGTAGTTGCCTAGGAGGCTTCGCAGGGCTGACGAAGCTAAAAGTGGAAGGTTCACCGACCTTAACTCCTCCCCCCCTAGAGGAAAAATCATCTGAAGATGACGAAGGATTCTTCGGAGGATTTTTTCTAAACATTTTACTATACAAGTTTAACTTTATCGCTATTCCTAGGACTATAAGACCAAATAAGATAACGTAAATTAAGACTGTCCAAACTGATATATTCGTAGTAAGGGTATATGCACTGATGTTTTCTTCACTGACACTATAACGAGCACTGTTTGATAGTTCCCGAATGTCAGTAAGGTCTATTCTTCTGAAGTCTATTGTTCTAGAGTCCCGAACGTCCACTTCGCGGAGTTCTGGCATCTGTATAGTTGCTATTTGTAGGGTTCTTATGGATGTGTTAGTTGCTGCGTTGATGACGTCGTCCTCTGCAAGGACTTCGCATCCTTGTTTAGGGAGTAGCAAGTAGGTTCCCTGTAGTTGATACTTCGTGGATTCTTCGTCGCAAGTTTCAGTTACTGCCAGGTTGTTCTCTGTGTACATCAGCCAGTAGTCATTTGTTATTTTCTGCAACTTAATTGATTCGATCTTGATGTACCTTTGATGACATAGGGTGTAGTTATTTTTCAGAGACATTAACTGTTCGATGCATGTGTCTGTTGGGTATGGCGCGAGTTGATCATCTCTGCACAGGAACTTGTTGTCATTAATCTGCTCGCATGCTTTCGCCAGATTCCTGTATTTCAACCTGTTCACTATTAGGTATGGGAATTCGGGTAGTATGGTGTGGGTTTTAAGGGTAACGGGATCATGTATTGGTATAGGAATTACCTTAAAATAAATATATGTGTTTCGTTCTATTAGAGGGACTTCTAATACAAATATTAAATTGTTATTATGCATATAAGACTTTAAAACTATATTACGCTCTAATTTAATTAAGTTATCTATATTAGCTGGATAGATTAAATGTGCATGTTTTTGAATATGTTGTAGGATGCCCAAAAGTTCTGTGGAGTTTATTATAGACTGATGTAACGTTTGTAATTTACTGAAAGCTATAGATGTTTCTATTTCCTGTATCAAATTGTAGATGGTCCGAAAGTTATTTTGAATTTGTATTAAGCTGTTCATTATTGTAACTACGTTATGTGTCTTGGCTTCCTCATTTTGAAGTGTTTGTATTTGGTTAGTTTTAAACTTTAAGTGTTGTACGTTGAAGTTAATATCATCTGAAATATTAATCAGTTTGTCAAAAGCTTTCTGCATTAAAGATACTCTCTTGTCTATTGAATGTTCTCTATTATTTAAATTGCTTATTTCTTTATTGTATTTAACCGCGTCTTCATTATCTAAATTGCCCGAAATTAGCTTAATTAAGGAACCTAAAGGGTTGATGAACCCTCTTTTAACTCTACGTAATGGTAAAATCTGATTTAATCTATCTTTTGTTAACTCTATGAACGACTCTATTTGAATTTCTAATCCTAATAACTCCCGTCTCTGTTCACTACTCTTACTAATAATATTCTTTAACCTAGTGTATTCCCCTATGTTATTATCTAATTGTACAGCTATTGAATCTAAATCTAAAGTCTTTATAATATTCCAGGCGCTATTCGTCACTACTGCTGAGCCCATCCGTATCGGTATTACTCCCGGATTCCGATTCAGCTTTTGTAAGTTTAGCCCGTTGTTTAATCCCACTAGGACCAGCCACGTCGTCACGATGCACCACCTGTGGAGGGCGTTTAACATTTTTTAGTGCTACTTTGGTTTTTCTTTTATTGAGTTGTACTGGGACGATATTCCTGCTAGGTTTACCTATCACTTTTGCTTTTTCGTAACGAGGTAGGTCTTTAGCTTTCCTAGTTCTGGTGTTTTTCATGAAAATATCGTCTCCTGGTTCGAGTTTTGGGGGTGATTTTTCGCCACCTTTTTTCTCTCTCACGACGGCTTTATCATCCTTTAATTTACTGCTAATGTGTTCATATAAGACTTTAAGGCGTTTTCTGTGATCCTGTAGTAATTTTTGAAATAATCCGCGGTCTCTGTCTATGTCGAACGCATTCCCGGATTCGCCATGACCAAATGCTATTTCGAATGGTGTGTAATTTGTGGAACTATGTATACTATTGTTATATGCCATGATAGCGTAAGTCATAACGGATGCCGCGTCCAAGTCACTTTTATCGTACTTGGCTAAACGATAGATCTCTATTATTGTTGAGTGAAAACGTTCTACAAGTGCCATCGAATTCGGGTTATTGGGTGTGCCTATGTGTAGCTCTATTTTGTACAAATTCATAAGTTCTTTAATAAGTTCATTGTTAAATTCTGCTCCCGAATCTGAACTGATTTTTCGTGGTAATCCGTACATGCTAAAATATTTTATTAGTGCTCTTACTATCTCTGGTGTACTTCTGTTAGGGATATTTATTGCTTGACCGAGTTTACTGAAAGCGTCAACTATTGTTAGGTAATATTGGTTCTCTATGTACAAAAGGTCCATAAAAGCTTCTTGGAAGGGTAAGTCTGGTGTCTGTGTCAGTTGGATTTGTGGTTTAATGGGTTTTCTATCGTATTTCATCTTTTGGCATTGTTCACACGCATTAATGATAGCTGACACCGTTTCGTTCATATTAGCCCACCAATAATGTCTCTTAAGTTCACTTAATGTTTCCCTAATTCCCCTATGGCACGTTTTTCCCTCGTGGTATTTGAGGATCGCATCTCTTTGGTCTTGTTCTTCATCTGTCAGGTTAACAACGCGCTCCGTGCATTCCACCAAATTTTGAGTTCCTTTTTTATATAGCCATGTTACGGTGTTACAGAATGGTTTCCTGAAGACTTTATCCTCGAAGTAAATGAAATACTTATGCTTAAAGTCGACGTATTCTTTGAGAAATTTCTTGACTAATTCGTTATTATTTGCAGTTGGGAGATACACTTCTAGGATTCTCTGCTTCTTATTGGACCTATCATTAACGCACATGTCGTTTCTGTATCATGTGTGAACTAAAATTTGTTTAGGTTTGTTGTCTACTGCTTCGTTAAGGATTGGAATTCCCTCATGCTCCCTATTAGAAATTGAATGTGCTGTGGCTCCGTCCTCAGGATCCGATAACTCTATTGTTTCGGCTTCGGATTCTTCACTTGATATTGAAATAATTGAGTCTGGTTTTTCTTCATTGTTTCCTAGGTCCTTTTCTAATTCCTGTACTACGCGTTGAACTCTTTCGTTTTTATCATCTATATTTACTATCATGGAATCGATATCATCTTCTATTGCATTAAGTCTTATCCGAGAGAGGGCATCTGCGTTAGTGTTCTGACGTCCTTTTTTGTAGTCAATTTCGAAATCATACTCTTCTAATCTTAGTCTCCATCGCGTGAGCTTGCTATTGGGTTCTTTAAGAGAGTATAGCCACGCCAATGGCCTGTGGTCTGTATATATTACAAATTTGTTCCCATAGAGATAAGGTCTAAAATATCTGACAGCCCAGACCACTGCTAGAAGCTCTTTTTCTATTGTACTATACCTGGCTTCAGTTTCACTAAGGGTTCTACTGGCATACTCTATGGGTCTATCTGACCCTATTGGTCCTTGCGACAATACCGCACCGATTGCATAATTTGACGCATCTGTAGTTAGAACAAAGGGCTTTTTGAAGTCAGGGAACTGTAATAACGGTGCATTGGTAAGAAGTTTCTTACAAGTTTCAAAACTATTCTTGTATTCTTCGTCTATCACAATCTTTCGCCCTTTCTTCAGAGACACAGTTAAGGGTCGTGTAATTTTAGCGAAATCCTTTATAAACTTCCTATAGTATCCTATCAATCCTAGGAAACTTTTTATTTCTGTAACTGTCTTGGGTAAAGGATAGTTCAAAACTGCTCGTATTTTGTCATCGTTGGGTTTAAGCCCTTCGCTAGTTATTGTATGGCCTAAGTACAAGACTTCTTTCCGAAGGAAATGGGACTTATCTAGCTGGACTTTAAGATTATTTTGTCTAAATTTGTCAAACACGGCTCTGAGTTTAGTGATATGTTCTTGCAGGCTTTTGGAGAAGATTATGACGTCATCAAGGTAAACCAGGCAGTGTAGATCTTGTAAACCTCTAAGTACATTGTCCATGGCTCTCTGGAAGGTTGCCGGCGCTGTTTTTAAGCCAAACGGCATTCTGTTGAACTGATAATGTCCGAACGGTGTACTAAAAGCTGTCTTTGGTCTATCCGTCTCCTCTACTTCAATTTGGTGGTAGCCACTAGCCAAATCCAATGTTGTAAAGTATAGACTCTTTCCAAGTTTATCGAACAAGTCATTGATATTGGGTAGTGGGTACTTGTCATCGACAGTGATCTCATTAAGGCGCCTATAATCTACCACCATTCTCCACTTTTTTATGCCCGACATGTCAGTCTTTTTGGGTACAAGGTGAACAGGTGCACTCCAAGGCGAGTGTGATTCCTGAATCACATTATCTTTTAACATCTTATCCACCTGTCTCTTTATCTCAGTTGTTTGAGTAGGAGGTAATCTGTGAGCCCTAATGTGAATAGGATCTTCATTTTTCGTACGTATCCTATGCTTCACTTCGTTAGTAAAAGAAAGTGGTATATTCTCGCAATAAAATATGTCTTTGTATTCCTTACATATGTTCTCAATCATTTGTCTTTCCTCACTATTCATGTGATCGAGGCGTAATTTTGACAAATTTTCCGTTAGTAATTGATCAACCTCAGCCTGACTATCGGTGAAGTTTAAATCATTACATAAGTTTTCGTTATATGGTTCTACTTGAAAGGGTGTAGTGATAACTAAATTTTGACCTTCTTCGGTCGCGTTTTGGATGACAGTGGTTGCGTAACCATTTTTGCAAGACACTATTGCTGCGGGCATTCTAATTCCTTCTTTAAATTGTTTAAAATCTAAAACTGCGTCTCCGTGTAATAAATTAACAGGTAATTTCACTCTACTTTCGCTGCGAGGTGGCAGTGTGAAGTTTTCTCTCAGTGGTGGTGAATAAATAATGGGTATACAAGCACTTTTTGTATATAAAATTTGTTTTTTCATGTCGATTTGTGCGTCTAGCTGTTTCAATAAGTCACTTCCTATGAGGCCATCATACCTACTGTCTACGTTATAAACGTAAAATTTATGTTTGTCCTGACACCTAAAAACTGATGGTAACTGTACTATAACGACCTCATTATGCTTACTCGAAGCGTGTGTACTCACTACTTCGAATGACTCATTTTGCTTGTATTGATTATAGAACTGATTAGCTATACTAGGGCTAATAAAAGACCGTGTGCTACCTGTGTCTATCATAAAAATAGCTTTAAGCTCTGGCACTCTAATGTGGGGTAAATTTAAATTTTTGTGACCATTCAACACTATTCTTTGGGTGTTATCGAGGCTTGTATGTAAAAATTTTCAACTAGATCGTTAAATTCTTCCTCAATGTTCATATTATTTTGATTCGTTTCCTGATCATACAAAGTCTCAGGTTGCTCGTTACAATCCGTGTAATTGACACGTCTAGAACTCGCAGTTCGCATAGTGACGTCAGTGTTGCTACCTGATCCGCCATATGACTGCGTTTGACCTACTCTTGCGAAATTGTCGACTTGCTGATTTGTCTTGGGCGACGATCTATTATAGCTATTTGCATTTAATTGATTCCGAAAGGTGAATGAACTATTAGTTTGTTGCCTTCTATTTGAATTCCTAGACTGGAACGAGCTACTGGGGGAGCTGTTTGCTGTAAAGTTCTCAGATGCATTTTGACTATTGTTAGTCACCGGCGACGCCATATTATTCGGTACGGGTGTACTCGGCTGCCTTTGCGGGATGTTATGCCTTTGGGGGCTATTATTAAATCCGTTATTTGAATTGTTAGAAGTATTAGTTGAGTTAAATCTCTGATTCCTAAAATTCTTTTGGGACGGATTTTTATAATCATACACCGCTTGGAAATTCTGCTCCTCTAAAACTACTTTTAACGCATCCTCCAAAGTAGTCACATTCCGCAAACGCACTAGCCGAACCAGATAAGGCGGCAAATTGTAAAGAAAAACATTCAACGACAAATGAGTATATATGTGCGATTTGGCCTGACGTACAGTTTCCTCATTTATTGTTTCCGCAATTTTAGCTGACAAAACACTTCTCAAATGTTGAATCCTTTGACACAAAGCTAAATAGGTCTCCCCTTTATTTATTTTTAAACTTTCTAACTCCATTACTAGGCACTCCTCCGTTCGAGGATCTCCGAAATGTTCATTTAACAATGCTTTTAAATCCTGCCAAGTATTTATATTCTCTCTTTCTCCCACGATATTTGCTGCTTCACCCCCAAGTCTACTTGTCAACACATGAAATAAATAGGAACGCTGGGCTACTGGGGCGGTGTCAGCATTGCCTCCGAATGTTTGCAAAATATATTCGCATTTTTTTATGAATAAAGGCAGTTGCCTACTATCTCCTTCAAACATCGGGATGATCTTTATCATCTCTGCCGGTACTCGCGTAACATTTTCCATTTTGATTGAAAAGAAAAGGGGAGAAAATAGAAAAAGAAAAAAAAAATTGGCAATATAGGTTAAATTGTTATAAAATTAACTTTAATACGCTCGTGAAATGTGATCCCTGATAGCGTAATAGTGATTACTAAGGCGTTGTCCAATCCCTAATAATACACACATATATTTATAAAAAGATAAAGGTACACATATAGGAAAACGGACAGGATAGTGAAAAGGTTTACTCACAGTCCTGCGGCTACTCTCATGACTCCTTTACTGGATGTGGATGAATCTGGATTCCAGCTACACTGCAGCCTCGGCGTCTCGTACTTAATAAATTTATTTGTTCGGTGATCCCTATTTACTCGTTGAAACGAACACTGTTGACTTGTCGCGTAGCCCTATATTGGTACAGCAACCTTGAAAACAGCCTAAGGGATCCTACCGGCTGCGCCAATTAAGTTTCTCAACACCAAAGACTTGTAAAAAAATATTTATTAAAAATAATTAATTACAAAATGCAGTATGTATAACTAAACCCAAGATACAATCACCCGAAATAAACTTAATTACTAGTACTTATAACATATTTGAGCTAAGTCAGCTGTGCGTCATTCTGTAGTTGCCTAGGAGGCTTCGCAGGGCTGACGAAGCTAAAAGTGGAAGGTTCACCGACCTTAACTCCTCCTCGCCCGACCCAAGCCACGTCTCGTTGATAGCAACAATATCGGGCGTAAATCTATCCATAGCCAACACAAAGCTATCGTGACCAGTGTTAAGAGATCCAGCATTGTAAAGAGCCAATTTTAAGTATTGGTCGTTATTAATCATTTAAAAAACTTATAAGTGAAAGGTATCCGCATTGGCTATGTAACACGGTTATGTAACAACGTGGACCATTAACCAGTGGACATTTGATTACAATGAGCGGAGCATCATGTAAGTAAATTCTTGCATAAAAATACCGGAAAGTATAAATAAAATGTCGAGTTAAATATAATGTAATGCTGTCAGTATTACCAAGTGAATAAAATAAATTTATATTATATTTAATATCATTATTATGAGTGTGTGTATTACAAAGTGTTTTGTTTTGTATTGAGAGTGTAAAGTGTAAATATGTTGATAGTAAAAAGAACTGGAGTTTATGACAGAAATTATATTGGAGAACTAGCGAATTACATGTACCTGTGTTTAATTTCAGTGTGCCCGAATGTTCATCATTTACGTTCACTGCAGCAAACATAGCAGAAATCAAAATCAAGCCAACATAATAGCGATAACAAGTAGACAGAGAAGGATGTAAACAATTCACAGAAGTGAGTATACGATTACAGTTACAGCTGGTATGACAATAACAATAACAGGAAGGGCATTTACGTATTACTTCCGAATTCATTTTGCGTATGTAGTTGGTAATCATAAAAATAATTGACATATTTTTAAATTTCAGATCAAAAGTGGGAAAATTATTACTGTAAATCGATAAATGTGACAATGACTGAAAGCAGATATACATCACACGATTCGCAAGCAAAGAAATGGTAAGCAGCACTAGACTTATATAAAATTTATAACCACAATACCAAGAACTATACAAGCAACCATGTTTTGCGTAAATTATTAGATCGTTCGCTAATTTAGGCATATTAATTTCCGTTTTCAGGAGTACCAATAGCATCAGGGCCAAAAACACGCACAAGGTCGGATACGGTACGAAGGCGATGTCGGGGGGCCCCTGGCTCGGCGTGTTGGCGGGCGAAGACCCTGCCGTCCTTCGTCCAGACGAAGCGCCACTTCAGACGGACTCCGGCGTCGCGTGCCTGGCGGAACAGCTGGCGGTTGGCACGCGTCAGCCTCTCGTTGACGTAGAACCGGCGCGGCGGTCCCGGCAGGCCGAGACCCTCCGTGGTTGCTCCGCGCCGCACCCGGGCCGCGTGCATGAGCTCGTCGCGGACGGCGCGCCGCACCAGCCGCACCACGATGGGGCGCGGCCGGGCGCCCACCGCCGCCGCCGTGCCCTCGCCCGCCGGCTCCACCAGCCGCCCCACGCGCGTAGCGCAAACAACGTCCTGCTTGTCCAGCTGCACCCCGAGCTTATTTGCGACCGAAATCACAATATGCTGTACATTTTCACCCTTCGCTTCTGGTATGCACGATATTTCTGCATCATTCAATAAAAGCTCCTGGTCACGCTCATTGAGTTCTGCTTTTAAAGATTCAATAGTATTAAGTAACTCCTTGTCTTCACGCTTCTCCGATGCCATCCTGGAGCTCTCATTGAGGCGGCCCGCAAGGCTATCCATACGGACTGTCAGCTCACTCAAGCGCTTCTCACTATCACTTATCCTTTCAGCCAAACCTGATATTGCTTTGTGCAAGGCTGCCCACTGTAGTCGGGTTGCTCGCATCTCCTCGGTAAACTGAGCCAACTGCTCGACCAGGGAATGATGAGAGTCTGGTCCAACGCTGAGAAACGGCGGGCTGGGAACTGCCGCCCCCCGCTGACGTGTGTTTACACCCTCTGCAGGCTGGTGCACAGGAGTACTGTCTGATCTAAGAGTGTATGCTTTGGACACACATGACACACACTTCCATTTTTGCCTGTGCTCGATCGTCATAGTGTTAAAGTAGCGCTTCTCCGACACGTTGGCGCATAGTAGATCATAGTATCCTTCACACTCTAAACATTGCAGAAATTGTCTGCCTTCAATCATGTTATTACATCCGGCACAGGTATAGGTCTCTGTTTCCATCTTTTCTTTCTTAAATAAAAAAAAAATACAAAAAAAATACAAAAAGGCACGCTTTACACCTCCAGCTGGGTTTGAACCCGTGTCCGCTGTTGCAGTTCACTTTATGTTTTGGTTGTGTATCGTTTGCCACTAGACCACGCTCTTACTTAAGAGATTTAACGAAATTCACCTAGTTATCTAAACTTTGTTAAAGTTAGTAGCCGGTAGTTAAATTTAACCACTAATAATGTACCCGTCGAACACTATTGAGCACTAGATCACCAAGACCGTAATAGATGTTTAAGGTCTAGATTTTGGATTTAAGTTCCGGGCACGAAAACCAGGTTCACAACTACACAGCAAACAGTTCAATAGTTAAGGTTTTCACTGAATTTCGGTTATTTTCCACCAATTTATTCACTGAGTCACCCACGGTTGAGTTAGGATATTTTCAGTCTAGATTCTACTTGAGAGATTTGATCGTCAAGGCAACTTCACCATCACACAGATAAGAGTTAGTGCAACACACTAATGTATGACTGTCCACAAGATAACTAAAGATTACACCTTAAAATAATTTTAGAATAGCAGCGTAGCGGTTATGAGTTTGACTTGAATACGCGCCCCGCGCAACTCCTTGCTATAATAAATGTACCGTGAACAGAAATGAATGGAATGGAATTCTCTGCCTGCGTCTGTATTTCCGGACATACCTATTATAACCCCAATCTCTTTAAAGTTCGAGTGAATAGGCATCTTCTGGGTGAGCTTGCTACATCCTCGACCGCATCTCCACCCCTGGGCTAGATTGTGGTCAAGAGCAAACTCATTATCTATAAATAAATAAAAACACTTGATTAGCCGGCTAATCTTAGCTTAGGTTATGCTAAAAGTAAGGGCAACCGCACTTTGCTGACCGTATCAGATTTGTTATAAAACTTATAAAGGAAATTAGAATATTGAACGTAGGCGTTGTTCTATAGTCGCGAGAAATAGATTTCTATATATAACAAGAAATAGATTTCTATATATAGATACAACTAAACTATATATAACTACAGTTTGTATGCCGTAATGAGGATATTGTAGCCGCCTAATGAGGATATTGAGACTACACCTACGCTAGTACCGAAATAGAGTAGGCAGAGATAAAGCTATAAATATGCATGATCCGCTTGTTGAAGCAAATTTACGATCGTAATGTTTTGATACCGTAAACAAATGATTAGTTTTGATTTTATAACTGGTGTTATCAGATTAAACATACGCTAGTTAGACCACCAAAATGTGATCACTCGAAGAAAAGAAAACATTAATTTTCGTATGGTATCACCAAAAGCACGGAGGGCCGCACCTCAGGTTACCACAACCCTATACAAACGCGAATGATAACGAACCAAATATTGCACAATTCGTCTGCTCTCCTACAATGCCATATACAATCTTAAAGCACCCTATTACTGCGCAATGTGTGGTGAATGGTGCGACGCCGATCGGACGCGTCTTTGTGGCGACGATTAAAGTCACTAGGAGTCTGGAAGGCTGTACCTACTGCCTAAATCGAAGAGATAAGCTTAGCTTCGTGTCGCAACCACAAAATACTACTTAGTGTGTAGTATAAAAAC
Organism: Aproaerema taeniolella; assembly: GCA_949987775.1. Classification (NCBI taxonomy): domain Eukaryota; kingdom Metazoa; phylum Arthropoda; class Insecta; order Lepidoptera; family Gelechiidae; genus Aproaerema; species Aproaerema taeniolella. Next base: position 2,128,988 of record OX465259.1, on the reverse strand, counting down.
TCATCTAATTATACAGGGTGTTAAGTAATTCAATCTTATCCTCTCGGGTGATGAATCAGCCCATGAAACTGAACAACCTAAGAACAAATGCCGAAATACGAAAAAAAAATTTTAACTTCCCATACAAATTGCATCAGCTGATAAATCATTTTGTATGGGAAGTCAAAATTTTTTTTTCGTATTTCGGCATTTGTTCTTAGGGAAAGTTGTTCAGTTTCATGGGCTGATTCACCACCTGAGAGGATAAGATCGAATTACTTAACACCCTGTATATTGCATCCCCGTTTATGAAATTATTGTTTTTAACCCCCGACAAAAAAGAGGGGTGTTATAAGTTTAACGTGTCAGTCTGTGTATCTGTGTATGCTGTCTGTGGTATCGTAGCTCCCAAACGGATGAACTGATTTTCATTTAGTTTTTTTTTTGTGTCATAGATAATTTTATCCCGAGTGTTCTTAGCCATGTTTCACGAAAATCTGTTCAGCCGTTTAAAATTTTTTGCCGTGTGGTGATCGGTTGAGAATAACACCACCCCATCTCTTTCCGTGGGTCTCGTTATAGGCGACTAAGGAAACACAAATGAGACCTACCTCCTAGTAATCCATCCCAGGCAACGACACTTCATTTTTTTCTGAAGCTGAGCTGTGGTCTCATGCGGTGTGGTAGGCTCTGTAAAGGACTCCTACCGAAGTCCGACGCCAAACAGTTTGCTGTATTCCGTCGGTGCGTGGGAGTACCAGAATGCGGTTTGAAAACTGTGACACCAGGGTTAGCCAAGTTCGCCAACATTTGACTATACCTACACGATAAGAAGAAAAGACCTAATGTTGATACCGGAAAGTCGATTATAATATGGAATAAGAAAGGGAATAAAACACACTGTAGAAACAAAATATAATTTATTTAAGATTAATCATTCCATAAGCACAGATCAAGACAGTAAAAATATTATCAGACAGATCTAAAATAAAAAAAAAAAAAAGATAGTTTATTCAGGCATGGCTTATTTACGCAGCGAATTTAAGCAGTACAACATTAATTCTAATCCAATTAAGAACCTTAAGTACATTGTGCATTTAATATAGATCAATATGGCCCTTTACAGAATTTAATTTCAATTAATATTTTGCCTATGCCTATAAATAACGCGTCGAAGGCCGCGCTTCGCCCTATAGCACTTTATGATTAGCAGCGTTTGTACGCGTCTGTCTGTTACGCTTTCACGCCTAAACTACTGAACCAATTTTGATAAAATTTGGTACAGAGATAGATTAGACCTTGGGAAAGGACATAGATTTCATTTCATCTCACAACTGGGCACAATATAACCGTAGTCCACGCGGGCGAAGCCGCGGGCGGGAAGCTAGTGTGTATATAACCTACACGATTAAAAAAAAAAGAAGCACGTTAGGTTACTCATTTGCACTACGAAAGCCGACGCTATTACGAGCGATATAAGGGCGACGTCAAGGTCAACATGTGTATCCTGATGTGCTGCCGTGTGTACTTAACTAAACAAGTTACTAAATCTCAAAGCCATCAGTTTCAGTTTCTGACAACTTTCAACTAGACTTCGAATTAACTATCATCCTATTCTGTAAACACGACCAGTGTCTTAACTGTATAATCTTGACAAATGGATTTGAAGAGGGTACATCGAAATGACATTTCCAGGGGAAATGTTTCATTTCACAAACTACACACACCGGCACAATTAGCGGGACAACTTATGTTTTTCATACAATTAAGTCAACTTTAGAGTTTATTAATTGAGATTTTTAATTGATGCTGTTATTAAAATTTTACGCATAGTTTAGGCCAAAATGTTTGTCTGTTAAAATCAAATTTAAAACATACAAGAAGTTTTCAAGACGAATGTGCCGCAAGGCCAAAAGATAACATTGCAAAAACCTTTTCATACAACTTCGTATGAAAAGTTTAAAGAGTTTTTTTTTTTTACTAGGAGAGATTCTAGGCTTTTCGTCAGTTTTTTTTTAATAAAGAGACGACCATTTACAAAATTTATTTTCATAAAGAAAAGTGCAGTTATGCACGTAAAATGTATATTTTTAGAACTCCCAATCTAAGTCGATTGTATGAAAAATAGAAGTTGTTCCGCTAAATGTGCCGGTGTGTATATTATGAACATGAACACTCTTGAGAAGGTGAAATGTACAGAATATTTTGTTTTAATCCTCGAAAAAAAAAGAGGAGTATTATAAATTTTAAGTGTGTAGTTGTGTATCTGTGATGATAAAAAATTATAGACCCATATCAATTTTGTCCTGTTTCTCTAAAGTTTTCGAATCTCTTATCAACCCTCTAATTTACCGTCACGTCGAAGGCCTCTTTTCAGACTTCCAGCATGGGTTCAGACACGGACGCTCAGTGGATTGTATAATTCGTTTCTACAATAGCTCTTGAAGTGGACAGGGACATCAAGTAGATGTTGTTTATACAGACTTTAGCAATGCGTTTGATAAGGTTAGTCATCCATCTCTACTATTGAAACTTCAGGCGTACGGAATAGCCGGATCTCTGCTCAGCTAGTTTTCTTCATACCTCACACATCGCCTTCAGGTGGTTTCTGTTAATGGTTTCGAATCTGAAGTGTTTACTGCTGAATCTGGTGTTCCACAAGGTTCGTATTTGGGCCCTACTCTTTTTCTATTTTTCATAAATGACATCTCAACTCATATAAAACATTCTAAAATCTCTATCTTTGCAGACGATATAAAAATTTACAGAACTATTATGATCCATCAGATGCTAGTTTAATTCAATCCGATCTTGTTAATATTAAAACGTGGTGTAAAATAAAAACATTATTTTAAATGCCCAAAAATGCTACCATATATCATTTAGTAGAAAAATTAACCCATATTGACAACTTACCATCTCGAAAACTTAAAATTAGGAAAAGTTAATCAAATTACTGACTTGGGAGTTACTTTAGATAAAAAATTAAAATTTACGGCTCATAAAGATAAAATTTTCAAAATAACTACTATTGTTCTATTAACGTATACCTGCTAGTCTGGGCCGACGACGGCCAATTTTCAGCTACCAGGTTCAAACGTACTTCCAAAAATTACTCACTTGTCTTCAAATCTGGGTGCTAATGTCTAATAGAATATACCTAATTAATTAAATATAAAATTAATGTTCAACACCGCCAGACACTCTCCGTCGGCTGTAATCTGTAATTTCTGCCAGACGCTTTAGTAAATTATGCGATTGTACCTACAATCTGAGCCGTGATTTTATTATATGATGTTTCTTTTTTATAAGATGGGTAAACTCTTGACCTCAATCTTGACCATAAGGTCAAAGATGAGGCCGACGATGGAGCGAGTTAACCCAAAAAATGCCTATAAAGGTACTGGTACTCCCACGCACCAACGGAACACAGCAAGCTGTTTGACGTCGGACTTCGGTAGGAGGGTGGTCGCGAACCAGACGGCCCTTTACAGAGCCTACCACACCGCATGAGACCATAGGACGACACCTCAGATTCAGAAAAAAATGAAGTGTCGTTGCCTGGGATGGATTACTAGGAGGCAGGTCTCATTTGTATTTCCTTAGTTTATTCTGTGGTGTTATTCTCAACCGATCACTACACGGTCAAAGAATTCATTGTTCAGGGAACTAAAACAATACAAAAAGTAAGGTCTGATCGCCCTGGGATCTTGGTCTATTAGGAATTATAAGCGATGAATGTAGAGCTGGGCGACGACGTCACCTTCAATGTACGGTGTGCAAAATGATAAAATATCTCGATAAATATACAAAGATATAGCATCTTAGTTACGGATACGTGTCTCGACTCTCTTTCGTTATTTTACCATTCCGCACATTGTACACAGAAGATGACGTCGTCGGCCCAGGTCTCAAGTTAACTCGTACGGCTATATATTCATCGCTTATTTTGTTTTCTTAATTAATATTTCGTGGGTTTTAAACTTTCAAATAACAAAGAAACGAAAAGAGCCTTCGCTTAGTAGACTGAGTTCTAGAAAGAGTCTGGATAAACTTTTTAATTGATTTTATCGAACAAACTCAATCACAATTAAGTCAACTAAATGTTCAATTATCTCTTCAAACAACTTTTAATTGAGATATACGTTGCGCATCTTAATTAATAAATTTGAGGTTAAGATTGTGGTGCTATTACCGATTTAACCTTTATTTTTTCTATCAACTTTTAGGCTACCTATATAAATCCCACAGGCCTCCTAATTCTTTTATTTTTTCAGTTAAACGCAAGACTGTTAGTGTTGGCCAATCATTTTCGTAGTTAGTATTTTTAAAATTCTTACTCGCGTTAGGGAAATAATTATAAGAAAAGAAAAAGAAAAACGACGTGAATAAGACGTGGGTTCAACCATTAGATTTCCTGGTGATTTAACCAACTGAGCTATCGTGCCTTCAAGCTTCTTTCGCCGCTTAAACATTTTTGTATTGTATTGTATTGTAAAATCCTTTATTGCACATCAAACAAAATAAATACATTTAAAACAAAAGAGATAAATATTAAATAAATTTAAGGTACAAAGGCGGACTTATCCCACAAGGGGATCTCTCCCTGTTTTTCTTTTTCTTTCCCTGAAATTATTTTAGAAATATTTCATAACAAAAGTGCAGGCATGCGGGATGATTTATTTTTAACCAACTTCAAAAAAACAGGATGAAGTTTTCAATTCGACTGTATTTTTTGTATGTTTATTACGCAAATACTTCACTAATTACGAATTGATTTTGATGAGACTTTTTTGAATTGTAAGTAACATTGATATTTTTGTCGAAATTGTTTCAGCGCTTTTTGAAAAAAAGGATAATTACTTTAAATTAAAAAAAGGTTTTAGCACTAGACTTATCGCGCTGAACCAATTTTTAATCAAATAAGCTAAGAACCATCTCGATTGACAACTTTCAAACAAAATAACCGCATCAAAATCAGTCCACGTAGCTCCTAAGCTACGATGCCAAAAACAGACACACAGAAACACACGTCCAACTTTTTTGTCGGGGATTAAAAACGAAGCCAAATAGCTAAGTTACTTTTTGACCTCTCTAAGTCTGTGCCAATATCACCACACCCCGTATAATAGGTAGTGCCAAGCAGGGTGGGTAAGGCGTTCAAGGTTGGTAGTCCAAGGGCACCCATACGCTATGCAGTATTTCGCATGAAAAATTATACCAACTTAAATCGGTAGCATTGCGATGTTAGCAACGTTAGATAAGCGAACGAGGTCTACTGGAATATTTTACTTAAAGCAAAATTTCCAGATTTTTAACTACTTCTTTAGAAAAATCACGTCTATTACTTAAGGAACGACCAAACAAACAACTTATCTTATTAGATTGTAGGTACAAGGAAGAAAGGATGTAAATTCTGCATCTCTCTATAAATTTTAAAATGTCTTCTTTAAAAAAAATCTAGTGCATACCTGCTCACCTTTATATTTTAATTAAAGTAAAAAATCTGCTTTTACTCTTCCCAGGTATACTAAAGAAACCATTAATTACTAGAGGGTTATTGCTGTATTGTGGGCAAAAGGCTGATAATGATAACCCACCACGACTAGACCATCGAATAACCATCATAAAGTCTGTCAAATATGGTGTTAAGTGATTCTAGAACCACTTGCCATTGCTTACTCTAAAAGAGATTATAGGCGTGTGTGTATAGAATGTGTGCCTTATCATAGAGGTGCGTAACATATGTGATTTTCTTTCAACCACACCCTCACAATAAAACATTTCATAAGCGCCTTACAAAAAATTCGTAGCAATACGACCGGAACACGTCGGCGTCTGGATTGATGGTCTAAGCAGGCACTATCAATCCCCACGATTCGTTCGGCCCTGCGATTTGTTCGGTCGACAGTCGTAATCGGCGACCGCACTCCCAGTGATCGATTTTCACTTACAAGTACGACAAGGGCTTGGTACTTATGTGGTACTTAATTAGTTTTCTGTCCGCGACTTTGTTAATCGAGTGCTCTATTAAAAGCTGAAGAAAGTGACAAACAAATACACTTCCATACTTCATTTTTTTTTTCGTAAAAAAAACAGAGAAGACCATTTTAAAAATTATTTGAATAAAAAACAGTGCAGTTATGCACGTAAAACGTATATTTTTAGAACTCACAAGCTAAGTCGATTGTATGAAAAACAGAAGTTGTTCCGCTAAATGTGCCGGTGTGTGTAGTAATTAAGTATTTTTAAAACGCCTAACCGTGTACGGGGGTTTCACAAATAATTTTAGGGAAAGAGTCTCGCCGCTTGACTTGATGGCACGATGGCTCAGTTGGTTAGAGCACCAAGAGATCTAATCCTGGGGTCGTGGGTTCAAGTTTTTCTTTCCCAAAAAGTATATAAAGGTAATAGTAGTAAGGATAAGATTGTAGATCGGGCATTATTTTGCAACGGGATACTTACGGTAGAACATGAGTGAGCTTGCTACATCCTCGACCGCATCTTTGCCCTTGGGCTAGATTGTAGTCAAGAGCGAACCCTTTTTTAATAAATAAATAATAAATAATAACATAAATAACAAAGCCTTAGTTTCATGGGATAGCTTATTTCGCTTATACAAAGGAAAAATCAAATTAACCTCTCCATGAGATGAATTCGAAGCTTTTTCGTGTATTTAGAAAACAATTTTAACGTTCAACAATATTTTAATACACCTATTCGTTTTATGATTGATTAACTACTAACTTCTGTTATAACTACAGCGAAATACTTCTTGCTGGACTGGGAGTAAAAGAAAAACATACAACGTGCCAGCTGCCTACTCTTCCCAGGCATACTGTAAAAGTCAGAAGTGGGACGCGAGGGTTTTTGCTACATTGTGGGCGAAAGGCTGGCAACCTCTCATCACTTACATCATATTTCATCTTTTAACCCTCTGAATTTATGCCAACGAGGCATCAAGTGGTTTTAAAACTACTGATGCTCAGCCTATCCCGATAGGGATTTTAGGTGTGAGCGTATGTGTGTTCAACGTTCCCAGTTAGTAAGGGGGCGTCCATTAATGACGTGAGGTGTTTTGGGGGGCGGAGGGGGTCGGGCCGGATCTCACTCAATCTCACGTGGGGGAGAGGGGGGTCTCTACAAATATCACGTAATATTTTCCCCCAAAAGAAATAGTGTTAAATTGTGGGAAAGCTAAGTTAAACCAACTAAATCATGTTGTTCCAGTAGCCACTCTGAGTTCCCGTGGACTGAATTAGAACAATCTTTTTTTTAAATTTAAGTTGGTAAATCATAGCTGTTTTTTATTGTTCGATTATTAAAAGTTTAAAAATAATTAGGCAAATTATGTAAGTTTTCTAAATAATTAACGTATTTACACTAAAACTAAGCATTTTCATAAAACTCACGTGAAATAAAAGGGGGAGGGGGGATGTCGAGCCAAATCTCACGACATCTCACCAGAGGGGGTGGGGGGGTCGAGAAATCGTCAAAAACACCTCACGTAATTAATGGACGCCCCCTAAGTATAGCATCGAAATTTTGACATACTTTTTATTTTATTTTTTATTATAAGATGGGTTAACTCTTGACCTCAATCTTGACCATAAGGTCAAAGATGAAGGTCGACGATGGAGCGAGTTAACCCAGAAAATGCCTATAAAGGCACTGGTACTCCCACGCACCGACGGAACACAGCAAGCTGTCTGGCGTCGGACTTCGGTAGGAGGGGGGTCGCGAACCAGACGGCCCTTTACAGAGCCTAGGTACCACACCGCATGAGACCATAGGACGACACCTCAGATTCAGATAAAAATGAAGTGTCGTTGCCTGGGATGGATTACTAGGAGGCAGGTCTCATTTGTGTTTCCTTAGTCGCCTCTTACGACACCCACGGAAAGAGATGGGGTGGTGTTATTCTCAACCGACCACCACACGGTTACCTTCATTTTGTAATTGATTAACTACTTACTCTCTTCTTCTTTGTCCTAGCCATTTCCCATTATTTGGGGTTGGCTCTCTTTGGTGTTTTTTGGGGTTGGGGTTGGACATTCTGTCCTGGGCTGTCAAAACATTTGTTTAGGCAAGCTCTAAAGTCCTTAGCTACTATGGACTACCAGGTGGCCAGTGGGTGTCCCCTACCTCTCTTATTATTTGGCAGTGCTGAGGCCTGTTTTACGACATGGTTTTCAGGGCGTCTCATGAAATGACCGAGCCATCGTAGTCAGCTTTCGGTGAGTTTTTGTGCTATAGGCGCGACTTTAAAACTTCCTCAGCACCTCGAGCACGATGGCGACAAATTCACACGGCGCGCAACTCTGCTGACGCTGAAACTTCATTTTGATCGCGCGAGGGCCCCGCCGCGCAAAGGCTTGCTCGCCCTGGCGTTGTCAATGTTAACATTTTGACATAAGATCGCGGCGGATTACGTGCGTCATCACCATCGTACAGCTGCTGATGTGCTCGTTTCGCACTTTATCGATATAATTGATTAACTACTAACTACTGTTAATCAATTGAAAAATCTTGTTAACAGTAGCTACAGCGAAGTTCAAACGAGCAACGGCTCCGGCGACTAATGGGCTGGAAAATAAAATCATTCACGTAGAAATATTCGTACCGCAGAGAATTCAATATCTTGTTTCGAATAAACATTCCATTTCCTTGGTTTACAGGACAAGTCACGAGCGTTAAACTCAAAACTTGTCTTTGGAAAATTTTCAGACAATAATTAAGGCGACTACAGTACCTAAATTACGATTTTATGATGCGTAGATAAGCATGACGCACTGCATTAAATCGAAGAAAAAAAATACTACGGTATTATTCTAGACAAGTAGTTTGCTGAAAACATGATTCAGCACTTTTGGTTTGATAGAAAAAGCTCACAAAGTCACCTCTAAATACCCAATATTGTGTATAACGATAGTAAAATGCACACAGAAACTTGAATTTGCTATCATAATGTTCGTGATTGAACACTCTCGATAAGTAGTTAACGCATTTTTCGATTTAAGCTGTTACCTTTCCATAAATCTTATTTATCTAACTTTCGAACATGTTTTTACACACGCACGCTTTCATAGTCCGTAAACTTCGTGTATCGACACTGTTCGCACTGCCGGCCCAGGACTGTTGAGAGACGGAGATGGCAGTATTCCCAAAAACAAAAACTTTGTAAAAAGGGGGGCTATTACAGAATTTATGATAATCTGTTAGACAAGCAACCATAGAAATGAATTGCTCAGCTCCAGAGTTATTCAGATACTAAGTCAATTAAAATTAGAGACAAGGAAATTTATATGATTGACTTGAAAAGAACCGACCCTCGGAGTTTCTTGCCTATTCTTCTCTTGAGGAAGACTGCACCTTTGGGGATCAGCGCAAAGTTAAAAATGCTAATGTAATTCACTATTTTGACTTATTTTAAGTAACATTCTGAATGTTCTAAAAAATAAACCTATTTTATTATTATTACAAGCTTTTATTTGACTTCCCATGTTAATTAGTATGTATGGGACAAATCTTACAACTGAATATAAGACCAGTTCTCCTCAATCGATTGAGCTGAATTTTGGTATACTTATGTAAGTACAATGCAATGTTATGGTACCACTGAGCTGGTTTGATGATGAAGTCTGGAGGTGGCCATAGGAACTTCGCAATAAAACGACACTACCCCATCGAGTTTGGGCTCGTTCGATTCGTATTGACGAGTACTATGCTCCTTTATGGCAGAAAAGCTTGTTTTTCCAAAAAAGTTTTTTTTAATTTTAGGTTATTATTTGACTTTGACTTGACTTGACGTAGACCTCCCATACGAAGACGGCAGGTTTGGTTGAGTGGTAGTTGCCTTTTGATCCACGGGTCCTGGGTTCGATTCCCGGTCAGGGAAAATATTTGTCTTATGCACACAAAGAACCTACGAACTTTGTGTGGGTGTTTGAGTATGCGCTGGGCTAACGTGACTGCTGCCCAACTTCTTTTTTCTTCTTTTATTTTTTTCCTTTTTTTTGACATCTTATTTTTTTCTTGAATTTTTTTTCGTGATTGCAAGAATCTCATCCTCGAATCAGCTCGCAAAATTGTAAAATAAGAATTACAGACGGACACGGCGAAACTCAAGGGTTCGTAGTTTACTAACAAACCCTAAAAACACCATAAACTTAATGTTGTTTTTGTAAAAGCCTCGAAAATTAATATAAATTCTGAATAATGTTCGTAATTTCTTATCTCTGAGTTTTTATTACTTGTTTTTGTTGTTTTATTCCCCTCAAGCAGGTAATGTGAAAAGTTACTGTGATTATTTATGCAGGAGCCTTGTTTTCACTAGCGATCCAGGCAGGGCGGCAGGGTCGGCCCGCCCATACAGCGAACGGAGCGGTCGCTCCAGGCGCCAAATCCTAGAGGGGCGCCTAAATGGTAAAGCAAAATAAAAGAAATTTCTCAATTGTCTATATTTTGAGCGAAGAAATGAACGAGACGCGCGCCATCCGGTGTCCGGGAGTATGATTTTAAAAGTTATCGATATTCTATTACTTCAAAAATTCTAGTCGACCGTAGACGGTATTGCGGTATAGGTATACAGGTTGAAAAAGAACCTCCTAGCTTTATTGAAAATCCTGAACCAGTAAATAAATAATAATAATAATAATAATAAACTTTATTTTCACCAAAAAACAGTTTACATTATTGATACGGGGGCTGGAGGGCAGGGCAGGGGGGGGGGGCAGTATCACTTATGTAGGTACTGAACACTTAATTTTTTTGGGGGGGGGGGATTTTTTTTTTTCCTAAACGTAGACACCACTCGGGCGCACCCCCCGAGTGCTACCCGCACCCCTCGCGTGCCTGGTGTAGGAGTAATGTCTGCGTTTAGGCAAAAAATGAACTGTTCCCATTGAAAAAATATTTTTTAATTTTTTTTTTGTTTTTCCTAAATGTGTTCTTTGAGTGATACTGGTTCAAGATTTTGAATATAGCTAGGTTCTTTTTCACCCAGTATATTATTAGGAGCAAACAGGACAGGCGCCCTAATTAGATCTCGCTCAATTCTAAAATGTAATTCGGGCCGGCGGCGCCGGCGCTGCGGCATCCCTCCTCCCTTATCGTGTAGGTGTAGTCAAGTGTGTGGCGAACTTGACTAACCCTGGTGTCAGAATGATCAAACCGCATAATGGCCTCTGACTTGGTTTTAACGACTGTAGTCAATCGACATCATTTGGGACCGATAGCTTAAAGTGCCCTCTGAAGCACGGAAACGCTCGTGATAAATTGCCACTTTGATCACCTATCAGGTTCCCTGCTCCTGTGTACGTTGCTTGACGTCACTGATTGGTTCAGATCAGTGAGCGCCACTGCCAGCGTAATATACTAAAACTATAAAATTCAACTAGATTTTTTGAAGTGAAAACTTCTTTAGCGGCGTTGTGCACTTTTTGGATGGGTAAAAAATGTTAAACTTGCGTCAGGGTTACGTTACCCTGATCGAAAATTCGTAAGACGGAGGGTGAAGTGAAAACTTCTTAGACCACTAGGAATATATATATATATACTTATCTTCTTCTTCTCTACTATATAAAAATAAGTCGGGTTTTCCTTCCTGACGCTATAACTCCAGAATGCACGAACCGATTTCCACGGTTTTGCATTCGTTGGAAAGGTCTCGGGCTCCGTGAGGTTTATAGGATACTTTTTATTTTTTTTAAAATTAGGACGCGGGCGGAGCCGCGGGCGGAAAGCTAATATATAATATATGTTCAAGTTTTCACTTCTGCTGGCACTCCCGAAGTGCAACCCGCTGTTTTTTTTACACCACAGTTACTCAAAGTATTTTTTTAAATAAATTATTACTTAATAAGATCCCCGCTCTTGCCTAACGTTCGGGCCACGTTAGGACAAACATCCTCCATAAATTTTCCTATAGATAGCTATTATAATGTTTCGGACACGCCCTTCGAGGGAGTGTTTTCATTTTATCCGAGCAGCTTTCAATTCAACTTCACTGGAGTTTACAAGTAGACATTTTTATTTAATGAAAAACTAATTAATGAACGTCCTCTTTATTGATTAGTAATGACATTTTTTTACATTACCTACGTCTATTTAGAAAGGTGCAGATTTCCTTCGAGAGAAATACGGCCATATTTTCGTTTTCTTGAAGAGTCTATAATCTCATGAGAATTATGTCACATTGGCATCTTAGACCTGCAGCTCGAGCATGATGCGCGACAAAAATTTCATTTTGATTGCGCGAGGACCCCGCGCAAAGGCTTGCTCGACCTTTTTTTTGGATTTATTTCATTTTGTATAGATGTAAGTTTTTTTGTCTGTTTTTTGTTGTGTTTTTATGATGTTTGTGTTGTGTGTCTGTGTGTGTGTGTGTGTTTATAGTAACAAGCACTTTGTGACAAGCGGGAAAGTAACCTTGTTAATTTAAATGTAAAGATTGATGTGCTTTTGACTGTCTTCTAATTTAATGAAAAATTCCTCCCTCAAAGTTACCATCAATTATATTTACAAAGAATTCTTCTATCTTTATCAGATTAATTTTAACAAAGCAGCTAGAAAACCATCACATTTTTTTAACTCAATTTTCCTCATTTTAATTAAAAGAAAGTACGTAGAAACTCAACAGGTTCTGTTTATCCGATGAAGTGTATGAACAAAGGCGGAGATGTGAGAGACAGCTAGAAAGGGTTTTTGAAGCCCTTTTGTGGCCCTTCAAGTGAATGGCCCTCTATGTGTCAAGCCACGGATTCAACGGGTTAAAATCTGACCGCTAACGGAAAGCTGGGAAGTTTAAAAGCTAATTTAGATGTACGTTTGTATTATGGAAGTAAAAGTAAAAAAAAAATTAACTACCTATTTATCCGACGAAGTAACAATTAAGATAAAATCAATTAAATCTATACTAATATTATAAAGAGGACTGATTTGATTGTTTGTTTGTTTGCATTGAATAGGCTCCGAAACTACTGGACCAATTTGAAAAATTCTTTCACCATTACAAAGCTACATTATCCGCGATGGAATAGGCTACATAATTTTCCCGAATTCCCACGGAAGAAAAGAAGTAAAAATTAGGGGAAAGAGAAACAATTAAAGTTTTCGTATGAAAAGTTTGGTTTTTTACTAATTATGATATGTTTGATCGAATCAAATGAGAACTTGTGATCTTTGTCTAACCCTATGATGTGGATTGAGTGACTATTTGTTAAAAATCGTATATTGGGTGACTTTATTAGCGGAATTGAGGAAACTAAACAACTTCCATAAAGAACATAAGGTGACATATGAAAAAAAAATCGCTTTTTCATAAAACTTGTGCGATTTGCTGACTTGTATTGTATGGGAAGTCCGTGGAAAGTCGATTTGTTTTTTGAGAATTTCAACATGCTTCCTTGGGGAAAGTTACGGAACCCTAAAAAACTGTAGCTTAATTTGTTCATTTAACAGAGTGTCCGTCAATTGCGTAACTTATTATCGCTGCCAAAAAATACTGGATGAGCAACACGAAAAAATATATTAAAATGTATAATTTTTACGGCTAATACACTGTGACGATAATTTATTTTATGTCGTATCATCAGAGCCATAAGGTTCTTTATGACGTCACTAAATGGTCTCCCATTGCGTTTATGAGGCTCTAAGGGCGCGGTAAATCATAAGAAAGTAATGAAAATAGGCCAGACGAGTAACCACATAATTAATGTTATATTATACAATAAGCATTTATATCATCAGCTACGTCCTACATAATATTATCATAACTATAGTAATTCCTACTTAAACTTTTGTTTTATTTTTTTTTGTTTTAGAACATATGATGGTATTAAATATTACATATTAATTTAACCTCACCTTCTACTAATAATACTATAAACTTGAAAGTTTGTGAAGATGTTTATTTTTTACTTGATAACTACAGAACAAATTTTGATAAGTATAACGTTTTATGACAAACTGTACTTATTTAATAACGAATTATGTTATACTGTACTTATTTAATACTTTGTGAATTGTTTTTTTTACATCTTATCTTATCTTACATATAATAAGACTGTAAAAGATCGATTTCTGTACATTGAAGATTTTTATGAAAAATTGTTACAGGGGGTCTTAATTACCGTAATAGAAGCCAAAACAACAATTTTTAAAATTTTTGTCTGTCTGTCTGTCTGTCTGTCTGTCTGTCTGTTTGTCCGGGCTAATCTCAGAATCTACTGGACCGATTTTGACGGGACTTTTTTTATTTGACTCAGTATCACCTGGAGAGTAAACTGGGATATAAATAATCACGCCGATGAACTTAGGGGGCAGGCAGGAAATTGAATCTCAGAATCTACTAAACCGATTTTAATGGGACTTTTTTTTATTTGACTCAACATTACTTGGAAGGTAAAGAAGGATAGAAATAATCACGCCAATAGACTAAGGGGGTAGGCAGAAAATTGAATCTCGGAAACTACTGGGCCGATTTTAATGGGACTTTTTTTATTTGACTCAGCATCACTTGCAATAATCACGCCAATAGACTAAGAGGGTAGGCAGGAAATTGAATATCAGAAACTACAGGACTGAATTTGATGGGATTTTTTCATTTGATTGAGTTTTACCTAGACAGTGAAATATATAATAACTCACGCCAAGTGACTAAGTGTTAACTGGCCTAAACTTGGGATGAATTAATCACCCTACCTAACTAAGGGAACTCATTGTGTGTACCTGTTATAGAGTCGCAGGTATGCCTGCATTTGGGTCATGTTAAACAGTAGCATAGGCTGGGAGTACCTCCACGCGGTGAAGGCGGTAACAGTTAAATTACTGGCTAAAACTCCCATTATTATTGTGATGTAAAGATGCCTTCGGGCTTATGTTATTGTTGTCGTGTATTTTGGTCATTGTGTGGTTGTGCAGACGGTAACGCAGAGGAGCAACCACAGCGCTTTCTTTCAGATTTTGATTGTTTCTGGAAAAAAATACTTACCTACTTATAGAATTATTTGACTTGGTTACTAAAACGGACTTTTGTTATTGCTTCGCGATTTGGTTATTTGTTGCTTTGTTATTGTAGTTATTAAAACTATATTTGACTTGGTTAGTAAAACGGACTTTTGTTTTTGCTTTGCGATTAGGTTATTGGTTGCTTTTTGTTGTCGTTAAGTGGCTAAGTTACTTTATTGTAGCAATGCCTCGAAAACGACCCAATCTCTCTAAAAATAGTAGAGAAGCCAAAAGAAAGAGATTAGCTAGATCACAGGTGAGAATGGGTACCCTTCATATCGACGTCGATCACCGCAGCAGGGCGGATATACAGCTGAAATTAGATTACGCGGACAGCAGCTACTTAAAGTAAGTGCTTTGCAGAGAAATTTAATCCATGCTGAGATTCTCACTGGATGTGGCGCGGGCGAAACTGTTTTCATACCAAGGATTCCACTCATTCCCAACAACTTCCCTTTCGAATTTAAGCGCACTCAGTTTCCCATCAGTCTGTGCTTCGCAATGACCATCAATAAATCCCAAGGTCAAACTCTCAAGGCTGCTGGGGTGGATCTAAGATCCAATTGCTTTTCTCATGGACAGCTGTACGTGGCATGTTCACGAGTGAGTAGTGCTGAACAGTTGTTTGTTTTAGCCCCTACGGGAAAAACTACTAATGTAGTTTATAGAGACATTCTTTGATTTTTAAAAGTGTATTATTCAATACTTCAACGCGAACGAAGTCGCGGGCACCAGCTAGTTTAATAAATAAATAAATACTTAAAACATTACAATTGTTTAGTTTTTTCTCACTTCAA
This sequence comes from Aproaerema taeniolella, assembly GCA_949987775.1. Classification (NCBI taxonomy): domain Eukaryota; kingdom Metazoa; phylum Arthropoda; class Insecta; order Lepidoptera; family Gelechiidae; genus Aproaerema; species Aproaerema taeniolella. The sequence goes on along the minus strand of OX465259.1, from coordinate 2,113,203 downwards.
GCAATTTCTTCTAGGCAACCTTTAGAACCATGGAAAAAATTATATTGAAGTTTTTCGTTCTCGGGTTACATTCCCCGGGGTAGATTCGACAACCCAGTGTGTGAGGTGCACCACAGTTAACTTCAAACAATCAAATATACAGAGTCGCAACTAAGGTTACCACACGCGTGCACTCTGTGCTGTTGTGATAAGAGCGGTTTGGCAATGAAAATGGAGTAACCTGATGCGCTGGCCTCTGTACACAAGGCAGCACATTCGGCTATACATGTTGATTATTGACCTTGTAATCTTCCTTATCTCGCTCGTAATAGCGTAAGCTGTCGTCGTGCAAATATCTAACCTAACGTACTGTTGTCTGTATCTTAAAATTTCCTGATTTCACTTCATTTATTGTGGTGGAACTCACACAAGAGTGCTAACAAAAAAAGATCCCACAACTAAAATCGATAACCAAATGTAGCAATAGCAACACAGCGCGGTAAAAAGTCGTTTACCGACCTTGGTTGACGATTAATTCTCTAACCATGACAAGTCATAGGTTGCCCTGCTGACGTAACCAGTCTTCATTGGATCTTCGAAGCGGAGGCGACGCGAGCGTGCGCCGGCGACTCTTGTAAACAAACGCGAGATTTTAAATTTCAAACTTATCTCTTTTTAATTTAAAATAGATGTTTCTCGAATAACGGTGTTAGTTTTATGAGTTGTGAGGTTCAAGCAATGAGTTTATTATAGCGTGTGCGTTATTTTTGTGAAAATGTGTGATTTGTTTGTATAGTTTTAGGATATAAAATATATTTAGGATATAAAATATATTTTCGACGCTGTGAATAGCAAGAAACTATTAAAACACCCATCAAGGTGAGTTTTCCTTAGTGTAATTTTACATTACTTTTATTTATTATTGTGATAATGTTAACTTGATAATTTTAACTTTTCTTAAACAAAACCATTATTTATCAGGAAATAAAGCTATCTGTATGCTTACTAGTAAGGATCCTGTTATTTATCCCTGTGATTTAAGATTATCCGATATAATTTATTTTCAAAATGTTCTAAAGGTATCATCACATCAGTAAACCTCGATCGTTATATGTCACTTTTTAACCAAGTATGTAAATTATATTATTGCACGACTTTGATCTTGAACCCACCTTACAATTTGCATGTAAATTTAGGACGTGCATCAATCCAAAGGAAACACCAGACCTCTTTTAAACATATATTTCCACTTCGTGGTAATGTACAATTTAATTATATTTTAGATCTCACTATTTTAACGGACACTTCCGTTAACTACACTTTCTAAGGACACGACTACTCTCTTCAACTGCCAGGTAACGAATGTCCCCGTCAGCCAAACTCCCCTTCCCGTTTTGAATTTCGCATGAAGTTAGCCACTAAACTTTGCTACTGTTTTGTCTGCCAGTAGTTGTACCGGAAAGAGTCATTCATCGAACTATTTAATTTAAGTTAAACATTTAAAAATATTTAATAAAGTGCAAAAATTGCTAAAATATTTAACGGAACCTTACACTCGACCATCCTGATAACGTGTATGCCCTCATACACGCACCGTTGTAAACCTTACACTTGGCTGATTAGGACATCCCTGTACTTTAGCTAATAATGATTTCCTAGCCCTAACCAGTAATAACAAATATTTTTATACACTATATTTAAAAGTAAGCCATTATAACTTAAGGGAAATAAAATTTTATGGAACTTCCCTTGGGCATTAGTGACATTTAAATATGGAACGCCAAAATTTCAACAAAAACTTCTATCAAAAATAATTTCGAAAGTAAAATCTATTGACACATCAAACAGATTTTACTTTTATTACAATACAATACAATACTCTTTATTGCACACAAAAATAAACATAACATTAAACAAAAACAAATGTTCATAATGTAGTGTACAATCCGGCAGCCTTTTTGCCTTATTAAAAATATTTAGTATAAAAACTTGATGTAATTCCAGCGACTCTGACATAGAAACGGAGGCTCAAAACATTATTGATGGGATGAATTTATAATTTTTTTTTTTATTTAACCTCACAGTAGGTGTATGTGTCTTAGTCTTAAGCAGACTTGGATCCTTCGCTTCATTCAGGATTTAACATAACATCTTAATTAACTACAGACTCATTCATTACGCTCAGAATTTAATATGCTGCCCGTGACATTTTACACTGTTTATCCCCTTGTTGCTTAATCTACTATTATGTATCCAAGTACGTATCAAAAGTATATATATTTAATGATTTAAATGTTAACGTAAAAAAAAAAAAAACAAAGTCCAACAATAAATAGCAATAAATAAATAAAATAGCAATCTATAAAATAAATTTAATCTATCTTACCCCAGAATGCTGTATAGACGAACAAAATTTTACAATTCAATAGCTTAGATAAATTACCGCTACTTAACAAAGTGCAACATCTAATCCAACCAAAAATTTTAAATCAATTTACAAAACAAATACTGACATATCCAACCATAATTATGATTAGGTGACTAGCTGTTAATGATAATTTTGTTTGTGAATATACAACGTAAGATAAAGTATATATCTTTGGAATTAAATTACAAAAGGTCATAAACAACTTGATACTCAAATAGGTACACTTATGGCTATTTATTTATCAAAATATCTATCCATTTCCTTATCCGATTAACTATTCGGATATATAACCGATTTATGCATCAAGTTATCCATCCGATATCTATCCAAATTATCCATCCATTTATCTATTAAATTATCCATCCAATTAACTATCCAATTAACCATCCGATTAACCATCCGATTAACCATCCGATTAACCATCCGATTAACCATCCGATTAACCATCCGATTAACCATCCAATTATCCATCAAATTATCCATCCAATCCGTTATATCTGTGTATTTGTCCCAGGCCAGACGGTAGCCTTATCCTTTCGACATCCGCCAATGACCTGAAACAAATACATAAGTGGACTAAGTATCATATTCCAACTTTAAACAAAATAATATAATAAACACAAGTATAAATCAACTAGAGTAAAAATTCCTCACTTATAATAGACAACTTCTTCATCTACAGTATCGACTTCGTCCGCATTATCATTGACCTCTAGTACCGCTATATGTATCCACGACTGCATTCTCTCAGTGGCAACCATGGTCGTACATTTATTTTTTCATCCCTTTAAATCCAGATGTAGAAGCAACCTTGTACCAATTGTTACCTATAACTTTTACTACACGATACGGACCTTTGTATGCGGGAGTCAGAAAAACGGTTAGCATAGCGATGGCAAAAACATAGATATGCTTTTCTAGAATTAGGCACAAATTAATAAATAAAACAATTAAATTAGCAATAATGCCAGTCCGCCTGCCGTTCCATTGTTGCAATGTTTATATGTAAAGAAACACATTCTAGACTAATGTGTATGTATTGTCATACACTTCTAATTATAACAACAAATAACCTCAAGCGAGAACATTATTTGGACCGCACAAGTCAATATATATTTTTTTTATTAATCATTATTTTGCAGCCAAGTATAGCATTGTCAGAGAGTTACCCCGACTGAAATACTACAACTGGTCATGCTGGTTATACAGGGATAGTCTATCTACGGCACACTGGGCCAGTCTAACTTTTGCACACAGGGCCGACTAACTACGGCACACAGGGCCAGTCTCACTTTGGCGCACAGGGCCAGCTAACTACGGCACACAGGGCCAGCCTAAAGCAGCACACAAGGCCTTCCTAAGGCGGCACACAAGGCCAACCTAATGCGGCACACAAGGCCTTCCTAAAGCGGCACACAAGGCCAACCCAATACTGCACATATTCTAGGCTAGTGAATCAGAGGAAGCTAACTGGTACAAATTAAATTTAGTTACTCTAAAATACTCTAAATTTATGAACCTAGATGAAATATATATATTTGAGACTTGAGAGTAAGGGTTGTCAAGTCGTTTAATCTATGTATATAACGTGTAAAACAACAATAGTGAGGGAAACAACTCAATCGTTAAAATATAAATGTTTTAATTTTTTTATTTTTTTTTTAGTTTTTGTAATTGTGTGTAATGTGTCAGTTAAATAAAGGTTTTATCTATCTATCTATCTCAACGTAAGTGGAACATAGATTTTACTGGATTTTGCGTTTCAGAGTCGGTCATAGCGTTAAAGAAGTTCTAACAGTCTGGCTGATCTCTAACGTCCTATGTATATCCTTCAGTTTCTTAGCCCGAGGAAATACGAAGTTTTCCTGAAGCTTACGCGGTTTAGAGCATGGAGTTACTGTTACAGAAAAGGAAACATTTTTGACCGTGTATACTACTACAACATACTGATCATTCGGTTTCCTTACAATCTTCGTATCTAACCTTAAGCTGCCAGAAAAAGGGGTTTCGGTCGTTGCTCTAACGCTTGTCATACCGAAAAGCTTACTGTGTCCCACCATCATAATTCGATTCAACCTTTCGTCACCCTTGCCGATACATTTTTATTTTTATTTTGACGGGAGTGTTATTCTTATTACTTTTTGACATCCATTGTAATTATGAAATCGATAATGTAGGAATAAACGATCTATTCTAATAATGAGCCTGGCATTTTGACACCGATATACAAAAACTGCAACTTGGTTTTCCGATCAGCATTGGCTTTTCGAGCAACGTTTTGGGACATACACGAAACCGTTGCACCAGCACCGTCAATCGACAGACACAAATCTGATCCAAGTGACCGTACAAGGTTATAACCACAACCTTTCATCATTAGAGGAACACTGTCGTGTTAAACACCCAGTTTCGCGAAACTTATTTGTTTAATCAACGTTATTTCCCTACGTTAATCTATAAATGCTTCTCCAGGATTGTGCCGTCAATGTTCACTATATTTCATTTGGACCAGAACTTGAAATGCACATAGTTTTGCAGCCATGGGAATAAACTACTTAGCTCTAGAGTTATTTCAGATTTAGTCAAAATTTGAAAATGAGACTTGTAATGAGATTTACAAGAGCGCTCTTGCCTATTCTTCTCTGGGAAAGACGACCTTAGGAGTAGAGTCAGTAGAACGAATATGTATGAATGTATTTAAATCCTTTATTGTAACTTGACCTATTTTAGATAACATCCTGAATGTTCCATCGTCGACCTCATCTATGATCGTGGTCAAGATTGTGGTCAAGAGCTAACCCGTCTCATATTTATAAAGGAAAATATATGAAATAAATCTATTTCGACCATGACTTTTGGCGATTGTGGAAACCTTCGTCGATTCAGATGCCTTTTTAACTCGACAGGTTTCGGTAGTGTGTTATATCTTCTGACATTGGGTACACTTGACTAGAGGTTTGGGACAGTTGGAATATGGCCAGCTTCTTTGCAGTTATAACTAATAAGCCTGGTTCTTCTGTCTGTTGTTGGACCTACTTTCAGAAGTGGCTCCAGATTTGTGCTTTAAATTAGGCTTCTACGTAAGTAAAAAAAATTCAAAAGTTGATCTGGTTTAACGCACCGTAAATCTAGTGTGCCTAACCTAATTTTTTTTTCGATCGCCGATACTGTGGATGATGCGTGCCTACCCGTTATTTTACACTGATTTAAAAGAACAAATTTCTAACCAAAAGTTAAATAAATAAACGCTACACACTCAGGGCCCACATCAAGGTTTTCCCTTGTGTCGTGGGTCTCTCTGAATATACATACAAACAAACAAACACCCATGACCCGAGAACATCATTTTCTTTTTACACGGATATTTGCCCCGACTGGGAATCGAACCCAGGACCCGTCGATCAATTCAAACTCTCATACCAAGTCTTAGCGAGTCCCGTTAATTTTTGCATGGTAAATGGACGGTCGTCTTCTCATCCCAGCCATCAACCGATGCACATTTATTGATCGAATTTGACCGCTGAGATGGTAGCAAATCTTTTATAGACTTTGCAATTTGTAACAAGTCATTAGTTGAAAAATGAAGGGCTACATGACCTTTTATCCTGGTGTCCGGCGCTCGCAGAGTCCCTCCAGTCTAGCGCCATCGCTGCTTAGACCGCGCTGCTCGCTCCGTTGACCACGCTGCTCGCTCCGTTGACCAAGCTGCTCGCTCCGTCGACCACGCCGCTCGCTCCGCCGACCACGCCGCTCGCTCCGCTAACCACGCCGCTCGCTCCGCTGCCTCCGATGCCCGCCATCTCGCGCCATCTCCAGACCCCGTTCCAGCCGGCGTACCCGCTCCCGCAGGCAGCGGCTGCGACCGCGGCCGCGGACGCTCCCTTGGCTGCGAGCACCCAAACTGCGGCAGGAGCCGCGCGTGCTCCCTGCTGCCTGCCACGTTCTGAAACTCACAAAAACAAAAAAACAAAACGCAAACCTCCATTCTAACTGCTTATAAAATTACATTTACGTTACGAATGTATTCAATGTAGAACACACAAACAAAATTCAAACTAGAAAAAAAAACAACCGAAATATATAAGGAATTCAAAAAAGTAGTCATATCTTCAAAACGGCTGCTCCTAGCGCAAAAATAATCAAATTTCGAGCCCCCTTTAAGAAACCCCTACACACAGTTCGAGTAATCCGGTGCCAGCATATTTGATTCCGTCGGTTACAGTTTTGTTCTCGATCATAGATTGAATGTAGGTAGAGAGAAAAATTCAAAGCACTCAAAATTATTGTTCAAAGAAGTACATTTATATGTGTGTAAATAAATTCCCAGGTACCGAGTCGGTATCTTAAGACATCGATGACGTCATTCTATGTAAAAGAAGGACTATTCTACCAATTGCACATAATAGCTGTAAAAATAGCTCTGCCAAAATATAGAATTTTAAAATAACTAAAAATAGTTAACCATCTACCTTCATAACGATTTCCTTTTATGATAGGTCGGTTATTGCCGTTGTATCTAATTATACATGAAATATCTACATCAAAAGGGTTTCCTTTAAAACAATTAAGGCGTGTTACTTACGCGTTTATGCGTTGTCCTTTTCCGCTTCTGAGGTTTAGGACGTGCATCAATCCAAAGGAAACACCAGACCTCTTTTAAACATATATTTCCACTTCGTGGTAATGTACAATTTAAATATATTTTAGATCTCACTATTTTAACGGACACTTCCGTTAACTACACTTTCTAAGGACACGACTACTCTCTTCAACTGCCAGGTAACGAATGTCCCCGTCAGCCAAACTCCCCTTCCCGTTTTGAATTTCGCATGAAGTTAGCCACTAAACTTTGCTACTGTTTTGTCTGCCAGTAGTTGTACCGGAAAGAGTCATTCATCGAACTATTTAATTTAAGTTAAACATTTAAAAATATTTAATAAAGTGCAAAAATTGCTAAAATATTTAACGGAACCTTACATAAATAACTTTTTGAACTGGTGTTAAATCAAATTTAACTTTATGACATCCTGCCGTATTTTTAAACTACATAGCTTTTTACATTTTAAAGGATACTTTAGTAAATCCAAGTTCAGTTTTTTTTTAAAGATTATATTATACGTGATAAATAATAAAGTAAGTACAGTTAAGTACAATGTAGTATGACAGTTCTATTAAAATGACGTCAGAAAAAAGAAAAGTAGGTAAAGCATAACCATAACCTAACAAAGAAATTACTTCTAGCTGACCTGAGAAAGTTTCTCATGCATATTTTGTGTCAAACAAAAGCAGTTGATTGTAATACAGCCGTTACGTTTTTATAATAAGCTTTATTTCCGCACACGACCTAGTCAAGTTGCGGGAGCACGGAACTATGTTTTTAAAAAGAATAAAAACTTTAATTTTAACTTATTCAATTAATTTAAACTAAGTGAGACATGCGTACAGAGTTGGATGCGCGACATGAATGACGTAAATGCTTACACCTATCACTATGGTGGCTGAGAAGCCATGCCACCCATGATGTGCTGACTTGCAGCATTTATGCTCTCACAGTTATGGTTCTTAAGGGTTGTGGTGACATAACTTCTCCCTCCTCAAGCGCGAAGTCATCTGACGAATTTGAGTCACGATGATTTCGCAAGATTCTAAATTTCCATATAATGAGGCTTATACTAATGATTACAATTAAAATATAAAGGATTATAGTAGCTAAGCTCACACTTTGAGTGTCTATGATTACGTTTTCACTGTTCTTATTCATTTCCGCACTTTTCAACACGTTTGACAGATGCTTTAAATTGTCCAAATTAACACCCTTGATATTAACTTTAACACTTTCACTTATATTCACTGTGGTAAGTTCTGGTAGGTTGATGATAGGGGTAGTTCGCTGAAGTCGAAGATCCGGAGCTATTGCTCGTCGGCTCTCCAACCTTTTATTTTCTATGTAGAGTTCGCAGTCTGCATCTATGGTTGCCAGAAATGTACCTTGAATTTGTTTCTTGGTGATATCATCCTGACACTTCTCTGTGATGATCTGCTTCTTCTGGGTGAAGATTATCCAGTTCATAGGACCGTAGCGCTGAACTTTGACGTCTTCGATTTCAACAACATGTGCTTCACAGAGGCTGTGATCTGGCTGAAATTTCATTAGCTGCTCTACACAAGTAGCTTCTGGGAATGGAACAACATCGCTTTCTCTACACAGGAATCGTTCTACTGCAATTTCTTCACAGGGGTTTTCTGCTGGAAGGTATTTCAAACTTTTCGCCAGTAGGAAAGGGTATTTTGGGACAACTACAGTGGTATGATTTTTTGAAGGGTTGAAAATAGGTAAGGAATAAATTTTGAAATAACTATATATATTACCATCAGTAAGGGGGATTTCCATGACAAACGTAATCTGATTTTCCTTAACATAAGACTTAACAACTATGGTTTTTTCAATACTAACCAAATTGCTTACACTAACAGGGTATACTAAACTACTGTATTTCGATATGGATGTTAACATATCCAACAGTTCATCTGAGTCTATGATTGACTGATGTAGTACAGAGACTTTACTTAAGGCTAGAGCTACTTCAACGTCACCGACTGCTAAAAAAATCAAATTAAAATTACTAACAAACAAGTGGAACACGCTAAGTATATATGTAGCATGTATGGAGTTGCTTTCTTTGATCATTATATCTTTAACTATTTTTTCCACGCGTGTGAGGCGTTCATCTAAAATAACGGTATTGTCTCGTAAAGTCTCAGTACTATTTACCATCGTTCCCAACATTTCGGAAATAATGGTCAACTTATTTTCTACTTTTACTTCGTTACCTTTCATTTGGGATATCAACTTGTCACATCTTAGTGCGTCTTCGTGATCAAGATTTCCTGTTACTATTTTAATTAAAGACCCAAGAGGATTTATGATACCTCGTTTAACTCTATTAGAAGGGATAATTTGTCTTAATTTCTGTACGGTTATGTTATACAAATTTCTTGCCTGCAATTTAACGTTATAGAATTCTCGCGAATAAGTCTTACCACTATCTACTAATTGTTCAAATTTCTCATATTTTTGAGAATTGTAAGCCAAATCATCCTGAATGCTTCTCAAATCCAAAACTTTTATAACAGTCCATTTGTCGTGCTGACGACATGCTTGTCCCAGCTTAACGGGTAGAACGCCGGGGTTCTTGTCAACGTTTTGAAGTTGAAGGGCCTGGCTCGCACGTATCACTGCCAGGAGGAGAATCATCCACCACCTGCGGAGGACGTTTGATGTTTTTAATGGGTACTTTTGTTTCTCGCGCGCCTATTCGCACAGGTACAATGTTTCTTTTCGGTTTACCTAACACTATTGCTTTCTGAAACCTAGCCTTATCCTTGCTCTTTCTCCTATTGATATCCTTAGCGAATACAACATCTCCCACCTCTAAGGGTAGTTCACCTTCACCTCCTCTTCTCTCTCTTATCCTTTCCTTTTTTGCTAGTGCGTCTTTAGATATGTAGTTGTAAAGGTGTTTCATTCTTTTATTATGATCCTTAAACAACTGATGAGTATACGCTTTTTCAAAGTCTATGTCAAAAACTGGATTAACTTTGGTATGACCAAAAACTATTTCAAAAGGGGTGAAGTTAGTTGTCGAGTGGATTGTGTTATTATAAGCCAATATAGAATAGGTCATTACGGAAGCAGCGTCTGTACATTTTTGTTCGAATCTAGCTAAACGGTATATTTCTATAATAGTTGAATGAAATCGTTCTATTATACCTGTTGAGTTTGGATTGTTAGGGGTAGATATGTGAAGCTCTATTTTATGTAGACTCATCAGCTCTCTCATTAGCTCATTATTGAATTCCGACCCGGGGTCACTTGAAATTTTTCGAGGCACACCGTAGAAAGAAAAATATTTTGTTAAGGCTCGAACTACCTCTGGGGTGGAACGGTTGGATATTTCAAAGGCCTGTCCTAACTTACTGAAAGCATCAACTATGGTGAGGTAGTATCTTCCCTCGATGGTGAAAAGATCAATGAATAGTTCTTGAAATGGAGCATCTTGTGTTTGAGTAAGCTGTAAAATTGGTTTCAGTGGTTTTCGGTCATATTTCATTTTACGGCACGCTTCACAACCATTAATTACTGCGGCAACTGTGTCCGTCATGTTCTCCCAATAGTAATTCCTACGTATCCTAACTGCTGTTTCTTTGATGCCACGGTGGCATGTAGGACCTTCGTGATATTTTAGGATAATAGCTTTTTGTTCTCTCTCATCTTCAATATATATAACCCTTTCAGTACATTCAAAAAATTCTACAGAGCCCTGTTTAAAGAGTTCAATTACGATTCTTGAAAAGTCTTTCCTGTGTATTTCGTCTTCAAAATAGATAAAGTATTTAGTTTTTGGTTTTACGTATTCTTTAAGGAAATTTTTAATTAATTGGTCATTATTAGTTGGTAGGAAAATTTCTAAAATTTTATGTTTTTCGTTAGAAATATTTTTGACTTGTAATTCATTCTTAAACCATTTGAAGACAAGGATTTGGTTAGGTTTTGTATCTATTGCCTCATGCAAAATTGGTATTCCGTGCGATTCCAGGTCTTGGCAAGAATGAGCTGTTTCTGTAGAACTTCTGTCAGGGATTATTGGATAGTCCCCATGTTCAGATTCGGAGTCACCGATAGTCACTGTTGCGGATGAGTCTGAAATAGTAATGGTTTCAGAACTATCTTTTTGTTTGGCATTGTCTTTACGTTTGACATTTTTTAATTTGGTTACTCTGTCTTCAATTTCTTTCAAGTGGGCTTTTAGTAGGTCATCGAGTTCTTTATCTCCGTCAACATTTACTCTCATAGAAACGTCATCGTCAGAATCAATGGCATTCAATTTTATACGAGAGAGAGAGTCAGCATTAGTATTTTGTTTCCCTTTTTTGTAAACAATTTCAAAATCAAATTCTTGCAGCCTAAGTCGCCAACGTGTTAGCTTGCTGTTAGGCTCTTTCAACGAGTACAGCCATGCAAGTGGTCTGTGGTCGGTATATATGTAAAATTTGTGTCCATATAGGTAGGGTCTAAAGTGTTTTGTGGCCCAAATGATGGCAAGGAGTTCACGTTCTATCGTACTATATCGAGACTCTGTATCAGTCAATGTACGGCTAGCATATGCCACGGGTTTGTCCTGTCCTACAGGTCCTTGCGAAAGGACAGCGCCTAAGGCAACTGCAGATGCGTCTGTTGTCAGTATGTAAGGTTTCGTGGGGTCTGGAAATTGTAAAAGAGGGGCAGTGGTAAGGAGCTCTTTACATTTCTCAAAGGCATCTATATATTTTTGATCTATTGTGATTTTATTTCGCTTTTTCAAGCATGCGGTGAGTGGTTGGGTTACTTTGGCAAAGTCCTTTATAAAACGCCTATAGTAGCCGACTAAGCCAAGGAAACTTTTGATTTCTGTGGTAGTTTTCGGAAGAGGGTAATTAAGTACTGCAGAAATTTTATCGTCGTTTGGTCTTAGTCCGTCTTTGGTAATGGTGTGACCTAGGTAAAGAACTTCCTTCCTGAGGAATTCTGACTTGTCAAGTTGAATTTTGAGGTTTGTCTGTCTTAGTCTGTCAAATATAGCTCGTAATTTTGTCAAATGTTCTTGCAAACTGGAGGAAAACACAATAATATCGTCTAAATATACAAGGCAGTGTATTCCCTGTAAACCTCTCAGCACACTATCCATCGTTCGTTGGAAAGTGGCAGGAGCCGTTTTGAGGCCAAAGGGCATACGTAAAAACTCATAGTGCCCTGACTGAGTACTGAATGCTGTCTTTTGTCTATCACTTTCATTAACTTCTATCTGATGATAGCCGCTAGCCAAATCGAGTGTGGTAAAGTAAGTGCTTCGTCCAAGTTTGTCAAATAAGTCTGTAATGTTGGGAAGGGGATACTTGTCGTCTATGGTTATGTCGTTAAGTCGTCTGTAGTCAATCACCATTCTATATTTCACTTCACCTGAAGCGTCCATTTTCTTAGGTACCAGATGTACGGGTGAGCTCCAAGGTGAGTATGATTCCTGAATAACGTTATTTTTTAAAAGTTTCTCTACTTGATTTTTAATTTCTTCAGTTTGAACTAGGGGTTGTCTATAGGGCTTCGTATATATTGGGTCTTCGTGTGTGGTACGTATGAAGTGTTTGACTTGGTTAGTAAATGTGAGGGGTAATTGGTCGCAATAGAAAATATCCCTGTATTCGTCACAGAGTTTAGCTATACAGTCACGCTCCTCGGAACTCATGTGGTCAAGACGTAATTTAGATAAATTAGTTCTTAGTATGTCGTCGTGATGTCTGTCTGTGTCATTGTTCATGTTATTAATATTGTTTTCACTCGGAATGTACTCTGCAACTTTGAAAGGGGAAACTATGGTTAAATCCATTTGAGTCTCCAGGGTATTTTGGATTACTGTAGTTGCATATCCTTTAGTGCAACTAACGAGGGCATCAGGCATTCGAACGCCATCACAAAATTTTTTGTAATTTAAAATTGCTTGCCCTGAATACAAGTCGGTCGGTATTTTCACTCGCATTTCCGATCTCGGTGGTAATACTATTGTGTAGTCAATCGAATTATGAATGATGGGTATGTCAGTGGTCTTTGTTCTAAGAACTTTATTTTTCAGATCAATTATCGCCTCTATTTGTTTTAACAAGTCATTCCCGATCAAGCCATCGTAGCGGGAGTCTACGTCGTAGAGAAAGAACTTATGATAGTCTGTACTTTTGAATGTTGGCATTAAAGGGATATGCACGACTTCATTATGTTGAGAAGTGGCATGAGTACTTATTACTTCAAAATTTTCGCGGGCTATATAATTTGAAAAATATTCGTAAGCCTTTTGGGGACGCAAAAACGAACGTGTGCTTCCGGTATCTATCATTAATTTAGCGTTAATTTCGGGTAAATAAATGTATGGCAATTTTAATTTTATATCACAATTCAACTCTATAGATTCTCTGTTCGAGTAGAGGCCTGTATGTAAAAATTTTGCGCTTGTTGTGTCTCGCTACTATCTGAGTCTGTAACCTGAGCTACCGTCTCGGCGGGCTTATCGGTCCCTGCGTCTTCCAAGGCTAGCATTGCGGCTTGTTGCTCGTATGAATCGCAATCGTAATTCATTGAGGGGTCGTTACTACACGACGCGTAATCGTAAGTATTGTAGGGGTCTTCCATATAAGACGCACACTCGTCGTACAATTCAGTTTCGTTTACGCGGAAACCTTGTGGTTTTTGGGGTGCCGTGCGCATTGATACGTCATTGGGGTAGTTTTGAAAATTTTGTTGAGGGGGTCTAAATCCTTGTTGCTGGCCAAACTGGTTCGGTCGCATGTGAGGTAAACGTTGCAGACCAACTGGCCTGTAGCCTACCTGCGCTTGAGCTTGAGCCCATGGTGGTAACGATCTCTGCTGCTGTGGCTGACCAAACTGAGCTGGCTGCACTGGTCGACAGAGCTGCTGGTTATTCGTCTGCGGGTTCCTAAATTGTCTACTTTGAGGAATTCCGAATTTAAAGGGATTGAAATTGTTCGACTGTTTACCATAGAGCTGTGAATTGTTCAGATGTGGCGTATGATTTTGGGTACCGAATTTAAATTGATTTTGATGTTGCATTTGTGGATTTAATTTAGGTGGATTGGTAGAGTTTGAACGGTTTTTAATTTGATATTGGTCATGGAAGTTTACTTCTTCTAAGACGTATGTTAGTGCTTTTTCTAAGGTATCAGGTTGGTGAAGTCTGACAACCCTAACCATGTTCTCTGGCAGATTGTACAGAAAAACGTTAAGAGCAGTTTTGTTATAAATTATCACTTTACTGCTACGCAGCTGAGCATCATCTATTAGGTTTATTTTAGCTATAAGATTTGACCTAACCGATTGAATTCTATTGCAAAAATTGAGGTATGACTCGCCTGTTCTAATTTTTAGGTTTTCTAACTCTATGGCGATACATTCCTCGCTGCGCGGATCGCCAAAGTGCTGTGTTAGGAGTTCCTTGAATGACGCCCACGCCACGACGTCTGGGCGCTCGCTTATCAGCGCTGCTGCTTTTTCTGTTAGCCTACTAGTAATAACTTGCATAACGTATGCATCTTGAATTGGGTCACCGCGGAATCTGTCTATGATATATTCACATTTTCGTAAAAATAGACTGAGGGTTTCACTATCGCCTTTATAGAGTGGTATGATTTTCACGAATTCTGAAGGGATTATGTTCAAGTTGGCCCCCGGCATTTTCGGTAACTTTTCTCGCTTTTACACACAAGTAGGTTTTCACACAAAATAAAATTTACAATAAACAGAACAAAGTAAGCAGTATAAAAATTTTGAGGGAAATACTAAAGTTCTATTATTTACAATTTCTATTCTAATTAAATTTTAAATCAGCTTAATTCAGTTCCTTTAATTATTTCTCATTAACAAATTTAATTACTTTAATTTCATTTATAATATTCTTGTATTTATACTTATATAAGGCTTAACTAATTCAGATCACGTTTGAAATGAGAGAAGTTTGATCTCAAGTACACGTAAGGGATGGAACACAGGGGATAGCGAAAAGTTTTACTCACCACCCTGCAACACCCATTCTGAATATGTCCGGCTTATGTCCAGGTCCTCGACGTATTTCTTTTGGTTCGCAGGATCCGCTCCAGCTGTTGCGCGCTTGATTTTCCACGAATAGACGAGGTTTAGTCTATTTTCCGCGAAGTTTAAACGCGCTTGGCGGCCAATTTTAGGATTAGCGGATCCTACCGGCTGCGCCAGTCAAGTTGCGGGAGCACGGAACTATGTTTTTAAAAAGAATAAAAACTTTAATTTTAACTTATTCAATTAATTTAAACTAAGTGAGACATGCGTACAGAGTTGGATGCGCGACATGAATGACGTAAATGCTTACACCTATCACTATGGTGGCTGAGAAGCCATGCCACCCATGATGTGCTGACTTGCAGCATTTATGCTCTCACAGTTATGGTTCTTAAGGGTTGTGGTGACATAACTACCTTCCAATATTTAGGTAGGTACATTTTAATTTCTTAAACCCCGTTGTTATGATTACAAATGTTTTAATAGGAAATAATTGAACGTTTTACGTTTTGATCATTTTGCGTGTAGCCGTTCGTGTTATTTAAAATATTTAAGTACAAAAACGTTATACAGTAAATATTTTTAAAAAAATCAACTTTCTAGTTCCTTACGACAGGGAGGAAACTTCAACAAACACTCTTTGAACATTATAAATGTTTTTGAAAATGTCCTAACTGTGAATCGAACCCAGGGCTGTACCAGTGAACCAAAAAATGTTTTGTCTTTAATAAAAATAGGTAAGCATTCGCCAGACTCGAATCTTTTACCTACAGTAACAATATTTACATATTAAAAGAAGATTTTGAAAGGACTGACTAGTTCGGATGTCGAAGACGTGTTTGGAATACAGCGACGAGATTATCATAATGTATAAAATGCAATATAATAAGCAGATTAAACCAGTTTTAGTGAATTCATGACTTGAAATAATAAAATGAATTTAAATAACAGAAACAACCCTTCCCAAAGATCCCATAGGAAATTCATAGAAATAATTTTAACTTGTAATAAACTGACTGACTAGCTTTCCATCCGGAATTTCGTTCCCGTGGGAATCCGGAAAAATTGTGTAGCCTATGGTACTCAGAAATAATGTAGCATTCTAATGGTGAAAGAATAGTCGAAATCGGTCCAGTAGTTTTTGAGTTTATTCGTTACGTACAAAAATACAAAACTTTCCTCTTTATAATATTAGTGTAGAATTGTAGATGTAGATGATCGCGTTATGATATGAAGTGGAGAGGCAAACATTTTAATTATGTGCAGTCAACAGCACGAACTTTCAAATTACCTCAATTACCTCAATTTGGAGATAAAATTGAAAATCGATTGAAGAAATTTGACAGTTTTGGATAGCATGATGTGCTGCCCGTTGTACCTATTTGAACCTACTTACCCCTAGAAACGTTGTTCAGTTCAGTGTACAGATTTACTTCCAAAATTTGTACATACAATATCACTTAATGTGTAAAGATAAAGTAGTATATCTATACTTAGTACTGCATATGGTAAAGTGGGGTACAGTTAAATGCGGGGTACAATTATAACATGCGCACCTTTTCCAAAAAAAATTATTTGAGCTTATTACACAGGTATTTCAAAGCATTAATCACTTCACAAACTAATGGAATAGGATAGGATACGGTAAAATGTTGGATAAATATCAAAATTTTGCGTTCGTTTCACTGTAGCGCGTTTCACTGTGCCCCATCTTACCTATACAAAGTACAGAGGCCAGCGCATCAGGTTACTCCATTTTCATTGCTAAACCGCTATTATCACAACAACACAGAGTGCACGCGTGTGGTAACCTGAGTTGCGGCCGTCCGTTCTAGCTTTCCGCCCACGGCTCTGCATTACAGGTTATATCGTGCCCAGCTGTGGGATAAAATGTATAGCCTATGTTTTTTCCCAAGGTCTAATCTATCTCTGTACCAAATTTCATCAAAATCGGTTTAGTAGTTTAGCCGTGAAAGCGTGACAGACAGACAGACAGAGTTACTTTGGCATTTATAATATTAGTAGAGAAGTAGGGATAGTAGGGAGTTCTTGCAGAGAAGACTACAAAAACCACAACCGCATTCCATCCGCTCTTCCACATAGAAAGCAATGCTTAAGTGTACGTACATCCTTGAATTGCTATTGCAGTTTTTCGGATAAAAAAACCGGCCAAGTGCGAGTTGGACTCGCGCACGAAGGTTATCTATAAAAACTAGAAAAAAAATTACGTTAGTTGTATGGGACCCCCCTGAAATATTTATTTTATTCTGTTTTTAGAGTTTATTGTTACAGCGGCAACAGAAATACATCATCTGTGAAAATTTCAACTATCACGGTTCGTGAGATAACGCCTGGTGACAGACAGACAGACAGACAAACGGACGGACGGACAGCGGAGTTTTAGTAATAGGGTCTCGTTTTTTACCCTTTGGATACGGAACTCTAATGAATCGTCGTCGAGAAAGTAAGAGAGAACGTAGAATGGCCATAACTACTTCATGAATAGAATAATAATGATTATTAACACCTCGAAAACACATTTAAGAAAAAAAAGTGACACTAATTAATGAAATCAGAAGACGTCATAAAAATAACTGTGCTGTTACCGAACATAAAGATATGAGGAAGGTTTGATCATAGGTAGGTACTCAAAATTAAAAATGTGTGTGAACTCCTGGTTGATTTTTACAAGTGCTGTAATATAATGTAATAAATAAATAACCAACTTACTACACTAGTGTAGAAAGTAAGGAAATAACAGGAATATTATAGAAAGTTAAAATTTAGGCACTAAAATCTTGCTTGATAGAATGAGTGATCAGTGATTTGATTACCGAATAAATGATTTCTAAATAGAAGATCGAGAAAACAAGAAATGAAATGGTAACATTTTTTTTTTTACCAGCCCATATACCTACGTTTCCACCGAAGGGAACGGCTTCCTTTCGAATTAAATCATGTAATAATATACATATACAATATACATATATTCCTGATGCTTAAGAATAGTACAGATCAAGAACATTGATATACAATAACAAGAAGCAAGAAAGGACTGAAGTTACCTTGTAGTAAGCAGAATATTTACCATAACATTATGGCAAGTGCATTATGTAAGCAACATTTGTATGCATCAATGGAAGCATAAGTACACACGGTGGCACATCAGGCTGTACATCTTGACCTTGACGTCGCCCTTATCTCGCTCGTAGTAGTGCATATGAGTAACCTGACGTGCTGCTGTCTGTACTTACGTGATTATCCATGATGTGTATCGTGGTCGTATGGTTAGGGGCCATTGAGTATGATGGGGTATGGAATGGACATTCTAATAATAATTACGTACAGACAGTGAAACAGTTAAATTTCAAGGAAACAAGTGAAACAAATGTCCAGCAGTGGACGTCTTGCGGCTAACATGATGAAGATGATGAACAAGTGTAAGTACCTACCGGTCGATAGGTTGGATTTCTAAATATTAAATAAATAAATAACCTCAGACAATATACACAGGGCCATCTAATCAAAAACTAAGCAAGTTTACAGTGAGTGCTAGAAAATTATTACCGCTAATTTCCTTTTTTTTTACACAAATGATACATAAACACCCAGTTTCAATAGTTTTCATTTTGCGACGAAATGTTTGTCTAGGTACACTAATATTATAAAGAGGAAAGATTTGTATTTTTGTATGTAACGAAAAAACTTTAAAACTCTGGACCGATTTCAATAATTCTTTCACCATTAGGATGCTACATTATCCCTGAGTAACATAAGCTACATAATTTTCCCGAATTCCCATGGGAACGAAGTCCCGAGCGGAATGCTAGTCAGATATAATGCAATTGTTTAGTATGAACTATGACATGTTGCAAGTAAACGTGACGGAAATGTTGTCCTATGTCTCTGTCAAAGGAATGTTCATTCATGTCCATGAATAACCTGGAAATTTGCTTGCAATTCTTTAACAAACAATAATAGTTCCATTGAATTGTATTATAGTTTTTAAATGTAGGTCTAATGTGAAATAGTTGAAATGTTCCGAAGAACAAACACCTTGGTTATACCGCTGATGCTTTGAGTTAAGACTATTCCTCTCTCGTAATATTATATGTATGTTTATATTATGTCTATACTATATTTATGTATTTATTTAAATATTTCTGGATACTACATATCAAATATTTATTTATCTATTTCCATGATAATATTCAATACCTATTTCTGTCTCTACTATTTTCCTGTTGTACGCCTACGTATCATGAATCCTCTCGCTTTCTCGTAGGTTGACTGGAAGAGATCCCCTTGTGGGATAAGTCCGCCTTTGTACCTTAAATTTATTTAATATAATTATCTCTTTTGTTTTAAATGTATTTATTTTGTTTGATGTGCAATAAAGGATTTTACAATACAATACAATACAACAAAAACAAAAAAAGAGAAACAAAATCACAATGAAAATAACACTTCCTACGTATAGGGTTAATTTTAAAATACTAAGCGAAAGTTTTAGGCAAAAAAAAATCTGATTTTGCTATTGACACGATAAAAGTTAGAAGACGACCTTGTGTAACTGACAGAGTGCCATTGTCATTTATGTAAAGACTAGCTGACCCGACAGACGTTGTCATGTCTTAAATTTTATAATGTTCCGATCCATTTTCTTATTTTTTTTCTTTTATAAGAACCTTCTCCTGACACTAAGGAACACAACAAAAATAGAATTATCCAAATCGGTCCAGCCCTTCACGTGTGATGCCGTGACCAAGGGAAATAGGTATTTTTTTTTATGTAAAGATAAAACTTACGTTTACAATACTGATGGTTTTCGTAATACAATACGATGTACTGGGATCCTAGGTAATAGTAATATACTGTCTTACTATTGCCAAGACCTTTAAAGAACAAACAAAAACCTCATGGTTCATTGTACCTGAATTAATTAT
Organism: Aproaerema taeniolella; assembly: GCA_949987775.1. Taxonomy (NCBI): domain Eukaryota; kingdom Metazoa; phylum Arthropoda; class Insecta; order Lepidoptera; family Gelechiidae; genus Aproaerema; species Aproaerema taeniolella. Next base: position 2,093,219 of record OX465259.1, on the reverse strand, counting down.
GTTACTTATGTCTTACTAGATAGAATTTAAAATTGAATCGCTTTGTGATAAAGTGGAGTTGTACTGGAGCGTACAACCACACCTACGTTAAAGACGAACTTGGCTCTCACGAGGTCATCGACCTTGAAACTATCTTCACAGTCTTGGAGATAACCATTGCATCTTGCGATCAGATATACCTATTGTTTAAAATAAAAAATTAAAGAAAAAAACAAATATTTCAAGTTATATACTTGTTTTTGTCGATAAATAAGTAAACGAGTCCACAAAAGGGACAAAGTGCCCAGGTAGCACAAAATTGCTGCATAAGTGCTTAGCAAATGCTGCCATCGATTCTCAAACCTGCATAATGTTATATAAATTGGTTCTATTAAAGCTGTTGAAGCGCTTTTACAGCCAAAAAGGGCCCCAAATTAACCAGCTTTTGGTGTTATAATGGCTGATAAGAAGCTGTGATTAGGCTTATCATGTGGTCGTCGAAATGTGTAGGTGTAGCTGTAGAAAGCTAGTTGTTCTACATAATTACATAATTAAACATAAATGACTTACAAACATTTTGTTGTATAAAGTTTTTATACTTTCAAAGAAAACGCTAAATTACGTTTTTCTGCTCTCGTGTAAAATTTGTCTGAACTCAGTTTCTAAATGATTATTTAGACAAGAAACATGTAGCCTACAATTGATGTAGCATTACCTTGGAACCGTACGAACTGCTGAGAAGAAAGGAAAATAAGATTAAAATCACATTATGTATTTAGATGTTTGAAGCTAATCCTTACTTTATTACTTTAATATTATAAATGCGAAAGTAACTCTGTCTGTCTGTCCGTCTTTCACGCGAAAGGTACAGAGATAGATTAGAGCCTGGGAAAGGACATAGGCTACATTTTATTCCACAGTTGGGCACGATATTACCTGTAGTCCACGCGGGCGGTAAGCTAATACGTACATATGTGTAGTGGACGTACATATGTAGAGGAAAGAGGTATGTTTAGATCGTACTTAGGTGACTTCTGCCTACACCAGTGACAAAAAAGCGTGAGCTTATGTATGTCTAAGTAGGTTGGGTAAACTAAAGACTAATATATTGTTATCCTTTTAAACGAAAATTAACAAAGCACAATCTGTAATGTAAATAAAGGAAATAACAACAGAAAGAAAGAACGTGTGGTTGGTTCTTATCACCACACAGTAAGTAGGTAACTACTAGGAAGTAGGGGACTGATAAGGATAACGTAACTTCAACGTAACGGCATTTGAAGTCGAGTACTACATTCATAAACAATGGCTTCCAATCAGTGACAGCAGGATATCAGCTAACGTACCCTGGAAATAAAGTAACAAGCTAAAAGTACTATTTTTTTTTGTATGTTTATTACGTGATAACTCCACCAATGACGCTTTTTACCCGACTGCGCAACGCAAAGGAGGGTAATGTGTTTATCAGCCTATATATGTATGTATGCATGTGGGTTTGTACCTTTGTGGCACTATTTAGACCAAACGCGTGGACCGATTTGGATAAATGATACGTCGTTTGATTCGTCATGACGGCGCAAATGTCACAGAATTGAAAAATCAAAATGGCCGATTTTGGACGCCATATTGTAAAAAAGTAAAAAATGAAAATCAACAAACCATATCAAGTGGGGTATCGTTGAATAGGTATTAATAAATCATTTTTAGGTTTCTCATATTGTTTTTCAATCAGAATTACCGTTTAGGATCTATAACGATTTAAAGTTGGTTAGTAACGATTCTCAATTATAGTTATGCTTTTAATTTGGAAATTGTTTAATTTTTGTGCAAGTGAGATCACAGTTGATGAGAAAATCAATAAACAAATATAAATGTCTGACCCTAACTAAAAAGTGTAAAATAAAATAAATTAATTTAAAAAATAAAAAAACCCGACTGCTTAGTAAAAACTGAAAAGAAAAAAACAAGTAAGTCCGGTATTCGAGACTTTTGTAATTGAATATTATTGAATAACGATTTTAACAGTTGGGACCCATAAAAAATCCAACTTCTTAATAAAATGGGTCCCGACTGTTAAAATCGATATGTTATTCAATAATATACAATAACAAAAGTCTCGGATACTGGACTTACTTGTTTTTTCTTTCAGTTTTTACAAAGCAGTCGGGTTATTTTATTTTTTTAATTATTTTTTTATGATTCAAACGGCACGGCACGACTTGGCAAAATTTGTATTAACATTGCCTCCTATGCTCCCAGCAGCTTCTAGTATCACAAGTACATACAATGGGAAGCAATGGTAACACGATTTTTCCGTGCCCTTTTCCAATTTATAAAAAAGTCCATCGTCGATCGATTTTCAAAATTATTTTTTGTTCGAAAGAGTATTTTGTTCCTGAGTGGGTCCTCATTGTCCCATATAAATTTTATTGAAATTGTTTTTATTCTTACGCTTTCAACGAATTATTTCCTTAATTCAATTCAGAGGATTTTATAAAAAAAATCCTAATAAAAAAATCTTTGGTAAAAATTAAATATTCTAAAATTATTATTTCTTGTCCTTTTCGGTTGTGACCAACATGGTCACAAGACGTAAATGTTGCTACTGACCCGAAATTATAATCCTATTCGAAAGACACAAGAAATAATAAAATTGTTGACACAAAAGGACATCAATTCTGATGTTCGATTTATGTTGTGATGTTCTTTCTTGACTTTGATTAGTGGGAAGGTCTCAGAATGGCTTGATATCATTCCCATACTTAGTCGATACGCCGTAAAATAACTGTTACATTGTTCTTCTGTAAATAGAAAACAATGAATCTATTAGAAACAAAAAAAAACATAGTAACAACTAGGTATGTAGTTAGTTATACTTTTCTAAGAAATCGTCAAGTTTTTCTTAACAAATATTTACAAAAAAATGAGAGTTAAGATGGTGGGTGTAACACGAGGTATAGAAACAAATTAAATATTTTAAAAAAATATGAACCTCTAAACGCATTTACCATTTTTATTTTATTATTATAAAGCTTCAGAACTAAAATAGTACATTTAAAGAAAAAAAAATTAGAGTTTTTTTTTGCCGTTATAACTCTAACAAGGGTAAAATTTTTGTATAAAGGAGAGAGGTAATCTTCAAATATTGAAAAATGAATAGAAATTAATGATTATAGAATGATAAACAAACAAGCAATCTTACAATCTCGTTTATACTACACACGTAGGCTTTACCATCAATGTTATAATTTTGGGCCTTTTTATAATTCGACTCGCTTCCCGCGCGGGACTTCGTTCCCGTGGGAATTCTGGAAAATCATGTATGTCCATCCCGGATAATGTAGGATTCTAATGGTGAAAGAATTTTTCAAATCGGTCCAGTAGTTTCGGAGCCTATTCGATGGAAACAAACAAACAAAAAGTCAAATCATTCCTCTATGTATAGATATAGAAAACGGCACGGCAAAATTGTATTGCCATTGCCTCCTATGTACTAGTGACACTAAAAGTTGAGAACAGGGGGAAATGGTAATATAAATTTTGCCGTGCTGTACGAGTTATAAAAAGGCAATTAGAAACCTTGGGAGCGCACGACATGGGACAAAAAACTCGAAATCAGGTTATTCCAGCGATATACAGATAGTACGCGCCTCCTCATAAAATATTCTTACTATTCCGGTCTTGCATGTTCTACGCATCATCAATCCACCACAGTCTCTACTCTTTAGATTTCATTTTTACTATTACACTTTTATTCTTTTGGCAAGTTAAAGCATTCAGATTTTTTCCAAGTTGATTGATTGAGGACCAATACCCAAATGACTACTTTTGATCAATTCTTTATGAAAATATTATTTTAACCGACTTCAAATAAAGAAAGGGGTTCTCAATTCGACTTTTTTTTATATTACGCGGTAACTCCAGTTGTCAGCCGATTTTCAAAAATGTTTTTTTTTTCGGAAGAGTTGATACATTCCTAAGGAAGCCCCATATAAATTTTATCGAAAGTGATGATGAGCTTTTTAAAAAACACATATTGATGACGTTTTTGTATGTGGTTTTCAGCTGAAAGGCATTGTTCTGATTGATGTCAGTTAATTCTTACATTTTAATATTGACAGTTATTTCTTTGATTCTTAACAACTTAAGTTTGGTGTTTTTACAAGCTTCACAGACTCTGTAGCCGTCTGTACATAAACACTTATCTAAGTTCATCTTGACGTACAATTCAAGAGTTTCCTATATTTGACCAGTCTTAACAACAAGATGCTTTCAAAATCTTACTCGCTTTTTAAAGAAAACAAATTGTTTGGTATAAAATGTTGTTTGATTAACACAAACTGTCGCAGCACGTCTCATCGTCAGGTTTTACGAGAACCGGCTCTATTACAAACGCGATAAGGGCGACGTCAAGGTAAACATGTGTACTTGTGTAGTCTAATGTGCTGTCGTTAGTACTTCTATTCCTATTATAACGCCTACGTGTCTTTTTATCGAACCCCCGGCCTTGGGTCTGTGGTTCACTGACTTATTACTTAGCGTGGACCCTACAACAACCTTTGTGGCGACCAGCGGAGCAGAAAGAATTGTAAACCATTTTAAAAAGAGCTCTTAGGGTGAGATTACACTTTAAATACCTCTGTGTTTGTGGAATGCATTCCAAATCAACTCTTCTACTGGATACAATAATGTAATGCTAGACAATGTGGTTAACAAAACAATACAAATGGATTATAAAAAGAAATTGGATTTACAAAGTTATTGTTGCTTGTTTTGTCAATGATCTGATTACTTTTATATATCTTCATGATTTTAGCAGGCTATTTCGCTTATTTATAACTATTTTTTAACTTTGTTTAGCTGTTTTGGTTTTTGTTGTTGTTAAGCTGAATTTGAGTGGAATTGGCTTGTGTGAGTTTTCGTGAAATGGTTAGTTTTTTGTGAGTCTTCCAAATAATTAGAAAAAAAGACCGTTTAAAAAATATTAGCTGTATGATTGATTAGGTTTGCTTACGATTAATGTTTTTGTGTACAATATATAATATTAATATTAACGATATAGAAAACTTTGCTTTCCTACAATAGGGCAAAGCAATAAGATAATGGAATCGGGTGTAAATATGCCGATATATATGTATTACGTACCAAGTATGTAAAAAATCCCTATCACTAATATTTATTACAAACTAGCTTACCGCCCGCGTGTACTTCAGGTTATATCGTGCCCAACTGTGGGATAAAATGTAACCCAAGTCCTTTTCCAGGCTCTAATCTATCTCTGTACCAAATTTCATCAAAATCGGTTCAGTAGTTTAGGCGTGAAAGACGGACAGACAGACAGAGTTACTTTCGCATTTATAATATTAAATAAAAATAAATAATTAAACATAATATAAGTATAATACGTATATAAGTTAGGATTAAGTCTATTAGAATAAGACCTCTAACTTACGTGTGATCCCAGCTATTCTCATAACCAAAATAGATGAGCAGGGATCTTGCTAATCTGGTGAGCTGCTAGCTCATTATGTCAATTAGACCGATTGTGGCTCAAAATATCACTTTGAACTGTAGTATCGTAAGCGGTGGTTGTGTGTCGGATTCAGTGTTGATTATTTGAATAAACATTGCTAGATACAATGAAGAGGAAAACGCCCGAAAGATAGAGGTGTACAGAAACAGTAAGTTTGGCCAGAGTAGATGATTTTTGACTTTGTTTTGAGAGATTGTTTGGTTCAGTTGTAGTGATCTGAATCGAAGTTTCTGGGTTCAATTCCTGATCATGAAAAGAAACCCTAGAGTAGGCCTTTTAGAGAGTGGTTTTTAATTGTCGTCATCAGCCCGCATATACGTCCTCACCGAGGGGCACGGGCTTCCCTTCGAAACCCGAAGGGGATTTAGGTTTTTAATTATTTGAGCCTAAATATCTTATGCATTATGTTAGTAATAATTATGTAAGGAATCTGTGCATATACATTTGACATGATCCTACACTGATTAGGTAGGTAATTAATCTTTTCTTTAACCTAATAACATTTTCTTCCATTTTTATTCTCGGTGACTTCTCTCTCTACTGCCTGTCTCTAAGTCTCTTCTCTTTCTTTCTCATTTTACTACTCTACTTCTTATCTTATAACCTCATTTGTTGGTCTCAGCAGTGTTTGTTTGTTGACATTTGACGGGGTCGGTGCAGCGCTATCGGATCGGCTCTATCTTGGTTGAATCGCCGTTGAAGTTGAATCGAACAATAGGTGTCAGATAGACGCATTGTCTACGGTGTCTTTACCAGTTTATCGCAATTTCTATCCTATAGGTAGGCTACTTTACAAGTACAATCAAAAGCATAGAAAGTTTGACATTTTTGGTTTTGTAATTATCGTTTTACGTGGATGTAAGAGTTGAAATCACATTTTAGTTCTCAAGTGAGATTCAAAATTAAATGTTACTTACTAGCTTTCTGCCCGGGACTTTGTACCCGATGAAATTTTAGGAAAATTGTGTAGCCTATGTTTAATTCTTATGTTTGAGCTATATTACTGCAAATTTTCATCAAAATTCATCGAGTAGTTTTTGTGTGATTGAGTTACAAACTTTCTCATCTATTAAATTAGTGAAATTTATGAATCCAGTAAGAATTCCTGTATTTTCTCCTGCAAAACAAAGACAGCAGCATGTCAGGATTCAGGTGCATACAAAAACTGCCTCTATTACAAACGTGATTAAGGCGTCGTCTAGCTTAACAAGCTGATGTGATATCGTGTGTACGGTTAAAAAGTTTTTAACTGTTTCGAACAATTGAAATTGTAAATCTGTGTTTTGAGAACTGTAGCATTATGTCTTCTTCAATTTATTATGAGAGATATGACGCATTGGTTACAAAATAGTAACATTACGAGATTTGACGTTTTAGCACTCCGCATTTAATGGCCATTCTGCAAACTTGAGATGTATGGGCACTTAAACTATCAAAATAATCTAAACAACCTGTAGTCTGCTCGCATTGACTTATTGTCAACTAGCTTTCCGCCCAGGACTTTGGGAATTGGGGAAAGTTATGTAGCCTACATGCTAATCCAGGGTGTCAGTTACCTCCACACCAAATTTTATCAAAATTGGCCCAGCCGTTTGAGCGTGAAAGAGTGACAAACATCCATACATACACCCATACATCTTCACAAACCTTTACATTTATAAAATTAGTAGGATACCCAGGCAACATTGTCATACTAACGAAATACCCAAGATGATCTCGACAAGGTAAGGGATCAATCGGGTTCGTACCAATTCGTACTGAGAGTTTTTCATCTTTTATTTGCAGACTGTAACTCTCTGCGTCTGCTTTACTAAGTTCATAAAAGCCGCTTTCAAGGTCGAATGAATAAGCCTGAGCTCTGCATCTTTGCATCTGACATAAATAAATTCTAGACTATAGTAATTTTTAATTTTTCTTGTCTCCATCTGTTTGTTATCGAATACACCGATGTTAGTTATTATTGTTTAATAATATATATATTAAGTATTTTAACCACTGCTGGATTAACATTTTTTATGAGTGTTAGGCCCCGCCCCATGTACTTTCTTGAAATAATAATTTTCTATTTGTAGTAAAGAAAGCACTAAAGTGAAATAAACGAATGTATTAGTCACTAAGAAAGCGCGTAAAAAAGAAACAAAAATTACAATATTTTACGGGAATTTTTTAATAATATCATTTTCGATAGGAATGAGTTTCTGTAGGGATTTAACGTATTAGTATAAAGAACCATGAGAAAATCAGTGAGCTTGTTTGACTTTTATTCTCTGTACTTAATTGAGTGAGCGTCCTCTGAAATCTGCCGCCCCTATGACGCTACCGCCCCTAGGACGCTGCCGCCCCTAGGCCGCGGCCTATACGGCCTATTGACAAATCCAGGACTGATTTTGACTAATGACGAATGAGAGAAGTGGCATGAAGGAGCCAGGTTTTAAACGAGCCACTTGCATTTCGGTAGTTTAGGAACGGATTTGATTGGTGATTTCACTTTAAAGTGGGAACACCTGACTTCCCGTTACCCACAAACATAAAACCCCCAACAAAATCCGTTCCTAAATTACCGACATAATTCAAATGGCTCTTTAAAAACCTGGCTCCGTCATGCCACTTCCCCCTACTTATTCGTTATTCCTTTGTTACAGAATTGCGAATGAAGTCAAGATGACAAGAAAGTTTCTCTTCTGTTTCCCCTTGAGGCTGGGGAATATAATCTTCGGTTACATCGTCATTGTAAGTATAACATTTTCTAGTGCCTGCTTGAATATTTCGAGTCACGGAAAAGTCATTGAATATAAACTTTGCTCATATTTTTGTGACAGGCGCTTTTTTTCAACAATCAGTAAACAGTTTTGGATGCCGCACTCGCATCAGAGAACTCTGTGTCTGAATCTCTAGTCTACATCTATTACCAAAGGATTAAGGATCCAGGGTTCATTCATTGACTTATGTACCTAGATAGAATCATCAATTTTTAATAATGCTATGCATTTTGACGGCCGGTTTGGTCGAGTGGTAGTGACGCTGCCTCTTGATCGGCGGGTCCTGGGTTCGATCCCCAGTCGGGGCAAACATTTGTGTAAAAAGCAGATGTTTGTTCTCGGGTCATGGGTGTTTGTGTTTGTCTTTATGTGTGTTCCGAGGGACCCACGACACAAGGGAAAACCTTAGTGTGGGCCTTTGAGTGTGTAACGTTTATTTATATTATTATTTATTATTATTTGCTAGTGGATTTTATTAGGTGTCTGTAAATGTGTAAAACTGACTTTTTTCACAATTCTTTTCAGATAATAGCTTTAGCTGTGATGGCATTTAATTTATACAAGCTGGGCCTGGGCATCGTATCAGACAAATCTGAAATAGACAACAAATTCAGAAACTTCGAGAATGTCGACAGCCTTTTTGGTCAGAGCAAGAAAGATCTGGTAGCTCTTATTGTTTTAATATACTACTCAACATATGTGGCCATAGCATTCCTTTTGTTTATATTTGCTTCGCTATTCACGTGTGGAGCCTACAGGGTAAGTTCCAGATAAAAGTTATCAGTTTTTAGTTGTGTCTTGTTTTTGTGTATCCCAAGGGCCCACCAATCCTAGCATGATATTTTGAGGATGTTAAGTTACTTCTCATCTAAGTTGAATAGTTAATTATTTAAATTCTCCCTTTTTTTAGTAAAATCAGAGTAATTTTTATCGCATCATCGCTTCGAATACTCCATGTTAAACAATCTGGTAAAAATTTAAGAAAAAAACGCAATTTCATGGCCTTGGCTAGAGGGCAATTGGACTAAGATTTTTCAGAATTTTTTAGGGAAATGAAAACATTCGGCGCGAATGGGAATTAAACCCACGACTCCAGAATAAAACCTTCCTTAAATTCTTTGTCAATATTCCTCGTCACGGGAAGCGATTAAAATATTCAAATAAGATTTCGGAGAGTGGTAAAACATCAAATGACAAAGATATTTCTTTGTTTGATGAAGTAGTTCTTATATTAATCATAGCAAATGGAGGCATAGTGAATAAAAAAATTAAAAGTGTGTGAAAAAATTAAAATGCTTAAGATTATTACTATTACTCGACTTGTAGAAAACCCATCGGGAAAATGACCTTGCCTTCTATCTTACGAATTTTTCGAGGCAATCAAAGCTAATTCAAAGTCTTCAATCTCTTTCCAGGCGAATAGCTGCCTCACTAAGACATTCTTCGCGTATTCGTTCATACACCTGTTCCTGACCATCGGGCTGGTGGTGTGGGAGGCCCTAACTGCTGGGTGGATACAGCTGGGGCTTGTTATCCTCTCTGATGGTGAGTCTTTGAGCATCTGTGCCGCCATTAACCAACTACTTTTACAAATATTATATTACTAATTTACTTGTTTTGTTCCGCTTTATAATGATATAATAAGTAATTTTGTATTTAACACGCGTCACCTGTGTCTTATCTCTCAACTAATCTAAGGTAGACTGGGAGAATTTCCTTCGGGGATAAGTCCACCCTCATCATTTATATTACCTTTTTTATTATATTATTCGCTGACTCGGGCAACTTCGAAACGCCTTTTTTCCATATTTTCTCACCTTTTAAACCTTCCCTGGACTTCAACGAATATTTCAAGACTAAAATTAGCCAAATCGGCTAAGCCGTTCTCGAGTTTTAGCGAGAACAGCAACAGCAATTCATTTTTATATATTGAAAATATTGATTCCGAGCAATACAGAATTTACATACACACATACTTTTTTGATTTACGTTCATCAGTATCAGTAACACAAATCGATTACGGTGAGGAAAAACATCTTGAGGAAACCTATTAAATTACACTTTCAGGAGACTGAACGTGAACGTGTAACCGTTATGCAACCCGTTCAGGTTTCCCTATTGGTACGATAAAGGCAGCTCCACTGTAATTATCTAATCTATCAACACTAAGATTGTGGTTAAGCGTACCCTGAATGAAAAGCGGAAGAAAGCACTACAAAAAAAGCAGGCAACTATCTCTTCTTTCATTCAATCCAACTCTAACACACGCGCCCATTATATCTCATTAAATATTAAACCAACGATTAGCAGCTAACCAGGGCTCCGATTCTGTAGTTTGTATGTCGATGGAACGGAGGCCACTTTATCAGTTCAAATGGCGAAATTGAGAACTGTTTATTTTCATATACTTGCTGACAACCACCCCGACCAGCAGCGCCACCACCAACGGAACGTAAAGTTATAAACTACTTAGCAACTAAAAATTCAGTTGGCGGTAGCGCCACTAATCAAAGCAGCCGTCAATAGATGTATGAAATTTGGATAGTTCTCAATTTCGCCACCTGAACGGACAAAATGGCTACCATTCCATCGACACACAACTTAAGTTACAGAATCGGGGCCCAGATGTTTATAAATATCATTTTCATAATTTTATTTGACAATTAGGCCAATGTTCACCAATTACTTATTCAATTCACAAGTGATTTCAAAATAAGGTTATGTTTACTTATTTTGTTTGTAATAGTACACAATGCAAACTGGCTAATGTAAGATCCGGAGATAAAAGGAATTAGCCAATGAAGGATCTGGCAAATAACGGATCTGGCGAAAAACGGACCTGAAAAAAAACGGATCTGACTTTAGTATGAATAAAGGAAATGACACATGTCGTGAAACTCAACTATACACCAGACTTGACAATGTCTTTTTCATAGACTTTTTTGTAATTTTATCTAGTTAGTAATTACTAACCGCGGGTTAACCCGAGGTTCAAATTTTAAATACTAAATAAATATTTTAGGGATAACCCCAGAAAGACGAAAAAACCATTATAATGATGATCGTTAGTTGTAAAAAAGTTGAGTTACCTAATATTGTTTCAATCACTAAGTATAAGTTTGTATTCTGTGTTTTTTTTCAGTTCTCCTAATAGTCTGCCTATTCAGCGTGAAGTACCTGATAGAAGCAATACGCACCGGACACATGTACTGTCACCCTGGAGAAGTCTACTACAAGTACTGATAATTATCAATTTATCAGCGCTACTTATCTAAACCGATCATAATTCGTACTACGTGGATATACAAATTCACATAGATAAACATATGCCCTTGTCACACTATCACTCAGCAGCTTGAGTACGATGGTGATAGCGCGCGTAATGCGCCGCGGTCCTCTGTCAAAATGACAACGCCAGAGGGCGACTAAGCCTTTGCGCGGGGCCCTCGCGCTATCAAAGTGAAGTTTCAGCGTCAGCCGAGTGGCACGCCGCGCGAGTTTGTCGCCATCGTATTCACCGCTGGTGAATATACGTACTGCTAATTTGTTGTACTCGTAAGAATAGAATAGAATAGAATAAAATATAATAGAAAAATCTTTATTTTATAGGACATTCAGGATGTCACTTAAAACAAGTCAAGATTACAATGAAATACATACAAACATACATTAAACGATTTAAATACATATGTTATAGGCAATGTGTATAATCCGGCATTGTATAGAATACCTAGGTATTATATACATTGCCTAAAACGTTCAGGCAATGTGTATAATATTATTCATTTCATACATTGCCTAGGTATTGTATAAAATGCCCGAAGCGCATCAGGCAATGTGTATAATGAACGAACACGGGAACTAAATCATTTTTTTTAATCACTATTGGTTAGCCCTTGGCATCATCTCACCTGATCGTAAGTGATGATGATGCCGAAGATGGAAGCGGACTAACCAAGACTTACCAACGCAATGGGGGGCTGGCTATCTTATCTTCACACAGAACACATCAATGCTGTCAACGTTGATGTTTGTCGGCAAGACTTAGATAAGATGGTGGTCACTAGCCAGGCGGGCTAAGAAAATACCCTACCGCCAACCAATCCGAGTCTAACAAAGTTAGACCCCGCCGGGATTCGGACTCGCGACCTCCTGGTGTAAAGCGAGTGGCTTAACCACTACTCCACGGAGGCGGTAAAGAGAAGAAAAATCGATTACATACATTACCTATGCTTCAACCGGCATTCTGTACAATGACTAGGTATTCTATACATTTCCTAGGTAAAGTGTAAAATAGTTCAAACATTGAACATCATTTCATACATTGCCTGAACGACCCCGGCATTCTATACATTTCCTAGGTATTGTATAGAATACCTGCATTATACACATTGCCTATAACACATACATATACATACGCATTCGTACCTCTGATCCTACTGACTCTACGCCTATTCGCAAAGGTGCAGTGCTCCTCAGAGAAGAACAGGCAAGAAACTCTGAGGTTGCTCTTTTAAATCGCATTACAAATTTTCTTATTTACTAATTTTAACTAAATCTGAAATAACTGTAGAGCTGAGCAGTTCATTCCCATGGCTGCCTGTCTGATAGATAATCAGAAATTTTGTAATAGCCCTTTTTGCTAAGTTTTTGTTTAACCACTGTCTTAAATTTATCCAAAGGTAAATTTTGAATACACATGGGAATCCTATTATAGAAACGTATACATTGACCCATAAAAGAGTTCGTGACCTTGTGGAGACGACTGTCTAGTACATCCAGTTTATGCTTGGTCCTTGTATTAACATTGTGCCTATCGCTATTTTTCTTAAACAAATGTTAAAAAATAAGTACTGATCAACATCAGTACGTTGATATAATGAATACATATCGACCACATATGCCTGTCATCCTGAAGAGGTTCACTTTAAGTGCTGTTATTTATCAATACTGCTAATCTATAGTACTGTGATATGTAGTCTCGAGATGGGATTACGTTTCACAGACGTTACTGGCTGGTAGGAGTGCTGTCACCATCATCAAGTATCGATTTAAATTTGAAATTGAACTAGTTCATTTTAGAATAAAAAGAAAAGATGGTGACAGCAATCCTTGCCCAGGGGTCAGCCAAGTGTCTTAGACGTGTAAATAAGTTTTCGGAAGTGTATTTGATTTAAGCGTATTACTCTGTCGCGATTGTGTAATAAAGTCCTGTGTAAATCTAATACACGTCTAAGACACTTGGCTGTCTCTTATCGAATGACCCCTGGCCCCGGATCGCTGTCACCGTCTGTTCTTTTAAACCAACTTCAAAAAAGGAGGAGGTTTCTCAATTCGATCGTATTTTTTTTAAATGTATGTCCGCGGATAACTTCGTCGTTTATGAACCGATTTTGATTATTCTTTTTTTGTTGGAAAGGGAGTATCCCAAGAGTGGTCCCATGGAAGGAAACCAGGATTTGATGGTGGAATCCTGAAGAAATTGAGGGAAACTCTCGAAAAAATTGTCTTTTTGGGATTGAAGTCGGTGACTCTTACGTTTTTGACGTGGAAAATTATTATTATAGAATAAACTAGTTCAATTTCAAATTTAAATCGATACTTGATGACAGCACTCCGACCAGCCAGTAACGTCTGTGAAATGTAGTCCTTTCTCGGCGAAGACTACATATCACAGTACTGATCATCATTAGAACAAACACATAAGCAATACATATCGACCGCATCTACACGTGGTCGATGTGTATGCTTATATCAACGTATTTGGCCGGTTTTTCGAGTGGTAGTGACGCTGCCTCTTGATCGGCGGGTCATGGGTTCGATCCCCAGTCGGGGCAAACATTTGTGTAAAAAGCAGATGTTTGTTCTCGGGTCATGGGTGTTTTTGTTTGTCTTTATGTGTGTTCCAAGGGACCCACGACACAAGGGAAAACCTTAGTGTGGGCCTTTGAGTGTCTAGCGTTTATTATTATTATTATTATTTATTATTATCGATTATGATCAGTACAACAAATCAGCAGTATTGATAACACCTTGCGGTATTGATGTCACCTTGGAAAACTAAACAAAAGTACAGCAGGAATTGTTATTTTTGACGTGACACTGATCCCATTTTTGAAGACTTGGATTAACGTGGTTTATTGCATATGGAATCAGATTATTCCAAGCCATAAAAAAAACAATTTCAACGAAAGCTCCATTTTGACACACATCGCGCTGCAGTGCAAGAGCAATTTGGAAAGAATTGACCTACTGACGGTTAGTGATTAATAATACTAATCTTTTTCTTTGTGGGTAGAAGCCAAAACATAATGTCACCTTGAACACGTCTCCTGTTATGTCCACGTTAAAAACATATGAATCAACTGACTAGTACCAACAGTCTATGAGCAGATAACTACAAACTAAAACGTCATTCAAATATAATGTGTAAATATTTTTTGGTTTTTACATGGGACCACCTCAGGAGTAGACTCTTTCAAAAAAAAATTTGAAAATCGGCTGACAACTGGCGGCGTTATCGCGTAACAAACAATACAAAAAAAATACTTTTTTAAAGTCTGTTTTAAGTAGTGATCATTCAATACTTGGATAGTAAGTAACTAAAAATTCTGAGTCGGGGCCAATGTTCACAACAGTGTATTTATGTTTACAATTTAATATGTATTTTATTTGTAAGTTTTAATATCTTATGTTAATCTTTATGATTCTGTGATGATCTAAGAAAGCGTATATCTATTTTCGTACTTAGGAGATAAGTATAGAATTTACATTCCATTTCAAATCAACTATCCTATTGTAACAAAGCCACAATGCTGTCGAAAACTTACTTTCCAAATTAACTTTCTTACAAAACCATTTTCATCAGCTGCAATAATAAGTTTGTAAAACTACGTTATTTTTGCGGTGCGTACAATGAAAATCAATGTAGATTTGTATGCAGAACTAGTTTTGTAACTGCAAAATAGCTTTGTATTGCAACGATAGTTGGTTTGAAGTTATAGAAAAACTGACATATTTTGGTGATACTTTTAAATGTCCTTTAAAATTGTTTCAGTAATGATCATTCAATAACATTATCACTTCTTTGGTATTGTAAATAAGACTCACAACATTAAATAGGTAGGTACGTATTTTATAACTCTATTTTTTACTAATAGAGAATCTTAAAAATACGTCACTGTACTTCCCAATAATAAATTTGTCTTTCTTTCTTTACTTTTCTGGTTACACTTTATAAAAATAACACAAATAAAATCAGTTAAGATCAATAATTTAGTCTTTTATTTAATTAAGTAAACATGTAGCTGTCCTTTACTTACGAAAACTTTTTTATGTAAAATTAATAAATTAATAACTAAATAACATAACATCTAAACTATGTACGATTCTTTGTTGTGCTTATTTTTGTTTAGAATCCCGGGATCCTACAATAATTACTTATTTATTTTATTACTTGCTTACTAAAAATTAAACAAAATCACAGTCGTGAGGATTTAAATTACAATAAATAATATGCATTACATCAAAAATAAATATCTATCTATCTACTGATATCTTAAAGGTATGTTACGCAAATTTATAGTTTCTCGCAATGTTCCTGTCAGGTCTCTTTTCCGTCTGCGTCCAAGCATCATGGGCACCACCATAGCCATTGTAGCTGGTACCATACCAGCACCAACCGCTGCTAATACTGACGAACTGTCAGGTGTTCCATTCGACACTATCTTCCTCTTCACAACTCTATTATAAACCGGTTTTTGCTGCGAACCTGACGTCCCCAAATCCTGCATCTTATCCATGTCACGTTTTGACTCTTCTACCGTTTGGAAACTTTTCTCTACTTCCAACATTCCCCCGTGAGAGGTCGTCATGTTAGCGAACGCGTTATCCACTGGTAGGACCGTCAGAGCAACTGCTTGATGTGACGTCACAGAGCCATAGTCTGAGCGATCATCAGCAGGAGTGCTTAACGACCTTTGACGCTTCTTATTCTTATATCCTTTAGTCGTAGAAAGAAGCACCCACTGTCCATCACCGTAAGGAGGTCGTGATGACCGATCTCCTTCGTAATCCGGTGATCCTGCGTACACTACTTGCGTTGGCCTTCGTATAGGTCGTTGCACTACCGCCTGATGCAAAGCTTCGTACTCGTGAGGGAAATTAGACGGTCGTTGATCGGTCAATACTGAATCGGACATTCCATAAAACACTGTATCGTCTCCTGGATATGTTTCCTGAGAGTCACAGTTGGGCTTGTGCGGACGCCTGCTATCGTCTGGTGTCCACGTCGAGGTGTATGAACTCTGCTGAGGCTTAGTCCATGTTGGCTTAGACGGCATTTCTGCATCGTAATCAAAGGGGACTAGTTTGTTATTCACAAATTGAGGGCGCATAACACTGGGCTTGTTTTGAGGAGGATAGCTGTAAGTGT
This sequence comes from Aproaerema taeniolella, assembly GCA_949987775.1. Taxonomy (NCBI): domain Eukaryota; kingdom Metazoa; phylum Arthropoda; class Insecta; order Lepidoptera; family Gelechiidae; genus Aproaerema; species Aproaerema taeniolella. The sequence goes on along the minus strand of OX465259.1, from coordinate 2,076,514 downwards.
TTCCCATTCCTTGGTAGGAATTTGAATTATATGGATTGTCATCTGGAAATCTATGTTGTTCGTCATTCCATAAAGTTGGCTTCGGTTTTTTCACATTTGGTTTCCATTTCGATATTTTACTGGTAGACCATGCCACGGGTTCCAATGTAACCCACCCATCTTTGTCATCATAAGGATGTTTATGCTGCTTCACCTTAAGTCTGTTCCATGACGTGTAAACTTTTTCATTTCCATCCTCTTCGTTAGATTCACCACTGTTCATTGAGGACATTGAAGTGTAACGATCAGCTTTCAATTTGTCTTTCTTCAATTTTGCTGCCAATGCTGTGATAGCTGCTAAACGGTCTTGTGAAAAGTCTCTGTAGTCTTTTAATTTTTCGTTATCCAATAGGTAGTCATCAAATTCTTTCTGCGATCCTTCTTCAGGTGTAAATCCTTCTTGGCACGAAGGTCCATAACATCGAGGCTTATCATCGTCCACATCGTGAATAATATGAGTCATAAGATTTTTAACTTCGATGTCATCCTTATCTATAGGATTGATAGAGATTTCTTCCCATCGCGGGGATTGAGTGGGTTCCGTTTCAATTATTGTGATGGGTTGCTTTCCTGGCACTTCGAGCTGGTATGTTTTTACCTTATCGCCATATTTTTCGATTTGGTCGTTGGGGTTGGTGTAAACCAGAGCGAGTACGGAGGTTAGTAGAAGCACTGTCGGTTTCATCGTGGTTTCACTTTCGTTGACGTGACGCGGCGGACGGGCGCGCGCGGACTGAGCGCTGCGCTGCTCGCTGTTCGCTGATATACTTTTGATTCTGATGCACAATAACCCTCTCTGCGTTCTAATGCAATGGCAATTCAGTTCGGTCACGACGAATAAGCGAGATAATTATGTGGCGATTGTCGTTTGCTGTTTGCCGTCTATCTTAATTGAGTATCGCGTCTCTCTCAGTCAGGCCACGACCTCGAGTGAAACCGTTTTTCATTTTGAGTGTTTTCTCCGCGGATAATGGGGGAAAAGTTTCACAGGTTCTGTTTGTTTGAGATTATGATCTTTATGTTTCTGTTATGGCTTCATTTATAGTCTGTGCGAGTGACATTCTCGCTTTCGTTTAAGGTATAAGTGGTGATATCCTGGAAATAGTATAAAGAGTGTAAGGGGCTAATAAAATCATTTAAGTAGTGCTTTTAATAGTATTGGTAATTGGTACTTTCGCCTCTGGTTTCCCCTTTACCCGCCAATCTATCGATTCGACCCAAAACACCGCCTACTCCATTTCTCGAGTCTGCTCTCTCCGTAATCGACGCTATTATCCCTATCTCGACTCGATCAGTGCAGTGCACTCCTATTCGCCTTCGCTGGTTATTGCCAGTAGTTTGCATCGTTAGTTATCTTTGCTTGTATACTATCACTGTACCTCAGATGGTACGTTTTTTTCTGTTTATAGATTAGAAGTTACATACACTCTTACACACACAAGCTCACGCCTTTGGAACCTGTATTTTTTCCTTTGTTTATGACTATAGAAGTTTTCTTTTCACTATAAGAAGAGTAGTATTATAAGCCAGGAAAAACTTTGATGTCTTGTGATAACATGAGGTATATACCCTATGCTATTAGAATATTGCAATGAAAATGGGATAACCTGATGCGCTGGCCTCAGTACGTAACAACTTTAAGTAGAGAATTGACTTTTCACTCTAACCGACATTGAAACGACCTCCACTAAATTATAAATCTTTTCACCCCGTATATTGCCTTAAAAATCCATGTTCCCAGATAAGGTAGAACAAAACATTATTCATAAAGAAGATAGGAGTACCCCGGCAGAGTACTCTAATTACCCACTGCACTTTTACCGGCCGATCTCAATCCCTGTCTATCGTGGTGTTATACTCACTTGCTTCTTTAAATGGATGTTTGACGAGCGTACGATATATTTTAGATTATGTTCTTGTCTATTCTTTTCGTAAAATTGTTTAATTGGGGCAAATACAGGGCTTGTAGCCCAGTGTCGCTTGCTGATCTGAACTGATCAGTGAGGTTAAGCAACGTACATACAGGCAAGGAAAATTATTAGTGACCGGAGTTTCGTGCTTCGAAGGGCACGTTGTCCTGGCTGTTGTCGGTTGTCAGAGGCCATTTGACAGTTTCAACACTCTGATCTACATGATAAGAAGAAAGGTTGAATCCGTCAAGGATACATTTTAATAATTATATAAGTCGCTATTAATTTTTAATGTTTGGCAACGCAAGATTTGTGACATCACATAATAAATATACTTAAATAAATAAATAGTTTATTTATTTCTCTATACAAAAGTTGGGGATGATACAGATGACAGAATTATTTGATTATCTTTTGTGAGAGCTGGTGTTCATACTATCTATTAACCCTGAAGAAAACTCTATGGGATTATTATTAAACAACGTTTAAAAGAAAGAATTTAAATACACACAACAATGTATGTATCTAGTTATACTTACAAACCAAATGGGATTAAAATACCTATTTTGGGAAGTAAATTAGATACTTTCACATTAGTAACTAAACTGACAGCACGATGCCGGTAAATACTCATCGACGTAAGTAATTTCCTTATTTAGTAAGTTAACCTGCAAACTTTCCGGTTTGGTCGAGTGGTAGTGAAGCTGCCTCTTGATCGGCGGGTCCTGGGTTCGGTTCCCAGTCGGGGCAAATATTTGAGTAAAAAGCAGATGTTTGTTCTCGGGTCATGGGTGTTTGTGTCTGTCTTTGTGTGTTCCAAGGGAACCACGACACAAGGGAAAACCTTAATGTGGGCCTTTGAGTGTGAAGCGTTTATTTTTTTTTTTTTATTCCGGTTTCTTCTTTATCAATGCATTTTTAAACAGTTCCTTCAATATGATAATTTTTTGTTTAAGATTTTTGCAGTTATTTTACAAGATTTTAATATATTTAATCGACTTTTTATGTGATATAATTGACCACATTTATTAAAAACAATTATGTTAATTATATTTCCCATAGGAATGGATTTATTCTTCGAAGTTCAGTGGTGGGAGTTAAAAACGGACTGCCTTGGACTGCCTAGCAAATGAGGTTATATCTAACCTTCTTCTTCTTTCCAATAGTAAGTATTACAACAAAGTTCATACCAGTACACTCTCACTCGCTCTGTTCTCTTTCACTCTTGACTGGAAGTGAAAGGATAACTTAAAATGTGCCAGCTGCCTAGTCTTCCCAGGTTTCTATAGAAGCCAGTAAATAAGACGCGAGAGTTTTGCTTTAACGTGGGCGAAGGTCTGTCAACTTATCACTTATCATGTTTCATAATTAATAATTTTCAGAGTGGATATCAAATGTAGCTTCAAGTGATTCCAGAACCACATGAAGTTCCTGTACCAAAAAAGAGATTATACAGGGTGGTCCAAATAGTGACGTTCAAAATTTTTTTTTAGATACCTCACCCCCGGGTGTATCCGAAAATGCCCCATGTATGTTCCGCGATTTTTTGTAGTTTAGAAGTTATGATTTTTTGAAAGCGTTTTTGTTATTTTCTACCAGCGCTACTTAAAAAATCATAACTTCTTTAACAGTAACAATTTTCAAAAATTTTTGGTTAACAGTAACAGTAACAGTAACAGTACAAACTCATCAGTGTTTCCTCAGCTTACCAAATAATAAAAAAAAGATTGGTCTTAATAGGGGATTTTTCGATGAAATCGGTCTTTAAACTTAATTAGGTGAAAACGCGCTTAGAAAATTTTATGTTAGAATAAATTGTTCATCGCAGATCAGTTAATCGCAAGCCAAAAAATTTCAGTTTCAACCGTTTTTTTGATAACTTGTAATGAAGAATGTGGCATAGTTTATTTATCAAATGAAAGGGTGACTCAAGGTGACTATGCTGAAACCAAAATTTTTTGAAAATTGTTACTACATATTAAAGAAGTTATGATTTTAATTAAGTAGCGCTGGTAGAAAACATGGGGTATTTTCGGATACACCCGGGGTGAGGAATCTAAAAAAAAAATTTTGAACGTCACTATTTGGACTACCCTGTATGCACTAAGTGTATAGATAGACAGGTTTCAAAATTAAACCCTTTTAAAAATCTCTCTATCTATTGCATAAGTTAGGACCGCAAATGAAACACTATAAAGTATCCAAAATAAAATAAAGCTTATTTAATTTAATAGTTTCAATCTCCAAGTTTTCTATGACATCATAATAGCGCGTGAACTGACTACAATTTGCCACTCTTACGTTATTTAACAGCCGATCTCCCGTAACTAACGTAATTTGTAGAGAAAGGTGCGTTAACGGCGCAGACCTGTTTTTTTGTGTCATTTGTACTATTACGCTATTACTTGGAGATATAAAAAGTTTGTAAACAACTCTACTGGCCGGCTATTCGGTGGGATATAAAGATGACCACTTCATGTGTTCAGAGGGCGAAATTTAGAACTATCAAAACATAAATAAAATAATTATGGGTCAATCTTCTTCTTAGCGAATTGATGACTTGTCATCGTGGTGATAGGATTTGCCAGTCAGCGGGAGGAGTTCGCTTAACTGTTGCCCAGGGTGTGTGTCTAGACACAAAGTTTGGGTTCGTCGTTCAGGGAGGCTCCTCACGCACCCTTATGGGTTAATGTGTCCAGTGGCAGATGACCGCCTTCCTTATGCTGTACTACCAGCTGCCCCTTTTTAAACTCGCACCAAATAAGCGGGATAGAGTAGATAAAAATGTACATAACATAATATGGGATTGTAGGTTTAAAATAATAATAATAATAACTAACTATAGAACTCAAGACACAATGGAAAGTTCAGACTGTCAAAACGGTACCCATCATTCTCTCATCTACAAGAATCATCCCTCGCCGACTTCATACCAGCCTGCGACTACTTATCATACATCGCCTCACATACATTCTTTTACAAAAGGCAGTTATATTAAACACGTGTAGAATAGTTAAGAAGTTTCTTTCTCTGGATATGTAAAAAATAAAACTCCCCTATCGTTTTGGTCGCAAGCCCGCGATAGAGGCGAAATCCCCAGAAATGGGAGAAGAAAATGGTTTTTCTCGAATTAAATAGGTAATAATAATAAGCATTTATTATTCCTCTCAATTAAAATGGGAAATGCGTGAGTGTAGCAAGCGCCAATATTTTTATTCCCAAACTATTGATGATCAAGAAAGATATTTTTTTTTTGCCACGGTTAGCTGCCACTTTTAGCTGCCTGTATGTGCCATTAACTTTGCGTTTTAAATTTGGGGCAATTTGTCGCAAGCATTTTCTTGCTTCGGAGAGTGCTTGAAATCGTCGGTCCAGCAGTTGTCGACTGACTATGACTACAGTCGTTAAACCAAGTCAAATGATATGAGGTTTAATAGTTCTGATATCAGGGTTAGACTTAGACCCAATTTCACTATACTGTTAGGTATTTATCAGACGATTACCAGCTAACCCAAACTTTAAAATTTTTTTTTGAAGTTTTGTCTGATTAACTTAGTAACTAACACAGTGTGGTGAAATTGGACCTTAACTATACAATAAGGGCCCATTTCTTAGCGGGAAAAACACTGTGTTTATTTAAATTATAATTAAATAACGGATTTATTATGATGTTCTATGAGTGAATTCGCAAAGGTTACTACTCTTTATGTGTTAAGCTATAAAATGAATATTTATAAGCATTAGGTTAATTAATTAGTCAGTTGTGTTCCTTCTCTATCGAATTGGTCATTATAAACTGTAATAATAGATGTAAAGTTGTTAAATAAATAAAATAAATAAAAAAATCTCACTGTTATAAAATTATATAATTTCAAGTTTGTTTATACGAGTTACATTTAATTACGGAATAGGAAAGAGCATATTAGTGAACAATGAGTGTGAATCATACAATTAAGTAATTAGCGGACATTGAACTTGCTAAGGAGGAGCCCGACTCTATCATTATGTTGCGTTTAAGTCGTTTATTTTTCTACATCGTATATTATTGCAGAGTAAACCAGTTGAAATGCGGTTTTCTTTCTTTCGTGTACGAAATAAGAGCTCTGTGAAGTCCAAAAGTCTGTCACGTAAGCCGCTGCACCGACCTTAATGAAACTTGGTACGAAAATATTTAAATTTTTCGCTTGTTCGGTGTACGACAGATTCTGTTTAAGACAGATTCTGTTGAAGACAGATTCTGTATAAGACAGATTCTTGATATGACGGAAATCCGTCTTACGACAGAAGTACAGTCTGAACAATGTTGTTTATTTTTTTACCTCCCTGTCTCCGCCCACACGGGAAATTTTATGTAGGTCAGGACAGCTGAGACATGTCGCCCGGAGAGATCTCGCATATTCAGGTCGATAGCAAATCGTTTGTGACGGTATACTTTCGCCAAAAAATCAAAAAAACATGGTTCAGCCAGCCGGATTTTGCACTTTTCGGAGCACATCAGATCTCAGCTCCTGAAGGGTTTTCGGGATTCGTTCCTAATCAAAAGTAATGTGACGCCTATGTGACAGAAATCCGAACTAATTTTAACTATCGTGATGCAATACTTTTGGAGAAATCTTGAAAAACAAGTGTCCAGCCAGCCTGATATCCGGCTGGCTGAACCATGTTTTTTTGATTTTTTGGCGAAAGTATACCGTCACAAACGATGAAAGTTTGCTTGTTTGTCGTCACAAACGATTTGCTATCGACCTGAATATGCGAGATCTCTCCGGGCGACATGTCTCAGCTGTCCTGACCTACATGAAATTTTAGGGGTTGATTGTTCCCTTGAAAATGAACAACTTTTCCCAAAGAACTCTGAAATTCTGAAAACTACTGTTTTACTTCTTACACTGAAACAATCAGCTGACCGCACAGGGCCCCAATTCTGTAACTTAAGTTGTGTGTCGATGGAATGGAGGCCATTTTATCTGTTCATGTGGCGAAATTGAAAACTATTTAATTTTCATATACTTGCTGACAACCACCCCGAGCAGCAGCGCTACCGCCAACCGAACGTAAAGTTGCAAACTACCTGCAACTGAACATTCAGTTGGCGGTGGCGCCACCAGTCAAAGCAACCGTCATTAGATATATCAAAAGGATAGTTCTCAATTTCGCCACCTGAACGGATAAAATGGCGACCATTCCATCTACACACAACTTAAGTTACAGAATCGGAGCCTCGTTTGTATGAAGATTTTTTTTTTAATACTCATTCTGGAAAGTTGTTCAGTTTCTTGGGCTGATTTACATCCTTAATTTTCGCTATCTAATTTTAATTTTAAATTCAGCGAATAAAGACAAACCAAAAGATGATCGAACCTACTTGCTATTTATGGTTTCTGCCTACCCTTGCCTCTATCTACGTACGTAAGAGCAAAACCAACTTGTCAAGAAATGAAGAATGAAATAAGTTTGTTTTTTAACAAATTAAAACTTATATATGAGGTAAATGTGTGCATAAAATAACTTTATTTAGTAATCATTTTTCAAGGAAAATTGGTTCAGTTTAACACTTCCTTATAGGAAGAAAAACTATAGAATCGATGTTCGCAGTTGCCGAGTTCTTTCGGTCACGGTCATGACTGGGATGCGCCTGCGCCGGCGACACTTCAGACACTCATTTAACGCCATCTTTCTGCTTTCTACCGCCAAATGAATCTCTATGGGTTTCTAAATACATTTTCACTTGCGCTTTTCAATAAATTACTGGAAACGAAAAAGTATTTGTTGACTCACTGTAACAAGGAATAAATTTCTATTTTAGTAAATGTTTTTATTATAAACTTTTAATGTCGTCTCTCATTGTAATGTAAAGTCACAGATAATATAATACTATAGTGATGTGAGTTCCACCTTGCTGAGGAAATGTAGTCTAATTCAGATTTGTTTAGAATAAAAACAACAAAAGATTTTTAACAATAACAATTTATTCAATTAACAATTAAACTTAATGTAGATGAAGCGAAAGAGGCGTGTTTGGATCGTAGCAAGTGGCAATCTGTGGTCTCTGCCTACCCCAATGGGAAAAAGGCGTGAGCTTATGTATGTATATGTAAATTAAACTTCCTTATACTTTTGCCTACAATTACACTAGGCAGCATTCGCAGCTATCCAATTAGAAAAATACGACACTCGTGCATTAACACCTGGATAAAAAGCATCAGCGCAGCTATACCCCCAGGATACAATACCAACAATAATATCCCCACCATGGACCACAGGACCCCCTGAGTCTCCTTGACAAGCGTCCTTGCCTCCAATGTCGAGGATACCGGCACAGAGCATATCATCAGTAATGTCTGGATAGAGTTGGAAGTCGGGTAATGACTTGAGGTAGGCGTATCGCTCTCGGCATAGGTCGTGGTTTATGACGTTTATGTCTACTCTTTGAAGCTCTGAAGATGCGGATCCGCCTGGCTGTAATAAGACAGATAGATAGATAAATAAAAAAATATATACTTTTTATAATTATGTTATTACTATAAGTAAAACTATAATTAAATAATAAGCAACTCAGTGAAAGGACGCTGACTCAGCATACGTACTGTGGGTAAACCACTTTTGATTTACCACAGCGCTGATCTTCCGCCAAGACCCAAAAAAGTGACGGAAGAGAGAGCGCTTATCCAATGACGAATTATTTTCATGAATTAAAAACGAGCTATCCTTTTGCGAAATCAATAGAGACACAGTATTGTCAAACAAGAAAACATTCAATCAAATACCAAAACAATAAAATCACAAAATAATATCTAGAAATTTAACTATTTTTTTCGGATCTTAGATATATTGAGAGATGATGAGGTGCGTAAAGTGAGCTAAGTTGCTGTCTATAGGATGACTAAATTATTATTTCACGAAATTTTAGGGGCTAATTCTTGCCATGAAATAGAACAACGTTTTTCTAGAAACCCATATGAAATTCTAAAAAAATATCAGCGCCTGTACTTTAGTGTACGAATACATTATGCTGAGTCGCATCCCCGTTCCTTCTGCGCTGTGAAATAGTATTTTTTTTTTTTGTTTGTGTATCACGTTCCTTAGCTAAGCTCTTTATTGTGTACATAATAGTAACAACAATAGTCGATTTTACAACAAGTGCACAAAACGAGTCATTTATTATGAAATAGTTTTGATAAAAATGGTTTTGTGGACGAGTTATAAACTCTGCTTTTCACTTCGATTGCGAGGAAATAATAAAATAACATATAATAACTAATTTTATCTTTTAACTTCTGATAATTTTGGCTGTATGCAGTTTTCTATGCCTTACTATAGACCCATTTATGAGTAAATCACTTTGTGCACTAGAGCACAAAATGCGATTTTGTGCAGCCTATAGTAGATCGTTTTGTGCTCTAGAACACAAAAATCGATTTTGTGCAGCCTATAAGCTGCACAAACAAGCACTTTCCGAGCATGAGTAGTGAAAAAATATTTTCTTTCTTTCTTATGTTAAATGACAGTTTTTCTAATACACAGCCTCGGAGAAGCGTTTAAAAATGTTTCTTATTTCTCTATAAGTAAGACATGTTTTTACACGGTCCCGCGAGGTTCTTAACTGTCACTTAACTTTAAAGCACGTTTATATAAAAGGATAGAGTGTAAATACTACGTTATTTTTTAATCATTACGCAGATTGTGGACGTAAACTTTATGAAAAATTAACAAACCCGTATTTTTTTTTTATTTATATCGTTTCATACAAAAAATTCAAGATAGATCGTCTCAAGCATAAATTTTTGTATGAAAAAAAAATTGCATCATCTAATTGACTTGAAACTTGTTAATAATACTCTTCAACACAATTTGTGACACCCGTATTTCTGCGTTCATCATCTAATCAAAACGTTAAAAAGGGGTATCAAAATCTGAAAATTTTGGACAACAACCTGGTGTCAGAGAATTTTTCTTACTGACACCGTAAGAACAATTTTCGTACTGATTAAAAAGTCACTCTGTGTATACAGGGAAAAACGAATGAAATCAATACTTACCGAAGTAGTGCCCTACCCAATGACAGTCATGGTCTCTCCATCAGGGAGATGGTAATGAGGTCCAGCTATGCGAGCGATCCTCACAGATTCGGAGAGCACCACCTGAAAAATTTAATTTACTTACTCAATGACCCATTGTACAGAGGATTAGTAAAGTCTAAGTCGACTTGTCATTGTCATCTAGGTATCATCATTCGGCCGTAGCACCGATATTCGACCGGGGGTTTGTGCATGGGGTCTTGTCAATGCCTGTCAAGTCAATGTCATCTGTATAGTACAATTGAATAATTCAAAATATCTTTATTGAAGTGAAAACTTCTTTAGCGGCGTTGAGCACTTTTAGTATGGGGAAAAAATTTTAAACTCGCGATGAACTCGCGTCAGATCGTCAGATGTCACGTGACCGTGATCGAAAATGCGTAGGATAGGGTTGCCACCTTTTTTGAAGTGAAAACTTCTTAAGCAGCGTTGTGTACTTTGAAGTATGGGTGGAAACCCGGACGGATGGCAGCCCTATGGTAAAATTATCTCAGTGACAGATGTCAACGATGTCAACGATTATTCGCACATAGTGCGCAAATACCGATTGACTATTTTACTGAATCGAAAGTAGACAGTTTGGTCGAGTGGCAAAGTTGTTAGATTGTAAGCAACAGGTCGAGGGTTCGAATCCTGAGAGAATAACGGACTCTTTTTGTGTATTTTGTTTTATTTCCATATTAATGCACAACGTTAATGTTCAAGTTTTCACTTCTGCCGGCACTCCCGGAGTGCAATCCGTTGTTTTTTGTATAAGTAGAACATTCAGGATGATACTTAAAATTGCATTCTTACCTACAGAATCCTTCATTTCACTCAGAATTCAATATGCTGCCCGTGACATTATACACTGCTTTATCCCCTTGTTGCTTAATCTACTATAATGTAACGTTGACTAATTTTAAGAAAGATAAAATAAAGCCAGAACCCCATAAGAACTTTGCCTGTTAGCCCAAATTTGTCGAAATTAGATCATACCTGACTAGCTAGACGGACGATAGCAACGTCATTGACCAGACGAGTGGGCCAGTCGAAGTTCCCGTGGACCACAAGCTGTTCCACGTTGTACGTGACTCCTCCTGACATGGCGAACGAGGTTCCCACCACGACGCGCCAGGAGCGCGGGAGGTCACCACTGTTGACAACATACAAAACATTACACCCCCGGAAAAACACACAGGAAATAGTGTTAATTAAGTTTTAATTTTGTTAAATTATATTTTATATGTATTTTAATTTGTAAGGTATGGGCCTAGTTGCCTGAAAATAAAATATTTTATTATTATTATTACATTACATTGTCTCACGCCTGTAATCCCAAACGGTGTATGCAGACCGGCTGAGAGCACGGTACAGCGGATTTTCAGCCAAGACAGAAACCATTCGTTTGGTCCAGTAGGTAGGAACAATGCATCTACTTATATTGATGGTTTCTGGGTTCCATTTCTGATCGAAGAAAAGACTAAAGTAAAAAGCAGATATCTGTCATTAGAGTTGCACCCAGAATACTGCAAGAGGGCTCTTACATAAATAAAACTCGTGATACATTGGTTTAATTGAAGAAAGCCCGGTGTACATATACGGATATTTATTTTAACACAATTTACACACTGCTGAAAAATTTACACTTATAAGCTAACGCATCTAACGCACTATCACTTGAACGTCCTTCAAGGAATGACGCCTGGCCCCGGATTGCTGTCTCTCCGTTTCATTTATTTTCCAGAACGTCCTAATTCAATTTTGAATTCAAATGGATACTTGATGACAGTACTCCGATCAGCCAGTAACGCATGTGCTACGCAGTCCCATCACGGCAAAGACTGCATATCACAGTACAAAGCAAACCGTGATGGATAAAATTCCATAAAGGAACATAGATTGATTAATGTGCGACATATGATATGCGTATGACCTGCCTCACTCTATAATTGAGGTTCTCGTATTGAAACTACTGGTCTGTAGCCAAAATTTTAGATCAGCTGTACAACAGCTATATGGCAATATGGCAAGTCGAAAAAATATTTATTTCTTTGGGAAAATGGTTTAGTTTCAAGAGAATATTTATTATCCAGAATTCCGATACATAATTTGAAGTCACCGTTCCAATGGGGATTTGACGTTTTATTTCTTCCAGAATGTACAGAGAGCCTCACATCAGGTTACCACAAGCGTGCATTCTGTGCTGTTACATTATGAACGGATTTGGAATAAAAATGGGGTAACCTGATGCACTGGCCTCTGCACAGACAGTGTCATAGAAACCGATACCACCTTAAACGTAGTGAAGAAGCGCTCGTAGCCCAGTGGCGCTCGCTGATCTCAACCGATCAGTGAGGTTAACACAGACACAGAGGCAGGATTCCTGATGGGTGACCAAAGTGGCAATTAATCACGAGCGTTTCCGTGCTTCGGAGGGCACGTTAAGCTGTCGGCCGTGGCTGTTGTCGATTGACTACAGACGTTAAAACCAAGTCAGAGGCCATTCTGCGGTTTGAAGACTCTGACACCAGGATTAGCCAAATTTGCCACACACTTGACTGTACCTACACGATAAGAAGAAAAAGCGCCGATGATATCGGTTTCTTTGATGCTGTTTGTCTGTACATACGCGTAGCAATGAGCAGCTGATAGCACGGCCCTGGTAGAGATGAGGGAGCCACCACACGCTTGGTACCAAAATGTCCCGAAGGAGTTATACTGCATGTTGGTCATGAAGGGATAGTTCTCCACTGTCGTGATTTCACCACCGACAATGCGTTGGATGTTTCTGGGCACCGCTGCAATTAAATAAATTTTCATCTAAAGTTGAATAAGCCGTGCACACATAAAACCTTCAGAGGTTTTGACATGATTGAAATGCTTAGGTATTTCAATCTTAGGTATTGCTTAGGTAAATACTTAGGTATTTCAATCATGTCAAAGTGTGCCATCGTGCTTGGCAGAACGTGAGATTCTACAGCTAGCAAAACGTTGGGAGGATTGTTAGAAGGATTATAGATAGCGGTGAAAATTTTAACAGCTTTTCGCTTTAAGTAATGAAACCCTCCAGTTTTTGTTACTGATTCTTACTGTGGGAAAAATCTCACTAAATCAATGTAAGAAAGAATGTTTCAGAATAGATACAAAAGGTGTAGTCATTTTCTACAACCCAGTAGCGGCCACCGTTGCTCCAGCAGAAACTTTCGAAGGTCATCACTGTCCCGTACAATCCCCAAATCCAACAGGAACAAATCAATTACTTAATCGGTAGATACAATGGCAAACGTGACATCAAATGGAGCTAGAACCAATGCCACTCTGCTTACCCTGTTAGGGATAACAGGCGTGAACGTATGAATATGTACAGACAGGAAAATTAAGAAACTTACCAATCGCGGCACCCAAAATGGCGAAAAATATCAATTCACGCATGTCAGTCAAACCGAGATTAAATAAATAAGATCGATTTTCTATAACAATTTTGAAAAACCCGGTCCGTTATCTATCTCCAATATTATCAATATCTTTATAATACCTAATTGCCCTTTATACGATAAAGGCGAAATTTGATAAATAAATTCAAGGACATTATTCAAGGTATGGTATTCAATATTTTGTTTAAGTATTTTAACGATCTTATCGGCGACAAATCGAACATGTGCTATGTTATGTTACGCTCCCTCGCAGTATATCATCTTCTTATTTTATTTATGTTATGTTTATCAGGCTTCTTCCGCACTAAGCTTCTCGACTCGATTGAGCCATTGTGCGTGATATTGTTTGGGCTAGTTATTCCAGCCGGCAAGTAAGTACATGACTCACCTTCGTTTTGCGGATGATATTGTAGTCATGGCTGAGACCTTAGAGGACCTTGGCACGATGCTCGATGACCTCAATAGAGTTTCACAACAAGTGGGTCTGAAGATGAATATGGACAAAGGAAGATCATGTCGAATGCCCATATTGTACCCACTTCTTTAACAGTTGGAAACTCTACTCTGGAAGTTGTCGACGAATATGTTTACCTGGGACAAGTAGTCCAGCTAGGTAAGTCCAACTTCCAGAAGGAGGTCAATCGGCGAATCCAACTCGGTTGGGCAGCGTTCGGGAAGTTGCGAACTATCTTCTCCTCCCAAATACCGCAGTGTTTGAAGACGAAGGCCTTTGACCAGTATGTGTTGCCAGTGATGACGTACGGCACTGAAACATGGTCGCTTACATTGGGCCTCATAAGGCTCAGGGTCACCAGCGCGATCGAATCAGAAATGAGGAAATCCACAGGAAAACCAAGAACACCAACATAGCCCAAAGAATTGCTAGCCAGTGGGTAGAGCACATGGCGCTTTCTTTCTGCCTACTACGAATAAATTATAATCAATTTGTAACGATTCTTAAATATAAATTGCTCAACAGCACATGTACGCTGTTCACTAAACAGGCACATGTTTAACATGGGCATCACAGACAGTCCCCGAAGGGACTCCAACGCATGTTTTATGATATAATGCCACAGCGTGGAAGCACAACAGGCTCAGATCATGCATAACCCGTTATCCCTATCAGAGGCATGCAGGAACGTAAGAAATCTTTGGTGATTCACAAGTTATTATTTATTCTTATGGCGCGAAACGATTCGCAATGACTCGCGAAAACAGCTTATAGCGCAGTTCAAGCATAAGAATAAATAAGTTATTATTTGTTCTTATAGTTCAAGTACAATCAAGAACACGTCACGCTTGACATTACCAGTTTAAGCTGAGCTCTTATTTATATGGCGCGACATACAATGCAGGGCCGGTCCAAAGTCCAAAGTGACGAGCTCTTGACTGTACAACGCACTCGCAGTCAAATGTCGAAATGACATCTGGAGAGCATGAAGCGAGCAAACCGTCATCTGAATGGCGCATAGAGTGATGCGCAAGTTTGTCGCAATTCGTATATTGGCTCGCTGATGGTGACAGAAAGCTACTCGTAACCAAATTTATTTCTATATTGATATATACTTATTCTTAATCTTAAGAGTCGTGCTCTAGTCGGTAAAATTCTGCAATTGTCGCTAAAACATTTTATTAAAATTGTGGATTTCTTTCTGCATTGGTTTTCTGAAAATGCAACTGATACGTAGTCAGAACCTAGTGTAATGCAGTCTGAACCTTTTTTTTGGCTACTATCGGGATAAATGAGCAGCATTTACAAAGGTTTATAGGAGTATCATATTCGCCGACTGAGTGAGACGTTTTGTAATAGAGTTTTCGCCAGAATAAGAGCAACTTTATTTTATTGCATAATTAGAGTCTTCTGAAACCGATTGCTCGATTTAAAATGAAATAATAGGACCAATGTGCCACTTTAAATTTCTCTTCTCTTCTGACATATAAGATCTCATAAACAAGTCTTGCACAAAAATGTTAACAATACTTTCATAAGAACAAAATTTAACCTGACCTAATCTTCTTTGTACACTATTACCGATTGAGTTAAATTAAACAAAACGCTTTTTTATTCATAAAATTATTTATTGCTTATAAGTCATACATTCAACAAATTCAATTAGGCAGTTGCATGCTGAACGATCCAGTCACTGAGATAAGCGACGCGGGCATTGACTCCTGGGTAGAAGGCATCAGCGCAGCCGTATCCCCAAGAGACAACTCCAATAATTATATCTCCGAGGTGGGCCAGAGGACCCCCGGAATCACCCTGGCATGCGTCCCTACCACCAACATCGAGGACACCAGCGCAGAGCATCGTGTTGTCGATATCAGGCCAGTTTTGGAATCCTGGTAGAGTCTTCAGGTAAGCATAACGGTCAGTACAGATCTGATGGTTAATTGTGTACAAGCTCACAACTTGAAGCTGCTCAGGAGAACTACCACCGGACTGTAAAACAAATAAATTATCTACTTACCAAATACTTACTATGTAAAAACAAAAAAATATATTTATTTATTATTTATGCAAATTACGCCGAGAATTTTTATATTATGTATAAGAATCTTAATAATGGAACGTTGTTACTCTAAGTAGGTATACTAACACAAAATACAGTTACACTATTTGACCCCGACAAACATACTTACATATACAAGTACACTTCAAGTAAATATGTAAAAAGCTTGAAAAATTCTAGTCTTCGATAACGATTTCTACTGGGCTTTAGGTAAATCTCTTTCAACCTCTCGGGTGGTTAATTAGTCCATGAAACTGAACAACTTTTCCCAAGGACCATAGGTCAAAATACGAAAAAAAAATCGAGTTCCCATATAAACTTCATCAGTATATAGCGCATTTTGTGGGAGATCAAAATATTTTTTTCGTATTTTGAAAGTTGTTCAGTTTCATGGACTGATTTAGCACCCGAGAGGTTGAAAGAGATTTACCTAAAGCTCTGTATATGTACTGTAATTATGATGAAGGAAAACCGTGATAGAAAAGAGTTTTACCGAAAGGGTACCCCATCCTAGGGTTTCCACACTGGTGCCATCAGGGAGATTGTAGTTGGTTCCAGCAAGCCGCGCGGTTTGGATGGTGTCTGAGAGTACTGCAGGGCTAGCCAGGCGGAGGATGGCTACATCACTGGTCAAGCTGCTGCCGGTATACCGCTCGTGGACGATGATTTGTGAAAAGTTGATGACGACGCCACCAGATGACCTGAAGCTTGTGCCAAGACGTGCGCGCCATTCCGATGGTGAGTCTCCTCTGTTGCAAAAAGTTTTTATATAATGAAACCACGAATTTTTTTTGGAAGATTTTGTCTGCGACATAGGTAATGTTTAGGGAGCCGAAGAGGGGATTTTGGGATTTACTCGAGCGCGTCAGATTAATACAAGGTGTTTCAAAAAAAAACAAAAAAATCAATAATTCAAAATTATTTAAAATTAAGCTTATTGCACAGCTCTATTACAAATTGACAAGTATGTCATATTAATTATATGAAACTTTCATTTTGTAAATGTCAAACCGTGCAACTGATTACTAGTGTTGCGAACTTGCGACTATTTCAGTTTTAAAATTAAATTTTTGTATTTCTTTTTTTTTTGGTTTTTTTGAAACACCTTGTATAAGGGAAGATACCTTATATTATAACAAGTACCTCCAGCCAGTATAAGGCCTCAATATGGATGGGTACGTCTAGGGGAACCCGTCAGATTAGTAAAAAAAAAACAATCATCTGAAATACTCGAGCGTGTCAGATTAAGATAAGGGGGGTTAATTACTACCTAACAAGTTTCAATTTTGCTAATCTGACGATTTGAGCTTAACCTAAGGGGGTGGGAGGGTAACAAAGTTGCAAAAAAAAACACTGTGTGGATATACACGAGCGTGGTTGTTTTTATTTTTATTTTAGAGGTAATACCAGAATAACAGAAAAAAATATAATCTGACGATTTCCGCAAGCCGAACGAACGTAATAAAAAACTAAATATTTAAAATTGGTGATCCTGATTCACTGACTTATCAACGCCCAGCCCAAACCCTACAAAGCTGGAATTTGGCAAAAAGGTGTCTTTTATAAAGTAGGAAAGCACTAAGAAAATATTTTTTGAAATCCAACCCCTGAGGGGGTGAAATGGGAGTTCAAAGTTTTTATGGAGAAAACAATTTTTTTGGACATTTTGACTTGAAACTTCGTCAAGATGTACCATAAAGCAAATAAACAGACACGTGTTTTGCGATTTTTGAAAATCAACTCCTAAGGGGTCTAAATGGGTTAACAAAAAAAAAGTTTAATTTTTTTTTTCAAATCGTCAGATTAACGATAGGTACCCGTCAAGATAATCGTCAGATTTTTGGTCAGTGAGACTAGGACATCATAATGAAGCTTCAGTATGCTAATCTGACGCGCTTGAGTATTTCAAGATGGCGATTTTTTTTTACATTTTCAAAAATTCGCTGCTAGCTTACGTCATTTCCAAATCGTCAGATTAAGAAACTGGAGTATTAGGGTTCACTTAACACTCCCTATGAAAATCAGATGCGCTCGAGTAATTTTTTTTCAAATCGACAGATTAACATATATTTCGTATCAGAGACATATTGGAGCATGAAAAATATTATAATCTGACACGCTTCTGTATTTCCATGTCACTGTTTTTTTTAACAATTTTGATAATCTCCCCCCACCGCTAAAAGTGGAAACATCCTAAACCATTTATACTTCCTATAATCTAATCTACCAATTAAAATAGGTTTCCGCGACGCTTGAGTAAATCTACATTTAGCATCAATGCCTCCTATACATTATATTGTTCATAGTGCAAACAACTAAGACTACAACTGAAAAATACCTTCCCGATTTAATAACTTTATTTGGATTTTCTTCTTCTTTTGTGCTAGCATCAGCAAATATAATGCTGATAAGTAATTATTTTTTATTGACTCAGCAAGAAACTACTGGTTCTTTTGGTTTTGGGATTAGACTACCTTAAACATGCTTTTTGCTTTTTGTGCGTCCTAATCCAGTTACCTAATTCAGAAACAAAGCACGTTATTTAACGACACACACAACAACACAAACACACACACCCACACACACTAATTTTGATTTATATACTTGCTTCATTTTTTTACTCTGTTTTAGTTTCTAAAAGCTATGGAAGGGCGGGTTCTCCTGCCACAGGCAAATTCATTGCCTACTAGGAGTTCCCTATTCCAATTGCAATATTTGTAAAAAGTGTTTTTGAAAATAAAAAAAATTGATTTTTTTTTGTACACTAATTTTTACAAGACCCTTATTTTCATCTATGGGTCAAGAACCTAGCTCACCACAAATAAAAGCATGACAAAAATAAAAAAAAGATTACTTACAGGACGCAATGGGCAGCGGAGAGGATACTGTTAGTGGTGATGAGGGTGCCACCACAGGATTGCGACCAGATGATACCGAAGACCAGATACTGCAGATTGGCGATGTATGGGTACCGGTCGACGGTGGTAGGAGAGCCACCCACAATGCGATGGGAGTGCATTGCGGATTGCTTGGGCACCGCTGAAAAACACATACATATTTTGAACTAGATTACTTTACAACTAAGATGGATTTGCACATTTCCGAAGCATGGTTTTGTTTTCTTTACATCAGCGATGATATCTAGGTCATTATGGTGAACAATATAGTGCTACTTCAAAAGCACCCAGCTGCAGACTGAAAACTATTCAGCTCAATGCATCAGTAACTTAGTTCCCAAACTTTTGCCGCAAGTAATTCGAGTAAAGACACTCTAAGAATTTTTTTTTTTGCCATATTGTAGCAAAGGGGGTCGCCTTTGCTACAATATGGCTATGCCATACGAAAAAAACTTACCAAGAGCGGCGCCAATAAGGGCAAGTAATATGATGGCACGCATGTTGTTCTTCTTACTGGAACAATATTCATTGATCCACAGGTCTTCTATTAAATACATTACATTATCTCTTCCGTTGATAAAGTAATTAAAAATATTAGGCGATTAGCAAGTGCTAATCGCGATTCCGATTGCGTGGACACGATGACTTCCGACTAACCACAAAATTTTAAACAAATAAAACGGGCAGGTTCCAGTCGGATTAACGCACGAAGGGTTCCGTACCATTACCAATAAAACCAGCAAAGTGCGAGTCGGACTCTATAAAAACCATTATCTCTATAAAAACGGCAATAAAATCACGTTTGTTGTACGGGAGCCCCCTTAAATATTTAATTTATTGTACTTTTTATTTTTTATTATAGCAGCAACCGAAATACATCATCTGTGAAAATTTCAACTGTCTAACTATCACGGTTCATGAGATACAGCCTCGGACAGACTTTCTATAAAAACGAGCAAAAAAATCACGTTTTTTGTATGGGAGCCCCCTTAAATACATATTTATTTTATTCTGGTTTTTTGTATTTTTTGTTATAGGACATATAGAAATACATCATCTGCGAAAATTTCAACTGTCTAACTATTACGGTTCATGAGATACAGCCTGGTGACAGACGGACGGACAGCGGAGCCTTAGTAATAGGGTTCCGTTTTTTCCCTTTAGGTACGGATCCCTAAAAACGATTACTCTGAATCAACATCGTAGTATTACTGGACTGGGAGTGAAATAAAAACTTAAAATGTGCCAGCTACTTAATCTTCCCAGGTATGCTATAAAAGTCTGTAAGAGGGACACGAGGTTTTTGCTGTGTAATGGGCGAAAGGCTGACCACCTCTCACCATTACGCAACTTTTTCCATCTGATAACCCTCACAATTTGTGTCAAACGTGGCATCTAGTGGTTCTAGAACCACTGGTGCTCTGCCTACCCCGTTAGGGATTATAGGCGTGAGCGTATGTATGTATGTATGTAACATCGTAGTATTATGAAGTTGAAATCACTTTAAAGCTCCTGCTGTTTATCTAGAAACAAATAAAAACCTACATTTTTGGTACTACATTTTTAAAAAGAATTGTTTAATAAAGTTAAGTTCATCAATCACCGAATTACTGTATTAGATTAGAGCATCCAAGGGGACTGTAGGGTCAATATTTAGCCTATAAAAATACAATGTTTTTCCCTACATTTTCTGATACTCCCAATATTAACTTTTTCACTTCATACTGTACCCACCTTACAGAAAAATATGAAAATTCTTACCATTAAACAGACTGACAAAACTTTTCATAACTGACGTAAATCGTATAGTATTTTGTAGTTTTTAATCTCAATAGATAAGAAAATTAGTGGATTCAGTGTTTTCCCCATCTCATCGTAATAAAAATTAATTCCGATGTAAATGATAGCCTAAAGAAACTGATATTGAGTGACTTATTATATCTATGTTCAGAGGAGGATGCTTTTCAGGCATTGGCGGGTGATCATCAACTTGTTTTGGGACCATTTCACTAATTTTAAAAAACAACGCGCTAGTTTACCTATACGCTGATAGTTCTACCTCTTTAAACCTTCTCGAAGCCTTCCAATATCTTATGTTCTCCTTAACACTTTCTTCCATCTTATCTGTTTGTACCTTGTACTTTAGGGTAGTTAGAGAAGTTTATACATATGAATTATCAACTCCCAGTGGAAATATGACAAAATAAGCATCTGCCAATACAACCAGATCCTTTTAATCCTTTTCAGAGTAGAGATAACTACTCCCAGTACACTTCTCATCCCGTATTCAATACCATATGATTCAATACCGACATCAAAGAAAACCCAATCCATCTTTTTCATGCGATATACAAGACGACTGTGATCGTAAGACTTAGATGTATAAAAATCCTCTACAGAGGCCATTTATGAAAGCTCTTATGCCACAACAAAAAAAACCAAAAAAACCTATTAATACATCAATTTCTACTCCGTTGTTAATGGTCTGAAATCCTTTTGTCTACTTTAAAAATATATCATGATAGGTGTGCCATTTGTTTCTGGCATCAACTGATCTCTAAAGGCAGAGATCATAGCATTAAATAGTGTAAGTTCATGAAGACTTATTTCTTCTTTTTTTTCTGACCCACGCTTTTTCATTAAAATGCTAAATATGCAGTCAAAAAGTTAAAAATAGAATCTTCGGTGAAGTCAAGAAACTTCTGGTACACACTTTCTAGGGTTAAATAAACAAATGCCACTTGTAATTTTTTTTTATTGCAGAACGTAACAAATCTCAGAAGCTATATAATATATGTAAAGTTTTAATATTTAAGCAGTTGCGTGGTGAACGATCCAGTCACTGAGATAAGCAACGCGGGCATTGACTCCTGGGTAGAAGGCATCAGCGCAGCCAAATCCCCAAGAGACAACTCCAATAATGATATCTCCGAGGTGGGCTAGAGGACCACCGGAGTCTCCCTGGCACGCGTCTCTACCACCAACATCGAGGACACCGGCACAGATCATCGAATTGTCGATATCAGGCCAGTTTTGGTATCCTGGTTGAGTCTTCAGGTAAGCATAACGGTCAGTACAGATCTGATGATTAATTGTGTACAAATCCACAACTTGTAGCTGCTCAGGAGAACTTCCTCCGGACTGTAAGACAAACAAACAGTTTTTTATTAAGACACACTTTGTGTCATGGAAAGAAAAGTTGACAACTCTGTTTCAGTAATTAAAATAAATAGAAATAAATAAATAAACGCTACACACTCAAAGGCCTACACTAAGGTTTTCCCTTGTGTCGTGGGTCCCTTGGAACACACATAAAGACAAACACAAACACCCATGACCCGAGAACAAACATCTGCTTTTCACACAAATGTTTGCTCCGACTGGGGATCGAACCCAGGACCCGCCGATCAAGAGGCAGCGTCACTACCACTCGACCAAACCGGCCGTTAAGTAGACGTACATTATGTCTATTTTACGCAAACGAGACTAGGCAAAAATATATTTGGGTGACTTTAAATAAATCAACGAAACATTGAGGGGTCATTCCCCCAATGAAAGTGAACTACTTTTTCTAAGGAATCCATATAAAAAAGCAATTCGGCTGATCGCACAAGTTTCAAGAGGTATTTCGACCTATATTTCTGAAAGAAAGTTGTTGAGTTAAGTGGGTGGTTTCAGATTCTTAATTTTCGCTTATTTTTAAATTCACAAAGTCACTATTTCATAAAAGAAGGTGCGATAACAATCGCTCCATTACCCAATACTGGATCATAGTCAAACGTACAAACGTCTGAAAGCGGCAGGAGAAAGATTTGTTTATGAATTAGTAAAAAAAAAGTATTGTGAATTCTTACCGAAAGAGTACCCCATCCGAGGGTCTCCACGCTGGTGCTATCAGGGAGATTGTAGTTGGTACCAGCAAGCCGCGCGGTCTGGATGGTGTCTGAAAGCACTGCAGGGCTGGCCAGGCGAAGGATGGCTACGTCATGGCTTAAGGTGGGGTTGGTATAACGTTCGTGGACAATGAGTTGTGCAATATTGACAACAACGCCGCCAGATGAGCTCCATGAGGTACCAAGACGTGCGCGCCATTGTGAGGGGCGGTCTCCCCTGTAATAAATAAGTAATACAATTTTGCTTACTTATTTTTATGGTTTGAAACAAATGGCAGAAAAGGAATCCTTATGGCGATTTACTAATACTTTTGATATAGTATTTGAAAGCCAACCAATTCACAGTAATTTACCCTTGCCCTATAGATTTCGGCATTAAAACGAACTTTAAGATATACTCAATCAAACAAAAAAAAATTGGTTTCAGTATCAGCAAAGCTATTGATAGGCGTACAAACTACAAAATAAGATCAAATGAGGCATCTGCTCCTTGTTTATAAAATCTTTAACAAAGCCATAAAAAGAAAAGATGACTTACACAACGCAATGGGCAGCAGAGAGGACACTATTGACGGTGATGAGGGAGCCTCCACAGAACTGGGTCCAAAATGAATTCCACAAGTGGAATTGCAGATTGACAATATATGGGTAACGGTCGACTGTGGTAGGAGAGCCACCCACAATGCGATGGGAGTGCATTTCGGACTGCTTGGGCACCGCTGAAAAAGAAATACAACATTTTCAGTGTAATTTTGCCTTTTATCGTCACTTAGAGCTACATAAAGCAACTTCTAGTAAAGCGCAAAACTCTGGTCTACCAAACTTGCCCTGTATAAAGACCAGACCTTTTTTTAAATAGGTGGGTTTGCCTTTGATTACAATCCAGCTTAAAGGCCATAGTAAACTCATCCGGACGAAGCCTATTCACTCGAACGTACTTTGCAGGGCACGTTAAACCGGCAGTCCCAGCTTTTGACGATTTACTACAGTGAAACTTACTGCCTTGAATATTTTTGAAACAATTACCTGCCTGAGTCTGCATTTCTGAGCTCATATAATCTAAATCTTTTTAAAGTTGGTGCATAAGAATAACAATTAATAGTATTATTTTTTATTCTTATGGTTAGAGTGAATAGGCTTCTTTTGGGTGACCTTGATACATCCCCGACCGCATCTTTGCAAACACAAGAGCAAACACATCTTCTTAATATACATATAAAACAATACGGGTTTGTTCGAAAACTTATACCTCGAGAACGACTTTTGATAACATTTAGTATAGAGGTAGCTGATACCCGGAGTAATACATAAAGCTACATAATTTTTCAAAATTCTTACGGGAACGAAGTATAACCTAAATCTTCT
Organism: Aproaerema taeniolella; assembly: GCA_949987775.1. Classification (NCBI taxonomy): domain Eukaryota; kingdom Metazoa; phylum Arthropoda; class Insecta; order Lepidoptera; family Gelechiidae; genus Aproaerema; species Aproaerema taeniolella. Next base: position 2,052,400 of record OX465259.1, on the reverse strand, counting down.
TAAAGTTCGAGTAAATAGGCTTCTTTTCAGTGAGCTTGGTACATCCTCGACCGCATCTTTGCAAACACAAGCATACATACATACATACCGCATCTTTGCATACATACATACGCATTCGTTCTTTTGACCCTACTGACTCTACGCCTATTCGCAAAGGTGCAGTCTTCCTCAGAGAAGAACAGGCAAGACACTCTGAGGTTGCTCTTTTAAATCGCATTACAAATTTTCTTATTTACTAATTTTAACTAAATCTGAAATACCTCTAGAGCTGAGCATTATTAAAATAAAAACTTACCCAGAGCAGCCCCAATAAGGGCGAGTAATATGATGGCACGCATGTTGTCCTCTCTGCTGGAACAATACCCTTATGATATATGCACATTCTATTAAATACATCCTTTTATCTCTGTATCTATTGCAATCTGTATAATGTTACCGGCAATGTATCAAATCAGGAATCAGGTTAGGGCCTGCAGACAATAAGCAGAAACTACCGCTGGCTTAGGTAAGTAAAGGCTGTTGTTGATCTATGTATTTATATTTTACTAGCATCCCGCTCGGGACTTCGTTCCCGTGAGAATTCGGAAAAATTATGTAGCCTATGTTACTTAGGGATAATGTAGCATCTTAATGGTGAAAGAATTTTTGAAATCGGTCCAGTAGTTTCGGAGCCTATTCATTACAAACATACAAACATACAAAAATAGGTACAAATCTTTCCTCTTTATAATATTAGTGTAGATGTATTCATTGTAAACCCATATGGAGAGTGTAAATTGCATAATGCTTAATAAGTAATAATTACTACATTTAATGTATAAAGACATGGGCACTGACATCAAGTCTGTAGATGCAGACTAAACTGTAATTGCAGTAAAAAAATAAAAAACCAGGGAAATAAAAATCTATCCTTCCGAATATCAGCCTCAATATCGTTGAAATTTTTCTCTGAAAATACTCACGCCCGGCTTCAAAATAAAGAGCCATTTGTCCATCGCCACTTATTCACGCATTGCCTGTATCGTCTAGGGACTGTATTCTGGGACTGTGTGCCTGGGAATCCTATATAATTCCTGAATTTCATACACTGTCGGTAACATAAATATGTCAGTATAACCAAACCTCTTTTCAGCAGTTTTTAATCTGGTTCATAAATCAAATAGGAAAGTAATGTCGCGATGGATTAATTTTGTTGATAACTAATTTCTAAATATTAGTATGGATTATAAGAGTTATTAGCAAAATTATAACTGAAAATGTTTATTATAAGTCGCCAGGAAAAAATCTTCTTACAGCCACATGATAAAATAAGTCAAAGGAACTTCTAAAGTTGAATGAAGAAAAAAACAGATTTGCGGTGAGTCTGCTCACAGAATACTGTCCTTTCATCTAACACATGGAAATCTATCTATCTACCTTTAAAAATGTAAACAACCTGTTCCTTTTGATATTCCATAGCTCTTAGGTCATATTCTATGAATAAAATTAATTTAAAAAGTCCAAGGAACATAATATATAGGGTGATTAGGGTGTAAAGGACAGCTTAGCAAATACCTAAATGGTGGAATCTACCCATAACTATGATCAGGGTACCTACCACGATCGTTTAAAAGCATTTATGTTTAGGATCCAACTTTGAACTGCTTCGTAATTGGAATGTTTTTTAAAATAGTGCCATGATGGCGCTACTTTTGAACTGCTCGGTTGTCTATGGTCCATATTAAATGTCTACATAAATTGTCGCTGGTCTGCCTTTGAATCGCTTATAAGCTATCATGGTACGAATAAGCGTTGCAGACTTGTTTAGGTCCTAAATTGGATCGCGCTAAGCGATCATGGTAAACCTCCAGCTACAAGTAATTATTTTTTCCCGGAAATGTCAAGTTCAGAAGTTTTCGTTATTTACCTACGTGCCGCGTAACCGAGATCCGCGCGCGCACCCACCACGCCGCGCCGCTATCGGAATACGATTTACATTGCTGGTTTACGTGTTTTACGCTGTTGCCGTTGTTTTTTAATGCAAAATGGATAGTATTCGAATAAATAATTTAATTTTGAAGCAGAAAATATTTAAAAACTTGAAAAAAAAATCCAAATTTTCCGGAGAAAAAATTCCACTGGAAAATCATTTAGAATGATGGTCTGAATTCAGGGTTTCAGTTTTTGCTTACACCCTGTATGTACTTAAATGGGTATTTTCGGAGAAATCATCCATCGAAATTAAAGTACAAATATTTATTTATATAATTAAAATATTTAAAATATTTAAAATATTTAAAATATTTAAAATATTTAAAATATTAAAATATTATAATAATATTTATTTCAAAATCTTTCTCCCATAAAACGAGTTCTAAATTGGTTCACTTTCATTGATAATTAGTTTCAATCATTCGTTATTGAGAATACGATAACGCGACGTTGTCATTTCTTACGTAAAGGTGTTTTATAGGAAACTAGTTTTCCACCTGGGACTTCGTTCCCGTGGGAATTCGGGAAAAATATGTAGCCTGTGTTCATTGGGGATAATGTAGCATTCTAACGGTGAAAGAATTTTTCAAATCGGTCCAGTAGTTTCGGAGCCTATTCAATGCAAACAAACAAACAAACCTTTCATATGGATTTACATTTTTACTGAATTATTTTGTATGAAAAATAAAAATGTGAAATTATCATAATTGAAAAATAGTGTATATGCTATTTGATTCATATACATGGTCTCATTGATACCCCGGAGTAATGGGATATCAAAAGGAACACAAATCAACAAATATAAGAGTTCAATCCGCAGGGACTTGATAATGTTAGAACAAATGTTTAACTTTAAGTAGTTCTTTAGTTACTGAGCTACGTTTTCCTTCTAATAAGTAGGATTCTGCAATAAAGAGTTTACATATATACATACTACTACTGTAGGTATAGCAATGACTGATTGCTTAGTTAGTTGTTAGTACTTGTTTATTTATTTGTAAGCATCCACATCTGTTTCTGTTAGCATCTACTTCCTTTTTTTTACCTGTGAATTGGTTGTGTATAACTTAGCCTTTAATTGTAAGACTGTCTTATATCAACTTCTGTACACAGCTGTTTTCTATTCCAAATAAACAAAATAAAATATATAATTTAAGGTCCTGACTGACTCATTAACGTAGTATAAGAATAAAAGGATTTTACGAAATTCCCACAGGAATGAATTCTCATAGTTAATTTTAAAAGGAAAAATATTCGGTAACCTTAAATAAGTAAGCGAAAATTAAGGATTTAAATTAGTCCACTAAAATATGACAAAAATGATTCGCCACCCTTACAACTTCAGAGAACCTAAGTATGAGAAGTGGACATTTTTTTGAGAATTTACTGTAGGTTCTTTAGGAAAAGTTGTTCAGTTTCATAGGTAAAAACACCAACTATGATAAAATTTGGTATGGGGATAGTTGGTACCCTGTTTTTTTTTACCAGCCCATATACGTCCCCACCGAAGAGCACGGGCCTCTCTTCGAAACACGAAGGGGATTTAGGCCATAGTCCACCACGCTGACCCAATGCGGGTTGGTGGACCCTGGATAAACCACACATTTTTCTAAATTCCCACGGGAACGAAGTCCCGGGCGGCTAGTATTTATCAAATGTATCGGAAGTGATCCATTTGTTTATCTTCCCGCTTATTTCTCAACGCACTAGCAGTCTCAACTCTAGCCCAATCGCAACGGTGCCGGTGCTCTCTCCAAGCCTTCCAAACGCTAGTTACGTGTCATTACATGAGTGGTTGCATCATATTCCAGTAAAGTTCGAAAGCGCCATTATAAAACTGTTATAAGAGCAAAAGCAAGAAACAAAGCACTTTCCTTGCTGCCTAAACGCTGCGCCGCGAGGCTTACCCCAAAACTTGGACAGAGTAAACGGTTGAGTGGACTTACTTTTATATTTACATTCATAAAATTTATTTTATCACTATGCTTTTATTTACTGCTAGCTCTCCGTCCGTAAGTTCGTTCCTATAGGAATTTAAAAAAAATATGTGACCTATGTTTCATTCTGATATCTAAGCTACAATACTGCAAAGTTTTATCATAATCCGTGCAGTAGTTTTTGCGTGCAGGAATAACAAATATCTACACATCCATCATATTATCACATAGTAGCTTTCCACCCGGGACTTCGGAATTTGGAAATTCGGGAAAATTATGTAGCCTAATGTTACTTAGGGATAATGTAGCAATCTAATGGTGAAATAATTGTTGAAATCGGTCCAGTAGTTTTTCAGTTTATTCGTTACAAACATACTTACATACCAAAATACAAATCTTTTATATTTAAAATATTATTAGTGTACCTCTAGATGTAGATTCATTTATTGTGGTAGGTCGCGTTTGGAATGGCGCAGGGTATTGGCAGAATTAAAAATGTTGCAGGTCTGCTGTAACATTAAGCTAAGCCTAAGTCCATTTACTGGCATAGTAGGAGTAGCTCTATACTGTTACTTTGCATTGCAATTGTTTCTGTAATTTCGGTTTCTGTTATTTCTGTTTCAGTTTGTTCACTGTTCGTATACAGTGTTTTTGTGAATAAAGAGTTTATCTATCTATCTAAACCTTCGGGGCAAAAAATCGTTACTCAGTTATCTTTACACAATTTGCCACGTTTTTCGTAGTACAATACCAAATTTTTGTTTGTTTTTATTTTCTAATCGTCCTAATCATTTTCCTTGAATTTAAAAAAACCCACTGATGCGTCACGCCAAAAAATATCTGATGTTATGTGACGTTGATCAGATAATAACGACAACAAATATATAATTCTTGTAAGAAGATTTGTGTCTTCGTGAACTGCGTTTTATTTACCAACATGTCATTTTATTGGTAGAGTTCATATTAAAATCATACAAAATTATGTAGAGGCAGCTGTATGATTTCTATACTTAAACCCTCGCGCGATTCATGTACACCCGTGCGTGCAGGATTTGTATCGCACGGCGCATAAACAAGTGCGCGACGGGAAAATGGAATTGCTAATCTTATTGGGCCTATATGTCCAAATATTTACTTAAATCTTTCCGAGTAGCGTAGCGTCAGATCGTCCGCGGCTGTTCTGTCATAAAAACACCTACATGAAACATTAGGTAGGTACATGTAATGTAGTGTGTAAGGCAAACAGCCGCAAATGATCCTGCTTTATAGGTAGTAAATAGTAAATAAATAAAAGTAATTTGGCAGGGGGGGCAGCTGCCCTCCCCTGCCCCCCCTGGGTACGCCCATACCAGCTGCTATACTTACTAGGAAAACGGCATTTTATTCGAAAGTCCAAAGTGAATCCAAAGTTTGTCAAAGCTACCCATCACTCATGAATTATAAACAAGATTATAAATTATATTAACAATATAATATTATACATAAGCAAAGACATTCACGGACAGCTAGCGTGGCAAGTATAGTTATCGGTGTATAATTTATTGTTAGTTAATCCACTTATAACGTTTATCAAAAAAACTAGTCTAGTTATTGATTAAAATTGTCGCGTAATACGCGTCAAAGTAGGATTAAGGAGGTGCGTAAGTAAATAAAATATGATCTCTTATCATTTCAGTACTTTAATAAAGGTCACCTAATTAGGAAGGTATAACAATTAAGCCTGCCTCATAAATATAGGCTTATCTTTTTATCACTTCTTTGAATAACTGTCGGATAACTGCCTCTTTCCTATAGCACCAATCATCACGGTACTTGCTTTGCCAATATCAGCCTCCGACATCGGATTGCAATGTTTTCTTTTACGGTTAACTTATTTCTATGGTCACCACTCTGTGACTGACTACATCTGTCCTTCCTCTTGGTTATGAATTTTTAATACAAAATGTGAAAATATTGGTAGGTAAATTTTCTTAATTAAAAATCTTTGTCACTTTCCAACACTTAAATCAATATGAGATGCTTTTAAATTATTTTGCGAATCATCCGAACAGAAATCTATCCAAAAAACCGAACAAAGTTTCCCAAGAATTATAATGCTAAATGCAATCAAGGCAGGCTATAAATATATACGAAGAAGCGTTCTTTTTTAGGGTTCCTAACGGGACCCAATTACTAAGGCTCCACTGTCCGTCCGTCCATCCGTCTGTCACCAGGCTGTATCTCATGAACCGTGATAGTTAGACAGTTGAAATTTTCGCAGATGATGTATTTCTTGGTGCTCTATAACAACAAATACTAAAAACCAGAATAAAATAAATAATTAAGGGGGCTCCCATACAAAAAACGTGATTTTTTTTTTCTCGTTTTTATAAAGTCTGTTAGAGGCTGTATCTCATGAACCGAGATAGTTAGACAGTTGAAATTTTCACAGATGTTGCATTTCGGTTTCAGCTATAACAACAAATACTAAAAAGTTGAATAAATTAAATATTTGAGCCACGATTAAGACCCTATATAATTAAAAATAAATAAAATAGATGAAATAGATCAATAAAATAGGGATGGAAGTCAAAATGTTGTATTCGTGCATTGTATACCAACTAGATTACTTCGGTTTTTGGTTAGTTTTCCGTTTTCATTTAATTTCACAATGTTTCATTTAAAAAAATACCCACTAAAATTCATATATGTAAAGGTAACAAATCATAAGTCAGTAATTAGAAATTTTTTAAATAAATTCATTAGTATTAAAAGTTTTGAAAATGCTGTTGACTTAAGAATAAAAAAAAAATAAAAATTAAAGTCGTCTCCACAGCTTTACGGTCGTGACGGTCAAGGCTGGCTACGCGGTTTCACTTTCCGTACCAAAACATTTTCTCCGCTCTCACGATTGCGCACTCGAATTTGTATTGTACTGTAGAGAAATGGTGCGCTTGCGCAGATACCGTACCTATAGGGCTGTGATGAAAATTCAGTGTTTTCAAGTAGTAGTTTTCAAGTAGTTTCGATCTCAAATTCATCATACATTGCTTCTATAAAAAGTGATGTAATCAAACAACAGCAATGAATGTATGTATTCATTCTCTATTGTACAAACAGCAGCACGTCAGGTTACCCATTTGCACTACGAAAATAAAGTAATAATGAGCGAGATAAGGGCGACGTCAAGGTCAACATGTATATCCTGATGTGCTGCCGTGTGTACAATGAAAATATAAAGGATAACAAGTTTCCAAAAACGAGAAGTTTACTAAGGCGGGCTTATCCCACGAGGGGATTTCTTCCAGCAGTGTTCAATAGATCGAGAGCATTAAACTTAATGGTAGAGATCGATGTTATATACTCCATGTTCAATTGAAAATAATCACTCTAAAATTAAAAAACTTTTTTTAAAACAAGCTTTTCTGCCATATAGGAACAAAGTACTCGACAATACGAATCGAACGAGTCCAAACTCGAAGAGTTGTGTCGTTTTATTGCGGAGTTCCTATGGCCACCTTCCAGCGCCAGCATCAGATCAGCTCCCTGTCATCATAAAATTGCATTGTCACGCGTTATACATACGCATGCAAAATTTCAGCTCAATCGGAAACCAGGAAGTGGATCAAATTTAACTTGCAAGATTTGTCCCACACATACAAACTAACTAACAGGGGAAGTCAAATAAAAGCTTGTAAAAATACCTTTTCACTACTCATGCTCGGAAAGTGCTTGTTTGTGCAGCTTATAGGCTGCACAAAATCGATTTTTGTGTTCTAGAGCACAAAACGATCTACTATAGGCTGCACAAAATCGTAGGCTGCACAAAATCGATTTTTGTGTTCTAGAGCACAAAAAGATTTACTATAGGCTGCACAAAATCGCATTTTGTGCTCTAGTGCACAAAGTGATCTACTCATAAATGGGTCTATAGTAAGGCATAGAAAACTCCATACAGCCAAAATAATCAGAAGTTTAAAGATAAAATTTGTTATTATATGTTATTTTATCATTTCGTCGCAATCGAAGTGAAAAGCAGAGTTTATAACTCGTCCACAAAACCATTTTGACTCGAAAATGACTCGTTTTGTGCACTTGCTTGTTGTAAAATCCACTATTATTACTGTTTATTTTTAAGTCTGGTTTAATTATTTGCAATTATCTTTTTCATTGCACAATTGGCTTTTTATTATTGTAATAGCGCGCAACTTATTTCTAATTTGGTACCGGCAGAATATCAGTGTCGTAAATACATACTTGTTATGTGCTTATGACAAAATGCTGAGTCGGGGCCATTTCTTTGTACAATATTGTAGTATCGATGAAGCTAATTTACAATTTATGTATTTGATCAAACTTTGCTATAATCATAACCTAAATCTAAATATATAAAAGGAGAAACTGACTGACTGACTGACTGACTGACATATCAACGCACAGCCTAAACGGCCTAACGTAGGCACTTGAAATTTGGAAGGAACGTAGCTTAGGTACCGTAGAGGTGCACTAAGAAAGGAATTCCCGAAATTCCCACGGGAACCAAAACCGCTTAAGTTAGACGCTTGAAATTTGGCATGCAGGTACCTTAGTAAACTTAAAGCTTAGTTGCAACAGGATATTGCAAAATTCCCACGGGAACGGGAGTTAGCGGGAAAAAACGTTTGTATGTAAAAATCTATGTTTTCAACCTGTGTACTCTGTACAAAAAAAAATTAACACGCAAACGAAGTTGCGGGCATCAGCTAGTTGTTACTATAATGTATTGTTAACAATGAATAAATTATTTTCTTTCTTTCTTTCACGGTTTAAAATTGGTTTATATCCTACGATATATTGGAATCTCTCTGTGACAACCCTGTCCGTTAATGATAGGCGTGAAATAATCTGAATGCCACGGTCAGAACATTACCCGTGAACTTTGTCTATTGACTCAGTTCTTGAGCTTTCTTCTAATATTTTATTAGGCACCCGTCTTACTACCCTTATCCTTACTAATATATACATCAACACGGTCTAGGGATATTGCACGATTTTTAATACAAAAAAGGTCTGTTTGAGAAGCTACAAAAGCATACTACTCGAGATACATGGAGTGCTATAATTTTCAGACGAGTAAGTGCTAAACCTGAATTTTCAATTCTAATCAATAAATTTTGTTTTACTTGAAATTTGTGAAAACGTGACGAATTGAATAGAATTGAAAATTCAGGCTTAGCACGCCGGGCGCCGAGACTAAATTCTGAAGTTAAGTATAAAAGCGCCGCGGACTGAAAAAGATTGGGAACCCCTGCCTTAGGGGATGATTTTCGAAAAATCGCGAAACACTGATTTTGGAAGTCCGTGTATTTGCTTCCTGGTATATCTTGACGAAGTTTTGAGTCAAAATGTCCAAAAAAATTGTTTACTCCATACAAACTTTCAACCCCCATTTCACCCCTTTGGGGGCTGAATTTCTAAAAATCCTTTTTTAGTTCTTGCCTACGTCATAAAAGATACCTTTTTGCTAAATTTCAGCTTTCTAGGTCTAAGGGTTTGGGCTGGGCGTTGATGAATCAGTGAATGAGGACCTCCAATTTTATATATAGGACCTCAATTCCTTGGAATCACGAACAATTATGTCCCGGACCTCTAAAAGGCTTGCGTGTGACCAAAGCCAACACGTAGAGGCCCGTTAGGCAATTTCATTAAGTAATGTGACACTAACCAGCAGTTATCTTTGTATGAACTATACAAATTTCACCCTAAACAGTCTTCGGTTAGTGCAGGACTATTTAAAGGAATAGATTGGGTTGAAAGGCTAGTGGACTGGGTAACAGGACTATGGGTCAGGACTGCCGCACCTGCCCTATCTATAACAAATAGGCAGGTGGAGACTCGCCAACTCACTAAAGATGAGTCACCCAAATCTTATTATTAATTAGCATTCCGCTCGGGACTTCATTCCCGTGGGAATTCGGGAAAATTATGTAGCCTATGTCCATCGGGGATAATGTAGCTTTCTAATGGGGAAAAATATTTTAAACCGGTCCAGTAATTTCGGAGCCTATTCAATGCAAACAAACAAACAAACAATCAAATCTTTCCTCTTTATAATAGGTATAGATATAGATAGTTATAGATTGATTTTAAAATAGTTAGCGAAAATTAATGATGTGAATCAACCCTGAACTGAACAGTTCCATGAATTCTTAGGTCCGTATTACAGAAGGAGACTCAAGTCTTGATCTATACTTAAGTATTGATTGCCTCTTTCTCTCACTATCAAAATGACAAAGACGACTGTTACTTAAGTATAGATCAGAGTTGGGTCACGTTCTGTAACACGGACCATCTCTTCCTACAAAGCGGAACTGCTAAAGCGCCATCTACTAATGTATTCACACTATACAACGAAACAACGCCACCTGTTGAAGGAATGCTGAACTACAACGTTTGACTGGCGAGGAAAGGGGCTAGGGGTAACTTGATGAAAGTGAAAGTAGGTTCGGAGCTTTCTGTGTTCATGTTGAATAAGTATTGTTGTAAGTTGGTAGATGGCGCTAAATACAAAAAATGTGTTTTGTTGAGACCTACATACATTGATATCATATAACGATGGTGTTTAATCTACATGAAAATAAAGGAAATCGTCATACTTATACCACCATTCTTTATTACTCTTGAGAATGTTGAGAAGATTTTGAACATATTAAAAAAATATATAGTCAACCCATTATGCTACAACCTAGATTTTTGCGTCCTGCTTACTGAATTTTACAGTTTGCCCGTAAAGAGTTGTCAGCTGGCGCATTCTGAAGCTTTCTTTCAATCTCGGCACAAAATCACTTTTTATGACTTCATTTGTAAACATTTCCAATCCCCCTTGCCACGTGTTGCTGGCGGATTCGTCAATTTTTTTTTATATTAAAAATGGGTTCGCTCTTGACCACAATCTAGCTCAGGGCAAAGATGCGGTCGAGGATGTAGCGAGCTCACTCAGAAAAAGCCTATTCACTCGTACTTTAAAGATATTTGGGTTGTATGAACTCGGAAATACAGACGCCGGCAGAGAATTCCGCTCCCTGGCAGTGCGCAATATAAAAGATGAAAACTAGCGCTCAGTACGTATCCGAGGGATCTCGACAAGATAAGGGTGGTACCCCGCAGTGCGTCTGGACGTCCGATGGAAAAAAGGGGCAGGCGGAATGAGCTCATGCAGCCTCTGAACTCTGAGCACACTCTTCCGAAGTACATCTTATAAAAAACACATAAGCAAGCTACTTTGCGTCTATGAGCTATAACCAGCCTTATAAGCCTCCTGACTTGCGATCCACCGAGTCCAGAGCGGCTAGTTGGTATTTGGCCAAACCACCCCAAAGGCGGCTGCAATACTCCATGCACGTATTGTAGCCACCTTTGGGATGGTTCAGCACGAATAGCCAATCATAAAATGAATTGACTTACTTTGCACGCACTTCTTTTAAAAATTACATACATACATACATAAGCGATTCTTGATACGTTTGAGTAATCGCTGTGGCACGGCAGCGACGGACCCGGAAGTGAGTCTGCGGGCTGAAGCTCCGAGCACGCCTGTGTACTTGTCGCGACTGCACTACAGCACTGAGGTGCAAGACGTCTTCGAGTACATACGGCATAAGACAAGAGTTCCCTTTGGTTTCCAGAGAGTGAAAAAGTTGGAATCGCATCACTATGCTATTTTCAAAGCATTTGAGTTCCCGACGTTCATGCTGGAGACAGTCATGAAGGAGAGCTTTTGGCTGGAGGGTGTGGTGTTTTGCCGTTTTCTAGGGAGATACCCGGTTATAGACACCCCCGAAAAAACACCCGGGAATAGTGTTTTTAAGGTTTAATTTTGTTAAATTATATTTTATATGTATGTTAGTCTGTAAGGTATTTATCTATGGGCCTAGTTGCCTGAAAATAAATGATTTTATTATTATTATTATTATTATTAAGCTCACGCCTTAGTCACATTAGGGTAGGCAGAGATCACAGATTGCAATTTCGCTTTCTCTACATTCATAATTCGCTTCATATATGCTCTTCGGATTCGGGTACTCCTAACACAGCCTTTTCTTAGCATATCACCAATTTGGTCCCAGGTCCGTATTACAGAACGCGACTCAGTCAGACTCTGATGTATATTTATTTTATTTTATTTTATTATAAGATGGGTTAACTCTTGACCTCAATCTTGACCATAAGGTCAAATGAATGAATGAATGAATGAAAATATTTATTTCAGACCAAACAAGTCCATATTTTATTAGTAACAAAAATCTTATAACTATGTTAGTAAAATTTAAAATTAATATTGCTCAGCACATGTAGGGATGACTAATGCTTCAGTATTGGACCATCCACTCTGTCCGCAATGACCCTCAGGAGCCTGTTAGTACTACACTTAATGCGAGACCTCAGGGAGGCTACTCGTTTGCGCAGAATGAGGTCGACGATGGAGCGAGTTAACCCAAAAAATACTAAGTACTAAGTAGTAGTGTATACTTAAGTAGCAGCCCTTTTTGTCATTTTGATAGTGAGAGAGAGAGACAATCAACACTTAAGTACAGATCAAGACTCGAGTCTCCTTCTGTAATACGGGCCTTATTACCTTTGCCTAAGGCGTCCTCTTCCGACACTTCCAACTACATTCGCACTGTATTTTGTCACTTTTGTCAATATTCTTTCAATACTCGTCACGTGGTTGTTTACGCCGCGTGCGTTAACAAATCTTGTACACCATGTGTTCAAAAAGCACGCGAAGGTTTAATTGCTAACTCAAATGTCTCTACATAAGAATAAGAGGAGCGTCTCAGTTTGGACTAGCGTCTCAGTTGTTTTTAATGCTGTCGACCACCCGTCTCAGACTTGTGCGAAAGGGACAATTGCAGCTTTCTGGCAAAATGCCGAGTTTTATTTCCAAAATTTTAGTTTAGGCGTCAATGAATTCCTACCCCAAAAACTTAATGAAATCGAACGTTTTTGGTCTCTATCGATTTGTAAGTGTATAAACGAGGTTCGTACGTTTTGTTTTTTTTCAAAATTGTTCTAAGTTTTTCGACAGCCACCTCTTAAATGTTGAGAATTTTTTTGCCAAAAAAGCTGACTTTAGTCTCAAATATCTTTTGATCTACTTAAAATATCACAAAAATCAAAACGTACGGACCCAGTTTCTGGTGTTTTTGATACAATATCAAAATTTCCCAGTGATCCGTTGACGTTTAGAGGATGGAATCCATTGACGCTGTTTGTATGGGAAAAAAACACTGAAACGATCCTTTTAAAGACATGTAAGTACCAAAACAAGATAAAAACATTGTTTACCTTCTACCTACTTATAAATAAGAAGTAGAGCAAAAATGGTGATATAACAAACGAGATACATTTTCACGGTCTAAAAACATCCGCGACGCAACTAAATACAATGACACGTCGTCGACCAGCGGGCTTAGAAGATATTACAACATAAGAAAGATGTAGTGACGCTGCCTCTTGATCGACGGGTACTGGGTTCGATTCCAAGTCGGAGCAAATATTTGTGTTAGTAGATGTTTGTTGTCAGGTCATGGATTTTCGTGTCCTGTCTTTGTACATGTTCTAAGGGACACAAGGAAAACCTTAATGTATAGGCCTTTGAGTGTGTAGTTTTTTTATTTTTTTTATGCTTGGAAAAACTCTTAGAATAAAAACAAAATTTACCACCCCTGACATTCATAGCTTACAAATATTGTAAAATATCTCGATCACGTCAACTTTCAAATAAAAATAAACGTGTGGCATCACAATCGATTTATTCGTTTAGGAGCTACGATGCTGCAGCAGACACAGAGGTACACACATACATACCTACGTCTTATAACACCCCTGTTTTTTTGTCGGGGATTAAAAAGCAACACGTGATGGTAAAGTTACTGTTACTAGAGTATTTTAGTCCTTTTATTAAGGGTAATACACCTTAATAAAGAATGCTGGCTATTTGAGAGCACAGAGCACATAACCTATAGGGTGGTAATGGCCGCTCATCCGACGCCACTAATCAATGATTAGTCATAAGTAAACGTCAACGTAGATCGAAAACAGTATTGATATTTTAAGCAAAAAATACTACTGTAGGTACTGCATTGCATATTTTTCTTTCATAAATTTGGAATTTCGTATTGACGAACAACACATTAATTTTACAATTAATAAACTCATTTAAATTCCATAACGCACGAGTACCGATGTATTGATCATCGATATTGGCAGGGGCCCACTTTTGCAATCCCTATTGACCCTGAGTTAGCCAATCAGAGCGCCGTATGAGTATTAAAGAATTGGCATCATTCGTTTTCACCTTTGAGTATGTAGTATTTGTATAAATGGAGGCGCAATATTTGACATATACATACTTATGAAGCGTGGCCGGCCGCCATTTTTGTTAAGTTTGTTTACATTTCACTCGTGAGTACTTCAGCTGTCAAGTGAATAGCAACATTAGTGAAAAATTGTGTTTTTTGTTGAGGAGAAGTTGTTTTGTGGTTTTGTACAGTGTCAGAACATTGGATGAGAAGGTAGCAAAATGGCTTCGTGCTCTGTAAAACAGTGCAGCTACAGGGCTAACAAAAATAACAAGCAAACGACTGTGCATCAGTAAGTAACCTTTTTTTGTTGAAGTACGCCTATTAAACCCAAAAATACTTCTAAAACCTTTATTACTAAGATTATATTTTACAGTTTTCACGTTTTTTACACCCTAAATTACCTTTCTGGCTAACTTTACATAATATTTTCCATAACAAAAATTTCTATACAAATGACATTAGTGATGAATAATAATGGCTATCGAATTTATATCGATGATTCTGTATTAGTTACAGAGCATATTTGTACGAGTGATCAGTTACAATATTTTTTTATATTAAAATAGCGGTGGGACACATTAAGCTAAATAAGATAAGAAGCTGTTTTTAACTATCTATTCACTTTCTCTATTCAAGGTGTAAAGGGACAGTTTTGCTAAAAACTGAAATGGCGAAATCAAATCATAGCTAAGATTTTATAGTTACCTACGTTTAGAAAATATATTAATTTAATTAATGTTATTCTGTATGATTATTTTACCTTAGAAATTTGTTTTTCTTTTAAACTACATTACCAAGTGAGAGGATTATTAGTATTAGTACGTATTTGGTTTGATTATGTTTTCAGGTTCCCAAAAAAAGAAGCGTTGCGACGTAAGTGGTTTGACATTATTGGGAAAGATAATTTGAAACCTCATAAAGTACTCCACCTATGCTCTTTACATTTTGAGGAATCAGCATTTAATAAAACCTTGCAAATTGTAAGTATTTCTGTGCCTTCTCTTTCTTTTTTGGTAAGGAATCCATGAAATTCTTGGAAAAAAATCTCATACTGAGGCAATTTCTAGTTGCATGGAGAAGCTAAATATATTTTTTTACGTAGCATTTGCCCTTAGAGAAGTCTACAGTGGCATTTACTCGTCGAAACTTCGTACGCACTCCTTATTCAGATGCACAGATCGATCGAACCCAGTCCGAAACCCTGTACCTTGTTCATACACAAGTAGAAAAGACAACTCTACAAAACCAGGGATACGGATCGGGCACCGGGTCACGCATCCTCACCATACACGAGGCTCAAGGGTTGACGTACGAAAAGGTGGTAATCGTGCGTACTACAACGACCAGGCAGGAGCTACACGACAGTATCCCACATGCTGTAGTTGCCATATCGCGTCATACCGCCAGTTGCAAATATTATGCGGATGATGGTAACGATGCGATAGGCAGATTCATCAAAGAAGCAGAGACGGCAGGCAGGGGAAAAGTGGTTAATTACAACCTCAAAATGGCGATCAAAAGTCGAGACACAGCCATCATAGATGCCTTGAGGTCTGAATGCAACAGCGAAGAACCGTCACTCGTTTAAATATATATTATATATATTATGTATTTAATCTAGACAAAGGTACGGACATAAAGTCTGTAAGTCTGTGGATGCTAATAATAACACAACTAATATTTATATATATATATATATATATTGTATTTCCACCCGTTCCTTGGGAAAAGTTGTTCAGTTTAGAAGGCGAATTCACATCCTTAAGTCACAGAATAAATAATAGCTTAAGTTTTGCTTACTAATTTTATAAGTCACCAAAAAATACTTGCTGCCTGCAATGCTAGCTTAAATTGACACTAACACACTCTTTAACCTCCTTACTCTGTCTATTTTTTCGAGGAGATTGATAACCTCGACGATCACATGTTGGTTTATTCGCAAGCTTTTGCGTATCTTTTAATAATATTGGCAACAGATTCCACTTTTATAACTAGATTTTTTCAATAGCGTGCATGAGTATCATTTTTGTATTAAGCATTTCTTCGGGTGCTATTGAACGACACGAAATATCAGGTTCGCAAAAGTTCATATCCGAGATCTTGAATTTTAGGTTGGGTGAAACGTCACGCTCCGCGTCGCTCTACGTAAAGCTTGGCCTTCGGCCTCACCATATACGCAGTTTTCCTCGGCCTGCTGCCTCGCCTCGCTCTTAGAGTGAACCTTTTATGGCGGTCATCATGGAATTGAGAGGGTGGTCGCTCTGGGCTTAGCCCTGCGCGAGCTCGGTCTTCGGTCTCGTGTCACGATTTTGTATGGCGGCTTTTATTTTAAACAAAATATCTTTTGTATGATCATTGTACAATTAAACACATACATATGTCACCGTAAAATTGTCAAAGCTTTAGTAAAATTATAAACTCTGGGTACTTTGTGAACTGGTCTTTTTTTCACATTGACAAATTGTAAATAAATGTAAATAAATGCTGTGATTTTGTTTATTTTTCAATTATCATAAAGTAACCGTACTCTGTACCACCTATCGATACTTTGAACAAGTATCGATATTTTGATACCCTAGCATGTGCTTACTACAGGCACGCATATTTTTGAGAAATTTCCTTTCCTTTTACTCTTTAGTCATTGGTTTTCACACAAAATAGGCAACATTTCTACTCTATGGGTTATGTGCTCTGTGTTTGAGAGTTATGAATAGCAACAGCTCGAGCATGATCGCGACAAACTTGCTTGCTCACCCTCTGGCGTTGTAGATGTTGACATTTTGACATAGAACCGCGGTGCATTACGCGCGCGATGACATCATGCTCAAGCCAGTAACTCTTATAACTCAAAAGACAACAGAAGGATAATACGCTGTAATACTGACTATTTGAGAGTTATAAATGATAGCAAATCATTCTTGAACAGTTCGCATTGTTGCAAATTGTGACTATTGTATTGCGGATTCTGACTTCAGTTTGCAAGTGCATCCACTGAGAAAATTGACTTTTACTGAAATAGAAACGTTTACTTTCCATTAATCTGAGTTCTATGACTGGTAACTTTCATATCGAATACGTACAACTGTCCACTTTTAATATGTATAGGGTAACTTAAGCGAAAGATTACATTGGGAATGGGCAGTTTTCCACTTGACGGCTCGGAAACGACACGGCACCGGCGCCGGCAACGGCGGGAAGCAAAAATGTATGAAAACATATGACAGATTTTTCCACTGACCGGCGCCGGCGCCGGCACGGCGATGACTCCTTTTCATACATTTTTGTTTCCCTGGTTACCGACGCCGGTGTCGTTGCCGTGCCGTCAAGTGGAAAATTGCCCAATTTTCTTTAAAATTTCCCAAAGGAAAATATTTACTTTCAATTGTTTTTACGGTTGCTCGATAAAACTTGTTTTCGAGCTTTATTTTTGAAACGGTTTTTCCAACTCTAGGGTCTTTTTCGCAGTTTTTTCTCGTTTTGCAATAACCTCCTTCCCACCCTTGTATCACAAATAACCATTTCGGATATTATCAGCTTTAGCTGCAGCAAAAAAAAACTTTTGCACGTTTCGGAAGTAGGGCGAATCTCATGTTACGTCACAGAGCTAAACACATGGTGTTCCAAATGACGAGACGTTACATTACGGAACAAATCGACGCGTTTGTAAACAAACATGTTCCGCCGACTTTATCTGCTGACTGTACTACATTGTTGCCTGTTTTACTCGCTCGATAGTACAGACAGCAGCACGTCAGGTTATCTATTTACACTACGAAAGCAAGATAAGGATGACGTCAAAGTCAACATGTATAGCCTGCTGTGTTGCCGTGTGTACTTGATGTAATAAAATAATAATGTTAATAAAACAACTTAGGGGCCCAAAACTATACTTTTTTATACTTTTGGTCAATTTTTGAATTTTATGGAATAACAAATGATAATAATTTAAGTGTTTTTTTTTTTATTTTCTCAAAATCTTTATCTCACCCCGAGTCATATAAATAGAACCACACATAGAAAATAAAAAAACCACAATAGAATAGATCACGTGGCATTCTTGTAAATGTTTTGATACAATAGGGATGTTGACAGTGTTTGATTTTATGAATTATTATATGTGAAACAAAAAATAATGCTAGAAATATATTAATATCCGAAAACAGCACTAAAATTGATTTATAAATGAACAAGTTATAGCATTTTTACTATCGTAAGGACTAGCTATCTCGTTTTGTGGGGAGAGCTAGCTATCTCGTTTTTACCTACGCAAACAAATGGCGGTGACGTCACGTGCCAGTAAGTGCATCTCTTTTTCGTAGTTTGTCAGTTTCCCCCTTTATTGAAATTTAATAGCTTGTAACTTTTTTATTTCTCAATAGTTTTCAAAAGTTATTTCGGGTTTGGGTTTTGAATTCAAAACAACCTCATTCTTTTTTAAGATAAACAATTTAAAAAACTTAGTTTTATATTTGTTTAGAGTGAGGAGTTCGTAAGAATTTTATTTAAAAAAAAAAGTTCCGCCACTAAAAAGCAACAACAATAGCGCCATTAGCGGATGTCATCGTGCGTGCAACAGACAAAAGGCAGGGAAGAGATAAAACCACGGACTTAGACAAACCCACGGATACTATCTCACTGCCCACCCGACTACCTGTTCCTTAGTGCCTGTTTAACCACCTCTCAAGATGGTCGCCTTACTCCTGCTGCTATCTAGTTTTATATTCGCCTCAGCTGAACATTCCGGGGCGTACTCATCCCCCCAATACGCGAAGAAGATGTATCCGAAAGGATACGACAGCAACGCGTTGCTCCCTAGGGAGAAGCCTCCAGTTTTATTCAAGAGGCATACGGAAAACGTGGATAGGTTTGATAAGGAGAACGACACAGTGGAATATGGGAGGTCGTCTTTTATCGACTCAGCTGGAAACTTCCTCAGTGGTTCAGGAGGACAGTTCGTGTCTACCCTCGCAAAGGATTTCATAGCGAGGTCCACAGGCAGCAGTCAGGTTGGTTTTGACTGCGTTACCCAGGTTCGTATTGCACTTTTGTACAAATCGCACGCATTTTTGTTGCATGAGTAAATTTGAGGCGTTTGAGCCGCTTTTGTAAATCTATGAGTC
Source organism: Aproaerema taeniolella (assembly GCA_949987775.1). Classification (NCBI taxonomy): domain Eukaryota; kingdom Metazoa; phylum Arthropoda; class Insecta; order Lepidoptera; family Gelechiidae; genus Aproaerema; species Aproaerema taeniolella. Next base: position 2,033,047 of record OX465259.1, on the reverse strand, counting down.
AAGGGGTGAGTCGTAACTTTTTGTGAAGTGTTTTTTAAAGATAAGTATCTCAATAGTGTACGTATGTTTCCTTTAAACGTTTTGTGAGTGTTACGTTACATTTAATTCAACAATTTGAAACAATTTCATTTTCTTAAAATTATTTTAGCATAAGAAACATCTGTAAACCGTTTCAAGCCGTTGAATTATGTTTTAATTTTAATTAAAGTATAACTTAACAATCACAGTAGAAATGTAACAAATTGTCTTAATTGATACCTTCCGTCTAATTAGTCATATTTTTTCGTACATTTGCACGGCTTTTGCATGGTAAACTAAAATAATCGCCAATCATAACATTTCCTATCTGAATCTTGTGCTTTACACTCTTTTCAAATTTCTTCTTGGAATACTTTTAACTCTATTCTTTGTTGATTTCTTTATTATTTCTGTAATCATGATCAATAGCACACTCTTACACATAAATTACATGAGCCTACTTATAATACGTATAAAAGCCTATCTTTCAACACGCACCTCATATCTGTTCTTGTGGCACAGCATAAACAGGTGGCTGTCTTTATGTTCCAAGGGACCGACGACATAAAGGGGAAACTTCAGAATGGGCTTTAGTGTGTGGCGTTTTTAATTTACAATTACGACGTCTCTGATGATACATTTCCACTTGTCCAGGTGCTAAGCCTGAACCTGACGAATCTTGTGATTCTGATCGTGCTGAAGGCGTTAATCCTGGCTGCGGGCTTCTTTGGAGTTGGCGCGTGGAAGGGGGGACATCACTATGGAAGGAGCTTGGATGGTGAGAATATTGATGTACGAATCTACTCCTAACTAACACAGAGCAAAGTATGGCGTTTGGAATCGTCGTGCGGTAAAAGAAACATACGCAGGGCACATAATCTTAAGGGTTGAGTGGTAAGAGGCAGCCTCTTTGTTTAATTCCCGCGGGTTCGATTCCCAGGCGGGAAAAACATTTGTGTAATAAGTTGATGTTTGTTTTCGGGTCGTAGGTGTTCGTGTTTGTCTTTGTGTGTATTCCAAAGGACCCACGACACAAGGGAAAACTTTAGTGTATTCTTTGGAGTGTGTATCTACCTATATCTATACATATTATAAAGAGGAAAGATTTGATTGTTTGTTTGTTTGTTTGCATCGAATAGGCTCAGAAACTACTGGACCGATTTGAAAAGTTTTTTCACCATTAGAATCCTACATTATCCAGGATGGACATAGGGTACATGATTTTCCCGAATTCCTACGGGAACGAAGTCCCGCGTGGGAAGCTAGTCGTTACTAATTATGTTCTTTTTTAACAATTGTTCGACATTCTCATGGCAACCAACCAATCTGCTGGCGAAAAAAATCCTATTACATAATTTCTATGCGATGAATCGTTTACTTAATTTTTCATTTACTCCAACACTATCTATTGCAAAACAAAGACCCGGAAGCCCATAAAGACCACAATGACACTACTGATCAACAATTCGCCATCTGCCCTGCTTTACCCCTTGCAGATTAACTAATGGTTACTCAGTCAGTTTTGTCGGGTGGCTCTCGACCGTAAGTATGGTCAGGGCCGGATTTCGTAACGGACTGCAGAATTTATGGACCCCTTAGCTTCATGTAATAATAGGGCAATTGTTAAGCACCAACTCTGTTTAAGTACGTATATGTTTTAAGCAAATTCTTACAGCATGGTTTAGGCTCCTAAATATTAATTTTTCACAACTTTTCCTCATTTTTTTTTGTTTTATATATTATAATTTTAATATTTTATACACTTTAGACTTAAGACATTGAAATTTATTTTTATCGAACAGCTGACATCCGCGATTTCACAATTTAATTATATTATGATGATTTACAGCTAGCATAAAATATAAAAAACGGTTATAAGTTATACAAAGCCACTTACAAATCTTCGTCTATCAGATAAACATAATTTCACAATTTATATTTGTAATATCGCGATGTACTATTTTTTGACAAGAAGTTGTCAAGCATCCGCGTCTAAATTGCCTTTCATTCCACATTTTCTCAGCGCCATTCGCCTGCTGGGCGATTTGTCCCTACCGACTTAATCCTGTTGTGTTAGCGATGCTCTCTCAACTTAGCCAGAAACATACTCAAAGGGACTCACATACCCTGAGTCCAGCTCTGCCCAACCACGTGCCAAACTGACCACTGCCAGACTAATCCGATCCACCATGATGCGTTTTCAATGTCCACGCCGTGGAATTAAGGATCTGTCTATATCTATGGACGTCGAAAGACATAATCCAATTCTAACGGGATTACGCCATACCCTGGACGGAAGGACTTAAAATGACCAGCGGGTTGTATGTTTTGAAGAAGTGGAGGGGTTAAAGGTGTGGTATGTAATGTTTGATGATGATAGATTGTTACATATTTATGTGTAGGCGAACCAACCACTTAATATTTCATAATATAAATCTATGAACAAAGTAACAGTTTTATATGCATTCCCGTTATAGGTAAGCTCATAATTGACTAGAACATAGCTTATACATAGCTTACAGCGTGAACATAGCGTGAATTAAAGTGCTCTTAGCTCTCGCTGTTCGGAAACTGTGAGGTTAAACAATGTTCCCCGTCCAGGGAATGTGCAGCTCGAGTTCGATGGTGATAGCGCGCGTAATGCGCCGCGGTCCTATGTCAAAATGTCAACATTGACAACGCCAGAGGGCGAGCAAGCCTTTGCGCGGGGCCCTCGCGCAATCAAAGTAAAGTTTCATCATAAGCCGAGTGGCGCGCCGCGCGCGTTTGTCGCCATCGTGCTGATGGCTGTTCATAACAGCAACTTATCTTGTGAATTGCCGTGCTTTAGAATACACGTTAAACCGAGTCAGAGGCCATTTGTAGGTTTGAAAACTCTGGCACCAGGGTTAGCAAAGTTTGTCAGATACTTGATTAAACCTACACGATAACGATAATCGCTTTACCGAGCACAAGTGCTACAATATTGGGTTTACGAGAGAAGTAGCAAGTATTCTTACACGGGAGCGAAAAAAATCAAACTGTGTTTATTGTTACAACATTTTAAACACTAGTGTGGAAACTAGGTTTTACGACAGTGATTAGACAGTGTGTAAGTAAATAGACTGCATTCATATTTTTTCAAAAATGTTTGATTTATTTCACAGATAATACAAACGCGACCTACATAAGTGAAGACGAGATCCTGCTGTACCTGAGTTACCTAGCGGGGCAGCAGAGCAAAGACTACGGCTGTCTGTACCGCTTGTCATGTCTTCGACCGCAGCAGGCCGCGCTCTACTCCTCAGGAGCTGAGCTGATGGTGCAAGGAGCTAAACTAATGCAGGGGTGAGATGATCACTTTATTCTAATAATTAGAATTGTATTTTGCGACATAATTTTGTTTTAGTTAGGTGTGAACCAGGCTTGAAAGTTCACACCTAACTAAAACTTGAAACTTGAAACTAGTGCGGTTTATCTTTATGTTATAACTGTTATAAGTTAGTAAATATATATAATCCATGATGTAAGCGTATACTTACTTATTACTAGCTTTCCGCCCGGGACTTCGTCCCCGTGGAAATTTCGGGAAACTTATGTAACCTATGTGTTAATCCAGGGTATCAGCTACCTCCATACCAAATTTTATTAAAATTGGTCAAGCGGTTCTCGAGTTATAAGTGTTCGAACAAACCCAACTTTTTTTATACTATTAAGATTTATTATTTTTAAATACATTTTCAGGAACAGTATACAACTAGATCAATACGAGGAGATATCCCGTGGGATAAGAGAGGCTGCCACCGTCGGAGGGAACACAGAGGACTGTCACTCTCGATACCGTTGCGGAGAATAGGCATTAGAAGAACACCAAAAACAAATAAATTTGAAAAATGCACCTAAGAACATTAAAAAACGTGATTTACGAAATGTAATTAATGCATGAAGCTTGTAAAAGAATACCGGAGTTTGCATTACAAACGTAAAATCTAAAATTAAAAAAAAAAACAAGGACTTGAACCCACGATCTCCAGGTTGAACATTTCTTTCTCCCTAAAAATATTTGTGAATATCCCTCACGAGATTTTAAAAGTACTACAATTTAAAAGAAAAATAACTGAGGTTTATTGTTTTCACTGTTTTAATGTTTTTAATTATTTATTTCACATACAATATCCAGTTTTGTAGAACTTCTTGAAACATAAAGATAAAAAAGGATATCCTGCTACCTGCATTCAAATACTTACCTACCTACACACTTTTTATCAAGTGGACACATATTTTTTTACGTTTTTAAATTAAGTAAAACTAATTAACTTTAAACAAATTTCAAAGAGAAATTATCAAGAAAAAAGGATGGATGACAATTATAACCTCAGATTAATGAAATCCATTCAATGGATTTCATTAATCTGAGATTATAACCTTATAATAACTGATCATAAAGTCGGTAAATGTCATTGTCAGTTTCTAGAAAAAGTAGGTATCTTAAAACAGTACAGCAATTCGATTAATTAGCTAAATTGATTTCTTTCTAACTGTACCGACTTATTTTATAAAGATAAATGTATTAACATTACTCATTTAATTAAAATTTATTGTCAAATATTTTTACAGCGTTTTTTTTATCTAGGAAAACCCCAATTGTGGTAAGTTTGAAGGTGTTTACCAAAGCTAAGCCACTCATGTTTCTTATGAGCTGGGGTGGTCACAGTTAGGAACGGGGCAACAAAAAGCAAATTATTGCTTGCAGCGTCAATATCTTTTTTTTGCGAGGGTTTAACCCGACGCGTACTACTCTTAAGAAATACAGGGTGTAACGACAGCTTAGCAAATACTGGATGAAGGAAATTCCACCGGAAAACCATTCAGAAGGGTGTTCCCTTAAGCTCTGTATACCCCCTGCACAAATTATTATATTACATATTGTGTATAGCTACGCACCGAGACTTAGAGCTAATCTTAATCTTTATAAGCACCGTGCTTCGGAGGGCACGTTAAGCTTTCGGTCCCGGCTGTTGTCGATTGACTATAGTCCTTAAAACCAAGTCAGAGGCCATTGTGCGGTTTGAAAACTCTGACACCAGGGTTAGCCAAGTTTGCTACACACTTGACTACACTTACACGAAAAGAAGAAGAAGTTCTTAAGAACTGATGGGCGATTGTTTGGAGAGGCGACATCTTCCCCTTTATATTAATAAGTAGTCTTGCAACCAAAGATTCTTCTCAGTAATTGCATGTTGTTAGCAGTCACCTCAGGTACTGACTGAAAAACAGCATGGCTGAGGCAGCACCTTTTCACCACATTATTCATTTTGTATTGTCATCCAGTCGTGACAGCCAATAAAAAGACTCAAACGCCAAAATCATCTATAGATGACCAACATTCAACTCGAAAAAATTCATTCCATGATGGTATTTAATTTGATTCGTTATCGTTTATGTATTAAGAATATTTTCTAAAAAAAAATCTGCGTGGCGTACAAAGCATAGTGACTTCATTCATAGTGTGTCGGTCAAAGGATTAATTGGTGAATAAATTTCTTTCTTTCTTTCTATTTAGTGCTCAGTCATTAGAACGTGTGGCATCCTGTCCCCAGGGTTCTTCTCTCGAGCAGCTCTGTACTCTGTGTAGGACACGAAGCCATCTTTATCAGTGTCATCTTCTGCCAAAGTCTGGTCTACCATCGCTGGAATTTCAATAAACAAACATTTATAAAGAGCATTTATTTGTTTATAAACTTGTTAAAAGCCTTTTATTCACATAAAACGCTCTATGAATAATTCTTTAAAAAAATTATAACCCCAGAAAAACATCGCTCATAATTCTGAAACGGCTGAACCAGTTTTGATCTAATGTAGCTAGAACCACCTCGATTACGCCAATTTTCAAAAAAAAACGAAATCAGTCCATTCGCTTAGAAGTTACGCCACAGACAGATAAACAGACACACAAATACACTCGACAAACTTAAAACATCGGGGTTTAAAAAGAATCGATTTTTTTATTAACACCGCATCAAGCTATGTAGAGCTCATCTGATTGGGAATAAAGTCCTCAAATTATATTATATACCTACCTATGTATTTGTCTAGTTCATTTTCTTCTGTCTTCGCGTCAGGTTCTATCGACTTATCAGCATCCGGACTTGGAGGCTCGTGATCCATGATGTGATATGCAGCCTAGAAAGAGACAAAATATTCATTTGTATTTCCTAAATTACTAACTTTACTTCCCCAATCATTTTCACACTCCCTCCTTTTACTAATTTCATAAAAACAGACTTCAAAAATAAACGAAAAATGAAGACAAAATTACTAAATGTGCTAAGTACCTAATGATTTGTTTGAATTTTTATTTTTCATCTATATTTGGAGGGCCGGAAAATGACACAGCCTACTTTGCCAAACGAAAGGAATCGCGGGCGGAAAACTAGTAAAAGCTTAAGTCTTTCGCCACCAAATACTGATTAAGTAAACCAAATGCTTAATTTCTTCTTGCAACTAGAAAATCAGACAGACAATGCTAAAGTCAGGTTTCTAAAGTTATCATGTCTTCCATAGACGGCCGGTTTGGTCGAGTGGTAGTGACGCTGCCTCTTGATCGGCGGGTCCTGAGTTCGATTCCCAGTCGGGGCAAATATTTGTGTAAAAAGCAGGTGTTTGTTCTCCGGGTCATGGGTGTTTGTGTCTGTCTTTGTGTGTTCCAAGGGACCCACGACACAAGGGAAAACCTTAATGTGGGCCTTTGTGTGTGAAGTGTTTATTTCTTTTCAACACATTTGCTCATAAAGTGGGTCTTATGTCATTGTTTTAAGGTTCATAATGATATGTATTACCCAGCCCGTGAGTAATAAAAATAAAGCACAAGTACGTAATGGTTTTTTTTTCTAAATTTCAGCAAATAGATCAGATCTTATTTTATATTTAAAATTAAGTGTAAATATTAAACTATTTGTAAATCAAAATACAATTCCACTAAATCATTTAAATTTAACATAAAATTATCATGTATTTATACTAAAACGTGAAAATATATTGTTAAGTATTTTTTTATTATTTGGCTGTATGGCATACTTGTCAATGTGAATCTCATATTTCGAGCGAAAAAAGAAAAAAAATAATCGCGCCTCTTTTCAGATGTTTTCACTTGGTTTTCACAAACGGCATTTGTATTAATCAGATTGTTATTATTCTCAGAAATACAACACAAAAAATGTCTTCTTCAAGTGCAGAACAGGAAACCTACGTGTGTACCCTGCCAGAAATACTTTCCGAGGCGCAACATGCAAGTGATAGCTTGTTGCCGTCAATATCAAAGAAAAGTTTTTATTTATTTATTTCCTCGCAAATGTGCTGAAAAACGTCGTATGACACGCGTGCGCATTGGATATTACATTCTCGGCTCCATCGCCTCTAATGTAATATCCAACTTAACACACTTGTAGCATAATAATAATACGTTTATTTCTTCAGAACAGCACACACATACATTTAAAAAAAAAAGTTCAAAATATTCTTATCCTATTGTACAAGTTTAAGCTTGCATATGTCTGCTGCAGTGAGGAAAAAGGCCTGGGCTCAGCGACTAATGCCAGACTGATTATCAGGCTGGCAACACTGTGATTTTCAGTATGCAATTGATGTCATACAGCCATAGACATAGAAATAAGTTAAATACCACCATACAGCCCTTGGTTAACAATCTACAATACTACATACTCAAAGCAATCTACTATTATTATAGAGCATAAATAAGGACAAAAGTTTATTTTTACCAAATTTTAAACATATTTTTATGTTTCAGATGATCTAGTTTGAATTTTTGGTGTGAAATTTTAGCAAACGAAAAATGCGGGTCTGTTAAATTTCTGTGAACAGTTTGACTTTCGTATTTGACCAGTGATTAAAAAGTCACCCTGCGGAATGGATGTTTGTTTGGATATTAAATGTACATAGACGTAAAGTTAATTCTAATTTGAACCTTATCATCAGCAGAAAACCTACCTACGTAATAGGTCTTTACCTATGAAATTGCCGCTTTTCATACAATATTTTTGGAAAACTGAATTTTCCATACTAACGTTTTTGGATTTTTCTCGGGAATTAGAAATCCAAAATTTTAGCAAAATTTTGTTGAAAGGTTTGGACAACATTAAGTTAATTTTCATCATACTTACTTTATTGAAAGTTGAAACTGAAAAAAGGTACAGAAAAAATAAGCAATGAAACGGGCAAAGGATGAAACGAGCTATATTTGAGCTTCTTTTTCAGCAAATAAATCTAAAGTAAATATGTATTAATTTGACTCAATATCTCCGTTATATGGCCAAGGTTTTAAATAAAAAATACAATTTTAGTAATAGCTGTTCAATCAAATAAATTATGAATAAAATAAAGCTTGAGAAAAAATCGTCAATTTCATAGGTAAAGACCTATTATTTATGGTGGGTGGATACTTAATTGATGGAATAGACTGTACATACGTATAGTCTACAGAACATACTGCGTTCCTCACAATGTTTCCATACTTACAGTGAGAAAACTATTTATACTTGCTTCTATCCGCTCTCAACTGTATACATATTACTAAGAAACCTACACGAAATCTGAAATGGAGGTCTAAGCGCACAAATACCGCTTTTGAAAATAAATCATCTAACTTTATAGGTCCTTACTTATACAATAAAATTAACCTGCTGTTAAATATCTCGCACGTAACTAAATTTGTTTGTAGAAAACGAGTTAAAGAGTGGCTTCTTACCTTGGACTATCTTGGAACTGAAAAGCAGCTTGAAATTCTTCAGTGAACCCTAAAGAAAGAATCTCACACACACGCACACAAACACTCACTCACACACACAAGCACACACACACTCACATACACACACACACACACAAACACACGCATACAGATGGTGAAACTAATTTTATTTTTTAATACATGTTCTAAACTTTTCTATAATGATGTTGAACTGAGGGAATGAGCCTGGTAACCCACGACACAGGGAATCCTAGTGTGGGTACCAGTGGGAGACAGTAAATTAAGTACTGTTTAATTTACTGTCTCTTTTTTTCTGAATAAATACATTTTTATTTATTATTTATTTATCGTTGGAGCATCGGTTTTTCACTGTTTCGGGAATCGGACTAGGAACCCGTTCCATTACAATAGGAGCTCTTAGAGTTCTACCAAACTGATTTGTTTTGATTAATTCTTTTTAGCGCTCAGTCATGTTTCTCCTTACAGGACTGACTGAGCGCTAAAAAGAACTTACTTTTAACATCTCCAGTCCATCCAATTTTGAGTTCTTGTCGAAGTCGTGAGCGTGGAAGTAAAGAAACTCCAGCTCAGCAGGTGACATTTTGGCCAGCATCTCAGGTGTCAGCCCTGGAGAGTCTTCTTCTAGATGTCTGAAAATGGAAGATAACTCTATATTAAATTACTTATAACTTTTAAACGGCTGAACCGATTTTAATCGAATGAATTGGCATTTTCTGGGTTAACTTGCTCCATCATCGACCTTATCTACGACCTCATCTATGTCAAGATCGAGGTCAAGAATTAACCCATCTAACTAAAAAAATAATAATAATCAAATGAAGCTAAGACCCATCTCGATTACATCAGCTTTTAAGTAAAAAAACAGCATCGAAATCGATCCATTCGTTTAGGAGCTACAATGCCACAGTCAGATACACAGACATACAGATAAACACGTCAAACTTATCGGGGGCTAAACAAATAAACAGGCAGTATTCCAATCAATCGTAGACAACAGCACAATATTGAATGACTATAAATTCGTTAGTAAAAATTTTAATTTAATTTAATCTGTTAATTAGGTCACTGAACTGAACAAATTTCCTCAAGAATAGGTCATTGAAAAATAAATTCTCCTCTCCATACAACTTGAACGATCAACCGTTTACCTTGCTATAAGAAGTCGAAATATAAAAAGGTTCCTTGGCGAAAGTTGTTCAGTTTCATGGAGAGAATCACCCCTTTGAGTTTTAATAACTATTTTAAAGTCATCCCATTTAAGAGGCCTTTGAGTGTTGACCATTTAGGGTTCCATACCCAAAGGGTAAAAACGGGACCCTATTACTAAGACTCCGCTGTCCGTCTGTCTGTCCGTCTGACACCAGGCTTTATCTCAACCGTGATAGTTAGACGGTTGAAATTTTCATAGATGATGTATTTCTGTTGCCGCTATAACAACAAATACTAAAAAACAGAATAAAACAAATATTTGAGGGGGCTCCCATACAACAAACGTTATTTTTTTGCCGTTTTTATAGATAATGGTACGGAACCCTTCGTGCTCGAGTCTGACTCGCACTTGGCCGTTTATTTATTTATCTATGACTTACACAGTATCATGCAAGAGTTGTTCGTCTCCAGTGAGAGCCCCTGAGGCCTGGGGCTTGTAGTGATGGTGTTTGTGGTCCACTGGAGTCTGCCCGTGAGGATGGTGGGGTCCACGACGCAGGCATGACGTCAGACCGGTAACCAGCACCAGGATATAAGCTGGAAATGGTATTTAGCAGGTTAAGCCTTTGCCCGGCAGTGGAACACATTAGGCAGGATCAAACTTAAGGATTATGAAAGGAATATACGTCACAAACTCAAAAATAACGTAAATTTTTCCAATGTAGTATTTTGTCTTGATATACATGTTATTGAGTGATCTCAATTAGGGTAAAGGCAGAAGTAGTTGACCTACCAGTAGTCAACCTACTAGAAATAAAATAAAATACTTGTATAATTTATATTTTTAACCTTCATAGCAAAAACTTGGGGTGTGAACCTTCTTCATCATGAAAGTGAACAAAAATACTCCAAGAAAAAATAAACTTTGCCAAAAAGAAAATCATTAAAATTAGTTCACAACTGGCGAAGATACCAATACAGATTTTACCTCCTTTTTGCGAAGTCGGGTAATATCCCAACGATGAATCAAAACCAAGACACACGTCATCAATTTGTCAAATAACAAAACAATCAAAGCACTGACGAACCTGCCTATAATTTGTAGGGCTTTGTTGCAACTTAAAGGGTGGTCGATAGGGCAGCTGGGCCCCCATGGGGTCCCAAAAGGGTCCCTGTGGTCCCCCATGGAGAAGCAATATTCACACCTCATTTCACCATGCTCTGCCCCTTGCTTTATCGGAGATGTCAAATCAAAACCGAATGAATTGTTCAAAAAACGTTGAGTAATAAATTAGCTACTTTTTGCATGTTATATCGGTTAATTTGGATTCAGATTTGAATGAAAATGGGTACGATATAATATGATGTGATTTTGACTGTTTATTTTGTGATAAAGCTATCGAATAGCATTTAATAAACTGCAGCAAAATTATTATTTTAAAGCAAACTGCGACCTGCCCCGTCGAAGTTGAAACCACATCAAAATTCATTTTGGTAAGAAAGAGATAGAAGAAAATTTATATATGTATATCGATGGCAACTGTCTGTTCGAGATTATATATTTTTTTCTTCTTAATTTGGGAATTAGAAACTTAAAAACACACACAATTAAAAGGGGTTTACAAGTACATTTTGCTGTTTTTAATTTCGTTCACGTGGATTTTATGAATAAAGTGAAACTAATTCTTACTACCTAATCATATATTTACTAATTATCAATGTAAAAGTGTACGTTTGTTTCTTAGTTTTTTAACGCGACCAACAGATTGACGTGGCTTTTTGTATAGATATCGATATAGAGCTAGCGGCCTAACACAGATGCGTGAGATAAAATAATAATAATAATAATGTTGTCATGTTGACATCGTTGTACCTGTGTAGGTACTGATGCTATGCGATAAAACGAGAGGGCGAAACGAGATAGATACGACAAAAATAATCACGCCTCGAGAGTGACATAGGCCATTGAGTGACTTAGAATTAGAACAATGTCACGGGCAGAAAGCTAGCACAAAATAATTAAAGCGAAAACCCCATAAATAATCACTAAACTGTATAAACCCCTTATTATTCCAACCCACACAGATCCGCTAAAAGTTACCCCAAAACAAAACAGGTGTCCTAATATGGGCTTACAAGACGCGTTACACAATAGGATTTCAATGTATCGTATGCATAATGAATAGATTTATAACAGTTGTACTTGTTCTGGTCGTAGAAAGACGAGTCGATACCGCCCCACTCTATTACCGACTGATGATGACATGATGGACTTGTCGACTAGCGTCATTAGATCTTTGACAAAACAAAAAACGCAACAGACATGTTTAGGAACTTCTTTTACTAAAAGTTGCGTTACGCACTCCATTTTCGTTACGTGTGATGCTAGTTGATATATATCTATACTATGTCCAGCACTGTTATAGGCTACTAAACGACTACTAACAATATTCCAAGCTATTAGCCAACAACGGTTATCTTTCGTCTTGTTACGCCTGAAAGTTCCAACCACTGCACTTCTTTAATGTTAAGCATATCCGACATCATAACGCACTTATTCTTTTATATTATAATAAGTACTGTTATCTTGGTGCACTTTTTACTATCCTAAGCTAAGATTTGCATCATACTTGGTTTTATGATATGAATCAAACTGAACTTAAAATCGCCTTGTAAACAAATTTTCATGTTAGTAGTTAGGGTGTAGTTTAACCGACTCCCTATACGTCAGGGGTCAGTAGCTTCTGGTCGTATGTTAATAGAGGAGGCATTATTCGCGGAATGACAAGTGCGCACTCCATATGTCATGGTGTCCGGTGCAATCGAGTCATGAGTCACACTGACAGGGAGTTTGAAGAACGATTGTTTTGAATAGTTACAGTAAGCGAGCATGTATACGTAAAAACTAACGAACAACAAGCACATTACACAAGAGATACAGGTAATATTAATTAACCTGTTCAGGCACATTATTGTAAAGTTTTTCCTTTTATTTTGTACACCTGTGGACTTCTTGGTTGAATAAATAAATGTTAGTTATTTAATAAAATTAAAAATAAAAAAATATTAAAATAGTTTATTCAATAAATGAATCATGAAACTTCTTCATGAAACATACTCCAATTCACAGTGCCTCATTACACTGCGTGTTTTAGAAATAACAGTGTCTGTCTGAGACTGTTTGCTGAAAAACATTAAGAAAATAGAAGCATTGTACTAATTCTGTATTTTCCTTCCTTCATATTCATATCAAAACAAATCAAAATAATCTCGTACAGATTACCGAAACCCAAAAGATCTGCCCCATTTCTCATATCCTTTACCTCGGCGTATTTACATACGTGCCGTACACGCCAATCGCGCTGACACTGTGTCTCAAACTAAAATTAAAAGTAGAGTGAATAAGACCTCAAAAGGGGCGCGTTGCACTATACAGTGTTGTCACCCTAACGCCAAAATCCCATAGGAATACAATGGATCTCTACCATGGGTCAAAAATTCCTTTATTCCAAATCCAACACTCATTATTACCGCTTTTAGGGTTTTAAAGTGTATTTGTTTTATTGATATAATGAAACGCTAGTAGTCCAGTGGCGCTCGCTGATCTGAACCGATCAGTGGGGTTAAGCAACGTACATAGAGGCAGAAAAATGGATGGGTGATCAAAGTAACCATTTATTACAAGCGTCTTTTTTTTATTATGGTACATCGCTTGATTCCAACCAAGAGCACGTTTAACCGTTGGTCCCGGCTGTTGTTGATTGACTACAGTCGTTACACCAAGTCAGAGGCCATTTGGTGGTTTGAAAACTCGACACAATGCCCCACGTACTTGTAAGGAACGAAGGTCAGAGGAAGGACCTAAGATGACCCTCTGGCTAAGGCTTTTGTTATAATTAGCTAAATATTACTATTTAAATAAACAGGAAGAATACACATACCTTCAATTCTCATAATAATTTGCACTCTATCTTCGATTCACAGTGGAAACTTATTAACACTAATTCAACACATTTAAAACTAATTATTTTTAGTGTAAGAGATAACTCATCATAAGGATAAATACATTTATTTGTAAATTTAATCCACTTGGACAAATTATTGTTTATTCTGTATCTGTCAAAGTTCGCCCCGATCTAGGTCGCTTTAAGAGAGCATGCGCAAAAAACGTATTGAAATTTGACTCTTAAATTCTTGGTTTTAAAGTCAGTATTCATTTAGAATGAGTTTTTTGTTTGGCGCATGTCCAATAGGCCTCAGTACAATCGCAAGCAATTATGATTTTTATTTTAAAAGCTTTTGAGCTTATATTTCCGTGAACCGAGTTTCAAAGTTTTGCGCATGCCCCATAGCGCCAAGCTTTCTTCGGAATTTTCCACCACACGGCAGAAGATGGCGCTGTTAAAGAAGTCAGTGTGAAAATTTGTGAAGAAGGAAATACGGAAACCTAGAGGGCGTTCACAGTCTTAGATGGAATCGGCAGCGACACCCGATAGCTTGGTCTTCTCTAAGTCTAAACTTACTTATTTTGATATCTAGAGTCTAAAACGCACGAATAAATACACGTAATTACAATATATTCTTCACACACACACAATTATGCTTGTATTTGCACAAACTTGCGACAGCGAACTGCAGCAACTTTCAATTTTCTTGTGGTTTTTTCATAGTTTTTTTTGGTTGGTTTCTTTTTTTATCTAGAGTCCATAACATGAATTTTACTGTTTTATGTACATAGTAAAATCCGTAATAGGTTCAAAATACAATAATAATAACTTTTCTACCGCTGCTCCGCCCGCGTCGACTACAGGTTATATCGTGCCCAGCTGTGTGATAAATTGTAACTTATGTCATTTTTTAAGGTCTAATCTATCGCTATACCAAATTTCATCAAAATCGGTCTAGTAGTTTAGGCGTGAAAGCGTAACAAACAAACAAACTTATTTTCTCATTTATAATATTAGTAAGGAAGCACTTTTGTATCTGTTAACGGGAACTCGACGTATTCCTGGCAGGACGTGATAGGGCAGCCAAAATGCAACACATTTAACCCACCTTATGTATGGCCGAAAGTTAATTAGTTTTCGAGATTTCGTTAATTTAAGATTTTTTTACGAAAATACCCAGATTTCATCATTTTAACCAAAATTTTAAAATAATTGCTTATTGGATAGAATGACATTTAACTTTTTTTCTAAGTTGATAGTTTAAGGCGACTACAGCACCCGATAAAGGCAGCACTCATAGGAATAGTGCCATCTCCGTCTCTCAACAGGCCTGGGCCGGCAGTGCGAACAGTGTCGATATGTTATGGACCAAGTGATAAATTGGGCATTATTCATAATGCCCGGGCATTATGAATAATGCCCAATATGAGGGGGCAATTTGATAATAATTATTCAAATAATTAAATTGACCGGGCATTACCCATCACCTTTTGGGCAGAGTAATACAAACATATTTTTTTACTATATTTGCTAATTATTATAGTGATATAGTCATTTAACTTAAAATAAACTAAATGTTAAACAATTTAAATAATCAGATGAGCCGAACGGGCGAGGCGAGGCCGTAGGCCGAGGTGAGCCGCGTATAGGGTGAGGCTGAATGCCGAACTCCTCGGAGGGCGAAGCCCGGATTGTCAACCCCCTCAATCCAAGATGGCCTTAGATGGCCGCCATATAAGTTTAGATTCTAAAGGTGAGGCAAGGCCGTATGCCGAGGCGAGCTGTTTATAGGGCGAGGCCGAAGGCCGAGCTTCACGTAAGGCGAAGCCCGAAGCATTACCAAGCGTCTTACCCGACGACTGCCTTTCTAAAATTTCATAGGTATCCGCCATCTTGGATTTTAGTTGTGAGTTGTGGGAATCGTGACCCGGAGCGTCGCGATTCCCCCCACCAAAAATCCAAGATGGTGGATATTAAATTTTCGGGCATGCTGACAAGGGTATCGTTTAATAGGTTTTCGGGGATTCTGGTTCCGGAAATGACATCTATTTTGATATCTAAGATGGAGGACGTTTTCATTTTTTACAATGCAGTTGCTCGGAAATGGCCCCGTAACATGGCCACGGAGTGTACGTTTACGTACCCCATAAAACACATGTCATGTTATTTAATTTGAAATGAGAAGAAGATTTTGTATAGAAAAAAAAAACATTGAACTAATGAGCAAATAAACCATTTTTCATATACCAAAATTCAACTTCAGTGGCTATTCTGTGATCCAGAAAAGTTATTTTTTTATCAAATGATGCATAAAAAGTAAGCAAAAAGTGAATAAAATACTGACAAAAATGTATGACGCAATAAAGAGTAGCTGATTTGATAATTCAGTGACCCTTTTGACGAGTGAGAGTATTACCTTTTTCATAACGCTTCATTCTGGCTTTATAGAATGACAGTAAAGAGTTTTTATGCCTGACAAAATAATTATTTCTGACGAAAATCTTGATTTTTAGTGAAATAAAATATAAAAGTAAATTATTTATTTTACTTTTTCAATACAACAAATCTGATTTTTAACAAATAATTGAACTATTTAATAATTACTGTAGGCGCAATTGGCATTTTATTTACCTTAGCCTTTGCCTCATAATTGTGGAAAAATATTTTGCTCGCCATTGTTTTGCCCGCCATTTAAAATTATTTGTTCAACAAAATTATTTTTGTGTTTTAAAATGTTAATTCCTTAATGTTTTGTGTTTAATCGTAAAATATTAGTGCACATTGTTCAATCGCAATATGTTTTCAGTCAATGTTTATTGGACATACTATCTTTTAAGAACTTTGGATATACCTATACGATGTAAGTTTTTGACAACATTTTTTTTGTTTCGTTTCCTCGGCTACTGCATTGTAAAACATTGAACAATATACGTGCCTTAGGTAATGTGTAACTGGAGCCCTATAAAACACTCGCTTCGCTCGTGTTTCAAATGGGCTCACGTTACACATTACCTACGACACTAGTATCGTTATTAACTGTTCTTATATTACGAATGGGTTCATTGGTGTAGTTTAATAGGTTTTGCGGGGGTGCTGATTCCGAATACGACATCCATTTTGAAGATGGCGGACATGCATTATTTGTAAAAATCTGTCATGGATGTCATTTAGTAGGTTTTCGGGGGTGCTTATTCCAAAACTGACATCCATTTTGAAATCTAAGACGGCGGCCGTGAAAAAAAAGAAAACTTTTTAAAATTGCAACGGGCATTTCCCTCCCCACACTTCCCTCCCCGCACCGCGTCAAACTTACCTTTATTATCAAATTGCCCAATTGTCACAAAGCAATATAATAATGACCGGGCAATATGATAAATAATGAAGTTTAAATAGTAATTAATCACTTTGCCCGCTAAAGCCAGGCATTATTAATAATGCCCGAATTAATCACTTGGTCTATAACAGATACACGAAGTTTACGGACTATGAAAGCGTGCGTGCGTAAAAACATGTTCGAAAGTTAGAAAAATGAGATTTATGGAAAGGTAACAGCTTAAACCGAAAAATGCGTTAACTACTTATCGAGAGTGTTCAGTCACAAACATTTGGATAGCAAATTCAAGTTCCTGTGTGAAATTTTACTATCGTTTTTACAGCTTAAAAGATACCCAATATTGGTATTTAGAGGTGACTTTGTGAGCTTTTTCTAATCGAACCAAAAGTGCTGAATCATGTTTTCAGCAAACTACTTATCTAGTTTATGTCCTGAATATTACCGTAGTATTTTTTTCTTCGATTTAATGCAGTGCGTCATACTTATCTACGCATCATAAAATCGTAATTTAGGTGCTGTAGTCGCCTTAATAAAGATAGGAAAGTCATTACTACCAAAAATTCCTAACGAAATTTAACATAAATACCCAGATTTTCGTAAAAAATCTTAAATTAACGAAATCTCGAAAACAATTAACTTTGGGCCATACATAAGGTGGGTTAAATTTGTTGCAATCACGTCCTGCCAGGAATACGTCGAGTTCCCGTTAACAGATACAAAAGTGCTTCCTTACTAATATTATAAATGAGAATATAAGTTTGTTTGTTTGTTACGCTTTCACGCCTAAACTACTAAACCGATTTTGATGAAATTTGGTGTAAAGATAGATTAGACCTTAAAGAATGACATAAGCCACAATTTATCGCACAGCTGGGCACGATATAACCTGTAGTCCACGCGGGCGGAGGATTACGTTCTGTATTACTGCGGATTTTTGTCAATAAATTAAAAAAATAGAGACCAATCTGTCAACTAAGCTCTCTGACACGGGTAAGTGAAGTTTGCCTCATAATTAACTATACCTACACGATAAGGAAAGAATATAACTATGTGATGATATCCTTTTCTTTATAGAGTTTGTACTACAAAGGATATGTTTACGATTCATTGTGTCTACGATTTTTCCACTATAAAATTTAATGTTAATGTAAACTTTTTAACTGCCTTCATCGAGTAACAAATTATTTAAAGGTTGTAGCACCATTGCTACGAGCTTACCCCACGCGTAGCAGTGCATGGGGATGTCGTAGCGCATAGCCACGCGTAGCCACGCGTAGCCATAGAACTTAATATTATTGAATTTAAATAATAAATTCTACTTCGATTATTGCACATGACATTAATTACTATTCTTTGTTTAGATTTCAGGCGTTTTAAGATTGTCAGAGCATTCCATTTAAAGAGAAAAAAAAATTCCAACTTTCACAAGTCCTATGGAGTTGAAAGTTGCCATTTCAACTACTTACATCGTTAAATTAATTAAATCAACTTTAACGGGTGATTTTCCCCATGAAACTGAACAACTTTCCCTAAGGAACCCATATGAATACAAATAAATAAACGCTAAGCACTCAAAGGTCCACACTAAGGTTTTCCCATGCGTCGTCGTGGGTTCCCTGGAGCATACAAAAATATACGAACACCCATGACCCGATAGCGAACATCTGCTTTTTACTCAGAGATTTCCCCGACCGGAAATCGAACCTAGGACCCATCGATCAAGAGGCAGCGCCACTACAACTCAACTTAACCGTTTGTCTTCTTTTTTCTTTTTTTCTGTGTTACTATGAACTGTGAAATAAATTCTTCTTCTATCTATATACTACTCTGATTTTTATGGCATTTTACCACAATACCCTGATCTTGAAGCCCCATGCACAATTTCACAGCCTTTGATTGAGCCATGAGTACGCTAATCCAATTATTTTATTGACAGACTGACGTCATAAGGCGGCATTTATATTAATAAAGATATCAATCTTGTAGTAATTTTAAAGATTACGTATTTATCGTAAAATATGCAAAATAGTGCGTAAACTTTGTTCCCGTGGGAATTTCGAAAGTGAACTATACAAATAAACCCTTCCCCCAAATCATTTATAGCTAACGTAGAATAGAATACACTTGATTAAATTGACATAATGAAATATATGACTTACAGCTACACGGGTGATTTTCCCCATGAAACTGAACAAATTTTCCCTAGGAAAATAACCGCTAGAATTTTTAATAAAAAATTCCCCAAGGAATATAGGTCGAAATACCAAAAAAAAAATTCACCTCTCCATCCAACTTGAACGATCTGCTAATTCTCTTATTAAAGAAAGTTCGTGTTTTTTTTTGAGAATTTGATATGGGTTTCTTAGGGCAACTTTTTCAGATTCATGAGGACAATCTCATCCGAAAGTTTCGCTAAATAATTTAAAGTAAATCAATTAAACAAAACTAAAAATAAAATATGTCTAGAAAGAAAGAACGAAAAAGTGTATTTGGTGTTTGGGTACGAAAAATCACGAATTAATTATAAATTAAAATAAATACCAAAATGGTCTCAGTTGTTACTCAAAAATGTGGCTCTATCATATTCGGCCACTAACTGGCATGCAATAAAAACTATAATACAATTTTAATCATAATTTTAAAATTTTGATTTGTCACATCCACTCAGCATTGAGTTTTGATCTTCGTGAAAATAGAAAAGATAAAATTTTATAACCAAGTCGCCAAAAATCAATCAAAATCGTACGAAGCCTAGACCGATAATTAGTTTGACAATAAACACAAAAAATATCACGAAACGTGCCCTAAGGACGTGAATATACATGCAATTATGTACATCTACATATTCCTATTAAACCAAAGAAGAGCGTTGTCAGAAAATCAGTCTGTACACAGCCTCATTACAGCACCCATCAATAACAACCCCTGGAATTTTGTTATACGACTCATTTTCTTTTGACTCTACTTTGAAATAGATCTTTATTCCTTTAAAGATAGGAACAGAATTTGCTGGCACAACAAGTTTTCCTATTCTTACAGCAATATCTTAAGTAACTTTCGCATTGTCGCTTCAAATTTCAACCCTATCTCTTCATCTTTAGAACTGAATATAGAGTAAAAGTAAAAGGAGATAAGGCATTGAGTTTCTGAGTTGTTTATGTTTATAGCGATCTGTTGTGGGGAAGTTAAAAAGAGATGGACGTATGTAAGCGTGTGAGGGCGTGTGATCAATACAAGGCGCTTGGAGTGAAACAGTCGCATGCTCGTAGCACAAACAAGACTACTCTATTTTCACTTCTAAGACGTTGAAATTAGGTTTAAAGTTCAATAGGTAAAGTTCGACGAGTGCTTCAGTGTAGATACGACGGAGGCAGCTCTTAATGGTCGTTTTCTTACATTTGCATGTTAATTGTCGGTACCGCTCAGAATCGTCCTCCTTTTGTCTTGAAGCTATTAAGACATGTTAGACGAACAACTATTTCGATTGTATTTACATAATGTTGGACTTCGATGGGATCTATTGCTTGGAGTGGAATCGTATTTTTATTTGCTTTTTTTATTACGAACTAGCTTTCCACCCGCGTGGACTACAGGATATATCGTGCCCAGTTATGGGGTAATATGTAACCTATGTCCTTTTCTAAGATCTATTCATCTCTGTACCTAATTTCATTAAAATCGGTTCAGTAGTTTATATAGGCGTAACAGACTGACAGAGTTACTTTAACATTTATAATATTTTCCACGGGCCAAGTTCATATGCGCAAAAGTTGAACAAATTTACAAGCATACTTTTGCATTTTTATTAATGTGAATATAAAAGTCTCACTCGGAAATCCGTTCCTATAGGAGCTTAGAAAATTACAGTTTATAAAGGGAACCTTTGCGTATAATTTCGGTTTTCTAGGTCGCTGAATCGGTTGTGGCTGAGCGCTGATAAGTCAGTAATTCAGATATATTTTTTATATAAATATTCAGAGCTCTTTTACCCATTTTAACTCCTGTGCTGTGGGTTACCACCTACAGGATACCGTCTTCCCTGAGCAAATAAGGCATTAAATCGCATTCAGACAAGTGCAATGCAGGGCAAAACTTAGAAAAGATATTTTTTTGCCAAACCATAAGAAGTAGAGCTTCTACAAAGACCTGTGTAACAATGGTGCCATAAATGATGGCGCACCTAGAGTTGCCTCAACTATCGTATCCTCGCTGCATTAACTTCTGCACAGTGGATAATTTAACTTGTTCTTCATTGCTAACATAGACGCGTGATATAATTTTGACGTGTGTACAAGTACCTTGTTCCACCCTCTCGTTCTATTGCATAACGTCAGCACAGAACAAAATTACCCCACGCGTCTATTTTAGGCTAGCTGAGCTGGTCTGGTTTCTGTATTTTCAGCATCATTACCAACAAAAAAAGAGAACCATTATGCATCAACTCAGGACACACCAAAACCTTCCAGGGCATGGCTGTCCACACTAAACTAACGGTGCGATTTCCTATGTCTACACTAATAATATAAACAGGAAAGACCCTTCATTGCTTGTTTGTTCGCGTTGAATAGGCTCCGAAACTACTGGACCGATTTGAAAAATTCTTTCACCATTAAAATGCCACATTATCCCTGAGTAACATAGGCTACATAATTTTTCCGAATTTACACAGGGAAATGTTAGTGTTAAATATTACGAGAGTCAACTCCAATATGTGCTGAGCTGTATTCTGTTTGACATGTTTTTCTAAATCCTTAAAAATCTCGTGTACCTTATGCTAGTTATGCTTCATTTAAATGCGATATCTAAATTAAATTCCCTTCAAATATTCAAACATTTCTCCATAAAACATAATACTACAGAAGCCGCCTTCAATACCACATATAAACATGCTAAATAATACATAAATCCGTGCGTTAGAACAATAAATTTGTGTTTTCTGCACCAAACGGAGATTTGCGGCGAGGGTGGGTGGGTGGCGTTGCTAGGCAACCGCTCCGCCCTCCCCCTGCCCACCCCTGAACAGGATCACTTTTAAACTTTCATGTCGGAAAGTTTTTAAGGTTTTCTCGTGAAGCGCGTGGCTCTCAGATACGTCTTTTTGTTTTAAGCCTCTTTGCTTCGAAAACAACGAGCTGTGGGAAACATTTTTGTGAAGAAAACCACATTTTAAAGCTAGCTGTGCGGCGTTAAGAAGTAGCCTATATCACTTTCTAACTCTTCATCAACTGCATCAGTGCAAAAAAACTACGAATACATACTGGTATTCAAGTGAGATAGATTTACCTCAGGTACGCGCGAAAAAAAAAAAACTCTAGGCACAGCTGAAAATCAGTTTGTTGTCTGTCATAGACAGCAAGTATGCTGAGTTCTGTGTCCTATTTGCTTCTACAATCTACGTCACACATTTCGCTAACCTTTTTTTAATTGTATAAGAACATTGTACAATGTTACAAATTGTTAAGAAGCAATAAAGTTTATCTATCTATCTATCTAACTCTTGACCTCAATCTTGACCATAAGGTCAAAGATAAGGTCGACGATGGAGCGAGTTAACCCAGAAAATACCTATAAAGGCACTGGTACTCCCGCACACCGACGGAACACAGCAAGCTGTTTGGCGTCGGTTTTCGGTAGGAGCATATTTGAAATAGAGCTGCGCATTAATTTTTAAAGCTTGTACATTATAAAAAATACTGAATACTTTCTACGCAGCCAAATACATTTTCGTATCCAACCTCACCATTAAGTCTCCACTCAGTACGTACACACTCTAAAAGGTTTCACCTGTTTACAGGTATTTTTTTCTAAACAGCAAAGTTTTTAACTAGAAGAGAGAGGCTTGCAAAATTGATGAGGCAGTGAAACCGAGGCCAAGCAACCAAGCCCGTTGGTGCTTTTAGCCCGTAATTGGCTAGCTTTTAAGACTACCGCGAGTTCGTTTGACGTTCGAGACTGTACGCGGGAAACTCGAGAAACAACACAAATAAAATGGATTTGAAAAAAGAAAAGGTCGAGATTTTCCAGCCAGTGTGGTTGGTTTGTCGTTACTTTTTGCTGGCTGGCTTTTAAAGGGCCTGTTTGGTGCTGATTTTTTGTTGGGTTCTAATGCTCTTTTTCTGTCTATAATGTAGGAATTATGCACATTACTTATTATATTAGATAACTTGGTTTAGGTCCATGCCCAGCGCTTCGTGGTACCCAGTCATTTTTGACTGTAAGTTTATAACTTCATTGAAACAAATATACATTTGTAGCTAAATAAAATAACTAACCAAATACCAAAGATAAAGAAAATAAAGCAAAAAAACAAATTCATAAATCATGGACTTGGTTCAATTACTTTAGTGTACTTTATACATACCCATGTGAATGAAGTCACAGGCTAAAAGATAAACAAAAAACGTAACTAACAAATTTTTGTAACATTTTAGTGAAATGAGTACTTTTTACTCAATAAAAAATAAATGCTGGCAACATGACACAATCCGTTGCCACGTGTTTTCAATAAAAAAGTTTGCGTTCCTATTTCAAAAGGATGGGCGTGAACGACGCGCGCGGCAAATTAGGCGGCAATTTTGACAGTAAACATTTTCCTGTCAAAATATTTTTGCAAACAATTATATAGTTGATTCATTGCATACTCCATTCTGATTCAAACGCCTAATTTTAACCTCCCCCTTTGGAAGTAACAAAACAAAACCACAATTAGCATAATAGTTAGTTGTAGCATTCATTGTTCATGCACAATGATAAGTTTGGGAACCTCTACGGACCCGAAAAGTATGGGGATTTTATTATTGTTGAACTTACTCTGTATTCCTTACCTACAGTGTGTTTAGCACAAGCTTTTTTTATTGACTTGCCATGTAGGTATATTTGTATGTAAGTATGTTTGATAGCGGTGATAGCCCAGTTGGTAACTTGTAATCCGAAGGTCGTGGGTTCAAATCCTGGTGCGGGCCTGTACCACTGAATTCGTCATTTCGGATTTATGTACAGATTTCTTATTATCACTAGCTCAATGGTGAAGGAAAACATCGTGATGAAACCCGCCCGTCCAAGAAAATTTTCGAAAGACGAGCGGTCCGCCAACCAGCATTGGGCCAGCGTGGTGGACTATGGCCTGAATCCCCTTCATGTTTCGAAGGGAGGCCCGTGCGGGGACGTATATGGGCTGGTAAAAAAAAAATTGTTCGGGTCAAACCCGGTGAAACTGAATTTGAATGCAGTTACCCTTGACCTATTGAGCATGAGCGATTAGTATGAATGACAATGCATGGTAAGAGTGACGAACTAAATCTAAATCCAATATAGCGGACCGCCCAAGATAGCAGAATATAAAGTTACTTTATTTTGCACTTTTAAGATATGGGTAAATATCAAATGAAAGAGTTTGCTAAGAAGAATATGAAAAATGAAAATTTATATAAACGTTTGATTTTTAAATATGTTTTTAAAAGTCACTCAGTTTTTAGTTTTTATCGCCGCGTAAACTTAAACTCTGGTAGCTTTTATAAGCCCTATACACCCAGTTGCAGAAATGTTCATTAAAGAAAATGCTATTTTAAATAGTATCATATTGTCTCTTTCCACCTCATTGGCGTAAACAAGAATGGCATTACACTTAAAGGAGTCTTAATTAGATACAAGGTCGATAGATCAAAGTACTTTTTTCCAAAGGTGAAATTATCTAAGACCTAAGAATCTAATCAAAATCTTTTCGATTTTAACATTAGCTCTATGACAAAAGTTTTTAATGTTTGACGCTATAATCGCATCTTCGAGTTCTACAGAAATTTTTTTGTATACCCCGTATATGGGGGATTTTGAATTAGGTAGCTAGCGAAACTTTTGGGGGTAATTCTCCCCGTGAAACTAAACCACTTTACCAAAGGATCTAAGGGTCGCCGCACACGGGCCACAAAACGCCGCCACGAGAACGCTGCCACCGGCATATTTCCTGTAGTTTTCATAGTTTTTATATGGACTCGCCGTTGTGGCTCGTGTGCGGCGATCCTAAAATTCTCGGGAAAAATCGAATTCTCAACTCATGGGCGATTGTAAGGAGAGGCGACATTTTTTTTTTCATATTTCGACCTATGTTCCTTGGGGAAAATTGTTCAGCTTCGTGAACCGATTAATTATTTTTGGCTTATTTATTTAAAGTCACCCAATAAAGAAACCAAATGAAATTAATAAATTCCTCTTAAATACCGGAAAACGTAACTCTACGCATTAATTACTTATTTCAGTTACCCCAATTAACCTGCCGAGTAATCAGGGAACGTAGTCATAAATAATGAATTAAGGAAAACGGTCCAAAAAGGACGAATTACAGAATTACCTCTCAACCGTTTGGGGAGAGGAAAGGGTGTGCTATTAGCCCTTTTTACCCAACTACCTAAAAGCAGGGAAGGGTGATTTTGTAGGGTAAGATTTTTTTTATAGACACTACACACTTAAGGCGACTACAGCACCCGATAAAGGCAGCACACATAGGAATAGTGCCATCTCCGTCTCTCAACAGGCCTGGGCCGGCAGTGCGAACAGTGTCGATACACGAAGTTTACGGACTATGAAAGCGTGTGTGCGTAAAAACATGTTCGAAAGTTAGAAAAATGAGATTTATGGAAAGGTAACAGCTTAAATCGAAAAATGCGTTAACTAATTATCGAGAGTGTTCAATCACGAACATTTTGATAGCAAATTCAAGTTCCTGAGTGCATTTTACTATCGTTTTTACAGCTTAAAAGATACACAACATTGGTATTTAAAGATGACTTTGTGAGCTTTTTCTATCGAACCAAAAGTGCTGAATCATGTTTTCAGCAAACTACTTATCTAGTTTATGTCCTGAATATTACCGTAGTACTTTTTTCCTTCGATTTAATGCAGTGCGTCATGCTTATTTACGCATCATAAAATCGTAATTTAGGTGCTGTAGTCGCCTTAATGACCCACAATAGAATGCCTAAAATACCTTGGAACATGCACAAAGACAGAAACGAACACCAACAACGCGAGAACAAACATCTGCTGTTTGTTTAAATATACAAGCATATTTTAACAAACAAAAGGACAACTTAACAATGATCTATGGGATACAGGCAAATTACCAGTTGTAATCAATCGCCTGCCTGATAACCTGTACAATAATAATTAATCGAAAATTCTTAACATCAACATCCACTAAGTAAAACCCTTGAAATACTTTAATTCCCTGACATGCTTGCTTGGCTATGGCCCACATGGCTGGTTAAAAAACCCTTCTTTTTAGAGGAAAAAAAATAATATTAGAGAAAATAAAAATAATATTTGACCCAAATGGCAATCGATCGAGAGGCAGCGCCACTACCACTCGACCAAACCGGCCATCACAAGTTGTTTGGGAGGTTCTTTTTCAGGGTAGTTTCCTACACAGATTATACTCGAACTCTAAGAAAATTGTGGATAACCGCGATTATTGACATTGGCTGTTATCGATTGTGCCATTGTGTGGTTTGAAAACTCTGACACCTGGGTTAGCCAATTTCGCCTCACACTTGATTATACCTAAGAAGCACGGTATGAAATAGACAATAAAGAAACACAGATTTTTTATTTACATGATTTATTTCAAAAATGTGTAGACCCGAATCCATATATTTTTTTTTACATTACCTATATGAAGTACAATATAAGCATATCTATACGACCTCACACTAACCTATATTATACCCGAGTATGTTTTCCACGCTTTTAAGGTTGGGGCAACGCGAGCCCTTGTAAGGGTCCCTTCAAGGGTTGGTAACACCCAGCCGGCAGTGAAAAGAGGTCCCTAAAACCTCTTAGATACCTTTATACGTGTATGTGTAGACATACATACGATCGCGCCTACAATCCCTATTGGGATAAGCAGGATATCAGTAGTTTTAAAACCACTTGATGACATGTTTGACATAAACTCAGATGGTTATTATTATAGATGAAATACCTTATGATGTACCTAAGTGATGAGAGGTTGTCAGCCTTTCGCCCAAAACAGCAAAACCCTCGTGTCCTACTTACTGGCATTTACAGTATGCCTGGGAAGAGTAGGCAGCTGGCACATTATAAGTTTATCTTTTACTCCCGGTCCAGCATGGAAGTTTATGTGTATATATGCAAATATTTAGCTAAAGATCTATCTGTCTATTCACTCACGCACATAATCCCTGACAGGGTAGGCAGAGCATCATTTGGTTCGCACGACGCCACGTTTGTCGTACATTCTAAGGGTTATTGAATTAAAATGAGTATAGTAATGAAAGGTTGCCACCTTTTTGTCAACGGTAGCTTCCGCTAAATCCACACGTCCCATTTACTGTCTTTTAAAGTATGCCTGAGAAGAGTTGGCAGCTGACACATTCTAAGTTTTTTTTTCTCCCAAGCAAAATATAATTTTAACAGCATCAAATTCATTTAGTTATTTCATTAGTTAGTTTAGTTATTTAATTTAGTGCGCATAATACCCTGAATCTATTATTTGCTGAAACTCATTTCATTATTTTTTGACCAAAAAATTATAGTTAAAGAACATATTATTTATTCATTTTACCAACGGAATAGAACCCGCTACTCTCACTCACGAGTCCCCACAGACCAGCACTGCGCCTTCAACGCTAATATAAATCAATCTTGCAAGGTAATATTAATCACCATTTGCCCCTTTAAATTAGCTTACGAACAGCCTTTAGCAAGCGATTACCAATCCAACAAAGCCTGAGGCAGCCACTACTCAGGGGGAGGAAGACTCACTAAGGGGGGGAAGGGGGGTAATTGCCCGAGATGATGTTTAATAAGTTTTTAATGGCCACGACGACGGTGCGGCCTCGATGTTTATTCGAGACCAAATATACATCCAACAACTACCAAATTAAACTGACCCATCCAGCTACTTATTTCATAAACGAAATCTAGGTTACACCAAAATCTCCAGAGGTCAAGCTAATATGGTCTAGTATTTGCCTGTCCTCCTCCAAAACATTTCAATTTTACTTTAAAATGCACCCTTTGCCCTCTAACTTTTCATTTTGTCTTGGCTCCTGAATTTTTGATGCTGGCAATCTAGACTTGATCACAATCTCATCAGGATTTACTGTTATTTAACTTTTCATATTGAAGCCACTATTAAATTCACTGTCATCACTATGGGTACTCAATACTCATTTATCCAAATACTACATACTGAAAGTATTTAACTAATAACCTTCAGAATGAATGTCATATGTGGCGAGAAGTCGTTACAGAACTACATGACAATCTGCCTACCCCAAAAAGGTCTTTAGGGATGATTGTACAGTTATTGAAGCTTATTTAGTTCGTGTATTAAAAATTGTAGCACGCAAATATATAGTAAAGAACTGGATCACTTCATTCTACAGATGTTTATATTTTGTTTTACGTTTCAGGTACGCTTGATTATGATATAGAATATGATATATGATAAGTGATTGCCTTATTGCCGTTACCACAAAAAGTAATTGGTAAATAGTGGTTCTGGGTCTATCTCAAGTATATCCTGCATATAATTCTGACCTCAGCAACGTTACTTTTGACCGACTTAAAAAAGAAGGTTCTCGATTCGACAGTCTCTTTTTTTTTTATGTTACGCTATAACTCCGCCAACTAATAGCCGATTTTTAAAATTATTTTTTGTGTTTACTCTCGTGGTAGTCCCATTTACAGGGGGAGCTACGCGAAAGAAAAAACTTAAGACAACGGCTGCATGGACATAGATTCCTTTGCCTTTCCCGAATGGGATAAATTCATAGACATAGAAAAAATAAATTAAATACCACGATAATTCAATTCCATTATAAACAAATACATACTTATAAACAAATACTACATACTCAAAGATTCAATTCAATTTCTTGTCTATGGCTCTTCTTGTAATATCACGATAAATTACATAACCAAAGAAAACAAAAATTTTATCTAAATTTATTTAGCGCTTTTTAAAAAACCAACAAAACGAAAAACCTACACATTAGATTTGGATGATTTTTTGGTTTGTGGTTATTTGATAAAAAGCATTGCTGGGATTTAAGTCGATTAATTCTTACGTGTTTAACGTGGACATTTATATTGCATAGAATAATCCTGAAGAACTTTATACTACTGGAATTAATCTTAATTCAGAAATCAATAAAGCAACGCAATGTAAATATGTAGGTATGTACAGACAAACCGGAAGCGACGGAGTCTGCACCGGAAGTGGCGCCGGGCGGAAGCGGTCACGTCTCGTAGGAATTTCTTCACTATATTTCACGGATTACCACTTACTAAGTCGGTGTGTGTGCCTTATAGGTTTCTAAAATGTGCTAAATATTTTTGGAAACGAGAACTATGTATGTACGTAACAAGCGCTGGAAAATTTAGGTACAGTAATCAGTAATCCGTGTATAATTAAAAATATTGATAGTTCGTAAAGTTTTTGACTTTATAACCCCTATTGCAAGATAAAGTTGATAGTAAACTCTATTGCAAGATAAAGTTGAAAATCGATCGAAAAAATTTGAATGTTTTGGTCAGCATGATGTGCTGTTGACCCTGGACATTCTTATGTAAGTACTTTATGTCTGAAATAATGTTTTTTTTTTAATTTACTATGAGAAACATGCAGCACATAATCATACATAGATAACTAAAATACAAGAATATTTCATAGGCCAAAACAGTTTCCACTGACAAAAGTTATAGTTTTATGAAACGATGTTATTTTATTATTGTTAAGATTATTATAGCTCTCAGGTATTTTTATTCAGACTTGTCGAAGGAAGACGGCTCTCTTGTGAAAGGACATAGAGTAAAATAAGAACAGGTATTTGAACAAGAATTATGAAGATATCTAAAATAGGTTGTTTTTAGGTCTTGTTAATTAAATATCTCGTAAATTGTTCCCGAAATAACAATATTACAACAAACTCTTCAAAATACCACTGTAGCGTAGGGTACCAAACGAAGCCACGTGTCACCAATTGTACAGCAAAATGTGTGTAATTTGAAGTGAACAAGATCGAGGGGCGGGACGCACACATGTTCAATGGAACGTCACTAGTTATTATGACAAAATATTATACTTATGGCAAGTACAAATTACAACACTATAGTAGGTACCTCTACTATCCTGCACATTGTACTGTGATATGTAGTCTTCACCGAGAGGGGACTACGCTTCACAGACGTTACTGACTGGTCGGAGTGCTGTCATCAAGTATCAATTTAAATTTGAAATTGAACAGTTCATTCTAGAATTTAAAAAAAAAAACAGAAGACGGTGACAGCAATCCGGGGGCCAGGGGTCATTCGAGGAGAGATGGCTAAGTGTGTCAGACGTATTGAATAGGTCTACAGATTTAGGAAGCGTGTTACCGTCGCGTTAAATGTAAACTGTACTTGTGTACATCAGATCTGCGTGTTCTTAATAACGCCTTACAGTATCAATCGTTAGGAAATAAATTGTGCAAGCATTATGCTGGAGCGCATCCTCCTTTTTCCTGCGCTGTAGAATAGTATTTTAATTTTTTGTTGTATTTTTTTAAATGTTAATTATGTTTATCTTAGCTCTATATCGTGTACTGTCCTACAGAATGGGAAAAATAAACGTATTTTCTTTCTTTTTTTTCATTCTAGGTTGTATTGTAATAAACCTACTGTTAAGCCATGAGTGAATGAATGAAATGAATGAATAAATGAATAAAATAGTCTTTATTGCACACCAGAGACAGACAAAGTAAATGCACATGAATAATCAAGGAAGTAGAATATACAAAAAGGCAGCCTTATTGCTAAGGTAGCAATCTCTTCCAGGCAACCTTTAGGTTAGGATATTTTCCGAGAGGTAAAAAAGCAGAGCGGGTGGTGGCTAGAACTAAATTTAAAAATAAATAAAAATACATGCTAAACAGTAACATAAAACTAAGTATAAATAAGAACACATATAAATAAAAAAGAACATATATACATACATACATATAATATACATACGTACATACATACATGAGGTGATCGGTTAAGAATAACACCACACCATCTCTTTCCGTGAGTGTAGTAAGAGGCGACTAAGGAAACACAAATGAGACCTGCCTCCTATTAACCTATCCTAGGCAACGACACCTCAGTTTATTTTGAATTTGAGGTGACGTCTTATGGTCTTGTAGGGTAGCTACATAAAATCGCCACGGCCAAACTATAAATACGGCCGGCGTATCGAATAAACATGCATTCATCCAACGGCACTCGGCGTTTCACTACACCCCTGCTCGACCCTACCTTCGTCCAGCCGCTGCATGTACCACAACCATCACAGTCTCTTAGCGATATGGTAGGCTCCTACCGAAGTCCGACGCCAAACAGCTTGCTGTGTTCCGTCGGTGCGTGAGAGTACCAGTGCCTTAATTGCATTTTTTGGGTTAACTGGGCCTTTTTATAATACGAAAACGGCACGGCAAAATTTTATTACCATTGCCTCCTATGCACACTAGTGATACTAGAAGCTGGGAACATAGAAGGCAATGGTAATACAAATTCTGTCAAGCCGTGCCGTGCCGTGCCGTTCGAATTATAAAAAGGCCCACTCGCTCCATCGTCGACTTCATCTATGACCTTGGTTCGAGAGTTAAGGCGACTACAGCACCTAAATTACGATTTTATGATGCGTAGATAAGCATGACGCATTGCATTAAATCGAAGAAAAAAATACTACGGTAATATACAGGACATAAACTAGATAAGTAGTTTGCTGAAAATATGATTCAGCACTTTTGCTTTGATAGAAAAAGCTCACAAAGTCACCTCTAAATACCAATATTGTGTATCTTTTAAGCTGTAAAAACGAAGGTAAAATGCACACAGGAACCTAAATTTGCTTTCATAATGTTCGTGATTGAACACTCTCGATAAGTAGTTAACGCATTTTTCGATTTAAGCTGTTATCTTTCCATAAATCTCATTTTTCTAACTTTCGAACATGTTTTTACGCACGCACGCTTTCATAGTCCATAAACTTCGTGTATCGACACTGTTCGCACTGCCGGCTCAGGCCTGTTGAGAGACGGAGATGGCACTATTCCTATGTGTGCTGCCTTTATCGGGTGCTGTAGTCGCCTTAACCCATCTCATAGTAATAAAAAATAAAAAAATCTATCTACTAAAATGTTTTTCTGAGTTTTTATTCAAGGAGTATAAGTCAGTCTTTGAGGTAGAGAGCATACGAGAAGTGATTAAATGTATTTTACATTTCTCTTTCAGAACGATATGCATAATCAAAGAATGGAACATTTACCTACTTACTTGGGATGAAATTTTTACTTAGACTATGAAAATTAGATGTAGAATTAGATGTTCTTTGAGTATTTTTCATTTCCAAAGATTTTTTTTGTTTTTTGTTTGTTTAAGAAGATTAATAACTAATAACACACTTTAAAGTGCTTACAGACAAACAGCCAACACATTTAAAAAAATATTTCATAAAAGTTTCGTTAATAGATATAACAGGTACAAAAGGTTTTGTAATCCACAATTTGAAATTAACTTCTACTCGGAAGCGAAAGTGCCCCAAATAAGATTGGAAAACTATTCAAAAGAACCTATAACCACAGAATGAAGCGAAAAACCATGGGTGGTAAAATTAACTAAAATATGGTTAATAGTATTATTTATCTGCCAAGGGTATGGCAATCTTAACTGTAACTTAAAGTGAATTAGAGATTGAAATGCACATATACATATATGTAATGTAATTTCTCATATGAGAACTTCAATGAATGCTCATTTAATTAGTGGGCAGGACATACAAAGTCATAGTCCAATTATAACAAATAGTAGATTATAGCGATCCTCGATCAGGTCTTCGCCCCTGAATTAGATTGTGGTCAAGAACAACTCTGAAATTTAAAAAAAAATATCAGCCTGACATTTGATTACTTATAATTTTGACGGCCGGTTTGGTCGAGTGGTAGTGACGCTGCCTCTTGATCGGCGGGTCCTGGGTTCGATCCCCAGTCGGGGCAAACATTTGTGTAAAAAGCGGATGTTTGTTCTCGGGTCATGGGTGTTTGTGTTTGTCTTTATGTGTGTTCCAAGGGACCCACGACACAAGGGAAAACCTTAGTGTGGGCCTTTGAGTGAGTAGCGTTTATTTAGCGTTTATTTTTATTTATTTTTTTATAATTTTTAAACGGCTGAACCAATTGTGATCCAATATAGCAAAGAAAAATCTCGATTACGTCAACTTTAAAAAAAAACTGCATCATAAGGAGCTACAATGCCACAGACAGACACACAGATTCACACGTCAAACTTGTAACACCCCTTGTTTTTGTCGGTGGTTAAAAAATAAAACTTCCGATAAGAAAGTAGCACTAGATAAACGCTAAAGGCGTTGCTGTTCCTGCTTTGAAACTTTAAGTCTTCACATATGAGGGTACATGGAAATCGACCTCCCTTCCCCCTCGGAAGTTTTGGGGTACATTAAAACTTGGCCGCAATCCTACTTGAGAATCTTTTACCACCTCATTTGAGTAAGACGAGTGATATACTATGTGATGTCACTTGGAACATTATTAGTCTTATTACAAGATCTTTGCTTTTCAACGACTTCTTCTTCTTATCGTGTAGGTATAGTCAAGCGTGTGGCGAACTTGGCTGATCATGGTGTCAGAGTTTTCAAACTGCACAATGGCCTCTGACTTGGTTTTAACGACTGTAGTCAATCGATAACAGCCGGGGTCGGCCCCGCTTAACGTGCAATCCGAAGCACGGAAACGCTCGTGATAAATTGCCACTTTGGTCACCCATCAGGTTCCCTGGCTCTGTGTACGTTGCTTAACCTCACTGATTGGTTGAGATCAGCGAGCGCCACTGGGCTGCGAGTGCTTCAACGACTGTATAGCATGGACCTAATTTTACTATCTGTAAAATACAATATTATATTTTTACAGATGATTTTTGTTTTACAACAGTTAGTACATTTTTTAACCCCCGACAAAAAATGAGGGGTGTTATAAGTTTGACGTGGGTATCTGTCTGTATGTTCTGTTGCATCGTTGCTCCTAAACAAATGGACCGCTTTCGATCTGGTTTTCTTTGTTTGAAAGCTGATGTGATCGAAATGCTTTTTAGCTATATATGTCCAAAATTGGTTCAGCCATTTAAGAGTTATAAGAAAAAACTGCTTTACTATTAAAAACACTTCAAAGATTAACTTACGTCAGGAGGCGTTGGCGCTTCTAGTCAAGGCAGCTGCCATTAAATGTATAAAATTTCTTTAGTGCTCATTTTCGCTTTCTAAACGGATGAAATGGCCATTATCGTCATTTCACATTGAAACACCATTGATTAGCAGAATAACCATTGCAGCCGCGTGATGATCTGTTGAGAATAACACCACCCCATCTCTTTCCGCGGGTGTCGTAAGAGGTGACTCAGGAAACACAAGTAAATGAGACCTGCCTCCTATTAATCCGTCTTAGGCAACGACACCTCAGTTTGTTTTCTATCTGAGGTGGCGTCTTATAGTCTCATGCGGTGTGGTAGGCTCTGTAAAGGGCTGTTTGGTTCGCGACCACCCTCCTACCGAAGTCCAGCGCCAAACAGCTTGCTGTGTTCCGTCAGTGTGTGAGAGTACCAGTGCCTTAATGGCATTTTCTAGATTAACTCTCTCCATCGTCGACCTCATCCGTGACCTAGATCAAGATTGAGGTCAAGAGTTAACCCATCTCATATAAAAAAAGAATTTTAAAAAAGATTTATTTCTTTATTTGGAATAATTAGACAAAAATCCACCCCTGAATTATCAATTTTTATGACATATTTTCTTGCTTTCTGCTATTTTTTATTTGAATCCCATCTAACAGCATCATAAACCGCTGCAACGATCTCTATACAGACCACGCTAATAAATGAATTCAATTGAGGTTTAGATTGTCAACCAATTTGAATATCCCATAATCTTATCATTACATCTCATCCGTACAACTTGATATGGCTAATATATTCACAATGTGGAGTTTCCAGACAGAAGGGTTGCTGAGCCATAGATGTTATCTTAAAATATGAATGCCTGACACACTTGTCGCTCATCCCTGCTTATTTTATTAATATTGTATTATAGGTCGACCTGCTTTAGAGTGGTAAAGTGCTGTTGCTGAATTATTGAGGTATAGGGATCTTGAAAGCATATTTGTAAGCTCTAAAAGTGGTTTGTAGACTACAGTTACTATGAAGATCTAGGGATGAAAAATAAGCATTACTTCAACAAAAAAATAGTTCTACAAATAAGACAAAGCTAGAGTTCTATAGCACTCCAGAAAACTATATTTATTACCTAGCTAGGTCATAGCTAAGTTCTTTTACGGATGCGTCGGAATGTTGCCGACGGAACTAATAAGAACAGGTGGTAAGTGATTCACGAGATGAAATAAACTAGTACAAATGTTAAATTCCTAACTAAATTCAAAATGCCGGGTACATAGTACATTTCAAAGTGCACAAAAGTAAAACTGTGCAAGATCACACAAACACTGAAGCCCTACGAAAACAACAATGAGTTAATTTTGAACTGAATGATAGAATCGATCGGAACACAACCACAGCACCGCGATCCGTGTCATTCAACAACCCCCTCTCCGTTTCACATTTACCTCAAGAAGTTCATACATGACTTTTACAAAATAAAACATTGGTGCAATGCATAAACTTTAAACGCAAGATCGGCGAGGAAGCATGGAGACAATAAAACAAAGAAAAGGCCGTGTGGCCTGGAGCAATGCGCGGTCGGCGCGGCGCCCCCGCCCAATCGGAGTCGAGCGGCGCGCTCATTGGTTAAACCCGCCGCCCCCACGCACGGGGTTGAATGAGACGCAGCATCCCTATAAAGATTTTACATCGATTATGGGGGTAGGAGAGCAGCCGTTTCGTTCCGACCCGTGGGCGGCGACGTGAGGGCTTCTCGCGCAGTCGCGAACAATTAGCGCGCGGGGCGGCGAGCGCGGCGTGCGACGTCACTATAATGTGGTTAGTCAGTGAGCGTCGGGGCCGAGCCGACGGCGACGGGAGCGAGCACGAGGCGCGCTGCGAGCCGCGCTGGTCGCTGAGCGCGCGCGCACACAGCCCCAGCACGGTGGAGTTCAAGAGCGCGGCGTGCGCGGGGGCTGGCGAGCCGCCCGCGCCGCCCCTGCCGCTGCCTGACCCGCAGCAGTTCAACATCTTCCCGGCCTTCTTCAGCCGCCAGCTCAACTTCACGGGTGGCGGTGGTTGCGCCCAGGGCGCCAAGATCATGGAGGAGCTGCGCCCCAACATCGTGGGCGGTTTGCTCGGGGTTGGAGGGTTGTTAGACGAGCACCAGACCGACGCTAAGTTTCTGCCGTCGAGTGAGAGCAAGTATAACCCGGAGAAGGGGCGCAAATGCAGCAACGCGTCGTCCTCGTCGGCGGAGGAGTTCGGCGCGCTGTACGGAGAGCACGCCGCTACGCCGCCCGCCCCTCTTTCGAGATCTCTACAGGACCACACAGGTTAGTTACCTAGTTCAACATAACATAATTTTGCCCCGTTACTAGAATTTATTAAAAAATATGTAACTAACAACCAGTATTTCAAGTTATAAAGATCCAAACTGTGCTAATTTTCATTCATGTTTTATCACTCGCACTTATAAAACTTAAAGTAAAGAAACCCTTTAATATCCACTTTCCGGTTGCACGGGCCGTGGTCACGGGAAGAAAATAAACGTGTACAAGAAAATTCAATAAGTACGCCTATTTTACGTAGTAATTACGTATGTATACAAGAGATAATTTTCTTAATTTATTTTTTTGTTGACATAATCGATTTTTTTTTAATTACCTGAGAACCTTGTATCGTATTGTAGTTACCTAATCTATTGTAAGGGTTTTAAATGTATTGTATTGAATACACCTTGATTGCATGCAACATACAAATACAGAAACATAAATAAGCACACACTACCATCACGACATCATAGAATTACTCTGTCATCACGTCGGTATATAGTAAACCCATCAAAACTTAGTGCTTTATGATTTGAAACGTATGAACTTCGAATTTAAAAACTTAAAAATGTCTTATGTGTTATCAGCTTTTATGTGTCCCAACCAAGGGGTACGGGCCTCCCCTCGAACCAGTGAAGGGGGTATTAAAGTAAAAAAAATATAGATGTTTTTCTTAATTTACGACTGGAGGTCCTGATTCAATGACTCATCAACGCCCAGCCCAAACCCTTAGACCTATAAAGCTGAAATTTGGTAAAAAGGTGTCTTTTATGACTTAGGCAAGCACTAAGAAAGAATTTTTGGGAATTCAACCCCTAAGGGGGTTCAAAATTTGTATGGAGTAAACATTTTTTTGGAAAATTTTGAATCGAAACTTCGTGAAGCAAAGAAATGATTTTTCGAAAATCATCCCCTTAGTGGTCAATAATGAAACGGGTGACTAAAAAAGTTCTTTGCGCGAGCGAAGCCGCGGGAAAAAGCTAGTATTCTATATAATCGTTGCCAAATTGAGCCAGGTACGCTTGGTTAGTTATTAAAACATAAATTCAAATCTTTGTTTTAGTACTACATTCTTAACCACACCTTTACCTATTAATTCAAGGGGATCCTGACGTTATTTTTTTTTAAACAAACTTCATACAGAAGAGGATACAAATGTTAGCTGTTAAAATTTTTAGTATATTTTAAAGTATTGTATTGGGAAAAAAGGTACCTAAAGTTATTTGAATGTTTGGATTCTTAGCTAGTAACATCAGCTCTAGCACGATAATGACAAACTCGCGCTCGGCTCACGCTGAAACTTCACTTTGATTGCGCGAGGGTTCCGCGCAAAGGCTTGCTCGCCCTATGGCGTTGTCAATGTTGACATTTTGACATAGGACCGCGGTGTTGTCGCGGTGCTGTCACTATCGTACTCGGCCTGCTGAGCATATGTATACAACTTGTGCTAACGCGCATGGAGGCTAGTTTGTAGGATTATACAAAAGATTTTGCTAGCTAGAAAGAGGGCCCGCCTTCCTGTGTCCGCTGTGTGTCTATTTCCACGCTGGGCCGGGAGATAAATAAAAACTTAGAATGTGTCAGCTGCCAACTCTTCCCAGGCATACTGTAGGCGCCAGTTAGTAGGACGTAAGGGTTTTTCTGTATTATGGGCAAAAGACTGACAACATCACCTATAGCAAAGAAAATTTTTCTATCACCGCCACACCTACTCATGTTTCACCTAATAACCTTCGGAATACATGTCAAACGTGGGTGTGGGCAATTGACAAGGCAATCTAACATTTTGTACCTTTCTGTTAGTTCTTGTACTTGTTGTTTAAGCAGGTACCATCTATCCACGTAGGTACTCTTCAGCCGAGTTAATATCTTCATCAAATGCGGACTCATCGCGCTCCGTGTTTTCTAGCCACAATGAAAGAACTTTATTGTGGGCTTGCTCGAGATTGCTGTACCGATCCGTTAATTTTGCAAATTCGGCCGCAATGCAAACCCTATCCGCTCCTTCTTCGGTCAGATATTGGCTCAACTTATTAGCCGAAACGGTGAAGAGTCTTCTTGAGACAGCCCTTTCACTTTTTGCCCTATCCATTTTTTCTAACACTTGTTAATATTTAATAGTAAAAATGTATTAGATTATAATTTTAAAATGGATTTTAATTTTAATTTTCTACCACGGTCGCCATATGTGGGCAATTGACAAGGCAATCTGACCTATTTATTGTCAAGCAAAAAACCATAATAAAACATAAAATAAAATAATTCACAAAAAGGTCGAATCTACGACAGTGGGGTTATGAATATGATGCTGTGCCTACCCCGACAAGGCTTACAAGCGTATGAATGGATGGATCCTTATGCGAAAATAAAGAATTTTCTACTGTATAAAGATCATTTTGTTCCATAAATACGAAACACGGACTGTGTTGTGTACGCATAATTACAATACCAATTAGAGAATATATTTTTTATTTTATTTTTTTAGGGATAACAACAGCTTACAAATTTATCTTAAATTCGAAACTTACACACTAATAGCCAATTAAAGTCATCCACAGATTTAAAACAAAAAACTTATAATTAAGACACTCAGGGAAGGATTTGTAAATAAATACATGTATTTAAAAGTACAAAAATTAGGATAAACCAAATAGACAACAATAAATATCCATGTAAAATAATAAATAAATATATATTCCACAAATGTAAAGATAGACGTATAATAAAGTGTGAATGTGTGTGAGTATGTGTGTTGAATGGTATGACGAGTATGAAGATCAGGTGAATTATTGTAAATAGTAGTTGTAAGAAAAAGTATGTAAGTGCTATGTGTAATAAAATTATAATAGCTATTCAATCCATCCCACCAGTACCTTGTCGTTCTCTAAATTTCAATTTTATTTTATTTTTGAATGACTCCTTAGATTCGACTAAAATGTCAATGTCTTCAAAGTTTTTATTATAAGCGTCAGTTATTAAAGATCATTTTGTTCCATAAATACGAAACACAGTCCGAATGTGTTGTGTACGCATAATTACAATACCAATTAGAGAATATTGCAAACAATCGGCCCCGGGGTGACGTCATGAATACGAAATGTCACTAACGACCCTCCCCCGCCGGCCCACCCCTTTACTTCACCCCCCCTCGGCGCGTCGAAACCTGAATTTTCAAGCGAGTTGGGATGGCGCCCGACGACGAATATACGGGAATACATGCTTTGTAAGTAGATATGTATAGCTGTGTGCAATTAAAACTTGATTTATATGGATAATTACAGCGCTTACTGCTACAGATTGTTTTTGTTTTCGAAGATATTTATTAATATTGTTTTCAGAACTGAATAGTGGAATTTAGCCATAACATATGATAGGCTACAAGTACCTAATTTATTTTTCTGGAAACGCCAAGTTAAGGAGTTTTCGTTAGTATTTACCTATTTTGGCGATACTCATGTAGGTACATACTGCGACCCACGCGCGGAACCCCTTTCAGAATTTTGGTTTTCATTTACTAAAAAAAATGAAGCTAATTTTTAAAAAAATCTAAAGGAAAATTCTACTCGAAAATCATTTATGTTAATGGTCTAAATTCAGGTTTTTTATACATATAAATATGCAGGCCTACAGGTTGTAAAATATTTGGTGAAATAGGTTAGTAATTCTGTTTATTAACTGCCACGGAGACAAGTAATTGTATTAAAACTCACTGCTAATGTTAAGTTACATAAGTCCTACAATAAAAAAACAAACTAGACACAGATTTGATAATAGAACCAATCTAAACATAGAAAAAATATAAGGTGCCAATAACCCTAAAAATAAAAAAAATTATATCACCCCTGATCCTGACATTGATAATATAACTTATAACTTTGAAATGGCTGAATCAATTTTAATGAAATAGCATGAAATTTATGCAATTACTGAGCTGCCTCAAATGTGTTTGCCTGTGACAAAACGATACCGCGGTTTAAAATACGTAGGGTGCCATCTAGCGAAATTTTAAAGGAACAATATTTATCTGTCTTTTTATCAATGTTTTAAATTACCCAATATGAACAAAAATTTAATTAAATGTGTGTGCAGAAGCCAGCGCATTAGGTACTCCATTTTCATTGCAAAACTGCTCTTATCACAACAACATAGAGTGCACGCGTGTAATAACTGAGTTGCAGTCGTCCGTATTACCTTATAAAAATAAAAGCAATGTAGTGGTTTACAAAAAATATGATTTAATTAGTGAGAAGTGTGCAGCTCAGCCCAGTGATTTCAAAAAATATTTATTTCTGTAATCTGTAAAATTATATATCTGTAATCTGTAACACAGGTCTCCCCAGTACAGACACCAGTCTCTCACATAGATTGTTTGTACTGTACCTCTTAGATTAAGTAAAATTCTGTAAACCATATTCTGTGTAAGAGAATAAATAAGCAATTTATTATTATTATTGATTTAAATAATTTATGAATATTTCTCACGCGCTTTAAAAATAACAGTGATTTCAATGTTTATTTCACAAAAATTCGCAATGTTTTC
Organism: Aproaerema taeniolella; assembly: GCA_949987775.1. Lineage (NCBI taxonomy): Eukaryota > Metazoa > Arthropoda > Insecta > Lepidoptera > Gelechiidae > Aproaerema > Aproaerema taeniolella. The sequence goes on along the minus strand of OX465259.1, from coordinate 1,991,763 downwards.
CTAATCAATGCTAGTGCATTATTACCCTCCGTTCATTAAACGCGATAAACTTCTTTTTACTGCCGCTAGATGGCGCTGCCTGTATTTTAAAACGCGGTATCGTTTGTTGCATTCGCGAAACATAAGTTGTCTACGAGTCAACAAGTTCTTTAGTATTTAAACACTCAATACATTCTCTCAGTAGGTACTAGAGAATAATTTTTGAACACTATAGAATAGAGTTTATACGACTTTAAGTTAAGACCTTAAAATACAGATATTACAAATTTTAAACATTAAAAAAATTCAAATCATTAGAAATAAGTATATGTTTTTGAAAAAAGTGGATATAAGTTAAAAGCGAAACCCACCCACCACGGAATAAATAATCAAATCACTATCGTTTTAAGTGAACCCATTATTTTTTTAAAAAAAGGAAATAATAATTTTATTTGAATTGCTTTTCATGGCAATAATTGTTTTAAATAGCAAGTAACTCTTTATTTGAGGGTACAAAACAAAACAAAAATAGCACAAACACAAAAGCACAAACCACAACATATTTTTGTCTAGCTTTCCGCTCGCGGCTCCGCCCCCATGGACTTTAGATTATATCGTTTCCAACTGTGGAATAAAATGTAGCCTATGTCCTTTTTCAAGGTCTAATCTACCTCTGTACCAAATTTCATCAAAAACGGTTCAGTAGTTTAGGCGTACAAGACTGACAGACAGACAGAGTTACTTTCGCATTTATAATATTAGTAAGGATATAAAACAAACACTGGATGAGCAGTGTTATTTGTTAAGCACCCGCCAAAACGGTGTTGACGCCGTATTGTGCTATACTTAGGTTTAAGTGACCGTAGCGCTCGCTGTTATTCTATCAGAATCAATCAATTAAATACCTACTACATTCATTCAAAGTTGTAAAAGCGTATAATGCCACACAGAGAGGTACCTCTCTGTGTACAGATAGCACGGTGTACACTTGCACTACAAAAACCTTCACTATTACAAATGCTAAACTTGAGAGCAATGAATGAATGAATGAAGGAATGAAAATATTTATTTCAGACCAACAAGTCCATATTTTATTAGTAACAAAAATCTTATAACTATGTTAGCAAAATTTAAAATTAACATTGCTCAGCACATGTAGGGATGACCAATGCTTCAGTATTGGACCATCCACTCTGTCCGCAATGACCCTCAGGAGCCTGTTAGTACTACACTTAATGCGAGACCTCAGGGAGGCTACTCTATTGCGCAGAATGGCCTGGAAGCCATCTGTACTGTGGTCCATAAACATCCCAGACGCACTGCAGCGCCCGTGCAGCCCCAACAGACCCCTGAAAGTATTATTGCAATGTCAAGCAACATGCGTCAAATGTTAGTCCTGTAAGCAGTTGGTTAAGTACATTATACAGACATACGCTCACGCCTATAATCCCTATCGGGGTAGGCAGAGCATCAATGGTTAATTTAAGGTTAAGGTTAATGGTCAGGTTGATTAAGTACCTCAATTTATTATCCTACCTTCAAAGTTTCTTGTTTTTTGTTATAAGATTCAAATTAGGATGAAATTGCCCATTTGACTATTTAGTATTCTAGCAAATTTTATCGTAGAACCTTCTTAATTAATGTCAAATGTGGCATCAAGTGGTTTTAAAACCACTGATGCTCTGCCTACCTCTATAGTGATTATATTTTTCAGCGTATGTATGTATGTTATTATTCCCTTAGTTAATTAAATAATGCCTAATTCACTGGTGATACATTGAAGTACCAAACTTCTTTTGTTTACCGCTAGATGGCGCTGCCTGTATTTTAAAACGTTGTATCGTTTGTGGCACTTGTGAAAAATAAGATCTCGATATGTCAAAACATTCTTTAGTATTTAAACACTCAATACATTCTCTCTATAGGTCCCTTAGAGTTTATACGACTTTAAGTTAAGGCCTTAAAAATACTTAAATATTACAATTATAGAAAAATGAATTGGCTTTTATAATGGTGACTCAACATTGATCGTTGACATGAACGTAGGCTACTTGCCATCCCACGGCTCCAAAATACTATATTACTTACATGTCCAACTGTCGAATCCACTAATAGTAAACAAGCATGTATGGTACACTAGCTCTTTCTCGAGGCTTCGCTCGCGCAAGGAACTCTTTTAGTCACCCATTTCATTTTTTGCCCCCTAAGGGAATGATTTTCGAAAAACGCGAAACACGTGTTCGTTTATTTGCTTCAAGGTATATCTTGACAAAGCTTCGAGTTAAAATGTCCAAAAAAAGTTGTTTTCTTCATACAAACTTTGAACACCCATGTATCACCAGTGAATTAGAATTTTTAAAAATTCTTTCTCAGTGCTTGCCTACGTCATAAAAAACACCATTTTGCCAAATTTCAGCATTCTAGGTCTAAGCGTTTGGGCTGGGCGTTGATGAGTCAGTGAATCAGGACTCAATTTTATACATACTTACTTAGGATTAATAAAAAAAAAACATCAAAATCAGTCCATTACCTACATCTCATGTCCCATTACAAAAAAATAAAAAATGACTGTTTTACTTCCACGCTGGACGATAAGTTAAACAAAAATATGAAATGTGCCGCGCCAAACTTCCTTTTAGTTCCGCCAGATGGCGCTGTCTGTATTTTAAAACGCGGTATCGTTTGTTGCACGCGTGGAATATAAGTTGACTACGGGTCAACAAGTTATTTAGTATTTAAACACTCAATACATTCTCTCAGTAGGTACTAGAGAATATTTTTGAATAGGTCCCTTAGAGTTTATACGACTTTAAGTTAAGACCTTAAAATACTTAAGTAATATCAAAAGTCTCAGCTGTGACATTCCTACTCTAAGGTCACCTGGAAAAAATTGGTTTCAACTCATAAAACTAATTGTTGTTCACTATATGTTGTGTATATTTGTGTGCAAATTAAGCATATTGTATTGTTTTGCAAGTAGGTATACAATTATAATTAAATCAATTGGCTTTTTCAATGGGGACTAATAGTCATTGATCGTAGAGGTATGAACGTAGGCTACTTTCATCTAAATTGCTACACAATATAAAGTGTCCAATAGTCGAGTCCACTCGGTTAAAACGCCAGAGATACCGACATAATGTACCTATACATCGGCATCTCAAAATTATAGTAGGGTTTAAATTATTAGCTTTACTGCTTTAGTTATGGTTTAAGAGTGTTACAATGAATTTTGCAGAAAACCCACTTTATATAAACCATGATTTAAAAAAAAAACATTAACTTTACTTCTCAAATTCATTATTTATTTAACACTCTCATCTCACATATTCGTCAGCCACTACTAAATTTTAGTTTTTGTGCCAAATATTCTATTTCCTACTAATATTATAAATTACTTAAACAGATTGTAAGGATAGATGAACGTTTGTTACCCCTTCACGCAAAACCTACTGGACGAATTTTCATGAAACTTTACAGTAATATAGCTTAAACATCAGAATAAAACATAGCCTGCACAATTTTCCCAAATTCCCTCAGGAACGAAGTCCCTGGTGGAAAGTTATTTATTAATAATGTTTCCCTGAAAACACACGTCTATAGAATAACTATGTGTAGTGAAAAGTAGCCCACATAAAAGCGTAGCCTCGCTAGCGTCACGTCCGTGTTAACAATGGCCTCGCGACGTGCCGGTCTGACAACGCTTTGTCTGCAGGCTTATAGCTGTCATATTGTACAGTGGGTGCTATAGGTATGCTATATTTGTACAGTGTTTCTGTGATCAGTTGAGTAATAATTGTAGCTTATATGATATACTAGACTACAGGTTATATCGTGTGCCCGACTGTGGGATAAAATGTAGCCTATGTCCTTTCCCAGGCTCTAATCTATCTCTGTACCAAATTTCGTCAAAGTCCGTTCAGTAGTTTAGGCGTGAAAGACGGAAAGATAGACAAACAAAGTTACTTTCGCATTTATAATATTATTAGAAAGTACTAGCTTTCCGCCCGGGTCTTCGTTCTCGTGGGAGTTGTGATGTTGCCTATGTCTTATTCTGATTTTCTTTTTCTTTTTCTTTTTTGAGTTATATACTTACTTAGTAGATTAAATTCATGTGCCTCAAATAACCATAACAAATATTGTACTTATTTTTTTTTTTTATAATAAATCATTTCTACGCAATTGCATCTCATTAAAGAATTCCTCTCTAAAATAAAATATTATACTGTGTAGACAATTTATAACTACACTGTTCTTTTTTTTTAGTAACAAAAATTTAAAATCTACATAAGTTTCGTTAATTAAATAACCCGCCCTTTGTCTGACCCGGCCCAAACGTCCCCATCAAGCTGGCCGCATTGCCGCGCTGGACGGCAATGGACAGACGTTGGACCAGGTAGGAGCCAGAGCGGGAGTCACCACCACTGCACTGTTCTTAATCTATATAATACACAAAATGTCTCGTCTTATTTTTCTGAACTTCATTCTCCGGAATCACAGGTTCTACTTGAAACATGAATTTTCTTTTAGACAGTTTCTTCCATTTACCTTTTACCGGGAAATTATTAGTATTCGGTTTGTTATTGATTGGTTTTTCAGTAGTTTTATCTCCTATTTGTTGATTATTATTTACATCAGTTTTATTTTCGTCATCTTTATTTTTGTTTCTTTCAGTTGTGGTACTTTGTCCTTCTTTTAGTTTCTGTTCTTCTTTCAATCTGTTCAATTCTTTTAGTTTCTCTAGAACATCTTCAAGTTTACCTTTGCTGTCTTCCAGTTTCTGTTTTGTATCTGGATCTAGATTATAGCCGTTATTGTTAAACATATTGTTATTGTATATGGGTCTGGTTGTCGGTCTGTGGTTTCCATTTAACATTCCCAAGACATTCAAAGGGTTCTGGTTGTTATTATTATTATTATTATTATACTGTCCAAAGTTGCCTCTGCCTCTTTCTTGATTGGTGTTGCCAAGGAGGCCTAAAAGCCCTTGTGCTGTTGTGTGGTGAAGTGATTCTGAAAACAAGACAAAGTAAATTTTATGTTCACTTTGATTCTTATTTACTTTTTTTGTAGTTCTTACTTATGATCTTACCAATTCGAGAAACAATCACAAGCATAATGTTATTTTATTTTGTAATTAATCACTACCCTGCAGCAAGTCATTCACATATGTATAAATAAGATAACTCTAAAATTAAGAATAAAAATTAATAGTTTACAATAAAGATAATAAGTTAGGATCTAAAATAATGAATGAATATGATACAGACATGAGTTAAGTACTCGATTAATTTCTTAAACTATAATTGATAAAAGCAAAGTTTTAATTAACTATAACGAGGCTTATTTCTGATGGATTTTATTTTAGTTTTCAATCGTAACGAACCCTGCTGAAGAATTCAAATAATTTCAAGCAAAATTAGATGGTAAATACTCACCGAAAATCACAAAACCCACTATAACACATGATAAAACTGGTTGTGTCATTTCTATATGTGATTGCACTTGAAAACTTCTTTCATTTCTTTCCAAATCAATACAGTGAATATTATAATGTTGCAGTAAACTGTAGTACGTCAGTCTTCACCTTATTTACTTTAAAATCTGATGCGTATTTGATGCCATTGCTTATTGATTCTACCACTAATGACTAGTCAAATTACATTTCCACGAATGGATGCAATTTAAATTGTTTATACCGTTGGTTTAGGACAGTAAACTGTTCCGTTAATGAGTAAGTATAGTAGTTTACGTCAGTGATGATTATCACTAAGCATGGGTAGAAATTAATAAGCATACAAATAAAATTAAACTTAAATATTAACGCTGTTTCTCAAAATAATCGTCGAGACTTTAAGATAGTCCCGAAGTAGTGATTATTTTGTAAATATTCCTTCTCTGTCATTTTCTATTTCCAACAGAATATACTTAACTTAGCTGTCTCTTTCCTGTGGCTGTGATTGTATCTTCAGAACGCAACTCAACTGTGAGATATTTAAACAAAATTAAAACTGCGCATGTGAGTTACCCGTAATGATCAATTTGTAGGGTAGTTGACAGCAAACGTCAACTATTTTCTATTATTATTTTCTAGAACAATAACAATGTTTGGGTGTACTTATACCTCCATAATAACAGTTAGGAGTGTCGCAGATGAATAAATCGGATTGAATTGAAAAAAAAAATGCGCCGCGCCGAACTGTCTTCGTCCGAGTAACAGACCCGAACGAAGAATGTGTCTTCTATCTAAGCTGACATGTGCCAAATTGTCGTTAAGTTTATAAAACTAACTAGCATTCCACCCGGGACTTCGTTCCCGTGGGGATTCGGGAAAATTATGTAGCCCATCTCCATCGGGGATAATGTAGCTTTCTAACGGTGAAAGAATTTTTCAAATCGGTCCAGTAGTTTCGGAGCCTATTCAATGCAAACAAACAAACAAATAATCAAATCTTTCCTCTTTGTAATATACTAGCATTCCGCTCGGGACTTCGTTCCCGTGGGAATACGGGAAAATTATGTAGACTATGTCCATCGGGGATAATGTAGCTTTCTAATGGTGAAAGAATTTTTCAAATGGTCCAGTAGTTTCGGAGCCTATTCAATGCAAACAAACAAACAATCAAATCTTTCCTCTTTATAATATGTATAATATAGCTAAGAACCATCTCGATGACGTCAGCTTTCAAACAAAAAACAAAAGAACCGAAATCAGTCCGTTTGTTCAGGAGCTACGGTGCCACAAACAGATACACACGTCCAACTTAAAACTTCCCTCTTTTTTGTCTGTGCTTAAAAATAATCTGTACTAACAAATTATACTTGTCCGTAACAAGGGTGCCTCATTGCTAGGTAACAACTTCTTCCAGGCAATCTTAAGAAGTTCAGAACTTAACGTTAATTGAAGAAAAACTAACGAGTGAACCAATCATACTTGAGGATTTTGACGCACATATTAAATTGGGTTAAATTTTCGGTAAATTTTGAGGTGTTTGAAAAAAAGTGGAGATATTCCAGACATAGCAAAATATATGGAGGACCGCACAGCAGGTTACCACACCCGTGCAATCTATGCTGTTGCGATAAGAGCTGTTTTGCAACGAAAATGGAGTGACCTGATGCGCTGGCATCTGTACAATTTCTTGATGTTAGAAAAGTCTTGGAAATGAGGAATGTTTCTTGATTTCCAGGACTTCATTTTTATTTTTGAAGTCTCCAATGGAGGCTGTCATGGACGTTATTAGAAGCCCCCATAATATCATCAACATATCAGCCTATTGCAGTCCACTGCTGAACATAGGCCTCCCCCAAGGTGCGCCACTTTGCACGATCCTCCGCTGTTTTCATCCAGCCACTACCCGCTATCTTCTTTAGGTTATTTGACCATCTGGCTGGGGGGCGTCCTACACCACGTTTGCCAAGACGTGGTCTCCATTCGAGAACTTGTCTACTCCAACGCTCGTCGGTGCTGCGACAGACATGGCCAGCCCACTGCCACTTCAGCTTGCTACACTTTTGGATAATATCCATCACTCCGGTTTTCTGTCGGATGACCTCGTTTCCGATTCTATCCCTTAGCGAGATCCCGAGCATGGAGCGTTCCATTGCTCGCTGAGCGACGTGCAATCAGTGGGCCAACCTCACTGTCATGTTCCACGTTTCGGCTCCGTAGGTCATGACTGGTAGGACGCTGGTCTTTAGACACTGCGGGAATGGCGAAGAAAAGATATGACGCAGCTTCCCAAATGCTGTCCAGGCCTGGCCAAAATCGAGATAAAAAGACACTTTCCTTTTGTAGTATACGTTTATTAAGTAGCAACTTTCTAAAAGCCATCCTTAAAATCTATCATCATTTACCTCTGTTACAAAACGTTCAGTCATTCATTTGGAAGTAATTGTGTGTAATACACCACATTAACACCTTGTTACCAGCTGTTAACAGCCACGTTATTACATCTACCAATTAAATACTTCAAAATGAACCCTAAACCATAGCAATAGGGGTGTCATCGAGTGTAAAATATAAAGTGTCAATCTAAAATCGACAGCTACATCTTAGCTACCAGGTAATGACACAAAATGAACCATAATGGTATACAAATAAGGGTGTAATAGCTTGTTAATATAAAGTGGTGTGTATAATACTGGTCGCGTGGCAGACGCGTGCGCTTGCGCCCTTAGAGCACACCTGTCCAGTGTGCGCACCCCTTTATGCTGTCGGAATTCGGAAATGGTCAGATTTTTTTTTGGGAGTTCGAGGGATTATGGATTTATGGTTTGAGATGTGTATTTAATAATAGTTTTACGATTTGAGTATTGTGTTTAAGAAGAATGGTCGCGGCCCATAGGAAAAAAAATCACATAGTATCTTGTGCCTCTCCCGACCTTTTAATACAGAGGGTCACACATCAGGTTAACACATGCGTGCACTCTGTGCTGTTACGGTACGGATGGTTTTGCAATGAAAATTGAGTAATCTGATGATCACCCGTGTGGTGATCGGTTGAGAATAACACCACCCCATCTCTTTCCGTGGGTGTCGTAGGAGGCGACTAAGGAAAAATAAATGAGACCTGCCTCCTAATAATCCATCCCAGGCAACGACACTTCATTTTATTTTCTGAATCTGAGGTGTCGTCCTATGGTCTCATGCGGTGTAGTAGGCTCTGTAAAGGGCCGTCTGGTTCGCGACCACCCTTCTACCGAAGTCCGACGCCAAACAGCTTGCTGTGTTCCGTCGGTGCGTGGGAGTACCAGTGCCTTTATAGGCATTTTCTGGGTTAACTCGCTCCATCGTCGACCTCATCTTTGACGTTATGGTCAAGATTGAGGTCAATAGTTAACCCATGTTATAATAATAAAAAAAGCTGGTCTCCGAACATTGAAAATGATTTTAAATAAAAAAAAATACCATTAAAATAATACTTTTAAAATAATAATTTGAATTATACTGTAATATTATAAAATCACTAGGTTCCTACTTGAGCGCGGCCTGCTTAAGCTCGGTGGCAGTTATGTCTTTTTTTATGCGATGTCATACCCCAAGAAAAGTAGTCGGCCCTATTCTTTCGCACTAGGAACAAACAAAAAATCAGTTGTGTAATTAATTGCGCATAAGAAATTTCTTAAAGAAATAAGCTGTACCTTTTGTGTTCGTTTCTGTATTTGTCGTTTTTGTTCGTAATTTTTTTTTCCTGTGTACAATAAACTGTAAAATAAAAATAAAATAAAAAGTCAGCGATACATTCAGTGCATTAAGTTAACACATTCACTCAAAGTATCCAGAAAACTACTAATGACTTAAACTTACGTTCCATCACAACATACCTAAATGACAAGTAAATAAAAAGCTGTAGTCCCCAGAGCCAACCAATATGCGCATAATAATGCAACGGCAAGGACCTCTCGACATAATGGAGTGTAGCCTGTCGCGCCTCGAACCCACGACCCTCGGCTCAATCCGATAAGCCCATTGTAATTACTGACAAATACTGGATCAGCTGGCACTCGAAAAAAGTTACTTTTTTTATTGTGTTGAGCAGTTTGGGTTGAATGTGCTCTGATAGAGTGCGCTGGGCTGTTTTGTTTTCTTAAATCTTTTAATACCCAGTAAGATACTTTTTTTAAATCTGTTTAGACAAAGGACTCATTGATATTAAATTTTTCATGTTTTTTTTCATAACAGAGCATTGAAAGTTAGCAATAATAACAATGTAATTAACAATGTGTTGTGTGTGTGTTAAACGAAAACGACCATTTACACGCTACAACGATTGGGTGTTTCTAACATAGGTAATTAGTAATACACGCCGGTCATATCAAATATTTATCTAACAAATAAACAGCTGGTTCTGAATTTTTTATATGTTGTTAGGACCACTAACGAACAATATTCGTTTCGCGCAATGTTTTAAACCAAAAAAAGTGCTAAAATTTCGCAGTTTTCCTAGTAATTTACCTGAAATCTCAGGAAATTAGCACAGATCTTTCGAAGCTGCAAACTTGGATATACGATACTGGTAGTGGTCCTAATAACATATAAAAAAATCAGAACTAGCCGTTTGATTGTTGGTTTAGATATTTCTCGTGTTAAATATGACCGGCGTATAAATTACCTACGCCCACAATAGGTTTAACCGGCTGAACATTTTATTTTATATTTCGAGTATTAAAATTATAAGGGCCAAAGCCAGAGTATAGTTTACATGTAGTAGTGGCTCCTTTAAGTCGTACTATTATAAATTAAATAAAAACATCTTGACAAATTAGCACGAAAATATAGCCAGCACTTAAGTAAAAAAAAAACCACAAGAAATTTTCGAAACCCTTGAAAACTATCAATTGAAAATCTATTTGAAGTATTTGCACCCAGGGGCGAAGGACCACCTCCGGAGCCCCGCGGGGCTTCGCCCTCGCTCTCCATATGTCACTCTGTTAACAGCTTTATAATGACAGTAAAATCCGTCGATTTAGATCTTTGATTCGTATTTGTTGGCGAGTGATGCGAAATCTTGTGTTTTAGCGGATAACAACGTATTATTGGCTTCATATAATGTGTTAGTTAAGAAGCTGTGTCACACACAATGAGTGTACATCGACAATAGATATTTCTGTCTGAGAATCAGCGCTGAAGTCATTCAGTTATCATATGCTGAGTCAACGTCATTTGATGGCTGCTGTGTGCACAGGATGATATCATGTTGGTATCATAGACTTTAGGTTACGCTAAGTATATGGCTGGTATAATCAATATGACAATATGAAATGTCCTTATCTAACCTGGGACATCGTTAAGAAGAGTATACTCTTGTGTTATTATTACATTTTAGAATCACACGCTAGTCTAGAGAAGTAGCTCATTGTTCGAAAATTTTCCATGACATTTTCCGTGCTTCAGTGGGTACGTTAAGCAGTGGATCCTGACAGTTGTCTTTAAACAAGTCAGGGTCACTCTTCTTATAAGATAAGAATGAAGGAAGTACCATAAGAATAAATAATGAAGTACGTAAATGTTGATCTACCAAAGAAATAAAATGTTGAATCAGACATTTATCCAAATAATCCGTGAATAATCCCCCGACTCCCACTGAATCAATTTGCACCGGCACCCTGGGCTAAGCCACCCGACACCAGTTCGCCGGTGCGACCGCCAGATGGCGCTTACATGTCAATCGGCATAATTAGGGCTGAGCTCCCCAAATGACATGTTACAGTCGAGAGGGCGGAGATCACAAATGTTCTCTTAAGTAGTGGGTAGGGACATTGTTTTACAGTATTGCGCAAGGTAGTGCAACTTGGTGTCAGCTTGTAGGTTGACATGTAAAGAAATGTTAATGTTGAAAATATTTTGATTTTCCATTCTTCTGCTAAAGAACAATGTGGAATGCTTCTCTAAAGTTAGTAAATCTTTTTTTTTTACTAGCCCATAACGTCCCCACCGAGGGGCACGGGCCTCCCTTTGAAACATGAAGGGGAATTAGGCCATAGTCCACCACGCTGGCCCAATTCGGGTTGGTGGAGCGCTCGTCTTTCGAAAGTTAATTTTCTTGGGAAATGTTTTTCTTCGCCGTTGAGCAAGCGATAATTAGAAATCCGTACATAAATCCGAAAAGACGAATTTAGTGGTACAGGCGGTACCAGGATTTGAACACGCGACCTCCGGAAAACAAGTCCGGCTCATTACCAACTGGGCTATCACCACAAAGTTATTAAATGTGGATTAAAAATATATTTTTAAAAATCCGATAAAAGGGTTCGAATGTTTTGATGTACTCTTGGAACAAAGCTGTCAACCCCGTATTTCACTTTTGAAACCTTATTTATTGATATTCTGGCAAATTTTCTGATCGGCAAATATGCATCCATGGCATGACAAAATATTAAGAGTCAATAAAAATTAGAAACGATCTCAAAACAGTGGAATTCCCAGACGATTGCATCAACCATTAAAAAAAATCAATTTTTCCTCTAAAATTATATTTTTTTAGGGCCAACTTTTATAAAATACGTCAAATGATCGTAATTAGAGCTGAGCCCTCGATGACATGTTACATTGTAACTGTTACGCCCTGCACAAATGTTCACCGAGGTTTATTACCGTTCATTGACCAAACAATAAGGATTTGTGTTTTGGTTTTTGAAGAATAATATTTACTAGGAAAGGACCATCTCATGCTAAGTGGTTTGATGACATAGTTGCTGGGCGATATGCATTGACCAAGAAGATTCATATCTGAACTAAAAAAACTGTTGCAGATTTTTTTTTACACATAATTTTAACATTTTCTGCGATGCATTTTTTTTACTGTGATAATGATAAAACTACACTGAAAAGAGACCCGTGGTGATTCTTTTTTTAGGTAATTCTTTACCTACGACAGAGCTAGCTATCATTAAATTTTATGAGAAGGTTTTAATTACCTACACTGGTTTTACTATCTCCTTTACTATCTATTTACTACTGGAAGGTGGCGTGGCGTGGTCTTACATATGTGCTGTTAATGTGAATTAATGTCGCAGTACTAAGGTAATTTACAGTAATCGTCACTTCTTTTAAGAAATTGCACATCTAGTTCCGAAAAAAAAATCTACAATTTACATAAATTATTCGCTGAAAATCAAATCTAGCACTTGTGTAGCTCTACCTCGACTATGTAACTTCTATAACTATTCTAAAAAAAATATCAGCCTAAAAGAAAGTAAAACAAAAGCGCTATATAAGTGCTCTCAACGTCTACCGCTAAAATGTTTTCTAACGCCATAATTCGATCTCGAAAAAATGTCAGGTAAAAAGCGTGGCCAATATATTCCCCGTCAAAGCGTCTAACACAGAAAAAAAGCTACCTTTTAAAAGTTAAAAGGCGTCGTTTACCGCGGACGCAAACACTTACCTTCACGTTAATTAGTAAGTAGCCAGGACGGCGTCAAAGGGAATGCATGAATACTTCCCCGACCGACCTCCGACGCTTTTAAAATCCCCTCCTTAATTCAAAGTCGACAGAAACCGAAGGTAAACTGATTACGTCGCCAATATGAGATTTTTTCAGGGAAACGAGTTTGCGTTTAGACCATTTGAACGGCATGTAGGAATAATTTATTAGGACGGGTCAGAGCCGCAGGGTTGAAGGTGTAATTGGACTTATCATTTGCTCTTTGCGACTTCTCAGGTCAAGTTAATTAGCGAATATTAATAAATTCTATCTAATCAGCCTATTTCAGCCCAATACTAGGCATGGGTGTATTCCGTATTGAACTGGTCTCTCCAATCCCTTGCTAGTTTCAACTAATGTTGACCTGTGATTTTTACGATTAATTCAATTATTACAATTTAAAAATCGGGGAGCAGTGGTCACAGATCGCAGGCCATTGTGTGCCAAGTAGGCCATAGGCGCTGGTGTAAACCCAAAAGAAGATGGCGTGGCGATCTCATAATACAATTCCAGTTTGATATTGGTGACTTGCCATTCTCTATTTTAATTTCCATACAAATGTAAAGTGCCCCGAAAATTAAGATTGTTTCCAAAGGTCTAGTAATCAGGCCATAAACTCCTCAAAAAAAACTGACATTGACAAAATCCCGTTTGTGGCTGTTTATACAACCTGTTCCTTTTGATATCCCATAACTCCGGGGTATCAATGAGACCATATATGAATCAAATAGCATATATCGGGCATATATACTATTTTTCTATTATTATAATTTCAAATTTTTATTTTTCAATTATACTTAATATTATTTATTTATTTATTCAATTTTAGGAAGACTAACAGCTAAGAAACAACTTAAACACAAACATAAGTTACAAAAAGCCAAAGAGGAAAGATTTGTATTTTTGTATGTAACGAATAGGCTCCGAAACTACTGGACCGATTTGAAAAATTCTTTCACCATTAGAATCCTACATTATCCCTAATGAACACAGGCTACATAATTTTCCCGAATTTCCACGGGAATGAAGTCCCAGGTGGAAAAATAGTTTCCTATACAACACCTTTACGTAAGAAATGACAACGTCGCATTATCGTATTCTCAATTACGAATGATTGAAACTAATTATCAATGAAAGTGTACCAACATAGGACTCGTTTTATGGGAGAAAGATTTTAAAATATTTTAATTTTGATTGATAATTTCTTCGAAAATACCAATTTAAGAACATACGTTCCTTGGACTTTTTAAATTATTTTTATTTATAGAATATGACCTTAGAGTTATGGGATATCAAAAGGAACAGGTAGTATAAAACGTAATGTGGTATGTATGTATCTATGTAAACTCTTTATTGCAAACTCTTACAGACTTATATAAAACTAGTATTCCGCTCGGGACTTCCTTCCCGTGGGAATTCGGGAAAATCATGTACCCTATGTCCATCCCTGATAATGTAGGATTCTAATGGTGAAAGAAATTTTTCAAATCGGTCCAGTAGTTTCGGAGCCTATTCAATGCAAACAAACAAACAAACAAACAATCAAATCTTTCCTCTTTATAATATGTATAGAATAGATAAACATAGATTTGAGCAAAGGCGGACTTATCTCTGAAGGGATCTCTTCCAGTCTACCAAATGAACACCCAAAAACTGAATGTTAGCCAAAGACTTGAGGTTTATTTTCATTGATATTAAACTGTCCCTAACGTTTCTTAAGAAATCATTAAAAAAAAAAAAGAGTGGAAAAGAACAATTACGATGGACGAGTACAGACAATTATATTCGCATATCTTCGACAATCATCATCATCATGTAATCCTGTTATCCCTCATCAGGGACATAGGGCTCTCAGAAAGGATTTCCATTCTTCTCTGTTTTGGGCGGCAGCTTCGATGTCCTTCCAACCGAGACCCGTTGATGCAGCCTCTTTATCAACTGACCGTGTCCAGGTGGTACGGGGACGGCCCGGCTTTCTTGTACCACAAGCTTGCCATATAAGGCTTTGTTTAGACAGATGGTTATTTGGTCTCCTCAAGACGTGCCCAATCCAGCGCCATTTTCTTATACGAATCTCCTTGCTCATTGGTTTTTGGTCAGTTAGCTCCCACCGTCTTGCATCAGAGATGGTTCGTGGCCAACAGATTCCCAGGATGCGGCGTAAACATTTGTTCACGAACACCTGAAGTTTGCTGGTGACGTCATTCTTGACGAGCCATGTCTCGCATCCGTACAGGAGGACTGACTTGACGTTCGAGTTGAATATTCTTATTTTTGTTCGTTGTATGATTATTGATGACGTCCAAACGGGTTAAAGCTGTGCGTATGCGGCTCTTGCCTTGTTGATTGTCTTCGACAATAACTGAAATATATTTTTAAGACGCCAATATATTCTCAGACTTCACGAATCACGACCTTTGCAAAGGCTTGACGCAGAATAAGGCCCGTATTACAGAAGGAGACTCAAGTCTCGATCTAAGTATACTTAAGTATTGATTGTCTCTTTCTCTCACTGTAATTTTTTATTTATTTATTATAATATGGGTTAACTCTTGACCTCAATCTTGACCAAGGTCATAGATGAAGTCGACGATGGAGCGAGTTAACCCAGAAAATGCCTATTAAGGCACTGGTACTCCTATGCACCGACGGAACACAGCAAGCTGTTTTGGCGTCGGACTTCGGTAGGAGCGTGGTCCAGACGGCCCGACACAGAGCCTACCACACCGCATGAGACCATATGACGCCACCTCAGATTCAGAACAAATCGAGGTGTCGTTGTCTAAGATGGATTAATAGGAGGCAGGTCTCATTTGTGTTTCCTTAGTCGCCGACACCTACGGAAAGAAATGGGGAAATGTAATTCTCAATCTCAACCGATCACCACACGGGTAAAAATGACGAAGACGACTGCTTCTTAAGTATAGATCAGAGTCTGATCGCGTTCTGTGTTGTGTCTTTGTCTAATAATGAATTCACAATAAAACCTACTAATTCTTGAATCAGTCGTACGAAAACTACCGAGCGACACATTTCTCGCGTGAAAAGCGAGAGCGGCTAACAGCGTTAGTTAAAGCAACGCAATTACAATTACGAGCGAGCCGCGAACTTGACCTACGACAAGGGATCGATTCGCACCGGCCGTTATGCAAATAGGACCCCAGCTTTCTTTGAACGCCTGTTAGACTTCATTGCTACGTCTTGGAGCGTTATGCTCTCCTGGTATCGAGTTTCGCGAAGGTGTTTGAATGATCCAACGAATCTTTCTAAATGCAAAGCTATTGTTATGGATCTGAATGTCATAAGCCGTTGAATTCAACTGTAGAAAAGTGACCTTTTTTTGACGTTACGTAAAGTCGAAGCAAATTTTTTTTTCAGTTAAGTAAGTACGTGAACCTCTTTGCTAAAAATCTTAAAAATAAGATTTGTAAATATTTAAAGGAAACTAATAACGCACTAGTGCGGGAAAAAGTAATTATCAGCCACTTTTTTTTTGAGCCCATATACATCCCCACCGAGGGGCACGGGCCTCCCTTCGAAACACGAAGGGGATTAGGCCATAGTCCACCAGGCTCTTATTGGCAGTTACACTTTTGGGCGTTCCGCTACACACTTAAAAGCTCACACTAAGGCTTCTCTCTGTGTCGTGGTTCCCTTGGAACATTCAGACACGAACAACCATGACCCGAGAGCAAATATCTGCTTTTTACACAAACATTTTCCCCGACCGAGAATCGAACCCAAGACCCGTAGATCAAGAGGCAGCATCACTAACACTCGACCAAACCGGCCGTATGTAAGACGGAAGCTTAAACGCGTGACTTCTTTTTACCAAGGAAAACCTAAAGAAAATTCCAAAAGTTCTAACTTATGTACCGTTTTCAGCTGAAGGTGCGTTCAAGAAATTAAAACCAGAGCCAGGGGGCACGTCAGCAACGTCAGGGGGGTCCTCAGCCCTGTCGCCGGCCTTGGGGCCTCAGCACGCAGGCCACACCCCCACCACAGCCTCATGTCCAACACCCGCAAGGCGGAGGCATCGAACAACCTTCACACAGGTACGTACTCGGTACTTTAAATTGAAAATATTATTTATTTACTCCTGTTTACTCCTGTGTCAATTTCAGAGTATACTTAGCAGGTTATGTAATCACTCTAAACTTGCCATTTGAGCTCGGTGGCAATACAAACAAATAAGCCAACCAAATTGCATCATGATAAAATATCCAGTCGATTGTTTCCTTTTTGTTTTCCATTTACCATAAGAGAAATGATAAATGTTTAAATAAACAATACATACGCAATAGATAAATATGTAATACAGCGCCACGGGTTACTCCATTTCTATTTCAGTAACCTGCGGTGCATCCCACTGTAAGTAACTCATAAAATTTCATTGTTACATGAGAATAAGTACTAACTTAAAATCTTCTAAGTTGTATACCACTTTAAAAATACATAACATTTTCCAAATAAATGTATATTATCGTATCTATCGTAATTGAAACGGCGGGTCCCTGGGGTAGTGAGGGGAGGGAGTTGGTTCGGGAGATTAAATAAATAAATAATAAGTTTATTTGACACTACAAAGATAGCCAGCACATTAAAATATTTAACAACAAGGTTTGTCCACTGAGCTATATTATTAGGGACAGCAGCGACTTAAAATAGGTTTAATAAAAACCTGTGCTATAAGTGTCTGCTTTACAACTTAAGTCACAATTTCGACACAGTACAGACATTTCATGGCTTAAGGCTACAGGCATTGATTTTAAGTTGGGCTATAAAATCGCAGTTGCACATGTCGGAAGACTGTCAGCTCGTGGTGGTGACTCTCGCTCTGGCTCCTACCTGGTCCAGCGTCTGTCCATTGCCGTCCAGCGCGGCAATTTTTTTTTATTGTACAAAACCAACAGCTTAATTACAAGAGATGTAAAATTAGTAGCTAGCTTAGGTCTAATTGTAAAGCCAATTACAGGTTTTCTAGTTTAAACAGGAGGTGGAAAACATTTGCAAACCTAGTACAGTTACCAATGTGTATATATGTGTAAATGTATATTATTTAGGTTTAGATTGATTTTTTTTAATGTTTTTATTAATATAATGTAATAACTGTCTTATCTGTCAATAGGAACAGTTAGCAGAATTAGAAGCGGCGTTTGCGAAGTCGCACTACCCGGACATTTACTGTAGAGAGGAACTAGCGAGAACGACGAAACTGAATGAGGCGAGGATACAGGTCAGTTAAAACACTATTTACACAACCAGCTTTCCTTACGTGAATTTATTTAAGGGAAAAGTAGCCTATGTCACTTGCCAGTATTTAATTTTTAGCCTGTATTTGAGGGTTCCCTACTCGAAACCGAATGACGTTTGACCAAACATCAAATGCTCGAACACGTTAGCTTGTTTGTTTACGAGACCTAAGACTCGCGAGCTCTATAGTTTACCACATCGATGCATCAAAATCTCGAAAAATGTGTCCTCTAACGATCAATAGATGTAAATACAGATGTCATCAGGAGAGTGATTCCACATGGCGTCACAATGGCAGTTGAATAACAATGGAGGCCATTTTATCTGTTCAGGTGGCGAAATTGAGAAGTATTTAATTTTCATATACTGCTGACAGCCAGCAGCGCTACCGCCAACCGAACGTAAAGCTGCAAACTACCTGCAACTGAACATCCAGTTGGCGTTGGCGCCACCAGTCAAAGCACCCGTCATCAGATGTATGAAATTTTGACATTTCTCAATTTCGCCACCTGAACGGATAAAATGGCGACCATTGTCATTCCACTGCCATTGAGACACTATAGATTACTACAGCCCTAGCATGATAACGACAAACTCGAGCTCGGCTCACGCTGAAACTTCACTTTGATTGCGCGAGGGTTGACATTTTGACATAGGACCGCTGTGTTGTCGCGGCGCTGTCACTATCGTACTCGGCCTGCTGGAATAGCCATCCAGGGTTATTCACTAAGATGGGTGAATTTTTTTACTCATTAAGTCACCACGATGGGCACACGGGTTGACAAGGTTTTTTTTTTAAAAAAAAATCCTGAGTTTTCTACGCCCGCCCTGGTGACATACACGCGCATTTGTGCCTTAGTCGCCTTCTACGATACTTCGGAAAGAATCAGTGTGGTAGCGCACCGGCCGCCATAAACATAACGATGTCAACTGGACAACTCCACTTAACTGTGGTAAAAAATGCATTCGTTTTCGTCATAAAGGATTATTATTTTGGACTGTCACGCAAAAAACTGACCACTTGTTAGGTTAAGTGCTAAAAATTTGCTAAAAAAAACTAGTCAAACAAAACGTTGCATAGTGGAAGCATTAACACATATACAGGGTGTACAAGACAGCTTAGCAATAACTGAAACCCTGGACTCGGACCATCACATCATTCTGAATGATTTTCTAGTGGAAGTTTTCTCCGGACAATTTTGAATTTTTTTCATGTTTTTTAGTATTTTCTGCTTACATGTTTTATTATTTAATCGAATACACTTCATTTTGCAATAAAAAACAATCATAACAACGTAAAACACGAAAACCAGTAATGTACATCGCACTCCGATAGCAGCGCGGCGCGGGGGGATCGCGCGCGGTTTCACGATACGTTGCGTAGCGCCAAAGTAGGTAAATAATGAAAACTCCTTAACATGGCATTTCTGGGAAAACATAATTACTTAAAGCTGATGATAGCTATGGGTAAATTCCACCATTTAAGTATTTGCTAAGCTGTCCTTTACGGGTGTGTATCTGGAAATATCTATTTCAAGTTACAAGAAATCTTATACTTATCTATTGCATTTCTAAAAAAAAATGAAAAATACAGAGTAAAGCACTGAAAGGCATCACACCGAGTCGTTTTCGAGCAGAATTGTCGAAATATCAATGATGCGAATACTAGGATAATACAATTTGGCACAGAGGCCGGAGGCGGATTGAATTAAAGCTACATCTGTCGTCCTTCTCCGTATGAATACGTAATGCCAGTCACTCCCGATCTTTATCTATGTTTTAAAATTGCTCAATCCCAAGGGACCCTCTTTATTGATTTGTCCCCGAGCACCTAATTTGACGCTTTAGATATTTTATTCACAACGTGACTTTTATCATCCTCTTTACGTCATGACTAAATAATTATTCATAAAATTCTGCTTTAATTTAAATTAAAATAGGTTTTACAACCTTTTTGCTCGTCCATTTTCTAATCCGTGGTTTGTATTTAAACGTTTTAATTTTGAAATGATATTGCCCGCGCTCGTATTTTGAAAATGATAATTTTATTACTTACATATTTTCACTTTCCGAATACGTACCTATAAATCTTTATAAATATTTAAAAGTACAAGATAAGAGAGTAAAAATGTGAAATGAGACTGGAAAAAGCTTTGTGAAAACTCATGAACCTTAGGAGTGTTTCATGCTACTTTACATTTCAGCATAAAATATTCAGTAGGTAAACACAACGCATCGACTTCATTCTTTATTTCTCAAACAATAAGGGTAATGTTCGAGTTAAGAAAATAAAAGGATACGCAAATGTGATTAGAAAGGAAACTTTTACCACCTTTTTCTGTTAAAAGCGCATGTAGGCGGTATGTTAGCAAATGGGGGAGTATGTAGCGCGCACGCTCGGCGCTCGCTGGAGGCTATTAACGATCACACGACGCTACATAAGAATGTAAACGTTAAAGACGACGCCAAGCTCCCTTCTCGAGGAAATTTCGATATAAAAATAGGGAGGGCGGCGGGTAAGGGGGGAGGGGCGGCCCCTCAGGCATTGCAATCCCATCAAATGGATCCGTAACGAAGTTACCGCGCTCATCCTCCCCGCGCTCCGCTCTCGACATTGTCTCTGCCCTCAAATGAATTCTACAATTGGAAATAAGAAAATGTTTTGTTGGATCTCGCTTTTTCAGTTTAAAGGCGACCGTTTTCATCGGATAACTCTGGCTGTTGCTATAGATAGACGTTTATATCACTGAACAAAGTGTTCCTGAAGGGATCTTTACTGAATTACGCTCTATTTGGCTACGAATTGTTTTGAAAAGCGTTTGTTAAGTTTTACTTTATGTTGATGTTAAATGCTGCTTTTATACCTATACAATACAAACTTTCCACTCGGAACTTTTTTAGCGTTTGTATCTTCTGAAATATTTCTTAAGAACATACATGGAAAATTAATTTAGAATTTTTGACCTAGAGCAACACAAAAAAACATTTACTCCTTAAACACCAGTCTTGCATGATTGGGGTAATAGACATCTTATACTTTTGAGACACATACATTTTTTCAACGGTATATTGACATGATTCATGGTATTCTTTATTAATTTGTTATTAATAATTTTCTTAAAAGGCGACATCAACAAGCTATAAAACGTTATATTTTAGAAAAAAAAACAAGTGAGTATAAAAATGTAGCTTTCTTCGACTAATAAGAACGAAGCTGTACAAAAAGACATCAACGAGCTACATTTTTTTTGTATTTATGGTATTTTTTATAACTCTTATATTTTTTTAATATAAATAGTTAAATACACAATAATTGTGTATGGTAGTTTTCAAATGAAATGTAAAGTAAGCTAAAAACTACAAACGATTAAGCTTCATGAATAACAATAACATACACACATCAAAAAAAGTTTGCGATCACTTGGAAAAGTGCTAATATTTTTTATTGTAGAAGAATAAAACTTAATCACTTTTTATCTTTTGATTCCTTATTTAAAAATATGAAATTTAAATATAAAATAATTGCGTAATTCAAATGTTTTTTCATTTAAAAAGACAATCAACCCTTGCTTGCTTTCATTCAGAAATCTGACATAGTCGCAACTTATCAATATTTTCAATTTATTCAAAAAAAATTAAGTTGGTAACGATGCCGAGAGGATTAACTGCAGTTTTACGAGCCAGAATTCTAACTTTAAGTGGAGAAGGCTATTCCACGAGGGAAATATCACGCAGAGTTCATGTATCCCAATCCTGCGTGGTGACCACGTTGGAGAGGTATCAGGGCATGGAAGATTTAGCTGATCGACCTCGCAGTGGTCGCCCAACTGTTCTTACTGCAATTCAGAAGCGATATATCAGATTACTGGCTGCCCGTGAGCCAACAATGAACGCTACTAAAATGAAAGCAGAGCTGCGAGCTGCCACCGGCCGCGAAGTTAGCACCCAAACGATTAGAAATTGCTTACACCAAGCTGGATTACGAGCAAGGAGATCCTGGCGAGCACCTCTGAACTCACAGCAACGGAAGCGGCGCAGATTGCAATGGGCTAGGCTCCGACAAAATGAAGAAATTGAGGACGAAAGCATTTGGCAGAACTGCCTCTTCGTTGACGAAACGCGGATCAGTACACATCCAGATAACCGACGTGTCCGTGTCTGGAGAAGACCTGGCGACTCTGAAAGGCAGAGAACTGCCACTGGAACCGTTCAGCAGGGCGGGAAATCAGTGTCCTTTTGGGCCGGGATAATGATTGGGGCTAGGACGCCCTTAATCCCGTATCAAGGCACCATGACCGGAGCCATGTACAAAACGATTGCAATCGATGGATACGTCAGACCATTCCGCATCAACCACGGGCGCCAATTCATAATGGTAGATGATAATGCGCCCGCACATCGAAACGGATGTGTTGATGCTGCTCTCCAGCAATACGACATCACCAGGTTAGACTGGCCTGCCGGCTCGCCTGACTTAAACCCGATCGAGCATGCGTGGGATGCTCTTAAGCGAGCTGTTTGGAACCGTCAGCCACCTCCGCGAACAGTGTCAGAAATCAGGGCAGCTGCTATTGAAGAGTGGGACAGGTTACCACAAGAAATGCTAGATAACTTAATTCTTAGCATGCCCAGAAGGGTTTCCGCATGTGTGCGAGCCAGGGGAGGAGTCATTTTATACTAACTATTAATTTTTTCGTAATAAATTTTGTTTGTTTTTTCATTAATTCAAATTTTTCATTACATTACATTTAAGCCAAAATTGCATTTCCTAGCTTTTGTTAATAAAAAGTTAATAATTAATAATGATTATTTTATTTACTTAGTGCATTTTCATTATAAAATCATAAAACGTAAACAGTTTCTTTAAATAATTTATATTTTAAAGAATACACCTGATTTTGCTACTGATCGTAAACTTTTTTTGATGTGTGTAGATACGAAAATACATTACCTACCTTGACTACAGCTATTGATTTTAACATAAAAGCCCACCGACGGACATATACGGTCCCTTTACCAAAACAATACCACATATAGGCCAAGATCCCAGGGCCGCCAGACCTTACTTATTTTCTCATTAACCAAAAGTGTGGGAAAGAGTAATGCCAATATGTACTATTAACATATGAATACCTGCTAGCCTAGCCCGACGGCCAATTTAAAAGTATTGTTATAGTTCCTTGAACATCGTATAAAAAATCACGGCTCAGATAGTAGGTACAATCGCATAATTTACTTGCGAACTGTAAAGCTTCTGGTAGAAATTACAGCAACGGAGAGTGTCTGGCGGTGATCATTAATTTTTATATTTAATTAATTATATTCTATAAGACATCAGCACCCAAACTTTAAGAGTTTGGGTGCTGATGTCTTACTGAGAAAATAAGTAAAGTCTGGCGGCCCTGGGATCTCAGTCTAATACATAATACACTTCCACTTATACATAAACCCTATCGGGGTAGGCAGAGGCACGCCAGTAAGTAGGTATTCATAAGATCGCTTGCTATTACAGCGATTAAAAATTCAAAGATTTACTAGATAGATAAAATAAATACTAGTAAGTAAGATCTTCACATCAATTTTTTTTAAAGCAGGAACTACAGAATAGAATAGAAAAGAAAAATCTTTATTTTATGGGACATTCAGGATGTCACTTAAAACAAGTCAAGATTACAATGAAATACATACAAACATACATTAAACGATTTAAATACATACAAACGCATTCGTTCTTTTGACCCTACTGACTCTACGCCTATTCGCAAAGGTGCAGTCTTCCTCAGAGAAGAACAGGCAAGAAGCTCTGAGGTTGCTCTTTTAAATCGTATTACAAATTTTCTGATTTACTAATTTTAACTAAATCTGAAATAACTCTAGAGCTGAGCAGTTCATTCCCATGGCTGCCTGTCTGATGGATAATCAGAAATTTTGTAATAGCCCTTTTTGCAAAGTTTTTGTTTTATTACTGTTTTAAATTTGTCCAGAGGTAAATTTTGAATATACATGGGAATCTCATTATAGAACCGTATACATTGACCCATAAAAGAGTTTGTGACTTTGTAAAGACGACTGTCTAGTACATCCAGTTTATGCTACTGTGTATTCTCAACTATGGCCCCCTACACATATAGTATATTACATTTTTCGCGGCGTGAGCAGTATGTTTGAGCATTCAAAATTTTTGCATTATAGTACCAAGGGCCCCTGAGAAAAATCGCGGCTAGTAGGACATGAAAACTATAAAAGATCGAAGTTTACTACGGAAGCCTAAAAAAGATTTACCTAGTGAAATGTTGATGTAAATTATGTTTAATGACCAATAATACCTAAAACTTAACATTTACAGAGCTACCTTAACCTTTAACCTTTTTCCGAAGTCCTAACACCATTAAATTATTCAGCTAAAACATATTTTTTGTACACCCAGTTCAACGTAAAATACTTCATAAAACATACGAATATTCTAGTTTTGTTGGTGGGTATAAACATGTTACCCTAAGTAGGTACTTACAGTAGTTAAAACCACATCAAAATCCGGTATGTAGTTTAGAAGAGGTAGGCGGAGGAACAAAGAAACACAATAACAGAAATTAAGTTGATATTCGCGTTATTTTTCTAATTTTTTTTTTATCAAACTTAATGTTCCAAGACAAACATAAAAAAGAAATGCAATTTCAAGAAAACAATTGTCAAATTAACAAAACAATTTACTGTAAATTGAAAATGTGCGGGCTGATTGTTGTAAAGCGATCGCTGCGGAAATTGGTTCGTTTTTCGTCACAACGCGGGCCCCGGAAGCAGGGATAGCTTTGCGAAAAAACTAATATCCTATTTACGTTTCCTCGCAGGGGTGGAGTGGGTTTTTGGGGTTTTATTTCGCCGAAGAACTCTTTGAATCGAATTCATCTGTGGATTTTTTCGCGTAGAATTAGTAGCATTATTTTTCAGGACTTCAACTTCCCCTATGCGAATCTTTAATACCTTCATTAATACTTAATACGGTAAATAGCTCATAATACACATGTGGCAAAGAATACAGTTTTAATTTGGTGTTTTTTTTTTTTTGTGGAGTTTAACTTCTTGCCAAATAAGACATAAATCATTGTTATTAGAAATGTAATTTTGATAAAGAAATACATTCATGAATAAACTAAACTATATTTTCATCGACAGACTTAAACAAATAGAACATAAGAAACTGGAGCTTACTGGTAGGGCTAAATCTTTTATCTAGCTAGGCACATTTTCACTGACGTACCTACTACACAAAAAAGCATTTTCTACTCTATGATATTATATAAATACTTGACAAAACTTTACCTATTTCACAACCACGAAACACTTCCCCATTTATTTTTGCTCTGATTCTCTACGCCCCTGCCTATATACAGGGTGGGTTTACGGAGGTACCTACAGCGTGTATCGGTTTATTTGTAGGGGTAGCGAGAGGGCCGGACCGCCCACCACCCTCCCTCTAATCAGTACTAATCACCATATCAAACGATGTGCGCTCACATCCCCGTTGACAACATACAGATTAGGACATCCTGTGTTTTCTATTTGCTTTTGTTTTAGGTATAACAAAAAAATGTATAAAATTATCCTATCCTAGCACAGATTGTCATTTGGTATGAAAAAGTAAAATATACCAAAAAGTGATCGATTTATTGGTTGGCATATTGAAGAATGAATAAATAAACAAATCTAATACATTTTCACATTTATAATATTGTCCCTCAGTGGGGACGTATCCGTATTACAAAATTAGACTTAGATTCTGTTCTATACTTAAGTAGCCTTTGTAGTTTTGATAGTGAGAGAAAGAGACAATCAATATTTAAGCATAGATCAAGACTTGAGTCTCCTTGTATAATACGGACCTAAATTTAAAAAGTATTAAAATAACAGTGGAAAAGAAATTAATCAGTGTATTTTCAACAGGTATGGTTTCAAAACCGACGAGCCAAGTACCGAAAGCAAGAGAAGCAGCTACAGAAGGCTCTGGCGCCGTCAGTGTTGCCAGGGTGCAACGGGATGATGCGCAATATTCAAGGATACCGGGGATACCAGCCTTATCCACACCCTAACACCATCAACCGGTACCCGCAGGTAAAGAAATAAACATTTTGTTACTGTTATTTTTATTGTGATAGATTGTACGAGTAGGCCTTTTAACTCGTAGATCCTACTTATGTTATAAATTCGAAAGTTTGTGAGGATGTATTATAGGATGTGTGTTACTCTTTCACGCTCAAACGGCTGAACCAATTTTAATAAGATTTGGTATGGAGGTAACTGACACCTTGCATTAATACATGGGCTACAAAATTTTCCCAAATTCCAACGGTAACAAAATCCCGCTGGTGGAAAGCTAATAATTAATAAAGATTATTTGCAGCATAAGTATCTATATCTATCTCTACATATTATAATGAGGAAAGATTCGTTTGTTGGTTTGCATCGAATAGGCTCTGAAACTACTGGACCGATTTGAAAAATTCTTTCACCATTAGAATCCTACATTATCCGTGATGGACATAGGGTACATGATTTTTCCGAATTCCCACGGGAACGAAGTCCCGCGTGGGAAGCTAGTATTCAATAAAGTTAACAGTTTTCTGATAAGTTAGGACAGTTAATAACACTATATAACTTTTTTTTTAAATAAAAAGTCCTCTAAAATTTACCATCGGAAAACCAGCTTTTAGATTGTTTAAAAATCAGTTTTTATAAAAGCAGTTTTGCAACGAAAAACAATTACAAAAATTTTCTTCGACTACGGAAAATCACTGTTAAATAGTACGCAGCATGGTGATGCTGATTACCATCCCAGCAAACCAACACGTGATTACGTGCTACATATAATGCAATCGCATACGGATTCTGTGATGGATATTAATGATTACATGGAGATACCATCTACTGTAAATTAAAGGCGATCGCGGTTCGTATCTTATGTGAAATACCTCCTAAGCTTATGTGAATATGGCGGATTTGTCTCCGTTAAAAGTTAATTAATAGAGTCCATAAGGGCTTTAACTGTGTACAGTTAATGTAACCTTAATTTAAAAACCTAACACGCAAAAAACACTTACGACAGAAAAAAAATGCTGCTACTGCTTCCGTGTGATAGATTTTTTTGTAACAGGCAAAAAGGTTTATCAAAATTTAATTTGATTTTAAACTTTAAACTTATAATTCTATGAAACAGACATTACATTTTTTTTAAACTGCATACTCAAAGACCCACGGTGCATTCTGGTTTTCCCTTATGTCGTATATCCCTTGGAACATAGACAAAAACAGACACGAACACCTATGACCCGAGAACAAACACCTTTTTATACAAATATCTGCTCCAACCGGGAATCAAACCCAGGACCCGTCGATCAAGAGGCAGCGCAGCGGCTTCACTACCACTCGACCAAACCGGCTGTTTAGATGCTTACAACTGATTAATTTGGCTATTGCTTTCCGCTTTTCGTTCGGTAATAATAACTCGTCGAAAAAACCTTTCTTTGACCACTAGTATCGTATTATAGCTTATAGAATGCGGAGTTTGCAACCAACGCATTTTGGCGGGAAAATCTCATCATGGAGCGGTGATTGCGCGGACCGGCGACCGCTTCGTAATTATTTTTCACTCATGTTAATCGTCTCATTATGGCGCCGCCATATTTTGTTATGTGCCACAACTCGGCCAACGGTAATGTGATAGCGGCTCATTACCGTACGCGAAGTGTTCCCGACGGTATTATTGATTTTTAACCAGAGATATGTCGCAGTTTTAAACCGAACTTAAGTGGAAAACTAAGCTTAATTCGATGGTTGATAGAAACGGCGCTCAAAAACGATGAAAGCTAAAATTTCCAACTCTGCACTAACTATCACATAATAGTTTTTAGGAGGTACGTTGAGTTTTAAGAATGTATTAACATAGATATCTTGCACAGGATAGGTATTTATGTTCCATATGCGATTAAGAAGCGTAATTAATTTGACCAAGTCAAAGATAAGGTTGAGGTCATGTCGTACCGGGAGGTTAAATCATTAAAAAATAAAATAAATAAACGCTACACACTCAAGGCCTCACACTAATTAATGGCTTATACCAAGAGATATGCGATCAAACTTTAAAAAAATATAATTTATAAATCGATTTAAAAGGTGTTAAACTCAACGATGCAGACTGTATTAACATGATCAGAAACTACGAATCAATGTTTTACTGAAACATACCAAAGTACACTATTTATTTATCCAGTAGACAATTGCTTAGGAAAAAACATAAAAATAAATATTTATAATAAAATAATTTGCAAGATTTTCATTGTCAAAATGTGAGTGGTTACGCAAAAAGAGACCTCACGAACAAATAATGTATTTCGAGTAAATCGCGTTTAAAGTTTTGAGTCGATATGAGAAAAACCATGGCACTTTAAAATATTTTGATAAGACCAAAACAAAGTTGAAAGATCACAGAAACAAAACTCATGAAAAACAAAAAAACATTTCCAATTCTTTCAGGTCTCTTTTTGCATAACCACTCGCAAATATAGATTAAGAAATTGAATACATTAAGTATCAATGCACCACATACAATAAGACGTGAACTATATAAACGCAACACACTCAAAGGCCCACACTGAGGTTTTCCCTTGTGCTGTGGGTCCCTCGGAACATACATAAAGATAAACACAAACATCCATGACCCGAGAACAAACATCTGCTTTTAACACAAATATTATATGAATCTGAAGATGAGATATTGAAGCCAGTTTCCTTCCCAGCACCACGGGAGCTATGAGGAGCTCCAGAAGGACATCTTCTCCCTGTCCCAGATGGGCGGCGGCTCCTACCCCATGCCCCAGGGCTTCTCTATGGGGCACAGCGCCAACATGAGCGCGGTAGGCATGCGACAGGACACCATGGGTGAGTTTCATTATCTCTCGTTTCATTCGTATTCATACCGGGTATTTTATCATTACTTTGTTTAGTCTATGGTGAAGATTCAATAGCGGGAAAACTAGTTTTCTTCTTATTTATGTCACCGTAACCATAATATAAAAACGGGGAAGTAGGTTAACTTCATCAAACGCACGCACCGCGCGCGGCTTGTATGTGTGCGCCATGGTATCTATGCGCTGCCGCACGCACACTCAACAAAATCTCGGCGTGTTTCGCAGTCCGCCAGTACCGCACAAGCTTTAAGTGTGCGTGCGGCGACGCATAGATACTATGGCGCACACATACATTTGTATGAAGATAACCTACCACGGAATAGATCAAAGAGGTTGGAAAGGAAACGAAGGCGTCTTTGGCGCGCCACACTTATACGCTAATAACCGAACTCGCGCGATCATTGTTTTAGTCGGTTGTGAAGCGCCATTGGGTAAACAAGCGGTCGAATTTGCTTAAATGCCGAACTGTGCTATCATAACTTGCAGAAACTGTGACACGACAGCAAAACTCAAGAATGGATCCATTTTTTATCACCGGTAAGCTAGAAATATCGGATAATAGTTAGTTTTTCTAACCACAAATCTTAAAATTTCTTCGTGGCGGGTTTCACTATGAAACTTTACTTAGAATAATGGTATTATTGCAAATTAAATTCAAAAAATATACATTGGTGTTAAAGTACGTAAGCACCCACTGTAAATACATTGATTGCGTGCAATGTATCACGTTTGGGGCGACGTCATCGTTACTTGGCTACTTCGCGAGCAAGCCACTGTGCTGTGCGAAGTGCGAACCAATAGCAGACGCGTGATCGAAGTGTGAAATGCTTATTTGTGTGTGTAATTAAGCGTTCCTATTATATCTGTGTATGTAGTGGAGTCAGGAGTGGGCGAAAAAGCGGTGACACTGGTTCTAGTACAAATGGCAAACGATTTCCTTTCCAACCTCGTTTATCTATTCCGTGTAACCTACTTGCCCTTTTTATACTATGCCGTAACATTGTCAAAACTGTAACATTGTAATTTCACTCTCTAGGTACTTTGTGAACTGCCTCAATTTTTTTCACATAATGACGGACTTTTTTTATAATGCAACCTAACCTAACCGAACCTGAAAAAGCCTAACCTAACCTTAGTATAATTTAATGCTTGCGGTCTTTAAAATTTCGTGAAATTGTAATTTTACTGTGCAAATTGTAATGTGTCGGTAGATTATAATGTAATATTACGGTTTTCACAGTTTTCCGGTGACTTATAAAAAATGAACGGCTCGAAAACTCACAAACGGCTCGACCGATTTGGGTGATCCTTTTTTGTTGTGTTCCTAATTCTCACGATCAGGTGTGTATTAAATTAAAAAAACCACCGGGTAAATTCCCACGGGTAGAAAGTCAAGTAAAAACAGCGGAAAATTACTACTCATAATATTAAAAGAACCAATGACGAAAGTAGTGCCACAAAAAAAACGAAACCAAGTTGTGTTAATGGCACTATACTAAATTAGAAAAAATTTGAAAAATACAAATACCTATTTCAGTTTAAGTTTTCGTAAGTGAGAACACTTAAATTCGATTCTCAAATATACGTTCCCCATACTTACCAGCTCATAGAAAATGCCTACTCACTTTAACGTAGCTGCAAACTTTCCCTCACAGGACTAACTTTTAAATTAGCATCAAATAAAATAAAGTTATAATATTTCAGTTAGAACTAAGATGCAAGTTGAGAACAAAACAAAAAGCGACGGGAGCAGGCGACAGCTTTCATCAAGTTTCTATTAGGAACGCCGAGGCAATTATAAAGTTGAAAGAGCTCGGATCCTTTTTATACAAATATCCTATAAAACAGTGGTTCTTAAACTTAAGATGGTACCAGTCTCATATTTTATCAAAGAAATTTTATGACCTCATCAACAGCTCGAGCACGATGGCGACAAACTCGCGCGGTGCGCCACTCGGCTGACGCTGAATCTTTACTTTGATTGCGCGAGGTTTGCTCGCCCTCTGGCGTTGTCAATGTTGACATTTTGACATAGGACCGCGACGTATTATGCACGCTATCACCATCTTACTCGAGCTGCAAGTATGGGTTATTAGTTGACGAAACTTTAGGTTGATTGTCCCCATGTAACGTATTAAAAATTTAAAAACAAAATTTCGACTTCACATACGAAGGCTGCTGATCAGCTGAACACACATGAGGCGAAATGGTTTTTTAGGGTTCCGTACCCAAAGGGTAAAAACGGGACCCTTTTACTAAGACTCCGCAGTCCGTCCGTTCGTCCGTCCGTCTGTCACCAGGCTGTATCTTATGAACCGTGATAGTTAGAAAGTTGAAATTTTTTAGAGATGATATGTTTCTTTTACCGCTATAAAAACAAATACTGAAAATATAATAAAATAATATCTAAAGGGGCTCCCAGACAGCAAAAAAGATTTTTTTACTCGTTTTTAATGGTGCGGAACCCTTCATGCGCGAGTCCGACTCGCATTTGGCCGGGTTTTTTTCATATTTCGAGCTTGTATCTTGATGAAAGTAGTTCAGTTTCGTGGACTCACTCATTTACATTTAAAGTCACACAATACATTGACAACATCGATATGAGCCATGTGTCAGATCAAATACTATTGATCAAAGAAATTGGACAAAGATCTTGGATGAGTGAATACCAACTTCAACCTTCAAAACTTCTAACGGCTGCCTCAGTACGATAATTATTTGATTTCGACTCATCCTTCATCATTTTAATAGTATGTGAAATTAACCTCTTTGACAATCGCAATGAAGAAAAGTACTCGGAAAGTATTTTGAACGATTTGCGTTCTTGAAAACAGTAGAGCCGAATCCTAAAGTTACGTATGACAGCTCAACCACAAGTCGCTATAACCTTGTTACGTCGTCATCTTTTCAAATCAAAATTCTATAATAGGTACCATATCTCCCTAATTAATTACAAACTAAAGATATACATTATCATAACTCTAAACTAAAAATATTGTTTCCTAATATTAATATCATTTGAAATGCTCGTCATACGTAACTTTAGGATTCGGCTCTACTGTAGTAGTTTTTTCTCACATGAAAAAGTCACTCGCCAGCCGTTCAATTATTTTCTACTTCGAGCTATTATTGTCCTATTATGAAGAAAGGACAAAAGAAATCTCATTCATTATATTCATAAGGATAACAGACAAATACATCTCTCTTCTTACATGTCTCAACTACCTGCTATCTGCTATCTTTTAATTTTTAACGGACTTACGCTCCACAGATAAACACGTCGCCCTGCATAGCTAACATGGACATAATTTTGCCGTATATGTACATCGTTCCGCCATCTTGTACTGTCGCATAGCGTCAGTACGGAACAGGCAGAGCGACATCGACATGACAAAATTATCTCATGCGCCCATGTTAGCCTGGCCTATCAATATGAACTGCAGATTGAGAGCCACTGTTATAGAGTAATGAGAAAACTTGTTCTCTTTGCCACACGCCAGATGATCTTGAAAAAGAAAAAACTTAATTAGAATTTGTTAACTCGAGCGGTCGGTCTTTACTTTAGCGTGGCGTGGACTGTGGTCTAAAGGTTGGGTTCCTTTATGCTGTCTCTGTAGGACTTTTGACAGTAATTGGCACCACCCAATTTTTTTAGAAATAAGTTAAGAAAAAGTGCAGCTTTTCGTGCGCTGCTGTATTAGATTTTTAAGACTATTAAAATTTTTCGCGTAGCTAGGGCATTCAAACTTTTTTGCCAAGCCAGATAACTCAACTCATTTCACGTCGTCTTAGGCTCTCTGTTTTTAGAATAAGAAACAGTTTATACCTTAACCCTTTTAGCGCCAAGAGTTTTCGTCAAAAACGCCCACCACGTGCCACGACATCAAAAAATTTTAAAAAATAATAATGTCGTGGGGTATGGCGGACGTTTGGTGAACGATATTAAAGATTTTTTGTCTGATATATCAGACTTTGGCGGCGAGGGCACGAAACTTAAACGTCTGATATATCAGACTTTGGCGGTGAAAAGGTTAACACACTTTGGAAATAAAACTCAGCATTTCGCTGGAAAGCTGCAACTGTCCCTTTCGCACAAACCTGAGGCAGAGACAGTAAGCACAGACAGAGAGACAACTTGCTGTGTTCCGTCGGTGCACGGGAGTACCAGTGCCTTGAATAGGTATTTGCTGGGTTAACTCGCTTCATCGTCGACCTAATCTATGACCTTGGTCAAGATTGAGGTCAAGCGTTAACCCATCTTATAATAAAAAAGTAAGAAAATACCCAAAAATCTAATTGCGCGCGCTCCAATCTAAGACCCCTGGAAGTGTAATCATATCCTAGAGGAGCAAGTACAATGTCTTTGGCTTGACTGTATGTACTCGGTCTGATAATACATCAGACCGGCTTTTGACTCCTGACCAAGTTACACCACACATGTTAACTGTCAAGACGCAACATGTTACTGTGTTACGCTAATCCAATGATCCGCCGTCGTGGCGGAGATTAATAATTAGCCTCTCAACTCAAGACATGTGATAATTTGCTTTATAGAACATTCTAGATCTCGGTTTAGATAGATTACTGAGTCATTTTAAATGGTGACCTAAATTTAAGAGTAAGTAAAGCAGTGTTTGTAAACTTTTGCAATTTCGTTTTGTGTATCTACGAGTATACTATACTAATATAATAGAAGTATAGTTTTTGTAAGTTTTTATCTAGTAAGGATGTAATCTTTGGAACTATTAACCGATTAAAAAAAACACCAATAGAAAGCTCTCCATCAGCAGCGGGTGACATAGGCAATTTTCCCGAATTCCCACGGGAATGAAGTCTAGTCTTTGATAAAACTATA
Source organism: Aproaerema taeniolella (assembly GCA_949987775.1). NCBI lineage: Eukaryota > Metazoa > Arthropoda > Insecta > Lepidoptera > Gelechiidae > Aproaerema > Aproaerema taeniolella. Next base: position 1,957,786 of record OX465259.1, on the reverse strand, counting down.
CCTATCACCGTGTTCAATAAAGCGTAAATAAAGAGCAATATTTAATCATTCCGAATGCCCCGTATCGAATACAGGACTATCAAAGTATAAACAGCTAAACATTTCATTCTGTATTAAAAAATAAACATAATTGTTAACTTAGTATTTTGCATACATAGACACATACCTAAGCTCACGCCTTTGTCCAATTGGGGTAGGCAGAGTTCACAGATTAATAATAATAATAATAAGCAGCCTACGACTACTCGACATACATCGCCTTATTAAAAACGTGTAGAGAGGTTAGGAACTTTCTCTCTCTGAATATGTAAAAAATAAAACAAAAAACTCCTCTATCGTTTTGGCCGCAAGCCCGCGATAGAGGCGAAATCCCCAGAAATGGGAGAAGAAAATGTTTTTTCTCGAATAAAATAATAATAATAATAATTGGCTTCGGCCCCACGCACGCCGACCAAAGGTCCGGGACATAATTGCCCGTGATTCAAGGAAGTAAGACAGACATAATAATAATGTATCAGTATATCACCAATTTAGTCTAAGTACGTAATAAAGAAACCTTATGTGTTCCTTCTTCTTCATCTTCTTCAATTTAAGAGCTGTGCTCTTGTCGGTGGAGTATCTGCCACTCTTTACGTCTTTCAGCCAGTCCTTTGACTTCCTGATACGACATGAGATTAACTTTCTCCTTCACTTGATCCATAAAGTTCCTTCGTGGTCTTCCTCTTCCTCTTCTTCCTTCTACTTTTCCTTCCAAGACGTTCTTAAAGAAATTGTCATGTCGTATCAGGTGCCCTATCATATTTCCTCTCCTATTCTCTATAATCTTTAATATGTTCCTCCTTTCTCCTGCAAGTCTCAGTACTTCTTCATTTGTCTTCCTTTCTGTCCAACTAATCCTTTCCATTCTCCTCCAGCACCACATTTCAAATGCTTCAAGTCTTTCTCTATCTTTTTGTGTCAATGTCCACGACTCACACCCGTATAATGCTATACTCCAGATGTACAAAGGGAACTTTAAATACTTCACCAGATGTATTATCATAAGAAAATTACTTACAGTCGTTCTTTATGTAATAAACAATCTATCCAGAAAGTCCCTAAATAAAAAATATACGCGCGGCAGAGCGTGAAAAGACGTTGCCGTCGGCTGAAAATTCCTGCGTATAAAAAACGAACGCGTAATAGGACCGAGGCATCGTACCGTGGATATTCTAATAAGAAAATTTCCACTACATTTACTTTGGCGGCGTCGTCGCGGCGTCTTGGCAAATATCTTATTTCCTGAGGCGAGATTGCATCTTGAGAAAACGCGAGGGGCGATTCCGTACCTCACTATTCGCTTCCCTACCCTTCGAGCTTCGTCTGAACCTCTATACCCATATCTTGTGGTATACAACAGCGGTGCTCAAGTTGGGTATCCCTGTTGTTCAAAAATTCTTATAACATTTTTCATAGCAACCTTCTCTGCGCCTCAATACTAATTGTTACTCTGAGTTTGATGTGATTTTACCAACACCTTTAATAACAATACAGCAAATAAAATTTGTAAATAACCAGTTTTCCACCTAGGACTTCGTTCCCGTAGGAAGCTTTCTACTGGTATAAGAATTTTTAAAATCTGTTTAATAGTTCCAGAGATTACTTCCTACAAACATACTAGCAAACTTACAAACTTTACCTCTTTATGTATAACATTAGGATTAGCGATAAATCTGTTCCATTTTGTTTTATAAAAAGTCTGTATCGCTCTTGACCACAATCTAGCTCAGGAGCGAAGATGTAGTCGAGGATGTAGCGAGCTCACCCAGAAGATGGCTATTCACTCGAATTTTAACGAGATTGGGGTTATAATGAATTCTGAAAATCATCGCTATCACAAATGTATTTGTTATACAATTTATATGTTTGTTCGAACTTTTTATTATAATTATAACCTAAATTGTTGCTTTAATGTATTGTTGGCAATGAATAAATTATTTTCTTTCTTTCTTTCTTTCTTTAAACGAGATAATGAATAATTCATTGTCATCATATGCAGCCTGATTACTTTTGTGTGCATTGATTTAGCATAGTTTCATAAAATGTTTAAGCTTCATCACGCCTGACGACAATTTAACTATTATAGGAAGTTGAGTTTACCCTTTAGTTATAAAGTTTGAGCACCTCTACTATAAACATAGATATAGTATATATAGATACAAGAAACAGGAGTTCCACGCGGGTGCGCGTCTACAAAGATGCTACGAAGCTACGCTAAGTGCTACGGGCTACGAATATTCGTAGAGTGCTTTAAGCTTACAATACTTTGACTTTACAAAAACTGTATTATAATTATCACGTACAAAACTATATAGAAAATATTTGGAATTGTTGGTATTCCTTTTTCATCAGATTTTTTAAACTTATTCCTGTTCTTTTATTTATAACAGCAACATAAGTTTCCGACTTGTTCCATTGGGGTAGGCAAAGACCAGCACGGATTGACAATTAGTCCGATTCAAACATACCTTTCGCTTCCTGTACTAATAAGTCAAGAGAGCAAACCCATTCGTTATAAAACAATTACACGGCAAAATGCTTACCAATATTTAATTATAATAATATCCCCACGCACGTCTTCCAAAAGAACCGGTGTCAAGAGTATGGTTTCGATTTTGAGATACAAATAATAATAATAATAATAATACTACTGGCTATTAGGCTTAGGCCCGAGGTCACCATTAGTCCGGCTTCTCTTAAGATAACCGAGGTTATTAAAATAACAAAGAAACAATAATAATACTTGCTGGTTTCGGTTCCACGCACGCCTTCCAAAGGTCCGGGACGTAATTGCCAGATATTCCGAGGAATACAGACATACATAACAATAATAATCCGTCCCTCCTACAGAAAGTGTTACATTTCGCATAATAATAAGAAACTTTATTCCACCAGGCATGAGCGCAGAAGACGAGTGGTACAACAAGTCGCTGTCAGCTCTGCGGATGAACAGCGGCCACCACGCAAACCTGGCAGCAGCGCCCATGCTGCAGTACCAGACCTAATCGCTGCTGCACGGCGCCGACTACTCACCGGCGCCGCCCGACTACCCGCCTCCGTAGTCGGATAAACTTATGTCTATGCGTTGGACACACGGACTTTGACAAGTGCGGTGACTTATTAGAAACATAACGCGTTTTGTTGCAATATCTTTTTACAATGTAGTTTATTGTGTTAACTTTTTCATGTACAATTGTGTAACTGCATGCATTGTATGTGGTTTGACCTCTAGATAATGGTTTATTTAACACATAACACAGTAAAACATACCGCCAAAACTACCCGCATTCAAAGTCGGACAATCTCATGTCTATGAGTCGGACACACGGACTTTTAACAATTAGAACATAATACGTTTTCGTACATTTCATTTTGTTACTATTTGAACAATGCATCTATTGATTTGACCTTTAAATGATGTATTAACAGATTTAACACAAAACAGTAAAACGTCTCAGTCTTAATCAATAATGACAAACTCTACTCCGTACTCCAATCTATAAGTCGGACACACGGACTTTGACAAGTGCGGTGACTAATTAGAAACATAACGCGTTTTGTTGCAATATCTTTTAACAATGCATTTTATGATAATCTTTTATAACATTTTCACTGCGTACATCTGTTGACCTTTAAATAATGATTTATTAACTTAAACACAGTAAAACATCACAAAGTCTTAATCAACAATGACAAACTTTACAAACATGGGCACATGGATTCTGTCCAAGTGAGAATGTCCAATGCTTGAGAAAGGACGCCGCCAAACTACCGGCCTTCGAAGTCGGACAATCTTATGTCTATGAGTCGGACACACGGAATTTGACAAGTGCGGTGACTAATTAAAAACATTCGTTTTGTTGCAATATATTTCAAGAATGTAGTTTATTATTTAACTCTGCATGCATCTATGTGGTCTGGTCTCTAGATGGTTTATTTAACACATAACACAGTAAAACAAGAGAAACTCTACAAACATGGACATATAAATTATGTCCAAGTGAGAATCCGTCCGATGTGTCGGACACACGGACTTTGTCAAGTGCGGTGACTAATTAGAAACAATACGTTTTCGTACATTCCATTTTGTTATTTTGTTGCAATATCTTTTGACAATGCAGTCTATAATGGTCATTATAATGTTTTCATGTAATTTCTCGCTAATTAATGTGATTCAGTTTTTCCAAACCAGTTTAACAAAAACTGTACGTATACACAGACTTTTTTTTCTAGTCATCGAATTAATATCAAAGTCACCGTTAAAAAGTCTAATTTACTTATATAAGTGTACAAGTCGTCATTGTTAATTTAAAAAAGCAAAATAAAACGAAAATCGACACCACAGTTGTAGCTTGATGTACTGTCGTGTTCACATTTTATAACCCAGTTTTTTTCAGTTATTTCTATAATAATATAACTTTATAAAAAGTTTTAATTCTTATAACTTTAGTCTTGTCAGATTCTACTTGCAATGTTCTATAATACAGGGTGTAAGGGATGGCTTAGAATGATTTTCAAGAGAAATTTTCACTCTTCCGGAAAATATAAAATTATATCCTTTTCATGTTTTTTGTTACTATCTTCTGCTTTTACAATGAAAACAGAGCTTAAAACAAGAAAGCGCATTGCCGTTAACAGAACTTCATTTTAATAGGGCCGGGGCGCGGTTTCGCGGTACTTTGCTTAGCGCGTAAGTAAGTTGCTTAGCGCCAAAGTAAATAATAACGATATAACTCCTTAACTTGACGTTTCCGGGAAAAAAATTGTAGCCAATCGTAGTTATGGATAGATTCCACCATTTAATTATTTTTTAAGCTGTTTCTTATAACCTATATAAAATATGTATTTTATACATACATGTTCTTTATACATTGTATTTTGTACATTTTTTTATGTATTTTATGTATGTACATTGTACATGAACACCAAAAGTAATTTTTAAATTAACAATCACTAAATAGTGTTATATTTTATTGAGGCGATAGTACCTTTACAAATCATCGTATGCTAGTCTTATTGTACAGTCATTTCGAGTCATAGGTTAAGTAATGTATTTTCTTGATTGTTGTATTAATACTTGGGTAAATTATGTGAATATGTATCGTTTTGGTAGCTCCGAAAGGTTTATGTTTCTTCTTCACAAGAATACACAAAAGAAGAATTCTTGACTCACTGACACATCAACAGCAATCGCAAGTCCAAACCCTTATATACCCTTAAAGCTAAAATATTTGCGCAGAGGTCCCCTTTGTGATTTAGGCAGGAATAAAGCTGATAGTCCGGGTTTCAACGAGAATATTTTTTAATATCTAGATATTTATGATTAATAACTTTCAATGCCAGTACGAAATGGCTTGTGATGTGTCTGCTCACGGGACACTGTCCTTTGAACCGACACCTAGCAATAATGGGCCTAAAAAGTGATCCCACATGCCCAGAATGCGACAAGGAGGAAACAAGTCTCCATTTCCTGACTGAGTGTCCAATGTACGCGCTGGTAAGATGGGAGACAATAGGCATGGATGAGGTAAAAGAAGAACAAATACAAGAGCTTAACATAAAGGATATAATCGGGTTTGCTAAAGCTTCGGGTAGGTTCAAAGAGGTGGAACTGTCAGTGCAGAGGTAAAACTCATGCGCTGTTGTGGGGAACTGGGTGAAATGGTCCCAAATGAGTGGACTGATCACCCGCCTGTGCCTGACGGGCGTCCCCTCCATAGATAGATAGATAGAAGTGTCGCTGCAATGTTTTAGATCATGATCGTATCGTAATTTACTTTTGTTGTTGACTGTACCTTACGTTTACAGACTCATAACTTATCTACCTAATGTAACTAACCGAAATTACGATAATTTAACTATTAAGTCTAATACCTCAGTGCTTATTTCGGAGCTATCGAAAGGAAAGGCTAATAAATTCCTTTGAATACATACAGCCTTTGTAAATATAATTTGATTAGGATATTAATATTTAAGGTGTTGACAGCTCAACGATATTATTAATGTTCAATAACTAATATTTAGTCCAATTGTAAGAGGCCATTTGATTACTTAATCTAGTCAATGTATTTATGTTAAATGTTTTTCGAGCTCTCAAAGTATGTTGAAAATGGAGGGAATTTTAAGTATCTGAACTTCAAAAAAACTAAGGCGATTTTCGACTATCGGTCATGAAGCAACATGTAATGGCATTGCATTGAAAACTACAGAATTAACGGCATTCGCGATTGCCGTTTACAGCTTTAGCTCTGCCTACCCCATTTGGAAGTGAACTTATGAGTTTAATGTATATCTGTGTAATAACTGTATTTGCAAAAAAGTAGTTTACTGTATTTCATGTTGTATTGAACAGCAAAAGACAAGAATTACTCTTGGTCAGTAAGTTGATTGCTCATTTCTGAAATACGTTCAAGCTCAATTTTGCAAAGTGAATTTCTCTTTTTTACCAAATTTGTAAACATATTTTCAAGCGTACCCATTTAAAAAAAAACAACGGATTGTACTCCGGGAGTGCCGGCAAAAGTGAAAACTTGAACATTAACGTTGTGCATTAATATGGAAATAAAACAAAATACACAAAAAGAGTCCGTTATTCTCTCAGGATTCGAGTCATCGTCGACCTGTTGCTTACAATCTGGCAACTTTTCCACTCGATCAAACTGTCTACTTTCAATTGAAATTCAGTAAATTAGAATTCAGTTAAACAGTCTATCGGTATTTGCGAACTATGTGCGAATAATCGTTGACATCGTTGACATTTATCACAAAGATAAACCATAGGGCTGCCATCCGTCCGGATTTCCACCCATACTTCAAAGTACACAGGTGGCAGCCTTATCCTACGCATTTTCATCTGACTATCACTTTTTTCCCCATACTAAAAGTGCTCAACGCCGCTAAATAAGTTTTCACTTCAAAAAGCATCATTCATAAACGCTGTAAATAAATCAGTCATAATTTTTATTCTACTTATTCCCAAAACAAGTTTTCTACGATTAGAGTTTATACACACTTAAACAAAAACAAGTTCTTTGTAAAACATCGAGAACAGGCAGTTTCTTACATGGTTGACAAAAAAAAACGAAAACAAATTCTCAAGCATCGTTTTATGTGCGAAAGTAGAATCACAAGTTTGATTCAATGGCCATCTTGTGCATTTTAATGTAAATATAATTTTTAAGACAACTTATCTTTAAGAAACATGTGTAAAATGAAATAAATTGTCTAAAATGTATGTGGTCATAATTATTTTGAAAACTTTTCGCACCTTTGTGAAACTTTTCGCATCATGCCAAGCTAAACAACAATACAACTTTTTACGTAACCTGCTTCTTTTTTTTTATTGCGACTGTTCTCTGTCCAGTTGAGAAGCTGTCCTGCTTAGAATCTGCCCAGTTGCTACAGAGGGTAAGTTTCCCTACTGACAAGAAACATCATAAACCAAGTCTCCACTCGGTAGCCTAATGTTGATACCGTAAAGTCGATTATAATCCATACTAGTATTATAAATGCGAAAGTAACTCTGTCTGTCTGTCTGTCCGTCTTTCACGCCTAAACTACGGAACCGATTTTGTTGAAATTTGGTACAGAGATAGATTAGAGCCTGGAAAAGGACATAAGCTACATTTTAATAAATGACTTCTTGGCACGATATAACCTGTAGTCCACGCGGACGGAGCCGCGGGCGGAAAGCTAGTATGGAATAAGAAAGGGAATAAAACACACTGTAGAAACAAAATATAATTTATTTAAGATTAATCATTCCATAATCACAGATAAAGACAATAAAAATATTAAAACAATAATGTGTATTCATAAGTGGCATATTGAGACCGCAAACCTATTAGCTCAACGTGAACAAATCCACGTGCCAGTCTTTAAACAGCCGTCCCGTCTTCCAAATTAAGACATAAATCCGTAGTTATATAGGGTAGATGACTGATATTAAATATTTTTAGTAAGATAATACCTATATAAAAAAATATTATAACTTTCTTTCTATAACCTTCGTGCGAATGGATCGATCGCAAGTAGTCATTTATTTATAATGTTGCGGCCCAAAACATAGTCATATGATGACAATCAAAATGAAATTTGAAATTGAATAATAAATAAAAAACTTATAGCCAATCAAACATTTGTCGGTACTCAACTGTGACGTCATCGTTTTGTATTTCCCTATCTGTCGAATTGAGAGTTTTGAACGTTCATATCTTTCTTATTTTTAAAGATATTGAAAAACGAATTATACCAGGCTATTTATGAGGTAAAGAAGCTTCAATTTAAATAATAATAAAAAAGTAGTCATCTAATTAGTATTTTTAAAACGTTTTGAGGGATAATAGTAAGCACAACGTATGTGCTTAGAAAGGGAATGAGAAGTTTCGCCGCTTGACTTAAAGACAGAGCTCAGCTCAGCTCAGCTGAGCTCAGTCGGTTTGAGTACCAGGAGATCTAATCCTGGGGTCATGGGTACAGGTCCCATACGTGCTGATTATTTTCCTATCCCTAAAAAATGTTTGTAAACAGTCATCTACCCTATTACGCGTAATCACGTCACATAATAACACGATTGTCAATCGTCTGTCCTTTCTTCTGCACACGGGTTCTTTCCAGTTAAAGCATCAAGTTACAGTTTTTAACACTATTAAAGATTAATAGCAGTCTACCACAATTATTTAATAGTATTCTGGTCTAGGTGGTGCGTAATGTGGATTCATAACGCTGTTCCGTGCGATATGTTTGGCGATGTGCGAGAATATAATCTTCTCGCCACCCATTACATCCCAGAATGTGTCCACTGTGTTACGAAGCTCGTCACCTTGACCGCACTCCTGTGAGGACATACTTATGTTAGTAAATTTTTCTATTCTCTGTATATAATAAAATGTCAAAAATGTCTAAACCCACGCCATTGCTTGCGCTGAAAAGCGGCCGGCCCGAGAGACAGGGCTAGGGGGCTACCACCTAAGCGAAGCTGATGCTGATTGAACGAATGGAATTATGTACAATGCTGTGTTTGGTTCATGTCGTTAATCAAGGTCTCCTTATAAAGAAGCAATCGACAACATTCCATTCGTTCACACAGCATCGGTTTCGCTTAGATGGTAGCCCCCCTGATCTTATTTGACTTTCTTCTGATAGATGCACAAAAGTGAAGATCCTGACTCACTGACTCATAAATGCCCAGCTCAAAAAAGCTGTAATTTAGCCCGAATGTTCCTTTTTTTAACGTGAGCAAGGAATAAGGAAGGATTTTACGAAATTTCCACGGAAACGAAGTCTCGGGCATCCTCTAGTGAGAAATAAGTGTAATTTTACAAATGAAATGACCTAGAGTAACTTTTCTTCCATCTCAAAAGAGGACAAAAAATAAGACATTAGTTACAAGAATGGACTAAGATATTTCAAGACTTCCAAATCACGCGTTCGTTCCGTTATTTTTTATTAGGTATATCATGGGTTAACTCTTGACCTCAATCTTGACCATAAAGGTCAAAGATGAGGTCGACGATGGAGCGAGTTAACCCAGAAAATGCCTATATCTTTTCAACTATTTTCAAACACCTTTGCTAACAACGCCACCTACTGGATAGTTTTAGTACTAGCAAGTAAAACTGCAAACGCCCAACAAACATACTCGTTAACTTACCGATGGTATATCCTGAGGATCATGTCCTATACGCTGAAACAAAATGACATTTATTTGTTAAACAAACTGTGTGCATCGTGACGTTCGTTAGATTTCGTATGCTAAGATCAGAAAAAGGATATTATGGACAGCTTAGCAAAAAATGAAACACTAAATTCAAACCATCGCGTCATTCAGAAAGATTTTCCAGTGAAATTTTCTTCAGGCATTTCTTTTTAAATATTTCCCACTTTAAAATTCAATAATTTATTCGAATACACTATTTTTCCAATAAAAAAAATCATAAACACAAAGACCAGCAATGTAAATCGCATTCTGTCTGCGCGCGGTTTTGTTGTATTGCGCCAAAATAGGTAAATATCGAAAACACTAACTGGACGTTTCTGCAAAAATAATAGTAGATTGTTAACCAAGGGCTGTATGACATCAATTGCATACGAGGTTTTTGGCGCCCGAGCGCAGCGAGGGCGCTAATTAGCCCGAGTATGCAATTGATGCTTACACCCGAGATAAACACTCTGCTTTACATATCGATTGTGAGGTAAGTAAAAAAACAAGAAAGCAGGTTTCTATGAACATTTATTAAAGAGAAACATGTGTATTTAATTAAAATTTCGCGCCTAGCTAGTCGACTGCCTTTTTTACTCTTCACGATTTTATGGCACGCAAGCGCGTCAAATCGTGCTGGCCAGTTTGATTTTTAAATCGATTTCAACTAACATACGATGTGACTGCGAAACAAATAGTTCGATATTAAAAATAAAATCTTCCTAAATTCTTATATAAATTGCCTCGATTCCGATTCGAGTAAATAATCGATACCGAGAAAAAAAAAGTAACTTTTTAAAAATATTCTTCTTGTAGTATGAGTATGACAGTTCTTTTTTCAAATTCCAAAACCTACGCTGTAATGTTAACATTACATGGTAGGTTTTGAAACCTTTGCTGTAATAATATCCATACACCCCGGCATTCAGGGAAGTAAGTGACTACTTACAGAGCAAGAGATATGTAAAATTACTTGTAGCCATAGTTATGGGTAGGTTGTAACATTTAAATATTTGCTAAGCTGTCCCTTACACCCTGTGTATCGGGAAGCGTTTATTTAAACCTTAAAATGTATTGAGTTATGTTAATAGTCGTTGAACAAAAGCTGTTGTTTATGATGTAAGCATTCTATTCCTGCGAGGTTATTAGTGTTGTACCAATAATTTATATTCTTTATTGTACACACATAGTTTGATACTTAAGGCGACTACAGCACCTAAATTACGATTTTATGATGCGTAGATAAACATGACGCACTGCATTAAATCGAAGAAAAAAATACTACGGTAATATTCAGGACATAAACTAGATAAGTAGTTTGCTGAAAACATGATTCAGCACTTTTGGTTCGATAGAAAAAGCTCACAAAGTCACCTCTAAATACCCAATAATGTGTATCTTTTAAGCTGTAAAAACGATAGTGAAATGCACACAGGAACTTGAATTTGTTATCAAAATGTTCGTGATTGAACACTATCGATAAGTAGTTAACGCATTTTTCGATTTAAGCTGTTACCTTTCCATAAATCTCATTTTTCTAACTTTCGAACATGTTTTTACGCACGCACGCTTTCATAGTTCGTAAACTTCGTGTATCGACACTGTTCGCACTGCCGGCCCAGGCCTGTTGAGAGACGGAGATGGCACTATTCCTATGTGTGCTGCCTTTATCGGGTGCTGTAGTCGCCTTACTAAAAAATGTTACAAAGGCGAGCTTATCTCTATAAGAGATCTCTTCCAGCCAACCCATCCGGTGTCAGAAAAGCTATATAGAAACCCTGCATGTTTTACAACTTACCAGTCTGTCGGCTACTTTCCTCACGTATTCTTCTATCAACGATCGGAAGGGACCGCGGTCTTTCTCATCCTGTAGCAAATATTAATTATTTTATAATTTCATAGAAATAATCCTTACTATCTTACTTTGACGGCCGGTTTGGTCGAGTGGTAGTGACGCTGCCTCTTGATCGGCGGGTCCTGGGTTCGATCCCCAGTCGAGGCAAACATTTGTGTAAAAAGCAGATGTTTGTTCTCGGGTCATGGGTGTTTGTGTTTGTCTTTGTGTGTTCCAAGGGACCCACGACACAAGGGAAAACCTTAGTGTGGGCCTTTGAGTGTGTAGCGTTTATTATTATTATTAATATTACAAATGTGAAAGTAACTCTGTCTGTCTGTCTGTCCGTCTTTCACGCCTAAACTAATGAACCAATTTTGATGAAATTTGATACAGATAGATTAGAGCCTGGGAAAGGATATAGGCTACATTTTATTCCACGGTTGGGCACGATATACCCTGAAGTCCACGCGGGCAGAGCCGTGAGTACGTAGCTTTTAACTCATGGTCGACCTATTAAACAAGCGTTGATATGATAAAGGTTGCCAAAAACATATAGCTACTTAGGCAGTCCCATTTTGTACCCTTACGAACTCTTTTATGGGTCAATGTATACGTTTCTATAATAAGATTCCCATGTGTATTCCAAATTCACCTTTGGACAAATTTAAGACAGTAATTAAACAAAAACTTTACAAAAAGAGCTATTACAAAATTTCTGATTATCTATCAGACAGGCAGCCATGGGAATGAACTGCTCAGCTCTAGAGTTATTTCAGATTTAGTTAAAATAAGAAAATAAGAAAATTTTTAATGCGATTAAAAAGAGCACCCTCAGAGTTTCTTGCCTGTTCTTCTCTGGGGAAGACTGCACCTTTGCGAATAGGCGTAGAGTCAGTAAGGTCAATAGAACGAATGCGTATGTATGTATTTAAATCCTTTGATGTATGTTTGTATGGATTTCATTGTAATGTTGACTTGTTTTAAGTGGCATCCTGAATGTCCTATAAAATAAAGATTTTTTTCTATTCTATTCTATTCTTACTTTAATACTGTTTGAATATGATGTAGGTAATTTTTACTTTGTACCTTTTTCTACTATTTAACTGCACCTAAAATAGCCTAACATGACCTGAGCCAGTAGGGATGTTGTCAATTTTTTTAAATTGTTTATCTTAAAAAGGAACTGAATCCAAAACCGAAATAATTTTTGAAAACTATTGAGAAATAAAAAAGTTACAGGCTATTAAATTTCAAAAGAGGGGAAAACTGTCAAACAACGAAAAAGAGATGCACTTACTGGCACGTGACGAAACCGCCATTTGTTTGCGTAGGTAAAAACGAGATAGCTAGCTCTCTCCACAAAACGAGATTAGTCCTTACGTTAATATTAATCTTGTTCATTTATGAACCAATTTTATTGCTGTTTTCGGATATTAATAATAATAATAATAATAATAATAATAATAATAATTTTATTTCAGATTAAAAATCCATATCTATGAAATACAAAAAAAAGATATAAAAATAACAAAAAACATAAAATTACCACAGTCAGAAATTACATTAAAATATATGATATAGAAAACATATATATCACAGTCACTTTTTATTCTCAGACTGATGCATAGAATTAATATATTTCTAACATTATTTTTTGTTTCACATACAATAATTCATAAATTCAAACACTGTCAACATCCCTATTGCATGCAGGCGACCCTTAAAGTTTCGTGGAATTGTAATTTTACTGGGCAAATTGTACTTTCACAGGTGATTTCACTATGATATTATTTCACTATACCTAGTTCTTTAAGATACAAATGTTTTTACTTTATTTTTTTTTAGTTTTTTAGTTTTTGTAATTGTGTGTGTAATGTTTCAGTAAAATAAAGGTTTTATCTATCTATATATCTATCTAACTTATAAGATTACGGTTTTTACATTTTTTCCGGTAACACACATATAGTTTTAAATCAATTCACGTACCACACATTCAATAGTGTCCTCACACGTGCCCATTTGTTGTAAACTCTTCAGAGAGCTGGGGTCCTTGGACTTTGCTGCTTCTTCTTCGGCCTCTGCTCTTTCTGCTGCTGCCTCTATCGCTTCTTTTGCTGCTTCGGTTATTTCTGCCGCTGACTTTTCGGGAGTCGGTGGCTTATTTATGTTCTTTATTGCAGCGAACTTGTCCTTTACTTCGTCACTTAGCTTTTGTGATTCATAAAAATTGTTAATTTAAGTAATTATAAGTACAGAATGTAAAGGACAGCTTAGCAAATACTTAATTCTGCATGAACTCAACTTTAGATTTTTTATTATATTTTTTATTATTATAAGATGGGTTAACTCTTGACCTCAATCTTGACCATAAGGTCAAAGATGAGGTCGACGATGGAGCGAGTTAACCCAGAAAATGCCTATAAAGGCACTGGTACTCCCACGCACCGACGGAACACAGCAAGCTGTTTGGCGTCGGACTTCGGCAAGAGGGTGGTCGCGAATCAGACGGCTCTTCACAGAGCCTACCACACCGCATAAGACCATAGGACGACACCTCAGATTCAGAAAAAAATGAAGTGTCGTTGCCTGGGATGGATTACTAGGAGGCAGGTCTCATTTGTGTTTCCTTAGTCGCCTCTTACGACACCCACGGAAAGAGATGGGGTGGTGTTATTCTCAACCGATCACCACACGGTTAATAATAAGTATTTGGTACACGGTAACTACTAGTATGTTTCATGATTGTTAGTCGAACAGTTGAATGAAGGCTTCAACTGTTCAACCAACAATCATCCAACGTATTGGAAATTGTAAAGAATACACGGTGATAAAAAACCTCCTAGCTATATTCAAAATCCTTCTTCTTCTTATCGTGTAGGTATAGTCAAGTGTGTGGCGAATTTGGCTTACCCTGGTGTCAGACTTTTCAAACCGCACAATGGCCTCTGACTTGGTTTTAACGACTGTAGTCAATCGACAACAGCCGGGACCGACAGCTTAACGTGCCCTCCGAAGCACGGAAAAGCTCGTGATAAATCCTGGACCAGTATCACTCAAAGAACACATTTATGTAAAAAAAAAATGTTTTTAAATATTTTTTCAATGGGAATAGTTCATTTTTGCCTACATCAGGCACGCGAGGGGTGCGGGTAGCGCGAGGGGGGTGCGCCCGAGTGGTGTCTACGTTTGGGAAAAAAAAATCCCACCGAAAAAAAAAGGGTTCTGTAAGTGGTACTGGTTCAGGATTTTGAATATAGCTAAGAGGTTTCTTTTTCACCCAGTATAATATTTCAGACATTTCGAAAAATATTGAATCGCGAGGTCTAGGTATAGCTCACAGATCCACTAGTTTATTATTTCTGCCCAGGACTTCGTTCCCGTGGAAATTTAACAAAATGATGTAGCTTATTATAATAGCAGCGAATAAAGTTTTTGTCTATATCTATCTATCAATGTTACTCAGGAATAACGTAGCATTGTAATAGTAAAATAATTCAAAACCCCGTGCAGTATTTTTTGAGTTTATTCGTTATTAGCATTTCGCCTGAGACTTCATTCCCATGGGAATTCAAGAAAGTTATGTAGGCTATGTTACTCAAGAATAATGTAGCATTCTAATGGTGAAAGAATTTTTCAAATCGGTCTAGTAATTTCGGAGTTTATTCAATGCAAACAAACAAACAATCAAATCTTTCCTCTTTATAATATTAGTGTAGACAAACATACAAAACTACAGATCAAATCTATACTAATATTATAAAGAGGAAATATTTGTATTTTTGTATGTAACGAATAGGCTCCGAAACTACCGGACCGACTTCAAAAATTCTTTCACCATTAGGATGCTACATTATCCCTGAGTAACATAAGCTACATAATTTTCCCGAATTCCCACGGGAACGAAGTGCCGAGCGGGATGCTAGTAATAAATAAATTTGTATATGTATTAGTATAATACCACGGGCAAAGAAAATTTCAGACTGGGTGCCAAGCGTTAAAAGAAAGCGAAAGCGGGGTCGCCCACGGAAGAGATGGTGCGACAAACTCGACACTTTCACGCGGGTTTGGAACATGTTAGCGCAAGACAGGACTGTGCGGAAAAACAATAGTGAGGCCTTTGCCCAGCAGTGGGATCCAGAGGGGTTATAAAAAAAAACAACGGGTTACACTCCGGAAGTGCCGGCAGAAGTGAAAACTTGAACATATAACTTCCTTGCGGTCTACTCTCCCTCCGTCTTACGAATTTTCGATCAAGTCACGTGTCCTGACGCGAGTTTAACATTTTTTACCCATCCCAAAAGGTGCACGCTAAAGAAGTTTTCACTCTCCCTCCGTCTTACGAATTTTCGATCAGGTCACGTGTCCTGACGCGAATTTATCATTTTTTACCCAACCCAAAAAGTGCACAACGCCGCTAAAGAAGTTTCCGCTTCAAAAAAATAGTTTAATGAACAATCGTACCGGTCCAATTTCATGAACCCTGATTTTATGCATCAGGTCGTTGAAGTTGTCCTGGTAGATGGCCGCCATCCACGGCTGGATGAAGAACGCGAAGAAATCCTTTATTTGTTGGAACTATAAAAAAAATACGCAATTCGATTATTAGTTGAAACATAAGTACGACCAAGAAAGCGATCTATCAGTTTTCACAGAACTTCCCGTGAAACGAAAATATCGCTAAGGTTCACAGCATAACAAAGAAAGAGATAGAATGATAACATATAATGAGATGACATATGGAGTCAAAACTGTCAGTTCATTATTGCAAGGGAAAATCAACCTTGCTGTTTTATGTCACGAAAACGAATTTCAACCTTAAGGTGGTAGACCACATTTTTGGCCAACAATACATAAGAGGTAGGGGATTTATATTGTACAGAAGGCCGCACATCAGGTCACCACACGTATGCACTCTGTGCTGTTGCGATAGGGATGGTTTTGCAATAAAAATGGGGTAACCTGATGTGCTGGCCTCCGTAAAACGAATGACAAACGTCACACACATCGGTAGTGACAGAGATAAGCTAAAATTGGCAGATTATCTCTTTCCAAAGGTTGATGTACAATATTCTTCTTCTTATCATGTAGGTATCGTCAAGTGTGTGGCGAACTTGACTAACCCTAGTGTCATAGTTTCCAAACTACACAACAGCCTCTGACTTGGTTTAACGACTGTAAATCAAAAACAGCCGGCAGCCACAGCTTAACGTGCCCTCCGAAGCACGGAGACGCTCGTGATTGCCATTTTGGTCACCCATGAGGTTCCCTGCCTCTGTGTTCGTTGCTCAACCTCACTGAATGATTGAGTCCGTCGCACTTGTACAACGACAGACAAACGTCACACACATTGGTTGTGTGTGACAGAGATAACGCTCTACGAAGCCAAAATTAGCCGATTGTCTCTTTCCAAAGGTCAATATGTATCGGCGGGTTCTGTAAAAAAAATCGTAATTACCTGGAATCGCAAGAGCAGCCTGTTGAAGAACGCTTCGTGTTTCCCGTACAGCTGAGACATGATCTCCGTCGAGAACGGGTTCTTGCTGAGGCAAGTTATGGCGCAGACCACATGTAGCACGTTTAGTTGAAGTCGGAAATAGTTCTCGTTTTCGTCCGTTATAAGGGTGTGGCCCTGAGAATATAGGCCATTTTTTATTTTATTTTAAACTTCAAATATATTTATTTCATTGTTACAGATAAAGAATAACATAAAAATTAATGTGCGCTGATAACACACCATTAGTAGATTAAAAAAATCCGTTTTCAATATGAAAATTTTCTGTTATCAAGAAAATATTCTACATACTTATTGCACTTTTAAATTTTGTGCTCAGTATTCTTTTGTGTAGTACCAAATATTTAGGTCTTTTATACAGGGCTTTATTTTTTTTCGTATTTTGACCTATGTTCCTTGGGGAAGTTGTCCAGTTTCATGGACTGACTAACCACCCGAGAGGTTGAAAGAGAGATACTTAAAGCCCTGTATATACGAGGAGGTGATTATATCGTTTAGTATCCAACACGAAAGGTGTATTTTTATAAAATTGTAGTTTTGGATGGTGCAACCGCATAGCATCTATTTTGTTTCAAACTTAAAGTGGGCGACGGACTTCTACTAACGTAAATTATTATTGTATTCAAAACAATAGGATATTTATTTATAGCACTTTAAAGAGATCTTGGTAGATGGCTGATATTGAATATATATATTTATTAAGATAATATATTAAAATACATAATATGATAACATAATTCGAAATATGTTTGAAAATGGTCGAAAAATAAAAAAACTTATAGCCTATCAAACATTTTTGTCTATCTCTTTCTTAAAAATCGAAATCTTGTATTGAGTTTATATGGCGGTACTCAACTGTGACGACATCGTTTAGTATTTACCTCTCTATCTGATTGTGAGATTTAAACGTTCATATCATTCTTATTTTTAAAGATATTAAAAAACTATTTATACCAATAAAAGAAAAATTTTTAAAAAAAATTTTACAATAAAAAAATACCCCATTAGTAAGGATGCAAAGACTGAAGAACAGCGCTGTCCTGTGGCAACACACGCTGAGTCAGCACCCTTTTATACACATTTTTTCCTCTGTTTTAATTATTAGTTATAAGTTGTATTTTGTTTTGTTGTCATTAGTTTGTTCTCTATTTAACTGTGTGTAAATAAAGTTCTTATCTTGATTCGTTCATACCTGATGCGGCAAGATCATCTGCACAGCCAACGGGATGTCTCGCCCTGGTTTACGGACCTTCAAGTAGTACAGCGGCCCGGGGAAGGTGCCTGACTCCACTATTGGAGACGTGAACTTCATGACGGGTTGCCATCTACAATAATATCATGGGTTATGTTATTTAACAAGCTTTTTGGCTATTTACTTGAAACATCTTAACATCATTTATTTCTATCATAAATATAACTTTTTACCTTATTATAATAATCTATTTCTGTACCAAATTTCATAAAAATCGGTTCGTAACAGACACAGACACAGACAGACGGTTAATTTCACATTTATAATTTTAGTAGGGATTTGAAGGATATTTTTTCATGGCAATAGATTAAAAATAAGAAAATAACTAGTTCCGAAAAACGACAAAAGATGGCGCCTAAAGCTGAGCTAAACTCAGACTCCCAATTTCTAGCTATTAAATACATTAAGTTCAGTAGCTTGGCTAAAGTGTTTTTTTTTGACACTGCAGCACACATCTACCATTGCAATAACTTCGAAGTAATTAACTTCCGGAATGAATGGGGAAAAGAGGGGGAGCCCTTTGCTCAACAGTGGGACGGAATAGACTGACCAAAAAAAGATAATTCAGGGTATATCTATATGAAATGATGTCAGTATATTACTTCTTACCTTCGACCAGCGGGTACTATAAGCGAAGCTCGTGAAAGCCTTATGTTTTCAGGAATACTTGGATGGGAGCGACTGGAACATTAAAAAAATATATATGTGACTGTGAAAATAGAAAGTTAAGACTTTGGGAATAGTCACTTAGGTTCACAGTCATTGTGATAAGTTATTTTCTTATCGCTCTTATTGTTAACCCAGAAAGTTGTACCTTTTACTCAACACAGTAACTTAATTCTTTTGCATGTGCATGTTTAGAATGCATGTGATTGAGTGTCGTGATGACGTTACGATATTTATTATACACCAGTTACTACTAGTTACATTTTTGATAGCACGTTGTAGGTTACAGTCGACCGTAGCGCCATCTATGAAGCGTACGCAGCATGCCGAACAATCAAGGTAGGATATATGAAACGGAGAAAAGTGTTAAAGCAGTTCCGCATTGCATTCAATCCTAATCCTTGAAAATGCTTTTACTTTCTTGAGTTATTTTTGTAACAGACTAGCATCCCGTGGGAATTCGGGAAAATTATGTAGCCTATGTTACTCAGGGATAATGTAGCATCCTAAGTGTGAAAGAATTTTTGAAATCGGTCCAGTAGTTTTTAAGTTTATTCGTTACATACAAAACAGACATACAAAAATACAAATCTTTCCTCTTTAGAATATTAGTATCGATTAAATACTAGATCTGAGTTAATCAGATTACAAAGCTCATAGAGTTTTCAGGGATTCTGCGTTTAAAACATGATTAATATTTTATAGTTACCGATGAAGAGAGACGCTGTATTTGGGTAAGAGGCTGTCCGGCGAGTAATCTGGGTGGCAAGCTACAAACGGATCGAACTTGCTCAGGAACATGTTAGCCAGCTGTAAGATAAAGTAGTAATGAATAAATAAAATGTCGAGAACATCTAAACTTGGGTACAAGCCGTATCAGGTAAACAACCTTACAAGGAGGACAAGTGGACGAGATTGATCAAAAAGACGCTACGCAGAAGATTTTTATTATTAAACGGTTTTATTTAGCTCACCCCGTTTGTTTTATTTATTCTTGGGTCAAATTTAGTAATTCAAATTTCACCCTCTTCCTGTCAACCGATTAATCTGAAATTTTGTGTACACTTTGGATTTTGGTGACAATACAATTATGTTTATTCATTATCATTATAAATTCAAGATGGCCGCCGCTACAAAATGGCGGATAATTTATGTTTTATTAATCCCAATTATTAATCCCATTAATCAATATGGGTATCAAATGAAAGGGCTCAACAAGCAGAATACAATATACTATAAAAAATTGAAATCCAAGATGGCGGCCGCTACAAAATGGCGGATAACGTAGGTTTCATCAATCCCATCAATATGGGTATCAAATGAAAGGGCTCAACAAGCAGAATACAATATACTATAAAAAATTGAAATACAAGATGGCCGCCGCTACCAAATGTATGTTTTTAATAAAAACTAAAAACTAGAAAATAAAAATAGGTAAAAAAACTTTTTTAAGTTAAACGGTTTTATGTTAAACATACATTGCAATGTTTAAGATAAATGTACTAAAAACCAAAAAATAATAAAATAGATACAGTCGTGGGAATTATAAACATATGCATAGACTAGACTAAAATAAAACCGTGGGACACGTCAATTGTCTACAAATTATCGACTTAATGTGCCCCACGGTTTTATTTTAGTCTAGTCTATGCATGTTTACAATTCCCACGACTGTATCTATTTTATTATTTTTTGGTTTTAAGTACATTTATCTTAAACATTGCAATGTATGTTTAACATAAAACCGTTTAACTTAAAAAGTTTTTTTACCTATTTTTTTCCTCATTTAGAATTCTAGTGTTTTAAAACATACCGCTTCACCGACATCCTCTGAATTATAATATTCGTGGAGAAGATCCTTCGAGAAGAGTCGTCGCGAGTAGTTGCAGACAGTACCCGCGCCGTAGATGTGCGGGTCGTTGGTCTCGAACATCGGACCCACCACTAGCCCGCCGTCGTACACCAGGCCGCACTCGTTTATTGCTGGAGAAATTAATACGTATGTTGATGATGTCATGACTTTTCCTCCGAGTGTACGTTGATGATGCAATGACTATCTAAGTATCCGCGCGTAGATGTGCGGGTCGTTGGTCTCGAACATCGGACCGACCACTAGACAGCCGTCGTACACCAGCAGGCCGAGTACGATAGTGACAGCGCCGCGACAACACCGCGGTCCTATGTCAAAATGTCAACATTGACAACGCCATAGGGCGAGCAAGCCTTTGCGCGGGACCCTCGCGCAATCAAAGTGAAGTTTCTGCGTGTTCCGAGTGCGAGTTCGACTCTATTGTGCTAGAGCTGCTGGCAACACTCGTTTATTGCTGGAGTAATTAATGCTATGTTGATGATGTCATGACTTTATCCAAGTACCCGGGCCATAGATTTGCGGGTTGTTGGTCTCAACCATCGTCATATACCAGGACACACTCGTTTATTGCTGGAGAAATTAATGTGTATGTTGATCACTTTATATCCAAATAATAAAAAAGTGGATTAATCAATTGCTAAACATTTCCTTAAAGTATTTTTTATAGGCAATGGTAGAAACTGAACGTATTGCACGTCACAAATAGGACAACGCATGCGTGTAAGCGAGTAGTTTTATAACGTAAACAGGGGGCAGACTAGACAAAATGGTCGAGTTTTCTTGGATTTTAGACATTTTTTTCTCAGGAAACAATCTTTAAGCAAAATTACCTTTAAAAGCATGTATATTAATAGCTTTAAGTCCAAAATAGAAGAGCGCAAAGCAGTCTTGCTTGACGCAATGCATGGGCATCATAAGCCGGAGGGTAATCACTCTACCGTTTTTCACCAACCACTTCACAAGCCGCGCTTTTCGGAGCTGTTTCACACCCAATTCACTTAGCCTCACTTGAACACGCTCGTCCACCTGAAAAAATATGTATGGCTGTATATAATATTATTTTGTTACTACTAAACTATTCTTGAGTGTTACACAGTGGTTTTACCCACGTTACCGGGCCGACAGTTTCGATCCTATCCGTCCGAGATTAAAGCTGGTAATGCACCAGCGATTGCGACTTATAACTAATAACGTCACACACACAAAAGCCCACAGAAACTTGCGAAAAGAAATCCACAGGCGATACGAATAGTATGTGTGTATTGTAGAGATTATATACCTCCACGTTAACTATCTACTTAGAATGCCTTTAGTCGAAGGTTCGATCTTCAAACTCCTCGGGTCATTTCGCGCCTTTTTGTATTCAAGTGACGCAGTACCTCCCGTGGCTTCGGCCGCGTGAGTTAAGTTTCTTTATATCATCAAATGCCATAAAAGTGATTTTCTGCCTTTAATGTTTTAAATAAATCTAGAACGACTCTTAATACATTTCACATACATAAGTACTACAGCGTAGCTCGGAGGGAGCTTTTAACCGCGATGGATGGTCTCCAAGTTATTTAATTGCAAGTATAGTACGACAAATTCTGAATAGTACAGGTCTACAACTTTCATAAATACCAGGCATCGGTAGTATTAGTTTGCGCAGAAAAAGCGTCTACAGAATGTGAATACCCTTCACCATTAACGCAGCCGACTCCGAACATACGTACGCAACATCTAATAGCGGAGGGGCATGGTCATGGCACAGATTTTTTTTTTACTAAGAATGGGTTCGTTCTTGACCCTTGACCACAATCTAGCTCAGGGCAAAGATGCGGTCGAAGATGTAGCGAGCTCAGATGTTCCAAGGCATCTACGACACAAGGGAAATTTTTAATGTGGGCGTTTGAGTGATCCGCTACTTATTAAGGAAGAACGCCATCTCCTGGCCTAAGCTAATATTAGATTAAAAGGTAATTCCGAAAGAATTTCACACTGTCGTTGTCACAGAATAAATAGTACTAACGTACAGAAGTCTCACTCCTTAACAAAAGTCAACTTTAGGCATAAAAATTTGCCTACTATTGTAAGCGGCACAGGCTTGCAAGAGAAATTGAAACTTATAATGGGCCGCTAGCGTTCATATTCTACTGCGCATCGCTGACTCGATGCCGCGTTCGCGACGAGAGCTCAGGGTTTAACACTCGCCGCCGATTTAGAGGTAAAATGATGATTGAAATCAATTAAGTAAGATAACACTGCTTATGAAATCAAGAGTAACTTTAGTTAGGAAGTATAGTAAGTAAAAGCACAAGTTAACATAACCAACCTTGTTATTTGATACTTAGCCTACATACCTACTAACTACAGACACCTACAGACTATTGTGATGGCAAAACGTGTTTTTGTCTGGTTTTAATATTGTTAATAAGTAGGTACACTTATTTAGTTGAACATGCGACCGTTGCGGCTCACGCTGAGTGTCAGCCCGCGCTCGCTGCTCACTCAGTATGCCGCCGCAAGAACATGACTAAACAAAGGAGTGGCACCCCCCTGACGTTGTATCGTATCTCTTTTGTTAAAGAAATAAAGATTTTATTTATTATTTATTTATTATTATAACTTATTGTTATTTCGTGTCATTCACAAAGTAAGACTTAAACTGTGAACTTTCAGTGGTCTTACTATACGTACCGTGATGTCATTGAAGCAATTGACGCGTAGAGCAGCTGGTTCTTCGGCCGGGAAGTTCTCTATAAAGCAGAGCCGATCGCTCGACACCCCCAGCTCAATCAGCGCTTGCATGCAGCAGTAAGCTTCTATACAGTCACCGTAAACAACTATCGGATTTTCTGGGCTTAGTTCCGTCTCTGAAAATTAGCATGGGGACGTCATGAGTAACTAAAACATGCGACACATGACATTGGAAATTTGTTGAGGTTATTAGAATTTAAGAAATAAAGAAACCTAGGATCTTAAGCAGTTGTAAGAAAAAAGCTGTTATTATCAGCGAGTAACACACAGGCGACGTAATAATATTCTTGATATATTCAATTTTAGGTCTAACTAAAGGCACACAGTTTTCCTTAAATGTGTAGACAAGGAATAAGATAGGATTTTACGTCCATGAGAAGGAAATGCCTAGCATCCTCTATCTATTACAGCCATTCTCAAAGTATGCTCCGCGGAGCCCTAGGGCTCCGTAAGGCCTCTGTGGGGGCTTCGCAAGAACATCGACTACTGTTAACACTACCATTTAAATGTGTAATACGATTAGTGAATAAAGATTTTATCCATCTATCAAATTATAAATGAAACTATATAAGTTCCCGAAGTTTCAGTCAGGAGCTACCAACCAACTGTGTGGAGCTTACCAGTGGCTTTCGCTGATCTCAACCGATCAGTGAGGTTAAGCAACATACACAAAGGCAGACAACGAGATGCGTGCCCTCCGAAGAACGGAATAAATTGCCAAAGTGGCAATTTATTCCGTGCTTCGGAGGGCACGTTAAGCTGTCGGTCCCGGCTGTTGTCAATTGACTACAGTCGTTAAAACCAAGTCAGAAGCCATTGTTGTGCAGTTTGAAAACTCTGACACCATGGTTAGCCGCCAAGTTCGCCACATACTTGACTATACCTACACGATGAGAAGAAGAAGAACAACTGTTCAATTCGATTTTTTTTTATACTTAACCAATCATTTACTTTTCCAAAAGGATTCCGTCACAAAAAAGTTTGAGTACCGCTCTAGTAAAATAAAAAACTAAACTAACTTGGCGACGACATCATGACAACGAGTTTCTTGAAGCACATGTTAGCCTGGATGGGCGAGTTAATGAGGAACACGTTTTCTGGCAGTTCAGCGGTGGAAGGCACGTTGTCAGGACGATAATTAGGGTTGTCCATCAAAATCCGCTCGCATAACTTGCCTTTTCTGTGACCGTTTATAAATGACATCAATATGGTGATTGATATATCTATATCTTATTTTAACAACCCATATACATCCCCACTGAGGGGCACGGGCCTCCCTTCAAAACACGATGGGGATTTAGGCCATAGTCCACCACGCGGGTTGGTGAATCGCGCGCCTTTCGAAAACGAATTTTCTGAGACGTGCGGGTTTTCATCACAATGTTTTCCTTCATCACTGAGCAAGTGATAATAAATGAAAAATCCGTACATAAACCCGAAAAGACGAATTTAGCGGGTACCAAGATTTGAACCCACAACCTTCCGATTACAAGTCTGGCACATTACTAACTGGGCTATCACCGCACTTATAATAATATCATTAAAACCATTTAGAAATACTTTTTCAATAACAGTATTTTTCGACCAAAAGGACTTGTTTCCAGGCTAGAAAATATTTAAAAAAAAAAGTATATTTAGGAGTCTTTGGCGGTAACTCGGCGTGGGTGGTTTTTTGTGCCGCTCGAATATTTGTTTTCTACATTAAAAAATTGTTTAATGTGTGACAATGATAAAAGAATTCAAGTGATGGAGTGTATCCGCTCCGTTTGGTTCCGACAAAGATACCGCAGTAGTGCTTCTCGCCGTCATAGTTCTCCGTTAACAAAACACTATCGGGTTACGGAGAAGAGGAACTTGATTTTACAGTAACACTGGTCAAACATCGCGTATTAAATTGTTTTTTTTTTCCTTTGAACCCGACGTTAGTATTAAATTACGTGTCCAAAATCGCGAAAGTTTAGTGTTATATGAGTGGAGCTTATTCATAAGTTATTATATTGAAGACATTATATTATATTAGAGTTATTATATTATATTATATTGAAATAGAATTTTTATTCTTTGTTTGAATTTGCTTAGCTTCTTTATAACCATTAGTTCCATAAAAAATCAGATGTTTGTTCTCGGGTCATGGGTGTTTATGTCTGTCTTTATGTGTGTTCCCAGGGACCCACGACACAAGGGAAAACCTTAATGTGGTTTGAGTGTTAAGCATTTATTTAATCTTTTTTTTTTTTCTGAGGTGGCGTCCTATGGTCTCACGCTGTGTGGTAGGCTCTGTGTCTGGCCGTCTGGTTCGCTACCACCCTCTTACCGAAGTCCGACGCAAAACAGCTTGCTGTGTTCCGTCGGTGCGTGGAAGTACCAGTGCCTGAATAGGCATTTTCTGAGTTAACTCGCTCCATCGTCGACCTCATAGATGAGGTCAAGATTGGGGTCAAGAGTTAACCCATCTCATAATAATAAAAAATGCTTATTTTATAACCGTTAGTTCCATAATAGTCTTACATGACCTCCTTGGCCCTCTCCAGCGGCTCCCTCAGGTAGTCGGGGTGTTGAAACTGCAGCCCGCACGTTATCAGGAGCTCGTCGTAGTATTTTATACCACCTCCTTTTACATAGATGCATTTTTTCTTCCTAATAAAAATTTAAATAAAAAAAAACAATTCTAATATTGATTTAGAGGTGACTATAAATTTTCAAGTTTTCATAAGAAACCTATAAGAAATTCTTAAAAAAAAACAACGGGTTGCACTCCGGGAGTGCCGGCAGAAATGAAAACCTGAACATATATTACTTCCTTGCGGTCGCCTCTCCCTCCGTCTTACGAATTTTCGATCAGGTCACGTGTTCTGACGCGAGTTTAAAATTTTTACCCATACTTCAAAGTGCACAACGCCGCTAAAGAAGTTTTCACTTAAAAATATTTCTACTTCCGACACAAAACCAAATCAGCTGATCGCACGAGTTGTATAGAAAGGAGTTTTTATTTATTTTTATTTTGACCTATGTTCAACGGGGAAAGCTGCTCAGTTTAGCGGGCCGATTCACATCCTTAATTTTCGCTAGTTATTTTAAAGTCACCCTATATTCCAAAATTCCTAGTAGCTAGAAACTAGGGAAAGCTAGTAGCTAGAAACCCTTTTTAGTACATTACATTGAGCGTAACTATGTTTAAGAAATACCAATACTGTAGTATTTTTAAAACGCTTACCCGCGTGAGGATATTCACAAATAATATTCAGGGAAAGAAAAATATTAAGGGAATGAGAAATTTCGCCGCTTGACTTGAAGACACGATAGCTCAGTTGGTTAAAGCACCAGGAGATCCATTCCTGGTGTCGTGGGTTCAAGTCCCATTCGCGCCGAATATTTTTCTTTCCCTAAATATTATTTGTGAATAGCAACACTGAATTTAAAAAAAATATATTCTATTCTACTATACCTGTCAATGGCAACAAGCATGGCCGGCATGATGTCGACGTAGAACGCAAACGGTACGCTCTTGAGATAGCGGTCGTTGTAGCGGCCCTCCTGAGGGATACACGTGTCTGCTGCTTTCAGGCAGTCTGTAAGGGTTGGCAGGCCGTGCTCTGACACCAGGGTCAGGTTGGTGAACGTCAAGTACTTTGCGGTTGGCCTTGGGAGAGGAAAAGAGTCAATTCGATTCAAAATGTCTTAATTTCAGCGTAAATTAAATGAAAAAAATAAAACAATGCTAAATAAAAGCAAAAAAATCAAGCCAAAGAAAGAAGCATTGCTTATTTAAAGCTAAATTTTAAATAAGCAAAATTAATGTTAAATAAGCAAATTTAATGTTGCTTTAAATAAGCAAATCATTTTTTTCTACATTTTTTTCAGTCTATTTTTTTTTGGTCTAGTGTGAAATTTGAATAGGCGTCTTTATTATTATGTCTGTTTGCAAAAGTAAAGTCTTTCTCTGAGAAGAACAGACAATCCAACTCGAGATTTGCTTTTTTCAGGAATTGTTAAAAATATTTTATTTTTTCCTATTTTTAACCCTTAGCTTAGACATCAAAATATCAAATAAGCTACAAAATTTTCGCATATTATTACAGGAACGAAGTCCCGGGCGGAAAGGATAGTATTTTTTATAAAACTTTAATATGTTCTTTTATTAAAATTTTATTTAAAATTTTCTTCATTCTTTTTTTATTTAAAATTTTCTTCATCCTTTCTTCATGACAAAAAAGAACTGACACATGAAGGGTGACATACGCCCAGTAGCAGAGACGTCCATTAAAGTTAAAGCTCCTTTAAATATCTACCATCACTTTCCGTCTTGATGATATGAACAAGGACGGCATCTCTTTCCAAAGGTCGATGTACAATACTCTTCTTCTTATCGTGTAGGTTTAGTCAAGTCACTTGACCGTGCGACTGGCCCCGACGAGTACGATGCTGTTGTTGACGCATATCTTGGGGATACTGATGAGAGGCCGCTAACACTCAATGCTTGAATGAATGGTTCGCTCACCCAGTGAGCAACGATTCGAGGAAGGCGAGCCCCGTGCGACTGGCCCCGACGAGTACGATGCTGTTGTTGACGCATATCTTGGGGATGCTGGTGAGAGGCCGCTCGATTATCCACACTGCGAACGGCGATTCCCTGAAGAGGCGGGGAGAAGTAATGGTTTATACAGGGTGTTTGGTAGATGGCACGAAAAACAGAAATTAGAGGTAGTTGGGTTTCATCAGCCTGTATCGTACTTAAATTTTTTTTCCTAAGTATTTTTTTATGTTTTTTTTTTATATTCCAAAAATTTTACAGTTTTGGCTTAATACTTTTTAGTTTGACTTGTTTCTGAACCGGTTTGTTAGTTTTTTGTAGTCAGCCATGCATTCTTCATTTTGAAATAAAGTAATAAAGCTCAAATTACGTCGTTCTACCAAATGAACCCAACTAATTCTCATTTCCGTTTGTTGGACCATCTACCAAACACCCTGTATACGTTTACATTACAAAATAAATATTAAAAGTTTATTTCGATAATATTTTTAATTTAACTGGCATTTATTGGGCCCTTTAGCACTCGTATTATCTCCCGTTTTTAAATTACAATATTTGAATGTACCCCGTACAAGAAATTCAAAAATCTTTAAAAAGTACCATTGTTGTAAAATGAAAGCGCATTAAAGATTTTCTTAGTCAGATAAAAATAATAGAAAAGAAAGAAAATACTATTTAAAAAAATACCTTGCCCCTAGGTAAGGACGTATAATATAATGGGATAATAAAATAAAATACAAAAAATACAGGCTCTAAGAAACAGCTTAGCAAAAACTGAAACCCTGAATCCAGAACATAATTCTAAACAATTTTCAAAAAAAGCCTCCAAAAAGTTTTCAATTTTTAATCTAATTTTTTGTTATTTTCTGCTAAGCCATTAAAAAAAGTCATTCAATTATATTCAATTTTTCAAAGACTAAGCAGCAATGTACATCGCATAATAAGGACGCGGCGTGGAGAGGGCGCGATTTCACAATTCTAAAATTGATTTTTACAGAAAAAAACATAGTTGTGAGCAGATTCCAGCATAAAGTATTTGCTAAGCATACAGGCTTGTATGATAAAAAAAAAACTCACACATCGTGGTAAATGTGATCTAAAGATTTATCTTGAGTAATGTTGGGGAGGCTCAACCGCGGACGAACGGGCACCATTCGTTCCGCCAAAGACATCATGTTCTGTTTTGCACTCTGAGCGAAAATAAATAAATTATAAAAAATAATGACGGCCGGTTCGGTCGAGTGGTAGTGGACGTTGCCTCTTGATCAGCGAGTCCTGGGTTCGATCCCCAGTCGGGGCAAACATTTGTGTAAAAAGCAGACGTTTGTTCTCGGGTCATGGGTGTTTGTGTTTGTCTTTATGTGTGTTCCAAGGGACCCACGACACAAGGGAAAACCTTAGTGTGGGCCTTTGAGTGTGTAGCGTTTATTTTTTTAATTAAAGTGGCTGAAGGACCCACTTGCATTACTTCGGTACTTTAGATTGGTGATTTTATTTTGAAGTGGCAACACCTGATTTCCCGTCACCCACAAACATAAAATCACCAACAACCAAATCCGTTCCTAAACTACCGAAATAATGCAAATGGCTCTTTCAAAACCTGGCTCTTTTATGCCACTTCTCCCCTATACAAAACAATCGCACCGTTCCTTTCAGGTAGCAAACAAGCAAATACTCAAAAGAAATAAATTCTCTAAATGAATAAAATATTCCCATCCCATCGGATGTCGATTCAATTTTTGAAATACTTGAAAAAGTGGCGTCCATAATCGTGATTTTGCCAATGTCAAGAGTATTTTAATGGATATTAAAATAGAGAATGACAAAATCGCCAATATCAAGTAAAGAAATCCTTCTAGTGTTGTAATATAAGGTCCTAATTTATTAGTCACTTACCTTCTAAGGCGTTATTGTATAGGTTGATAGTATTCCAAAAAACAACATAAAAATTAATTTTCTGAAAATTAAATTTTGTAAAAAAAATAAAAAATGAATTTTCCATTTAAAGATAAAGGAATGGTTGTCTTTCGATTATAGCCGTCCACTCCCCGCTCGCCCGCTCTACTACTGCCATTATTATTTACGTTTGAATGGATGGGTTTATTCAACATAGTAATGAAAAAATATCATAACAAAATTTTTCAAGACCTTTTAAATTTATTATTATGCTTTTGTTTTTTGACTCAAATGATATATTTTGACCTACACAATAACGTGTTAAAAGGAAAGTGACTAATAAATTAGGACCTTATATACCAGAGCCTCATCCGTTGATCAGCAGGGTGCTCCGCTAGCAGGTGAGGATGTCGATTTTGGAGCAATAAGATGTTACGACTTACGACCCCACACAACCCCGGATTTGTAATAGCAGTTAATAACATTTTTATCTATCTATCTATTTGTCACCCATTAAGTTCCCTGTATACGTTGCTTTACCTCACTGATTGTTCGTGCTTCCAAGGTGCATGTGGATTCAGGGCGAGGGTTCAGGATCCAGTAAAACAACGTCTTCCTGGTATAACGGTCTCTATTCGAATACGTCATACATAGTGATCTCCCATACAAAATGCGCTATG
Source organism: Aproaerema taeniolella (assembly GCA_949987775.1). Classification (NCBI taxonomy): domain Eukaryota; kingdom Metazoa; phylum Arthropoda; class Insecta; order Lepidoptera; family Gelechiidae; genus Aproaerema; species Aproaerema taeniolella. The sequence continues at coordinate 1,927,067 of OX465259.1, read as the reverse complement.
CTGATGAAGTTTGTATGTTAACTTAAATATTTTTTTTCGTATTTTGACCTATGTTCCTTGGGAAAGTTGTTCATTAAACTAAACAACTTTCCCAAGGAACATAGGTCAAAATACGTGATTAACCACCCGAGAGGTTAAAAGAGAGATACCTAAAGCACACACCACACATACACATACATAACACATTAGGTAGTAGATTACTCTTTTCCGTCGGCTATGTACACACGCGCACCAAGGGTACGGCTGAAAACCAGCGTTGGGGCCTCGGCTTCAACACATGCTGAGCTGTGTCCTATTTGACATCGCACTACAGCACAATCATACATTGTTTTGTCGTCTCCTGTATGTGTTCTTGTCCTGTGTTTTATATTGTATGTTATTTTATTTTCTTTGTGTTGTAGTGTTTTGTGTCAAATAAATGTCTTGAATCTTTTTAAAGCCCTGTATATATTAGTGTCCAGATGGCAGCACTACTCATATTTACAGTAGTTCGGCTCGTGGCCGCTAGATGGCGCTAAGAACCTGTCTGTGACACTGATCGTTTCACATTCCGCAAGCTTCACAGGGCTACGAGTACTTAAAGCTTATGAAAATAATAGATGGCTCTGGTCGCAACATAAATGTTGTCTTTGAAAAATTTTATAATTTGAGCTGTGTCACCTGTTCCCCCTTGGCGAAGGTCTGGCAGAACCAGAAGAGCGTGTTGTACCGCGAGTGGCGCAGGATCTCGCGCAGGTACCAGCGGCAGTGCGGCTCCAGCGCCGGGGACATCACGCCCACTAGGATCTAACGAATAATCTTATCTTAATACACACATCAACACGGTCTAGGGATATTGCACAATTTTTCATATAAAAGAGGTCTGTTTGAGAAGCTATAAAAGCACACTCGAGATACATGGAGAGCTATACTTTTCAGACGAGTAAGCGCTAAACTTTAATTTTCAATTCTAAACAATAAATTTTGTTTTACTTGAAATTTGTGAAAACGTGACCGTGTTGATGTGTGGATATAAACAAAGTCGAGTTTGTTCGAACACTTATACCTATGGTTTTTGGTTATGGTTTTTGATTTATTGTATTTATCTCCATCCTGAATAGCAGAATAACTATTAAAAACATTGAAAAAATGACGTAAAAATTCTCACGGGAACGAAGTCCCGGACGGAAAGCTCCAATGAAAGACATGATTTTTACACTAATTCTGATTGTTTATTTGATACTTTTATGCGACCGGTTTTTATTACATCATCTTGATGCGTGTCTGACTTTAAACTAAATAAGGGAGTACCTAAAAGACAAAGTTGTACCTATGAACAAGGAAAGTTGTTTCGTTTTGTGGGCTGATTCATATCCTTAATTTTCGCTAACTACAGTGTAAACTCTTTCTTTATAACGTTATCCTTTATAACGATAAACTGCATATAACGTTGAAGTGAGCCCAACTTGGTTGGTTTACGTTAAAACCCACATATTAAAACACTCTTCATAGCGATACGTCATTCTCTATTACGAAGAAATGTGTTCATATTTTAAGACAGTAAATATTTATTATCGGTATTATTGTTTATGTTATGTTATCACGTAACAAAAGACTTTGAAGCTCCGAAACTTCCGAGGTCGATTTAGCTTTTGTTATCCTTAATTGCCTTGAACACGTGCAGTATGACGCATTGTTTTCTCGGAAGTGATGGTCTTCGAAACATAGAGATATAAGATGAGGATGTAGCCACAACTGGTACACTTACAGATGAACAAATTGTTGATTTAGTGTCAAAAAGTCAGGAAACACCCGATAACCAATATGAAGAAGATGATCAAGTGGACAAAGCCGAATCACCACCAACAATTCAACAAGCCCTAGATGCCGCTAAGTTGGTAGAAATTTTTTGTTGTTTAATCAAGACAATTCCACCACATATCTAGACATGAATAGAATATATAAAATAATACAAAACAAGTACTGGCATAGCAAAAAACGTCAGACAAAGTTATCAGGCTAAATGTGTAAACAATAATTTATAAGCATTTATTATCTAAGACATACATATTAAAAAGTCTTGTTTTTTGTTCACTCCATATAACGATAACTCTCTATAACGACAAAAAATGCTTGAGTTTCCTTGAGTTTCGTTATAAAGAGTTTACAGTGTAATTAAAAGTCATCTAATATAAACACTAACAGAATTATAAGTTCTTCTTCTTCTTATCGTGTAGATATAGTCAAGTGTGTGGCGAACTTGGCTAACCCTGGTGTCAGAGTTTCAATGGCCTCTGGCTTGGTTTTAACGACTGTAGTCAATCGACAACAGCCGGGACCGACGGCTTAACGTGCCCTCCGATACACAGAAACGCTCGTGATAAATTGCCATTTTGGTCACTCAATAGGTTCCTTCAGTGTACGTTGCTTAACCTCACTGATCGGTTGAGATTAGCGAGCGCCACTGGGCTACGAGTTATGTTTAACTCACCGTGCCGTCCGTGCCCGGCTGTCGCGGTTCTGGCTCCAAGTCGTACTGCGTCCGAATCGTGGTGTGCTCCTCGGTAGGACTGGAAACAACGTCGTTTAGTAGTACGCAACTTCGGCACTAGATGGCGATACGATTCAGTTCACCCTTCAACTCGCATAAAATTGTGAGTACGAATCTCAAACGTTATATCGAGGCAGCGCCCCTACCACGCGACCTAAACGGCTGTCTAATAAAGAAGTAAGGATTTCACAAAATTCACCCGTCGGAATAAAACACTTTTCCGTAAACTAAGACCCGGGCATCATGTAGTAAATAAATAATCTCAATAATCTAAATAAAACAAAGTCGTGTTAGTTACACCACTTGTAACTCAAGATCGGCTGGACTGATTTTGATCAAATTTGGTATGGAGGTAGCTGATACCCTGGATTAACACATAGGCTACATAATTTTCCGAAATTCCCACGGGAACGAAGTCCCGGGCGTAAAGCTAGTAATATATAAAACAAAGTCGGGTTTGTTCGAACACTTACAACTCGAGAACGGCTGGACCGATTTTCATGGTTTTTGATTTGTTGTATTTGTCTCCTTCTCGAATAGCAGAATAACTATTAAAAACATTGGAAATCTGACAAATAATTCCCACGATAACGAAGTCCCGTGCGAAAAGCTAGTAAATAAATAAAATAATACACGTACCCAACAATAATAAGGCCTATGGGCTGGTTCTGAGAGAGCAGTATATAAGTGACTATAGACAGCGACACCAGCGAGTTCTTGAAGAGGTCTATGACGGCCTCGCGCCTCTTCACATGTTCCAACAAGTCGTTCAGAACGTCAATGTCGCTCAGTTCGCCGTTGCGGACTGTCAGTTTTCTGCACAACCAATTTTATGACTAAATAAAATAAAATGATTAATAAACTTACATACATACATACATACGCTCACGCCCGCAATCCCCAACGGGGTAGGCAGAGCATCAGTGGTTCCAGAAAACTACCCAATGCCACGTTTGCCACAAATGGTGAAGGTTATTAGATGGAACATGTTGTGTAATGGTGAGAAGTGATCGCCTTTCGCCAATGGGCGTTTCCCCACTGGACGGCACGGCGGCCAGCGCCGGCAATGGTGAGAGTGACAGAGCTATACTAGGAAAAGAGACAGACTACCGATTTATTGCTTCCTAATATAGCTCTGTCACTCTCGCCGTTGCCGGCGCCGGCCGCCGTGCCGTCCAGTGGGGAAACGCCCAATGGTACAGCAAGACCCTCACGTCCCACTTACTGATTTTTACAGTATACCAGGGAAGAGTAGGCAGCTGGCACACTCTCAGTTTTTCTTTCGCTCCCAGTTCAGCGTGGAAACTTAATCCTAAATAACAGACGTACGTCAAAAAAAGGTTTTGCAGATATCTTGAAGGCAAGTAGATGAGCTAAGTCAAAACGATCACGCCCCTCAATAAAGGATGTCTTGAAATGAAACTTCAAAACACGTTGTTGTAAATAAAACTCGCGTTTACAACTTCTAACATATAATGACATAGTAAAAACAAAATATAAAGCTATCAAAAATAAATTAAACTCGAAATACAAAAATGCTTACAAAGGAGATCGGCGTTGGCGACATGGCGGACCCCGTGCACAGCACAACTATTGAGGATGACAACGCCGTACACCTGGCTAGGAGACCACCACCACCAACTTCTTCGTGGGCCGCCTAAAAAGGCCCGCGGCAGTGGCTACGTCCGCGACGCGCACCACATTATCTTTGCCCGGATAGACGGCAGTAACGCGACCTCGAGGCCACATACCTCTGGGTAAACTACCGTCGCAAACAATAACAACGTCGCCCACCTTAAGTGGCGGTACAGGGCCAGTGGACGGGCGAGGGGTTAAAGAAGGCAAATATTCCTTAACCCATCTCGCCCAGAAGTGGTCCGCTAGGCGAAGCCCTTTACGGTAACTTACCCGACGCAAAAGGTCCACGTCGTCTACCCGAGCAAGTGGCCAATACGGATTTGACGACCCGAGTAAAAAATGGTTGGGGGTGATAGCCTCCTCCGTGCCGGGTTCTACAGAAACATGTGTTAGGGGCCGCGAATTGACCAACGCCTCAGCCTCAAGTAACAGCGTATACAAAGTTTCCTCAGAGGGTGCGCGCTCCCGAAGCGTCGCCGAGAGAGAGACCTTCACGGACCGCACCAGACGCTCCCAGCATCCTCCCATGAACGGCGCAGCTGGCGGAATGAAATGCCACTCTATGCGTTGGTTAGTTGCTGCCGTCTGCATTTCTTGAGCATATTGGGCTTTCAAAACTTTGTCAGCGCCAACAAAAGAGGTCCCGTTGTCAGAGTAGATTCGAGCTGGACATCCTCTTCTAGCGACGAAACGTCGAAGGGCCATAATTGCAGAATCCGAAGTCAGACTCGCCACCATCTCCAGGTGGACCGCTCGAACCGTGAGGCAAGTAAAGAGCGCAACATATCTTTTCTCTCGACGACGCCCGATAGAAACTGTGACAGGGCCGAAATAATCGAGACCGGTAAAAGTAAACGGCCTCCTTTCGTAGGCGAGGCGGCAAGCCGGTAAGTCCCCCATCGGTGGAGATGACGGAAGACCCTTGCGTAGCTTACACCAGTAGCAAGCCTTCACCACACGACGGACTGCAAGACGAAGACCAAAGACGTAGAACCTCTGCCGCATTTCGTTAACGACGGTCTCATGGTTTGCGTGTGCACACCTTCGATGGTAATCTGCGCATAATAACATTGTGACATGATGTGAAGCGCTTAACACGACTGGATTGGGTTGGTGTGCGCCAATGTCTGCAGCAGCGGCAGTCCTTCCCGACAGCAAAATTAATCCATCTTCGCCAACTTTAACATCCAGCTTCCGTAATGGACTTCTTCGAGAAAGCGGAGTACTCGACTGAAGGAGGGCGTAGTCTTCTCCGAACGAGTCCAACTGAGCCCGCAGAAGAAGGTCTCTCTCTGCCCTACCTAAATCGGAGGGAGTTAACAATTCAGAATTTGGACGTTTCTTTTCCAAAAGGCACCGAAAAAGTCTGGCAGCTAAAGATACAGTAGCAGTAGCACGAAGCAAGCGAAGCCAGACACTAAAACGAGAAACATCCGCCACTACCGGTGAAGGTAGTGAAAGCGAAGGATCAATAACTCCCACCTGCTCTGGCGGCTTTATCTCATCCAGATCAGGTGTAGTAGTAAGCTCAGAAAGCTCATTAAAAGGCAACTTGGGCCAATCTTTAAAAGGCAAATTCAGAAAACCAGGGCCAGAAAACCAACGAGATGAAATTTTGAATTTATCGTTCGACCGGGTAGCATCGTCGGCCACATTCAAAGCAGTGGGAACGTATCTCCATTGATTGCTATGACTACGTTCTAAAATTTCACCCACCCTGTGAGCCACGAAAGGTTTAAAAGACCGAGGATCCTTTCGCAACCACCTCAAAACGGTAACGCTGTCACTCCAATAGGCCGTCGAGGCGACAGCGTAACGATGAGCCTCCAAAACGTACGAGGCAAGGCGAACAGCGATCAATGCAGCTTGAAGCTCCAAACGAGGTATAGACACAGGCTTCAATGGTGCAAGCCTCGCCTTGCCTGCTACGAGGGCCAGCTTCACACTTCCGTCAGGATAACAAAAACGCCAGTATGCGACACAAGCGTAAGCAAGCTCGCTAGCGTCGGCAAAAACATGAAGCTGAACCTCACAAGTCTCATTACTATTGACATAACAGCGTGGAATAGAACCGGAAGAAAGCTCTTGAAGATCCTGGAACCACGACTTCCACAGAGCTATGAACCGCTGTGAAAGTACACAGTCCCAGTCCTCCACCAGCCTCCAGGTCTGCTGAAAAAGAATTCGGCCTCGAATGATGATCGGTGTCAAAAAACCTAGAGGATCGTAGACCTTCATCAAGTGTGACAATACTGATCGTTTGGTGAACACATCTGGGAGACTACTTAAGTCTCTTAAAAAAACTAAAGAATCATCCTTCACATCCCAAGTGACCCCCAAAACGCGAACGTGACCGCTGGACGGGCCCAGGGCAACCTCACGAACTTCTGGAGCACGAGCATCGTCAGGAAGCAAAGAAAGCGCTTGTTTAGAGTTAGAAACCCACGATCGCATTTCTAAACCAGCTCGCGAATGAACTTCAACTATATCGCGGGCTAACAGTGCTGCCTCCTTAGTGTTGCTCACACTCCCCAAATAATCGTCCATGTAGTGGTTCGTGATGATCTCCTTGGCCGCCACAGGATACAAAGATTTATACTCTTCTGCGTTAAGATTTTTCAAATAAATAGCCGTGAATGGGCTTGAAACGGCACCGAAAATCATAGAAGACATTCTATATTCGCAAATGGGTTCTGTGGGGTTGTTACGCCACAGAAACCTTTGCGCATCGCGATCCTCAACCCTAATCTTCGTTTGAGGAAACATCTCTCTAATGTCAGCGTTAAGTGCTACTAAACCCTCACGAAACCTCATTAAAATACCCAATAAAGGTTGCAAAAGATCAGGGCCGGACAGAAGCATAGAATTCAAGCTGACTCCTCCAACCCTGGCGGCGGCATCATGGACCACACGCAACTTTTTCTTTTGCGGATGAATCACGCCGAAATGCGGAAGGTACCATTTGACGCTGTCAGAGTTTGGCAGAGCCTCGCAAAGCTCGGCATAACCTTTCGCAATAGTAGCGTTTACATTTTCCCGATAAAGCTGCGCATATACTTCATCTTTTTTAAATTTCGACTCAAGAGAACGAAAGCGTGACAGAGCTAGTTTATAGCTATCAGGAACATGCAAATTGCTAGCACGCCACAACAGACCGGTACTGAAACGACCGGAAGGCAAACGGCTGGTAGTATTTTTCAAAATGTTATAAGCGCGTTTGTCTGCGTCAGTAATAAAATCTTTCTTTGAAATGCCAATAGAGTCCAAACTATAATTTTGTTTTATAAGCTCGTCCAAACTTTCTTTTTGAATTTGGGAAGTAATTGTAATGTGATTTACTACATTAGTAACTGCGACGGTTTTGCTAGAGGAAAATCCGAAAATAGCCCAACCAAGCAAGGTTTGAACGGCAACTGGTTGCTCGCGCGATCCCTGTCGCACCGCCAAAGGAAGCAAAAGATGCCAGTTGTCAGAACCAATTAAAATAGAGGGCTTTGCATTTTTATAACACAACATGGGAGCAATATCCTCTAAATGCTTATGTTTTCTGATGTCCTCTAGCGAAACCGTCTGCGGCCTTAGGCCAAGGTTCGAGATAGTTCGCACATTTTTCAAAGCATAAGACTCTGAACAACCTTGACCTTTAACAGAAACCTCAACGAAACTGACCTGAGCTTCCTTGGAAAGACCGCTTATGCAGTTTACCTGAATAGAACTAGAAGGGCCTTGTGCGCCGATGGCAGCAGCAACCTCAGTATCTAGCAGCGTCGCCGTAGAGCCATCATCCAGCAGCGCGTACGTGTCCACACTACCCTGCGGTCCAGTCACCGTAATAGGCACTACCTTGAGCAGCACCGGGAATGGCCGCGACGATTCAGGGTAGGAGTGTGTCACTGATTCACCGGGGAGGTTAACCTTTTTATCCGACGAAATCAACTGCGCTCCGGATGTAGTCGCACAAGTAGCCTGCAAACTGGTAGCAAGCTCTAGCTCTCGATGAAGAAGCGTATGATGGCTTCGAACACGATGACATTTAGGTGCCTTACAAAAAGGCTGACGCTTACAAGTGTACACATTGTGCGTAGCGGGCCTAAGACACTTCCTACAAATTTTATTTTTGTAAATATACTGCCACCGGTCATCGACACTCAGAGCTAAAAACTTTTTGCAATCACCTAAATGGTGCTTGCCATCTTTGCACAAATCGCACAAAGGCACGACGTAATTCGAGGATTTTTGCATAGATGGCGCAGCTTCCTTAGAAGAAAACGCACTGACCTGAGAAGACTCAACCTCGACGTTTTCGTCACTGACGACAGAGTTATCTATGGCGTGAATTTTGACAGTTGACTTACTCTTGTCATACTGAAAGTCCTTGTCAGGCACAAAAGCGAGCCGTAAATGCAAATCCATTTCCTTAGAAAGATACTCTGCCATTAGCTCCAACTTGGTTTTCCCCACGTCAAGCCTAGGAGCCGCGTAATCTATGAACCGGGCTCTTAGCATCGGCGTGAGCTTTCCCACTATAGCAGTGAAAAGCTCAGGCGACGCCAAGAACTCGGGTCGATCCATCAAACGAATGATCTCGACGCAGTTCCTAACCCTGGACGCGAAGGAATTAAGTTCCTTACCAACCTCGTTAGGGAGCTTAGGCAGAGCACGAATCGCCGCTATCTCGTGCATGACAATAACGTCGGGTTGAGCAAACCGACGCTGTAACTCTGCCATGACCAGGTCGGGGTCGTCCGCGGAAACGATTAGAGCACTAACCGCCTCACGCGCTGTGCCCCGAAGAGCCGCATTCAGGCGTGCCAGGTTCCATGCAGGAGTGAATGAACTTTTCGAGTCTTGATATAATTTTTTAAATAACAGGAACTCGCTGGCACGCCCGTCAAAAACGGGCAAGCGTAAATCTTTAGGGCTATTTGCACCAACCTTATCGTGCGACAGCTTCTCCAGAATCTGCGTGAGGGTTTTCTTGAACCCCCAGTCTTCTTCTTTGGATTGTGTACAAAAAGCTAAATCTTTATTTTGAGAACAATATTCTGCGTTGTGTGTACCTAACTTATATGCATGTGTAGTGTTCTGAGGTTCCGGCGGCGGTGGTGATCGCGGTGGGGACAATGGACAGCCTAAGCCTGCAACAATATTTTTAGATGCATCTAACCATCGCTCCACACTGACGTTGCTGGAAGCGCGGCTCCGGCGAGAGGCGCTCTCGATCGCGGCTAGCTCAGCTTGCAGCTCGAGCTCTACGATGCTGCGCTCGCGCTCAGCGGCGCGGGCTGCAGCGGCGGCGCGCTCTGCCTCCGCCTCCACTTCGGCGAGGCGGCGCGCGTGCCGCGCCTTGGCAGCGAGCTGCTGGACGATCGTGCTCGATGAAGTGGCCGCCGAAGACACCGGACGGGAGGGGACGGGCGAGTTGTGACCGCCGGCTGCGGCGGGCACATCTGCTGCAAAACCCGTAGGCCCCGCGCCAACTGAAGGCGCCATAGTTGAGGCCTCAGCCTCCCCCGCATCGGTGCGAGCACGCTCCGCAGCTTTGCCTTGGCTACGCGTTTTCACCATATTGTATAACCGCACGTAAAAAATAGAAACCACAAAAAATAAACACCACTAAAAACTTAAACGCAAAAAAACATACACAACACAAAATACGGATTCTATTAAAAAACTTCTGACACCAAAAATGTTGTAAATAAAACTCGCGTTTACAACTTCTAACATATAATGACATAGTAAAAACAAAATATAAAGCTATCAAAAATAAATTAAACTCGAAATACAAAAATGCTTACAAAGGAGATCGGCGTTGGCGACACACGTTTTAGTAAAAATGGGCGTTGTCGCAAAAAAATTTTTAACTTTTTTTATTATAAGATGGGTTAATAACTCTTGATTCCAATCTTGACCAAGGTCATAGATGAGGTCGACGATAGAGCGAGTTAACCCAGAATGCCTATAAGACACTGGTACTTCTATGCACCGACGGAACACAGCTAGCTGTTTGGCGTCGGACTTCGGTAGGAGGGTGGTCCCGAACCAGATGGCCCTTTACAGAGCCTACCACACCGCATGAGACCATAGGACGACACCTCAGATTCAAAACACATTGAAGTGTCGTTGCCTGGGGTGGATTTAGGAGGCAGGTCTCATTTGTGTTTCCTTAGCCGCCTCTTACGACACCCACGGAAAGAAATGGGGTGGTGTTGTATGCATGTATGTATGTATGTAAATCCTTTATTGTACAATAAATATTCTTACAGGAGCAAAATATGGTACTTAAAGTTAGAATACATTTAAGGTACAAAGGCGGACTTATCCCACTAGGGGATCTCTTCCAGTCAACCTAACGAACATTGAGATGAAATCTTGATGAGTAGGCGTAAAGTACAAAAAGGACTAGAAAAATTAATAGAATAGATACAGAAAGACAAATAAACAATGAAGAACTATACAATACTTAAACAACATTATTAAAAATATAAACATCTATTTAATATATAGGTACATACATATATAATGCATATATATATATATATATATACTAGCTTTCCGCGCGGGACTTCGTTCCCGTGGGAATTCGGGAAAATCATGTACCCTATGTCTATCCCGGATAATGTAGGATTCTAATGGTGAAAGAATTTTTCAAATCGGTCCAGTAGTTTCGGAGCCTATTCGATGCAAACAAACAAACAAACAAACAAACAAACAAACAAACAATCAAATCTTTCCTCTTTATAATATGTATAGATAGATATATATATATATATATAATATCAGAAGTGAGATGAATAAGTCGTACGTCAACTCAACTCAAAACATCAGCGTTGTAACCGAAGTGTTTTTTCAGTCGGAGTTTGAAACAGGTGTTATTCTCAACCGATCACCACACGGCAAAAAGCGATAAGTAATCGTCGACTAATACGATCCTCTACTCACCCTCTAACAGAATTGACATGTGCGATGAAAAGAGATTCGTTTATGAATCGCATGCGATGGGCGTGAGGTGTAACAAGCTGAAATAATTAAAAATATAATTATAACAAATGTTCTCAAAATAAATATTCTAATGCGGGCCAAATACGCTCGCTCTCTCTGCTCGTGGTTCGTCCACTTACATGTGTACAGTCAAGAGCAAGTCACGCTTTACACTACCAGTTTAAGCTGAGCTCTGATTTATACTGCGCGCCATACAATGCAAGGCCGGTCCAAAGTCCAAAGTGTCAAGCTTGACGTGCTCTTGAGTGTACCTAAGCAACAACTCTAAAATAAAATAAAATTGTATCACCCCCGACTCGAAATTCGATTGCTTATAACTTTTAAACGGCTGAACCAAAAGATGAGACTATGTGCTGTTACACGGATAAGATTTATGTTAAAAATCTTTTGATAATTAATGATTATTAGAACGATTAGTAAAATAACTGTTAAAGCAGCGGAAACAAAGTGAACAATAAAAAGGACATTATCGACGCGACGGGAAGTTACTTGAAAATGGCGAGATCTAGTGACAAAACAACTACTTTTTTATATAATTCACCATGGAGTTCGCACTGCAATAAAATGTCCGTGGTGCGAGAGTTTACCTGGTCCATGAAGATTGGATCAGTATATTTTTAGGTCATCTCTTTAGATGGCCATACTTTATGCCGATTCTATGTCATTTGTCTGTCTTTCATTTGACTTGTTACTCGTATGCAGTCATTGTCATTGTTATGTTATTTTGTTGGGCGTTCCTCACTTACAAGAATATAATAACCTACGGTTACCTATTGAGAAGGTAAACAGTAGCGTTGCGTTCCCGTTTAGCGAAACCTCGACTACCTTGCATGAAATGGAACCAGTTACAGGATTTATGTCGACTCATTTACGCATGAAAACTTGTAATGATTGCAGATTTTGTGGTGATGTAAAAATTGCAAATTACTTTTGAACCTCTGCTTTACGAATTAAATAGTATATAAATGTTTAAGATACGTGCTTTCCCCTTTCGTATGTTGCATAAATTATTGCTGTAACGTCTTGGGGCACAGAACTATGGCAAAATTAGCCATCTTATTGATCAAATATAAGAGCCATCTCGATTACGTCAGCTTTCAAACAAAAAAATCGCATCGAAATCGGTTCATTTTACGTCCAGGAGCTACGATGCCACAGACAGACACACAGATACACACGTCAAACTTTTAACACGTCAAACTTTTAACACCCCTCTTTTTTTGACGGGGATTAAAAACAGTAAGTGATTGATAAATGGCTTGGAAGATTTAATCCATACTAACAAGGTAAGACAAACAAAAGCTTATAAAAATATTGCAAGATTTGACGGGAAACTTGAGTCCTGGGCCGACGACTCTCAAGTTAAGTCGTACGAGTAGTAAATACCGTGAAATGTTCGAGTAGAGGGAGGGCCGTGTGGCTGGTCGGCATGCAGATGATGCAGTAGTCTCGGTCGGGGAACAACTCGAACGCCGCTTCTAACATATCGAACGCGTATCTATAATCAAATGTCAAACTTCAAATCACTCATTAGGTATTTATTATTCACTAGCTTTCCGCCCGCGGCTCCGCCCGCGTTGGTGCTCAGCGGTGGGATAAAATGTAGCCTATGTCCTTTCTCAAGGTCGAATCTATCTCTGTACCAAATTTCTTTAAAATCGGTTCGATAGTTTAGCGGTGAAAGCGTAACATACAGACACGCAGCTGCGTGATGAAATGTAGCCTATGTCCTTCTCCAAAGTCTAATCTATCTGTGTACCAAATTTCATCAAAATCGGTTCAGTAGTTTGGCCGTGAAAGCGTACCAGACAGACACGCAGCTTTGGGATAAAATGTAGCCTATGTCCTTTCCCAAGGTCTAATTTTTCTCTGTACCAAATTTCATCAAAATCAGTACAGTAGCCGTGAAAGCGTAACAGACAGACAGAGCTACTTTCGCATTTATAATATTAGTAGGGAGTATAACAGCTTGTAACAGTGCACTGTTGGACGTACGTCTTTTCTTTTTTTAATAGAAAATGGGTTCGCTCTTAACCACAATCAGGGGGGTGTCACTCCTTTGTTTAGGCATGTTCTTGCGGCGGGCATACTGAGTATGCAGCGAGCGCGGGCTGACACTCAGCGCGCGTGAGCCGCAACGGTCGCATGTTGAACTAAATAATAAGTGTATCTACTTATTAACCAGACAGAAACACGTTTTTCCATCACAATAGTCTGTAGATGTCTGTAGTTAGTAGGTATTTAGGCTAGGTATCAAATAACATGTCTGGTTATGTTATCTTGTGTTTTTACTTACTACACTTCCTAACTAAAGTTACTCTTGATTTTATAAGCATTGTTATCTAACTTCATTAATTTCAATAATAATTTACCTCTAAATCGGCGGTGAGTGTTAACCCTGAGCTCTCGTCGCGAAAGCGGCATCGAGTCGGCGGTGCGCAATAAAATATGAACGCTAGCGGCCGACTATAAAATATGAACGCTAGCGGCCGACTATAAGAACGTTAGCGGCGCCATGCGACTTCGTGCATGGCGCAGATCTCTATGAGGATGGCGTTGGGGGCGCCGGTGTACCGAGTGATCGCTTCCGAAGGAGTCATTAGTACAGAGTGATATAATTACATGTCAGTCAGTCCTTACGTTACCTCTCATCGTAATCTTCGTGCATGGCGCAGATCTCTATGAGGATGGCGTTGGGGGCGCCGGTGTACCGAGTGATCGCTTCCGAAGGAGTCATTAGTACAGAGTGATATAATTACATGTCAGTCAGTCATTACGTTACCTCTCATCGTAATCTTCGTGCATGGCGCAGATCTCTATGAGGATGGCGTTGGGGGCGCCGGTGTACCGAGTGATCGCTTCCGAAGGAGTCATTAGTACAGAGTGATATAATTACATGTCAGTCAGTCATTACGTTACCTCTCATCGTAATCTTCGTGCATGGCGCAGATCTCTATGAGGATGGCGTTGGGGGCGCCGGTGTACCGAGTGATCGCTTCCGAAGGAGTCATTAGTACAGAGTGATATAATTACATGTCAGTCAGTCATTACGTTACCTCTCATCGTAATCTTCGTGCATGGCGCAGATCTCTATGAGGATGGCGTTGGGGGCGCCGGTGTACCGAGTGATCGCTTCCGAAGGAGTCATTAGTACAGAGTGATATAATTACATGTCAGTCAGTCATTACGTTACCTCTCATCGTAATCTTCGTGCATGGCGCAGATCTCTATGAGGATGGCGTTGGGGGCGCCGGTGTACCGAGTGATCGCTTCCGAAGGAGTCATTAGTACAGAGTGATATAATTACATGACAGTCAGTCATTACGTTACCTCTCATCGTAATCTTCATGCATGGCGCAGATCTCTATGAGGATGGCGTTGGGGGCGCCGGTGTACCGAGTGATCGCTTCCGAAGGAGTCATTAGTACAGAGTGATATAATTACATGTCAGTCAGTCATTACGTTACCTCTCATCGTAATCTTCGTGCATGGCGCAGATCTCTATGAGGATGGCGTTGGGGGCGCCGGTGTACCGAGTGATCGCTTCCGAAGGAGTCATTAGTACAGAGTGATATAATTACATGACAGTCAGTCATTACGTTACCTCTCATCGTAATCTTCGTGCATGGCGCAGATCTCTATGAGGATGGCGTTGGGGGCGCCGGTGTACCGAGTGATCGCTTCCGAAGGAGTCATTAGTACAGAGTGATATAATTACATGTCAGTCAGTCATTACGTTACCTCTCATCGTAATCTTCGCGCATGGCGCAGATCTCTATGAGGATGGCGTTGGGGGCGCCGGTGTACCGAGTGATCGCTTCCGAAGGAGTCATTAGTACAGAGTGATATAATTACATGTCAGTCAGTCATTACGTTACCTCTCATCGTAATCTTCGTGCATGGCGCAGATCTCTATGAGGATGGCGTTGGGGGCGCCGGTGTACCGAGTGATCGCTTCCGAAGGAGTCATTAGTACAGAGTGATATAATTACATGTCAGTCAGTCATTACGTTACCTCTCATCGTAATCTTCGTGCATGGCGCAGATCTCTATGAGGATGGCGTTGGGGGCGCCGGTGTACCGAGTGATCGCTTCCGAAGGAGTCATTAGTACAGAGTGATATAATTACATGTCAGTCAGTCATTACGTTACCTCTCATCGTAATCTTCGTGCATGGCGCAGATCTCTATGAGGATGGCGTTGGGGGCGCCGGTGTACCGAGTGATCGCTTCCGAAGGAGTCATTAGTACAGAGTGATATAATTACATGTCAGTCAGTCATTACGTTACCTCTCATCGTAATCTTCATGCATGGCGCAGATCTCTATGAGGATGGCGTTGGGGGCGCCGGTGTACCGAGTGATCGCTTCCGAAGGAGTCATTAGTACAGAGTGATATAATTACATGTCAGTCAGTCATTACGTTACCTCTCATCGTAATCTTCGTGCATGGCGCAGATCTCTATGAGGATGGCGTTGGGGGCGCCGGTGTACCGAGTGATCGCTTCCGAAGGAGTCATTAGTACAGAGTGATATAATTACATGTCAGTCAGTCATTACGTTACCTCTCATCGTAATCTTCGTGCATGGCGCAGATCTCTATGAGGATGGCGTTGGGGGCGCCGGTGTACCGAGTGATCGCTTCCGAAGGAGTCATTAGTACAGAGTGATATAATTACATGACAGTCAGTCATTACGTTACCTCTCATCGTAATCTTCGTGCATGGCGCAGATCTCTATGAGGATGGCGTTGGGGGCGCCGGTGTACCGAGTGATCGCTTCCGAAGGAGTCATTAGTACAGAGTGATATAATTACATGTCAGTCAGTCATTACGTTACCTCTCATCGTAATCTTCGTGCATGGCGCAGATCTCTATGAGGATGGCGTTGGGGGCGCCGGTGTACCGAGTGATCGCTTCCGAAGGAGTCATTAGTACAGAGTGATATAATTACATGTCAGTCAGTCATTACGTTACCTCTCATCGTAATCTTCGTGCATGGCGCAGATCTCTATGAGGATGGCGTTGGGGGCGCCGGTGTACCGAGTGATCGCTTCCGAAGGAGTCATTAGTACAGAGTGATATAATTACATGTCAGTCAGTCATTACGTTACCTCTCATCGTAATCTTCGTGCATGGCGCAGATCTCTATGAGGATGGCGTTGGGGGCGCCGGTGTACCGAGTGATCGCTTCCGAAGGAGTCATTAGTACAGAGTGATATAATTACATGTCAGTCAGTCATTACGTTACCTCTCATCGTAATCTTCGTGCATGGCGCAGATCTCTATGAGGATGGCGTTGGGGGCGCCGGTGTACCGAGTGATCGCTTCCGAAGGAGTCATTAGTACAGAGTGATATAATTACATGTCAGTCAGTCATTACGTTACCTCTCATCGTAATCTTCGTGCATGGCGCAGATCTCTATGACGATGGCGTTGGGGGCGCCGGTGTACCGAGTGATCGCTTCCGAAGGAGTCATTAGTACAGAGTGATATAATTACATGTCAGTCAGTCATTACGTTTATAGGGACGGGAGCTCGAGTTATGGAAACACATGTGTATAGAACGAAGTACTATTTATTAGTGAATCATAGTGTTTGATACATCTCTTAAAGTAGTCCAATAATTAGGTCAACTTATATCTAAGTACTCTATATACTATACGCCATACCAAAAAGAAAAAAAAAAGTTTATGCTAATTTTTTTTTTTTGATACACGGAGGATTATAATCAATACATTAACTTATTATAGCTTACTTAACATACAATTTTGATCTATTCTTATGTACTATTTTCTCTTTATTATTCTTATCTAATATTACAACATTGGGTTCCTCATCTCTAATCACCTTA
This sequence comes from Aproaerema taeniolella, assembly GCA_949987775.1. Classification (NCBI taxonomy): domain Eukaryota; kingdom Metazoa; phylum Arthropoda; class Insecta; order Lepidoptera; family Gelechiidae; genus Aproaerema; species Aproaerema taeniolella. The sequence continues at coordinate 1,910,046 of OX465259.1, read as the reverse complement.
TACGGCCCTATGTATATTGGGTCCAGTTTGTTTTTCTAAGCTCAATTGATAATATGCCTGATTTAAGTCTAAATGAGTAAAATACATAGCGCCTGAAAGGGAATCCAATATATCTGTGATATTTGGTAAAGGAAATTTGTCATCTGCAATTCTATCATTTAGTTTTCTAAAATCAATCACTAAACGCATTTTCTTACTTCCATCTTGGTTAGTTTCCCTTTTTGGTACCAACAGAATAGAACTAGACCACTCACTCTTTGCGGGTTCAATGATATCATCTGTCAACATTTTTTTGACCTGTCTCTCTATTTCTTCGCGTTGAGAAAATGGTAGTCGGTACTGCTTTGTGTAAGCTGGATCTACGTTAGGTTTCAACTGTATGTTTTGTTCATACAACCCCGAAGTTGTCAACTTATCTCCGGGTAGGAAAAATAGATCAGAAAATTTCGCGCAAATATTTTGGATTCCAGTTCTTTCTTCCTTATTTAAATGTTGTAAATTTAGTAAGTTTAATACTTTTTTTACTCTGTCTACCTTTATTTCATTTTTTTCAAATGTACAAATCTTATAATTCGAGAGATGTTCTAACTCTGGCCTAAAATAAGTAAGATTTACTTCATTCTCCCTTGTATTCAATATCTGTATTGTTATTTTACCATCACGGGGTTTCGTAATCGAACTCGCTAAGAAAACTCCCTCGCATAACTCTTTCGGATAAACCAGGCACTCTTCTGTCATATCTGTTTGTATGTAAAATATTTTTTCACACCGTGGTGGGATGCTCATATAAGTATTTTTCATTAAACTCCCCGATTCTAAAGATATCAATATCCTTTTACTACCCAAATTAAAGCTTACAGTATTATTTTCGTAATTTATATTACATTTATATTTCGCCAACAAATCTTGACCAATTATTCCATCGGCCATGCATGGCAAGTGTTTTAAAACGTGAAACTTATGATTCATTTGTATTCCAGGATTGGATAAATTTAGATAAACAAATCCTTCTGTTCGTAATCTACCTCCTATGCCATTTATATCAATGGATTGTTTATGTATCGGTTCATTCAACTGCGATATGATCTCATACTTCACGGCTGATAGTGATGCTCCTGTATCTACTAGCCACCTTTTTCTCAATCCACATACTGATAATTCAATTATATTACTATACTCACAAGATAATATGGTGTTAAGCTCGAAAAAACTCTAAAGCGTTGCTATCGGCACCTTTGGGATTTTCAGAAGTCTGGGGTTCACTGTTCGAGGTCTCATTTTCAGTGGTGTCCACAAAATGCATATTGTTTCGATTATTACTACCTCGCATGTTATAGTTGTTATAATTTCCGCGGCCACGATACCCGTTTCCGCGGCCACGATAACCCCGAGTACCCGATGGCTGGTTTGCCTGATTTTCTGAGTTAGCAGAATCTGACCACCTCGGTGTTACACTGCCTCTCCTCGATCGACCACGGTAGTTTCGTTGACCACGTCCTCGTCGATTAAAGAAAATGTTACCTTCTTGCTCCTGTGTGTAGTTTGTAGAGAGCTCCTCGTCCTTCGCCGCTCTAATGACATCTTTGAGCGTTTGGTAGTTTCTTGCTGTTAAAATGATACGTAAATCACGATTTCGCAACCCATCAATGAATCGTTTTATTGCAATTTTCTCGTTAATCGGTTGTAAGACCTTAAATGTTCCATCATTTCCATCGGCTTGCGCAATCGTTAGCCTTACTAATAAGTCCTCTACATTCTTACCGTAATCCTCCAATGACCTACCTTGCTGAGACACGCTGGTTAATTCAGCATGAACTGCCGTACTAGACTGTTGGGTTAGTAAATGTTTTTTCATATCCAAAATTAATGCCGTTTCTGAGTCATAACTGGGTGAAAGCCTTAATTTCGCATTCTGTGTTAATCGGGTTTTTAATACAAACTGTATTAGTAACTTTTTCCCTTCCGCGTCTAACATAGCGCAATAAAGTTCAATGGCATCTATTAACCTTTTTGTGCTTTCTTCATCCCCAGTCATTTGCGGTAAAATCGAAACAGCAGTTTTTAAGTTAAATTTCTCCATGGTTTTTGGTTGTTTTTTTTTCCTCAAAACTACTCGAACAAAATTCGGCAATCTTTTTGTACAATTCACGTATCTCTTTAGTCAATTCGTTTATTAATAAAATTGAATCCTCTGAAATTTCACCTTTTGATATTTGTGTTCCTATCAAATCTATAGCAGTATTAAATTCTGATAAATAGTCATTAGCAACCTCTAATTTTTTACTCTAAGTTTCTGGAGTTCGCCTGTCTTTCGGCAATTTAATTAAGTTATCTTTTATATTTTTTAAATTATCCTTTACTTTGATAAGAACACTAGTCATAGCTTATCAGTGAAAGATATACCACATAATAATATATACTACTTCATAATATAATATTTACTTACTAGTTGATGTCCATACTTATGTTAATACCTATACCAGAATATAACTAATTTTTATACAGTACTCACTATTACCCCCATATATACTCGTAAGTTACTCTATGCTCACTATTCACTTGTCATTTTAGATCTCTCAGTTTTCCATTTTTATATACGCCTTAGATCTCTCAGTTTTCCATTTCACTGCACTATTCACTCACTATTCACCACGCATTGGAACGTAAAAGTCAATTGCACTTTTATTTTCTCTTCCTCTTTACTTTACTCAGCTGTTAGACGTCAAGGGGCTAGGGCGGGCGTAGAAGAATTCAAAGCTTCTGTAAACGCAACATACCAGCGTCTACACCTCGTTCAACTCGCTTGTTAAAGCACTTCAAGCAGTAGCGGATCACGATGACAACCATTACAATAACGAACAACATAATTATCACCAGCATGCTCCAGGATATCATTCCCATATGCATCTCGACGTTTGTATTCGATACGTAGTTATTGTACCCAATCTGTGTCAGAAATTCCTTAGAATCCGGTTTCGGCGCTTTTGAATTACACATTATTCACTTAAAATTAGTAATCTCGCACAAATCTTTTGAAAAGTTCTCACTGTAATCACAACTCCATATATGTGTCACGCGTCCGAGGCTGACCAACGCAGGGTCGCCATATAGGGACGGGAGCTCGAGTTATGGAAACACATGTGTATAGAACGAAGTACTATTTATTAGTGAATCATAGTGTTTGATACATCTCTTAAAGTAGTCCAATAATTAGGTCAACTTATATCTAAGTACTCTATATACTATACGTTACCTCTCATCGTAATCTTCGTGCATGGCGCAGATCTCTATGAGGATGGCGTTGGGGGCGCCGGTGTACCGAGTGATCGCTTCCGAAGGAGTCATTAGTACAGAGTGATATAATTACATGACAGTCAGTCATTACGTTACCTCTCATCGTAATCTTCGTGCATGGCGCAGATCTCTATGAGGATGGCGTTGGGGGCGCCGGTGTACCGAGTGATCGCTTCCGAAGGAGTCATTAGTACAGAGTGATATAATTACATGTCAGTCAGTCCTTACGTTACCTCTCATCGTAATCTTCGTGCATGGCGCAGATCTCTATGAGGATGGCGTTGGGGGCGCCGGTGTACCGAGTGATCGCTTCCGAAGGAGTCATTAGTACAGAGTGATATAATTACATGTCAGTCAGTCATTACGTTACCTCTCATCGTAATCTTCGTGCATGGCGCAGATCTCTATGAGGATGGCGTTGGGGGCGCCGGTGTACCGAGTGATCGCTTCCGAAGGAGTCATTAGTACAGAGTGATATAATTACATGTCAGTCAGTCATTACGTTACCTCTCATCGTAATCTTCGTGCATGGCGCAGATCTCTATGAGGATGGCGTTGGGGGCGCCGGTGTACCGAGTGATCGCTTCCGAAGGAGTCATTAGTACAGAGTGATATAATTACATGTCAGTCAGTCATTACGTTACCTCTCATCGTAATCTTCGTGCATGGCGCAGATCTCTATGAGGATGGCGTTGGGGGCGCCGGTGTACCGAGTGATCGCTTCCGAAGGAGTCATTAGTACAGAGTGATATAATTACATGTCAGTCAGTCATTACGTTACCTCTCATCGTAATCTTCGTGCATGGCGCAGATCTCTATGAGGATGGCGTTGGGGGCGCCGGTGTACCGAGTGATCGCTTCCGAAGGAGTCATTAGTACAGAGTGATATAATTACATGTCAGTCAGTCATTACGTTACCTCTCATCGTAATCTTCGTGCATGGCGCAGATCTCTATGAGGATGGCGTTGGGGGCGCCGGTGTACCGAGTGATCGCTTCCGAAGGACGCGACATCAGCGATGCGGACGGGCCTACTGTGTCAAAGTCAAAGTTAAAGAAGCTTTATTGACGATTTGACAATTTTTAGCTTATTTTCTTCGATTATAAAATCTAAGAAACTAAGTGCTGGAATAATGTGCCCCCTTGCGGGATTCAAAGAGTAATTAATATTCATTTAAACGACTATATACAAATCGATAAAGCCACATATATTTATTCGAAACTTAGAGTGACCTGATGCCTGACTAATTACGTTATTTTCTGGCAAGTTTTCGCTGCTACATGTTATTTATTTATTTTTATTTAATTATTAGATACAGATACATGATTTTTGATTTTATTTATTATAAACGATATAACATAAACGCATGCATACACAACACGCACACACACATACACAACTCTTCACAAACTTTCCACGCACAAAATTAGATACCGCACAGACTTTGTAATCAGGGTTCTGGCAGAATATCAGCGCTGCTGTGTGCAAGCAAAACAGCAACATGCTGAGTCAGCGCCTTTTTGACTAACACTTTGTATTATTTTAAGTTTGATTTGTTTGTTATTTTTGTTGCCGTGTTAGTTGAATAAAGTTTTTCTATTCTATTCTAAGAAAGTTCGGTTAAAAATCGTCAATTAGGTCAAATAATTCGTATAGTTTTGCATACATTCCTGTCTGTCTCGATAAACAGATATTCAAATACTTTAACGATTGCCGATTTGACATTAAGTTGCTATGTTGATTATCGAGTACCTACTTCAAAGATATTACCATATTAAAAATGTAGGATTTTGTGACACTTACGAACAGACATAATGCAGCTCTACTTACGGGACTTCTTTTTAACGTAGTGTTCAACCGCTTCGTACATATGTTCGGCGACCTGGCCAGTCGTTTCCATGGTCGATAACCCTCCCAGCACATTTTTTTGCAGATTGTTATTTGGCCTAGAATAAATACAGATGTTCATTCATTCATAAGCTCACGCCTTTGTCCCATTAGGGTAGGCAGAGACCACAATTTGCCACTTGCTACGATCCAAACACACCACTTTCGCTTCCTCTACATTCATAATTCGCTTCATACATGCTCTTCGGATTCCGGTACTCGTAACACGGTATTTTCTCAGTACATCACCAATCCTAGCTATTTATTTCCAACCCTTGTCTGTGAGCGCCACCGGGAGCCGGTCGATGTCATTTTTGGCCCTATCTGTGGCGCCGACCGGCTCCCGGTCGGTGGCGGCGGAAGCGTTTTTTGTTGCGCCTTTTTTATCACCGGTTTTTGCTGTATCACTTTCAAAGCTATATAAAAAGGTTACGTAATCGGCAGGACGACAAAACAGTCACACGTTTCGTCTATGCGCAGTACAAAACACGTGACTAATCACCACTTGAAATTAGAGTCGCGCGCGGCTCGAGTGTATGGTGTCGGGTTACAATTTATTGCGTAAACCAAAATAGGGTTATTATCGTGAAGGTTAGTATTTGAATATAATACAGAAAAAAATTGATAAAACATATATAATAGTTAGTTCTGTTTAATATTATAATCACTTATATGCATAATTCTAATTAAAATCAAAGTAATTCCAGTTTGAATGAAAATTCCAATCAGAATACCCCTGTCTGCAGAGCGACCGGCTCCCGGTTGCCACAGATGAGGGGGGGGAAGGGCTTAATGACATCGCAGAAAAGAGGTTAACCAGTTGTCAATAATGGAAATAAATAGCTAGGACAGCTAATACCATTTTCTATATTACATAGGCAGTTTAATCAAAGAAGAAGAAGCGGCAGGCAGAGGAAAGGGGATTAATTATAATATAATAAAACCGTCAAGTGCGAGTCGGACTCGCGCACGAAGGGTTCCGTACCATTACCTATAAAACTGGCCAAGTGCGAGTCAGACTCTATAAAAACCATTATCTCTGTAAAAACGGCAAAAAATCACGTTGTTGTATGGGAGCTCCCTTAAATATTTAATTTATTCTACTTTTTAGTATTTTTTCTTATAGCAGCAACCGAAATACATCATCTGTGAAAATTTCAACAGTCTAACTATCACGGTTCATGAGATACAGCCTGGTGACAGACGGACGGACAGGGGAGCCTTAGTAATAGGGTCCCGTGATATAACACAGCCATTTGTAAGGAAACACCCGGTCACGCCACTACTTTCATCTCTCTCTCTCATTCTTTTCCTCTTGGGGGCGGGCCATCTTTAAATAACGTCACACGAATTTCATGATTTTTTGAACCCCCCCGTCCTTGTCACAGCTGGTCACATTTGTGAGACTCCCTCCTCCCTAGTGTGACGTCACACATTTTGCAATTTTACATCTAGTAGGGAATTATTGAATAAAAAAAGCGGTTGCGAAATAAGTAATGTTTCCATTAAAAAAAATTTTAAATAAAATTAACATAAAAAGTAACATTTCAAGAAATTTACAATTTGAACCTTATGTTTATACAGATAAGAGTTGCAAATGTATTTGAATTTTTCGTTAATAGTTCAAAGTTCGTGTTTTAACACTTAGATATAATAGATCTTGAAATGTGACGTCATAGACGGAGAGCTAGCGACCAAATCGGTCGTGTGGCTTCAGCTGTATTGAAACTCAGTTAGCTACTTCCCTGAACAACCTTTTCCTATAATCTTCGTGCTGGCAGGCCGCGGGCGGTGGGTGCGGGTGTAGTGGGGTGGGGAAAAAAAAGAAAAAAAATGTGGGCTCAGCGACTTTAATTTTTTTTTTCAAACAGTTGCTCTGTACTCCCTGTGCACCCAAAAAAAAAATCGATCGGGTGGTGGGAAGGGGTTGTCAGCGTTAATTAAAAGTACCAAAATAATAATAATTTTCGTGTGGGCTCAGCTGTATCTGACGCGAGATTAATCAATATGTAAGCCCCAAAAAAATAGCCCTGCAAAAATATCGGTGGAAAAAAAAGCCAATACAGCTGAGCCCACACGAAAATTATTATTATTTTGGTACTTTTAATTAACGCTGGCAACCCCTTCCCACCACCCGATCGATTTAAATATTTGTTTGGGTGCACAGGGAGTACAGAGCAACTGTTTGAAAAAAAAATTAAAGTCGCTGAGCCCACATTTTTTTTCTTTTTATTCCCCACCCCTTTACACCCGCACCCACCGCCCGCGGCCTGCCAGCACGAAGATTATAGGAAAAGGTTGTTCAGGGAAGTAGCTAACTGAGTTTAAATATAGCTGAAGCCACATGACCGATTTGGTCGCTAGCTCTTATACTATCACGAAATGAAGGACCCCTCCCACACCCTTGTCACACAATGTCACAATTCGTCGACCACCTTCCTCCCCCTTAACGTGTGACGTAATTTATGGATGGCCCCTTGCGAGAGCAAACAAGATAGGACTCATGTGCTATTCGTAAGAATTTATTTCTAACTAATTTCCGTTCAATGCTAGGTTACGTTCTCGGTGTTAAATACTTACCTAAAAAAATCCGGCATCCGCAGATACTCAGTGGGTATGTTAACGATGTCGAATTCGTCCTCTTCAGAGTCCGTGATGTCTTGGTAGAGGTTTATGAAGGCGTCGTGCGATACCTGGCCCAAGAGCCGGGCTTCAGTGCTATCGGCGCCCATGGTACTTACGTTTGATGGTACCTGGAACACAGATTTACAAACATTTACAAATAAATAAAATAAATAAACGCTACACACTCAAAGACCCACACTAAGGTTTTCCCTTGTGTCGTGGGTCCCTTGGAACACACAAAGACAAACACAAACACCCATGACCCGAGAACAAACATCTGCTTTTTACACAAATGTTTAACCCGCCGATCAAGAGGCAGTGTCACTACCACTCGACCAAGCAAGCCGTCTAAGACAAACAAAAATGTAAACATTGAAACCGTTTTTATTTAAGGTCAAAAATTTTTCTGTTTGTTGGTTTTAGTACAAATGTCTAGGTTTCATTTTAGTAAGTGAGTTAATTTCCTCTTTAATTGCATTTGTACAGAACCCCACGTAGTTGACGGTGAAGGCTGGTACACAAATTAGTGGATAGTTTGTTTGATTAGTTCCAAGTTAAAGATTCACCCACAGTTAAACAGTTTATTAAAAGTTCCACAAAGTTCACACACAAGTTAAGTTAATATAAGTTGGTTTTAGCCTAATTAGGTCAAAATGTAAATGTGTAAACTAAGTTGAATCATCAAATAAATGCAAGTGCGCGAGTTATGATTAGAATGTACGGTTCCGTACAGCATTTTTCCGTAAATTAAGATTCAATCTCTTAATATGAGGTAGGTATTTTACATACCAGAATGTATGTATAAAACATAGTTAAAACCCTGAAGATGATGTAAATCGAATCGGTCGGTGTAGATTTTGAGTGCAATGTGTTTTCGGAGAAACGTATACAGGACTTTAGGTAAATCTCTTTCAACCTCTCGGGTGGTTAATAAGTCCATGAAATTGAACAACTTTCCCCCAATAATAGGTCATAATACGAAAAAAAATTTTTTGAGTTCCCATAGAAAATGCACTTTATGCTGATGAAGTTTGTATGGGAACTCAAATTTTTTTTTCGTATTTTACCAACTGCACATCCGCCGTCATGGCTTTAAAATGAATGTAATTTTTGGATTCAGAACCCCAAATAACCCATTTTCACGAAACCTATTTAAACGTTGGAATAAAGATCAGCAACCCTACGAAAATGCTTAGATTTTAAAATGGATGCCACTTGAAAACCCACCCAACACGCTGGAAACCCATGTTGGTATTTTCGAAAAAAGATGTCGGCCAGTGATTGAGTGGTAAACGACCCATAAATTATTGTAATCATTTTAACAATGATTTTTATACTAGTTCCACTTATTTAATTAAGTGGAACTAGAGTAAAAATTATGTTTTTCATTTTTAATATTGAGTTCCATCAAGAAGCAACAACACAACTAATGTAATAATAAAAATAAATAAAAAAACAAATAAAAGCTTACTTTCGCTACGTTGTCAAAAACAAACGAAGTTGACATTGTTTCCATAGCGTCTCCAAATCTGAGAAATCAAATGCTTATTTTAATCTTTAAAAACATCAAATAAATATCTGCCGCGTGGCCTTATAGGACTCTCGGATATCTCGTGCGGTACAAAGCGACTGCAGTAAAATAAAATATAACGTCTGTACGCTTTGGTTTCGGCCTCACGCATGTCGTGTGGGTATTCATCCCAGTACATAATCCTTTGTAATCAAATAATGGTAAAATTACTAGTTTTAAGCATATAATTTACTAGCTTTCCGCCCGCGTGGACTACAGGTTATATCGTGCCCAGCTGTGGGATAAAATATAGCCTATGTCCTTTTCCAGGCTCTAATCTATCTCTGTACCAAATTTCATCAAAATCTTTCAGTAATTTAGGCGTGAAAGACATACAGACAGACAGACATAGTTACTTTCGCATTTATAATATTAGTAAGGAAGTTTATAACGGGTTCTTACCGCGATTTTTCAACCCGTTATACTGGGTGAAAAAAAACCTAGCTATATTCAAAATCCATAACCAGTAACACTCAGAGAACACATTTATGAAAAAAAATATACTATTTTTTAATATTTTTTCCATGGGAATAATTCATTTTTTGCCTAAACGTAGACATTACTCAAGTGGTAGCACTTGGGGGGTGCGCCCGAGTGGTATCTACGTTTAGAAAAAAAAATACCTCCCCCCCGCCCCCAAAAAAAAAAAGTGATCAATAAGTAATACTGATTAAGGATTTTTAATAAAGCTAGGAGGTTCTTTTTCAACCTGTAATATGTTTAAAACGAGATTAAAGGCTGAATTTAAATGATCGAAAACCAAAGAGATTTACTTAGCCCATGAAACTGAACAACTTTCCCCAGGGAACCTATGTGAAATTCTCAAAAAAAACAGAGAGATCCGACATGGACTGTGACGTCACATGTCACTACGTCCATACAAACTCCGTATTAAATTTCGTTTTGCTAGAAAGAGATAGAAATAAATCTTCGATGGCTTATATCTTTTTTAATTTCATAGTTATTCGAAAAATAGTTTTACTAAACTGTTTATTACATGAACGAGGATTTTTTTTAATTTAAAAAAAATCATGCATATTCCCTATTATATGCGAGTCAAAAGGTGAACTGAATCGTATCGCCATCTAGTGCCGAAGTTGCGTACTACTACACCCCATCTCTTTCCGTGGGTGTCGTAGGAGGCGACTAAGGAAACACAAATGAGACCTGCCTCCTAGTAATCCATCCCAGGCAACGACACTTTATTTTTTTCTGAATCTGAGGTGTCGTCCTATGGTCTCATGCGGTGTGGTAGGCTCTGTGAAGGGCCGTCTGGATCGCGACCACCCTCCTACCGAAGTCCGACGCCAAACAGCTTGCTGTGTTCCGTCGGTGCGTGGGAGTACCAGTGCCTTTATAGGCATTTTCTGGGTTAACTCGCTCCATCGTTGACCTCATCTTTGACCTTTATGGTCAAGATTGAGGTCAAGAGTTAACCCATCTTATAAAAAAAAACATTCTCAACACGTAACTCAATAACGGTTTATATTGGGTGACTTTCAATTGGTTAGCGAAAATTAAAGAAGTGAATCAGCCCAGTATAGGCTTGAGCGTATGTAGGTATGACTAGCATCCCGCTCAAGACTTCGATCCCGAGGGAATTTGGGAAAATTATGTAGCCTATTTTACACAGGGAATCGGTCCAGTAGTTTTTAAGTTTATTCGTTACATACAAAAATAGATAGATAGATAGATAGATAAAAACTTTATTCACTGCTATTACAATCATTGTCAATAATAATAATAATCTTATAACTAAGTATTAAGTAAAAGTAAAACTACAATTAAACAATAAGTAAGGCAGTGAAAGGGCGCTGACTCAGCATACGTACTGTGGGTAAACCACTTTGGATTTCCCACAGCGCTGATCTTCCGCCAAGACCCAAAAAAGTGACAGAAGAGCTTATCCAATGGTAAGAATTTGAAAAATGAAAAACATACATAAAAATAAATATGAAACTAACGTATTGTGAGCTATCCTTTCGCAAAATTAATAAATATACTTATCAAGCAAAAAACATTCCAATCCCTACGTAATAAAATAATTGTCAAAATTTAATTTAAAAAACAATGTAAATGGAAAAGGCGATTGGGAAGTCAAAACAAATCTTTCCTCTTTATAATATTAGATAACTCACAAGCTCGGCGAGTAGAGTTCGCTCATGTGCTTGGGCAGGCTGCAGACCTGGTCGAGGTCCACCTTGCGCAGGCCGGCGTACGGCGACAGGTCGTAGCCCTCCTCCAGCGCCTCGTAGTTGATCGTAGTGTTCAGACACATCACGCCTACTGCCAATTCTTTGTGCTGAACAGAAAAAACTGAACGTTTTGGAAAAAGTTAAAAAGTAGATATCGCCGGAAAATTATAAAAACTTCACAAATGAAATTATAATCTTCCGCGACATTACTTACCATTTGCCCAATAAAATAACAATTCCACGAAACTTTAAAAGCCGCCTGCATAAAGTTAGGTTAGGTTAACAAAAACAAAAAAAAACATTAAGTTTAAGCTTTAATTTAATGTTTTTTTTTGTTATCCGGTTTGGTTCCCTATGTCGAATTTTTGTATTAATTTTTGTTGATTAAACCCTGTTACTTTATAAATCTCGACTTCTTTATTTAATTTGTGTTTCGGCCATTACCACCCTTACATTTATCGCTGAAGTCTGTTAAGTTTTTTAGGTTTGGTTAGGTTGGGTGCATTAATATTATTTAAAACTACTGTTAAAGTGAAAAAAGTTGAGGCAGATCACAAGGTACCGAGAAAGATCTTACTGAGAATAATTTTCCACGTTAAAAACGTATGAGTCACCGACTTCAATTCTAACAGTTCGCACAAAGTAGATATCTAGTATTTTTTATGGACTACAATGCTTATTAGCAGATAACTAACTACAAGCAGAAATGTCATTCATTTATTTAGATGATGTTCTAGTTTGTAGTATTTTTTGTTTTTGTTGGTTTTTTTTAAAGCGCTGAATAATTTTTGATAAAATTGATATGGGACCTCTTCAGGAGTATACTCTTTCGAACAAATAAAAATTATTCAAATCGGTTTATAATTGCCGGAGTAATCGCGTAACAAATATACAAAAAAATATATATATACAGTCGAATTGAGAACCTCCTCCTTTTTTGAAGTCGGTTGAAAATTATAATATTATGGTTTTGAAAATGTGCTCGTGTGCAGAATCCGCAGTACGCATTATGCGTATACGAAATAATGCGTATACGAAATCCGTAGAAAACCTAATGTGTGCGTGGAGTAATTTCTCGTATATTTTATACGCTTACGTGTACGCGTGGCTTTCCTGTAACTTCAAGGCTCCCTTTACGTCGCTTTTAAGATAATATTAATTTCTTTTCATAAATTTTGTGATTTGTTTTTCCTAAAATTAGTTTTTTGGTTAGTTAATAACTAATGGGATAGACGACTTTTTTTTATTATTATTTAAATTGAAGCTTCAGTTTCAGTTACTTTCAGTTTCTTTATTGGTAATAGGAAATATTACAGGTCAGATTCTTAATTAATATAAGTATGTAACTCGTATAAAGCTATCATAAATCAAAATAAAAGAACAATTCATGAGGCGTCCTCGGCCAAAAAGTCTTTGAAGCTATAAAATAGCTTCTCAAAAAGCCATTTTTTCAATTTAAATGTAAAAGCGTTGGTGGACGCTGCATCTTTCACAAAGTAAGGGAGGCGGTTATACACTGACGGGCCCAGTACATACGCGGACTGTTCCGATTTAGTCAGTTTATGAAACATAGTGACGAGTTTGTCTTTGTCCTTATTGCTACGCAAATTGTAACGTAGGTTAATGCGCTTTTGTTCATATTTGTCGAAGTTCGCAAATACAAACACTCCCACTTGGTATATGAATTCACACGGTAAGGGCAAGATCTTAAAGTTGACGAAAAGGGGCCTGCATGATTCGTCGTGCATGATTATAAATATCTTGGTGTAAATAGATTTTTTTAAATATTTTAAAAAATAAGAAAGATATGAACGTTTAATTAAAATCTTTCAATTAGATAGAGAGGAAAATACGGAACGATAATGTCACAGTTGAGTACCGCCAAATAAATTCAATAAAAAATTTCTTTTTGCGAAAAAGAGATAGACTATAAGTTTTGAAATACGATTTTAATTAATATTAATATTAAATATCAGTTATTTACCCTATCAGTCTGCTTTTAATTTTTATAACAGTTTATTTTTTGGGTGTGTAGTGTTTATTTATAGTTTACCTCGCACACAACCAAGACACGATCTGACTCCGGATGGCGAGCCACCAGCTCACTGATGTAATAGTCTCCGTACAGCTCTCGTAGCCTCTCAGAGTGGCGCTCGATTATCGGTATCAGGTCGTCGTTGTCTTCTTCACTGAAAATTATAACATCTAACTATTAATAAAATAAATCTCTTTAATATTCACTAGTGAAATTATAATCTTCCCCGATATTAAAATTTGCCTGCCCCGAACACCATTCTCGTGGAAATTTTCCACCTTCTATCTATATTATAAAGAGAAAAGATTTGATTGTTTGTTTGTTTACATTGAATAGGCTCCGAAACGACGGGACAGATTTTAAAAATTCTTTCACCATTAGAATCCTACATTATCCGGGATGGACATAGGGTACATGATTTTCCCTAATTCCCACGGGAACGAAGTCCCGAGCGGAATGCTAGTTTAATATATTTTCAAATAAACGGACCTGCCCTTGTAGTCTTCACCATTTGATTCGATATTTCGATACCACAATTTTATTCGATACCAAGTCGGAGAAACTCATTGCATCTTTCTCTTTCGCTATACAGATGACGGTGACAAGACAATCATGTCGATTGTCGAAAGGCGATTCAAAATAAGTCTCAATTCGGCACTGCCCAAAAAGTGCTTGTAACTTTTTAACGGAAGGTCGAGCAAATCTGATACTTGATGTCTGAGTTGGATCAATTAAAAACTAGTCCCTAGGGATATCATTTCTTCACTACGTAGTTGGAGTGGGCAGTGCCGAAATAAGCTTATTTCGGCACTGCCTCAAAAATTAGAGCTCTTTATTTGAATAGATATCAACTGACGGGCCTGGCTTTAGCTAAGTACTGGCAGATATTTGGTACTAACACAGCCCGACGGACCCTAAGCCGTGGACACACGTCGTTTCGGTCGGCGAGGTAGAGCGCGGGCAGCTGGTCGGCCGGGATGCCGCGGTCCATCGCCTGGATGCGGCGGAACGACGCCTCGGGGCGAGACGAGCCGGGCATCAACTCTACACAAAACAAATTTAATTCGCGAATACCCAATGAGACTCCACTTGTCGGCCGGTTTGGTCAGATGATAATGACGGTGCCTTTTGATCGACGGGTTCTAGTTTCGATTCCCAGTCGGGGCAAACGTTTGTGTAAAAATCAGATGTTTGTTCTCGGGTCATGTGTGTTTGTGTCTGTCTTTATGTATGTTCCGAGGGAAAACCTTAGTGTAGGCCTTTGAATGTGTAGCGTTTATTATTGTTTATTAATGTCTGTACGAGCCACAGTTTGCAACCCGTAATCTTTAAGTTAAGTTACACCACAGACAAATAGTTCGAGTGCACAGGAAAGTTGATAAAGTAAGCACAAGTTGTCAGTTGGGCGGTTTATTGCACACTAAATACATTAATTACGTATAATGAACCTTGTAAGGCGCGTGACCTTCGAGTTTAGGTAAATGTGCTTCGTACAATGTCATCAGAGGTGATTGCCAAAGAAAACAACTTATAACAGTAAAAGTTTGCATTTCTTTTGCATTCAATTGACATTGACAAATTATTTTTAACTAGCTTCCCGCGCGGAACTTCGTTCCCGTGGGAATTCGGGAAAATTATGTACCCTATGTCCATCCCGGATAATGTAGGATTCTAATGGTGAAAGAATTTTTCCAATCGGTCCAGTAGTTTCGGAGCCTATTCGATGCAAACAAACAAACAAACAATCAAATCTTTCCTTTCCAATCGGTCTAGTAGTTTCGGAGCCTATTCGATGCAAACAAACAAACAATCAAATCTTTCCTCTTTATAATATGTATAGATTAGATATAGATTGATATATGAAAGCAAGTCCGAATTCAAAGTCAAGAAAAATTAAAACTTCTCTTTATACAAATAGGGTCCAACGGGCGGTTTTCTACTTGACGACATGGCAACGGCGGGAAGCAAAAATGTATGAAAACATGTGACAGGTTTTTGCACTGACCGGCGCCGGCACCGGCACGGCGATGACTCCTCTTCATACATTTTTGTTTCACTGGTTACAGGCGCCGGTGCCGTGCCGTCAAGTGGAAAAATGAGCGGTGTCCTGTGTTGATTCGGAAGAGAAAATAGGCTCATTGCATATGCTAGGGTCGCAGAATAAAGAACGATACCTACCATAAAAATAAATAAATGTTTGTAATACCTCAAGTAACATAGAAATAAATAAAAGTTTAAATACTTACGCTGTCTAGTTTTATAGTTTTAAAAAAGC
This sequence comes from Aproaerema taeniolella, assembly GCA_949987775.1. Lineage (NCBI taxonomy): Eukaryota > Metazoa > Arthropoda > Insecta > Lepidoptera > Gelechiidae > Aproaerema > Aproaerema taeniolella. Next base: position 1,894,165 of record OX465259.1, on the reverse strand, counting down.
AAGTATTAACAAGAAAATCTAATCTAAACAAAGGCATGGACATTAAGTCTGTGGATGCTAATAATAACACAATAAAAAATAAATATCTTGTCGAGATCACTCGGATACGTACTGAGCGCTATTCTTCATCTTTTATATTGCGCACTGCCAAGGAATGGAATTCTCTGCCGGCGTCTGTATTTCCGAGTTCATACAACCCGAATATCTTTAAAGTACGAGTGAATAGGCTTTTTCTGGGTGAGCTCGCTATCCTCGACCGCATCCTTGCCCTGAGCAAGATTGTGGTCAAGAGCGAACCCATTCTTAATAAAATAAAAATAAAACTTACGCTGACAAGAAATGACAGTCTTGACAAGTCCAATGAAGTGCAGGTAGGAGTCATACATGAAGACAGAGTGTAGCATCGCATCCACCACTTCCCGGGAGTACTCCTTCTTCCAGCATAGCATGTGCAGGAACAAAGTGTTGCGAGCCGTCAGGTCTATTACTCTGGTCAAATAAAGATGTCGTAGATCTGTAGCAGCGGTGATAGCCCAGTTGATAATGAGCCAGACTTGTAATCCGAAGGTCGTGGGTTCAAATCCTGGTGCGGGCCTGTACCACTAAATTCGTCTTTTCGGATTTATGTACGGATTTCTAATTATCACTTGCTCAACGGTGAAGGAAAACATCGTGATGAAACCCGCCCGTCCAAGAAAATTTTCGAAAGACGAGCGGTCCACCAACCCGCATTGGGCCAGCGTGGTGGACTATGGCCTAAAACCCCTTCGTGTTTCGAAGGGGGGAGGCCCGTGCCCCTCGGTGGGGACGAACTTATATGGGCTGATGACGACGCTCACTCTCTCACTGGATTACTAGGAAGCAGGTCTCATTTGTTTTTTTTTAGTCGCTTTGGAAAGAGATAGGGTGGTGTTATTTTTATACTTTTGTACAAACCTTTACATACAACACAAAGGTCCGTATTACAGAACGCGACTCAGACTGATCTAAACTTAAGTAGCAGTCGTCTTTGTCATTTTGATAGTGACAGAAAGAGACAATCAATACTTGAGTATAAACCATAAGTATCAAGACTTGAGTTTCCTGTAATACGGGCTAAAGTGTACTCACTTGTATTTAGTCCAGATGTAGTCTTCCCATGCCGCTGAGTGTACAGAGGGTATCAGTGGATAATCCCTGGCTACTAAAAACCCGATGATATCGCCTGCAACGCTCAGCTGCGTTATAGCTAACACGGATTTGGTGCTGGAAAATAAAAGAACCGCAAAGTAGAAAAGTTTTGTATTTGGCTACTGTTTACATACATACATACATATACAGGGCTTTAGGTATCTCTCTTTCAACCTCTCGGGTGATTAATCAGTCCATGAAACTGAACAACTTTCCCAAGGAACATAGGTCAAAATACGAAAAACTAGTTTTGAGTTCCCATACAAACTTCATCAGCATATAGGTAGCGCATTTTGTATGGGAGATCATAATTTTTTTTTCGTATTTTGACCTATGTTCCTTGGGGAAGTTGTTCAGTTACCCGAGAGGTTGAAAGAGATTTATTTAAAGCCCTGTATACACTCACGCCTACGATCCCTGGGGTAGGCAGAGCATCTTGTGGTTCCAGCAATTACTGACTTGTACAGTATGCCTGGGAAGAGTTGGCAGCTGGCTCATCCTAAGATTTCCTTTCGCTCTCAGTCCAGGGTGGAAGTACTGGAAGTACCGTTTGATATGCAACTCTCAAGTCACAATTACTGACTTATACAGTATGCCTGGGAAGAGTTGCAGCTCGCTCATCCTAAGATTTCCTTTCGCTCCCAGTCCAGGGTGGAAGTACTGGAAGTATTGTTTGATATGCAACCCTCAAGTCACAATTACTGACTTTTACAGTATGCCTGGGAAGAGTTAGCAGCTGGTCGTTCTAAGATTTTCTTGAGCTCCCAATCCAGCGTGGAAGTACTACTGTTTGATATGCAAAATTTTCAGAAATTGACAATGATTCCAATTTATTTATTGTTTATTTATTTCTATTATTACTAATATTATAAATGCGAAAGTAACTCTGTCTGTCTGTCCGTCTTTCACACCTAAACTACTGAACCGATTTTGATGAAATTTGGTGCAGAGATAGATTTAGAGCCTGAAAAGGACATAGGCTACATTTTATCCCACAGTTGAGCAGGATATAACCTGTAGTCCACGCGGGCGGAGCCGCGGGCGGGAAGCTAGTTTATTATAATTTTGCACAAAGAAGAAATTATAATTACTTTCTTAGTAAAAAAAAATATATTTTCTCGTTTTTCAGACTAGTTATGAGACTATTCAACATTGTGTGTGACCATGTCCCAAACCAACGAGGTTTCTCTGTTAGCAAGTCACGGAAGTCGCGGGTCCTGTATCTGCCAAATACTGGAGCATTTTCCTAGACTATTAAAAGGAGTATCGTAACGAAACGAGTGTAAATAAAGGCGAAAGAAAGAATAACTCGTCCGTGGACTTTTAAGTCGATTAAGAGAATACCAAAAGCGTTTTTGAAGTAATATTAATATAATAACTTAATAACTCATTCTACTGCCTGCTATTATCGACCTCAATACTGTGACTATTTCCGTGGATGCACACACACAGCCAAACACACACACACACATACACACACACACACACATACACACACATACACATACAGACACATCATTAGTCTAGGTACTTTAAGTTTCCTTGAAAGTTTGTTTGGTTGAGTTTAGTTAGTTAAGTTTATTTGTCTGTTACTATAAGTTGTTATGGAAGAGCGGAGTCTCCTGGTACAGGCACATTACTTGCTTAAAAGGAGGCTCCATCCACTGAGCTACCTACAATAATCTGTAAACGAAAATAAACTATTTTTCATTTTTTCATTTTCATTATTATCCATACATTAAGCTCACGCCTTTGTCCCATTGGGGTAGGCAGCGACCACAGATTGCCACTTGCTACGATCCAAACACCTCTTTCGCTTCCTCTACATTCATAATTCGAAATAATGTTACTAGCCTTTTACTAGCGCAAAAATACATTCAATTCCCAATTTAAAAGGATAAGTTCATTCTAATTTGAACCTTATTACAAGCAGTCAAGAAAATTGGGTGGATACTTAACAGGGGAAACAAACCGCGCTTCAGTGACTGCCTATTATTTGTTCTTTCCTACCACATACTCCACATAACCGCGCATATCCACAAACAAACACACACACACACACAAACACACACACATATACACACTTGGCATACTGTGAAAACATCTTATTCCTGGTACTGTATTGTAAAAAGTAGTTACACTTTTGTTATTTCTTTAATTTTAACTAAGAACGTTAAATTTTTTCTTTTTACTTACCTTTGTTTTACAGTTGGCGTAGGTACCTACCTACAATGTATGTAATTTAATTATAAGAAGAGTGATGTTACCCGACACAGGCGATGAGCCTAATGGGTGGCACCTGTAGTTTTGAAGAACCCATTGTAGAGGAAATAAAGATTATTTATATTATTTATTTATTTACATAGGTAATCGCAGAATTGAGTCCCAAGCGTTAACTACACTGCCCAGGTCTCAGATCTCAATTTTAACTAGACGGAAACTCAGTCTTCAACAACGTATACAGTGGCAGGGAACCTGATGGGTGAACGAAGTGGCAATTTATCACGAGCGTTTCCGTGCTTCGGGCGGCACGTTAAGCTGTCGGTCCCGGCAGTTGACAATTGACTACGTCGTCGTTAAACCAAGTCAGAGGCCATTGTGCGGTTTGAAAACTGACGCCAGGGTTAGCCAAGTTCGCCACATACTAGATTACACCTACACGATAAGAAGAAGTCTTCAATTCTTCCAAATTAGTCGCCTAAGGGGCAAATTGGTCGCTCTCCTCCCAAATCATTTGGTGAAAACTATCCAATAGTCAATAATAGTGGTAGATTTAGATATAGATTAAATATGTACTTACATAAGATCAGCAATGCAATGAGGGCCAGTGACCCTGAAGGTCCTTTGCATGGGTTCAGTGCACAGTTCCCAGGCAGCCGTCACGTCTTCCATATCTGATAGTCTCGCGCGGCCTATCGCGGGCAAGCCTTTCGGTAAGGGCTTCTGCATCTGCATGACTTATGAGTATGAAACCGATGACCGAGAAAGCTTGATGATCGGTATATAGTGCGTTACAAAACTTGGTAACTGTATTCTCGAAACTAAAAATGTATTTAAAAGCGAGTAGATAAGTTGATTTTAAGTTTTCAGAGACGAATCGTCTCTTAGCTTGATTATATTTGTTTTGTAAAATCACAATTTAAATATCCATTTTGAAAGAAATTTCAAGCTGTGTTTATATTATTGACAGTGATTGGCAGTTAGTGCCAGAAAAATTGTATTGGCAGCAAGAAGATCCATGCTGATATGCGATCTCAAAATGTATATGGGGGGGTCAACTGAAATATAGATTCTACATCTATAGTACACTAATAGAAAGCTGTTATCAGCGAGTAAGGCCCGTATTACAGAAGGAGACTCAAGTCTTGATCTATACTTAAGTATTGATTGTTTCTTTCTCTATTAAAATGACAAAGATGACTGCTGCATAAGTATAGATCAGAGTCTGAGTCGCGTTCTACGGACCTAACACAGGCTACATTATTTTGCCGGATTCCCACGAGAACGAAGTCTGAGCGAAAAGGTAGTAAAAAATAAAATCAAACTAAAAGTTTCATCTTTTATACACTTATATTTATTTAGTATTCTTATTAAAAATTAAATTCCCTGAATTTTTAGAATACATGATGCAGTATCAATTTAGCAGGATCAGTATCAAATTTTTAGCAGTATGAAGCTGGCATAGCTTTTCACAGACAACTAATATTGTGATGGAATACAGTATTAGTTGTCTGTGAAAAGCTATGCCAGCTTGATACTGCTAAAAATGTTTGAGCTTCACTTAATTAAAAAAAAAGGTTTCATTAAAGTAATTATTCAAACCTAAATATACAAAACACATTTTACTAAAATAATTTAATTGTGTAACAACATTTCTCCTAGCTTCAATAAATAAAAGGGCTTCGTGTTGTAATCTGTATTTATAATGTTTTTTTCCAAATAAGATGGCGAGCGGTGGTCTTGACGCTTCTAAACCGTGAGTATTAATTATACTAACGCACAGGACTCACTCGATTTGGCAGACTTAAACAATCCTATCAAATTAAGCGGGATATGTCCGATATTAAACTTTAATAGTTGTGCGCTACAATCAATTCGTAGCGTTATAACCACCGTTGGCCTTCTCATCTGACGCAAAGTATAGTTTTTGCAATAGTGCACTTGTTCCGTGTCAAATTTTATACGCAACGCATATAATCTGTCTACCAAACATTCTCTAATGTTTCAGATGTCACTATATTTATCTCTTACGTTATGTAGATAACTTTTTATTTATTTCGATGAAAACATTTAATGACGTCGTCGAGAATTCACTATTAAACTGCACACGGTTTGTCTTAATGTCTAATTCTTCAGCCATAGGAATTATCTAGTCGAACGTCCAAAAACTAATAGGTTGATTTGTGCGTACTCGCGCACGCACACTATGACAACGAGCGTATACAATTTTAATCACAAGGACAAACGCAAGTGTATTGGAAATCTCTTTAAAAAATTTAACACCAGAAATTTCTTATTATACGTGAAATTAAATGATTGCGCCACCTTATAAAATAAGTTACTGCAACAGATAGTAAACAATTAATGTTTGCTGCATTTAAAATCAAGTCATGTGAGGTATATAACCTGAAGTTAGTGGCTTAACGTTGAAATTAGATTCAAAACTAGCTATAAAAATAACCAAACAACCTGCGTTGTCTGAATGCACAAAGAACTTATCTAAAATAAGCTAATAAAACAACCATTCGGTCAGAACAGATAATTTATAGTTAAATACTATTTTCGAAAGTTGATTTTGCAATAAATATGAGCCCAAATTTTTGCTAAGTGAATAATGTATTATCCTAAAGTATTAGTTCCATGAGAAACTTAAAATGTAAAGTCCATGAATTATATAAGGTCCTAATTTATTAGTCACTTTCCTTTTAACACGTTATTGTGTAGGTCAAAATATATCACTTGAGTCAAAAAACAAAGGCATAATATTAAATTTAAAAGGTCTTGAAAAATTTTGTTATGATATTTTTTCATTACTATGTTGAATAAACCCATCCATTCAAACGTAAATAATAATGGCAGTAGTAGAGCGGGCGAGCGGGGAGTGTACGGCTATAATCGAAAGAGAACTCCTTTATCCATTTAAAGATAATTCCTTTATCTTTAAATGGATTTTTATTTTTTATTTTTTTTACAAAATTTAATTTTCAGATAATTAATTTTTATGTTGTTTTTTGGAATACTATCAACCTATACAATAACGCCTTAGAAGGTAAGTGACTAATAAATTAGGACCTTATATATCGTGTGCTGGCGAGTTTTTCAACAAAATATATTTACAGATATTGTGGAAACTTAAGATATATAAAACCTTAAGAAACTTAAGATAAGTTACCTAAGAATTGAACCTAATGTTAATTGTTTTGTGTTCAAGCTACTGCGTGAACAAAACAGTATACTTAAAGGGAATTTAAAATATTGCTTACGTCAATGTTAGGCGGATAGTAACCTAAATAAAAATTTCGATTTCCGTAAGAATATAATTATAATTGGTGGTTTTACTTTTCCGGACAGAATAACTTCTTTTCGATTGGTAATAAGAATGTTAACTAACTTATTTACTTACAAAAAAAATTTACGGTATAAACAAAATGTACATCGGTAACCACATCTTCGGTTTGGTGATACAATGAATTCGTACCAAAACACTTTCTTATCGTGATGTCATGTTGACGAAGGCAAATATATTCATACGGTCACCAGAAAGCGCTCGAAATACCCCTACAATACAATACATTATGTTCCAAAAAGAGTGTTAAAGATAAGATTTTCACGAATTGACTGATAAACAGGGTAAGTTTTTATGAATATTTCGTGTAAATTGGTCAGTCAACACTCATTTTATTTACTTCCAGCAGGCCGAGTACGATAGTGACAGCACCGGACAATACCGCGGTCCTATGTCAAAATGTCAACATTGACAACGCCATAGGGCGAGCAAGCCTTTGCGCGGGACCCTCGCGCAATCAAAGTGAAGTTTCAGCGTGAGCCGAGCGCGAGTTTGTCGTTATCGTGCTAGAGCTGCTGATTCGATTTTTTTTAGTATAAAAGTTAGTATTTAATATTGTAACCCAGTTGTCTTATGTTTTATCTTGTCATACGTAATGATATTAAATATTAAATAACTCCGACACTAACGCCGTCTGATAAGCGAAATAAAAGCCTTCATCAAGATAAAACTACAATTATCCTAAGTAATACATTTTTATTAAATCATTACACTAATCGAAATTAAACCAGACACACAGAAAATGTTTAGTTACTGTATTACCTATGCAATACAGTTAAGTTATAACTATAACTTTGAGATATCTGTGTATAAAAATATGGTCAATACAATCCTATACTATGTCATTGTGGGCGTTAAAAATGTGCAATACAAAAAAGCTATTTCATTTCCTAATTCATGAGATACTCATTTTTGAATATAGGCGAACTAATTTTAAGGATTTCATTTACTTTTTAACTTTATTCTAACTTGTTAAAATAGACAAAATTTTAAACATCTACTGATAAACTTATAGCGACGTCTAAGGGACCAAGAATAAGCCTGACTTTAGCGCTAAATACGTCAGAAATATGTTACTCCCAACATGTTATTGTTAAAGTCAGCCATAGCGGATCCTACCTATAAGCGAAGTGGACAAGATTGATATTATACTTATCATTAATAATAAATACACGCAGCCGTACAACTGTCTAACTATTATTTTATTTTGCCTTATTTTTAGCTATTTGTGTGACCTGTTTTCGCGATTCTAAAATATCTATATTCTATATATGTAGGTAGTTAATGTGCGAGTTTAAGAGACTAAGGGCTTGTTACAGGCAAGTGAGTAAGTCCTAATACGTAAATATATTAAAATGCCATCACCGATTTGATTTACTGATATTCAGAGATCACAAGCTAAAAGTAACTCATCTTAGAGCACTGCTCACAAAATTATCAGCATTTTATATCAAAATCAAATAAAATGCATTAATTACTAAATATCTTCAAGAGTTCTGATTGCAAATATAATAAAAATCTTATTTCTAGTAGCATGTAAATTACAACTGTATTTACATGTTTGTATTTATTTATTTAATATACAATACAGCATGATCCTAAGGCGTATACACATTTTATTTCATACCTTCGACGTTTCAATCACTAACTCCTCATGTTTATAATTACTTGCACCAAAATTTTATCCTATAGTAAATCTACAATATGATTTATTTGCGATATAAATGCCTAACTAACTCTGGCACGATTTGCGCATAACTACGCTTCGGATTTTTAAAACTATATTTTCAATCACACAAAGCATAATAATATGTATTTTACGTCTTATATTTAATATTTTTAAAATAATTCGAGACTTAGCGATTTTTAGATAAGCTTGACAAATGTAAAATCGGGTCTGCACTTTATTTCTTAAACTATTGTCTATGCATTTCGCAATCATGCCGTCTCTTTCACTCTATAGTCGGTGTTGCCATAATAAACGCAATCATTTCTTTTACTTTTGAATTGCCAAGCTACGAACTGATCCTCCCTGAAGGAAACCTAAGATTAAAACAGTTGTATTGTGACAACGTGTGTAGTTCAATAATAGAAGTATAGCAGGACAATTCTATTAAAAAACTCCTGCACGCTTTGACATTGTTTAATTTTTATAGCTCGGAATAACTTGGTTTTATATGGAATAAATGGCTAAACCATGTTATTCCAAGCCTTAAAAAAAGATCAGTGTCCATTATTCTACCCCAATTGATTCGAAACTAACAGTCGGAATAGCTCAGTTCATTCCTCGCTTGCGCTGATAACAGTTTTTCGTCTATTGTTTTCAACTTAGACAGGCGATAAATAGGTCTAAAGCGGCATCCTCATTTGAAACGCGAAACTCCTATAAATGTAATCGTTAAGGAAAATATTGTAAATAACCATTGTGGAATCCTGCAATTACGAGTCCTGTACGAAGCCGCGAGTCCTCTAATGAAGACGTCGTTTTATAAAATGAATGCGTTGGTTTAAATTACAAAAAAGGTCCTTCGATAAGGATGTGAGGAAGAATAAAGTAAAATACATCGTTCCATAAAAAATGAAGGAAAATGACGTGCCTGGTGTCTAGTAGCCATTTAGCCCGGCAGTGATCTATCACTTGGCCTTGTGCTTGTGGTGTGCGGTGGGAGCGGTGGGCGCAGTGGGTGCGGTGGGCGGCCCACCCAACTCGGCCGATGCGCCGATAGAAACGCCTTCACTGTCCACTTCCGGCTGTGTACATAAAAATATTTAAAAAACTCAAAATCTGGATCTAACCATGAAACTTTCTCAAAAGAACATATGAAGTTCTCGTTTCTTTGTTATTTTTTTATACCGGCATTTCAGTTCAGAACAGTGCGCTTTGTAAAGAAGTTAAAAATAAACCTTTCGCACGCAGCGAAACCACACGCAAAACAGGATAGTCATTACCTACTAGAGATTGCAACCCGGTATGTTTTTCAACCCGGCCGGGCCCGAGCGATGAAACCTTTCCAGTATTTTATGAAAATTAGCTGTACATAAATGGAAAATACTATGATTCAATGTTACGAATTAATTGGTTAACCTATCTGAAATTGCCATTTTTCATACAATATTTTTGGAAAACTGGATTTTTCATAAAATGTTTGGACAACATCAAGTTATTTTCATCATACTTAGTTTATTAAAAGCTGTACTTAATTGTAAAGATGAAACGAGCTGTAATTGAGATTCGCTTTCAGTAAATAAATCCATAGTAAATACATATTACTCAAAATCTCCGTTATACAGGTTGAAAAAGAACTTCCTAGCTTTATTGAAAATCCTGAACCAGTATCTCTAACTGAACACTTTTTTTTGTTTTTTATTTGGGGGGGGGGGGGGATTCCTAAACTAAACGTAGACATCACTTGGCGTACCCCCCGAGCGCTACCCGCAAGACTCCCGTGCCGGGTGTAGAAGTAATGTCTACGTTTAGACAAAAAATGAACTATTCCAATTGAAAAAAAAATAATTTTTTTTTCATAAATGTGTTCTTTGAGTGATACTTCAGTTCAGGATTTTGAATATAGCTAGGAGGTTCTTTTTCACCCAGTATAGCCAAGGTTTTAAATAAAAAAACCGTTTTAGTAATAGCTGTTCAATAAAACACATTATGAACAAATTAAAGGTTGAGGAACAAAAACGGCAATTTCATAGTTAAAGTTCTATTATTTATTTCAAACTAGCAAATCATAATAATCATTCTCAATCAGTCTCAAAATCAATGGTTCATACAAAATTGATTACTTTTACTTACGCCTTTAGTACACCTACGCGTTCGTATGCGGCTGCGAAACAACGAAAAAACTGTCAGTAGTATGGCAAAGTTTCGCATATGCAATGTCTCTCTCTAGCACTGCTATAGATTAAATGGTTGCGTCCCTGTCGGTATTGTTTCGCAAGGAACTGCGAAATCGTCGTTACACAGACGCAAACGTTTCGCTAGTGGTGTTCCGCATCGCAAGGCGTCTGCAGGCGTTCTGTCGCTGAGGACAGATTTTTGCACCATGGAAGCCGAAAACATTGAAATATTTTTGAATTTAATAGAATCTGAAAGCGATGACTGGGACGACCCGGATGACTTTTTAAATGACGTCTGTACCCGCGGTCCACAAAAAATACAATAACATTTCTTTGTGAAAAAATTGTAATGTACTAACGTTCCGCAGATATTTCGCTACCGCAGTAGTTCCGCAGTGACTGGCTGCCGCATACGAACGCGTAGGTGTACTAAAGGCGTTAAGGACGGAATACTAACGATATTTAAGTATTAGTAATTATTAATTTTTACAAGCTTTTCTTTTTCTTTACTCCTTATAATGTCTATTTGAAACATAGTATAAGAATAAGAAAATAATAACGCAGCTTAAAGTACTAAACTTGTCTTATCAACTTAGATAGATAGATAAACTTTGGTGGCTTTGGTTTAAGCAAAAAAAAATCTTATTTGCTAAAAGATCTGTAATTACTACGTTATTTTCATAAACTTCAGCCATTAAGGCTAGTGAGTGTTACTGTTACTACTTAATTGAGCAAGTAGCAGAAAGGCAGCGGTTACCATGCCAATTTTCCACGAATTTTCCATTTGGTGCTCCCGCGCCGCTTTTTTCATACCTACCGGGCCCGGTTTGCAATCTCTATTACCTACTACTTATTACAAAGCCGATATAGTAAGACCCCTAGCAGACGGCGTATTTTAAAGGTGCCGACCACGCGCGTTTTCAACGCCGGAGAGGCCGATTTTTGCGTTTTCATAGATATTAACGCGCTCGAAACTCGAGTGAAGCGCGTTCGAAACTCGTGTGAAGCGCGTTCGAAACTCGTGTGAAGCGCGTTCGAAACTCGTGTGAAGCGCGTTCGAAACTCGTGTGAAGCGCGTTCGAAACTCGTTTGTGTCGCTGTATCTGCACGTATAGTTGCTGTAACGCGTGTCCCGCTCGCCCCGTATGCTGGTTTTTTTATTTTTTTTATTTGACAAAGCATAGGTAACGAGACCATCAGCTTAAAAGCAACAATAACACATGAAGTAAGTATTCTCAGGTCAGGTCAATAAAACATGAAGTAGGCTTCTCAGGTCCTTCGTAAACCGATAGTGTTTTTACGAAAAACTATGGCGGCAAGAAGCACTGCCGCGGGATCTTTGTCGGAACCAAACGGAGCAGATACACTGTATCACTTGAATTCCTTTATCACTACACTGTTTAAAGTTAGTTTACTGCACAATACACTATCACTATTACACATTAAACCACTTTTTAATGTAATAAACAAAAATTCAATCGGCACAACAACCCCTCACGCCGAGTTCCCGCCAAAAATCCCCGTGTGCTGGTTACAAGGTTGCGTTCGAATCGCGTTTGAAGCGCGCATACGAGCGTCGTCGGCGTGTTGAAAATACGCCGTCTGCTAGAGGTCTAATACCAATTTCTCTCCACTACATCCATGTATTAGTGAGCCTAACATAATAGGTCTTTACCTATGAAATTGCCGTTTTTCATACAATATTTTTGGAAAACTGAATTTTCCAGATTTTTCTCGGGAATGCGAAATCCAAATTTAGCAAAATTTTGTGGGAAGGTTTGGACAACATTAAGTTAATTTTCATCATACTTACTCTATTGAAAGTTGTAACTGTAAAAACGGTACAGCAAAAATAACCAATGAAACGGGCAACGGATGAAACGAGCTGTATTTGAGCTTCTTTTTCAGCAAATAAATCTAAAGTAAATATGTATAAATTTGACTCAATATCTCCGTTATATGGCCAAGGTTTTAAATAAAAAACAATTTTAGTAATAGCTGTTGAATAAAATAAATTATGAATAAAATAAAGCTTGAGAAAAAATCGGCAATTTCTTTATTTATTTATTTATTTATTTAATTTCGCCATGTTGCAGACAACGCAACATTTAGGTAAAGACCTATTTTCATAGGTAAAGACCTATTATTAGTTTCTCTACAATTAGGTAGACAAACAAAAAACTACGTACCTTATCCTCTTTCGTATTGCTCTGAGGCGAACCAGTTCCATTATTTGTGTTAGTGCTTTCTGAAGCGTTTTCAGTTTCAGGATTCGTCGTTCCTGAAAAATAATCAAAAATGATAAAATTTTCGCGGAAGCTATTGATAGTGCGAGATCTACTGGATCGCTCCTATACCATATGTTAACTGTTAACCAAAGTTATTAGCTGTCAAATAAAAAAAACATGACAAACTTTTCGCTTTTTTACGATTTATTCGAAAAATTACTACTAAAATGATTAAAATAAATACCAGAAATGAATTCTACATCTTTATTTTAAACGAAAATGATACCAAATTGCCCCGGTAGCCAGCTGGGAGTGTATAGAATTTTTTAAAAGAAGGGGGGCGGCCGGTACCTCCAGGTTGTACCGGCGGCGGTACGATAAGTATGTATGTATGTATGTATGTATGTGTCATACATACCCGGCTGCGCGCCGCGGTCGGCGTCGTGCTCCCGTAGCACTGCGTCCAGGTTGTACCGGCGGCGGTACGATATGTATGTATGTATGTATGTATGTATGTGTCATACATACCCGGCTGCGCGCCGCGGTCGGCGTCGTGCTCCCGTAGCACTGCGTCCAGGTTGTACCGGCGGCGGTACGATATGTATGTATGTATGTATGTATGTATGTGTCATACATACCCGGCTGCGCGCCGCGGTCGGCGTCGTGCTCCCGTAGCACTGCGTCCAGGTTGTACCGGCGGCGGTACGATATGTATGTATGTATGTATGTATGTGTCATACATACCCGGCTGCGCGCCGCGGTCGGCGTCGTGCTCCCGTAGCACTGCGTCCAGGTTGTACCGGCGGCGGTACGATATGTATGTATGTATGTATGTATGTATGTGTCATACATACCCGGCTGCGCGCCGCGGTCGGCGTCGTGCTCCCGTAGCACTGCGTCCAGGTTGTACCGGCGGCGGTACGATATGTATGTATGTATGTATGTATGTATGTGTCATACATACCCGGCTGCGCGCCGCGGTCGGCGTCGTGCTCCCGTAGCACTGCGTCCAGGTTGTACCGGCGGCGGTACGATATGTATGTATGTATGTATGTATGTATGTGTCATACATACCCGGCTGCGCGCCGCGGTCGGCGTCGTGCTCCCGTAGCACTGCGTCCAGGTTGTACCGGCGGCGGTACGATATGTATGTATGTATGTATGTATGTATGTGTCATACATACCCGGCTGCGCGCCGCGGTCGGCGTCGTGCTCCCGTAGCACTGCGTCCAGGTTGTACCGGCGGCGGTACGATATGTATGTATGTATGTATGTATGTATGTGTCATACATACCCGGCTGCGCGCCGCGGTCGGCGTCGTGCTCCCGTAGCACTGCGTCCAGGTTGTACCGGCGGCGGTACGATATGTATGTATGTATGTATGTATGTATGTGTCATACATACCCGGCTGCGCGCCGCGGTCGGCGTCGTGCTCCCGTAGCACTGCGTCCAGGTTGTACCGGCGGCGGTACGATATGTATGTATGTATGTATGTATGTATGTGTCATACATACCCGGCTGCGCGCCGCGGTCGGCGTCGTGCTCCCGTAGCACTGCGTCCAGGTTGTACCGGCGGCGGTACGATATGTATGTATGTATGTATGTATGTATGTTAGGGTGTCCCTTATATGGACGAAAAATTTTTTTTTCTCATTATTGAAACGCATATCCTCTTATTGTGTTTATTAGTCTATTAGTTGCCGGAATACAAAATTTCGACTTCCTAAGTTTATTTAAACCCGTGCCGACGGGAGCTCAAAGTTTTATAAAATCATAGCATATAAAACAAAAAGTCGGGTTTGTTCGAAATTTTACAACTCGAGAACGGCTGGACCGATTTTGATAAAATTTTATATGGAAGTAGCTGACACACTGGAATAACACATAGGCTACATAATTTTCTCAAAGTCCTACGGGAACGAAGTCCCGGGCGGAAAACTAGTAGCTGCATAAAGTATCTCTTAATTTGTAGCCTTTAATCATCACTTAAATTCATTTCGTTACAGAAATGTTGATGAAAACACAACTTATATAGTGCCGTTATTGTATTTTAAAAAAATATACATTGTTTTATATATAGAAATATATGAAACGTATATTAATTTGGATATTTTTTCTTCAGTCTCTTTTCTACAGTCTGGATACATTTTCCTATGTTCTTGTACACAGCGTAATAAGAACTGCTTTTTTTCATGTGCAGTAATCAAACCGTGGAATTCTTGAATAAATTTAACAGCTTTCCAGCTGTGTCATTTACTACTTTTAAGCTTCAAACCTTCTTGTTTAGGTTCCACGAACGCCGCATTTTCTTTTGACAAAGATTCACGTTCTTGAAGTAAAATGCTGTCAAGTTTCATTCGATAAAAAAACATCTTTGTTCTTGACAGAAACGAAATATCTCAGAGATTTCACTAAAATAAGGTAACAAAGTAGTTTTAGTATAAATAAAACGAATAAGTCCTAAATTAAATCATGGGTTAAACACTACTACCTACCGTATAAAGAGCCACACATCTCTTCCTTCGATGGAACATATCTCTTTCTAGAATCACCGAAACTTTCTCTTTGTAAGTTTTCTACAATATTGAGTGTGGTCTGCTCATCAATTTTGTCATCAAAAATTAATAGGATGGCTATTTCCTCTGACAAGAACAACAAGTCTTGACTAAACTTGTTTAAAGCCGCTTCGGAAAACAATTTGTCAACTCCTTCATAATCTTTTAAGGTGTTTCAAAAATACAAATCTTGATTTCGCGCTTTTAGAGCCAAACTGCATCCAAACCAGGGTTTAACATAAACTGCCACAACAAATAGACAAACATGTTGTAAAGGTTGTTTATCTTTAGCGCGCATTTTAAACTGTGACTGCAACAAATATATTTTTAAATAATAAATTGCTCTTGCTATCCATTGTGTCAGGAGGTCTGATTTTTATTTTGTGTTCATTGTCTTCACCCAGAAAAAAACCAGACAGCTCGAAGAGTTCTCGATAATCATATCGTACAATCGATTTTGCCAGCTCGTAGTTAAAAAACGTCACCAATTCGTTAATAGTTGCCTCACAAACATGTTACTTATTGGACAAACTCAGTGCATGGTTCGATGGCGCTAGGATTAATATTTTTCCAGTTGTCTCTAAATTTTTTGAACAGCAGAATATTAGAACTGCTAGTGACTTGTGGGATCTTTGATTCAAACACACTTTTGAGCACCAGTTCGTAAACATGATGGCGACAGGCAAAGAGTAACAATTCTCTTTTTAGTTTTTGCTCTAAAAGCACGTAATCTCTGGTATGTATTCTCGCCTTTTCCCGAAATGAAATGCACTCCCGAATGACAAGGTTGGCACTTACACTAACAGTCAACTTAACTTTGCGTATGTTGAAAAACAGAACGGCAAGAACTTGCTGATTAGACGGAAATTTGGCACCCGTTATTTGGTGATTTAATTCACCAATTAAGAAAATACTTTTCTTATTGCTTCTTAGTTTTACTAAAATCTTCAAAAAATAAAACAGTGCGCGCTAATTACCCGATGAGCCGAGACTAAGTGACAATAAAAGCGGGCGTGCGCCGCTCCTTGGATGCTTTTTGTATGAATATGTTCCCGCGCATGTCGGCACGGGTTGCACTATTCCGAATAATACAAAAAAATGTTTTGGGGTGTTTTAGGTACAAATAAATAAAATAATAGCCTATGCGTTGTAAAATTAAAACTTTGAAAAATAAGGTACACCCTAATGTATGTGTCATACATACCCGGCTGCGCGCCGCGGTCGGCGTCGTGCTCCCGTAGCACTGCGTCCAGGTTGTACCGGCGGCGGTACGATATGTATGTATGTATGTATGTATGTATGTGTCATACATACCCGGCTGCGCGCCGCGGTCGGCGTCGTGCTCCCGTAGCACTGCGTCCAGGTTGTACCGGCGGCGGTACGATATGTATGTATGTATGTATGTATGTATGTGTCATACATACCCGGCTGCGCGCCGCGGTCGGCGTCGTGCTCCCGTAGCACTGCGTCCAGGTTGTACCGGCGGCGGTACGATATGTATGTATGTATGTATGTATGTATGTGTCATACATACCCGGCTGCGCGCCGCGGTCGGCGTCGTGCTCCCGTAGCACTGCGTCCAGGTTGTACCGGCGGCGGTACGATATGTATGTATGTATGTATGTATGTGTCATACATACCCGGCTGCGCGCCGCGGTCGGCGTCGTGCTCCCGTAGCACTGCGTCCAGGTTGTACCGGCGGCGGTACGATATGTATGTATGTATGTATGTATGTATGTGTCATACATACCCGGCTGCGCGCCGCGGTCGGCGTCGTGCTCCCGTAGCACTGCGTCCAGGTTGTACCGGCGGCGGTACGATATGTATGTATGTATGTATGTATGTATGTGTCATACATACCCGGCTGCGCGCCGCGGTCGGCGTCGTGCTCCCGTAGCACTGCGTCCAGGTTGTACCGGCGGCGGTACGATATGTATGTATGTATGTATGTATGTATGTGTCATACATACCCGGCTGCGCGCCGCGGTCGGCGTCGTGCTCCCGTAGCACTGCGTCCAGGTTGTACCGGCGGCGGTACGATATGTATGTATGTATGTATGTATGTATGTGTCATACATACCCGGCTGCGCGCCGCGGTCGGCGTCGTGCTCCCGTAGCACTGCGTCCAGGTTGTACCGGCGGCGGTACGATATGTATGTATGTATGTATGTATGTGTCATACATACCCGGCTGCGCGCCGCGGTCGGCGTCGTGCTCCCGTAGCACTGCGTCCAGGTTGTACCGGCGGCGGTACGATATGTATGTATGTATGTATGTATGTATGTGTCATACATACCCGGCTGCGCGCCGCGGTCGGCGTCGTGCTCCCGTAGCACTGCGTCCAGGTTGTACCGGCGGCGGTACGATATGTATGTATGTATGTATGTATGTATGTGTCATACATACCCGGCTGCGCGCCGCGGTCGGCGTCGTGCTCCCGTAGCACTGCGTCCAGGTTGTACCGGCGGCGGTACGATATGTATGTATGTATGTATGTATGTATGTGTCATACATACCCGGCTGCGCGCCGCGGTCGGCGTCGTGCTCCCGTAGCACTGCGTCCAGGTTGTACCGGCGGCGGTACGATATGTATGTATGTATGTATGTATGTATGTGTCATACATACCCGGCTGCGCGCCGCGGTCGGCGTCGTGCTCCCGTAGCACTGCGTCCAGGTTGTACCGGCGGCGGTACGATATGTATGTATGTATGTATGTATGTATGTGTCATACATACCCGGCTGCGCGCCGCGGTCGGCGTCGTGCTCCCGTAGCACTGCGTCCAGGTTGTACCGGCGGCGGTACGATATGTATGTATGTATGTATGTGTCATACATACCCGGCTGCGCGCCGCGGTCGGCGTCGTGCTCCCGTAGCACTGCGTCCAGGTTGTACCGGCGGCGGTACGATATGTATGTATGTATGTATGTATGTATGTGTCATACATACCCGGCTGCGCGCCGCGGTCGGCGTCGTGCTCCCGTAGCACTGCGTCCAGGTTGTACCGGCGGCGGTACGATATGTATGTATGTATGTATGTATGTATGTGTCATACATACCCGGCTGCGCGCCGCGGTCGGCGTCGTGCTCCCGTAGCACTGCGTCCAGGTTGTACCGGCGGCGGTACGATATGTATGTATGTATGTATGTATGTGTCATACATACCCGGCTGCGCGCCGCGGTCGGCGTCGTGCTCCCGTAGCACTGCGTCCAGGTTGTACCGGCGGCGGTACGATATGTATGTATGTATGTATGTATGTATGTGTCATACATACCCGGCTGCGCGCCGCGGTCGGCGTCGTGCTCCCGTAGCACTGCGTCCAGGTTGTACCGGCGGCGGTACGATATGTATGTATGTATGTATGTATGTATGTGTCATACATACCCGGCTGCGCGCCGCGGTCGGCGTCGTGCTCCCGTAGCACTGCGTCCAGGTTGTACCGGCGGCGGTACGATATGTATGTATGTATGTATGTATGTATGTGTCATACATACCCGGCTGCGCGCCGCGGTCGGCGTCGTGCTCCCGTAGCACTGCGTCCAGGTTGTACCGGCGGCGGTACGATATGTATGTATGTATGTATGTATGTATGTGTCATACATACCCGGCTGCGCGCCGCGGTCGGCGTCGTGCTCCCGTAGCACTGCGTCCAGGTTGTACCGGCGGCGGTACGATATGTATGTATGTATGTATGTATGTATGTGTCATACATACCCGGCTGCGCGCCGCGGTCGGCGTCGTGCTCCCGTAGCACTGCGTCCAGGTTGTACCGGCGGCGGTACGATATGTATGTATGTATGTATGTATGTATGTGTCATACATACCCGGCTGCGCGCCGCGGTCGGCGTCGTGCTCCCGTAGCACTGCGTCCAGGTTGTACCGGCGGCGGTACGATATGTATGTATGTATGTATGTATGTATGTGTCATACATACCCGGCTGCGCGCCGCGGTCGGCGTCGTGCTCCCGTAGCACTGCGTCCAGGTTGTACCGGCGGCGGTACGATATGTATGTATGTATGTATGTATGTATGTGTCATACATACCCGGCTGCGCGCCGCGGTCGGCGTCGTGCTCCCGTAGCACTGCGTCCAGGTTGTACCGGCGGCGGTACGATATGTATGTATGTATGTATGTATGTATGTATGTGTCATACATACCCGGCTGCGCGCCGCGGTCGGCGTCGTGCTCCCGTAGCACTGCGTCCAGGTTGTACCGGCGGCGGTACGATATGTATGTATGTATGTATGTATGTATGTATGTATGTGTCATACATACCCGGCTGCGCGCCGCGGTCGGCGTCGTGCTCCCGTAGCACTGCGTCCAGGTTGTACCGGCGGCGGTACGATATGTATGTATGTATGTATGTATGTATGTGTCATACATACCCGGCTGCGCGCCGCGGTCGGCGTCGTGCTCCCGTAGCACTGCGTCCAGGTTGTACCGGCGGCGGTACGATATGTATGTATGTATGTATGTATGTATGTGTCATACATACCCGGCTGCGCGCCGCGGTCGGCGTCGTGCTCCCGTAGCACTGCGTCCAGGTTGTACCGGCGGCGGTACGATATGTATGTATGTATGTATGTATGTATGTGTCATACATACCCGGCTGCGCGCCGCGGTCGGCGTCGTGCTCCCGTAGCACTGCGTCCAGGTTGTACCGGCGGCGGTACGATATGTATGTATGTATGTATGTATGTATGTGTCATACATACCCGGCTGCGCGCCGCGGTCGGCGTCGTGCTCCCGTAGCACTGCGTCCAGGTTGTACCGGCGGCGGTACGATATGTATGTATGTATGTATGTATGTATGTGTCATACATACCCGGCTGCGCGCCGCGGTCGGCGTCGTGCTCCCGTAGCACTGCGTCCAGGTTGTACCGGCGGCGGTACGATATGTATGTATGTATGTATGTATGTATGTATGTGTCATACATACCCGGCTGCGCGCCGCGGTCGGCGTCGTGCTCCCGTAGCACTGCGTCCAGGTTGTACCGGCGGCGGTACGATATGTATGTATGTATGTATGTATGTATGTGTCATACATACCCGGCTGCGCGCCGCGGTCGGCGTCGTGCTCCCGTAGCACTGCGTCCAGGTTGTACCGGCGGCGGTACGATATGTATGTATGTATGTATGTATGTATGTGTCATACATACCCGGCTGCGCGCCGCGGTCGGCGTCGTGCTCCCGTAGCACTGCGTCCAGGTTGTACCGGCGGCGGTACGATATGTATGTATGTATGTATGTATGTATGTGTCATACATACCCGGCTGCGCGCCGCGGTCGGCGTCGTGCTCCCGTAGCACTGCGTCCAGGTTGTACCGGCGGCGGTACGATATGTATGTATGTATGTATGTATGTATGTGTCATACATACCCGGCTGCGCGCCGCGGTCGGCGTCGTGCTCCCGTAGCACTGCGTCCAGGTTGTACCGGCGGCGGTACGATATGTATGTATGTATGTATGTATGTATGTGTCATACATACCCGGCTGCGCGCCGCGGTCGGCGTCGTGCTCCCGTAGCACTGCGTCCAGGTTGTACCGGCGGCGGTACGATATGTATGTATGTATGTATGTATGTATGTATGTGTCATACATACCCGGCTGCGCGCCGCGGTCGGCGTCGTGCTCCCGTAGCACTGCGTCCAGGTTGTACCGGCGGCGGTACGATATGTATGTATGTATGTATGTATGTATGTGTCATACATACCCGGCTGCGCGCCGCGGTCGGCGTCGTGCTCCCGTAGCACTGCGTCCAGGTTGTACCGGCGGCGGTACGATATGTATGTATGTATGTATGTATGTATGTGTCATACATACCCGGCTGCGCGCCGCGGTCGGCGTCGTGCTCCCGTAGCACTGCGTCCAGGTTGTACCGGCGGCGGTACGATATGTATGTATGTATGTATGTATGTATGTGTCATACATACCCGGCTGCGCGCCGCGGTCGGCGTCGTGCTCCCGTAGCACTGCGTCCAGGTTGTACCGGCGGCGGTACGATATGTATGTATGTATGTATGTATGTATGTGTCATACATACCCGGCTGCGCGCCGCGGTCGGCGTCGTGCTCCCGTAGCACTGCGTCCAGGTTGTACCGGCGGCGGTACGATATGTATGTATGTATGTATGTATGTATGTATGTGTCATACATACCCGGCTGCGCGCCGCGGTCGGCGTCGTGCTCCCGTAGCACTGCGTCCAGGTTGTACCGGCGGCGGTACGATATGTATGTATGTATGTATGTATGTATGTGTCATACATACCCGGCTGCGCGCCGCGGTCGGCGTCGTGCTCCCGTAGCACTGCGTCCAGGTTGTACCGGCGGCGGTACGATATGTATGTATGTATGTATGTATGTATGTGTCATACATACCCGGCTGCGCGCCGCGGTCGGCGTCGTGCTCCCGTAGCACTGCGTCCAGGTTGTACCGGCGGCGGTACGATATGTATGTATGTATGTATGTATGTATGTATGTGTCATACATACCCGGCTGCGCGCCGCGGTCGGCGTCGTGCTCCCGTAGCACTGCGTCCAGGTTGTACCGGCGGCGGTACGATATGTATGTATGTATGTATGTATGTATGTGTCATACATACCCGGCTGCGCGCCGCGGTCGGCGTCGTGCTCCCGTAGCACTGCGTCCAGGTTGTACCGGCGGCGGTACGATATGTATGTATGTATGTATGTATGTATGTGTCATACATACCCGGCTGCGCGCCGCGGTCGGCGTCGTGCTCCCGTAGCACTGCGTCCAGGTTGTACCGGCGGCGGTACGATATGTATGTATGTATGTATGTATGTATGTATGTGTCATACATACCCGGCTGCGCGCCGCGGTCGGCGTCGTGCTCCCGTAGCACTGCGTCCAGGTTGTACCGGCGGCGGTACGATATGTATGTATGTATGTATGTATGTATGTATGTGTCATACATACCCGGCTGCGCGCCGCGGTCGGCGTCGTGCTCCCGTAGCACTGCGTCCAGGTTGTACCGGCGGCGGTACGATATGAAGAACGTACGAACGTGGGCCTCTGTCTTCGTACCTAAAGTTTCCGCAATCGCTTGGAAGTCCTTTCCTGTAGATTAAAAAATAATAACTCTTTTCGTGTTTTAGTAACTCTTTACATATTTATATTTAAGATTTCTATTACTACGACTTCCATAGTTGTCGCAAGATTTTGTCATTCACTATAAATATAGTATTTATTTAGTATAGTATAGTATAGTATTATTTAGTATAGTATTTATTCGTTTGTATTCGCCTAAATGTTGTTTACTAGTGTACATTCTCAGTGGATTGTAGTCCAGAATCAAAATTTAGATTTATACAATGTAATCTGTAACGACTGTGATCTGTCATGTATACTTTTACAAATAAATAAATAAATAAATAAATATAACATCACTCTACAATAAAAGGCTGAGTGTATTACACGTGCTTTAAGAACGTATAGATATTGAGCAGTTAAAGGTGGTGAGTTCAAAAGTAAAGTATTTAAAACTCTTCCACCCAACAAAAAAAATATAACATCACTCTACAATAAAAGGCTGCGTGTATTACACGTGCTTTAAGAACGTATAGATATTGAGCAGTTAAAGGTGGTGAGTTCAAAAGTAAAGTATTAAAAACTCTTCCACCCAACAAAAAAATATAGTTGAACTACCCACGATGCTTTAAATCAGTAGTTCTTAATCACTAGTCCGCGGACTTCTGGTAGTCCCTGAAGGCACCTGAAGTGGTCCGCGAAGCCATCCCAATAATATGAAACGTAACAAATCGACTGGATGCCAGAGCCGACAATTTTTTAGCCTTGGCTAGCACTGAACCAAGGATTCAAAAGTTAGTAAAGTTTGTAAAAGAATTAAAACAATGTTGAATCTGATAGGTCTTTACCTATGAAATTGCCGATTTTTTCTCAAGCTTGATTTTATTCATTATTTATTTGATTGAACAGCTATTACTAAAATTGTTTTTTATTTAAAACCTTGGCCATATAACGGAGATATTGAGTCAAATTTATACATATTTACTTTAGATCTATTTGCTGAAAAAGAAGCTCAAATATAGCTCGTTTCATCCGTTGCCCGTTTCATTGCTTATTTTTGCTGTACCGTTTTTACAGTTACAACTTTCAATAAAGTAAGTATGATGAAAATTAACTTAATGTTGTCCAAACCTTCCCACAAAATTTTGTTAAATTTGGATTTCGCATTCCAGAGAAAAATCCAAAAACGTTAGTATGGAAAATTCCGTTTTCCAAAAATATTGTATGAAAAAAACGGCAATTTCATAGGAAAAGACCTATTATCTATCTATGAACAAGTAGAACCCTTTATTAATTTTTACCCCCAAACATTTGGTGGTCCTTGGCATAACAGATATTTTGTTATTTAACATTTTAGTAATGGTCCGCAATTGCTAAAATGTTAAGAACCACTGCTTTAAATTAAAGAGCTGGAATTAGGTACTAACCGTATTTCCTGACCGCTGTAACGGCCATAAGTAGCTCATCATTAGTCCATCGCGCGTTGATTTTGGCAGGAGGCTCGCCTGGTCTGAGCTCTTCTACTCCTGCATCGCCCACCTTACGCTTCATGGCGCTCAACTGCTGTTTGTTAGCCTGGACCTATTAATACGGTATATTGTCAGAATTTACTAGTCAGCAGCTTAAACTTACTGTAGTCAAATTGATCTTTGTATTGCAAAAAGGCTGTTGTTTTGCACAGTTTTTGAATCTTTAGACATACATGCCTTTTTTTAATTCAAAGCGGTATAATCTGGTTTTTTAGGACAAGAGCCAATTTAGGTATTTTTTTTTTTTAATTCATGCTGTTCACGTGTGTGTAACTCCAAAATATATCAAATGTTATATAAGAAAGCAAACTTGTTAGTTTAAGAAAAAATGAGAGACTGGTTTATCTCAGAGGGGTGGCGACGGCGAAAAGCGGATGCTGCCTCTATTACTCGTAGAATTCACTTTTCCCCGCCGCTTTTAGCTGTGGCCAATTCTATTTGAAAACTGGCCAGCAGGCTAAGCTGCTATGCGTTACTTTCTCCTTTTCGGTAAAGGCAAAGGAATCTATCTCAATACAGCCATGTCTTCAATGTATTTTTTCTTACATGCTCCTCATGTATAAATCGATAGTGTTTTGCTTACCAATAACTATGGCGTCGAGAAGCACATCCACGGCGATTTTTATCAGTACCAAACGGAGCAGATAAACTATCACTTGACTTGAACAAATTGTTTACATTGTTTTTTAAAGGCTCGGAATAACATGGTTATGGTTAACATGGTGTAAAGGAAGCTATACACGATCCAGCTTACCGTCAAGTTTGCAGCGCGCTTGAACGCCGAGTGTGGTCATGTCCAGGGTTTGCCTATCCCATCGAGACACAAGCGTGAGCTTATATATCTTTATAAGAAAGTACATTTTCAAAGCTGCTGATCAACCACATTGTAATATTTTATTGAACTTTCGATACATGTTGGAGTTACACAGCTCCCAGAAAAAGTGTTATACAGGGATTTAGGTACCTCTCTTTCAACCTCTCGGATGGTTAATCAGTCCATTAAACTAAACAACTTCCTCAAGGAACATAGGTCAAAATACGAAAAAAAAAATTTGATCTATACACAATGCGCTATATGAAGTTTTTATGGGAACTCAAAAATTTTTTTTTCGTATTTTGACCTATGTTCCTTGGGAAAGTTGTTCAGTTTCATGGATTGGTTAACCACCCGAGAGGTTGAAAGAGATTTACCTAAAACCCTGTAGATGACAAGTACATTTTCCGAGCGCGACTAGTTAGCAGAGATTTCAAGCGAGGTTTTATGGTCACAAAAAACCTGGATCACAGAGACATGTACTCGTTTACGTTTTAAGTGTCAGTTACGATCACTTGCTCAAACGTACATTAAAGTCAAAGCTTCTTTAAATGTAATGCCGTCCTTGTTTACATCAACAAGACGGAAAGTGACATCTAATATCCCCGTCGCGCGTTTTTACGGCGCGTGCGATACTAATCTTGCACACGCGGGCGTGCAAGAATCGCGCGAAATTTAAAATGATTTAAAGTAACATTAAATTTAATGGACGTTTTTGGAACTGAGTATGTGTCATTTAAAACGTTGGAAGTATGCGCCAGATTTTTATAATGTCCAAACGCTCTGAAACCTCGAGAAACTTTCGACATTTACGCTTTGTAAGATTTTTTAACTTTATAGAAAGCGGTAATGTCGCAAATTCCGGTCACTTTTTGTGGTCGCCGGCGGCTGCAAAGTTAAAAAGACAAAAATAACACAGTCAACGGCAACTCTGCTCTGTCGCGCGCGGAACATAATAAGCCAAAACAACGAAGTGCATATCTGGATTATCCAAGGAACTACACGGGTCTTTCGAGTGTCCAGCTACAAGCGACAGAATTAATGGGTTTAATAACTAAACAAGCAGGAATTTAATAACTAAATATTTAATTAAATAATATTTAATAACTTAAACGCTAATATGTGTGCAGAATACATTTCTTCACAATGCCGCCTACGACGGTATTGTAATTTACTACTTAACTAGTAATGAAATCTGTTAAAATATCACATTCTCACACTACATCACATCACACAAGCACAAAAGTAACGTTTTAGCCCGTGATTAATTCACAAAACAAGTGATCAAAACAACATCAGGGAGGCACATTCAAGTGTCAAGATTAGAGTGAGAATGTGTGAAAACGGGTCTACAAGAGTAGCGATGCTTGCAGCTTACTTGTCGCTTGAGAGATATAATTTCTCTGTCCATGGCTTTGAGCATGGCCTCGCCCTGATTGACGAGGCCGGGCTGGGGCGCGTCGCCCGGCTGCGGCCCGGTTGCCATGGCGACCAGATCGTCGTGATTGATGTAAATGCCGCGCGGCAGGCGGTGCTTGTAGCGCGCCTGCTTAGAGCCCGGCCCGCGCCGCCCCGCCGGCCCGCACAGCGGCCTCATCGTGCCCGTGCGTCTGTTACAACCGCACATGTCAAAACTGTCCTCGAGGGCCGAGACCACTCTTAAAAACATGCAAGTAAGGTATAAAATGGTACCGACCTGGCGTGCACGAGGCATGCCTGGCACAGCTTGTGCGAGTTGTGCGGCGTAGTGTGCGAGCACTGTATGCCGCACAGCGAGCAGCGAGCCTCCCCTGCGCCCGCGCCGCCCGCGCCCTACGCCCAAACATCACATTCATTGCTGGTCCGGCACCTACCACTACCGACTTCCTAACACTGACTCCTCACACACTTCTTTTAAAAAACCCTTCGTTTACTTCTATGAATTCTGCACACATTTTACATCTTTATATAATTATGGGGCTGTTTAAAGGAAGCATGCGGGAATATAGAGGGATGCGAGGGTTGAGGAAGGTATAAATTTGCAGGAAGTTACATGTTACACATCGAGATTACATGGCTAACATTAATAGGTAGTTATTTTATTACACATTTAAAAAACAGATTTCACGAGATATATCCTTCTCTTTCAATTTTCTATAACATTATTTCTTGGGAATATTTCTGAAAAAGAAGACTATATTCGACAGTAGTACATGAAACATCAGAGAAGTTGATAGATCACATAGAATGAGTGTAGTATCATGTCATGAGTGTGGTAGCATTCATAGTTGGTAGATACAAATGCAGAGCAGTCAAACTGAATCATGAAAGCAAATGAGATGACATCAAGCTACAAATCAAAATTGCAAATGGATACAACTAAAAAGTGATGACAACGAATAATAAAATCAACAAAAAATTTAGCAACATGGGAAGTGCAACATAATAAAAAAAATCGTAACGAAAAAAATGAAAAAGCTTTCCATACATATTTCATACAGACGATGTGAAACAGCCGCCGCGTGAGGAAAGGAACAATCAGGTAACATCGAGCTGTTGGACAAACATCAAGGGCTGGCACACCAAAGAGCAGTTGTGGAAGAATATAGACACCGATGGGTATGGTGACAAGGTAAGCGACCCACCTGTGTGGCGGCTGGCGCGCGCGGGGCGGCGGCCGGCGCGGCGTGACGCGTGCGCACCACGCCGCGGTTGTACGTCCACTTCTGTCACACCAACATGTGGTCAGCAAGTTAACCACCCACCGACCCACTCTAACAACTCCTACAATACCAATCTGTATTGTCTTAGGTCCGAGCCAGACACTAGTCAGAAATTATGATGTCTAGAACCTCAATCAAGGTTTAGGGGACCGCGACAGGCGACATTGGCAAGCGTCCGCGATTTTTTACTATCCCTAGAAATCTTATGATCCAAGAAAACAATGTCTTCTCTGTGTATGACAAAGTCGCGACATTGAAAAAAGCATGATCTAAAAAACAAGCAAAACAGTCTCTTCCGAGATCTGTCGCCAGTTTTACGTTATCGTTGTCTCCCTCGCACGTTCACGTTACCCTGTTTGTGACGTCGGCTTACGACAGGCCATGAGACCTCTGACCTAAAAGACCCCCGAAATTATTTTTCACGTATTTTCTGTCGCCTATCGCGGTTGATCCTATATCGCAGTCTCCAAACATGGATTATGCAGACAGAGGACTACAGACTGTTAAACCCAAGGCTAAGACAAAATTATGAAAGATTCTAAAATATTAAAAAAACCCCTGCAGAGTAATTACCTCAATGAATTAGTGTTCAAGTTACAGGGTTCAGAACCAAATTCAGCATTTAAGTATGTGATCTACCACTCTGCAGTTCTATTTACTAACTAATGTGCTACCTGACCGGTTTCAAGAGTCGTTGGACAA
Source organism: Aproaerema taeniolella (assembly GCA_949987775.1). Lineage (NCBI taxonomy): Eukaryota > Metazoa > Arthropoda > Insecta > Lepidoptera > Gelechiidae > Aproaerema > Aproaerema taeniolella. The sequence goes on along the minus strand of OX465259.1, from coordinate 1,866,005 downwards.
TCCAGATACACTGAGTAACCCTAAAACATGTTAAGTAAGAGAGGTAAAGTTGTAAGTAGATTTAATTAGAAAGCACAAATTGAAATGAACACAAAAAACTTTTACGTACCTTTTCATCATTATCTGACTCCTTATCTGAGCCACCTGGCTCTGAGCCCCCACCAGACTCCCTTTTGTTAGCCCCTGAGCCCGTAGCATTGCGACCTTCACTAACTACATCCATGAGGGAAGTCCTGGCCCTTGTTTTCTTCCATGAATAGTAGTATTTGACTAGAGAAGCTATTGATTTGTCTGGCAGCTGTTAAAAACATTTTAGGTTAAAACTTTTGACTAAAATAAAAATTATTACAATTTTTAAAACATCAATGTTACCATTTGTCGTATTCTGTGAAAACTCTTCCCATGAAATTGAAAAGCCTGTTCAAACAGCACTTTGTCCTCCACAGTCCACTCATCAGGAAACGGTGTGAAGTTGGCGAGGTCCATTGAAGCTCTGTTCAGGTCGTGTTTGTGCCAGAACAGCATTCCAAGAGCCTGCTCTCCATTGTAACCATACTTCTCTTTTGCAGTTGTTATGTATTCATCCACTAAAAACATAACCTTGATGTGAACTAAAGCTAATAAAAACAGGTTCTGCATTATGTCCACATGCTCAAAAACCAGCAAGATAAATTATAACAAATAAATAATCATAGCTGATCTTTGTCAATATGGACAGTTAAAAACATTACTTACATTTAGCATCAGATATGTCAGAAGTAGGTGACCACACCAGTAAGGCTCGGTCAGATATAAGTTCAGGTCTCCGCTGGTCCACAGGCTCAAGCTCAGGGCACACAGCCTGGTAATCTCGACCCACTCTAATTTTCTCAGCTGCAAATGGTACTACTGCTTGGTTTTGTGTAATTTGGTGGGGATGAGATGATTCCAGCATGAAGGCGTATGGTGATAGCATAAAAAATAAAGCATGTCATGAGATAACTAGATACATACAAGTACAATAACCACAATACAATCAGCGAATATCAATTACAAGCGTCCAAATATTAGTAGTAATGTTTAAATATATTAGTACGACAAAGATTACGACCCCAAAACGTATGACTCCATGAGATGAAAACTGGTAGTACGCAAGCTCATGGTATCTTGTTACAATTTTACGTAAATTTCATGTTACGATTAACCATACCATTCTCTTCGTCTGAACTGGAATCAGGAGTTCCATGACCATTCGGGCTTGGCCCTCGCGACCGCTTCCCGTTCCGAACATCGGCGCTCCTCTCCGCCAAAACCATGGTTTCTTACACTTTTCACTTATTGCACTAATTCTTTACACAACACTGAGTTTCAATAATTTTATTATGATATATAAAGAAATGCGAAGCTTCGCACTTCAATTCAAACGTGATTCAAACCACCGCATCAATAATTTGACAAACCAGCAAAAGTCTGTAAAAAGTCATTCAATGGCGTCTGTACTCCGAGCATTCTCTTTTCAGTATTTTTTATAAAAACAACTTAAAATAACATTTAGTTACTGTAAATCATGGATATTAAAATAAAATGTCTAAAAAATTGTCTGTTGTTTTTTAAAAACCATGCTATTATTTAAATAACAATAATAAACTGAAATTAAGTACTTTTCATAACTGGTAACATCGGAGTACAGACTCATTGAAATGATTCGACCAACAATACATTAATAATTAAGCATTTTAGTAGAAGATAGGTGGATAAGTAATTACGCAAATTAATTTAGTACCATCTGTTATAATTAGGCTTTATTTGTAACAAGCTAAAGTAAACAGTTAGTTTTAAAATATGAATTTAACTCCAAATATTTTTTCCACGAACTCTTTCCAATACTAGATGGCGTCACATCCAACGTTAACAATAAGTTAATAAGAAGTTACTTAATCTGTTTAACAAATAAAATTAATGTTCGCAAATATTTCCTCAACTCAATGTTCGCAGATCACTTTTTACCAAGCGGAGTCTACCTATTTATTTATTAAGTTACTTCATTATAAGGGGTCCGTGTTATATGTTGATAGGAATCAATCAATCTCATGCGATAGCACATCAAGCGGTACCGATTGCATCGCAGGTATAAATTAGGTTCGTTAGAAATAGGTAATATTGCTTCTTGCGTTTGATCCATTCGGGAGTTTCGGGACGGTATAATACATCGGGTACGATACTAACCTATCAAGCTTTCTTTCATTCATACTCATATATCGGGATAGGGAAATGCATCATGCATGTGGCACTTAGACATGGCATCTCCTTGCATGGCATTTGACGTTACGGTTAACAATATCAAAAGTGGTTGTTTGATGAGTTGGTATATGATTATTAATCGATCACCCACTTATTTACAGGTACAGTCAAGGTATAAAAAGGTTCGTCACCGTAAGGCCAATTTTCGCTTGCACTTCTCATGGAGAAAAAATCTCACATAAGTGAACAATAAGTATACTTACCTTTCACTTTTATTTAGAAGCATTAGTTAAGGACATGAAAGGAGCAAGGAAAGTACTTTAAAGTTAAACTCTTTGGTACGATCATTCCACCTACATCATCGTTACAGAACATACAATAATAAATATTTCCTGCTGTTGTAGTAGGCTAGTAGGTACTCGGGGTCATGGAGCAAAACGTCGAAGTTCTTCGCTTAAAATTGCCATGATCTCTGGTATCCAAACCCTTTAAAAAAATAGAAAAGGAAAACAGGGTGTTGCCACTAGAATCAAACATACCCAGTTCTAAGATACCTCCTGAGCGGGTAAGTGGATTCCTTTATATGGATAGATCTCAAGGGGGTCTTTTTACATAACATAAATAAATACAAATGATTTTTTTCTTGTTTTAGTTATATAAAAAGTTTTTAAAATTTATTTTGATTTACTTTAATAAAATCTTTCCTTTGCTTATTTATGTTAAAGAGCCTATGAACACAGCATATTTTAATTGTAGCAAAAATAAAAACGTGTTAAATTAATAACCTACTTTTTTAGAAGTTGGTCAAAGTGTCAGTGGGTATATTTTTATCCAAACGCTGACAACATTATTTTTGACAGATGAATTATTTATCGGGTCGTGTCGTGTCGTGTCGGGTGGTTGGTTGAGGTTGACGACTTTGGCAGCATTTCTGGCAGATTTGTGAGCGATTTGCGACGCGTATTTTTGTCCAACTATTGCGGAATGTTATCAAAATAGATAACGATTCTTCTGTAAGCTATTGGTTTTGAAACCCAATAGCCGTTCGTGTTCTATCACGAGTTGAAGTGCTGCCGTTGTTTGCTAGGGATGTGTCGATTAAGTACGAGAGTTGTGAAGTTATTATTTTTGGTTAATTTAGCTTGCAAATCGTGAATGTTATGTAATAAATATCGTAAGTGTTAAGAAGTGGTGAAGATGAGGGCTGTGGCGTTGGTGAGCGGCGGCAAAGATAGCTGCTATAACATGATGCAGTGTGTAGCAGCCGGGCACAGTATAGTCGCTCTGGCCAACCTCCAACCTAAACATAAAGGTTAGCTACTATTACCAGCTGTTACGATTCTCGTCCTTATGGCGAAGGAGTAAAGTCTTACATAGTAACTCCAAGAGTCAAGTTAAATCTGTTTTCCTTATAAACTAGCTAAACTATACCTAGGTTGGGCTATGAGCGTGTTGCGAGCCATGCTTGTTGATGTTGACACTTACTTTAATGACTTTCGGTCACTGGGGCTTTTGTGTGATTGAATCTGAATGAATTATAGCTACCTACTTGGCGTCAGAGCTTAAATTTTATCTAGAACAAACATGACCCTCTGACCAGAATTCTTAAAGCTACATATGTCTAATGAGATGCTAAACAAGGTATTAAAGCATATTTAATTATAGGTACCTAATTGTGACCTTTGCCCCAGGAATTAAGAGTTAACTTTCACTTATTTTAAATGATTAAGATCGATTGTTAATCTTTTGATTTGTTTAACTATACCTACCTAATTCTTTTACGCAACTAGGTTTATTGAACTCTCAAAACAACATTTTATAAAAAAAATGTACTTACATTTTAATAAAAAATATTTTAAATATTATACATAAGTGTCTTGATTGATATTGAAGTGTCTTGACAGCTTCCGATCCCAAGACTCGTTCGTAGGGCTAACTCACACGAACGCACACAATTACACACACAAACCCACTAAAACACACACACACTAACACACACATATACACACACACACATACACTTACACGTACATAAATAATGTTCGCAAAAGACTGTTGCTGTTAAAATACTTTAAAAATTAGCAATTTATTATTGTTTCATTTTCGTCACTAACTCCGCTAGAATTGTCATGGGGAACGAGCGAGACAACCCCAACACAAATATTTTATAACTTACTGGGAGTGTCTCATTTTGTTTGTATAAATTAAGGAGTAGTAAAAGTTTATTTTATTTATTTTTATTTATTTATTTAAGTGTCAAAATAAATAGTGTCATAGTTGACTATGCCCTGATCAGGAATCACATGATTATATCATTATTATCAGGGAGTTGAGTGGAAATACTGGAATGTAACCCCTTTTGGGATAAAATAATATCCTTGCATCTTAACTTTATTGGTTTCTGAATGAAATTCCTAGTGTTTGCATTTCCGAGCTCATATAACCCAATTTTTTTTTAAATTCGAGGGAGTAGGCTTCTTCTAGGTGAGATCAGTGGCGTAGCTAGGTAACCAAAAGCCCTGGGCCAAAAAATAAACTAGGACCCCAACTAAACTATTTAAAATCGATTGTTCCGTATTCGTCGTATTCCGAATTCGACGTACTCCAGATTTGTCTTAATATTTTTTCAAATAAGTGACCATTATTAAAGTCGCGTTCCTGGAATCTTGTTTATTTATGTTCGAATATGGGAGAAATGTTCACTAGTTCAATTTATAGTTTGTAAGTCAGAGTCCGAGGGGCCCCCTGAGCTTGGGGGCCCCGGGGCACTGCCCCGTCTAGCCCTCCGGTAGCTACGCCACTGGGTTAGATTGCTACATCCTTCACCGCATCTTTGGCTAGATTGTGGTCAAGAGCAAACCATTATTTATTGGTTTATTATTATTATTTGAACCATTATTATTTGAAAAATCTGATTGTTCCTGTTTATAATTTGTAGTCGTTTACACACACATAAATATAAATAAGTGCCATTTCCAGATGAACTCGACAGCTACATGTACCAGACAGTAGGGCACCACGGTATAGACCTGTACGCGGAAGCCATGGGGCTGCCACTCTACCGGGAAGTCATCTCCGGCCATGCAGTCGACCAGGGCAGGGACTACAAGCCTACGGAGAACGATGAGGTTGAAGACTTGTACAGGCTACTGGCCAAAGTTAAGGTATAGATTTCAATAAAATCTTCAAATATGACAAAAAACAGAGGTCATCACATAGGCCTCCTCCAGATTCTTCCAAACGTCTCTGTCTTGGGCAAGTCTGGTCCACAAGGGTCCTGCACACTCAAGAATGTGGTCCAGCCATCTTCTTCTTAAATGGCCTCTCTTTCTTCTTGCATCTTGATCTCGTGGCCACCAGTCTATCATATCTCTGTTCCATTTGCCTTTCTTACATCTTACGGTGTGTCCTGCCCATGACCATTTATCTAGTACACACATCAACACGGTCTAGGGATATTGCATAATTTTTCATACAAAAGAGGTCTGTTTGAGAAGCTATAAAAGCATGCTCAAGCTAAATAGAGGGCTATAATTTTCAGACGAGCAAGTGCTAAATCTGAATTTTCAATTCTAGTCATTAAATTTTGTTTTACTTGAAATTTGTTAAAACGTGATGGAAACGAAAACAAAAACGCACTTTTTGCCTGCTATTTGTATGAAGATAGTCGAATTTACGCAAATTTTTTTTTGCATTTTCATCACGTTTTAACAAATTTCAAGTAAAACATTTATTGCTCAGAATTGAAAATTCAGGTTAAGTTAAGCACTTGCCCGTCTCAAAATTATAGCGCTCCATGTATCATCTCGAGTATGCTTTTGTAGCATCTCGAACAGACCTCTTTTGTATGAAAAATCGTGCAATATCCCTAGACCGTGTTGATGTATACATATATATTGTATCCATCACATAAAAAAATGTAAACATATTTTCTGTGATGAATACAAGATACTTTTAGAGCCTCTGCTAAAGCACTAATTTAGGACATTACACTAAATGAGCATTATGTTTAACAAAAATATGAATGTTTTAGTGCTGGCCTTGGTTCATCAATTTCATAAAATGGTTATTAACTTAGGGGCCATCCATTTATTACGTAAGACTATTTTCGCTAGTTTTTGACCCACTCCCCCCTATTATAAAAAAAAATAAGAATAGGCTGACCCGCTCCCCTCCTGTTTCATATTTATTACGTAAGAATCTAAAGGAAAAAATGAATACACGTTTGGTTTGTTTATTTTTCAAAGTAACAATTTTTAGAAATGTTTATTTGTACTTACAAAGCAGGTACTAATAATTTTAATTTTTTGGTTGTAATAAAATGTGGTTTTAATCACTTTGCCCGCGCTTTTTCAAACTATATTTTAACATTGCGCATTTTTGTGATCTTACGAAAGAACTATCGAGACTCCCTCCCACCCCCTTGTAAGAAAAAATAAGACATGGTCGACCACCCTCCCCCCTTAAATCGTCTTACGTAATAAATGTACGGCCCCTTATCATCATTTAGCACAATGGACTTTTGTATTGCGAATATTACATCGCGAGTTTTGGCGGTATATCGTCACACAATACAACAGGGCTTTAGGTATCTCTCTTTCAACCTCTCGGGTGGTTAATCAGTCCATGAAACTGAACAATTTTCCCAAGGAACATAGGTCAAAATACGAAAAAAAAAATTGAGTTCCCATACAAACTTCATCAGCATATAGCGCATTTTGTATGGGAGATCAAAATTTTTTTTCGTATTTTAACCTATGTTCCTTGGGGAAGTTGTTCAGTTTCATGGACTGATTAACCACCCGAGAGGTTGAAAGAGAGATATCTTAAGCCCTGTATAACCTGTGTAACATACATACAGCTCACACCTTTGTCCTATTGGGGTAGGCAGAGACCACAGATTGCCACCTGCTATGATCCAAACAGATCAATGAGCGAGAGGCGCTTGTTCTACATTCATAATTCGCTTCATACGCGGGTGTTTTTATAAGTAACTATAGCTTTCCGCCCGCGGCTGCGCCCTCGTCGACTTCAGGTTATATCGTGTCCAGCTGTGGGATAAAATTTAGCTTATGTCCTTTCCCAATGTCTACTACGAGAAGAGCTGGTCAAAATTGTTATACGTGTAGGTGTACTTTAGCTTAGGGCGAGTCTTTCTTTCTGCGCGTTTAACATCAAGATCTTCGAGACGCTTTGATTCAAAATGTTTGATACCACAACTTACTGTGGAACGCCATTCGGGTCTAAGGCGCGCGAGCTGCTCCCATCGGTCACTGGGTATGCCACAAGCTGACAGATGACGCTTAACCAGCTCTTCTGCATCCCATGTAGTAGAACTTTTAAAACTAAATTTGGATTTGCAAGTCACAGTAGAGCGTACCATCGCGACAACATCAATCCGAATTAAACATGCTGGAGTCGCCGTAGCCGGACACGGCGTGGAGTATTATTATTATTATTCAAGGTCTAATCTATCTATGCACCAAATTTCATCACATTCAGTAATTTAGGCGTAAAAGCGTAACAGACAGACAGAATTACTTTCGCATTTATAATATTGGTAAAGTTCGTGTAGTGATCGGTTGAGAATAACACCACCCCATCTCTTTCCGTGGATGTCGTAAGAGGCGACTAAGGAAACAAAAAATGAGACCTGCCTCCTAGTAATCCATCTTAGGCAACGACACCTCAGTTCGTTTTCAATCTGAGGTGGCGTCTTATGGTCTCATGCGGTGTGGTAGGCTCTGTTAAGGGCCGTCTGATTCGCGACCACCCTCCTACCGAAGTCCGACGCCAAACATCTTGCTGTGTTCCGTCGGTACGTGGGAGTATCAGTGTCTTAATTGACATTTTCTGGGTTAACTCGCTCCATGGTCGACCTCATCTATGACCTTGGTCAAGATTGGGGTCAAGAGTTAACCCATCTCATAATAAAAAATAAAATAAAATGATTATAAAAAAAATGCAAAGATGGCACCTCGATGAAGAATGACATCTACACCTCAATATCAACCATACAAGGGTAGATGGCTGATCACACATAAAAAAAGGAAAAAAAACTATAAGCTAGAGAGCTATCAACTCAGAGACGTCTAAGCAAATAAACATACGAACTGTGACTTTGTATCTGTCATTGACATTGCACAACCACTTGAAAATATGTACTTAAGAACGTAATCTGTAGACTAATAAAAATATCACTACTACGTTATAATGTAATTAGTCAGACAAACAATTTTCAAGGTAACATAATATTTTTTTATGAATTATGGAAAAAGATAAAAAGAACATTGCTACATTGCTCAAGTAAAAGTCTTAGAATATGTGAACTGCCAACTCTTCCCAGGTATTCTGTAGAAGACCACTCTAGCGGTTCAAATAAAAAAAAACAACGGGTTGCACTCCGGGAGTGCCGGCAGAAGTGAAAACTTGAACATTAACGTTGTGCATTAATATGGAAATAAAACAAAATACACAAAAAGAGTCCGTTATTCTTTCAGGATTCGATCCTTCGACGCCTCGCCTACGATCTGCTAATTTCAATCGGCCAAAAATACTTTCTTGAGTTCACTTCGTGGTTTCGATCGAACCCGTGGTTTCGAACCCTCGATCTGTTGCTTTCAATCTGGCAACTTTTCCACTCGACCAAACTGACTACTTTTAATTCAGTAAAATAGTCTATCGGTATTTGCGCGCGGGAATAATCATTGACATCTGTCACAGAATCTTACGGTTTTTCGATCAGCACACGTGACCTGACGCGAGTTTCACAGTTTTTACCCATCATCCCACAAAAGTGCTCAACGCCGCTAAAGAAGTTTTCACTTCAAAAACTACTTATTTTATTTCACTTCTGAGCTAAGGTTTCTCAAAAATTCAGAAAATAATTTTAAAAATTATAGTAGAATCTGGTCATGATTTATACGACATTTGTAAAAAAAGAGCTGATAGCATTGCATTTACCTTAAGCCTTTATTTTCTCAGTTCCAGCCAATTAACACATAATCATTTTTTAATATCTTCAATAACATTTCAGGAAGAAATAGATATAGAAGCAGTTGCAGTTGGGGCCATCCTGTCAGATTACCAAAGAATTAGAGTTGAAAATGTGTGAGTATTTCTCTAAGTACTACAACACCTCTTCCGGGGGCAATGAATGAAAGACGTAGCTCTTCTTGGAGGTGTATATTTATGAATGATATACAGGCACTTCCATACAATCTGTCTTTATTACACTTGTGTTAATTAATCACTTTACAATATAACGCCTGGAAAAGTGCTATTTGCACGCCTATGATCGCATCCATGAAAGACTATATCTTCAATCATTTCACTGACATCGAATACCATTTCAAATCTTTTAAAATTATATTCGAATAATCTTCTTTGAAATGACTGATTGGGAAAGGAGTTGCGTTATGCCAGATCCTCTATGAAGGTCTGTATACCACAGCACATGGCAGCACATCAGGATATGCATGTTGTCTTTATCTCGCTCCATTAGCATTTTTAACTTTGTGCCTATTCGCAAAGGTGCAGTTTTCCTCAGAGAGGAATAGGCAAGAAACTCCGAGGGTTGCTCTTTTTAACTCAATCATACTATCCTTATTTTCTAATTTTAATTGACTTAATATCTGAATAACTGGAGCTGAGCAATTTATTCCCATGGTTACTTGTCTAATAGATAAATAATCGTTCTATAGTCTAATTGGCTTGCAGTAAGGTGTTATGTTATGTATGTTTGTTTCAGATGTCGTAGATTAGGTCTAGTCTCGTTGGCGTATCTCTGGAGGCGGAACCAGAAAGAGTTGCTGAAGGAAATGATTGCTAGCGGCGTGGAGGCTATCATCATTAAGGTAAGATAGATAGATAAACTTTATTGCTTCTTAACAATTTGTAACATTACAATGTTACTTTATAATTAAAAAAAGGTTAGCGAGATATGTGATGTAGAAGCAAATAGGACACAGAACTCAGCGTACTTGCTGTCTAAGACAGATAACAAACTGTAAGACTTCCTTTTCTACACTAAAAATATTATAAAGAGGAAAGATTTTAATTGTTTGTTGCATTGAATCCTACCGAAGACCGACGCCAAACAGCTTGCTGTGTTCCGTCGGTGCGCGGGAGTACCAGTGCCTTAATTTGAATTTTCTGGGTTAACTCGCTCCATCGTCGACCTCATCTATGACCTTCGTCAAAATTGGGGTCAAGAGTTAACCCATCTTATAATAAACAAAAAAACAATAATTGAACTTCAGTGTTTGAAGCATAGGTATATCGTGTGTAGGTATTTCGGCCATTCGGTATTTCAAACTTCGGTGTTTTAAGTGTCGGTATTTATTATGAATATTCGGTATTCTGATACGTCGGTATTCTGAGAGTTTCTTGCCTATTATTCTCTGGTTCTTCTCTGGGGAACACTACACCTTTGTGAATAAGCGTAGAGTCAGTAGGGTCAAAAGAACGAAAATGTGTACGTACGTATTTGAATCCTGTATGTTTGGTATGTATTTTGATTTACTTTTAGTAACATCCTGACCTGAATCTATACGCCGGGTCAGATAGGGTTGAGGGTCAAAAAAAAAACCCAAAGCTGGTTTTTGGTATGTACGTTCCTACAGGTCCTAGAAGTAAGATCCTAGAGTTCCTCACATGGGGAGTGCCGGCGTCCCCCCCTCCCACCCCCCAAAAGGTCCCTTTTTCCAGTTATTGTTGTTTTATTCAAAATCTAAGCATGCTAGGCTCAAACTGTCAAAAAGTCAAATAATTTGTATTAAAATACCTATCGATCGATGTAACAATCATTTTCGTAGAGCCTTTATTAATTATACTGTGATTGATCAAAGTCCGAAAAAAAATTCAAAATGCGTTTTTTCCTCAAACTTTGCAATTTTCTCAAAAAACTGTGCGAGCTATGCCAAAGTTGTCTATGAACAAATTGTGCCTTATATATTAGTCTACAAAATGAGACACTATTTTTGAAAATCGCAATATTATTTAAAAAGTTACAGAATTTTTTATCTTACAAAATACAAGATTCCAAATTACATAGTAGTTAAATACAGTGGTACATGGGGTATTTAATACTAAAATGTCGAGTTATAATATTTTAGTTAGTAAGAACAGTAATTACCCAATGCGTCCATACAAAAACCACTGTTATAATGTTACTAGTTGCAATACTAAAATTTTAAAAAGAAAAAATATTTTTTTTTTGTTATTAATTTTATGATTTTCGTAAAAACTATTACAGGGACATCAAAAGTTTCAACAAATACATTAATTATGGATAGATTATGTAGTATCTTTAAAATAAGATCCTATTTACTTCAATCGCCAGAGAAATAGAAAAGTTACAGATGGTTTTTTTTTACGAATTTCTCACTAATGAGGTAGGTAGTAGTAAAAAAAAATTATTACATGGAATAAAAATATCATAATTACAAATGTAATCATATCATTATATTGTGTATTAAATTACCTATCCAACCGTATAAAAATCGTTATCATAGAGCCATTACTTTTGTCACAATACTTGGACAAAGTTTTAACAAAAAATGCAAAATGCGCTTTTTTCCTCAAAGTTTGCATATTTCTCTGAAAATTATGCGATCTATGGAGAAGTCGTCTATGAACACATTGTGCCCCATATACTTATCTACAAAATGAGACCCTATTTTTGAAAATCGCTCCATTATTAAAAGAGTTACACTATTTTTTATGTGACGAAAAATATGGCTCTAAAATACATAGTAGTTTATAACATTGATACATGATGTACCTAATACTAAAATGTCGAAAAATTTTACTTTAGTTAGTAACTACAGTAATTACCTAATATGTATATACAATAATCATTGTTATAAAGTCTCTAGGTTTAATACTAAAATTCTACAAAGTTTTTTTGTTATTTTTTTTATATGAATTTCGTAATTTTCGGAAAAACTATTACAAGCACATAAAAAGTTTCAAATGATGTACATGTTTTGGAATTATTATGTACGTATCTTTAAAACAAGACCCTATTTACTTAAATCGCTAAAGAAATAGAAAAGTTACAGATGATTTTTTACCCAAATGCTCAGTAATGAGATAGGCAGTAGTTTTTTTATTTTTCGTTCAAAATAAACATCTCTGTTACTTTTCTATTTTTTTGGCGTTTGAAGCAAATAGGGTCTTATTTGAAGATACGTATGTAATAATTCCGTAAAAGTACCTAAATGTAAATGTGTTCTTTGAAACAATAATAGTTTCTGAGACAATAACGAAATTTATAAGAATATATTATTCATATCTTTGTAGAGTTTTAGTGTTGAAAACCTGTGACTTTAATAACAATGATTTTGGTATGGATACATTGGATAACTACTGTACCTACTAAAACATAAATATCCGATAATTTGGTATCAGGTACCCCGCCATGTATCGTTCTGTATGTATTTACGAATTTTGTATTTCACTTCATCAGATAAAATACTGTAACTTTTTAAATAATATTGCGATTTTCAAAAATAGGGTCTCATTTTGTAGACTAATATACAGGGAACAATGTGTTCATAGACAACTTTGGCATAGCTCACACAGTTTTTTGAGAAAATTGCAAACTTTGAGGAAAAAACGCATTTTGAATTTTTTTTTTGGACTTTGAACACTTACAGTATAATAACTAAAGGCTCTACGGGAATGATTATTACATCAATCGATAGGTATTTTAATACAGATTATTTGACTCTTTGACAGTTTGAATCTAGCTTCTTTAGTTTTTGAATAAAACAACAATAACTGGAAAAAGGGACCTTTAGGGGGGTGGGAGGGGGGGACGCCGGCACTCCCCATGTGAGGAACTCTAGGGTCTTACTTCTAGGACCTGTAGGAACGTCCATACCAAAAATCAGCTTTGGGTTTTTTTTTTGAGGTCGCCCTAATAGCTCAACCTATCTGACTCGTGGTACTATACTAATATTATGGAGAGGAAAATTTGTATTTTTTATGTAACGAATAGGCTCCGAAACTATTAGACCGATTTGAAAAAATATTTTATCATTAGAATGCTAGATTATCCCTGAATGACATGGGCTATATAATTTTCCCGAATTCCCACGGTAATGAAGTCCCGGGCGGAATGCTATACTCTTATATAACTAACTTTAAGCCCGCGGCTACGATTCCGCGTGAAAAAAATATCCTTTGTAATTATCTCTCCAGCAGAGGCTAACATAAACGCGTAAAATAATTTTGTCGTAAACAGCTTAGCAAAAACTGAACATTGTAAATAATTTTTATACGAATACACTCTATTTTGCATTAAAATACAACCGTAACAGCGTAAAATACAAAAACCCAGCAATGTAAATCGCATTCTGAAAGCGGCGCGGCGCGGGGGGAACGCGGGCGGAGCGCATTTTCGTGGTGCAGTACATAATGTCAAAGTAGGTAAATTACAAAACTCCTTAACTTGACTATTCCCGGAAAAAAATAATAAGTCATACCTAGCAGTGATTAACAAGTCAACCTGTATTTTGAAATACTATATGCAGCTTGCGTACGATGGTGATAGCACGCGTAATGCGCCGCGGTCCGATATCAAAATGTCAACATTGACAACTCCAGAGGGCGAGCAAGCCTTTGCGCTGGGCCCTCGCGCAATCAAAGTGAAGTTTCAGCGTCAGCCGAGTGGCGCACCGCAAGAGTTTGTCGCCATCGTGCTCGAGCTGCTGTACATAGTAACAAACAAATAAAAAAAACAACACTAATTAGGAAATAATGATGTAACTGATAGTGGTCATAGGTCTTCTGTTTAGGTAGCTCTTGACACGCTTTTTACTGATATCCGTAATCTACGCAAGACGTGACGAATTTTACTTGTTTGAAACATTGTTGGATTTCATAATGTATGAACTAAGTGTTGTAGGGCAACCTCAAGGTCAACATATTGTGTAGTCTGATATGCTTTCGTGTTTACTTTAAGCATGGACTAATCCATGCTTTAAGAAAACCTATTCAATGATAGCCAATGCTACTGTTTAAAATTTAATGTATGTATGTATGTAAATCTTTTATTGTACAATAAATATTCTTACAGGAGCAAAATATGGTACTTAAAGTTAGAATACATTTAAGGTACAAAGGCGGACTTATCCCACTAGGGGATCTCTTCCAGTCAACCTAACGAACATTGAGAAGAAATCTTGATGAGTAGGCGTAAATTTATTTATTTATTTATTTATTGTACAAAACCAACAGCTTAATTACAAGACACAAATAGGATTAGAAAAATTAATAGAATAGATACAAGAAGACAAATAAACAATGAAGAACTACAATACTTAAATAACATTATTAAAAATATAAACATATGTTTAATATATAGGTAAATACATATTAATCTTAGATCTGGTTAATTAAATATGGTATAGCTGCAGGTTTTCTAATTTTTCTTCTTCTTATCGTGTAGGTATAGTCATAAGTGTGTGGCGAATTTGGTTAACCCTGGTGTCAGAGTTTTCGAACCGCACAATGGTCTATGACTTGGTTTTAATGACTGTAGTCGAAAACAGCCGGGACCGACAGCTTAACGTGGTCTCCGAAGCACGGAAACGCTGGTGATAAATTGCCACTTTGGTTACCCATCGGGTACACTGCCTCCGTGTTACCTCACTGATCGGTTGAAATCAGCGAACGCCACTGGGCTATGAGCGAAAACCTTTAGTCGAAAGGAAAAACATATGCTGAGCTATGACCTTTTTGTAACACTGTGGCACACTTATTCACAATTGAGTAATTCTTTTTTGTATCTTTGTTGGTTTGCTTCTTTTTTATATTTTTGTATTTTTTTTTTACCGGCCTATATACGTCCCCATCGAGAGGCACGGGCCTCCCGTCGATAGACGAAGGGGATTTAGGCCATAGTCCACCACGCTGGCCCAATGTGGGTTGGGGGACTTGCACGTTTTAACCGTGTGGTGATCGGTTAAGAATAACACCACCCCAACTCTTTCCGTGGGTGTCGTAAGAGGCGACTAAGGAAACACAAATGAGACCTGCCTCCTAGTAATCCATCCTAGGCAACGAAACTTCATTTTTTTCTGAATCTGAGGTGTCCTCCTATGGTCTCATGCGGTGTGGTAGGCTCTGTAAAGGGCAGTCTGGTTTGCGACCACCCTCCTACCAAAGTCCGGCGCCAAACAGCTTGCTGTGTTCCGCCGGTGCGTGGGAGTACCAGTGCCTTTATAGGCGTTTTCTGGGTTAACTCGCTCCATCGTCGACCTCATCTCTGACATTTATGGTCATGATTGAGGTCAAGAGTTAACCCATCTTATAATAAAAAAAAAAAAAAAAAACGTCTTTCGAAAATGAATTTTCTTGCACAGGCGGGTTACATCACGATGTTTTCCTTCACTGTTGAGCAAGTGATAATTAGAAATCCGTACATAAATCTGAAAATAATAATTTAGTGGTGCTTTGAACCCGCAACCTTCCGATTACAAGTCTGGCTCATTACCAACTAGGCTATCACTGCTTTTTTTGTATTTTTGTATGTATTCTGTTGATTTTGTAAATAATGTGTGTGTTTTAGTGTGTACAAATAAATTTTTTATCTATCTATCTATAGCAGTAGGTTTTCTAATAAAAAAATAAGTGAATCTCGTTTGTTGGTAGGTGGCAGCCCTGGGCCTGGACCCTCGGCTCCACCTGGGGCTGACGCTGCGTGAGGTGGAGCCGCACCTGCTGATGATGGCCGACAAGTACGGGCTCAACGTGTGCGGCGAGGGCGGCGAGTACGAGACCTTCACGCTCGACTGCCCGCTCTTTAGGAACAAACTAGTCATGTGAGTCGATTTGTTTATTTAGCTAGCTTCCCGCCCGCAGCTTCGCCGGTTATATCTTTGACTACAGGTTCGTTTTCAAGCATAGGCAATGTGGGTTGCCATTTGTGTAAAAAAACTACTGCTTAATACGTAATCACCATGTAGACCCTCTACCTCCTATGTCATCAAAAATAAACAAAGCATTGACCCCCCGCCCCCCTATAGTGTTTACGTAACACTTAAATGGCCCCTTGGGAAAGATATAACCTGTAATCCACACAAGCGAAGCCGCGGGCGGAAAGCTAGTAATTAAATAAATGAGAACTAGTCGAGATATACTTTTTCCCTTATACCCACAACTTAACGCATATTTTGTTGACAGTGACGAAAAAGAAATGGTATGGCACACAGAAGACCCGGTCGCACCAGTCGGCTATCTAAACCTTTTAAAACTACATTTGGAACCAAAACACAATTCAGACGGAACCATTAAACTACCTCCAACTGTAAAAAACTCTTTAGAATTTGCAAGCGATTTGAACGACACAGTGTTTAGTGATTTAAGCGATGTAGAACTAAGTGAATCTGAATTTGAGTCTATTGAGAAGTTAGAGAAAGAAGAGATTAAGAAACAGAAGGAATTGCATCCTTTGTTGACATATTCTGGTGATAAAGTTGATAGCGTTGAAGAAATTGATCCAGAAGGTTCAGAAAACGTAGAAGAAGGATATACGTTTGAGCATACAGAAGAAGATTTACCTGATGTGGTTGATCATAGGTCTATTTACGGGAATAGACATGGGTGGTACTTCATCGGAGGGATAGTGGGCGAAGGAGAGGATACGGCGCTCGCAACGGATCAGGCGATGAAAAAACTCATTAGTAGGTAAACTTATTCTTGCGCTTTTTGTTTGTAGATTAGTTTGTGTCTTAAACGTAAATATAGAGAATTATTTTTATGGTTCTGTTTAAATGGATTCTGGGATTTTAATATTTTGTTGTGTAGAGTGGAAAATAATTGTGTTTTTGTACTGAGCTTTTGATATATATTTAAAAAATTTACCAGCCCATGTACGTCCCCACCAAGGGGCATGGGCTTCCCTTCGAAACACGAAGGGGATTAAGGCCATAGTCCACCACGCTGGCCCAATGCGGGTTGGTGGACCACTCGTCTTTCGAAAATGAATTTTCTTGGACGGGCGGGTTTCATCACGATGTTTTCCTTCACCGTTGAGCAAGTGATAATTAGAAATCCGTACATAAATCCGAAAAGACGAATTTAGTGGTACAGGCCCGCACCAGGATTTGAACCCACGACCTTCTGATTGCAAGTCTGGCTCATTACCAACTGGGCTATATCACCGCTTGATATGTATGAGTTACAAGAATTCAATATGATTCGAATGTTGTAACGCTACTATTTTTTGACGTCTGATTTGTAACTAACATTTGTGTAAAAAAATGTTTGTCTGTTCTCGGGTTTGGGTGTTTGTGTCTGGTTTTTTTGTGTGCCGAGAGTGTCACTAAAGGGAATTTTAGTGTCAACCCTTGACGTTATGTCGTGGTGACTTTAACTTAGTGAAAGTTAAGGATGTGAATCAACGTACTGAACTGAACCAATTTATAAAAAAAAACTCATATCCATAAATCTTGTTTTTTGTGAACTTAATAAGTATTAATTTCACACTAAAAACTAAAGGCTAGATGTGATAGTAAGCTTTTTTGGGATGTTAGATTTCTGGAGAAAACTAAAGGCTAGATGTGATAGTGAGCTCTTTTGGGATGTTAGATTTCTGGAGAAAACTAAAGGCTAGATGTGATAGTGAGCTCTTTTGGGATGTTAGATTTCTGGAGAAAACTAAAGGCTAGATGTGATAGTGAGCTCTTTTGGGATGTTAGATTTCTAGAGTAAATCACCCTCTTAAGTTTTTTCGTCTTTAAATCCTTTTATTTTTTTCTATTTGTGTATATGAGAGACGCTCGCTGATCTCAACCGATCAGTGAGGTTAAGCAACGTATACATATAGAGGCAGGGAACCAAAGTTGCAATTTACCACAAGCTTTCCGTGCTTCGGAGGGCACGTTAAGCTGTCGGTACCCGCCAGCTTAACGATTGACTACAGTCGTTAAAACCAAGTCAGATGCCATTGTGCGAAAACTCTGACACCAAGCTTAGGCAAGTTCGCCACACACTTTATTATAACTACACGTTAAGAAGAAGTAGAATATTAAACAATTGGTTTATTAACGTATTAATATTATTTCCCAGGTTTATTAGAGAGCAAAAGCCTGGAGTTGCGAGACGTGTGTTCAGTGAACATCTACATGCGGGATATGTCGGACTACGCCGCTTTGAATGATGTCTACATTAAATATTTCTACTTCGACAACCCTCCCACGAGGGTGTGTGTACAATGCCCTCTTTCACCACACGTTGGACTTATTTTAGATGCTGTAAGTGTCATTGGATAGTGTGCTAATACAAATCAACGCTATCATAATCGTTTAGTTGTAAAAAATATGGTTCTGTCAAGATAATAAAACAAAATAGGTTCGCTTCCACGCTGGACTGAGAGTGAAAGAAAAACAACGATTGTACCAGTTTAGTAATTTTTAAAAATAATCACGGAATCATGAAAGGGACCATCCATAAATTACGTCACACGAATTCCATGATTTTTTGACCCCTCCCCCCCTCCTTTGTCACAGCTGGCTGGTCACAATTGTAAGACTCCCCCCTCCCTAGCGTTACGTCACATATTTTGCATATTTTCAATTTTTTGTAATTTTTTAATAAAAGCAGTACTTAATAGTGTTGTTATTTTTTTTTTGGGAACTCAAAACTCATTGTCTCAACCAAAGTAAAAACGTAAAAAGAGTGCTTGGGACTGAGGGAGTTAAGTTTGTCGTTAAAAGTTAACGCGTTTTGATACTCATAACACATTTTGAAATGTGACGTCACGAAACTTATGACCCCTCCCACCCACTTGTCACACAATGTCACACTTTGTCGACCCCCTCCCCTCCCCTTGACGTGTGACGTAATTCATGGATGGTCCCAAATAACAGATTTTTTTTTACCGGAAACGTCATTTTTCGTTATTTAACCTTTGTCTCTACGCAATTTACCGCGAAACGCCACCTCGTGCGTAAGGAAGCGTCGCTTCACTATCAAAATGCAACAGGGCTTTAGGTAAATCTCTTTCAACCTCTCGGGTGCTAAATCAGTCCATGAAACAGAACAATTTCCCCAATGAACATGAAAATACGAAAAAAAACTTTGATGTCCCATATAAAATGCACTATATGCTGATGAAGTTTGTATGGGAACTCAAAATTTTTTTCGTAGTTTGACCTATGTTCCTTGGGGAAGTTGTTCAGTTTCATGGACTGATTAACCACCCGAGAGGTTGAAAGAGATTTACCTAAAGCCCTGTACAGTCACGCCTATAATCCCCATCAGGGTAGGCAGAGAATCAGTGGTTCTAGAACCACTAGATGCCACATTCGACATTTTCTAGGGTTATTAGATGATCGCATAATAGTGACAGATTGTCAGCGTTTCGCCCATAATACAGCAAAACCCTAGCGTCCCACTTACTGAATTTTACAGTATGCGTGGGAAGAGTTGGCAGCTGGTACATTTTTTTTTTACTCCCGGTCCAGCGTGGAAGTTCATTATATTCATAATTATATTCAGTATATTTAATTAAAATAAATATTGCAGGTTGCACATAAAACAGTTCCTAACGAGCAAGAGACTGACAACTGCAGTTCGAAGGAACGGATGACGATGCATGTACAGGGTATCTCGCACTGGGCGCCAGCCAACATCGGACCTTATAGTCAAGCTATTAAGGTATGTTTTTGATTTTACGTTAGCTAGCCAAACTTTGGGGGGTGATTATTTCGATAAGTCTGAACAACTTTCCTTGAAGAAACATTAAGAAATCCTTTTCTTACGCGGAAGTTTGTATGTAAGTATGGATGGACGGATGGATGTTTGTTACTCTTTCACACTCAAACGGCTGGACCAATTTTGATAAAATTTGGTATGGAGGTAGCTGACACTCTGGATTGCACATAAGCTACATCATTTTCCAAAATTCCCACGGGAACGAAGTCCCGGGCAGAAAGCTAGTTGTCAATAAAGAAAGGAGGATGGGCAAAGATCGAACATATTAAATATGTTGTTTGAAGCCTGGTACCTATACCTAAACTTCAAGGTGATCACCCGAAGGAACCCAACTATGGAGACATGAAATGTTGGCGACTGCTAATGAAACTTGCGGCAATGGATAGAGAAAAATATTACAAAACGAAAGTGTTGATTCATAAAATGTCGAAAGTGATATCTTTGAAAATTAAAAAAATATTAACTAACAAAAATATAGTTTGAAGTCTTTACCTTCCTTACAGCATTAGATAACTCTATCGTACTTGTTTGAGCATGAAAAACCTTTTTTAACTTTAATTATCATGTTTAGGTAGGTACAGTCAAGAGCACGCTAAGCTTGACACTTTGAATCTTATCCTATGTAAGATACTAACGTCCCGCTCGGGACTAATTCAGGAAATTTATGTAGGCTATGTTACTCAGGGATAATGTGGCATTCTAATGGTGAAAGAATTTTTCAAATCGGTCCAGTAGTTTCGAAGCCTTTTTGTTACAAACAAAAATACGAACCATTCTTGATAAAAAAAAATACAAATCTTACCTCTTTTTTAATATTAGTATAGATTTGAGAATGAAAAGTATTTTAAAACGAATAATGTATTTATTATACCCTTTCCATTTCTTTATTTTCTCGATGACAGATCTAATTTGATAGTTGTAGTGTTGTGACCAAATAAGTAACGATATCGATCGTAGGCAAAGGGATCTAGCCCATACCATACCAATAGCACATAAAATGCATGAAATTAACAATACGCCATCATTAAAAAAAATACACCTAAGACAATAGGTGTATTTTTTTAATGATGGCGTATTGTTAATTTCATGCATTTTATGTGCTAACAATACGCCATCATTAAAAAAATACACCTAAGACAATAGGTGTATTTTTTTAATGATGGCGTATTGTTAATTTCATGCATTTTATGTGCTATTCTACTATTATGTTCTTAATCATAATCATAAACTTTATTTGCATAAAATATGGTATTACAAAGGGTGCACAGTGTTCCCAAAGACCTTCGGACCCGACATTTTTAGCTGATCCCGTAGATCGACGTAGTTAGGTGTATGAAACAAATCTCTCATACAAACTACCTACCAATTATCCATAGTTTCCTTGAAAAAAAATAGTATTTTCGCTATTTTTGAGGGCATCGACAAATGAAAATTTTTTTTTTCCTTTGTTATTGAAATCTTAATGCAGGGTGATTTATTTTATAATTACTAATAGAGTCCTTCATTTAATAAGCTATATTACAAGTGCTATGTATACCTCATGTGAAGAAATAGCGTAAAAGTCGTTTTTTAGTTTTCATTTTTTTTAAGAAATTTGCACTGTTTGCGCATCTACTTTTTTATAATAATAATATTTCATTATGATATCAATTCACAGAAAAAAAAATCACATCCGTATCTCGCGTCTAACTCGAGATATTTGTGATTAAATATTTTGATAAAGTGCCTGCTTCAATGTTCATAGCAAAGTTCCTTCTTTGTTTATTTACTTTGCTAAAATGTTGCAAATAGTTATACCTTGTACTTATTTATATTAAACTAGCTTTTCATTCACGACTTCGTTTGCGAGTAAAAGTAGCCTATGTCACTCTCAGAGTAAAATGTAAAAAAATAGTCGTGTGGCACTCGGGGACTGCCGCGGTAAAGCTATTGCATAGCATTTTGTATCAACTTATGCAATTATAATTAAAAGTAGCCCTCTACTTTTAATTATAATTGCATAAGTTGATACAAAATGCTATGTAAAATTTCAAAAAAGTTTACAATTTTTTTGTTTTTACGGCCGCCATCTTGGATTTTAAAATGGATGTTATTTTCGCAATCAGCACCCCCGAAAACCTACTAAACGACACCCATGACGGTTTTTTACAAAAAATACATGTCCGCCATCTTGGATTTCAAAATGGATATCATTTTCGGAATCAGAACCCCAGAAAACCTATTAAACGACACCCATGTCGGTATGCCCGAAAATTTCATATCCGCCATCTTGGATTTTTGGTGGGGGGAATCGAGACGCTCCAGGCTTTGCCCTTCGCGTCACGATTCCCCCAACTAAAATCCAAGATGGCGGATATGAAATTTTCGGATGGCGGTCGGCGGGTAATAAAAGTCAAAAGTCAAAAAAGTCAAAAGTCAAAAGTGTTTATTTCATTGAACATATAAAATGATACTTGAACACGTCAATATTATGAATTACATTAGCACTTTTGGCTTTGCGCCTATTCGCAAAGGTGCAGTCTTCCTCAGGAGAAGAATAGGCAAGAAACTCCGAGGGTCGCTCTTTTTAAGTCAATCATATAAATTTTCTTACTTTTAATTTTAATTGACTTAATATCTGAATAACTCTGGAGCTGAGCAATTTATTCCCATGGTTGCTTGTCTAACAGATAATCCGAAATTCTATAATAGCCCTTTTTACAAAGTTTTTGTTTAATTATCGTCTTAAATTTTTCTAAAGGTAGGTTTTGAATACACATGGGAATCTTATTGTAGAAGCGTATACATTGACCCATAAAAGAGTTTGTTACTTTGTAGAGACGGCTGTCTAGTATATCCAAGTTATGTTTGCTTCTAGTGTTTACATTGTGCCTATCACAATTTTTCTTAAACAATTGTTCATTTTTCTTTACATACAAAAGATTATTAAATATATACTGGGACGCAAATGTCAAAATATCTATTTCCTTAAATCTATTTCTAAGAGACATTCTAGGTCTCATTTGATAAATCGCGCGAACAGCCCTTTTCTGCAGGACAAATATCTTATTAATGTCGGCAGCATTACCCCACAGCAAAATGCCATATGACATAAGGCTGTGGAAGTAACTGAAATATACGGTTCTCGCGGTTTCTACGTCCGATAATTGACGGATTTTTTTAACCGCGTAAGCTGCTGAACTGAGTCTGTTCGCTAACTTATCAATATGAGGACCCCATTGAAGCTTTGCGTCAATAGTGATACCTAAGAATACAGTAGATTCTACAACTTCCAGTTTTTCATTTTTAACCTGTACATTGGTATTAAACTGTTTAACGTTAGGCAAGGTAAATTTAACACATTTGGTTTTTTTCTCGTTCAAGAGTAGGTTATTTGCAGTGAACCATTCAACTACCTTTGAGATCGCAATATTCACGTCGTCATAATTAGTGTCATATCTTTTCACTTTAAATAAAAGTGATGTGTCATCTGCAAATAATACGATCTCATGGGCCTCTTTAACAAGAAAAGGCAAATCATTAATGTACAGGAGAAACAAGAATGGTCCTAAAATTGAACCCTGCGGGACGCCCATACAGACTGTGGACCCAGGTGATCTAGTGCCGTTAACCTCAACCTTCTGGATCCTATTACACAAATAAGATTCCAGAAGCCTAAGTGCATTTCCTCTTATGCCATAGTGATGTAATTTTCTGATTAGAGTCTCATAGTGAACACAGTCAAAAGCCTTGGACAAATCACAGAAGACTCCAAGAGCATCATGTGAATCCTCCCAGGCCTCAAAAATGTGACGAATAAGTTCAACACCGGCATCGGTTGTTGAACGACCCCGTGTGAATCCAAATTGATTAATATTCATAAGTTTATTAGCATAGAAGTGAGTAGTTATTTGACTAAGGATAATTTTTTCAAAAATTTTGCTAAGTACTGGTAGTATTGAAATAGGTCTAAAGTTGGTGGGGTCAGATGTACTACCAGCTTTAAACAGAGGAATTACTTTACTATGTTTCATTAAATCAGGAAACACACCACCATCGACACAACTATTGAAAATAAACACTAAATGTGGAGCAATACAATCTATTATACAATTTATTACTTTTACTGAAAGACCATCAAGGTCCGCAGTCTTTTTCATGTTTAACATTTTAAAAGTTTTAAGAATGTCATCAATTCTTATGTGTGAAAAACTGAAATGAACCTTACTTTCGTCTACATTTTGCTTGAGTAGCGATTCAGCGAGAGCGGGAGATGAGCCAAGTGATTGAGTAGTGGAGACTGGAATGTCAGTGAAAAACCTTTCAAACTCTGTAGCAATAGCTACATCGGAAGTTAGGATTTTGTCATTAATATTGAGCTTAAAATCAAACTTGCGAGCCTTAACCCTTCCCGTCTCACTATTAATAATTTTCCAAGAAGTCTTAACGATATTACTACTATTTTTAATTTTGTTTCTAACAAACATAGCCTTCGCCGCTTTACATACACGTTTAAATGTTTTGGAATAAGCTCTAACATACTCAACAAAAGTTTCAGAATGGTTATATGCTTTCTCACCATAGAGATCATATAGCCTTTCCCTGCTTTTGTGAATTCCCACTGTCGCCCAATCACTAAACTTCAAGGAGTCATTAATTTTTAGCGTCTTGGATTTAAACACAATATCATATTCTTTCTTAGATAAACTGAGTACAGAGTTATAAAGTTTGTTAGGATCATCACTCTCAAATCTTAGATCTGGTAGTTTGGTGATCATATTACTTCTGTAATTCTCAAGCCTTATGTCACTAATAGGCACATATTTGATACCTCTTTCTACAGCCTTTCCACGAAGCGCATCAAAGGAAACTAGTTGGCCCGAGTGATCCGATGGTAACTTGTGGATAACAGATTTTTCCGAGGGATCAAAATTTGTATATATGTTATCAAGACACGTTTTGGAAGTTGCGGTAATTCGTGTAGGCTCTAGAAATAGATTGCGCAAATTATAACACTTAAACAAGGATATGATTCTTTTACTAAGAGAACTATTTTCCAATAAGTCGACATTAAAGTCTCCACAAACTACAATGTTTTTATTATTATTACTAATTTTGAATAGTACTTCCTCCATGATTTTTTCAAAGGATTCATATGATGATTTGGGCGGTCTGTATACGCATAATACAATAAGCTGCTCAAGCTCTATACAGGCTAATTCAGTAGTGCGCTCAACAGACAAGCTTACTATGTCATTACGTTCTTTAAACTTTAAATTGTTACGAGCAAATATAGCGGAACCTCCTCGTATGGCTTTACTTCTGCTGAATGCACTAGCAACTTGGTGATTATTGAAGCCAAATATTAACTGATGACTACGCAACCAGTGCTCGGTAATACATAAAATATCAACTTTATAACAGTTAATAAATAGCTCAACCAATAATTCTTTGTGTTCCATTCCTTCTAAATTTTGATGCACCAAGTTTATACAATTATTATTTTTCACAGACGGAACATCCTTAGTCATATTGGAGTTGCTAGGAAATCCTTGTCCTTTTTTTGGAGAGGGATTTCCTATTGTCTCACTACTTAGTTTAAAGAATTTTGTTGTATATAAATATTGCTATTATTAATAGCATTTGTCTTAAAATTATGTATGCAATAGGCTACAGTTGTAGCTAAATGTCGTTTACATTTTTTTCTTAAGTACATAGTACTTTTCGTCAGAATAATATTATTAATAAATTTATTTGTATCGAAATACATAATAGCGTCAGCGTCACTATGACTACATAGAATACTATGCACATATGTGTTGATTTTAAAAATTAATTTGTTATGTGCTTGCGTCCAGTTACTGAAATCTGCGACCTTGCCTCACCTTAAAAATCTAAATTTGTATGGCGGCCATCTTTAATTAGGGGGGGACGCTCCGGGCTTCGCCCTACGCGGAGTTCGGCTTTCGGCCTCACCCTATACGCGGCTCGACTCGGCCTTCGGCCTCGCCTCGCGCGTTCGGCTCGGTCTTCGACCTCGCCTCACCTTTAGAATCTAAATTTGTATGGCGGCCATCTTGGATTTGGGGGGGGGACGCTCCGGGCTACGCCCTACGCGGAGCTCGGCCTTCGGCCTCGCTTTTTACGCAGCTCGCCTCGGCCTACGGCCTCGCCTCGCAGCGTGGCGTCGTGGTTCGGCTCGGCCTGCGGCCTCGCCCCACCACTCCTTGTAAGGCGGCCATCTTGGAAAATGGTGGAATCGAAAAAGTGACCCGATATTCGGAATCATCGACCCCCAAACCCCCCAGATACCGATTTTCGTCCGGATCGGAGCAACTTCATTTTATTATTATTATTATTATTTTATTGGAGAAAAAACTATTATTATTATTATATTATTATTATTATTTTCTCTGTTTTGCTCCCTCTAAAAAGAAGGGGTTTATATTATTATAATAATATTATTATTATTGTTGCACGCACACAAACACCGTGTCGAAGACTGCCGAACTGAAACGACGTTAGACGATGCACGGCCTTCAAGCCACACCTCCGTGCCCGTCGGAGTGGGGAGCGTTAGGTTTTTTCGTTACGGAATTTCTGGATTCGGTCCCCGCGCTCAAGGCCCGCGATAGAAGCTATGCAATAGCTTAAAAAAATAGTAATAATATAAAACTTGGCGAAGGATTTGACGGCCCCACCGACCGCCAAAGGTCCCCTTGTTGTTCGTTTCCAGAGTAGACTTGACTTGATTTTTTAGACTCTGAGAGTGACATAGGCTACTTTTACTCGCAAACGAAGTCGCAAATGAAAAGCTAGATTGATACAAATAAACACAAGGTATGACTATTTGCAACATTTTAGCAAAGTAAATAAACAAAAAAGGAACTTTGCTATGAACATTGAAGCAGGCACTTTATCAAAATATTTATTAATCACAAATATCTCGAGTTAGACGCGAGATACGGATGTGATTTTTTTCTGTGAATTGATATAATAATGAAATATTATTACCATAAAAAAATAGATGCGCAAACAGTGCACATTTCTTTTAAAAAAGTGAAAACTAAAAAACGACTTTTACGTTATTTCTTCACATGAGGTGTACATAGACATTTGAAATATAGCTTATTAAATGAAGGACTCTATTAGTAATTATAAAATAAATCAACCTGCATTAAGATTTCAATAACAAAGGAAAAAAAATTTTTCATTTGTCGATGCCCTCAAAAATGGCGAAAAAACTTTTTTTTTTCAAGGAAACTATGGATAATTAGTATGAGAGATTTTAGGTGGTAGGTGGTTTGTATGAGAGATTTGTTTCATACACCTAACTACGTCGATCTACAGGATCGGCTAAAAATGTCGGGTCCGAAGGTCTTTGGGAACACTGTGGGGTGGTATAGTTATATTCCAATACAGTACAGTCATATTTTGCCAATGAGGTCATTAGCATGCAAATATTATTATTATAAATGTAAACCCATTATTATAAATGTCAAAAAATAAAATTTAAAAAAATAAAATTATACAATCAATCGTTATGTCAAACTACCTCTAAAATTCAATATTGTCATTATAGGAATATGAAATATGAATGTTTTTATAATGTCACTCCGATAAAAATCTATAATATACATTAATGTCATAAAAAATTCCCTTACTTAACCACCTGTATAATTCTTTTTTGAAAGAGAATAAGTTTAATACTTTAATGTGTTTGGGTAACTTATTGTAAATTCTTATGGACATCGCAAGACAGCTCTTATCAAATTTTAAAGTCTGCGGAGTCTCATCAAACACTAGTCTGTGAGGATCTCTTTGAAGACGAGGATTTATGTCACATGATTTAATAAATAAACGATTGTGTTTCTTGTGTTTCTTACTATCGCGAGTTCGGGGGTTCTTAATTTTGTTTTATTATATTTTGTTTTTGTAATGTGTTTGTGTCATCTATGGTGTGCAATAAAGTGTATATGTCTCTGTCTAAGACAAATACAACAAAAACATTCAAATATATTCTGTTTTAATCTGTCACTCGCAACAAGACACTCGTGCTAGTCACTACATTTCTGTTCGCTGAGTTTTTTCACATTATCCATACATTACGTTGTGTATTTTGTGTTCCTCCGTGTTGATTGCTGCCCTGCTATCAAACACCAAAATGCCGAAAGGATCTATTCTGAATAGGCAGGCGAAAGAACTGGTGATCAAGGTTCGTAATTATTTTAAAGCAGAGTATCAAAATGGTGGCCCGCGTTGCGAGAGCGTGTTGCGGCCGCATTAGGAATTAGTGCACCTACTGTTTCAAAAATTACTACCGAAGCTTTCGGTACAAGCTGCATGCAGGAAAATAAGGTCCATACGCCGAAGAAAAAACGCCAACCACGTCGTGTAACATCGATTGACAATTTCGACGCTGACGCTATTCGCCGTCATATACAGGGTGTTAAGTAATTCGATCTTAACCTCTCAGGTGGTGAATCAGCCCATGAAACTGAACAACTTTCCCTAAGAACAAATGCCGAAATACGAAAAAAAAATTTTGACTTCCCATACAAAATGATTTATCAGCTGATGCAATTTGTATGGGAAGTTAAAATTTTCAGTTTCATGGGCTATTCACCATCCGAGAGGATAAGATCGAATTACTTAACACCCTGTATATGACTATTACTTGCGCAAAGAAATTCCAACACTTAAAAAACTTGTTCTTTCTTTGCGTGAATGTGGTTTGTTCCTTGGCCAAAAATCGTCATTAAACTTGGTTTTAAAAGAAATTGGTTTTGCTTATAAAAATCGGACAAACGTAAAATATTGATGGAGCGTCACGACGTTGCTATGGCTCGCTGCGAATTTTTGAGCGAAGCCAAAAGATATCAGATTGGTCAAATGTTATTTTCACTGACGAGACTTGGTTAAATGCAAACCACACAGTGTCTAAGAACTGGACTGACGACACCGCCGCTTCCACTAGCTCAGTGCCAATGGGAAAAGGTGAACGGCTTATCATATGCCATGCAGGGTCTACGAAAGGGTTCGTATCAGATGCTTTACTGGCCTTTAAATCCAAGAAAACAGTGGAGTACCACGAAGAAATGAACGCGGAGATTTACGAAGGATGGTTTAAAGAAATGGTGCAATCTCTGGAAGAACCGTCGATAATTATTATGGACAACGCTACATATCATTCCAGACAAATTGATAAAATGCCGACGCAGGCCAATAAAAAACAAGTGATAATTGACTGGCTCCAACGTCATGGCGAAACTAATACTTTATGAATATTTTAAAATCGATAATAAGCCTTTCTAAAAGATTTGTTATCAACGCAATAGCTGCCGAATATGGTCATAGGGTTCTTCGACTTCCGCCCTATCATTGCCAGTACAATGCTATAGAACTAATATGGGCACAAAT
Organism: Aproaerema taeniolella; assembly: GCA_949987775.1. Taxonomy (NCBI): domain Eukaryota; kingdom Metazoa; phylum Arthropoda; class Insecta; order Lepidoptera; family Gelechiidae; genus Aproaerema; species Aproaerema taeniolella. The sequence continues at coordinate 1,836,659 of OX465259.1, read as the reverse complement.
CAAAGGACACGCCGCTCTAAACAATACCTATCCCCCTTTTACGGCAAACAAGATGTTAGATTTATTAAAAAATGCATGTGTGGAAGTAACTGCCGAAAACTGGGAAAATATTGTGAGAAGAACCCAAAACACTATAATGCCGGATTGGGAAATTCATGTGGCATTCGATAATTTACAAGAACAGGAATTTGTAATAAATTCATCAGATTTTGATTAAAATAAATAAATAAAAATTACCTCTCGTTATAATTATTTCGTTTCATTGTCGAGTACCTACCCATACCTACTTATTTTACAACAGCTATACTTATTACAATAGGCATGGTGATAGTGGTAAAGAATCAATACATTAAAATATCGCTATACATAAAAGATGATAAGCATAAAAATGTTGAGATTAATAATATTTTTAAGTTTAAAATATGTAGTCTGAATCTTCAGTTAAAACTGTGAATGACGTCAATGTAACTTTATTAAAATGTTGGTTATTTATTGTACTAAAAAAAATACTGCATTTATGGACTCAATTTGTCTTGGATGAATATTATATGGGATAAAGGAACAAAATTAGGCAGTTGTCGTATTTCTTATACCTCGCATTTAAAAGTTAATTTTTGTGTAATATGCGCAGTTACATTCTACGGGAGCTGTCATCGAGAAAATAAAGAAATGGAAAGGGTATAGATACGGGTATTCAGCCCGAGACTCCGTTCCCGTGAGAATTTGGGAAAATTATGTAGCCTATGTCCATCCATCGGGGATAACGTAGCTTTCTAATGGTGAAATAATTTTTCAAATCGGTCCAGTAGTTTCGGAGCCTATTCTATGCAAACAAACAAACAATCAAATCTTTCCTCTTTATAATATGTATAGAAGTAGGTACCTACTAAGTATATCTTAAGTGTACATACGCCCGGTATTTTCAGTCTCAGTATGTATTATTAGGAATATCGCGTATTTAGGAAAAATATAAGTAGGTAGATATTTCATCCTGTATATAATTCAATGTACCTACCATCAATCAATAAACTAAGCTGCGAGCGAAAGGCTGGTTCAAAAATAAAATAATAGGCCTAGTACTCACGTGCGCGAGTGTACGTGTACCCATACGCAAACACACCCCCCTCCACTTCCTTTTTTGGTTGAATGCGCGATTTTTAATGTCTGTCTGGATTTTTTTATCACAGTTTTATCACCTTTATGGTGGCGGTGTGTGGGTACGTATTACAATTCCGAAGTATAAAATACCGAATTTTGAAACACCGAAACTCTAAATACCGAATGTTCATTTGACCGCAATCTTAAAATACCTAAAGTTCAAAATCCCAAAGACTAAAATCTCGAAGAATAAAATACCGACGACTAGCATACCGAAAACTAAAATACCGAATAGGGTGTCCAAAAATATTCAATAATGAAAATGTTTTATTTTGACTGTTTATATGACAAACGGAACTGCGTAGGTTTGTAAGTAGCCTAACCCAAGCAACCCGTTAAGTGGTTGGGTTAGTTTAGGTTTTTTTTAATTGTGTTCTTATTAGCATCCACAGATTAATCTCCTTGACCTTGTTTAGATTAAGTTTTCTTGTTAATATAATACTTCGTTTTTTTTAACTATAATACTATACTTTCCATAGTATAGTATTATACTATGGAAAGTAGAACTTAGAACTTCGATCCCCGAACTTCGATCCCCAAAGTGCCAAAAACGACTGTGGTTGCATTTCAACTTTCGGGATTTTGAACATCGGTGTTTTAAACATAGGTATTTCGTGTATCGGAATTTTGAACTTTTGGCATTTTAAAACTTCGTTATATTTAATTTCGGTATTTCAAGCACAGGATTTTCGTGTGTAGGTGAACAAAGTCCCAAAAACCTCTTTAGGTAGGATTAAATAAAATCACTAACCAAGTTATAAATCGAGAATATATTTCAAAAACACTCAACCTCATACATAGTTTGCGCGTAACATTTCAATACCGCGTTGTACAATACATGCAGCGCCATCTGTTGGCGCTGACAAGAACTAAATTAAATTAACTGCTTAACGCGATTGAACAGTAGGTATTTTGGTCAGTCGGTATTTTAAACTTCGGTGCTTTGTGTGTCGGTAATTCAATCGTCACGTATTATGAATGTTCGGTATTCTAATACGTTGGTATTTTGAGAGTTTCTTGCCTATTCTTCTCTGAGGAAGACTATACCTTTGCGAATAGGCGTAAAATGAGTAGGGTCAAAAGAACGAAAATGTGTATGTACGTATTAAAATCCTGTATATTTGGTATGTATTTTAATTTACTTTAGTAACATCTTGACCTGAATCTATACTTATATTATAAAGAGGAAAGATTTGTATTTTTTTATGTAACGAATAGGCTCCGAAACTACTTGACCGATTTCTTTCACCACTAGGATACCACATTATCCCTGAGTAACATAGGCCACATAATTTTCCCGAATTCCCACGGGAACCAAGTCCCGAGCGGGATTCTAGTGTTCTATAAAATAAATATATTTTGAATTGGTACCGTGTGTGTATGTAGGTGGGCGAGGTGGTGGGCACGTGCGGCCAGATCGCGCTGGTGCCGGGCTGCATGTCGCTGGCGGGGGGCGGCGCGCGCCGCCAGTGTGCGCTCGCACTCAGACACCTCGCGCGCGTGCTGCGGGCCGCCGCGCCGCGCGCGCACATACGCAGCGTCGTGCAGGTAACTACACACTGCAGCAACACCAACACACTGCAGTAACACGCGCCGCCAGTGTGCGCTCGCACTCAGACACCTCGCGCGCGTGCTGCGGGCCGCCGCGCCGCGCGCGCACATACGCAGCGTCGTGCAGGTAACTACACACTGCAGCAACACCAACACACTGCAGTAACACGCGCCGCCAGTGTGCGCTCGCACTCAGACACCTCGCGCGCGTGCTGCGGGCCGCCGCGCCGCGCGCGCACATACGCAGCGTCGTGCAGGTAACTACACACTGCAGCAACACCAACACACTGCAGTAACACGCGCCGCCAGTGTGCGCTCGCACTCAGACACCTCGCGCGCGTGCTGCGGGCCGCCGCGCCGCGCGCGCACATACGCAGCGTCGTGCAGGTAACTACACACTGCAGCAACACCAACACACTGCAGTAACACGCGCCGCCAGTGTGCGCTCGCACTCAGACACCTCGCGCGCGTGCTGCGGGCCGCCGCGCCGCGCGCGCACATACGCAGCGTCGTGCAGGTAACTACACACTGCAGCAACACCAACACACTGCAGTAACACGCGCCGCCAGTGTGCGCTCGCACTCAGACACCTCGCGCGCGTGCTGCGGGCCGCCGCGCCGCGCGCGCACATACGCAGCGTCGTGCAGGTAACTACACACTGCAGCAACACCAACACACTGCAGTAACACGCGCCGCCAGTGTGCGCTCGCACTCAGACACCTCGCGCGCGTGCTGCGGGCCGCCGCGCCGCGCGCGCACATACGCAGCGTCGTGCAGGTAACTACACACTGCAGCAACACCAACACACTGCAGTAACACGCGCCGCCAGTGTGCGCTCGCACTCAGACACCTCGCGCGCGTGCTGCGGGCCGCCGCGCCGCGCGCGCACATACGCAGCGTCGTGCAGGTAACTACACACTGCAGCAACACCAACACACTGCAGTAACACGCGCCGCCAGTGTGCGCTCGCACTCAGACACCTCGCGCGCGTGCTGCGGGCCGCCGCGCCGCGCGCGCACATACGCAGCGTCGTGCAGGTAACTACACACTGCAGCAACACCAACACACTGCAGTAACACGCGCCGCCAGTGTGCGCTCGCACTCAGACACCTCGCGCGCGTGCTGCGGGCCGCCGCGCCGCGCGCGCACATACGCAGCGTCGTGCAGGTAACTACACACTGCAGCAACACCAACACACTGCAGTAACACGCGCCGCCAGTGTGCGCTCGCACTCAGACACCTCGCGCGCGTGCTGCGGGCCGCCGCGCCGCGCGCGCACATACGCAGCGTCGTGCAGGTAACTACACACTGCAGCAACACCAACACACTGCAGTAACACGCGCCGCCAGTGTGCGCTCGCACTCAGACACCTCGCGCGCGTGCTGCGGGCCGCCGCGCCGCGCGCGCACATACGCAGCGTCGTGCAGGTAACTACACACTGCAGCAACACCAACACACTGCAGTAACACGCGCCGCCAGTGTGCGCTCGCACTCAGACACCTCGCGCGCGTGCTGCGGGCCGCCGCGCCGCGCGCGCACATACGCAGCGTCGTGCAGGTAACTACACACTGCAGCAACACCAACACACTGCAGTAACACGCGCCGCCAGTGTGCGCTCGCACTCAGACACCTCGCGCGCGTGCTGCGGGCCGCCGCGCCGCGCGCGCACATACGCAGCGTCGTGCAGGTAACTACACACTGCAGCAACACCAACACACTGCAGTAACACGCGCCGCCAGTGTGCGCTCGCACTCAGACACCTCGCGCGCGTGCTGCGGGCCGCCGCGCCGCGCGCGCACATACGCAGCGTCGTGCAGGTAACTACACACTGCAGCAACACCAACACACTGCAGTAACACTAACACTGCAATTAGTGTTGTAACGAATACGAATATTTGTTTTCACATATTACCTTAGTAAAAAGAATGAAGTCGATAGGTATCATTCGCACAGAAAAAACGCTACCTAAGTCAAATGTATTGCGAATTTAATCACAGAAATACGTTCATAATTCTTTCCGTTAAAACTCTAACACGTACAACAAAACTTACTATTTTGTTAAAACTTCACTTTGTAGTAAAACAAGTAGTTTGAAAAGTGTGGTTATTCCATAGATGAATTTTGAATGTGACTATTATTATCCCTATGAACCCTTATTTCTTCTGGTCACGCTATAACTTGAGAACGGCTTGACCGATTTGGATAATTCTTTTTTTGTTGTGTTTATTATTGTCAGAAGGTTCTTATGAAAGAAAAAATTAAGAAAGTTGAGCGGAACATAAGAAAATTTAAGAAAACAGCAGGGGTATTCAGGAGCGTTCGACTATCGAGAACGGATCGAAATTCGATCCGTTTTCGAATGCCTTCGACTCACCGTATTCTACAGCGTTCGGCTCGATCCGAATGTCAAATTTGACATTCGAGTTCGGATCCAAATTCGGAAAAGTTCACGATTGCTTCTGAGCATTCGACTTACACTTGTAAATAAACATTTTGTGCTAGAATCAAGCTAAAATTCAGTTTTACGTAGCAATTCGAGTGAGAAATAAAGAAAGAGCAAAACAAGGACCGGAGACAATGTCTTCCAACATGGAGATAATGGATTTTTCTAATACTTTTCAAGATACCAATTTCCAAAACATATATCATTTAAAAGTCGCTTCCTTGCGAATATCTCATTTTGTTGAGTAATTTGTAAACATATTATCCACCAACCACCAAGATATTAACCATTCCCGTGGAATTCAAAGTAAGTAAGTATGTATAATTGGTGTAATTTAAAATACAGATTCTTGCCTTTATTTTCACAAGATACAGAGGCATCGGAGACTCATTATTAAACAAAAATTGTGGTAAGATCTTGTTACAATTAGTTTTTAATTTCTGCTTTCATTTTTTTACAGCCTTGCACTTTCTGGCACAAGATAGTTAACAGAAATTTTGTAACAAAGGGCCAGGCATCGTTGTCTATATCAATAACTCAAACAACTCAGGCACTAAATGCGCCAGAAGTTATGAGGATGTGGATGTGATTTCATAGCGTTCACTATCAAGTAGGAAATGTTTTGTTAAAAATAAGATTTGCTTATCTATGTAATTCTTTATCCTTACTTATTAATATTATAAATGCGAAAGTAACTCTGTCTGTCTATCTGTCTGTCCGTCTTTCACGCCTAAACTGTTGAACCGATTTTGATGAAATACAGAGATAGATTAGAGCCTGGGAACAGTTGGGTACGATATAACCTGTAGTCCACGCGGGCGGAGCCGCGGACGGAAAGCTAGTTGCTTATAATTAACTTTATATTTAAATTGCCTTCATATACATAAAATAACTAGGTATATGTACTAATATCCAAATTTTTGACTATTTTCAGAGTATTCAGGCTACCCAACCTAGCCTGATGACCCCGATTTCGCAGGCTGACATGAACAGTCCTGAAGAAAAATTTAATAAAATGCATATGAAGTCCATAAACTGCATCGAAAGGTGTTTGGAGTACTTGGCGTTGTTTTACAAATAAATCAAATCACTCCATAGTTATTAGGCTGACTGGGCAAAAATCACAAACATGACATGTAAAATGCTCATAATACTTATTTCTTAACTCTCGAGGTAAATGGTTCTGAGAGCACTTATGCTAGTACCTACTGAATGCTCTGCTTATCCCCATTAAGAACATTTACTTATGAAGATTGACTGTGTCTATTTTTAAGTAGTTTAGCATACTTTATTGTTCACTTGCGATGCAAACCTTTTTTTTCTGTGATAGTACTTATTGCAAGTATATAATTGTATTGTTACTTATAAAAAAAAATCTTGAACAAAACTGAACATATTATAATACACAGTTTATTTTAAATCGCTTTAGTTTTATTTACAACAGCAGTTAGGTATTCTTACAAACATTGAATACTAATTTCTCATTAATAACAATAGTTAAGTAGTGGAACAGTGAGTACCTAGAAGCTAAATTATTAAACCCTATTGTAGCTTCATATTGTAGCTTCAACACACCATCTTAAACAGATTAAAAACACATAAGTATCCTACTAATATTTTAGATACGAAAGCTTGTAAGTATGGATGGATGTTTGTTCCTTCTTCACGCTAAAACTCTCGGACGGATTTTGATGAAATGTCCAATTAATATAGCGACTTCGGAATAGTACATAAACTGTAAAATTTCCCAAATTCCTACGGGAATCAGTATGTTGTACGTTTCAAGTTAGTTTCAAGAAAACACAAAATAAACCGCCACAACAAAGCAAAGCAAGACCTTGACACTTTACATCTCGTTTACAAAGACATTTCGTAAATTTTAAAAAAAGTTTTTACAATGAAGAATTATTAAGGTTACTATGGTTAAAAACCATTTTAAAAGTAAACCTATATTTTCTCTAGGCCAGAAATTCATCTAAGAATTAAATTAAAGAAATAAAATGATATTTTATAAATGTTATAATTTTTCATTCACTCAGTTATTCGTTCAATCAAATCTACTATCTCCGTAAATGCTTGCATAAACGTGTTATCTATGTCACATAGTTTCCGAAGACGGAAACGAGTCGAAGACGAATCGAACGTCGTTGTGAATAAAGATTTCCGTGGCATTCGACTCGTCTTCGACTCGAGTCGAATTCGGAAAATAGTCGAACGGAAAATAGTCGAACGCTCCTGAATACGCCTGCAGGACAACGTCTGTCGGGTCATCTAGTTATGATAAATGTTTTAATTGATACAGAGCGTATGCTACATGACCCACGCATCAACTGTAAACGAAGCTAGAAGACAGTTGGAGCGGCGTACAGCCGGAGCCATAGTGCAGTACGCGGTGGTGGGGGGGCTGCCGAGGGGGGCCGCGCTAGAGTGGCACGCCTGGGCACATACTGACAACAACCGGTTTGAGTGTGAGTATACTGATTACCGGTTGAGTGTGGACTGATTAACCACCCGAGAGGTTGAAAGAGAGTTACCTAAAGACCTGTATATTTATTGTATAGTTGTTATTTATAAGAGCGAAATAGCGTTTATTTATGTCATTATTTTTATAGGTAGACAATTCTTAAAAATATTTAAAACTAATTTTAATCTAATGACGCCATCAATGGGCCCACAACTCAGCGCAGTTGTGGTTTCGGAGATTCCTCCTTAACCCCTAAAAGACAACGACGTACGGTCGGTACTGTGGTATGCAGACCTTCCCCCGGCAGAGGAGTTATAGTACCGTACCATCTTTCTTATTGTGTAGGTATATGGCAACTTGACTAACCCAGGTGTCAAACCACTAAATATTCTTATCGTTTAGATATAGTCAAGTGTGTGGCGAACTTAGCTAACCCTGGTGTCAGAGTTTTCAAACAGCACAATGGCCTCTAACTTGGTTTTAACGACTGGTGTCTTAATACAGTACAATTCGTTGTATAACTGACTTGGACATAATTTTTATTTCCAGATGAGGAGACGGGGTGTAATATAGGCGAGTACAAAGTGGCCATTACGAGAAGATGGAATTATGAAAACACTATTTCGGCGTTCGTCTGTTATGTCGCCACAGGTAAATAAAATTACACATAGCAGCACATTAGGCTATGCATGTTCACCTTCACATCGTCACCCTTATTTTGCTCGTAAAAGCGCTGGCTTTCTTCTATACTAATATTATGAAGAGGAAAAATTTGATTGTTTGTTTGCATTGAATAGGCTCCGAAACTACTGGACCGATTTGAAAAATTCTTTCACCATTAGAATGCTACATTATCCTTGATGAACATAGGCTACATAATTTTCCCGAATTCCCACGGGAACGAAGTCCCGGGCGGAATGCTAGTTGTGAAATAAAGGTGAACTAACGTGCTGCTGTCCGCACAAAAAGGTTTAAAAGTTTGGAAGAAAAAAATTAGCACTTATTGTTTTTAAATATTGGAAAGAAAAAATGTGACTGTGTTTAGTAAAAGGTACAACTTTCGGGGTAGTCATTAAGAGCTATTTACAATGGCTCATCACACTAACTGTGAACCTTAACGACTATCGTGAAACTTGTGTCTTCCTATTTTCACAGTCACAAATTATCGATCCGTATAAAAATGATGGTTGACTATTGTTGTTACACTCAGCAAATTTTTTTGTTAACAATTTTTCCTTTTATTTAATTAGGATGGGCTGAGTAAGTTTTTAAATAATTTAAAATTCTGAAAGGTACTGATGCGACTGTGGAAACATTTTTTTTCGTTTTTATTTGGCATTGATATACAATAAAACAACTAGGTAGATATCCAACCTCAAGGAAACGTCAACCAAAAACTGTCGGAGCTTTCGAACGAACTGACGGATGAGTGAGCAGGATAAAAGAACTGAACAAAAGAATGAAAGAGTGAGAAAACCTATCAAAAGGAATGCCCAATCGCCGTGATGGGCACTCATTTGCCGCTAACACTTTTTTAACGCCATCGGAAGTCTCCGCGAGTGGTGGTTCGCGACCACCCTCCTGCCGAAGTCCGACGCCAAACAGCTTGCTGTGTTCCGTCAGCGCGTGGGAGTACCAGTGCCTTATAGGCATTTTCTGGGTTAACTCGCTCCATCGTCGACCTCATCTTTGACCTTTACGGTCAAGATTGAGGTGAAGAGTTAACCCATCTTATAATAAAATAAACAAAAAGTCTGAATCGTTTATATGAGAAACAACATAAGTCAGAATCGTCGGATGATTTTAAAAACATAAAAAATCATTTTTTGAAAAAACTGAGCATATTTATTATTCAAAAATCCTATAAAATAGTAATGTCAGTATCGGTTAAAATGATTACATGTAGAAAAATTCAATTATTCAACTTGTACCATTAAAAAAATCAACCTCGTTGAAAAAGTGACTTATGGGGTTTCTCAAATAAACGATTCAGTTGTTTATTGTAGGTCAATTGTATTTGGCAACAAAAAGTCATATACTTTATTACTATAAAATTACCAATTAGTCATCTACCTTCAAGGTTTTGAGTTTCGATGTATCTCCAAACCAGGCTCGTCTCCATCAACGTGCCAGCTGTCGTTCTCGAGCGAGGCGCAGTGCGAGTCGCACCGCGCGGTGGCGAGCCGCATGTCGGAGGCGGAGCTGTCCGAAGTACTTCGGTACGCGCTCAACAAACTGCTCAACGACTGCCACGAGCGCGAGCCGTGTCCCGCCGTCAAGATGAGGATATTCTATCAGGTATATTCATAATCTAAATATATAAAAGGAGAAACTGACTGACATATCAACGCACAGCCTAAACGGCTAAACGTAGGCACTTGAAATTTGGAAGGGACGTAGCTTAGGTACCGTAGAGGTGCACTAAGAAAGGAATTCCCGAAATTCCCACGGGAACGGGAATTAGCGGGAAAATCCTTTTGTATGAAAAATCTAAACCGCTTAAGTTAGACGCTTGAAATTTGGCATGCAGGTACCTTAGTAAACTTAAAGCTTAGCTGCAACAGGATATTGCAAAATTCCCACGGGAACGGGAGTTAGCGGGAAAAAACTTGTATGTAAAAATCTAAATCACGTAAGATAGATGTTTTCAATCTGTGTACTCTGTACAAAAAAAATTAACACGCAAACGAAGTTGCGGGCATCAGCTAGTAATAATAATAAAATTCTTCCTCTTATCGTGTAGGTATTGTCAAGTGTGTGGCGAACTTGACTTACCCTGGTGTCAGAGTTTATTCAGACAACACAGATCCATTATTACTTATTATTAAGTGTTAATACAAACTCGTAGAAGCGGCCGTAGCCCAGTGTTGCTCGCTGATCTCAATCAACGTACAGAGAGGCAAGGAACCTTATGGGTGATCAGTGGCAATTTATCACAAGCAAATAGACGGAAAGTGACACTATGACATTTAAAGTACATACATACGCTATACAGGGTGTAAAGGACAGCTTAGCAAAAACTGAAACCCTGAATTTAGACCATCATTCTAAATGATTTAACAGTGGAATTTTACCCCGAAAATTTTTCGAATTTTTTTCAAGTATTTTAATATTTTCTGCTATAAAATTAAATCATTTTTTGAATACAATCCATTTTGCATTAAAAAACAACAATAACAGCGTAAAACACGAAAACCAGCAATGTACATCGCACTCCGATAGAGGCGCGGCACGGGGCGACAGCGCGCGGGGCGGTTACTCGGTACGTTGCGTAGCGCCAAAGTAGGTAAATAACGAAAACTCTTTAACTTGACATTTCCGGGAAAATATAATTACTTGTAGCTGATCATAGCTATGGGTAGATTCAACCATTTAAGTATTTGCTAAGCTGTCCTTTACACCCTGTATAAACCCTAACAGGGTAGGTGGAGCATCATAGGTTCTAACGCATTTGACACAAATTGTGAGGTTTGACACAATGAAGCGAGTTGTATAAAAGAAAGAGGTGATCAGCCTTTCGGCCATTATACAGTAAAACCTTCGCATCCCAATTCCAGATTTCTACTGCATACCTGGGAAGAGTAGGTAGTTTTTCTTTTACTCCTAGTCCAGCATGGAAATAAAAAAAAAATACCTTTTCATATTACTTCATATTCATTTAGACGTGTACAACTACGACCTATTGCAATAATTCTTTAAATTAAGGCATGAACTAGTCCATGATTTAAGTAATTAAATTAATTTTAAATCTTTTTGATATCAATTGAAAGCTAACAAAATTACCTTTCAAATGATGTACCACAATTTACGGTTCATTGCATGGATGTTGTGGGGATTTGTTCCGAGAAGCGCGCGATGAAGTGATTTCAGTTTATTACTCGCAAGTGTAGATTAGTCAGTCTAAACTTTAGGGGGTGGGTGTCCTTCCTATGTAACTGAAAAACTTTCTCCAAGAAACCATTATGAAATATTATTTAAAATAATTATATATTTTCCATTTTTGTCATTTTTTTCCTGGCATGTAATTGTTACTGGTACTTTTTCTGTTACTATTTTTAATAAGACGACTCGTACTTCTACAATCTACACTAATATTATGAAGAGGAAAGATTTGTATTTTTGTATGTAACTAATAAACTTTTAAAGTTCTGGACCGATTTCAAAAATTCTTTCACCATTAGGATGCTACATCATCCCCGAGTAACATAGGCTACATATTTTCCCGAATTCCCACGGGAACCATGTCCCGAGTGGGATGCTAGTTATTTATAATTTTACATCTGTTGCTTAGGTGGGCAGCTCGCCCCCTCCCTCAGTGATAATATCATCGTGGCGTCGCGCGATGGGCGGGGCCGGCGAGGGGGGCGCGGACGGCGCGGGGGGGGCGGGTGCGCCGGCGATGACGGCGGTGCCGGTGCGGGCGCTGCACAACGCGTTCACCTTCCTGTCCGTGTCGGGGCTGCGGCTCGACGAGTGAACTACACGGTAATACAATGCTTATTTGCTAAAAAACATTACAATCTTTAATAATATTTTAAATGTAAAAGTTTTTGAGTATGTATTGTTAAGAGAAAATCGATCAACCACACAATTGGTACAACACTACCAGTCCACGCGGTGTGGCGCAACACTACACGGCACTTTTGACAGATCGGTTTCGCGCGTAGATCGGTGTTTATGTATTCTTGCATTGTAATTTGTAAAATATCGAATTAAAAGGACTGTTTAATGAGTAAAAGGTGTTTTAGTTTAACAATATTGATATGTTTTCCTCTTTCACGCTCAAACGGCTGGACCAATTTTGATAATTTGGTATGGAGGTAGCCGACATCCTGGATTAACACATACTACGTACTTTATTAACTTACACAACCCATTCACCCAACTTTCACTACGCATTCAACTGTTCACTACACGTTCACCTACATTACATCACGCATTCACCTACCTTTCACTACGCGTTCACCTACCTTACACGACGCGTTCACCTACCTTACACGACGCGTTCACCTACCTTACACGACGCGTTCACCTACCTTACACTACGCATTGAATACTCATCCGTCCGTTACCTTTGAATACTCATCAGTTATCTAATAACACAATGAATACCACACATTGTAAGACACATACTAAGGTTTTCACTTGTAACAGTAAGACCTGCCGCAGACGTCAAATTTGCGGAAGCCGTCGCGTCGCGTATTGATCAGAGCTTAATCCGATGACGTCATCAGCATAATAAGGACCATTTTTAACATGCAATGCTGCCGGCGATTCACTTAATGCTGCCCGAATAAATGCGCGAGATTCCATTTAATTTTTATTAATTTATTTTAGAACATATATTTCTAGACCTGGAAGTTCTTAATTTAATAGAAAATAATGTATAAATTACTTTTAAAAGACGTAGTAAGAATTCTGGTGCAGGAGACTCCTGCGCCGCCTCCTTTAGGTGCGCGTTTAGCCTTCAGCCTAAACACTAATCTATGCATCAGTATTACATTTTAATTACTCTGGAAACTTACGAAACTTTGAACACAGAAACCAATGAACTTACTTATATTTCGCTAAGTTTGTTTGTATGGATGTTTGTAACTCTTTCACGCTCAAACGGCTGGACTAATTTTGATAAAATTTGGTATGGAGAGCTGATAAACTGGATTAACACATAGGCTACAAAATTTTCATAAATTCCTACGGGAACAAAGTCCCGAGCGGAAAGCTAATATAAAATAAACCAATGCAGTAAACTTAACACACGTTTTTCTTTGTTTCAGGTCCCTTTTTGTGAAATGAAATAAGAGTAAAGATGCTTTATTGCCACATTATGAATATATTTGCTGAATATTTTCAGTATTTATAATATTTTGTTAAATATGCAACCGAGTTTACCATACTGTAAGTCAAATTATATATAAATTATTTTTTATCGCAAATATGTGTTTTATTTTTTATAAACGTCGCAATTTTGCTCGACTGAGATTTAAAAATGCATGATGCGTCAATTTTTGTGCAGTGGATTCGCTGACCTACGTTAAATCGCGTAAAAAATAAAAACCAAAAATCAAATTAAATTTATTTTATTTTTTTACAAAATTGACCGAACAGTGCGAGATTTCTAGAACGTTTACACTTGCATTAAGTAGACATAAAGTTATCAATTATTTCCTTATGAGTAAGTCTTAATAATCCACCTGTGTCGTGAAGCAATGCGGAGCCTGCCTGATGGCGAGGGCACACCGAAACCAGTTGTGTATAAAGATATAACATGATTTGATGATCAAGTTATTTTTATGACATAATTTTTATCTTAGAATTGTCACTAAATTATGATTAATTATAACCGAAGCATACAATTACGAACTAAACATTATACATAATATGAAGTTACTGATCAATCATCTGAACTTAGCTTAAATTATAATACATTTGTGGGACATTGCACAGAATTGTATGTGCAGAGTATATTTATCTGCACACAGGTATTAGGCGACGATAGCCTTAAACACGGCAAATTCAGATAACATATTCAGGCCTTATGGGTAAGTACAGCAATTTTCTGAACTGTCCAAAGTTTACGTATTCCTGTGACGTCACCCGATTTCGTCACCCGGTGTACACGTCGAGTGGCTCCTGAATCACTCTGAAAAAGCGCAGAACCCAATCTGGCTATATTTTAATACTATCATTACAATCGTAGAATAAATAAATAAATTTTCTCACAATGAAAATAAACATATCGTACTCTGAGTTAAATAATTTGATCTCTTTTAATAAATCTATTCTATAATTGGGTTCGAGGGCGATTCAGAGTAAATAACTTATGAAGGTAGACTATATTTTTGTACTTTGAAATTAAGTAAGAAAAGTAATAATTTGTAAAGAGCTGCAAGTTTCATAATTTTATGCGTACAATTAAACTACAAAAAATCTTAAATTAATTTAAACTCCAATTTATAATTAATTGAAAATTTAATAAGATGAATTCCTTCCTCCAATAAGAAGGGAATATAAGAATATCTTATTGTTTAGTTAGAAAGGGACACATTTTTCATTTAATTATAAATCATATGATGTAATCTGTAGTTACTCAAATCAACATCTACAAAAAGGTATGTGTAATAATATGAACAAAAGGGTATAAGAAACTCAACCATGATATATGGAGTGACTTTAAATAGTTATTAAAACTATAGGACCTTAATCACTATGTAATTTAACAACTCTCCCGAAGGAGCTCCAAATGAAATTTTATAAAAATATTTAGACCTATGCTTCTTAGAGAAAGATGTTTAGTGTGTTGATCGACATCCATAATCTTAGCTTACCTAATATCTAAAGTCACTCGATATGTATTTCGAAATATTGTAGTTTGGTATAAACTATAACACTAAAGTTCAATTCAGTGGAAGTAGCACCGGTTTAAGGATTCCTAAAACATGAAAACATTGAAAGTGAAAATATAGTTGTCTTTATCGCACTTACAAATTTCAAATAGGTAATAAGAGACGAGAATGTTTAAATAATACATCTTTAACATTCTCGTGTTAAAGATGTATGTAAAAAAAGTCTCGTATCGAATACTTCAGTCAATAACGTAAAGCACATTTTGGTCCTTTCTATTGAGTCTTAAACAGACTACAGTCGTGCCCTATATTTCTAAAAGCGATTTTATTAATAAGCTATTAAGGTTAAATTTAGTTTGCATGTAGCCAGAAAATCGGCCGTTAAGATTGAACCATTTACACCAAGTAGGGTTATTTTTATAAACCGGATTAATTAGGTAATCCGAGAAAAAAATTTAAGCCCCTTCGCACATGGCGTCTTCTAACGTAAGCGTATCGTAATACGCGCGTAGTATGAGAACATTACAAGAACGTACATAAGGATGAAGTTTTTTAAGAAATGTTTTAGGTATTTTGTATGTTAATATAATTTTGCCAACTAAACAATTACGCTTAATCACGATTTTAAAATTTTCATGTTTTTTCGTAGACAACTTCATTTTTATCCGGTAGGGGTGGTTAGGTGTCTCTGCAGCTGTCTGTACATCTTTAAACAAGTCCGCACTCGAAGCCACATGGCGTACGAGACGCTAACGCGATCTTGTTTGCGTACTTATTTGAAGATGTACGTGCTCATAGTGATCTCGTACTACGCGCGTATCACTATACGCTTAGTTAGGACGCTATGTGCTGAGGGCCCTCTATTTTCTAAGGATTAGCTACAAACCTCGGATAAGATAGCCTCGCTTGGCGTAAGCTAGGAATTCTTGTTTCTTAAGTTTGTGCTCCGCCACTGAATAGACTTAATTGGAAGCTGGAACTACTTTCATAACGAGAAGAAAATATTCCTTTTCAAACGTAATATGGGCTTATATGCTTGTATACTGTTGTATCCTTATAAGTGTATAACTAAAATAAATACCTTATGAAGCAAAATTAACAATATGTAACCTAAAATTAGTCTAAAAAACAAAATGCTTATTGTCTTCCTTAGACTATTTTAGCAGATGAGAAAATAAAAACATTGACAAACCAATTTCCAAAAAAACAAATCAAATGCATTAAAAAGGCAGATTTTGTCAATACATTTATTTTTGTTTTGAGACACCGCTTGTATACGTATAACAAACTAAACAAGCACAGTTAGATTCACACACACAGAAACTCTCGTATGTTCACAATAAATTCAGATTTTCTTAACAAAATAACAGCAAAAAATCAATCTCTTGTATTATACGCTCTCTCAAATCAAATAAATAACAAGTAATGAATGCGTACATAATACATGATTTTATATTGCAAGATACGTGTAAAAGAACAAAAAATTTAATATTATAGTAATGTAATGATTGTCCAGCCAGCCAGCTACCCATATAGTGAAGTTAGTGATTACATATACTGTACAATTGATGTGTTAATGAACTGTTACTACAGCTATTTAACTAAACAGAGACTGGTGTGATTGTTGTACTTACGACACCTCAATTCACTCAAGCCCATCAAAGTCCGTAATTCGTTTAATAATCTTCGCAAAACGACAATCACACCAGGCGCATCCGATCCCGCGATAATACAACTCGGGTCAGACACTCGCATAGTAAAAACAATATGCAGCGAAACAGTAAGTGACAATACACCTAGTATCTCCTCACTATCCGATAACTTAGATAATATATGTATATAGCCTACACGTTAATCGTTATATTAATCAGATTTATGCAACAGTTTTACCTTACAACCATTTACCGAAGCGAAAAGTCCGACACTAAAACGGCTAGTCACACGGTACTATACAAATACACCGAGGGGTCGCGCTCGGGTGAAGGTCTCTACAGAAAACTACACTTTAAAAGTCCAAGTTGAGGGACGCGCCCGCATCGGAGGGGGGGAGGGACTCCTCAGCAGGCGGGAGGGATTCCTCGGGGAGAGGATCGGCCCCGTCCAGAGGGTCGGCCTCCGTGGCGCCGTCGGAGTTATCGGAAGCCTCATCGGTCGGGAGGACGGGCTCAGCCGAGCCGGACTCGTCGCCTTGCTGGCGGCGACGGGCTTGCAGAAACTGCCGATGCGCGTACTTGTTGAAGCGTCGCTTAGCCATGAAGAGCGTGGCTATAGTGCGCGGGGCGGCGCGCACGGCGGCGGCGCGCGACGTGATGCCGCCGCGCCGGCACTCACCGCACGTGTAGTCCAGCACGTGCAGCCGGCTGCTGCTCGACTGTCTAACGCACTCTGACATAACATGAACGTTGTAAGTGACGCGTGGACGGATATATACTATGGCCGTTATCCACTGAGTCGTCGGGCCATAAATCTATCTCGCTTGCACTTACGGGCCTTACGGAGCCGCTTAGTGAACGGCGTAAAAATTTCCTATCTCTATTGAAATTTATGGCCTCACGACTCAGTTGATAAAGGCCATACTGATAGGCGTGACGCGCACTGATGTTCCAAACCAACCGCCCGATGAACACGAAGCTATTTTGCGTACACGAAACTTAGGTCGATATTACAGAACGAGACTCAGACTCTTGATTTATACTTGAGTAGAAGTCGTCTTTGCCATTTCGATAGTGAAATAAAGAGACAATCAATACTTAAGTATGGATCAAGACTTGAGTCTCCTTCTGTAATACGGGTTTAATTCTGCGTACATTGAATTGTATTGAACGGGTTTACAGTTAATATTAACGGTTTTTTCTATGGGAAGAATACCAAGTTTTTCAACAGCATTTTTGGTTTGCAATTGTAATAAAGTTGGTTTGGAATAGATCTAGCCCCAGCCGCAAGTACCGAAGTTATCAAATTTGCGAAGCCCTCCATGCTAAACCAATGACAAAATTCAAAAAAACTTTCATATATCATACATGCAGAAAGTTACTTAAAATATCTCAATTACAAGTTCTATCTTAACGTTGGCAACCCTCACCAAAATTCTGATGCAAATTACACAATCAATATTACGTCCTATGATGCTACCAATAATTCTTTGATTAAATGCGTTGGGTGTAAATGTCATAACATTCCATTGTAATAATTGTCAAGTTCGATGACTTAGGCACGTGCGGCTGCGACTAATGCGCGTTTTTTTTTAGCTTAATAATTGACAGCTTCCATTTTTTATTCATATTCACACAAAAGCACATTAAAATCTGATGCGTTGTTGTCTGAACATTCAATAATAGAAATTAATCAAGACATTAGCATCAAATCGCAACAAACAGGTCTGTATCACTATCTCATATATCGCATATTAGTTTACTTTACTGAAAAAAAAACATTTTAGAAAAATAAATGTCGTTGAATCGAAGTCATGCTAATGTGTCTTGATACCATGTGTTTATACTAAGCGGGAAAGAGCAAGCTATAAATACTCAGTGCATCTCTCTCTTGCGCTAGTCAAATGACAGTGACAGGTTTAGGTTTGTCGATTATTTCTCGAAGTCGAGTCTAATGAACCATGTAAGAGTCGAAAAGAATATAAATCGTGAAAATATATTGTCAAGATAATTTTATCAATCCGAACCCTGTATAGAATCAACATTAAGGAATATTTTACGCTATGTATAAACACATCTAAACTTAAAACTAGATTTATTCTAATCACCTACACCTACCAAAAACAATGCATGGCACACACATTTGGAAAATCAAACTTTCAATGATTTATTAATGGTAATTAATCATTGAAATCTTATTAAGTTTTCTATCACTATTCAAATCATTCTATCGAGGCGCAAGTCGCAAGATATCTTATTTACATCATGCTAGTTTATGTGTATTTCTATCCCATAAAACTTGATGTCAATATTTTTGTCTCATTCCGCTACAAATGCAATAACCTAATCACGTTAAGATAGCGAAAAATGGTGTCGGAAGCAGCATCTACATTTGTCCACGCTGCTTTGTGTGTGAGCGAGAAAGAAGATAAATAATTGATTGTGATTTTGTTACGACATAGAAGTGTCAATCTTGCGAAACTGCGCGGAAAATGAGGACGTCCCTTGATGTGTAAAGCAAAGGTTAATGAACAGGATTTTTTCTCCATTTTTTTGTAAATATGCAAATATTTGTAAGAAGAAATTGGTCACAGAAGGTGCCTAGAGCTATCTGTTGTTATTTCGTCCTGTTTACACGTATTATGACGTCACGTTTCAATAACTATGAATAAATGAACGTACAATTTGATTAAAGAGTACGTTCATTTATTCAAATTTTTTGAGACTCAGTTTAGTCAATTGTACTAACGACTCCAAGAAAACTTTTAAAAAATGCGCATTTCCGCTTTTTACATTAAAGATAATGAGTTGATCTCACAGTTATCTGTTACCTATTTCTTTTTAATATCGATAAAAATTTAAGTGTGCTATTTATTTTATTTATAGACATCTTTCGACACCAATATATACTAATGACCAAACCATACAATAAATACTAATACACATAAATACGTATGTCTAATAAAAACCAATACTATACTAGAATGTTTAATGTAATGAAATATGCGCATGCCCACTAATGCAGGGATAGCTAAGCAACGCGGGACCGATAGCTATCCTTTTCAGCACAGTATCGTGTCACTGCGTTAGAAAAAGACAGGCGAATACGCTGTGCCTAAAACGACGACTGTTATATAACAGGCTCATAGTCCCTAAGTAGGACTGTTTTTCTTTCATGTATTGTACAGTTAAACATCAAAAGTAAATCACAAACATGCGTACTCGTGTCAAAACAAAGACCTGTTTCATATTTGTTTATGGGAAACATCCAGCAGGTAAAAGTGCATAAGAACCAACTAGAAATAATACATAGACCAAAACAGTTTCTACGGACAACATTTTAGATATCAACGCTATTGGGCAGAGATATCGGCGGCGTATTTATGAGTCCGTTAAGAAACGTGTGTATTGTTCACGAGGTAAATAAATATGGTCTCTGTCATTTATGTCGCGTCATTCACGATAGAGCTTCAAATAATGTGTGTAGTATTGTATTAAGTTACCAATGAAAGACTTGATTTTTACACTAGTTATTATGCTTAATAACTTTTATGCTTAAATAAATAAGTGGAACTAGTGTAAAAATCATGTCTTTTATTGGTAGGTAATAATATGGAATTCCATCAAGAAGCAACAACACAAAGTATAAACAATATTGTAATATGGCCTGAATTATGTATCATGCATTTTGACACAAGTGCGAGAATGGTATACTAATGATGTTGACTGTACCCGTACAGACTGAAATGGAAGAGAAATTAATACCGTAAATAGATGAGCCAGCCGAAACAATCGCCGTTTCACGCGGAAACCAAACTAAGGAAAGGGAGGGGAAAGCTTGCATAGGACGACGTACCTTGATGGTGTTGTCTATCGCAGAGTTTACAAATGACGAGCTGCATAGTCCCCTTCGGGCCGATGAAGGAGCGCTCACACAGCGGGCAGTACCGACCGATGCGATACGCACTGTACGCACACACACACACACGCATCGCACGCACCGTACGCGCAAGCCGGAACACAGAAACACGCCATTAGTCATGACAAATTTTGGGATTTATTACTCGTCTTTTTGGCTCTTTTGTGTTTTGTTGTGTAGGCAAAGTGTAGAAAAATATGTATGAAGTTATCGAAATATGTATTAAAGTTAAATTTCCTTTATATATGTCAGAGGGACAAAAAGTGGCTGTCAAGAGTATACTTTGAACTTTCATTATGTAAATAAAATTACTTTTTAGCACTTTAAATGTCCAATTTGATCTACTGTACAATTTTAAAGGAATTTTATTTTTGAGACAACCTTATATATAATTATGTGTGCTGTAGAGTGTAAGAGAAGAGTGGCCTTTGCCCAGAAGTAGGCCGACATATGCTAGATAAGATACGGATACAGTGTTATGTATAAAATGTCTCAATTCAGATACTCCGTTTTATAATTATAACATCAAATTCAACGTCAGTTAACAAGACTTCAGTTTTGTAGTAGAGCAATAGAACTAATCTATGTTGTCATTATATACAGCTCTTCTACTCAAGGGAAAGTCTTTTCTAGTCCGTTGGAAGACTTTTCCGTGTTTGAATTTTAAAAGGTATTTTGAATCTTAATATGATGTTGATATTCCAAGATCGCTCGAGAAAGTAAGAAACTTTAAAGACTTTTTTTGGAAACTAGAATAATATAAATTTTAAGTCACTGGATATATCATAAGTTCATTCATAAGAAATATAAAATGTACTCGTGTCAAAATATATACTTACACAAATATACTTAAAAATTATACATAGTGTTTTAGGGCCGAAAGACGAGTAATAAAATAAAAATAAAAAACAGTTAGTGATGCCTGAACACTGATGGTACTATGATGCTACGCCCGAGTTAGACAAAGTGGGAATGAGTTAGTCGCCCGACTTAGTCGTCGTTTCGAGAATCAATATCTATATGTATACCATGACTAGAAAGATTCTTTGATAATTTCCCGGTTTACAACATGTAATATCTCCTTGTGTACTATTTTCCAAATAGACTTACTTAGCATACAAATCTATGCAGATGATTTCAGAAACCTTACCAAGAATACGAATGCACTTTCTAATTATAAAAACAATAGATATTGATAATTTTAACGGTCTTACATGAAAGAAATTGAGGCAATACAAGTATACAAATATAATTTAAAATAAGCAAGTTACTAAGTACTAAGTATTGCATCAACTTGAATAAAACACGGTAAGAATTAGTTGAAGTAATGGAACATTAACATTTTCTAGAACAGTAAAGTTACTACAAGAATACACAGAAACCATCAGTAACCCACTAAATTGTTAAATACTTCTATTTACTAATTTATTAGAATTATAGATTCCTTTCAAATCCATAGTCTTTACTGTACTTTAATATTATTTGATCATTGTTACAAATAATAAAATGCGCTACCGCTTAATGTTTTAAACAATCATGTTTTATCATGTTTTAAACAATGATCAAACAATTTTTAAACCGTCTAACAATTACTTAATTAAACAAAGTGTAACATGCAGCTTATCCATACTGGGTTGTGCTTTTCGAGGGTTTTCACGGCAATTTACTATAGTAAAACGCTATCTTAATCACTTGGTATTTTAAGTTTTAGTATGGCAATACCAGTTTTATATGCCACACGACGAAAGGTCATGTTTACTGAGAAAGACTAAATTTTTGTTTGCATTTTTATTTCTATAACTACAAATTTGAAAAGGGCTCACCGAGCACGTAACCTATAAGAGATAAAATCTAGGTCGATAAGTTTCTCACAACACTTAAGTGATTTTTCACAGACATTTGCAAGGCGGCGCGCGGTCACGCCACTCGTTCCATTTCTCTTGCAAGCAAGATATGACATGTGCCGCCCTCTTACGTCAGATAAAGAATTTATGTCTAATTAATTTCCGTTCAGTGTACCTTCAGTACTTGCCAATAGCGTTATGTGCTCGGTTTCACGTCCCTTCCAATATTAATATCTGTCCAATATTAATATCTGTCCGTCTCCCATTAGTGTTTCCAATTAACCCACTAAATTATCAACCAGTTTTCGAAGAGGTTATTGTCGTGAAAACCCAGGGAAGAATCGCAGGGAACATAGAGAAAAGATACTGCGGGGACCAAAATGCAACGAGAACCACAAGCAAACGTGAGTGAAGGCACGCGACAGATCGTTACCATAGACTAATACATCTCTAGACGACTGACAATTGTCATATTAAAACAGCGTAACTTGTTTTAAGTTCTTTTGAAAGTTCTTTCTTGTTTAAAATTTTCCTAGACAAGCAACGCCATCTAGATTTAAAACTTAAAAGTAATTTGTATTTTTTTATTTCAAAAATTCTCTTATCGTGGCATTGTGAATGAGGATATTAATTTTAACTAGCAATCAACTGAAAAGTACCAAATAAATGTTTTTCTATTCTATTCTAATATGAACACCACGTATTGAATTTCTCGAACTCATCTGCTTTTTAGGGAGCCAGGTACAATGTTCCTGGGTTAAACTACATTGGACGCTACCTTCTTTTAGTCTGAAATTTCGTTCTACGATTTCTACTATGGCAATCGTCAGTCCTCTAAAGATACATAATTCCACGTCGTTAGTCCACAACATGAGTGATGTGAGCGCTACCAAGACCAGTTAAACGAGACATATGACACATAGATCCTTCAAAACACTGTAAAAACATTTGTACTTTTGTTATCTGCGTCCCTCGACTTCTTGTTAATGGAATGGGTTCACGTTTTGTTGGTGCCCCTCTTGGATTTACTTGAAAAATACGAATAGTTCGTTTTAGAGAAATATGTCGATCGATTTTAAATAGAAACGATAAATAAAGTAAAACATTTGTGGCGCGGGTTCTATTTATTGCACCATAGGGCACTGGCTAAAGTTTTGAACGAAGTCAATCAAATATGTAGTTCCAGCTATTTAAATATTTTCAGACATCCCTGTGGAAAATGTGTTTTGAGTGCATTTTCTTTGTCATTTGATCACATAAAACATAAAAATAACAGAAGATCCTTCACTAGGTCAAGTGGTTTTATTGACTATTTAATTTTTGTATTAGTAGAGCCAAAACCAAAGACAGGATGCATGTTTAAACCATTTATGTGAAGAACCCTATGTGCAGAAACAAATATATTGGAGTTTTGGGTTATGCTTGTCTAAATTTAAAGAAAAATCAACATTATATCAATGCACAATGGGAACATTTTTGTAAACTCTAAAACGTACTTTATGCCTTTGAAATAAAGTTCATTATTCACTGTTGACATTGACACACAAGAAAACAATTGGTTGTCTTGCTTTAATTTTGTTTACATTGATGGAAAGTTGACTTTATCAAGGATTTTTCTATCTCTAGAAGGTTTTAATTTGCACGAATATATTGTTTATCTAATTACTAATATTCTCACTAAAATATCATAAAGAATTTCTTTGGAATTTCGTTTCTAGTAGTATTATTAATATTTTTTAAATATTTATTTAGATTCTTCAACAAGTGTTTTATATCGATATAAGGTGACTATAAATGATCACAAAGGACGAAGTCTTTCTTCCATCAGTTGCAGAAATGTTAATTAAATGCAATGCCGTCCCGTTTACGTTAACATGACATTTTGATATTTAAAGTAACATTACTTTAATGGACGGCTCTGCAACTGAGAGTTTATAACGTACATTTTATAGTTATTACAAAAAGCGTAAGATTAATTATTTGGGTGCAAAAATATGTAAACGAACAACTTTTTATGTCAAACCTTTAAAGCCACTTTATATTCCGCTTATATTTCATTTATAACGTTTAAAACCGACTGTTCTATGGTTGCCATAGGTAAGGAAAAATGTTGATAACGCTAAACCCTATTTTTTATACGAAAGAATTACCGTAATCATAAAAAAATCAGGGGATCTCACAAGGCGAATTTTTTTTCACTTTTCAACCTATGGTTTCTCGAGGAAAACTTATTCAGCTTCATGAGTGTCGTGGGCTGATTCACATATTCAATTTCCGCTAACTAATTAAAAGCCAATACATAACTAAAAAGTTGGGATTGAAGTGTTATTTTTATCACACGAGTTTCGCGTAAACTTTAAAAATCATAGAACAGTAGATTTGCAACGATAACTTCCCTAGCATATCTCTTGAGATCTAAGCGCCTATATTACAGAAGGAGACTCAAGTATTGATCTATACTTAAGTATTCATTGTCTCTTTCTCTCACTATAAAAATGACAAAAATGACTGCTATTAAGTATAGACCAGAATCTGAATTACGTTCTGTAACACGGGTCTAAGTGCCTATAATAGGTACAAAATACTTTTATTATAATTATGGTACATACCGTGCGCAGGGCGTGCAAAGCGAATGCGAGTAGACTTTATGTCCCCCGGGACCTCGCTTCGTCTGGTGGTGCCAGCGGGGCTCGCCCTCCGGCCCACTCGCCCCAGCGGGGGTCCCACTAGACCCCCCCGGGGTACCAATGGCCCCTGGGGGTCCGGTTGGCGACCGGGCGCCGCAAGATTTGCATACAGCGCACTCTACGCAGTGCCATCGGCCTGTAATATGAAAATAGTATATTAACACCTGAAACTCAAAAAACCACTTGCATTACTTCCTGTATCATGTATGGGTCTAAGATGAACACTTGGACCCGAAGATAATTATCTGTCCCGATCT
The DNA here is from genome assembly GCA_949987775.1 of Aproaerema taeniolella. Classification (NCBI taxonomy): domain Eukaryota; kingdom Metazoa; phylum Arthropoda; class Insecta; order Lepidoptera; family Gelechiidae; genus Aproaerema; species Aproaerema taeniolella. The sequence goes on along the minus strand of OX465259.1, from coordinate 1,811,338 downwards.
GGGCATCTACTCTGTAAATATACGATCGACGGACGGCCGACACTGACCTGTGGGCACGGTTTGACGGGCACTGACCTGTGGGCACGGTTTGACGGGCACTGACCTGTTGGCACGGTGTGACGGACACAGTGTGACGGAAACTGACCTGTGGGCACGGTGTGACGGGCACTGACCTGTGGGCACGGTGTGACAGGCACACTGACCTGTGGGCACGGTGTGACAGGCACACTGACCTGTGGGCACGGTGTGACGGGCACACTGACCTGTGGGCACGGTGTGACGGGCACTGACCTGTGGGCACGGTGTGACAGGCACTGACCTGTGGGCACGGTGTGACAGGCACACTGACCTGTGGGCACGGTGTGACGGGCATTGACCTGTGGGCACGGTGTGACGGGCACTGACCTGTGGGCACGGTGTGACAGGCACACTGACCTGTGGGCACGGTGTGACGGGCATTGACCTGTGGGCACGGTGTGACGGGCACTGACCTGTGGGCACGGTGTCGGGCACGCAGTAGGTATGGAAGCCGCGGTCACACAGGTCGCAGTACAACATGTTGTTGTCGTTGTTGTTGCCGCACGCTGTGCACGTCTTGCACTGTCCGCACTGCCAGCTGTACTCGCGGCACTTGCGGATCGTGTCCGCTGATAGATCGACACAGCCCGGGTGCACTGGAAATATCGTGATATCATACTTTATTATAAAACAATATAGTGGTCTCATTGCGTGTGCTAGCAGCACAGAATATGTTTCATTTGCGAGAAAACAGTAATAATTCCAGATACTATTTCCATCATATCATCATCATACTCATACTATATTATAAAACAAAGTCCCATGGTCTGTCGGTCTGAACGCGATAAACTCAAAAACTACTAAACGATATTTGATACGGTTTTCACCGATGGACAAGAGGAAGGTTTATGTGTATAGTTCATTCCCGAATAATTTATGCAACGATTGTGTTTTCAGAGTGATTTTAAATAATACCAATTGTTTAGGATATGAACAATCTTTCAGGTTTAGCACCTGCTTGCTCATGTGAAAATTGTATCCCTCCATGTGTCTCGAGTATGCTTTAACTTCTCAAACAGATTCTCGAGCAATATCCCTAGACTAGATTGGTATCTCGAAAACGGCGCTAACAATTTTCATAAAATTCAAACTTGGAGTAAAAATTTTTAAACTTATTTATCATACTTATATTTGCATAAAATCTATGAATCGAGAAGAGGGAATAATATATCCTTTGCACTTAACCGCTTCCGTTTTTGGCAAAAAGCGCAATTTAATTTCATACACTTTTTGTCAGAAATTAATAAAAATTAGTTCCAAAAAGTTACACAAGATGGCATTGCCCGCGAAGGCGAGCTTCAGCTCGGTCATCCAGTTAATGTTTTTTTTGAATAAAATAACCAAGAAGAAGTACATAACTCACGTTTAGCGTTACAAGTGCCGCAGACGAGGAACCGTTCGTGCGTGTGCTTGCGGTTGGCCTCGAGCCGCAGCCCGCACGTTCGACACGTGTCCACGGGCTCGGCCTCCTTCGGCTCCTCCTTTATCTCAGCGTTACTGCCGCGCTTCGTCTTCGTTAGTTTCTTTCGCTGGAAAATTTATGTGTTTAGTTAGTATGAGGTGCACATTCAAGTCCAGCGTAGCGAAGATAACCGATTCAGGTGGGGTTTCATTGATAGCTCTGACCTTTGGTGCGAGTGTGGCTTCCTTATGCAAACCATGGCTCATTTGACTTCATGCTCTGCATGCCCAAACACCTGCACTCGGGAAGAACTTATGGTCACTACTGACAGTGCCGTTGATGTGGCTAATTACTCGGGCCAAAAAAATATGACTTATGTCATCGAACACATAATTAAATTCTAATACGGGTCTAAATTCGCGTATATATATATATTTATTTACCTATTCTCGATGCCGTGGTCTACCCGTGACCACGGCGCGTGCAACCGCGTCGAAACGCCGGGAATAGGTAAATAAATATATATACGCGAATTTAGACCCGATTTAGAATTTAATTATGCCATCAACACAAGTATGAGGTGCGAAAAAAAATGTTAAAACAGTTCGTTTTCGCATTCAAATCAACCAGGGGAAACTACACATTGGGGGTTCATTATACAGGGTGTAAAGGACAGCTTAACAAATACTTATAAGGTGGAATCTACCTGTAAGTAATTCTATTTTCCCGGAAACGTCATGTTAAAGAGTTTTTGTTATTTATATACTTTAGAGATTCGCAATGTAATGCGATACCGCGCTCCGTACCGCTTTCAGAATGCGATGCACATTGTTTTGGCTGTTATTAATGATTTTTTATTGAAAAATCGAATTTGAAATTAAACAAGTTAATTGTTTAATTTCAAAGCAGAAAATATTTAAAAATCCCATTCGGGCACCAGGAGGCCCGGAAGGGACTTATATAGGGTGGCGAAAAAATAAAATAAAGATGTATATCAATTTAAGATTAAAAATACATTTAGTTACTTACAAACATTTTAAAATATCCAAAACCTACTTTTTAATTAAAAACTAATTTTGACTATTTCAGCCCATTTTTTGTTTAAGTGACAATAATTATTTTTTAAATTATTGAACCGGTTATTGGTATACCATGTCATACCATTTTAGAAAAACTAATGATATTTATTGTTAGAACCACTTTAGTAGTGCTAGGTGTAAATTTAAAAATATATATTTAAAAATCCGTTTACTTTTAAGCCCTTGGTTAAAAAATATTGTAATTCCGGTTTGTGATAGCTGAACACTTAATGAATCGACCCCTTAACGTTTGACCACTATTTACGACACATCCTATACAAAACAAAGTCGGGTTTTGTCCGAACACAGCTCGATATCGGCTGGATCGATTTTTTTTTAATTTTTTATTATGAGATGGGATAACTCTTGACTTGGCAAGATTTTTGATTTTTCATGGTATTTGATTGTTGTATTCGTTTCTGTCCCGAGTAACAGAATAACTATTTAAAACATTGAAAAACTGACGAAAAAATTCCTACGGGAACGAAGTCAAAGATTCAAGACATTTATTTGACATAAAACACTAAAACACAAACAAGATAGAATAAAAAGTTCCAGACGAAAAGCGAATTAGATGATATATTACCTTGGCTTTGGGCCGGTCGTCTGCCTCATCCTGCGTGGAGCAGTCGGAGCTGTCGCCCTCCGAGTCGGAGCCCGCGGGCGGCGGCGGGGGGGCCGCCAGCACCGTGTTCAACGGAAGTACCTGCCACACATTATGACGACATTTTAATACATTTCGAGTACTATTTGGTTTACAAGTCCTTCTGTGTATATATCACCGGAATATTAAAAAAACCGTTATACTTAAATTTTGAGTATCAAGTGGTTCTAGAACTTCATGACGTTCAGCTCATAGCGAACGGGCGTGAGTATAGGGAAACAGCAATGTCGTAGGCACCACCGACCCGCATCGGGCCAGCGTGGTGGATTATGGCCTAAATCCCCTCCGTGTTTCGAAGGGAGGCCCGTGCCCCTCGGTGGGGACGTATACGGGCTGGTAAAAAAATAAATAGACGTGTGGCACTCGGGGACTGCCGCGGTAAAGCTATTGCATAGCATTTTGTATCAACTTATGCAATTATAATTATTTATTTATTTTATTTATGCAGTAATAATAATACATTACTGTGGAGGTAGATCCACGGTTAAAGGTGGTGGAGGGTAAGAAGAAACGCTAATTTATGTTCGCCGGTTTATTTGCATTCAATCTACGCTTAGTACAGAGTTTCCATCAGTTTCCACGCAGTGGATTGATCGTATCGGGGAGCCTTATTTGACTGACGCCTTAGGGTTTGGCAAAAGAAAAGAATAAAATTGCACGGATGGTGCCTATGCTCAGAGGTGTCAGAGATGGTCTGCTGGCGCTATCGCATCTCCTAACCTTACTGCCTTGGAGTGGACTGCGGGAGCTATCGCACTCTTGGGCCTAATCAAGTTACTAAAGGACTGCTGGTGCTATCGCTTAAGTAATTCGCTAGTTACTGATGTGTTCGGCTGCGGGGCTGCTTTTATACTCGTCGGCCGGTCGCTGGTGGTTTGGTGTCGTGTGCAAAAGTCTTCGGGATTGGTTCGATGGTGGCCTGGTGCCGTGTGCAGCGTCTTCGGGATTGGTTCGTTGGTGGCCTGGTGCCGTGTGCAGCGTCTTCGGGATTGGTTCGTTGGTGGCCTGGTGCCGTGTGCAGCGTCTTCGGATTGGTTCGTTGGTGGCCTGGTGCCGTGTGCAGCGTTTTC